>OY754339.1:95841642-98341642 GCA_963573305.1 Pyrrhosoma nymphula
TAGTGAAATGTAAGTTCCCATGTTGTCTACCACCGAAATTTAAACCGATATCAAAATGAACTCAAAGAGTAAATAGTGTTTGGGTTAGTGCTTTGTTAGTGTTTTTCAACCTTTGTCCAGGCCCAAATCGTCTTTGTTCAGGCAAAGTTTTTTACATATTGGGACAAGAGTGTGCAACATACTACCTTCTGTCTGCAAAAATTCATCAAACCTAGCTTCACTTTTAAATATTTTAGATATTGGATATTAAACTATCAAAATATTGAAGACGTATTTTGTTAAAAAATTATTTTTAAAATGTTGGTATATTTTTTCATGTTAAATAACAATATATGGTAATTTTATTATTTATTTATCTTGATAGTAACCTCAATACAGGTTCTCCTTCTACTTTAACATTAGCTCCCCATATTTTTGAAATTGTATTCTATGTATTGTAACCAATCCGGTATCCCTCCTGGGAAGAAAGCGCCAGCGGCGAAAAGAAGAACGAAGGAGAGGGGAGGGCGGCGAGAGGAGGCATGTCACTTGGGTACAGGTCGGCGGAGCTCGACTGGACTTGCTGTCTTTGTCAATTCCTGTTTATTAGTTACTGTAACCCAGTTAAACCATACAGAAAGTCTTTTCGTGGGTAATACCAATTCAACATCTATCGGTTCATTTTATACCTCGTAACCTGCCGGCGGGAACCCACGACAGAGGAAGAGAAGGAGATCGGCTACATTATATTGTTTGGGAGTATTAAATATTATTACTATTATTATATGAGCACAAATAAAAATTTCTTTTAAAGCTGATCCAATCTCAAAATGAACTGAATGTAATTTTCTTCATTTTAGACCTACTAATAGAAAAATGTGTCCTTTAAGTATGAACGTCAACGTAAATCCAAAATTTCGGCACAACGCTGTTTCTTCTGAAGTAGAACTTAACATTTCATAGGCTTGGAGGCTAAAATTTTGAAATCCAGGAAAGATAGCACTTTTTTAAGAAAAATATAGCTCTAACCCTTAGAAATATATTAATAGATAGTATTAATACTTTACCGTTTCATATTATTTTTCTAGGTTCTTGTACTCTCTTTTAAAAAGTTTTTCAGCACTACTGCCGGTTTTTTACTAGTGAAATAACAAAGTGATTTATATGAGTCATTAGATGACATTTAAGTCCATGTGACCCAAGAAAGTAAAAACATTAACAAAACTTTTTTAATGCTATTTGCGTATTTCCTTTATATCATGCAGCATTGTCATAAAGTCAAATCTGCTGCTAATTTGAAAGTAACTTGTCGAATGGCACTCAACGTCGAAGCTGATTTCAGAAGATGCTATAAAGAGTGCAAATCGACGTTGGATTTTTATTGGCTGATGATATTGTTTCCGTTGTAGGTATAATGGAAAATGTTTAAAATATGCGAGCTCATCGACGAAGTGAAATGATATTTATGAGAGGGTACGAACTCATTTTAGCTGTAACTTGGGTGCTTTCCAATTGGCATCTACACTGACCTGATTTAATCTGGTTAGCGCAAAGCGTGTTCCAATTGCATATGTGACGTCATCTGCCTTAAGCAGATGGAAAAACATCCCGCAACGTAGTTCGTCTGCGCTCATCTGCGCTAGCAGACGAAATTTGTAATGTGTGGCAGAAGGAAAAGGAATTCCTCAACGTCAAAGATAACTATGATAATAACTTGAGAAAAACAATAAATAATTTGGTTTCTTATCATTCAGAAAGGCAATTTTAACCGCCTTTGAAAGGAAATGGAATATCTTCTTCCCTCTGTATTATGGAAAAAGGCGAATTATGAGTGGATTGAACGCTTCAAGGAAAATTAATTTTTAACTCTGACCATTGACATAAATAAGCCTCAGTTCTGAGATCTATTTAGAGACTATTTCAATTTATAACTATTGAATAATTATTGTAAATCAGGCAAGATTGCCTTGAAGGGCTCATAGACGGAAATTAAACAAAGAAAGGTAGCAAGGAGAGGTAATTAATTTCCGTGAACCAACTTGAAGCCATCTTCCTCATCCACAAAATCCGAAATGGAACAAGTGAGCAAAATCAGAATGTTATATCCTGTTGATTTAAAATGGATTTAATTTATTTACTTTGATGGATTTCCTGTTGGAAATATTCTATTAATAAATTCAATTGAACGCCTTATACATTCCATTAAATATAATTAGTTAATCCAAATTTCAAAAGAATTTGCCGATAATTTTAATTGGTGTAGGTAATTAAATATTTGTGCTAGTTCACATATCGACAGTAAAGAAAAAAATGAAGCAGAGAGACCCACTAAGGGTCAGATTGGGATTCTTTTCAAATGTGGTAGAAAAATATACGATTCCTGACAAGAAATGATTCGTCTATGAAATGGAACTAGATGAACGAAGATGTATAAATTCATAATCATTCATTTAGAGCTCTGAAAAAACTGTTCTGAAGACTCAAATAACAGCAGAACACTAGGCAGGCACCAATGCACGAGTTGATCCAGTGGAGTGGTCGTCCCAATAATAACATTAATAACGATGGAGAGCGGGAGTCGCTGCTCTTCTCGGTTTAAATAAATACGTACTGCTACTGGTTATTCCATTACCTCCTTTCTATCAACTATCGTAAGTGCTTGTAATGAATAAGAAAGTGAAATTCTTTTGTAAAATAAATTATGGACGGACTCTGAGGTGAGATAAGCTGTCCTTTTTATGAAATAATTTCACAAATTGTATGTTCCTGCTGCATTAAAGTAGCTCAATTTTCATTCATGAAATTAGTGTAATAGGTCTTTTGCCAATAATTATTACCCCTGTATATATTTCACGTATCGTATGCGGAAGCAAAAGTCTTTTTGAACTCAAATTTTGCCGCCTGTCGCTCCGTCATTTGTAAACACTTCAGCGCAGACCCGTTCCAATCGTCTGCTTCAACTTGCGCTCGTGTGTTTCAATCTGTTGCGATGTGAGCTAATCTGCGCAGGGCGATTGGAAAGTACCCTACTTCAATGATTGATGTCAAAATGAGCTTGGCAGTAATGGCGCTGCATTTACTTCCTCTGGCTGTAAAAGGTATTCATAAAGAAATATATTCATGGTAATATGAACATTTAGTAACCTTTTTTATTCGACGAGGATACGTCTGTAAAATAAAACTGACAATGAGATATCAGGACGGCAATAGCTGCTCAGCGCTAGCAGGATTATTGGTTCCAAAACTAACTTCGTGATACATTACACGATTGATATAGATGTTTTTGATCGATCGAGAAAAGAAGAACGATGCAAGCATACTTTCAGTTTTCGAACCTGGCATATACAATAAAATGATAGCGATGACTTAACTTTGGCTCGGGAGAAAACTTCCCTGCAATATTTCGCGCGATTACGTCGTGATACCTCAATAATTTCGGTGCCAAACAAAACGTCATGTGTAAACGAGTAAAGTGAACATCTTTAAACCAACTGAATAAAATATATTTAAGTGACAAATTAAAATTTGATGAATATATGAGTAATTATTTCTGAATTGCAAGTTACAAGTAAGGGCAAACAAATGATACTACAAAGAGAAATATTTTTATGCATGGTATGGTATTTTAAAAATAACCAGTATTGTCATATGGGTCATTAATAAAAGTATCTCACAAAAAAATTCTTTCGGCAAAAATGACAAATTGTAGGAGATAGCGTTGCAAGATTATGTTAGAAACGAGCACATCAGGGGAAAAAATGACACCAGAGAATACAATTTTGGATTCACTTACAGAAATACATCTAAAATGGTATGGACGCCTGAGGCAAACGAAGGAAGAAAGTATACCACTACAGGTTTGGAATTGGACTCCACAGGAAAGAAATAAGACCAAGGAACAAAATGTAAGGAAAATATTCCGACTGGAATGGGAAGAAGAGAACTGCAATCGAGACACTAAAACGAAAGGGAGAAATGGCGTTTGGGGTGTGAGAAGTTGTAATAATCTGCAATCACTCGCTACATATACCCACACATACGTACAGATACTCTATTGATTTGGTTTATTTTCGCTCAAACAAAATATCTCGTGTAAATGTGTGTTCAGTAAAGCCAGAAAAACGGACTCAATATATTGCCAAATGTTATAACTTTTACCCGATAATTAGGAGGGTGTAAATCAGTTATAGTTCAAGACTTTCTTAGATATAGATATATTGAACAATCCTTTACACTATACAACTCTGTACACGCCAGCTATTGCCAAATGTTATAACTTTAACCCGATAATTAGGAGGGTGTAAATCAGTTATAGTTCAAGACTTTCTTAGATATAGATTTATTGAACAATCCTTTACACTATACAACTCTGTACATGCCAGCTGTCTCTCTCGAGCGGTTTTTTGTACTTTTGACCATATTTTCTGCAAACCCATTCAATTGAGGATGACGGACAGGAGATAATGAATGAGCGATTTCATTGACAAGTAAATATTTTGCAAAAGAAGAGGTAGCGGAAGGCGGACCATTATCGGAAACTAATTCCTCTGGTAAAACCCAAGCGGCAAACATAGAACGTAAAGCATCACTGGTTCTTTCAGCTGAGGTACCATCATGCATGAGTCTAACTTCAGACCATTTAGAGTAACCATCCATCGTAACGAGTAAAGTCATACTTTCAACCTCACCAAAATCAACATAGATTCGTTTGCCACCTACTACCTGTTCGTGAAATTAAAAAAAAAAAATAGCAATGAAAACCCAATTAAGATTTCAGAGATCGGTCATTACCTACTCATCAAAAAGCGCTGATAAAATGCAAAAGAGCGCACCACATCGGGAAGGACGTCAATTTGTCCGTGATTAGTGCCACTTTGTCGGTACGGGTGACGGGTGACGGGTACGGGTGTCAATTTTGAAATATTTTGGAACGGAACTAAAGGATAAACATATATTTGTTAACTGAGAATGTTGATTTTATTTGTTTATTATTTTGAACAACTTTTTCAATCAATGTGTTTGTAATTTATAACCAATAGACCGTGGGTATTGTATTCTTTCAGAAATCTGCACGGCGAAAATAAATAAAAGTCGTCTGCTATCCTGCAGTCGCATTTTTGTAATCTTAATCACCTCTAAACACACCATTATGCTCTTAATTTTCAAAAATGTTGGACCACCTTTCCTGCTTATACTCAATTAATACCCCCCCCCCCTGAAACGAAATCCTGTCACCATCGAAACGTCACTGTGTGGTGGGAATTGATATTCGTAACCATTCCCTTTATCATCCCCCCAGGCTTCAACGTGCTGATTAGATCGCAGCCATCTTCCTGATTGAAATTTACGGAGTGTTTCGTTTTTTAAATCGCGGTCCTGATAAATCAATAAATAGAACGGCATATATCTTGTGATTGGTCTCTTTACCGATTGAGATTATCCGATGCTCTGATTTTTCAATCGCTTCTCGAATTAAATCTCAAAATATCTCGATAACTCTTGCCGTGATCACTTATCAACTTATACATAACGCGTCAGCCTTTGAACTAACTTCACTAGACATGAAATTTACAAATGTACTCTTTATTTTTCGAGCGTTATTCCAACTAGCTCCATTGACAAAGACACGTATACTTTTAATCTGTTACTTGACCTCAATACTTCAGACAAGACCACAGAGAACATTAATACAAAACTTTTCTCAATCATAGCCGCAGGCCAAGGAAAAAAAAGTGATTCGAATTTTTCTCGCTTTCAAGCTCGTATTTCGTTGGGAATAAAATGTTTTGCTTGTGCGACCTCTAAAAACCACAAAAAGGGTAATTTGAAATTTGCATCGCTTTAAAAGCATATAATTCGTCACGCCTGTGTCAAAAGCACTCAGCGCTTCAAAAGTTTATACATTCGCGGCGAGATAGCGAGATAGGAGTGGGGGAATTTGGCGTCCTCCGTATGCAATTCCACGTGCGCCAAGCTCACGTCAACTGTTTCTCCCCGCGGCGGTTCCCGAAAACCACACCGCTTTCGAATATCTCCGCAAATTTGCTTCCTTGATTCCAATATATTTTCGTATTTGATTTTTATTCCTTTACTACTGTTTAAAAAACAACTCCACGGTCCCACTCAAAAGGAATATCATGCCTTGGAAATTCATTTCTACTACAGCGGATGCGGGATGTGACCAGATTTTGTATCCCTACGACAAAGGGACACATTATCCGCATCTATGAATGCGGAGATGTAAGGAGACAATTTTTTAGTCGAAAAACTAATAAAATACGATAATTACTCACTTCGGTGAGGACTTCAGCCGAAAGCAATTTTAATTAATACAAATACCGGTAGAATACTTCAGGCTGTTTCAATTTTGTATCCGTCTTATAAGTTTCGGTTTAGTGTTTCGTTTCAACATAATGAAGTTATCACATAGCCTACTATTACTGTAATATTCCATAGAACTACTTTAATATGGTGCTGCACATTATTCCGTTCCGTTCCGCAAAAAGCGAAAGGCAAAATCTTCGTTCCATTATTTTACGAGCTACCGAGAAAAGCCAAACAAGTGTAACCTTTCCGATAGCCAAAAAAAATAAACAACCAATATGGCAAACAACGTCAGTATAAGTCAGAAACACGTGTATGGATACAACATAAAAGTGTGACGATTGGACTTTTACATCCTCCGAAATGATAAAATTCCGCTTATTTTTGGTAAAAACCCCCTTTTGGTTCCCAAGGTGATTTAGTTTAAACATTAAATTTGATTGATTGATTTTATTTTGTCCCCCTGTAAAGCACACACGTAAATCGTGCCTAAATCGGTTGTCGATGTATGTACGAGGGCAGCATGGGCGCTCGTCATGTTCAACCTCGTCACAACGCTCACAGAAACGTTTGTATTATGTACGTGTAAAATCTTGTATTATGCATAGACGACTCGCCAGTGAGACCATTTAAAATTTTCAATACGGTGCTGCAAATTATTCATTCCACTCTTATAGCAAAATGTATTACAAATTCTTTTCATTCGTTTCCTTTCATGAACTACTGATTAAAGCAAAACAAGTGTATCCTTTTTTAAGGTAACAAAAAGTAAACCACCAATATGACAAATAATGTCAGCATGCGTCAGGCACACGTGCATTAACACACAACAATGTAAAATTGTGATGACTGTACTTGTGCAACCCGCGAAATTATATAACTGGGCGTATTTTTTAATCAACCATCGTATTGTAACACGCCATTTTGGCCGTGTTGGCATAAGTATACGATTAAGGACGCCATTGTGTATATTTTGGGAACACGTACTACCGCGAGGCAACAATATCGTTTCTGTATTATGAAAACAACTTTAAAACAATACCATTTTCTGTTTACGTAAACAAACTAAAACAATGCCGTCTATGTTATGAAAACAACTTTAAACAATACCATTTTCTGTTTACGTAAACAAACTAAAACAACACCAGGTGTTATGACAGCTGCAAGGCAAAGAAAGGATGGAAGGGGTAAACAAACTTATAATAATGAAAGGGAAATAGCCTATCAGATACGAGAGAAGGGGAGAAAACCTGGAATGTTCTAGAACATACAGGAGGGGAGGAGAGATAGTATAAAATGGCTTGTAAAACAAGGGACGAGGCTTCTTCTTAACAAGGGAGTTACAAGGGACGTTTATCGAGTGAAAGTCATACGGGAGTTTTTGCAGTGATAATTTGCCGGGAGTAAGCAGCTTTGGACAGCAATTACCAACGCCAGTGTCCTGTGTTAAGGAAGGATCCAGGAATCCGATAAACAGATACTGGGGCATAGAGTATCGGCGGAATTCACTTTGTACAATATCCGGTGAAGTAGAACAAACATTATAAATTAATACGAATATATTTGAGAAGGGAACATATATTAATTAATTGAGTAACTAAAGTGAATTTGTTTCCTAAGTGAAGAATAAAAGGGTTATTATAAATATATGTACTGTTCAAGTGTATCATTTTTGTGCATGAATTAATCCATTAACCTTTGCCGCCAAGGACTACCGAAAGAAAGGATCTCTCTCAAGGTAAGAAGTGATAAAGTGAAGGGTACCTTTTGTGTGTCGGGCTGATACAAGTATATAACGTCGCGTGTTTAGGACCGCGTGAAAGAATAATTATTAGAACCCCTGTGATAAGGAAATTGATAAGGGGGGGGCTAGTACAGTATATTGATTTAAAATTAGCTCGTAAGCTTCCGCGGATTTAGTGTTGACTGTTTCTTTTTTCGGGATTCATTCCGCGATTTTATAATTGCAAAAAAAACAATATTTCGCTGGCCCTCCTGCCAGCTTCATCAGGTTAACTGAACTGATTCCATAGTCTCGCTCGTCTTTATATATTATATGAGTGAGAACTCCCATTGTTGCCGGAATTTTTAAACTAAAAAAAATTCGTATTTCTACTCAACGTGTAACTGTCTTCTCGGAGAACGGAGAACTTCAACCGAGAAGACGGTTACACGTTGAGTAGAAATCTTAAACGAATTTTTCAAATTTAAAAATTCTGGCAACAATAGGAGTCCTCACTCATATATATAAAGACGAGCGAGACTAAAGAATCAGTTCAGTTAACCTTATGAAGCTGGCAGGAGGACCAGCGAAATATTGTTTTTTTTTGGCAATTATATAAGTCAGTATATTGATTTAGTTCACACATTAATTTTGATATTTCATTTTGTCCCCCTGTAAAATGTACACATGAATCGTGCCTAAATGTTACGAAAAACTTGGAATAAATGAATCGAAAATTTGCTCAGTGGTTCATATTTTCTCGTGTATCCTAATTTAATTCGTAATTTCATCAAATAAATAACAAACGAAGACGCTCATAATTTTTCAACGTGTACCTAGATAGTTCTGAAGGCCGTTTTACACGAGGCACGAAATTGCACAACTTTGAACAGCATTTGTTTTTAAATCGGGCGTTCAATCATTTTCGAATTAGAGCAGGGGCTATTTTGCCACCTCGCGTTCATGCATTCGCGCATGGGTTCTTGCAATTCACGGCTTTACACGATGCAATTTGAAATGCACGTTCTTACGTGCATCAGATTGTGCAATTTCGTGACCCGTGTAAACAGGTCTTAATGTGCGGAAAATATTTCCGACATAGTTGTGTTTCTGGTTACATAAAGACTTTAGCACGGCGGGATATGGCTATAACAACATTACCATAGAATAAACGTAATGAGATTACGTACTTATGTAGCACAATTTTAGAATGCATGAGCAAAGTTACTCGCCTTTTTAATGCACGTCACGGTTATACATGAGAAGAAAGATGTTTACGACGAAGTGGTATTGAGGGTTGCATAATGTCCTTGCCTACTTGCTGAGTTTCTATGATAACATCGTCATGAAGAAGAAGCAGGCAATAAAATAATTAAAAACGTGTCACAATTTCTAGCACAATTACGTTTTTTACTAATATGGGTTACTCAGAACATTCTTATTAGTTTTTATTGGCTATTATGGGCCATTGGCCATTAATTTGCGAGTGGTTTTCTTTCCTTATACTTACGGAGAGGGCTGACGGCTGTGAAGATGAGAGTCAGGCTTTGCGCAGACCCAACTCAAAATGAGATTGACTCGCTAATTCCCAGAAAACATTCGCTAGTTCGTTGCTAAATGAACAATTACAGAAATTATTAGTTTTTTCGCTAGATGGAAGTTTACTAAATACATGGTTTGCACAATAACAATTTATTTTATCTTGAGCTCACTGGCTGTGAGTCCTAGAAAAGCGTTGGTTCTAAAGCTTTTTTAGAGTCTTTTAATAGGTCTGCCATTGATCGTAGTACCTAATTGATATTTGGACTATTTTTTAAATGCTTTTTGGATTCGTTTTCGACTGTTTAACAAAACATGTTTATAGGTATTTTTACGAACCATTTAAAACTTTTTAGGATTCTGGAGTTCAAAATAAAAAAAATGGCTCAATATATTGAAAAATAGGGAATACCTTATCCCAATTCCTCTCACTTTTTCACAACTGTGGACAGGTGTGGGAGCTCCCTTCATTGTGTCATGATTGCTAGGCTTCAACTAACGAACAACATAAATCAGCATTATTCTAAAAGTAACGATATTATAATGCAGTTAGATGTTAAACGAAAAAAGGATTTATCTTTGATCCTAGGATCTTGTCATGAAAGTCACTATCTTTGTCTTTAAATAAACATTTTTTCTGAAAACTAGTTAGATGTATCACTAGGCGCTAAAGTTTTAATTTATCCGTCAAAGATATGTAATAGTCGCTATATCATCATAAATCCGCGCGTTATTCGTAATACAAACGAGAAAAAACTCTGTTTTTTGAGCCGAATAATTTTTTAAACAATCTCACGACACCATATTGCCAAAAAAAATATAATGCTACAAAATATGTGCACTCACGAAGGACTCCAGAACCAGTGGTAAGCCTGTGAATATTTCCTTCGAGGCTATACACACGCTTAATCTCGATAGGACTGATTGACAACGATAATCATCCAAAGTGAAAAGGCAGCTGGCCAGAAAGTATACTTTAAGGGTACACTCGTAAAATTAAATTATTTGCTTGCGTAAACTTACACGCTAAACTTTATTTACACGCGTAATTATTAATTTTTTTCCACAGCGACAAGGTGTAAGCTGGACAGTTTTATGTTAACTTCGTTCGGTAAACATTGCCTCAACGCAAGACCATGCGATGAGCCTCAGTCGTTGTGGTGCATTGGTGAAGAAGCACCTGAAATATGTTTTCACTGTCAATTGGTGCCGCCAATTTTCCTCAATACAGATTGGGGAAGTGGTGATGTAAGTGTTATAAAAATTTGTATTTTACGTGTTACTTAGTGGTTGAATTAAACACCATATACAACGAGTGTTGTAAGTGTAGTGAGTTACAAACAAACTTCTCTAATTATAATATTAGCCCCATCAATCAAAGTAGGCATCTTTAATTGATGTGATTCGAATTCTGTCATCAAATTCATATAAGTGGTTCGTTCCAATGTAATAGTAAATATAACTTGAGAAAAAGGCGTTAGAGACCCCCTGCCCTCAGGATACCGATCCTAACTATCCGATACTCGGAAATATCACATTGCGATTTGGAATAAAGCAAATGAGGAATTTACTCTGAACGCAAGTAGAGGGCCAGAAACATAAGGTAATTGTTTATAGCTCAGCCAGTGTTATAGGCATCATTCAAATCAACCTGTTCCTAGGCTACTTAGCATATGTATTCCTGCATCCTGATAAAAATAAAAATGCCACGGTTTTTTCATTTTGCATAATTATTGTAATCTGAACATAGCTGCAGTATTTTATAACATAAAAGCTTTCTAAAACCCTATTTAGCGATAACAATGATCCGAAAGCGTACCATGTATCTAAAATTCATTCATTCATTCATTACAGTAATCTACCGGTTAGAGGTAGGTTGTGATGAAAGTAAGAAAATATCCAACGAACTCCTACACGTGCCGTGCCCTTTCTACCTCTAGTATTTCTTTCTTCATCACAGCATAAGTCCTACCTTTCTTCATCCCGTCCATAAAACCGATTTTCTTCCTTCCCCTTGCCCGCTTACCCAACATCCTACCCTCTATCACGGCCTTCAGCAAACCATCGCCCGCCCGCCATTACCGCTTCCAGCCACCTACCCTGTCTTCCCCTTTAATCTCATCTATAAGTTTTCTCTCCTCGCCCACCATGTCAAGCACTTCCTCATTTGTCTTCCTTTCCGTCCAACGCACCTTCTCCATATTCCTCCACACCCACATCTCGAAAGCCTTCAGCGTATTTTCGTCTTCCTTTCTCAGGGTCCACGTTTCTGCCCCATACAACGCCACACTCCCTATCAAGCTCTTCACCAGCCTCTTTTTTACATCCTTACGTAAGGTCCCCGTCATCAGCTCCCTTCTATTACTGAACGCTTCCTTCGCTACCGCTAATCTCCTCCTAATGTCTTTGCTACTATGTCCTGTTTCTTCTAGCGTACTACCCAAGTAATTAAATTGTTCTACTTGCTCCAGTTTGTGACTTCCAACTCTTATCACCAGCTTTGCTTTCTTTGTCCAAGAGAATCCCATTACTTATTATGTATCTTCATTCTGTATTTCTCACACTGCTTTTCCAGTGCATCTACTAGAGTTTGCTAGAAGTTACTATACAATACTATATATTCGTGGGATGAAGCTGATCCCATATAGTACATCCGAAATATAAGGATAGTTACGGCCACCGGCTCAAGAATATAAAATAAAGTAAAACGCCGAATCAAAAGTTTCCCTTAGTTAATAAAGATAAGGGCTTCCCGCCCGAATGCTTGCTATTAAGAAAGTTGGCACTTGGCTTTAGACGCTCGTACATTTGAGAAACCCCAGCATTCCGCGTTTCCAGAGAGATTTCGTTAGCACAAAACTGAGCCATTGAGAAGTTAAAGTAATTTTCCTTATTGGGTTTGATGATAGTTTCTTCCTTATGAACTCGCGAGTAAATTTTTCACGAACCGAAATTATCATTTTGATTAATTTCGTTGACTGGCAGATGACATAAACATATATTCAATTTTTGAAGTTATACTTCTTTGCGCCCGTTGGAGACTTTTGGGATGGGATGTTGGTCGAGAAACCGCGTCACGCTCTTTTTTGGGTGAGAAAAATCCACAATTGTACGTTTTTGTATGGTTTTTTGGCCCGTTGGAGACTTTTGGGATGAGATGTTGGTCGAGAAACCGCGTCACGCTCTTTTTTGGGTGAGAAAAATCCACAATTGTACGTTTTTGTATGGTTTTTTTGTACGTTCGAACTTTGAAAAGAAGTTTTGTTTAAAATAACAATATATCGAAGAGAAATATATTGAATAATAGAGAAAAAATGTCTTTTATTTCATTTATATATCCTGTCTGCCTGTGTGTGTGAGCGGGTGTGTGCGACCGGCCAAAGAAGTATAACTTCCACCGTCTGGTCCAACGCAGACCACGTTTTTTCCTAATCGTTGTCCTGCCCCTGTATGCGTTCCAAAATAATTAATGGTTAAGCAACGTTTTTTCTTCAGTATCAAGTGAATTTTTTAAATGTAGGAACTAAGTATACATTCGAGAGTTTATGCGAAGATGAGTTGGCATTTGATATTAGTTTTGTGAACAAATTGAGAAATTTACATGCATAATCAAATTAATTTTCCTGGATAAATTTTTCTAAATTTTTAGCTAAAGGTATGGCTATCCAGGTTATGTCTTTCAAAGACGGGGTGAATAAATCTGAGGATGTTTAATGGGACTCATTCTTACTACTTAGCTGCATGAAAATATGTCTCATGGTGTGCATTTCCCTAGCTTCATCTTTACATTTCCGTATATACTACACGTGGGAGTCGTCGAGAGTAAGACAAAATTAACAGTTTAGGAAAATGAGGTATAAAGTAAAACAAATGCCAAATTAAGCCCCGAGTTTCTGCTTTCTAGTTAAAAACACTGAAGCCAGCCTGTCATTATTCATGCCAAAAAATAGTTATAAAAATGCTTTAGTGCTCCTAAATAAAATGTGGGACAAAATTGACTCGCATCACTTTTGTAGGGCATATCGTTATAATCGCTTGGACGAAGCCGAAGCTTATCACGACTGGGTTCACGCATGTACTTACAACAAAAATATACAGCGATCACAATCTCGGTTTCGTTGGCCGGGGTAAATCCGCTCTACAGACAACAACCAGAATATGTATTAGCCCTTATCAACACGAATTTTTTTAGTTGTTTACGTTTCCATAATGTTTAGTTATTGTTGTGTGTATATTCAGGGTATACTTAACCTTTCAAGAGTATTACACATTTTCACATCTCAAACGATTACTGTATTCACCCAATAAATCCAGCAATTCGTAAATACAGCATGCAGTAAGATTTCATGTGAGTAAAATGTTACAGTTATTGCACACCATTAGAATTTAAGATATTGCATCGCACTGTTGTACACTTATGCCATGGTACTTATTACCAGGTGAAACGTACCAACTACAGTAGAATGAGAGTTAATTTATGATCGTTGTCTTGTGCTTTTCATTTTCATGACGGATCCATGAAAGAACGGAGAACGTTCCGAAAGAACGCTCTTTCGGAACGTTCGTTTCGCCTTTCCTCCGTTCTACATTGCATTAAGTAAGTAAGTCTATTTTTACGTATTCTTATTATTTTCGTTAAAATATTGTGTGTCCATTTTTATAACGGTATCTTATGTACAATAGTGAACGTCAACTCAGGTGTTGGGCGTATATGATTTAAAAAAATATTTTTGTGTTATTATTAAAAGTTTTAGCCCGGATTCTTCAATTGCAGTGCCAGTCCGTATATTTCACATTGGCATCTAAAGTATGTGACATTTTGTTTCCGAAGATGCGGCGAGTCTGCTGTGAATAATATTTCACGCTAAAGAAGCGTTTCAGGTTCTCTCAGCATGTCTGCGAGTTCGAAAGTATTAACTGGTGTTACCAAAATAAAATTTTCAGGGTGCATTTTGTTTTAAGGCCGTCAAGTTTTACAGGCGAACGATACTCTGAATATCTCCACATGTTGTAAAAAAGAATTATTATCTTACTTTACAGTAAATTAAATACTTTACTCAAACTAAGCCTGAAACTTTAACTTATACTTTACAGTAATGTAATTAGCTCAAGCTCAATATCTAATCTCAACAATTGTCTTAATAATAATAGTCTGAATTTAGTTATGTTAGTAAAATAAACACGTTTGCTTGACCTTTACTGTACTCTAACTTCAATTAAATGGCCTTTCCAGCACTGTAGAAATTTGAGATGAAATGTTAAAAAAATTCATCCACAGAACACGAGAAAATGTATTCCAATGAAGTTATATTATGAAATACATTTTACAGAATAATTTCCTCGCAGAGAAAGTTTATCCTCTCAATGTTATAGTAGCTCCTCAAGTTGATTTTCTTCTAAAAACCGGAATGAATGCTGAAAGGTGTACTCAAGAAAAACTTTCAAATTTAAGCATGATTTCCTCTCAAGTCAAGAATACTTTATCCGCTCAAAATTAAAATGTCACTCTCATCTTATTTTCCTCTAAATTAAAGAATGTCTACTTGAGGTATTATATAATAGGAAAATCCTCTGCTAAATAAATCCTAAAGGCTAAATAATACAACATAAATTTAGAATTAACGTTTTTGTGTAGAAAAGGGCACATGTATAGTGGACAATCTAATGAAATAAATTTTTGAAATATGAAAAGCATAACTATTTTAATAATGCTTAAGTTACACGAAGAGAATTTACCATTCATCACTTAATAGAAAAGAAATAATGACTCGTGATTACAGTTTCTAATGCCTGTATCAATTTCAAATTTGTGCATGAATCTTAACTTTTCAACTCATTTTCATATTTTCCCTGTGCCTCACCAACTTTACGGCCTTGGAGATTCATCTCCTTAAAATTAACGAGACGAGCGTCGACACGTACTCCTCTTACACTATCCATTCTAATTAAAAGGCCATGGGTTGAATATGGAGTTGGGGACGCATCCAATGGTATATCCGATGAGCATACTCTTATGTGGAAGTAGAATTAGATGGTTTCTACAGGAGAGGAAAGACAGTCGGAAATTTATTGAAAATTGGCGTTATAGAAGAATGATAAAAATTAAATGAACGGAGTGAGTCATTGATGAAGAAGTCCAATGAACAGTTGGGAAGAATATATGCTTGATGAAAATCATCCAAAGTAGAAGAGAAAAGGCTATAGGAAATACTTCGAGACATAACTAAAACAAACTCTTGCAAACTGCTGGAGGATAAACTCAGCGATGACGGTGCAAGGAAAAGTGACGGAGAAGGATCACGAATGAAACATTAGGGAAATTACGAGGGATGTCAAAAAATTGTACCCAAGGGACTGAGGGAATTTCAATATCTCGTATGGATTACTACTAGCGCCAATTGTTTCTGGCGCAAATGGAAAAATAAGTACCTATGCGAGAAAAACAAAGATTGCATGTTTCTGCCATAAATCTTTTATTTTTTGTGAAAAAATACTGTAATTATTCCTTTTTTTGTAAGACGTTTATCAGTGTACATTTAAAATACGCCTGGGATCACACGAGACATCGCCATCGCAACCGTAAGTAATCAAATAAGATGGCCGAGAAAGTACACTGCGAAAACGCAAAGAGAAGGACTGGACGGCATTATTGCGCTGCAATCTGGTTCCAGAATGTTTCAGGATGCATAATTGATTATACAATTACCTTTTTAAGTTTCCCCTGAGAAATAAATAGGTAATTTCTTACTTAAATCTGCCAGATATTCAATTCAGGAGTATACCTGTCGCGCTGATAGTTAGCGCCTGGCCGTTAGAGTGCTCTGGGTGAAATTTATAACCATTGGAGTAATGTGTCAGACCCTTGATTGTACGCAACCAAGGGTAAATGAATGGAGACGGGGTAAATAAACTAGAGGGGAGAATGATTATTGTCGGGGAAGACACGTACGCTACTCTTTATCGCACGCATAAATAATTTATTTGTTAGTAGTCTAATCAATAGGGATTTTTTCATACTCTAATACTATAGTGGATGAAATGTGCTCAGGAGTGTGGAGGTGGGCATGAAATGACCCCCCCCCCATGTGCGTTCGACTCGAGATTATGAGGGGTTGCTAAGAAGTTATTGTTTATAGGGCGCCGAAATGACTTTTTTGTTATTATTTCAATAACTAATGAACTTACAAAAACATGTTTCAAACAAAAGTAGCGGCAAATCAAATAAACTTTAATTTGAGTCGTCGTACGTCGAAATCGATGAATTAGTAAAAGCAAAAAAACAAAAAAACCGGTGAAAATGGGCGTTTTTTGTTAATTAAATATTTAGTGCAAAAATGATTTTTTCACTATTTTTATTGCTTTGAAGGAAAGCGCTTGTGATTATTAATATAACGATATTTTTTTCAAGGTGATTTTTGAATTGTTTGCTGAGATATGGCCTATTGTTTATCCGGAGACAGGGTTTTAAAGTTAATAATTGCTATCTTGTAGCGGAATTATTGAGTCAAACCCACGGTAATCACTCGCAAAGACGTATGTTACATGTAGTAATAAAACCATTAAAAAGTGATAGAAATTAACCTTTTAAATAGCATACTTTTTCAGACCAGCGTTTTTTTATAAACAAATAGAGCTACGACGTCGGCTGTTGGTCACACCAGTTTCTAACTTGGATATTCTGTAAGCTGGTTTGATTGCGCAGATTCATGAAAAACATAAAGTCCTTACGACTAATAGGAGCCGAGATAGAATTTTTTTCTTTAAATCACAGAGGCTCTATTTATAATAGTTAAGAAACCATTTCAACGGAGTTACACAAACAAAGGCAAATTTGATTATTGAAATTACTTTTTTAAATAAAACTTATCTTTTATTATAAAATTGCGTGCACAAAGTGGAGCGTATTCACGGCGGACGCGGCAGAAAACAATGGGACCCGTGTATGGGGTAGAGAGCGGCGGTGAATCTCGGAGCTGCCGCGCGCTTGAAAAACTGAATTTGAAACTTCAAACGGAGGAGCGCGTACGAATTCGCTCTATCTCCGCTATTTATGGACCCATCTCGACGTTTATTTTTTGAATTAGGTGTATCTTGGAAAATAATTAACAATTACGCTATCAGCTAAAAGATATAATTGTAGATTCAATTGTTATTATTCATTTTTATTATTATTGTGACTCACTGCACAGTTACTGTTATTACTTACTAATAACTATTTAATTTAAGCTTATGTTTAAAAAAATGGAAGAAACATATATTATACAAATTCTTTCATTTCATTAAAACTATTTATTTATGTCTACACATGTACGTATGAAGATTATACACATCATATTATACATTGTTAAGCTCTGTCAGGACATGCTTTTGCCCGCTCATTTAGAGGACACTTATTAAATTTGATTGCATTAGGGGGTCGAATAATTAATAAATGCACTTTTTCGGATGACGAGTTACAATTTATTTATAATATAAAAGACAAATTAGAATTCACTGAGTCAGATTTTAGTGATAATCCTTTTTTTATAGCAGTACAATCTAAATTCAATGCTCAAGTAGGAGATTTGCTAAAGAACGGTCCAACAGCTCAACTTTTTTTACAATATTTCCAATGTGTTGTAATAATTTTACATTTTTATCATGCACAGCGCTCAGGAGATTTTCATTTACATTTGAACTGTATTAAACAAAAGTTAACATGTTTACATGCGACTGGACACAATAATTACGCTACGTCGGCTGTTCTTTACTATCAGGACATGCTAAAACTACGAGCGGTACCCTGGTAAAAATCGAACGCTTGCCCTAGCGTAAACGCAGCGTCAACGGGGAGTTCTATACTCTTGGAGGAGTTTCCTTTACTCCCCGATTACTCTCCGAAAATTTGACTCCAAACACGTTTCCCGAACTCTTCCGCAAGAGCGAACGGAGAGTGCCTCATGGCTTCTTTGACGCTTCGTTTTTCGTCTCCCCGTCAACACTTCTAAAACGCTTCCAGGGAAGGAAACGAAGAGTTGTCTAATGGTTTTGTTTACTCTTCGATTCACTGCTAATACTACGAAAAAGTTGTAATTTTTGCTCTAAGAATAGGCTTGTGTAAATGAAAGCTGGTTATTCAAACGTCCCAATAATATTTTATATTTTTAGTTAATATCATGATGTATGTACCTTCGTTGACGGACAACTTAAACTTAAATAACAACCTATGGTAATGATCGCTTCGTAATATTAGATAGGAATTGAATATTAACATACGGTGTAACTAATTAATTGGTAGCTAGCCAGTTCGTACATTTCCCCTCTGAAATGCGTTATTATGTCTACATCGTATTTAAAAACGTGCATGATGTACCTACTGCGTAAACTTCATATTTTCAAATGAAGATACATTAAGGTTGATGGCATGTTTGACATGAACGTTTGCTTACTTGCAATTACACATAGAAAATAAAAAAATTACCTACCATAGATACGTATTCAGCGCCTAACTTGTTAATCATCTAACATAAACAAGGCAGTCGCATACCAGGCATAGTCGCGGCAATCAATTTGAATGGCATACCTATGCATAATTATAGAGTGGTGATGACATGATGACATATATTGTTTATCTTCCACTCATTTATACATTTATTCTCTACATATCTCTCCAGATGTAGAAGAAAATGCTTGGAGGATGAGCAAGGTCATGAGAAATAATAATCATGAAAATTAAAATGTTGAACAGCATCGACATTAACAAGGAAAATGCAACTATAAGAAACATAGAGGAACTATTCCTCAACATTATCCCCAGTTATTAATAGGAAATTATATTAACTGGTCATTGAAAAGCAAAAACTCATGAATTCCAAGCATCTAAAATCCGTAAAAAAAGAAGTCACGGTATGTAATAAGAGCTACACGCTGTGAAACATTCAAATGTTTTACAGCGGTGATAGCCCAGTGGTTAAGGTGAGCGACTGTGAGTGGAAAGGTTACGAGATCGTTGCCCTGTCAATTTTTTTTACTCTTTTAAGGATAAAGTCCATTTTTTAACTCTTTTTTCCTAAGTTTTTATTGTTTTCATTTTTATACACGGAGTTATTTTCATCGTTACTTCAGTGAAAACTATTTTTAGGCAATTTTTAAAATGTAAGTAGAGGCGGGAGTAGACTTGTACCCCGTCTACGCTCCGTTAACACTCCAAGACGACGCTTCGTTTACTCTCCGGTGTTCCACTTTACGCTCCCCAGACTCTCCGTTCACCCTCCCTTGTGGCTTGGTCAACTCTTCCTTCACTCTTCGAGAGGAGCTTCATTGACCCCCCTTCACGCTATATTTTCGCCAGTGTATAGTTGGCGCTGCAGTTTATGATCAATTTGCAAATCAAGACTATTTCACAATTAGGCGAAGTGAAAAATTTTTGTGCGGTGTGTGATCCGACATGGCGATTGAGCAATATCTCATGCGTTCTATGAAATGTGTTGGCGGTTTGACTCGCGGACGTGGCATAAATGAGAGTACAGTATCTAAATGGATTGCTTGTACAATAATTTTATTAGAGATATGCAATTAGATGGAGAAGTTTTGTTGTTGCACTTATGATAGTAGCGAACAACACATGGACAGCCGTCTTAGTAGGATTAAGAGAGATGCGTCTGATTTGCAACCATTATTTAATTTTTATGAGGAGCATGATCTCTGTCCAATTACTTCCAAAGTCCATTCCATTTATTCTGGCCTTATCGGAAATTCTACCATCAATTGCCATAAAGTTTATGAAGTTGGTTTAACTTTATTAGAAAATAATTATGGAAAAACAATTAGTGATATAAAGTTCAAAAGAAAAAGTAAAGTCTTGCCTTTGAGTGGTATGTTTAATAGCATAAAAATTAATGGAAAAACCGTCACAGTTCAGCCATTGCTAATATTTCAGCGCATCTCTCTTACTGTTACAGAAAAGAACGATATGAAGTATTTTTTTTCATTATGAATTGGCTCCATATCCTCTTTCTCTGTTTGACGAGGCTGGTATGAGGAAAACAAATAAAAGTGCGTTTGCTGACAAGTTTCACCATGTTGCTGAATGTCCTGTGTGGGCACCCGCTGTTCATGTTGTCGATGGTGGCTTTTTACTACACCAAATTTCGTGGCAAACAAATCAGTCGATGGAGAATATTTTAAAATTATATGCCGATTATGTAAAGAAACATTTTGTTAAGAATAGCGTTATAGTGTTCGATGGGTATGAAAAAGAGGGAACAAAAAAATCTGAGCGTCTCCGTCGGCAAAGTGATGGTTTCGGACGCGAGCTGAACATTACTGAAAATTCGAAAATCGCTCTAAAAACTAATGAATTTTTCACAAACAGTAAAAATAAACAGCAACTGATGAAATTGTTAAGTACAAAACTACAATCGGCAGGTTTTATAATTAAACAAGCTGATGAAGATGCTGATGTTTTAACTGTGCGAACTGCTATGGACATCGCGAAATATGAAGAGAACGTTATAATTGTTGGAAACGATACCGATTTATTGGTAATTTTATCACAATTGGCTGAAGACAACCCAAAAAAAATTGATCATAAAATTACAGCAGGAAAATAACCCAATCAATTTTTCAATAGTAACAGTTTTAAGTACCCAGAATTGAAAAAAAATATTCCTTTCTTATACGTTTTCACAGGTTGTGACGCAACCTCAACTTTCTACGATGTAGGCAAAAATAAAATTTTAGATTGCTTAGATCCTCGAATTTTAATAGATCGTTCTTCCTGTTTCAATTACCTTTCTGCCGATCGTAAAAAGGTTATTGACAGCGGTGACAAAATTATTAAAGCGTTGTATTTAACAAAATCCGATATATATATATATTTAGAGAATAAAGCTAAAGCGGAGTTTTCATTAAATGATCTACGATACTTACATTTTTAAAGGTCAACTATTAAATCCTCGTTTAAGCTTGAAAATTTGTCACCAACTGAAAGTGCAGCTGCCGAGCACAGTTTAAGATGCTATTTACAAATCCAAGCATGGTTCGGAAATCAATTGAACCCACTCGAGTACGGTTGGCAAATGGGTCAAGATGGCCTAGAAGCAGTTTATTCAAAGGATCCAACGATACCCTGTGAGATTTCCGAAAACATTTCATGTTGCTGTGATACCGGGTGTGGTAACTTGTTTGGCTGTCGTAAACATGGCTTAAAATGTACTCGGTTATGTCTAAATTGTAATGGCGAAAGCTGAACAAATGTTCCTTATATTGAACATGAAGAGATCGAAGAGAGTAATGGGAATGATATTTTAAACAATATATTCACTAACAATAGTGAGTGTCCTTTAATAATACCTCATGTTCAATATGAGGAAAATCTAAACATTAATGATGAATGTACTGAAAAGGTCATGAAGATGAGTAACGACAAATGTCAATTGTATTAAAAAAATGTCGACATAAATAAATTGTTTTAATGAAATGAAATAATTTGTATTATATATGTTTGTTCTATTTTAATAACATAAGCTTAAATTAAATAGTTATTAGTAAGTAATAACTAACTGTGCAGTGAGTCACACTAATAATAAAACTGAATAATAACAATTGAATCTAAAATTATATCTTTTAGCTAATAGCGTAATTGTTAATTATTTTCCAAGATACCCCTAATTAAAAAAATAAACGTCGAGATTGGTCCATAAATAGCGGAGATAGAGCGAATTCGTACGCGCTCCTCCGTTTGAAGTTTCAAATTCAGTTTTTCAAGCGCGCGGCAGCTCCGAGATTCACGGCCGCTCTCTACCCCCTCCACGCGTCCCATTGTTTGCCGCCGCGTCCGCCGTGAATACGCTCCACTTTGTGCACGCAATTTTATAATAAAAGATAAGTTTTATTTAAAAAAGTAATTGCAATAATCAAATAGAAGCCTTTGTTTGTGTAATGGAATGTGAAATGAAAAGTGAAATGGTTTCTTAACTATTATAAATAAAGCCTCTGTGATTTAAAGAAAAACAAAATTCTATCTCGGCTCCTATTAGTCGTAAAGACTTTATGTTTTTCATGAATCTGCGCAATCAAACCAGCTTACAGAATATCCAAGTTAGAAACTGGTGTGACCAACAGCCGACGTCGTAGCTCTATTTGTTTATAAAAAAAACGCTGGTCTTAAAAAGTATGCTTTTTAAAAGGTTAATTTCTATGACTTTTTAATGACTTTTCGAATTGGTTTTAATACTACATGTAACATATGTCTTTGCGAGTAGAATACCGTTGGGTTTGACTCAATAATTCCGCTACAAGATAGCAATTATTAACTTTAAAACACTGTCTCCGGATAAACAATAGGCCATATCTCAGCAATCAATTCAAAAATCACCTTGAAAAATATATCGTTATATTATCACAAGCGCTTACCTTCAAAGCAATAAAAATAGTGAAAAATTCATTTTTGCACAAAATATTTAATACAAAAAACGCCCATTTTCACCGGTATTTTTGTTTTTTTGCTTTTACTAATTCATCGATTTCGACGTACGACGACTCAAATTAAAGATTATTTGATTACCCACAACTTTTGTTTGAAACATGTTTTTGTAAGTTCATTAGTTATTGAAATAATAACAAAAAAGTCATTTCGGCACCCTATAAACAATCACTACTTAGCAACCCCTCATAATCTCGAGTCAAACGCACATGGGGGGGTGGTCATTTCATCCCCACCTTCACTCTCCTTAGCATATTTCATCCAATATAGAATTAGAGTAAAATTTACATTGGGTTTATCCCTATTGATTGGACTATAGTCATGAAGGAATTCCAGCGTTATTCACCCACTTGCACGCATTAAAAAGGACATGTGATAAAGGGTTAAATATAAAAAGCCCTAACACCATTTAAACCATATGTATATATATGACTGGGGGGCCGAAATCATATAATGTATTGCACCACACTTCATGCGAAAAAATTACACCAATCTTTATAATGAAGAATGTCTGTCTGTCTTTCATACACATCTACAGTTATTCTCCGATCATGCTGAAATTTTGCAGACTAATAGTTCAAGACAGGAGAACTATATAGGTTATTTTTTAAAAAGATTTCAGGGCCCTAAAAGGTTCCAAAAAGGTGGTCCGTTACGTATTGGGTATTGGGTTATGTGCAGTGATTTCATTTTTTGCTTTTTAAAATTATTTCCGCTCAATATAGAGGGTTGGAATTTTTTGTATCAGATGGCCGAAAAAATTAAATTTATAATTCTCTCAATAAATTATATTTTCCAATTCGTATTCGTTTGAAATCGCGTTTTTAACTGCAAAAAGGCACATTTTTCTCTGAAATCAACACTAGTATATTTCCTTGACAACCTGATTTTGGTCTTTAACGCAATTAAAATGTATTTTTCTTAGATTGGCTGATTAGGAATGCTAAGCATTGGTTTTTTTAACAGTGTTTTTTTTTATTTATTTCTTTTTAAAACAACTTTTACTCAAGATAGAGAGTTAAAATATATTTAATAGAAACCTGAAATAATGAAGTTTCTAATTTTTTCAATCGATTTTCTTTGACGCATCGTATTTGTCTCAAAACAGCGCTTCCAGAAAATTATTTAAATTAATACAATAATAAATAACATTTTAGCCTGTTTTGACGACTACTTACTAACCCCTCTCCACTTATATGATGAGTTGTATAGGAATTGTGATCACGAGCAACGCCGGAAAATTCAGCTAGTTTATAATGAAGGGAAAGGAGTAAAGATAAAGGAGTTAGATGGAGTCAAACACCTGGGAATCCACTTCACTCCAGGCCTAGAGAGGAATATACACTTATAAAGTACTTTAGATGTAGCATGAAAGCTACTAGGTTTCATTTAGCGGATAGTAGGAAGGTCCTCGGATGAAAAAGTTAAGGGGAGATGCTATTACGCCCTGTTAAACCACATCTCAAGTACGCAACGAGTGAATGGGACCCAGCACTGAAAGTTTTATGTCGTAAAATAAATAATATACTAAGGGAAAGCCACACACCACTGCGAGCCAACGGAGAGAGTAACGCAACTGTTGGAAGGAGAAAGAGTTTGGGAGCCACTAGAGAGCCACAGAGGGCTACACGCTAGACGTAGCAGATATTTATTACTACCTGAACTTCCCTGCGTTACTCAGGAATACACTTCCTTCCTAACTCATCATATAAGAGGTGAGAGGCAGGCGTATCAAGTAAAAACATAGTGGCACAAACAAAAGAAACTCACACGAATGGTTGTTTAATTTTCGACAGCATTCAAATGTCTTCTTCCGAACTGGAGAGAGTACTGGATGCAGATGTGGGTAAGGAGAGAAGCTTCTCTCCTTACCCACATCTGCATCCAGTACTCTCTCCAGTTCGGAAGAAGACAGTTGAATGCTGTCGAAAATTAAACAACCATTCGTGTGAGTTTCTTTTGTTTGTGCCACTATGTTTTTACTTGTCACGCCTGTGACTCCTTATTGGGTATATTTTCACCACGTGTGAACTTCGTCGATTGAATATATATATATATATACAATAAGCCAAGAGGGTGGCCGATAAAAAATATACACACGGAAAAAAGAACACTTACAAATAAAAACTTCCGATATTTCGGCGAAGACTAGCTCCACCTTTCTCAAGGTTTAAAGTCCTACTTTAAACCTTCAGAAAGGTGGAGCTAGTCTTCGCCGAAATATCGGAAGTTTTTATTTGTAAGTGTTCTTTTTTCCGTGTGTATATTTTTTATCGGCCACCCTCTTGGCTTATTGTATATTTATCACCCGAGTGATTCTCCTGGAAGTTTTATATATATATATATATATATATATATATATATATATATATATATATATATATATATATATATATATATATATATATATATATATATATATATATATATAAGAATGTACAAAATAAATGATGGACAATGATTTCTTTGTCTATTCGCAAAATTAAATACTCTATATTCAAGTCCTCATTCAATTTCCATTCTTTTCATGGCTTGGCCCACAAATCTTTTCAGGGTTCAAAATCGGTCCCTAAACAAATTTAAAACCTAGTTCAATGAAGTCTTCGTAGCTACACATGAATTCATTTCGCACAAATAATGGCATGCCTATTCCATGCCTATGCTGCGGTTGATAAGTAAATGAATTATTCTAATGTTGAAGTAGTGCACAGATTTTAGATTTTCGACCTTAAAAATCCAATTTTAGGGAAAAGCGAATCATATACGAAAAATCAAACGCAATATATCAAAACTTGTCATTTAAGTAATCGTATGATTATGATTATGATGATCTTTTTTGTGTATTAATTTAAAGTTGAAAATATGTAGTCAAGTTCTCTGGGATATACATTACTTTTGGACTTGCTGCACTCTGCAAAAACAAATAAATTTTTTGGTTGTCCCGCTCGTGAGCATATTGTGAAAAGCATGGATTTTTCCAGATTTAATCCACATACCTACCTACTTTGCACCATACCTACCTTGAGGCGAAAACTTTCTGAAAGCCGTTTAGTGCTTCGGGAAACGATGGTTTAATGCTGTATTTTTTGTTAATTTTATTTTCTCTACGTTTACTGTCACTAGAGGTCGTGGCGGATCCACGGGTGGGGGGGGGGTAGGTGGGGGGGAACCCCCCCCCCCCAAGAGGTCAGGCGAGTGAGAAACAGCTTAATAGCGTTGATATGCTATTAAAAACATCTCTTTCTCTCTCTACCAAGCATAAAGTGTGTCTTTCGGTAACAAGCAGCGTTGCCTGATGGTAAAAAAGAAAATCCGGTACCAGCGCTTGAAAAACGCGGATGTTGAAGAAAATTGCGGAATTTCTTGAGTTTCAACTAGGCTTGCTGATTTTTCATCCGGGGCGGGAGAGGGAGTGAGGGGGGGGGGGGTTTCAAATCAATTCCCAAGATTTTACAAACGTCGATGTCAATCAAATCTGTGATCAATACTAATACTGTACCACATCTCACGTACTTACAAACGATACATTTTTGGTTGATTAGTTAGAGCAGATTAGAAAAAAGCGGAACCGCCTTGGTCTAAACCGGAAAGCGAATCCATTGTCAAAAAGGTCGGGAAAAAAGCGGAAAAGCGGTGTTATCTGGAAACAGGGGTAACAAGTTGTTTCGGGCTATTCGATTGGGGCAGCTGAAGACCACAATCCGGGGGGGGGGAGAAGATAAGTCGCAGTTGAGGCTTCGTCTATCCCACATTTGTCTTGCCTACACCTCTTGCAAAGCTGCTTCCCCCATCGACTAAAATGTAAGGGATCTCTCCCTTGTATCGGTCACTTTGTTTCAAACAGCCTCTCCTGACCACTTAAAAAGTAATGGCTTGTTTCCCTAGTAGTTGGCGCGCGGGTTAACACGCAGCATTTATTACATTGGTTGGTTGCTAACTGACTGTGAGCGTATTTGGGCGCTAACGCGGTCTCATTCGCTCTTTGCCGCGCGTAGATGCAATCGATGCAGTCGTGTTCCTTGAATGTGTCACGTTGTTTTATCCCGTTGACGTCTCTTTCGGCACCTCGCCTTCGGCGTCAACTTTAACGTGCATTTTTATTTTACTGCGCGGACAGATTAATCATTTCCGCTTCAACTGATTTTGAGTGGATTTTTGTTTGGTTGGAGTTTACCAGATTAACTATTTCAATTAACAATACGATCAAGTGCCTGGGAATAGTGATTTATTATGCTGGATATGATACTTCTCCTGACAGCGGTCGCATCCTACTATATTGACGGATCTCTGCATGCTAGTGACTAATTTGACAGTATTACAGTAGGCGTATAAAGTATGGTGAGGACTTACTTTAAATATTAATCAGTGCATAACTATGTCATAACAATTATTTTTACCCTTTCGGTTAGTTTTACTCCTTCTTATATCCCGTATAGATCCTAAAACGCATTAATCAGTAAACCTGTAATCCTGAAATAATTCAAAATTCTATACAACATTATATAATGAAAAAGAAACTCCACTGGTGTGAAACTCCGAACCATATGTATCTCTTTCGTTCTTAGCAATTACCGTAGCGGCTTCCATGAAAATAATTCATAAACTATCTAAGGTTCCTAGACTTTTTATCACTCGATGTCATTAGAAAAACTACCGCCTAGTAAAATCCCACTAAACCGCAATCTATTATTCTGGCAGTAAAAAGATACCTGGTAATGTTTGTTTAAACATGCTCCTAAAAATTTTCCACAACCAGGCTATCCCCATACAAAAATTCAGTTCTAATCCTCAGCTTAACTTAATCATGTAACTTCTCTTGGAGTGCACATGCTGTCGAAATATAAACCAGAGTCAATAAAATGATTTATTGGTTGAAATTTTTAAAAGAATTTCGGCCGTGTGCCATCCGAAAACATTGTTTTTTCCTCGTGTTCCTGTTTCTACTGTCATACAATTACTTTAATTATAATTAGACTTGATTTAATGTGTTCGATGTATTTTTTAACTTCGTAAATTTCATTACGTTTCACCATATTCAAGACAAGTACGTCCGTTCTTTCCAACGGAGCGTTGAAAACATTTCTCAGTGGCTTCTTAATTTTCCTTTTGGTTAATTGCATGTCAAAACGACCAAAAATACCGATATTAACCTTCACCTCTTCGATTTCGGCCTATTCCATTTTACCACATGGTTGGTCATGCCCAATTGGTTTGCAAAATATGCATCCATTGCCTTAGTAACGGGAGTATGAAAATTTGAGCTCGTCAATTTATGTTTGAGTTATCCTCGATATCTCCGGATGCATGATACTTATGTCACAGAAAAAAAAAGCTCTTTTGAAAGAAAAAGGCAACGATGCATAATATTATGATGCGGTTAGTTAAAATTTTGCAATTTAGAGCTTCAGTTTTTATTTTTTAAACACACACGCGTTTTTTTTACAAACATGCGTATTCCTTCAATCACGATTTCTTTAAATATTTGATTGAATAATATATATTATCTTTCATCCTTCAAGTTGTGTGATGGAATTTTTCTCTCAAGGGAAAGATTAATCTATATGTGTTCGCATTTTCGCTTTTTACGTCTAAGTTTCGCGGCATCCTTGGTTTGGGGAACTGTTGATTTACATAGGCGAGCAAAAACACCACTCATATCAATTCTGTGGGCTGATGTAGAGCTAATAACAAAGAATTATAAAGTACGAAATCGCAAAAATGCTGTTTCAGCGATGTCTCCAATCTCCATGTCGACGAATCACAAAATTTGCTATAGCGATTTGGATGATGAACTGCTTGAAACCTCGTTATTGTTAAGCTTATTTTTACACTCTATAAGTCTACAAACACATTTATATCATCATTCCCGATCGATTTGCATAAAAATTTTCAGCTCCCTAGTTAAAAAAAGTGGATAAGAGGTTTAACTAAATTCCTTTTGAGGAGCTAAATAAGAAATAATGTGCTTCTATGAATACGGCATTGTAGCATTCATTGACCTATTTGTTGTGATAACCATATTGTATTAGCTTTAACTGATTTAGCTAGCAGTAAGGTATTATTTTATATATTATATAGAAAACTATGTATTGACATGGCCTTAAAAGCACACAAGATTTCTTTCGAATAGGAGGATTTTTGGACGGAGAGACCATGAGAAATAAAATGTGAAATAGGAGATTCAACGACATTCTCCCAGACGTATGGATATATGGTAGCTAGGCTGTGATTTCAAAGAAAGCATTAATCCATACCTTAGAGCATAAAACCACGGTGAACTTTGTTTTTTTTTTATTTTTGACACATCTCCGCTTTCTTTGCTGGCGAGAAATCACAGGCACAACCTCTGATTGTAATATATCCAGAATCGCTTCACAGGAAGAACAATATTCATGAGAGAAGTGTCTAGGCTGCAATAGTCTACCAGTGCCTACTGTATCTATGCCATTTGATTTAAACACGGCCATTTACGTTATCAGTATCCACTGCGAATATCTTGCCTATCTATCTGCGAATATGACTCTTCTTCTGCGCCAAAAATCGAATGCAACACGCCTCAGGAAGCCGTTTGCAAGAAATGTTCTCCTATAAGTAGTCCATTAACTTTAGGGTTAAAATAGCACTAGTTATTATTTTCACCAAATTATATTGTCTGCCCAGCTTGTCTGTTAGAAATTGCAATTCCAAGATGTACAGAGTAATGCGTACGCACCTAGTGTGCATGCCTGAAGCGCCGACTTGTATTTAAGAATTCCAGAAATGAAACTTTGTGAGACCTGCCATTTCGCTAGGACGTCTCTCATTTAAATTGGTATGGGTTTCCAGTAAGGTTGCAAAGAAAGTCTCTTTCACTTGATAATTATTTCACCTCCCCCACGCAATTTTATAACCTACACTCGGTGTATTTCCAATAACGACTGAATTTTATTTTTTTAAAACTTTTTCTGGTAAGAACTTAATCGGAAATAGTTTTTCCTTGTTTTTCATGTTAATTACAAAACATTCCTCGTTCAGGTAAAAAGTTCTTGGTTTCCCTAGCGTAATAGGGAGATATAACACTTATTGGGTGCAACATAATTTTCAAAGAACATTTCTTTACTTTTTACTGCATCGTAAAACGAAATTTAAATTTTCCCAGAAACTGACGTGACATCTCTCTAATTTCACCTTCATATAATTTGGCCGCTATTAAATCAGTGGTCATGAACTCGGTGTGTTAAGCTAACTTTTCTACAATTTCCGTGGTCAGATGTAAAATTAACGAAGCCAGTAACAATTCTATTGCTCGTTACAATTCTATGAAAGTGGGATGCAGGCAGAGATTGCTATATAGTAATGACCGTAGTAATTGGCTTGAGCTTAATTGGGTGACGGGTATGGGAGAATCGAAGAAAGGCGTACGCAGACAGATAACTCGTTGAATGTTGCTTCCTTTCCATTCTGGTGTTCCCTGTACCACTATCCGGCTGCACCATATCGCGGATAGAATTGGAGGGGAGGAGTTAACAAACCCATAGTTAATGATGTAAAAAAATCGCCAATTGGCATAGGAAAAATATACAGGCATAGTTATCAATAAATATAAAATGTATGACATGAGATTCACATAAGCACGCAGGTGCAGGAACGCGCGTGCACGAACAGACCCATATTCTAAATAAATTTTCCAAATCCCCCTCCAAGATTGCACCCTGGATCCACCTCTGACTAGAGGACATGCATTGACAATGTTTGGAGTACAGAACATTTGCCAGCTACCTATCCACTAGGCACAGAAAGACCAAGATGAAAAATACACGCAGGCTTTGCGCTTTTCCGTACGCACAGCCGTCTGTACGTGCGATACAAACACGTTTGCCTCTTAAATAACACATTCACGTTACATCAGTTCTTGGATTCTAGTTGGGTACAGAGTCACATTGTGTACTTGTATGTTTTCTTTTTTTTAAACCTAGCGACCATTAACAGGACTACAAGCGTCACCACTGAGAACGCATGTCAAAAAGACCTGTTAACGAAGCACGACCGACAGCTTGAGTCTATTCCTCCAACCAGAGAAACACTTTACCAACACGTCCAGCGATCAGCTCTACATGCTCAAATCTGGAGTCAGGCAGTGAATCTGCAACAGGAACCCTTCAAACCGGAACAGTGTGGATGACGTCAAAGCCATGTGTGATGGATCCCTGATTGGAGAAATACCCCTGTAGCATCTGAGACAACTGCAGCTATGGTTCGATGTAACTGTTTGATAGGTTGTGTCCCCAATAGATGCAAGTGAAACAAAAATGGTCTTGGATGTTGTGAGTTGTGCTCTTGCAATTGTGTTGATATGTAATGTAAATATGTCAAAAAACAAATAAAAGGTAAATGGGTATTAAATATTTTAGTCCCCCTTAAGTATTTTTATATACAGAAACATCGTACGAAGAAAACATATAAGTGTACAATCTAACTCTGTTCACAACTAGAATCCAATAATTGATGTAACGTGAATGTGTTATTTAAGAGGCAAACGCGTTTGTATCGCACGTACAAACATACAAACGAAAAGCACAAATCCTGTGTATTTTTCATCTTGGTCGTTCTGCGTCTAGTGGATAGGTAACTAACAAATTTTCTGTATTCCAAACGTAGCCAATGCACATTTTCTAGCAACAGTAAACGTAGAGAACATAAAACAACAAAAAATGCAGCAATATAACATCGTTTCACGAAGCACTGAGCGGTTTTCGGGAAGTTTGCGCCTCATGGTAGGCAACCGGTAAATCTCGTAGTCCGCATACACGGTGACCGCGGCAACATCTCCGATTTTGAAGAGCACTGTTTATAGAACATCAGTGCCAAATTTCATGCTTTGATCACAAAATGCAAGGTTAATCACAAATGCATGCCTTAACGTCCGGACTAATATAGCGAAACACTTCAGCAATACATCTTACTTTTCGTCTTTTCCCTCTTCCAAACCTTTGCTCCTATTTCTACCCTCATCATGGCTGGTGCCCTAGGGGCCTATTCTGTAACTTCGCGGCGTTATATGCCGCCGGTCGTCATTTCTCCTTTCGCAAAGCGCCTTTTCCGATTCTGTAAATTACGCCGCGTTAAATGTCGTCGAAATTTTGGGGCGACTCTTGGCGACCGACGTCGCTTGCAGAGGGTATGAAAAATAGTTAGGGCAGATCTCTTTAATGACCAAATAAGGGAAACAGCTGACAGTCGGAAAGATAGCCGCGTCTGTATTTGGACGTTTGTGAAATTCCTGTGGCTTTTGCTCATCGAAATAACTGGACATGGAAATGTGAATAGTATACTTAAGTTGAATTTAAATTATGGCACGTAACTATTTGTGATATTATAGGAACTTTTGGATAATTGTCGCCAGGGTAAATCCATATTTCACCAAAAAATTAGGTTTCCTGTTGTTTCAAGATTGTCTGCTCGGCATGATATTGATTATTCCTAACTAGTTGCGTTAATTATAGTCTTGGCTCAGAACTTAGGCGTTAACCATTCGTGAATATTAGGTATCAAAATACTGAAAACTCAAATTTTCCGCTGGCGCCAACGGTAACGTGCTACTCAAAGGTAACGTGGACTTTTAGTATTAGTATCAATGCTGTCATGGAGACTATACGGCGTATGGCCACCTTAGAAAAATCGACAGGCCATATGGGCAGGAGAAAAGTCGAAGTCATACGCTACCTACTAACATCAGGGGCGGATAGGGCCTTAAAGTTAGTAGCGTATGCCGTTAGGGCGTACGGCAAAGGAAAGAAATTACCATGACAGCATGCTGTCAGTGCACTGATTAGTGTTATGCATTCACCATATTTTAGAAACAAATAAAGGGTTTACAAAATGACGCGAAAGCAGTTCACTGTTCTGGTGAACTTCATGTCTGATCACAGAAATTTTGCCTGCGGAAAGTTTGATAGCATTGCAACAGGTCGAGGAAAAATGGGAGGAGTTGGCCATCAGGAAAAATGGGAGGAGTTAGCCAACCTCATTTCACTTCATGGCTCACCCAAAACAGTCGACCAGTGGAAAAAGGTATTTTTTGTAGACTGAAATTTCCCATTATTAAATATATAGTACCATTCACGTCCTATAATCGTTCAGGCATGGAAGGATCTGAAGTACAAGGCCAGACAAAGGAATGCCCGTGCACGATGTGAGAGGAATAAAACTGATAATAGCAGTCAGGTTAGGAAAGAATCTGTAATTGAATTTCTGCGTGACTGTAGGAGTCCGTCAGGTACGATGATAATTCTTTGAAATTTTATCTCCCCTAGGTTTGCATAACGCTCCTAAGTGACGTCAAGGGGTCACAAATGGATATATGGGTGCAATCGATTGCACCAATAACCCCTGGAAATCTGACAGTGGGCCTAAATCTGGAAAATAAAGCTATTTGATCCTTTACTATTGAGAAAATATCATCTCTCAATGGTAAAATGAAGTGATCACAAAACTGATATGATATATTATGATACAGTTTTTACCTCACTTCTCTTCATTTGTCTGAGGAAATTTTATCCAGTGTCCTAGGAGATCGCAAATGCAACCGATGACTTTAAAAACACATCTGCTAACTGACGGCTGGCTTAATGCCAGCAAGAAGTCTTTACCAACACCTCTTGGTAACTTGGTAACTTCCCTCCGCCAAGAATCGCAAGGTGGCGAGAACCTTCATAAATTATTCTCATCTTTAATACCTACCCATCAACCACAAGGCTTACAAAAATTAATACTCTCAGGCAGAAAGGCCTGGGAAAGATACACGTACCGTATAGCTACACGTACCGTAGGTGTGCCGTACACAACGTTGGTATATAATACCATCATAAACGGAATATATTACGGAAAATTTAAAGGCCGCGTTAAATAAGACATTTTTATTTACCTGAACATAAATATTCAACCCAAAAGATCGTTCTCGTCTCAACATTGGTCCCAAGGAATCGCAGAGGTACTTCGCAATGTCTTTCGAAACTCGAAAGTATCCGTAATTTCCTCATCTCTCGAAGAAAAAGGATTTTGCGAATCTCTAATTCTTCTCCTCTCAAGACGAAGAGAACGTCTTTCCTCTAAAAGTGCCTCCTGTGCGACGTTTAGCCAAAGGAAATTCCTCAAACGTCGCGCCATTTCGCCGTATTTAGGACACCGTTCCTCAATTAAAACAAATGACGATGATAATCCGAGGTGTTTACATGGCGATTTGGGTCGTCTTTCGTGGAAGCGCCTGGCCTGAAGCGGGCGACAATTGGCGACTGCATCATGTCGCCTTGAGACGCCTTTTTTGGGTTACAGAATCGGGGAGGCGTTAAATGTCGCCTAAACAACGACCTCCGCCATGTTAACGCAGGCGTTATGAGTTACAGAATAGGCCCCCTAATATCTCCAGCCACACGTCTCTGCGACAGCTACCAGGATAGAGTGTAGACGTAGAACAGAATGTAAATTTACTTTTCTTGGACAGAATGCCCTAGAGAACATGCGGTTGATTCAGAAAAAGAAGCTCTTTGGTATAGAAAAATTTAAAAGGCACATCGCTTAAGCAATATACAAGATGGTTGAGGCGTTTAATTTGTGGAATTTCGACATGATATAATGATTACAACTTTGTAATGTTCTACACTGTTTTTATTAATGGTACAAGCCTGACCGGTTTCAATGTTCACACATCATCATCATAGGCTAAAATTACGAAGTACAGAGGTGGTGGCTTGAAATATATACTGGGTTCCCGGGGAAGGAAGTAAGGAGGAGGAGGCTGGGATTGGGGGGGAGAGATATTAGTAACGAGACGGGGGTTAACGGGGCAAGGTTACGGGAAATTTAAAACCAACAGCGTCAAGAGTTAAAAGGGGGGGGAGGGAGAGGCACGGTAAAAAGGGGGGACAATTTGTCCGGAATAAAATCATTTAAGACCCTATGACTAGATATTTTAAAAGCTAAAATAATTTCAAAATTTTCTAAACATTACATGGTTTTTTTCTAAACATTACATTACATGGAACATTACAAAGTTTTATTCATTCTATCGCTTAACTTACTTTACTTTACGCGATCAGGCCCAGAGGACCGCGCGATGATACAACTAAGGCCTTCCATTCTCTTCTGTCCTCTGCTATGTTCCGCCAGTTCGGCCAGGTTTCTAGCTGTTGCAAGTCTTCCCTTACTCCATCTATCCATCTCTTGCGAGGTCTCCCCACTGGTCTCCTTCCTTCTATTGTCATATCCATAGCCATCTTAGGAAATCTTTCGCCACTATTTCTAACCACATGTCCAGCCCATTCCAATCTCCTACTCCTTAACACTCCTATAATATTCGGTTCTTGATACAGGTTATACAATTCTTCATTATGTCGTCTTCTCCATTCCCCTGTTTCTAAATCAAGGACTGGACCAAAAACCTTCCTTAGTACTCTTCTTTCAAATATCGCTAATCGGTTCAGGTCTATTTTCCGTGTGCTCCATGATTGGCATCCATACAAGAGAACGGGACGGATCAGTGTTTTGTATAATCTTATTTTAAGTTCCCGGGAAACGCTTCTTGAGCTTAGTATTTTATTAAGTGCATAGAGGCTTCTATTTGCTGTTTGCAGTCTGGATTTTATTTCCGTTTCACTTGAGGAGTTTTCTGTCAAAATGGTACCTAGATATTTAACTTCTTGTACTCTCTTGTAGTCATTATTGCCAACTGTAATGTTTCTATCATGATTTATTCCCCTTCCAACAATTAAATATTCAGTTTTTGAAGGATTGACCAACAATCCCACTTTTCTTCCTACTGCTTCTACTAATTGCATTACTCCTCTTAACTCTGCCTTTGACTCGCCAATGATAACACAGTCATCTGCATATGCTAAAAATGAAATTCTTCTCCCATTCATCATAAAACCTCCCCTATCATATTTGTCAATTTCCCTCTTAATTTTCTCTATAACAAAATTAAACAAAATTGGAGATAGACCGTCTCCCTGCCTTAAACCTGTCCTGATCCTAAAACTTTCTGTTACTTTATTTCCCAGTTTTATTTTAGCTTCTGTTTCATTGAGACACATTTCTGTCAGGCTAGCAAGTTTCTTTGGTATGCAGAACTCAGTCAATATCTTGAACAAACTTTCTCTATGTACACTGTCATACGCTTTCTTAAAATCCACGAAGAGGAGATGAAGGCTACGATTGTACTCATACATTTTTTCACATAATTGCTTAATAAAAAATATATTATCAGTGGTAGATTTACCTTGTCGAAAACCCCCCTGGTATTCACCAATTATGTTGTCTGCGAATGGCTTTATTCGACTTAATATGCATTTTGATAAAACCTTATAACAAATATTCAATAGGGCTATGCCTCTGTAGTTGTCGCAGTTCATCTTATCTTTCTTTTTATGGATAGGACAGATTAGGGCCACACGCCATTCATCTGGTAATTTGTGGTCTTCCCATATTTGACTAATCAGCCTATATATTTTCACCGCCAGAATATCTTCCCCAGCCTTAACCAGTTCCGCTGATAATCCATCTTCTCCAGCACTTTTGCCATTTTTAAGTTGTCTTATATGTCCTTTTATTTCTTCTATGGTTGGGTGAGAGATTTCTTGGTCCACTGTTGCTGTTTCCTCAAATTGTAACAGGTCGGTTGGATCCTCACAATTTAGAAGTGAACTGAAGTATTCCCGCCATCGCTTTGCAATTTCTCGTTCATTCGTCAATACTTTCCCATTCGTGTCTTTTATAAACTTACATACATGTTTACCATTATTCGTAAACGATTTTATCTTTCTGTACAGTTCTTTGTTTCTATTTCCATGGAAATCTTCTTGGGCTTCCTCCATAATGTTTTTTATGTACTTTCTTTTCACCCTTCTTATAGTTGTCTGTGTTCTTCTACGCACCTGATCAAACACTATCTTCCCGTCCTCATAGCTTTCTCCTTGTATCCACGCTAGCTTAGCGCTTTGTCTTTCTCGAAGAGCATCTTCACATTCATCGTTAAACCAAACCTTTTTTCTTTTTGCTCGTTTTGGGAGTAGTTCTTGAGCTACCTCTTTCACACTACTCTTTATTTCATTCCATTGTTCTTCTAAGTTCTTCTCCTCCTCCTCTTCGTTACTTAATATCTCAAAACGATTTGCCAGATTTAATATGAAACTATCTTTGGTAACGCTATCTACTAACTTATCACAGTCAAATTTGGTAACTTTATTTAACTTCTTAAAAGTCTTTGGTTTCCACTGTACTCTTAAAATTATTCTAACAAAAAAGTGGTCTGAACCACATTCTGCCCCTCTGGCTGTTTTTACATTTTGTACCCAACTTTTACATCGATTCTCAACTGCTATGTGGTCTATCTGATTTACAGTTCTGCCATCTGGAGACACCCATGTCCCTTTGTAGATATTTCTACTTTCAAAGTTTGTACTACTAATAAACATATCTTTGGAGGTGCAGAAATTTATAAATCTGACTCCATTATCATTACTATTATCATGTAGACTATGTTTTCCGATTGTTCCATAAAATATAGCTTCTTTCCCTAATTTGGCGTTAAGATCTCCTAAAATAATTTTATAATAGTCTAACGGTATTCTGTCTACCAGTGTCTCCAACTCCTCATAAAAAAGGTCTTTTATTCTATCATCACTATCTTCAGTTGGTGCATGGCAGTTAACAAAAGCTATCTTTATCCCCTGTAATTCCATTATTAACAGTGACAATCTCGGGTTTAAAGATTTAAAGTCCTTAATATCATTTGCTAAACTTTTCCTAAGTATGAACCCTGTCCCTAATGTGTGATTTTCATTCGATGCTCCATAGAGCAAAACTGAGTTTTCCACCTCTATTGAGCTTGTTTCAGCCCACCTTATCTCTTGTAACGCAACTATCTCCCTACCATACTTTTCTATTTCTCTGGTTATACTTAGTAAAGCACCAGGTTGATACAGACTTCTAACATTCCAAATTCCCAAATGTAATCCAAAGCGTAGTCCATTAGGTTGCCGGGGTCTATTTCCAAAGTTCCATCCAGTCCGAGGCCTAGTTGTATTATTCTATCGCTTAAGTAACATGAAATTAAAAACCATTCCAGATATTATTGATATACAAAAATAATCTGAAAACAAATATGATGGCAAATTTTACAAAGAAAATTATGGAGTTATGTTGCAATAATAAGTACGAAAACACAAGAAAATTTGTAATGAAATTTAAATTACTTTCTTTGGAAGAACAATGTGGTCTAGAGTATCAACCAAACCCTTGAATCAATTAACTGTTGAAAACCAATATAATAATAGATAGATATTACAAAAACATATTTATACATAACAAGAGAGTTAGAGAATATTTATCATTATGGTGTGATATGATAAATGTCAAGCGGTTCAACTTAACATAGTATGGAGTTATGCGGTCAAACCTATTTATATTATGCATGTATCCCACATTGAAGTTTAACATAATTTGTAATGTTTTAGGAAATTCAACTGTTAAGTCAGCAGGTACTGACAGTGAGTACAAAAGTCAATCAATGTGAGGGCAATTGAAAGTAGATTATATGAAGCGGAGAGCTGCTGCATTCCATCACTGAATTGATGGCTACGTGTTAATGTAGCCTCCGAGATATACAGGCCGCAACGCTACCCCCCCACTTTTATTTAGTAAGCCTACGAAAAGCGCGGGAAATGCGCTTCCTGTGTGTATTTCTTATGGCAAGGTTCAACAAAGTTGGAGAACTATTTCTTGCCATATGCCGCATTTCAAGGGCCAATTTAGTTTCATAAAAACATATATGTTCTTGGAAAAGCATTCACCTTATTTTAACAGGGCTTTTAGGACATTTATTATTCGAAAACTGAAAGAAATTTATCGACGCGAATTTTAATTCTACTGCGAATGCGGTAAAAATATAGTTCCTTCACACTCTTGATCGACAAATACGACCTGAAAACAAATTGGGTTGATTAAGGTGACAATTTGATTCTATGTTATGCAGATAATAAAAGCACAAACGGATATTGATGACTAACATTTGATTCTGAGTGTCATGCAATGCAAATTCCCAATGGAGAATGAAGACGTCATTTAACAAATATTTACGGTACTAACCAAGTCTTATCTGCCATAGCAACCTTTTGTTAGAATTTTTTTTCAATTATCTTCGTAAAAACATACACGATTTTAGGTCTACTATCTGAAAAGAGATGGCGATAGAAATTCGGGTGTTCAGCCCTGTGTATCTCAGAGACTACGGCGTTATGATTCTATGGCGCACAAACATTCTCATTCGAATCGAAAGAGTTCAATTAAAAATAATTTAATTTCGAATCGGGAGTCATTAGAAATCCGATTCACGAAGCCTCATGAAATGCAACCGACTCAGGGTGCAAGTCGCGTATTTTTTTGGTGAGTCAGAGTACGTGGTTCAAATACGCCGGCAGTCTATTATCTGTGAAACCACGACAGTACAATTTATAAACAAGTGAATAGTTATTGATTTGATTAAAAGGTACATATTTACTTCCCCGTAGGGAGGTGACCTGATTCTATGAAGAAGATCTCTCTGATTCAATTTAAACGGAAGATCACTATCCTCCAAAATACATTCAATTCTGATTCGGAAAATATTTCGAAAATTCAGTTATAAGGAAGAAAACCTGGATTCGCTTATTAGTTTCTTGTGAAGTTTCCTCATTCATCTGATACATCTGTGTGAATCGTTCAAATCATTTTAAACTTTTTTCATATTACACTCGCTTTATGCAGTCCATCGCGGCAGATGAAAATATCATGCAGTACCAACAAGTAGGAGTCAAAAGAACTGAATCTTCTGCTTTTCTTCCCTCATTTTATTAGCCATCAGTGTAATAAATAATTTTTAGAATCTAACCAAACAATAAATAAAATATATAAATAGCTAAGTAAATAGAACAGAATATGGTTAATTTTTACGTCTATCATAACCAAATCAACTCGTCCAGCCAAGAGGTTACTACTGAAATTTTTAAATAATTTTGGCTTTTACAAAACCACTTTTTCTTTTAATAACATACACAACCCGGGTTTCGATGAGTATTAATCATCATCAGGCGTTTGTATTTATGTTTTATTTGTGTAACTATGGCAGTTGTAGTCACGTGTCATCAAAGAGGGTAAATGAGGGGAGGAGATGAGATGGTTAGAAACGGAGGTCAGGATAATGGAGAAGGATGGGTACACAGGTACTCATCATTGATGAGGCTGATGTCTGGGTCATTCATAAATTTTAAAATCTCTAGTTGTTATCATGAGTCCAGTTCCCGTTGGTCGTTGAAAAATTGAAAAAATGCAGTTCAAAATCACTCTGGTAGTTGTAACATATTAAGTGCTTAGCAAAAATACTTTTGCTCTCATATATATTTTTATAAGCATTTAAATGTTCTTTTCTTCTCATATTGAAGATTCTACTATTTACTGTATTTTCAATAGCACGGGGTAATTTTCACTAACTAAAGGGTTAAATAATTAATGTTACTGCTTCCACTGTACTCTTCGCAGCGTTTTATTTTACCAGAAGTAAAATCGCCATAATTTACTGCACTATTGAAATTAATTCAGGTACAAAGAAGAGCCACATCGAATCCTTGCATGAACTTTTAAAACATCGGCTCGTCGACTATTCAGCTCGTATTAGTCCAAATCAAAACTCACTAATTTCCAATTGTGAATTGAATACACTTATGCGATATTTATCCTGAATACTATTATCAGTCTTCTAAACAGCAGCATGAAAGATTACGTACGTCATCATCAATTGTTTTAATTTAGAAGAGAGTGGTACAGGGCACAAGCTAGAAGTTATCAGAGCCCGAGGTAGTTATTAATTTGCATTTACATCCTCATTAAATCTTTGCAGGAATGTTAACCTCTTGGTCGCAAAGATATTTTAAAATAATTTTCTATATTTGCGAAAAAAATCATGTTATTCAAGTGAGGTGACTGGAGAGGCCAGGAAAAGAGAATAAAAGTTGACCTAATTTACCCTTTCAAACACCCCCATCTTGGGGGTTATTTTGTAATCTCACCTTTTTAGTGACTCTTAGTGGAAAGGCGGGAGATCCGTTTCCCTCTCTTAATGATCGGCTCGCGAACGGTTCATGAATTGCCGAAACTTCAATTACCTTATATCAAATAAAAGATGCCGAGACTAGCGAATACCCTGATTGCTCAACATCTTACGGAAGATATCTTACACTGTACATACCACGAAAATCTAAATACAGTCAAAACTACAAGCGACATGCAAGCGATCATTCAACATTTAAAAAACATTAAGTGCATCTAATTAGTGTTAGATTCACAAGCACGGGAAATATCTCCCAAGAACGTAGAGTTTAAGGCAATATATGAGAAAATTATGGTATAAATAACTGAATTCCAATCTCCATACACTGGCAGATAGGCACACGTAAACAAAGGTATATGCAACATTGTTTGGGAAATATTGATACGAAATACATACAAGGACAATTCAAGCTAATAATAACATAAGCATTTCAAACAATGCATACCTTCAAGTTCCCAATATTTTGGAGTAGAAAATGCTTAAGTTCTTCACGTTGTGCAAATGACAACAATAAGATTTAAAATTGTTTGTATGTTTCGCGCCTTTGTTTATTTTCCAACTCAAGCTTCAAATGGGAACGATGGTGGCTCCATGTCACGTTCTTTATGACAGGTGAGATGGAACTAATGGCAGGCGGAGATAATGAAACGGATCAAGAGTCGAAAGATACTGATCAGAGCGGATGAATTGTCTAAAAGACCAGCACATGACCGGCAGTTCACCGATTGAGATCCGAAGATGGTCACGCCGCCTGGGTGAGGGAGTTGAACTACGAAAAAGTGAGATTTTATGACGTATTCTCACTAAAGTGAGATTACAAAATAACCCCCCTGGTCATAGGGACAAACCTTGATCCACATTGTGCGTGTACAACTTTTTCTTGTCGTCATTCGAGAATCTCTTGCAAGATAATCCTTTCAGGAGGTTCCACTGTGATATAAAGCAACTGTCAGTGTCTTAATTTTCGTTTTACATGCTTGACAGGTACAGGATATTACATTTTCGCCTCATATGTCCTGTGGTCGAATGTAAAAGGTATCTCTGAGAGCTTGATAAGATTTCCATCAAATGTTTTAGGAATTCTTGATATTCTCAAGTAACTATGAGTTTATGCCCCATTTTATGCCTATATTCCCGAATTGACCCATTTCCACTTAAATTTTCTGAAGTATAAAACATATATTGGTATATCTGAAGGACGTGCCTAAGATATCTCTTCCCAATAAGTGCAATTTCTCCTGTTTTTACACAGAAATTCCTCCCGAGGACTAATCACAGCTTGATTTAGCATTGAATTTTGATTTCTAAGATGGAAAAAATCAGTTAATGCATTTCATACCACAGATGTAGATGAGCCGCTTAAATACAAGGTGAATTACTTTAATTCCTTATTTAATAATGGGTATGTATGAAGTTATTATCTCATATTTACATTATTGCCATACCCATCCCAACTCATCATGTTCAAATGATCACAATGTCTTGACTTGAATGTTGAAGGAAATGTATTCCTGCGGAGAAAATCATCATTGTGCTACGTGACATTATAAAGCAGTGAAATCTGTATAATGGTCTAATGCCTTGTGAATTAAGACTGTGAGACAAATATTAATGTCAGGTTGTGAAAGTGCTAGTTTCTACGGCGTCAACCATTTAAAAAAATAAGGCATCACCGTTATTATCCTAAACTTCATTTGGAGAGTGAACACAGACATGTGCAAACATACTCGTTTCTTGCCGTAGGAAGCGGTACTCTCGTCTACGGCGTTTGCAATTCGATTGCGTGGAACGTTATTAATTGATTGTGGAAGTCTTAATTTAATTCTCCGATCCTGAAATTCAAATTGAAAATCACCACGTTAACACCGTTCTACTAAATTTTGGGCCGTGCCATGAATATTTTCCGTGGGACTTCGAGGGTGAGGATAATTGAATATCCTTGAGACCCAGTTCGTGGGAAAAGAGCTATTTAGGGGACACCGCAATATCCCAACAATATATCTCAGCGATATCTGTAGGACATTGTTGTAGAGTGCAGACGAAGCCAGGACATGGAAGTTATATGAAGGTAAATACCCGTCTTTCTTTTTGGTTAATTACCAAATTACTGCAGTTTATTCAACTCAAAATGCATTCGTTCAAGGTACCAAAGTTATCTTCTGGGACTTGAAAGTACTGATTTTTAAGTAGTATGTTTATTGAATAATCTGCACATTTAGTAACTTACTTTTACTCTCTATTAGCAACGTCATGTAATCGGCAAAAGCATTCATTTTGAAACGACGCAAACTAAAATGTATAAACTCATTTTGTGTGTTTCCATTTTATGAAAGTTCTCCGAAGACAAGCTGTTCAAAAACTTCCCCCTTAAATATAATATAAAATAAATAATATAAAATATATACATGATTCATAAAATAAAAAAATCATGATCGATTTCCACAATTTGCATCTATCTATAACATAAAATACAATTTAACTTCCTCATAGTGATATGTTAAATGTTCGTCACCATGCTCAATGAACAATGAAAAAACGCCTCCATGCAAAAACTACGAAGCCACAGGTGTGGCTGCTCATAAAAACAAAACACTTTAAAAAAGGCGCACGAATAATTTTCCGAATTTTTTGCCTTCTTGCAGGAATAGGAGAAGGGGTCCTAGTGAAAAAAGGAGAGGAAATTGGGTGAAGAGAATGTTGGAGGGGTGAGGGTGAGAATGAAGTGGAAGAGGGGGTTGTGGGTGGGTGAGAAAAGGGAAAGGAATGATTACTGCCAGTAGCGTAGCCAGGGGGGGAGCAGGGGCGGCGAATGCCCCCTCCCCGTGTTCTGGTTCCCCTAAGACTTTGTATTTTCCACTCTTAAGTCCCAAATACATATAAATAATTGTGTATAATATGTTGCCAAATGTCATATTTTGTACAAACCCATACGCCTATTACATCACCAAAATTTGTTAACTTTAGTAAACTGGTTAATTTATGAGTCGGCGACCCCTAAAAATTTTCTATCCCCCCCTAAATAATTTCTGTTCCCCCTAGACCCAAAACCTGGCTACGCCACTGATTACTGCCCTCTGTTCAGATTCATAAAATTAAATATATAGAGTATGTAGTCAATACACGAAAAAGGAATATACAGGAAAAACATGTAGGAAAAAGGAATTAGACAAGGGGACTCCTTAAGCGTATCACTTTTTAACCTAGTAATGGACGAAATAATAAAAAGAATAAAACACTTCAAAGGATATAGGCTCGAAGGAAATATTATAAATAGTATATGATTCGCAGACGATGCAGTGATAATTGCAAAAAAAGAAGATGATTTACAAAGGACATTGATGAGATTCATGGAGATAGGAAATAAAAATAATATGGAAATAGCACCCGAAATAACAAAAACAATGGTAACATCAAAGGAACCAATCCGGTGTAAACTACAACTAATCAAGAGCATCATTGATCAAGTAATGAAAGTTAAATATTTAGGAGCAGTTATAACTGGGGGACTTGATGTGAAGAAGTAAATGAATAAATAACAAAAGCGGAAAGGACTGTGGCCTCCCTGAACCAAATAGTATGGAGAAATAAATAATTACGAAAAGAAGCAAAATGAAGAATATACAAAGCAGTATTCAGACCTAAAATGGCATATTCCATGGAAACAACTGCACAAGCAAGTAAAATAAAACAGAGAATATACATACTGCAGAAATGACTTAAAAATAATGGACAAGGCAAGATTAGATGGGATATCTAACAAAAATATCAGAGACCCTGGTCCGCTCCACGATACCTCCAATAACAGAATGAACATGCAAACGTAAAGAAGAATGGAATGAACACATATCAAGAAAGGACGACTCAAGAATCGTCAAGATAGCAAGGGACCGAATACCATTAGGGAAGATTAGGGGCATAGGTCGACCACGCAAGAGATGGTCCGACAACCTCAATCAATAAAGGCATAATCACAAAGAACAGGTAAAAATACCTTCGAAGAAGAAGACATATAGTATACATTTTAAGTAATTTATGCAAATTAATAAAATCCACGTATGCCTGTCAAACTCGAAGGGTACACTGCACAGACGCATTAACAGCCCAAATTTGGCGATTTCAGTAATCACTATAGTGTTTGTTTATTCCGGTCACTCATTTTTTTTTAGAAAAAACCTGGATTAATGTATAAGCAGAACGACGCTCTGCCAATAGCGATACACAGCGAGGCATCGCTACACATTACCACTGCTATAGAAGTCAACTTCCATGAGCAGAATCCGCCCTATGATTTATCGTTCTTCACGATGGAATCGATATTTCCAATGGTAAGAGGCAGAAAATGCGTTGCAACCACGCCAGTATCGATAATGCAACCAGGACGATACGATTATTATTTATTGTAATTTTGTATTTAATTTTGGCTAACATTATTTTTCCTTCCCTGCACTGAAGCCATGAAGTATCCTAAAATGAGACTCTCAACCAATAGGGAGGCAGGTAAGGACGTATATGATAACTGAATTTTCCGGATTTACAACCTTTCTCAGTCACAATCCTTAACATTGACACGTATATTTGAATCCAGATTCTCTAAAAAAGCTTATGAAAATAATTTACTCCAGTTATTTTCGACAATTCAGGGTTAATAACAGAGTTGAGACAAAACTTATCGATCAAACATTTTGAAATAACGTGGGAACATCCGCGACGGGAAATGCTTATGCACTAAAGTACCTATTATTACTGGCGTCATTGATTTTTCCCTCTTCACCGAACTTGAATATAATACGCTTTCCAGTGATATTGATGAGGCAAGGAGCCACGCGATGACGAATACATGCATTGCTCTCCTTATTCTTTCAATAGGTACACTTAATATCCCCGTCATTTCAAATACGCAAATAACGAGCTTAATGGTGAATTAATCTGTCTACCCTTCTGATTACATTTTTGACAAAACGCTCTCCATTGAAAATTAAAACATTCCCCAAAATTAAAGAAAATGAGGAAAGTTTGAAAGTTTCAGCAATTCCGAGGAAAGCGATTGATTTCCGAGAAAAAACTGCTCTCAAACTGTACAAGACAACCATAAAAATTGAGTACAATATAATAACGTAATTAATTCTACAGGGTGAGCTTGCAAAAAAAGTGACAGCAAAGATGCAGTCTTTTACTAAAGCTATACCTTCCAAAATTTGAAAAATTCATCACACAATTGTCAGAAAGTTCTTAAAGGTAATGATTATTTGGAAATGATATAAAAAATACATTTAATATTTATGTGCTCTAATTCTGTACGGTAGTAAATACCAATATTTTAACTTGTTTTCAATTTACATAATGGCTAATATGAGCTAAATTCCGATTAGCACCGAATGGTATTCTCAGCGAACAAGCGAGATTCTTTATAATAGATATCCATCGGAATCTAAATTGTCAAAGCATTAACTCCTATTTAGAGAGGCAATATCAAAACCGAAGCCATTGTTACAGAACAGTTCTGAGATTAAATTCAACAGATTCAGGCGAGATATCGTGGAAGTTCTTCATAATGTAAGAGAAACAATTGCACTTTTCCACAAAAACCATTAAACGCAAACGCAATAAACCATTTTGTGGAAAAGTGCAATTGTTTCTCTTACATTAGTTCTGAGATTGTTCATGTAAACTTTGGGCTACCTGGAATTCTGTCTAAGTCGGAACGAAATTTGCTCCGAAAATACGGAAAAAACCATACTTGAATAACAGGAACGAAAATGAACCTTTATAGTTCTCATGCGTGCTTCAATTTATGTTATCGCCATTCAAGATGTTCGCTTTAAGGAATTATAGACGCTGCGTAGACCAGAGAAACGTGTTCATGCCGTTTATCTTGTACGGAGACTTCCTCCGAGTACATTCACCTACGAAACATATCGAAGAGGCATTCCAATGCATTTTCAGTAAATACTCTATTATTTTGATTCTTTAAGCCCAAGTAGTAATTGTCCACTCTCAATATTTTACAGGTGATATAGAAATTACGCCACAGAATGAACTGAATTTTTTCTTCAATATTCGCGTAGCTTACAGAAAAACGAGTGTATTTCATTAAAATCTCAAATAATCGTAAAGTAGTAGCATCAACAAAATCCTACCTTTCGAAGCTATTATTGTTCACAAAATTAACTTGAAGTTACATGGGCTGGAAGGCGTTAATAGGAGAAGGAGGAAGTAAATTAGCTATACATAACTTTAGTATTAACTGCAAATGAATTTTCGCAAAAACTACAGATTTAGGAAGGGAATAATTCCAGCAAATTAAGGGAAATTTAGATGAAGGCATCATTTTCCAGCACCTTTGTTCTGCTGTTGAATGAAAAATACGTCTGTTACAAAGTAAGGGCGCTTGGGTCGGTCTGTCTCGTTGGGAAGATAAGTATTCCTTACGAATATTTGCCGAATAAACTATATTACTCGTATCTTACAAACAGAGCAACTACCGTTTCACCTAAGACAGAAGTCTAATTAGCCAACAGTTTACCATAACACGCCATGAACTATGCTAAACCAATGGATTTGGTTTCGTTCATGCCTCTCTGAGCTGAAGATAAACCTCTTGACTATTCAGAGCTCGATGAAAATCTAATATAAAGGATCTGGGTCGTCAGATGACACTATTTCTGTGGTAATCGAAATAATATTTATTAATTGCTATTTTTTAAATAAAAAACACGGAATAATTATTGATTACTATTTACTATTGGGCAGAAATAATGCTCAGAAATATTAAATTCCTCATTTTTCAAATAATTCCCTGAAAATATAAACCATTGGATTTAAGTATTTTCATGCAATTTCATTTCGTGTATTTATAATTTTAGAGAAAATAGCTTTAAACGGCTCTACCCTTGTTAGCGCTTTATTTTGGAAACTCATCTCATACGATTAATCACATAAAACTCAATTTAGATAGTGGGGTTTTACTATTTGGGTTTTTTTAGGAAGAGGATTTTTTTACGGAAAAAGTCATGTAAATTTATATAAAAATTTTATGGGTTTGAGTATAGTGTGAAATTCAGAATTTAAAGGAAATGTAGCTTTATTCAAAAGTTTTAATCGATTGATTGTTTGAAAATATGAATCAAATTGCATTTTCCTAATATAATTCTAGTCATACATGAAAAATTTTGTGGTAAAATATTGGCTGAATACTTATCATCAGTGAAAGCAGAATGTTTCAGCAGCATTAATGAAAATGTGAAATTTCTCACACCTATTTTGTTTCGCCTATCACTGTAGCGAGGGAGCATCGATAATTCGTAGGCATCTTCATTTTATACAAAGCTGCTTCGGAATAATTTGATTATCACCCACGAAAGCTAAGCCAACTCTGCATAAATACATTAGGGACTGTCCCTTTTCATCCGTGTTTACAAAGGTGACCGCTACCACTCTCCAATTGGTCGGTTCAAGCACCACGTCTTTCTTTTATTTGATACAAATGACATCCTTCCTTCCCTATACGCGGTTTTCCTTGTTAAACTCTCCTCACTCACGTGGAAAGTCCCGCAAATCCATGAGAAAATGTCGTTAAAGGCCAAAAAATCGCTAAAACAAAGAATAAACAATCCAGCATATCGGAAAACACGGAATACTCTCAGCGCAAACATGTAGACTCGAGTTTGGGTGCCAACTAAAATTGGCTACAACATCTGTATAAATGCAAACATTAAACATAAAACCTTAGCTTACTTTAAATTTCGCTGAACCTTTTCTACTAATTATTTTTACAATGCACCTTTGTATTTTATCCCGATGAGAACAAAAAAGTGCCAATTTTTTGCCATTTTATAACTGACCCATCTCTTTTACATTTTATAGAGAAATTAAAATAAGTTTAAACATAATAAAAACTTAAAACAGTACAGATAAAACATTTTTAAATTTAAAAATGAAATTATTTATTTTCCATAGTGAAAATCGTCATAAATTTTTTGAATCAACTATTTCTTAGTGATGAGGAGTCCTGAATACACTATCTTTGTGCTCGCAGATGTATTTCAAAGCAATCGCCATCGTTAACCCACATTACGAAATGAATTTAAACAATAGAATATATAGGTAACGGAGTATTGTACGATGCGGTGAGCTGACCGTCTTCGCCAGTCAAGTGGTGATAGTCAGTACGTGGCGTTGTCACTTGGGGGTTGTGAATGGATTCCGAGAAAACGCCAAAACCCGATACTTTTTTTGTTACCCACGCGATAAAAAATCGAAGGTGTACTGTAACAATTATTTCCAAGTATTATTTAACGCAAAATAAAATAAACTAAAGTTTATCGCATTGCGCATTCATGTATGTGTTGTAGATAATTATTATTCGTTATCCAAACTCGACTCTACATAAATTTTGTATCGACATTAAAAGCATCCGACCTGGACACAATATAAAATTAGACGAAGGCAAAGTGATTGGGAAGGGAAGAGCAGAAGCGATATTAAACTGGAGTGAATAGAGAACACATCAGGATGTTGAAAAATCAGTAAAACTTTATGCATTAAAGAGCAATCAAAATCAGCGGTCATCAATCTGACGATTGGTTTGCTACAGCTTTCCACTCCATTCTCATTTTAGCTAACATCTGTTAATTATTATTATTATAATATAATTATAATATGCTATCTTTAAACGTATCTAGTATTTGCATTCTTTAAGACGTCGTCTGGTGAAACTCATGCTTCCATCCCGAAAGAAAAAAAAATGAAGCAATAAAAAGTACAGTTAAGTTATGGAATAAAACTAATTTCTGGATTGGATTCCTACATAATTCTTCGTTCTCTCTTGTTTCAGAATGTGTCCGATAAGTTTGACTCTTCGTATTCTCAGAGTTTATAATAAACCTCTCTCCCCAGCATTAATTAGGACTTCCCCTCATTGTTTATATTCTCGATTCGTATCAGATGCCACTTCTTTTACACTGAAACGTCTCTTATCTTCAACTCCTACCAGGAATTCTTCATCAGCAATTATTTGTATCCATTTCATCTACAAAATTCATATCTGACTCCACATTACCAGTGTTTCCAATCATTACTGCTCAGCTGACTTTTTCACCCAAATGTGTGTGCAGTGTGTTTCTTCCTTGAACTTATTCTTGATTCACAGACCATTGCCGATTGTCGTTTTGTAATTTGCGTAATTCCTCATGGAGCGCCCATACGCGTCCAATAAACATCCACAAGTGGTGGGAATTTTGTTCAAGGCACCTCCCCCCCCACAGATGCTCATCTTTAAATTCTATTAAAACATGCTGCCATTGTTTCGCAGCGAAAAGGTTATTAAGGGTCAGATACCCTTATCTTAACCGCTTCCATGGTTCTCTCTGACCGTGAGAGATTTTAAACCCATTCCAGTGATAAAGGGCCGGCGATGCCCCTTATCATCTACAACTATGAATACGAACTACCGTTAAAACGAAACGGTAAACTAATCCATATGCTACCTTAAAACTTATCTAGTATTTGCATTCTTTAAGACGTCGTCTGGTGAAACTCAGGCTTCCATCCCGAAAGAAAAACGAATGAAGCAATAAAAAGGACAGTTAAGTTATGGAATAAAACTAATTTATGAATTTGGTTTAATTAATCAACAGTGGTCGTAAACCCGAAGATCTGTTTGATGCAGATCTTCTATCCACTCTTTTCTCAGCTAACAGTATAATTTGTGTATATAAGTTTTCGGTTATAAGTTCGGTGTAACATAGGTACTTCGTAATTTTTTCGATGCAGAAATATCCTTAGTATTCCTAATCAATTATTCCCACTAAGCGTTCCTTTCATTATTGTTTTCAAAAGACTTACGATTAGTAATGTGTCCAATAAGATTGTCTCTTTTACTCCGTCGAGTTACTAATAAAAATCTTTACACCCAAAATCAATGTAGATGTAGACATATATACCTGATTGTCGGAAATAATATTACCCTCTCGTTTTTTTCAATGTGCGTTCCTCCTCAATCCTTACCTAATTTTAATCCCGGATATGCTGCTGCTATCCTTATTTCAACGATCCCTTTTATAGAAAATCACGAGCTTATTAAATAATGGGCCCTTGCTACAAAATACCCTACACTTAATATTTATCTTCAACATCCTTTTCGGACTGAATCCTTTGAGGCCACTGTATTGTTCAGCCCAGAATATTTGGATTAGTTTCTGTCTCTATGTGCTTGCTTTATGGCTCTAACTCTAAGCTGTTTTTAATATATAATGCTTACAATTTATATACGAGGTGTGATAAAAAAATAACGGGAATTTTCATTTTTCTCAAAGAATATTTATTTATTAATCAATATCAATTTTGTTATCTTCAAAGTAATACCCCTTTAGACATAATACACTTAGGCCAGCTGTTTTTCTAATCTTGGAAGCACTTATGGAACTCACTTTCCGGTATATAATTCAGCTCCTTCAGCGAGTCTGTTTTTCAGTGGTGGAAAAACCTCGTCCTTTCATGGTTTTATTCAGCCACGGGAATAGAAAGAAGACACAGGGGAGTATGTTCAGCGAATTCGGTGGCTGAGGCAAAATAACGCTTTGTTTATTTACCCAAAAATAACGAATAAGCGGTGAGATGTGAGTGGGAGCATTATCGTGGTGCAATTTCCACGAGTTTTTTTGCCACAATTCTGGGCGTTTTCGTCGGATTGCTTCACGCAAACGGCGCATAACTTCCAGGTAGTATTCCTTATTGACCGTACGACCATGTGGTAGGTACTCGGAATTACTGTAAATCGGAATTATGAATCCTGCGAAATTTTAAAATTCCCGTTATTTTTTTATCACACCTCGTAAATGCATTACTCCCTACCAATAGAAAACGTCTTGTGTTGTTTTCGGTAATAACACATAAATCAGTTAATGAACCGATGGAAATAATAATAATTCGAGTTTATTGTGAACGAAAATAGGTCTCAAGGAGTCCTCTCTTACAATTAACTCACAAGAAGTAACACACACCCGCGCTTTAAGTGGCGAAAAACTCACCTAGGCGGAATTCGAAACCACGACTCCTGGGTGGGCAGATGTGATCTGACCTGATCTGATCTGATGTGAAAAGACCCGATTTTAAAACCTCGTGTCTATCCAATCAGGCACCAACAGAGAATGAATAGGTACTGAATTATTTGGACGGACTTAATATGGCGTTTTAAATGAGACCTGCTGGATGTCACTGCAAGCCCCCTACTATATGTTGATGCAACAGAAGGTTTATTTGTGTTCTTCAGCATCAGAGATCGTACGGAATCCTAAGATTACGCGCTATACTCTTGGCGTCCAAAACATACAGGCATAAATAGCACTCTGTGATTAAATCTTGATTGTTTTTACTATTAGAGGTAATAAAACGTTTAAGGCAGTTTTGAATGGAAAAATACATACCTTGACTAGGTACCTTATACAGCCACAGACCCATGTCTCCGTACACGATTACACTCTTCATATTGCGGTATACGCGCGTTACATACGTCTCTCTTAAATATTAAAATTATATTTAAAAATTATTAAAAAATAAACTCCATAGATATAAATGTTGAAATAATGCGTCGAATTTCCACTATGATCCGCTTACATAGATGAGATGAAAAACAGAATCACGGCTGTAATGATTTATGGTAGTTTGAGCGAGATAGTTCCCTAGTCATAGTAGAGACCATATTATAATTTTTTTAAATCTCAGCGTCTGTAAGAAGTGTGAAGTAAATATTGTAATATTAATTGCGCAAAAATATAGTTTTATATAACTAAATTTCTCAGTAATTAAATAAACATATCTACATAAGTCTCTAACTTGACTCATTTTTTCACGCCGCACGGCTGAAAACCCTTCAAAACAGCAGGTGCATTCGTGATTCTATAAAAACTATTGCCGTAAGTAATTGATTGATATTTATAAGATAGTTGAGAAAACATACAAACTACACACCGTTAGTTTTTTGACGTAATCTCAGTGTTGAAAATTCTTACTTTTTCATTATTCTCCCTCTGGAGCGCACAGCTGTAATATATCCAATGTGAAATAGCTTGTATTTTCAGGCAAATTACTCTGAAAGTATTTCGCAAAGGGGTTAATATTTGAAAATCATTGGAAAGATGAGCGGTTTTTTCCTTTAAAATGACGTCAAATTCATCAAATTCTAGGAGAAGTGATATTTCACTCAAACTACCTTATGTCGAAGAGGATACTCTCAAACTCGTTGTGGGTGAGTTCAGCTATCGTGCTGAGGTTATCAAAAGGAGCAAGTCAAAGGCATGCAGAAAATTTGTGACAATTTGAGAGAAAATTGAAATCTAACTAAATATGCATTTTATTTTTCATACTTCCGCCTCCCATTTTCATCATCATTAGACATGACTATTTGAAATCGGGTCGATCATTTTAATACACATTGCAATTGGAAATTCATTTGCCTCGGAATGAAAACTGTACGGAAAATACAAAATTCCAAAACACGATGGGGAAGAGATGGGAAGCTGGGAGCTGAGTAAGATAGGATCTGAGTGGAGTGGAATAGCAAACGGATCAAATTTCATTTGGGCCACACACGCTGTTCTGGATATGCTGACAAAGCACCGTGGGGTTCAGATCGATGCGGAAGAAGGGAAGTAAACGACTCGAGGTTTTGGCTTTTGTCTCGCAGCCGCAATCCACTCACCAAGACTCTATCCTCGGATTCCATTCGTATCACGAATTGGCCTGATTTCAAAACATCCACCGTAATAGGGTTGAGTACCACCTATTAACTTGCTGTAAAATAAGACTGCAAGTTGTCATTTTGGGTCTCGTTTCTCAACTAAGCCCAATTTTAAATGCTTCAAACTGTTCGTGCACCAAAAACAAATGCTGAACTTTCACAAAAGTCTTAGATTAGAAAAAATGCGCGCTAGGCTTAGATTACTTGAGCAATGGAGAATAGATATCTTTCAGAGCGACACGGAGAACATTATATTAGAACCCCACTATATTTCCAGGTCCGACAGAAACGATAAATTAAGAGAGATATTTTGCCGAACGGGTAGGTATGGGAATTCGTTTTTCCCCCGAACAATAAGGGACTTTAATAAATGTAAGGCGTAATTTCATTTGAGCGTTTCCTTTTTATATGCAAACGGCTGGTGTCCTAACACCCCCCACCACACGCCTATTGAGGCGGCTTGCAGGGTAGTATGTAGATGTAGATGAAAAGTCCACGTATGAATGAAACGGGTGGCCATCCTCGGAAAGTCCCTATGGATGGATGAAAGTTTTCACGGGGTTCTCACTGTTTTAAATTAACTTAATTGTTTTCCGAATCGATTCTAGAGGAGAGTATTTCAGATCATTGTTTATATACCTAGCACTCGTAAATAGAAAGCAAAAATTGAAAACAAAATCATTTTAACTCTCATTCTCTACTTTCATATTCATTATCTTTCTTTTGTTGTCAACGAAAATAATACACATCCTCTCATACAGTTAATATGGCATGTTTGTTGTATTTTATTAAAAAAACCTATTAATTTTCCTATTGCTATATTAATTTAAGTACTTTCAGTTTATGGATACGAAAATTTCGCATGAATAAAATCTTCAATTGAGTGTTGATGAGGTAGAAAAGAACATCACGCATAATGCTAAAAAAGCAAACGATATCCTCAAGTGAGAAGTTCTAAGAAGATTTATTACTATAGTAAATCCAAGATTAAAATGGTATATTTTTATTGGTACTCTAAACAGCACATATTACCTAGAAACCATAATAAAGGCGAAAATATTACGAAAGTAACCCGCGAGTGCCTTTAATCCGGCGTCCGACCTAACCCCGGAAAAAGCAGCTTAGAGGCCACGGGTAGATTCCGGGGACTGGCAAATTGAAGATCATTTCATTGTGACTTGGTTATTGTTACACATTAACCAAAGTTTTATCGTGAAAACTTCCGTAGCTTCTTTACCAACTGTGTTAGAAGTTTTCGGTTACTTCTGCGTATTCAATTTTTAAACTCAACGATTCACTCCTTACACTTACTAGGAACGCCGTCAAGAGAATGATGTTGGCCAGTTGCCGCATATAATTGGTGTATTGTATTGCTGTCACGAGTTTGTATTGACTCCTGTAATCTCAGAAAAAAGGCAAACATTCGTCTTGTTTTGGGAAATCCATCCCCGTGTATCTATATAAATTTTTGAATATATTTAGAATCGTTCTTCTCTCAAGCACAGCTCGCTTGGAGCCATTTCCTTTTAAATCTTATAAAATAATTTGTATTTCGGGTATTTTTTCAATTCCCAGTAGCTCTCTTCCCAATCATTAAAAAAAACATACAGACACGGAGAAGGAATTTTAGAATTTCCCGGCAAATAGATTGCATTTGATATTCACGGGTTTCACTCAGGGTTAGATTATCAGGAACTAAACAAGATACCAGATACGACATTGCCTGGTGATGTCCGAAATTTCAGCTATGTACCTTTTCCTGGAGCACGAAATATTTATCACGTTTAAAATTACATTCAGTGTTTTACATCTCAACCTCCTTTTTTAATAATAATAATTTATCGAGAGTAGGTCAAAAATTTAAAAATATCTCTTCCTTGCCGATGTTTCGGAATTTATTAATTTCCATTTTCAAGGTTACATTCACGATACAGAAGGTCATAAAACATTAATATCAACCCCTAGATACATTTCATAAATATTTACCATGAATACTAGAATTGCAAACGTGTATATGTATAGTATTCTTAACAGTTACACTGAAGTTGGTTTTACAGAGAAATTCACATATATTACTATATTACCATCTTTTAGACACCACACCATCTTTAGAGTACCTTACCATCGACTTAGGCACCCTTTAAAACCTATTATTCGATACTTTTGTTACCCCAATTTGCTTTTTGTCACTCCTGTGACCTTGACTGTGCCCTTCCAGGGGTCACGGTTGGATTTCCAAAAACGAAAGTGGTTCCATCGTATTCCTTTCCCCCAAAAACCTCTGCATTAAAAGTTTAGCAATGAAATTCTGACTTTTTTGTGTCTCGAATTTTTATAACATTGAAAATCCCATAGGGCAAAATTTGGAGTTGGAATTGGACCCCCATTTTGTGGTCAAAAATAAAAAATTCCAAAATGTCTCTTTTAGTCAACAAAACGCAAATGTTTTCTACCATGGTGCCGAATTTCGTCAATGTGGCACTAACGGAAGTGTCTAAAATTAGAGGTAAATAATGACTCACAATAAATGGGACACACTGTACACAGAAAATCTATAAATGCATATATATATAAAAGAAAGTCTGTTGGTTTGTATGTCAGTCTTTTATACATATCTACACTTGTACTCCAATCGTGCTAAAATTTCGCAGACTAATAGTTGAAGACAGGAAAAAAAATTGAAGGATATTTAAAAAGATCTCAGGGTCCACAAAGGTCCCTACAAGGGGTCTTTTGGTGGTCTGCGCTACGTATTGGGTTTTGTGCAGTGGTTTCACTTTTTGCTTTTTAAAACTACTTTCGCTCAAGATAGAGGGTTAGGATTTTTTTCAATCAAATGGATATAAAATTGAAGCTTATAATTATCTCAATAAATCATCTTTTCCAATTTGTATTTATCTGAAAATCGCGTTTTTAGCTGCAAAAACGCCAAAAAACGCACATTTTCTCTGAAATCAATAAAGCATATTTCCTTGACAACCAGATTTTGGTTTCAAACGCATATAAAATTCATTTTGCTTAGTTAAGCTGATTAGGAATGCTTAAGCATATGGTGTTATGCAGTGGTTTATGTTTTTGCTTTTCAAAACTACTTTCGCTGAAGATGGAGAGTTGAAAATTTATTTTACCAGATACCCGAAAGAATGAAGTTTCTCATTTTTATGAGTTGGTAGGGGGTCACTTTTTCTAAAAAAGTTTTTCTAATCATAAGTTTTCTAAAATTTTATTTTTCTAAAAAATGTTTTTCTAATAACAGTTTTTATAAGATAATATATTTCTAAAACAATTTTATTCTAATAAATTTTACATTGTTATATAAAGAGATAGATTAAGAAGATAGGTCGAAATATCATTGTTTTCAACAAATTCGTCATATCGAGAAACTACATTAAAAATTCTATCTTCTGCTTGTTTCCTTTTTTGATTCGTTGGTGGTTTGACCCGTTGACCCAAATCAAGCTGCTCCAACATCGTGGTTGTATCGCTTTGCTCTTTTTGCAACTCAACTAGAAAAGAGTATAAACTTGGTTGCTTTTTTCCCATAATTATCTGCAAACGGTTATGCCAACCTTCTGATATGTTGTTGGTTCTTGCAGTACGATCCAATACTGCTTGATATTGAGACCTTCTAACCATGATGAAGAACTAACTTCTTCATGATTAGGCGCATGAGATAAATGTTCTGATGCCTTATGGTGTTCAGTATCTTCTGGGCCTTGATAAACAATCACATTTTCTCTCGCAGTAGATGTAATAGCTCGTGCCTGACAATTTTGCCGATTTCGGCATTTCCAATAAGTTCTGTTTCCGCTTTCTCTTACGTAATAATAAACGTATCCGTCAATATGTAAATAATCTCTTTTGCGTGCTTTTATATGTTCCACAATCATGTTTCAATACTAAAATTTGAACACTGAATACTTGAAATTTTGAAATTATAGTTAGTCTCAAAAGTATCTACGTTGTTGTTATTGTCGAATTTAACCTATTTCATTGTTATTTGTTCGTTGCTATATAGAAGAGTATATATATATTTATAGAAATACATAAAAAAAAAATAGTATTTAGAACATGATTACTTTTAGAAAACAAAATTTTAGAAAAACTGTTTTTATAAAAACCTTTTTAGAAAAACTGTACCCCAACCGATGAGTTATGTAGGAAGTGTGATCCCGAGCAACGCCGGGGAATTAAGCTCGTAATACTAAATTATATTTAATAGTATATACATCGGGTGCATTAAGCGGCACTGATCGATTGCTGAGCGACTGAGTGCATTGACGTCATGAGCGCGAACAAGTGTCGAGCAATGGATCCACTTACGACGTCACTGTCGTGATCGCTCGCCATTTTGGTGAGCGGAGATAACCATTGGTAAAGAGGAAAAACAGACATTCAGTTAGAACCACGGATGGACCTTCGGAAGGCACCAAAACCACATGTAGAGGAAAGAATTCCTTTAAAATATTTACTACCCCTAGGTTTAAAGTGACATGCGAGCATGAGATAGGTACATGGGATGCGATATCTTGTGACGGATTTGGTGAAAGTGTACACATAAGAAATGTAAGTGTGAAATGGATACGTGCATTGTAACTTCCGGCGAATTTGGAGTGGTAACCCTATTATTACTAAGCTGCTAAAAGCTTTGCTGAGATAATAAAAATCTGTTGTTTTTTCATTACACGTATTGGAGATCATGGATATCTGGATAATTATTTAACTTGTCTCTTTTTTATGTGATTCATAATTAAGATGAGGACATTTAGGCACAAAAAATTTCAAAATAGGCACTTAGGCGCTTAAAATATTTTTGGCATTTCGGACGATTCTGTCGATCCTGGAATCCCAAAAGGCTTAGCCTGTAATCAGGTATTCCAGAGACCAGAGAAACAGGACTTGACATATATCTACGCCTTGGGTGGTGAAATACCCACCCAGGTGGGACTCGAACCCGTAATCCTCAGATTAGCAGGCAAAGACTTACCCCGACACCACCGTAGCCGGCAAGAAACATAATGCGGCTTATTGCCACAAAGAAGCATCTGAAATTTAAGGCTTGGGCTGAAATACATGATTACTTTTCGATAAAACTGATAGAGGAAAGAGGATAACACTCCAAATAAAATTAGCTTAAAATTGAAGAAACATAAAAAACAAAAGGTTTACTTATTCCGAAGTTACATTACAATTTACAACAACATATATCTCTAAATGTTCTCCTGTAAACTGATGTCGAGAGTCAGTCAGGATATTTCTATAGTATGAAAATGACCTCTCAACCTCACACGAGGTGATAGGGCAATTATTAAATGATGCAAGCTCTTCTGCTGTCATATTTGGTTCTGGAGCAACCGAAGTTCTTGATAAAATTTCTGCAATTTTCTAGACATATTCTCAACCTTAAACATACAATTAAACAATTTCTGGACATATTCCTTTGCATAACTTTCTTGAATTTTCGAATCAAGGCTTCTTCCACATCAGTTGGCATATTAATAATTTCACTTTCCACCTTTAGAATTCTTTCCACAGCTGCCACAAGGAGTAGTTCTCTTTTCTCCAGCGATTGAATTGTGGATGGTAATTTACCAAAATAGCATGTTATAAATGCTAGGTATTTGTTGACAGCAGGGTTTTACACTGCAGCTTCGGCTTCCCTAATGGAAATTGCTTCAACTTCATCCGGTTGCTGTACTACCTTTACATAAAAAAGCCCAACCGAAAATCACTATAAATTTCTGTTTATATAATATTACAGAAACTGTACAAATAATATCTAAATCCATTTAGACCTTCTGGACATATCCTATTCTTTTGTATATGCATTCAGTGTGACAAAAAATGTAATAGTTGACCAACATATAACCCTCATCAATACTGTTTAAAAGTATATATTATCTCATCGTGTTTAGCTCAATAGTGAAAATTTAATCTTTTGTGGCCGACGTTTCGGAAATGTATTTTTCCATCATTCGGGCTTATCACAAATTTTCAAAAAACTGAATCAATTTGTGAAAATCCCGAATGATGGAAAAATACATTTCCGAAACGTCGGCCACAAAAAAATAAGTTTTCATTATTTAACTAAACTCCATGAGATAGTATATTAAAAAAATAAAGGTCGAGAGGACAATTCATATTGCTGTTTACAATAATTTCCCTTTGGAGAATGATATACGCAAAACCATAGAATGAATTTACGAGGGATGTGTTGCAAAAAGTAACAGTAACAATAGTAATATTAATTTTCTCGTTTAGTAGATGAAATATAGTAATTGCTTTACATACCTCACGTATTTTAACGATGTTGTCTGAATAGTACAAAGCAGCATTTATCCATGTGCCCCATCCTTCTCCTTCTTTTTCTATCAAACATACTTCTAACTACAGCTTCCTTTCGGCAAAGCTGAACACGATATGGTAAAACTCTCAGCGGCAACTAGGCGGTGTGCACACCAGAGGGGTACAACACACGACACTGTAACTACTTGATGGAGGTTGCGCGGCACGATATTTGCCCCGGCGAAGTTCTAGTGCACATTGTAGTGATACGACGCGCGATACGTCAAGTGGTTAAATAGAGGACGGTGACGTTTTTCCGTCTCTCAGTTGTAATCGTGAGCTCGTCGGAGGAGGATATTGTTGTAGATTGCCGTTATTTTGGAACGAGGCACTACTTAGTGACTGAAAGTCGTGTTGTACCGGGTCGTGCGAATGCGGGGTACAAGAATGGGATGAGGCCCATGGCGAAATTGAAGAGCCCGGCGCTTACACCTCAGCTTAATTTAATTGTTCATTTAGAAGTAAAAGAAATGTACATTTGAGAGCTCTTTTGCGCCGGTCGAAAACGGGCAACAATGCGACGAATTAACAAATTAAAATAACTTTTGTAGACTCGGAAAAAAAATTCAGTACGGTAAGCGATTCTTGCAATTTAAGGCCTTCAAATCAGAAATATAAGCGTAAAAAGGCACAAAGTGATTGGCATTGGCATTAAAATGCAGTGACAACTTGATTTCTCTCGTTATAAATAGCCCTGAATGGATTTATAGCTTCATAAAATTTATTTCCCTAATAAGAAAATTAAAAATATTTGGTAATATATCTCAGCAACAATGAAAGTTCTTATGAACTCGTCTTTAGTATTAGAGCCATATAATTACCTCCTAAAATGTCTTCAACCTCACTAATGTATTCTCATCCAGGGTTTCTCAGTATAACGTCTTAAATTCTTGAGCAATGGGTTTTCCCACATCACTTGGTATATCAAAAAGGTTCACAGTTCAGGTTATCTCTAAAGCCGTTACAAGGAGTAGTTCTCTTTCCTCCAGCGGTGACATGATTTACGGTAGTTACCCAAAATTGCATCTGATAAACCTAGGATCTGCTTCGACATCGAGATTCAACTCTGCAGCATTAGATTCGAGAATGCAGTTTGCTTCTTCTTCATCAAGATATTCTGTTGCCTATAGAAAACCTCATGCGCTATGATGGCTTAACTTTCTTACAGACAGAATAGACACGTAGTATAAAAGATGAGCGAAATCGGTAAAAATAGTGTATCTTTAAATGGGTGAAAAAGACGTTTGAACTGATGTATCGGAGGCGCACATCATTCCTGTCACATACCTCACGTATTTAAATAACTTTATCTGCAGGTATTTAGCCATGCTCCCAATAATATCAATACTGCTGTGAAGGCAGAGCAACTTCGGGCAGTATCTCTTTAAACTCAGCAATACCGAGTGGTGCCTTCAAAAACAAACAAAGTTTTTGGCAATTGAAATCATCGCATGTACGCATCACGTAAAATTACCATAGCTTTTTTTCTACTCTTAAATAATAATACTTTGGATGAATTTTATTTATGCATGTTTAATAACGTTATTTCAACCTTGAAAGTTTAAAAAAGTAACTGAAATAACAGACTAGCTCCGCACTAAAGAGATGTTTGGTGATGTTGAGAAGAATATTGCTTTTTTAGGCCCTAGAATAGGCGATATCAGCAGAAAAAGGCATAAACAGGTGAAATAGTCATTTTTAGGCAGTAAAAATTGCCTTAATTTCGCCATAAATGATCCTAAATTAACTTATAACTTCATAATATTGGTTTCCTAAGTAAAAGAAAAAGTAGGCATTTATACAATGTCCTCAGCTTATTCATAACCCAAGATACCAGATTTGTTAAAATCATATGTATGCTTGTTGATGCAAGCATGCTGAGCATAGAAACAGGATAATCTTTTGTTGGTTATATCCGATTTATGATCAGATATTCTATTTCAAAGATAACGTCCAGTTTCCCTAATGTAAATTTGATCACAATATTCGCAGGAATGGAATAAATCAGATTCCTATTCATTTTCGAGCTGATTTTAGTTTTATTAAAAATCATGGAGTGAGGAGTTTTCTTGTTTGTGTAACCAAATCTATACTCAGCCAGCTTGAATATTTTGCTAATTTGTTCTGCAACCTTATTTAAATAGACGTTGCTTCTGTGTTTAATGGTGATCTGCTTAATTCTGCAACTATTATCCGTTTCAGTTGTTAAGGCTGTTGTAAGATTTTTCGTTATGTTGTGGTATGGCAGAATGAGAGTTAATGGATTTAGGGGAACCAATGTGAATGATACTGTTTATAAGTGCAAGTGGGACACCATTGTTTCTAAGAATACTTTTGATAACCCTCATGTTCTTCTCATGGAACTAAGATGCACTGAGCATTATGGCTCTGTGCTTAAAAGCCAAAGCTGTTTCAATTTTTTGTTGGAGGTGGTAATGTGGTCGGAAGTTCAAATATCTGTCCGTTTTTTTATGTTTTCTTCGTCAATCCACAGATACCCCTCAGGATTTCTTATGATATTAAGTAAATCTAAAAAATAAATAGAGCTGTTCTTTTCCCTTTCAATGGTGAAAGATAATTTGGGGTGAAAACTATAGAATATACGTAAAATCTCATCACTATTGTTGGGTGGTATGGCAAGAAGAAAATCATCTACTAACTTTTAAATAAAGTAAACCTGAAATGGAAGTCTGGCAAGAACATAATCCAATAATGCAGTCATTGTCCATGTCAGAAATAGCTAGAACACAAGAGGATACCATTGTTATGCCATCAATGGTTCTGTAGTGTAAGTGCTGATACTTGAAATATCCCTCCTCAGTAGATAATTTAGCTAGCTCAATATAATATGTTTTAAACAATATTTTACGTATTTCCAAATATTGCCTTTTGTTAGGAGTAATTCATTCTGTGAAGGGGCTCAGTGAATATTCTGGTGAATAGATCAATGACATCCGCTGATATTAGACAGTAACCCTGGGAGATTTGGTTTTGTTTTATGCCATTGTAGAAGCTGAAAGAATCTTTAATATTATACTTGTCAGAGGACAAGTAATTTAGCATGTATGTCTATAACTTTCACTGTCATAGGAAGAGCAATTTAATAAACTCAAAACGGGCCTGAGGGGGTTATAAGGCTTGTGTGTTAAAACCAAACCATAAATACAAGGAGGACAGATGCTGTATTTAGTTAACCTTCTCGTCAACAAATTATTATTTGAAATGAGAAGTAATTGAGTGACCAAACGCTAAATTTCCATTTACGATCTTAATGTACGGTAAATTTATAGCTGGTTCTAAAACCAATTGCGGGAGATGTTTTGAAATCAGTCCAATTCGGGTTACAAATCAAATTCGAGATAGAAGTGCATGCCCTGGTGAGTGAATTGTAGCTACAAGGGAGATGTTTTGAAATCAGTCCAATTCGGGTTACAAATCGAATTCGAGATAGAAGTGCACGCCCTGGTGAGTGAATTGCAGCTACAAGATACCAGCCAAAACCTCAAGTCGTCTACTCCCCTCTTCCATATCGATATAAGCCAATGTAACGATGCATTGTTGGCATTTCCAGAGCAGTATGTGCAGCCAAAATTTAATTTGATTGATGATTTGATTAAAATATGTGATTAAAGTTGAGGACCCAATTAGGAGAGAACCAAGTACTAAGATTGCTTAGCAATCTCAATTCGGTCTGAATCTTATATCCGTAAACATCCATGGTGTGTACGTTTTAGTGATAATAACGCTTGCTTCATTAATTGAGACTTCCAAAAAGCTCCTAGAATGGTCTGCAATGACGTATACTGAATCATTAAAGCATGCGATCTGTCCCTGGCAAGAAATTAAAATTTCTACAGATAGTGTGATAGAGAGAATATTTGGTTGGTAGCTTGTATTTGGATTTCAGTTCTTTTTTGGCGATTTTATTCCACTATTTGTTCTCCGCCATTCTTAGATTTCCCCACTTTTAAAATCTTCTTTGTTCCTCTACAGGAATATTTTTAAGTTTAGGTAATATAAGTTTCGCTGCCACGTTAAAGCATGCACCTTTCGTATTTTTTTAAATTAAAAAGTTGATGCCTCATTTTGTGTCGTCCGACGTCATTGAGCAGGTGTCTCAAGAACGCTCAAAATAATTGACAAAAACATTAATCAAATGGGTTTGGGTATCGTGTCACAGGCAGGATTAAGAACAAATGAAATTAGATCAATGTTTCCTCAATATTTTAAATCCAACTTAATAGAGGTGCTTCTACGTTTGGGACCAATGAATCAATCACGTAGAAGATAAGTTTAAAATGGTCTTCTTTGATTTATATTTTTAAATTTTATTGACCCTGAGTAGATTACAGCACATTTGTGTCCTTTTTGGCTATTTAAATTAAAAGTTAAAATGTTATCCTAAAAAGGTTGGAAAAGGGTCGTATGGAGATAAGATGGTATTGTTAATGGAATCTGTGGACCGTACCAAGAATTTTAGATGAAGGTTTGACCTTGAATTAATTATTGGACTTATTTATTACAAGTTAATCGATTTAACAATAAGAAAATGAAAATAATTTTTTAGATAGATATTTTCGAGCCAAAGAGAGGGTGAGCCTTTGAAAAAAATCGAGAATGGCCACGTTTGAAAAGCTCGAAATGCTTTATTTTACTGGGGTAGCTCACGGCATCTTACTAGTTGACATTAATCCACCTTGGCTTGGTTCGAATCGCTACCTCTGATAAACTGCGATAGCCTTGAGTAGCCTTGTGGTTGGACCTTGCAGTGTTCCACTTATAAGCTGTTAGTAGACTAATTTTCTGATAGAAATCTTTCTTATGCTTTTCATCTCGCAATATCTTTTACGACATCTTCTATTAATGACGTTTTTACTCTCCGGATCGCATAAATCTTCCACCGCTTCAGATTGAATTGGTTGAATAATTTGGATGGCAACCAACAACTGAGGTCCTTTTTGTCCATTAACACCAGAACGGCCGCATTCAACGCACACCCTTGAAATACCGACTGTCACAAAAAAATCCAATGTGAGTTTTGCCCGCAATTAGGCCATAAACCTCAAGATTAGCTATTATTGCTAACTATTTTCTGCTCTCGTTTTGTGGGAATAAGTAGATATAAGAAAAGACTATTGAAGAGTAATTTCCTTCGTTACTTTTCCAAATATCCGATTTAACAAATAAGCAAAACTCAAGGGAAACCATATAACCAGGGAAAGATTGCAAGGATGCGATTTTATCCTTTCTTAATCTTTTCATTGATTTTTATAATGATTTTTATTAAAGCGGTTAAATACTGCTCCTAAGTATAAAAATAATTGTATAACTAAAGGCCAATTTTAACAATATTCAATTATTAACGCATACATCATATAACCGGTACTTATAAGTTAATAATTGGTTAGAACAACCTTGGATGTCACTTTTATGATTGATTACAAAATTAATAGAACATGGAAAACATAATAATTGAAAGTAATGTTTTAATATAGAAAAAAGTACCCTAAATAATATTAAAATTAGAACTTTAATAAGGAGAGTTATATAGATTGAAGAATTGGAGATTATTTTGAGACTGAAGTTGATTGATATCCGGCAAAGGCGTTCGACCCTTAGCAAAGAAATTTTATGGAGATTACACTGTTCTACGTCCCACTCGATTGGCGGAATAATGCACTTTGTTTTCTCCTCATAGAACTCAAATAGGGATCGGAATTCCACTTTAAATTATCTAACTGTGCCGGGATTCGAACCGGAGTCCTTCATGATCGGAAGATAGAAGTTATGATTCCAATCTGTTACTCGTTCAAGTTTTTCAGTAGATCAAACTGTACTAAAATAACGCCATCCAGTGTAAGATCCACCCAATAACTCTTTATGAAGGATTTCAAAGCCTTCCATCAGAACTAACTCCAACCCTCTCTACGAAGAATTAGAAAGAGGACCGCTGATGTCGCGTTTACATATTAATAAGTTGTTCGACAGGTATCCTGCTGCCGCCGTAAAAATAGTATAGACCTGTGAATAGACGCGTTTCATAATAACAATGAACATGATTGGTACTACAAATTAAACAACGTTAGAAAGAAAATTTAGTTGCTTTTAAAGTTAAATATACCTTCGGGTGATTTCACGTCTCACATACGTACCTTACTTTCGAAACATTTTTATCACTGTTAAATTATATATTTTCATAATTCATAAGAACTCGTAATTTCGAAATGTTATGTGACATACCACCCTGTAAGCAAAATTGCGATATTAGTAGTAAAATAGCTCCTTCTGCGATCTTACCTCCTATTTATGATAAAATTCTGCCTCTTACATACCTTTGGGGTGGCTTAGTTATACTTTGTGGAAAATAGATTTAAGCATGCTGAACGAAAAACAGCGTCATATGCGATATCCAGATATTCGCTTTTCATCAAGAATTTCAAAGCCCTATACATATTCCACTAACTTCCAAAGCCTCTCCAAAACATTCACATGAAGATCGCTATTGCCACGTTATCATACAAATATGTCGTTTGACAGTAGGCTAATGGGAAAGGATGCCTTAAAGATAGTCTATTTATGTAATTCCTGTGTAAAAAAATGTTTTTTAATCAATATGCTAACCAGCACCAACATCACTTCTTTCATACTACTTTGCTTTCGAAATTTTTAAATCATAATCATTTTTATATTTGCACAATCCATAACCACTCTCAGTAACTCACAGTATCTAAATATAATGCAGGGTATAATTTCATCGGCATTAAATGCGATATTAAGAATTAGATATTCCCTTCTGCCATGAAAACCCACTTTTTGGGGTAAATTCAGCCGCTTTCACATTACCCTTGGGATGGCTTTCTAGGTACCATACTGGATGTAGATGGAAACTTGCTGGACGAAAAATGTCATCCAGTGCAAAATCCCAACATTCACCTTTCATTAAGGATTTCAAGGTCATTTCGACCGTCCCAATTCCATCAGTCTCTCTGCAAGACGACCGTTGATGCCGCGTTGTCGTCTATACCTTTTTCCCCTTCTTAATCCTCTCAATCTCACTTCTCCTGCATTTCAGGCAGGTGCGACGATCCGTAAATAATTAAAATGGTGGTTCGTGAGAAGGGGTGGGCGTTGGTCCAATGTGGATGGAGGATTATGGGATTGGTGGAGAAGGAGGTGTAGGGTGTCGTTAATCCTCGAAATGGGTCACTTATACGCTTTCCTCATTTCCCACACGTATTAACGATGCTACACACACACACCCTGAATGAATGAGATTCGCGCATGCTCCCTTCATCCGTTTTTATAGCCGTGAAAAAAATATAATAGGTACTCACGTAAGCCCTTGCAATCAGCTGCGAATATCCATAATGTTTTGATTTTTATATGGCTAACCACCGGAAAGCGTGGGTTACATTACCTCTTGCTTAAAAAAATCGTGGAAAAAGATTTTTTTAATTGCGTAATTAAGGTGAAATAATAAACTATTTGGATCATTAATTTTTTGCCATGAGACTATAACGTGTGTTGAGCCCTTGTTCAAATCCCAGGGCTCATCTACTGGTTATTTATTTTATGGCCGCAATTTGCATTCGTCAAATTTTGTGTAGCACATTATTAGGAATGAGATCGTGTAATCAAAGTAGCTGTTGGCGTTGAAACGAGTCTGTAGTATTCCGAGGATGAAAGCCAATTTCAGCATCAAGGAATTCTTCGGACTCTTTCATTCAGAACAGGTGTGTTTCAGTGTGGCACAGAGAATATCATATTGACGCCGCACTACACACTTAAGTCCGAAAGGAATGATAATATAAGAGAAATACATTTCCGAACAGATTATATCAGGATTGGCAGGATTTTTTGGCAATCTGTTGCCAAAAAATTATTTCTTCCCACGCACAATAAGTGACCTTAGTAAAAAATAAGATCCACTGAAAACACTTCCAAATTACACTTCCTCTTTCAACCTCCCTGTAACATTCCCCTTCAATCCTCTCCACGGCTGGTGTGTTAAAACCCCCTGCCACACGCCCATGCGGCAGGTCGCGGGGTAATATGTAGATGTAAAATGCGTGTGCACACCTATCTTGTAAACTACCGCAGGTTTGTGAGGCAGGGGATGTTAAGACACCACGAATAAAGAGGGATGGGGAAAGTGATTGGAGGTAAGGGACGATAAGTAAGACGAGATGTGTTCTAGTGAATCCGTGTCTTGCTCTGTTATACTAGTAGCCTTGAAATGTGTCAGGGAGGATCTAATTCTTAAAGGTTTCTCTTAAACGCACGGTTTTATAAAGTCTGGTGGACGTAAAGCGTAAGATTACATCGTGTACGGAGCTTTCTTACGTACTTACACAGGTGGCCATTCAAACCGTAAGAGGTTTTTGACCTCGTCAACCACTTGTCAACAACCTCGGCCTGTCCTGTATGGTGTTTTCATCCACTCCTGTCTTCCTAATGTCCTTCTGGTCAGTCCACCTCAGTCTTGGTCTTCCTAGTGGTATTTTTCTTATTGGCCTCCCTTTAATTATGGTTTTCAGTAAAGAACTATCCTGATGAAAGATCTAAGGCTTTCCCGGCGTATAGCGATGTTGGTGGTTGTTCGGCTCCATTTCTGCCGTCGTTTAGATCAACGAGTCGTTCATCATCCTCAGAGCATGATGAACGACTCGTTCATCGAAACGTCAGCAGAAGTTGAGAGTATGGCCCTGTCAAAAACCCGAACAACCACCAACAAGAACTATCCTCTCTTCTATTTACATGACCCGCCCATCTCAGGCTTCTACATTTTGAATCTACCACGATGTCTGCTTCCTTAAAGAGTTCTCTTAGCTCTTTGTTATTCCTATTTAACCTCTGTTCCTATTCTTTTATTGGTCCATATATTGTTCTGAGTATTTTAATTTCAAAAGTAATCAGTTTCTTCTCCGTCTTTTTACTGATTACCCATATCTCTGAGCCACATAAGACTACTGGCCTTATAGGTGTTTTGTAAACAGTTTCTTTCGTCTTTCTCGATAGAAGTTTGTTCCTTAAGATGTTTTTTAATGCCCAATAGCATCTGTTTCCATTTAAAAGTCTTGTTTCTATTTCAGTTTCTTTAGTGTTGAGTTGGTCAATAGTGATACTAGTGATGGAAAAATCGATTTCGATTAAAATCGAAAATCGAGTTTTAATAGTCAAAGGTCGAGGAAATCGAGATTGAGCCATGATCTACGAGTTTCGATCCAAACTCGATTTTTCAACTTCAATCTTGACCATTTCGTACCGTTTCGCGATCATAGTGCTGAGTATGATAACGTAATCCGTCCCATGTGAAAGACTTTTCTGTAAGGCCGGTAAAATAGATTAGATTAGACCCTAGATTATCAAGAAAGCATCTCAATCAGTTGATCTTTCTTAAAAATTTTAGTGAAGCCGAATGGTTCCCAGCGGTGATCCCCAAACTTTAATGTGCGTGCATTTGTAAATTTTTACTACAAATAATTCAAGAATGTATTTTAAGTTCATTTTTATGGATTTTTTATACTACTCAAATATGTATTATGAGCGTTTTTCGAATGAATAATAAACATTTTTTTGTACCAACTGTATTTTTTTCAAAAATAACCGTCGATTTTTTCGATTAATCGATCTTTTGGTTCAAATTTCGATTTTTGTTGAAAAGTCGAGCTTTTCATTTCGATTAAAAATCGATTGCTCGAAAAATCGATTTTGACCGAATTTTTTTCCATCACTAAGTGACACCAAGGTACTTAAAATCCTTACTTCTTTGAAAGTTGAGTGTATTAGCTTCAAAGTTGACTATTCCTTCTGGGTTTCGTCCGACTTCAAGATATTTCGTTTTCTCTTCATTAAATTCTAACCCTTTAGTTTTGCTTGATATAGAAATTACTTAGTCTGGTTTTTGAGGTTATTCTCGTCTTCTGCTAGCAAGGCGATGACGTCATCTGCGAATGCCAGTACACTGACTTTGGTGTTCAAAAACAAGCCTTCATTTAACTCTTTTGTTTTTTCTCAGTGTTCCTTTTAGTGCCAAGGCAAGAATACCATCCAGGGGGGATTATTTACGGTAACTTGATGTTAACTGAAAGTTAGGGTTTCGTATAATACATCAGACCGTCGGTTAGTTGATTTGGATGCTATCGAGTGGCGAATGTCTAAGCATCGGTTTTCACCTCATGTCCTTCTGTCTTTTACACAGTTGTAATGTGAAGGTAATATAATATCCCGGTTTCAACCTGAAACTAGTGGGTATTTAATACCATCGAATTTTTCCAGTATAATTAGCTTCTAGAGTAACCAACTTGCGACTAGAAGTTCTTACCCAAGTTCTTTCAATACATATGTCACAATTTATGCAAGGTTTTAGTAGGTTTTAGCAAAATCATACAACTTTATACGAAAATTGAATACCACTTCTGCTTAGACAAAATCTCTTTTGGCGTATTCGAGAAGAGGAGTCCCTTGAGTAAAATTTCATCTTTTAATTCTTATTTCGAAGACTTTCTGAAACTTTTTATGATAAGTCATAATCTCTTTAACGCATGCCTACCGATGTTTTTTAATGTGATGATATATACAAGGATTATTATTTGCGGAATACTGCAAAATTCTACGAGGGTTCTGTCCGATATATGGTTAGTGACGGTCGCTCTTAAATCCAAGCTAACTCGAGTTCTCATAGATTAGCCTTCGTTGGAGTTGCGGTTTGTGGTCGACTGGGTAGGACGATGGGATGTCCTTGTGGGACGCGCGGCCAAATCTTCAAATGGAGATTATAGCTAATTCCATGTAAAAGGGTCGCAACCCAACCTCATGGCTAATGGGTTAGTAGACCAATTACCCTATTCCATCTCACAGAAATCACTTTATTAGATATTCCCCATGTTACATACTCTAATTGGTAGATGTATAATCGACTTAAGTATATTTTTAAATATATCTGTACGTTTTACACTTGGACACTTGAAACGACTAAAGGGTACGAAGTAATATTTTGTGAGTAAACCATTAAATACAGTTAATTTCAAACCACTCTCTAACCCAAGTAGTTAACGCACCTACGAGAGGAAACCTAGTACTAGACCTTTTAGATGTCAGATTCCCTGCAATAATTCAACACGTCGATATCCTCGAAGTGATATTAAAGTAATTTCTGCGACCTTAAAACATCATTGTAGTCTACAGTAACCTAAAAACGTAAGGTCTACTTATTTGAAAAATATTATTTCATTAAATTTGGATATACGCTAGAATCTTCATTCACGGACTTTGTAGCAACTACAAAACACGAAAGTACCGACGTAACGTGGGGATATGTTTTGGAAATACTACGCTAAGAAATCGACGAATATATTCCAGACAAACTCGCACACGAGAGTAAAGAATCTCGTTGGTATAATCATGAAATAAGGCGGTAGAGGTAATTGCACAACTTATTTTAAAACTATAAAATTAGGTAACGAAACGATTGAACTCGCGGCGAGAGAAATTTACGTTGCTCAGCGCTATCAAACAAAGACGATAATGCCTATTACTATACAAAACTTCAAGAAAAAATACTTGGTGCATTACTAGATGAAAACCTTAAGTCAATCTGGTCTTACCTTCTGGTCACCTACAGTATCGACAAAGCCAGCATACTAAACTACTACTTCGAAAGTGTATACACTATGTATGACACTGCTCATGATTCAGACATTCTCCAAAGTCAAAATGTGAATTTTTCATAAGGCAATATCGAAATGGACCTTAATCGCGTATGAAAAATACAGCACTCCTTAAACATGACCTGAAAAATTCTAATAGCGAATCCAGCGCCATTGTAGTCGTTTCTCGATCGCGATCCCATTACTGGTCACTCCCCAAGGAGGTTGGTATATTCCAACCTCCATGTCTCTCCCAGAACTAATTGCGGCGAGGGGAGACAAATGAACATCACGCAGCACGTCTTGCCCTCTCTGACTTCGGAACAACACATCCCAAAGACATTTTGAAAACAACTTTCTTCCTGCACCTGCGCAAAACGCGAAGATTTTCCAAAGGATTTGTCCAGATAAGAAGGTCAATAACACCCAAGCGCTATTAAAGCCAAGAAAGTCGCATGGAAATTTAATAATGCCAGATTTTCCTTAAATTTGGTTGCCATGGTGACCAAGGATACCATTTGAGTTAGAAATAAACCTTCATGTCTATTATCTAGGCAATATTACTCATGGTTATAGGCCCAGAAATGGCCTTGTGATAGCTACTCCACAGCATAGGCTGCAGCTGTGTGAGTAGTGTCCTTACTATGTGGGTATTAATGTTTAGGACAACTTGCCTATGGAATGTAAAAATATATCAATGAATTATAATGTATTTAGACATAAAATAAAGCAAATTATCTTAAATAAAAGTTATTACTTTGTACAGGAGTATCTTGAAGATTCAATTTCAGGTGATATGTAATTATATTTATAATCTCCATGATGAATTTTTTAAGTGATGTCAACTTGGAAATGAATGCCCTCTACGTAAAAGGAATATTTATGTATGTAAATGGAATTTTTATTTTGACTAGTCACCTACTTATTGTAGCCTAAGCTACAGATATGGTAAGTGTTGTGTGACAGTAAAAATTATTATTATTATCATTAATTGTGTTCTCGCATTTTTTAAAATTATAAAGTGAAAAATTAAGTGATGAGAATTAAATTTCTTTCCTCGTTATAATTTAAATATATTTAGGCTCACATTAAAGCAAATTTCCACGAAATAATTATTATAAATATAATTAACGGATTTACTCCAACTTAATTATGTCAATATGTACCTCAAAACTACCAAAAATGATGCTTGGAATAATTTTACTCCGATCCCTTCAATTAGCCCACGACCGTACCGTTTTTGGCGCACAGGTAGGGTCAGGGAAACACAGTAATAAAAAGGGGGCGACAGATTGGAAAAACACGTCAATCATCAAACACTCTGTCCTATTAAGGGATGTGAGAGGAGCACAATGGCCTTCGCTGGCCCTCACTCGCGCACAAATATAAAAAAGAAAATGTACGTAAAAACCTCTTAGCACTTTCACTGCGAAAAATATTCTTGTTTTTTCCTCTACAGTGTCGGAATTAAACTTAGACATTCTTCTCCATTTTTAACAACACTTGTGATTAATTCCGTTAAAAAATAATTTAGAGATACATTTCGTTTTAATTTAATATAGTATATGTTATACATCTGTTTTTGTTTCTTAAAACTACGTATATATTTCGTTATTTAATACAATAAGACAATTATTGTAATCTATTTTAAGTTAATCGTTTTAATATCATAAGTAATGGAGTTGATTTAAAAAAATCCTAAATAGTAGCAATTAAACGGTTGTTGGGTTCATCCAACATTGAGGAGGAATTTATTATTTACTTTGACAACTAACTATGGAAAACGATTGTAACACGCCATTTTGGCCGTGTTGGCATAAATATACGATTAAAGACGCCATTGTGTATATTTTGGGAACACGTACTACCGCGAGGCAACAATATCGTCTATGTTATGAAAACAACTTTAAACAATACCATTTTCTGTTTACGTAAACAAACTAAAACAATGCCGTCTATGTTATGAAAACAACTTTAAACAATACCATTTTCTGTTTACGTAAACAAACTAAAACAACACCAGGTGTTATGACAGCTGCAAGGCAAAGAAAGGATGGAAGGGGTAAACAAACTTATAATAATGAAAGGGAAATAGCCTATCAGATACGAGAGAAGGGGAGAAAACCTGGAATGTTCTAGAACATACAGGAGGGGAGGAGAGATAGTATAAAATGGCTTGTAAAACAAGGGACGTGGCTTCTTCTTAACAAGAGAGTCACAAGGAACGGTTAACGCGAGTGAAAGTCATACGGGAGTTTTTGCAGTGATAATTTGCCGGGAGTAAGCAGCTTTGGACAGCAATTACCAACGCCAGTGTCCTGTGTTAAGGAAGGATCCAGGAATCCGATAAACAGAAACTGGGGCATAGAGTATCGGCGGAATTCACTTTGTACAATATCCGGTGAAGTAGAACAAACATTATAAATTAATACGAATATATTTGAGAAGGGAACATATATTAATTAATTGAGTAACTAAAGTGAATTTGTTTCCTAAGTGAAGAATAAAAGGGTTATTATAAATATATGTACTGTTCAAGTTTCAAGTTCAAGTTCAAGCATTTTTGTGCATGAATTAATCCATTAACCTTTGCCGCCAAGGACTACCGAAAGAAAGGATTTCTCTCAAGGTAAAAAGTGATAAAGTGAGGGGTACCTTTTGTGTGTCGGGCTGATACAAGTATATAACGTCGCGTGTTTAGGACCGCGTGAAAGAATAATTATTAGAACCCCTGTGATAAGGAAATTGATAGGGGGGGACTAGTACACGATTGAGGAGGAGTCTATTTAACATTTAATAGTTAGCTGACACGGATGATAAGTTAACACAGCTTAGCGAGAGCTTCAGTTTGATCAAGCAAACAAGAATGACGATTGGTTGACATTAGTCTTAACACTGGCATACAACATTAGTAACAACTTAACTTCGTATTCGTAACTTGACAGCAGCGAAAAACTCAGAAAAATTTCGCAAAAGCCTACATGAAATATACTTCATAAAACCGGACCTCAGACCTATATAGGGTTTGCATCTTCTCCAACAATCCACCAAGAACAAAAAGCACATATTACTAATAGCCCAATTACACTTACCCGCCGAGGCATCTAAGAACACGAGAAACCTTATGAGTCTCACTCAAGCATACACCCAGGGTTTTTACGAGGATTCATACCTTAAGACGCAGTTTCCTCCCATCAAGAGGCTCGCTTCTTGGCGACACACCTGGTGTCAGTTTCCTCAGTGCACTTTCCCATTTCCGTATTGAAAGCGTGAGTGCTCTGGGTTTCACTTTTCGTTCTTCATACTTCGAATATTAAAGTTCAATATGATATTTTCATCACACGGAGTATTTGGTGGTTGGTGGAGTGCTTTTTCCGGAAGCCGACCTGTTCGTCACGGATTAGGTTATGGTTGGAGAGTTCGATTTGCAATTGGTTTAGTATGGTTCTTTATAAGATTTTTGAAAGGGAGGATAGGGGGCTGATTGGTCGGTAGAAGTTTGGGTTTGATGGCGGTTTTGGAAGGAGGAAAATTTTTGCAGTTTTCCAGGAATTTGGAAAGTGAGAGTGGGAAAGGCAGTTGTTTCAGAGGTTTTGAAGGAATACAAGGAAATATTTGGGGAGGGATTTTAACAGTTTGTTGGAGAAATTATCGGGACCGGGAGCTTTTCTGAGTGGTAGGTTTCGGATTATAGATTGAAATTCTAGAGGTGTGATGAGTGGGAAGGAATGGGAATGACAGTAAGAAATTGCGGTGCAGGTGTCAGAGAAAACAGGTTCGAAGGTAGAGGTAAGTGAGTTTTGAAAAGTAATTGCAAGGTTTGTGGCGAAGAGGTCGGCTTTTTCGCTGTCGCTGTATGCTGCTGAGGTGGTGGTGAAGAGGGCGGGATGTGGAGTGCGGCGTTTGCGTAGGCATTTTGCGAGGTCCCATACCGCATTGTCCTTGTGAGTCAGTTGTTTGACTTTTTTGTCCCACTGCGAGTTTCAATGTTTTCTAATTTCGGCCTTTACTCTATTTTTTAGTGCTTTGAACAATTGGTGTTCTTGGCGGAGTGTGGTACGTTTCCATAGTGTTTTTGCTGCGTTCCGTCTATTGATAGTTGGCGGGAGAGCTGGACTGTCGGTGGCGAATGGTTAGAGTGACATAGTGGCTGAACGGAGGGAGGAATCCAGGTGTTTGGTCAATGCTGTTAATGCGTCGTAGATTTCTTTTGAAAGATTTACTGGTGCTTCGGTCGGGGAGAGGGATAGATTCCGAGATGGTGATAAATTTCTGCCAGATAATTGCGTGGCGGGAGGAGTGGAAGGGATAGGCGAATGTCAGTCATGAGCGGGCTTGGAAGTAGAAAAGGGTGCGAGACATGAAATAAATGAGAAGGTTAAAGGAAATGACTAGGTCGAGGATGTCTGGTTTGTGAATGTGGTTTGAAGGATTGTGGGTTGGGAAGATTGAAGCAAGGATTTAGAAAGTAGTTATCTATTCGGCATTTCTAAGTCGTGCTCCTCTTTGGTTTGTGGTATTGCATTCCCAGGTGACGTGCTTGCTATTTAAATCTCATGCGATGATGGATGATATGGTGAGAAGATCGGTTAAAGTCCAGTTTTTCCGGGGGGGTAGATACGCTGACCAGAGCTGCAGGTTTCCAATGGCGGTTTGTATGCTGATACATGTTATTGCGAGTGTGTCGGTGATTGGGGGTGGGAGCGGTTGTGAGATTAAGTTATTTTTTAGCCAGAATGAGAACGCCACCACCTTTGAGAGTTGAGCGGTCTTGTCGGAAGGAGGAATAGTTTGCGATGGATAAGCGGTTTTGCGGTTTCAGCCAGGTTTCTTGCAGGAGGATGATGTCACCTTTGGTGTCATGAAGATTTGACGGAGTTCTTGTTTTTTTGGGTAGGAGAGATTGGATATTCCACTGTAGGATTCTTATGGTTTTTTGTATTGGTTTAAAAGACATTTAACATCGACATTGCGCCGGAAATTATTTCTTCTTTTTGGATATCTAGGTGGGATTTTCCTTTGGGGGGGGGGTGGGGGGAAATTCTTTAGAGTTGATTTTTTCCAGTTTCTTATTTTGATTTTCCATGTTGCGTTAAGCATGAACCACACGATCATTTTTTCCATCATTTTTAAGGGATAGCTCCAGTGATAACTCAAGGGATAGCTTTCCCTACAGCTCTGACGTCATCATTTTTTTCAGGGATAGCGGCAAGGTTATGGATTGCCATCCCTTTTTCCATCATTTGGTCCTGTACCATTTTCCGTCCCTGAACACGTACATGAATCTGAAGTTCAGCCAATCAGAGCGAAGGGAAGCAAATCGCGATTGTGTCGCCGCAAGTGACTTCTGGTCGAACGAGCTCGGTAAATGTAAAAGTGGTAGGACAAATTTCCCGGCAATGATGCGAGCACCTACAGAAAAAATGATCGTGTGACCAGAAAAATGACAGCTCGAGCTATTATTTGTGCTATCCCTTGAGCTATCATTGGAGCTATCCCTGAAAAATGACCGTGTGATTCAGGCTTTAGCGGAATATTGGTTTGGTAGCGTTGTTGCAGAGGGATTTGGTAGAGTTTTGTTTGGGGTCTGATGTGAATGAGGTGGGTTTTGCGTGGGAATTTGGTTTGGTTGAGCGGTATTTTTGTTCTGGGAGTCTGAGATGGAGGGAAAGTGGGTATCGGAGAGGTCATTCTGGATGCGGTTTCTTATTTCTCTTAAGGCGGTGATGATTTCCCGGTATGCAGGGCAGCCTCGGTATTCTGCCATGTGGTTTCCTTTACAATTTACGCAGGTGGCGGGGAGGTGTCTTGATGTTTTGCAGTCTCTATCGTGGTGATCACCAGCACATTTAACACAACGGGGAGGCAGGGCGCACGTTTTGTACGTGTGGAAGAAGTTTTCATGCATTGCGGGGGGCCAGGCGAGGGACGGAAGGGTTCAACGGAGGCTTGTAGGTCTAGGAGATGGGTGATTTTATAGAGTTCTTGTTGGTTATTGGATTCTAGTCGGATTTGGAAAAGTAGGAGGGGGCGTGGTGCGATAGCAGGAAGTGGGAGGGGGCGTCTCTCAAGCGGATCGCGTCTCTCTCGGATTTCTCCTCGGCAGTTGGGCGGGTGTAAGCGGAGTTGATAAACGTGACTGGTCTTTATTCCTATTTCCTCCAGGGCATTTGAAACTTCTGTTGTGGTAGTATCGGAGGGAGGCCGAACAAGACTAGATGGGATATTTTATCTGATTTGAGCTGGAATGAGTAGTGGTTGTAACTTTTGAAGTGAATAATTTAATTACTGTGCGGAAATCTTCTGGTTTTTGGCACGCGATTTGAATTTCACCTTTGATGAGGGTTGAGACGTGGGGGGGGGGAATTCACAGACGGATTTGATTTCTGCGGACATTTTGTTCCAGTCAGACGTTTCTTTAAGTATAATGGAAGGGATTTTCCTGTGCATTTTTCTTGGATTTATTCTTCAGCATTCTACGTTTAGTTTATGGTATCGACAAGTCGGAGGGGAGTGAAGGAGTTTTCGGTGGGAGTGGGACTAGGTTTGGCTACGGATTGGGGACTGCTGGCTTTTCGTTTCTTGACAGTTTGGAATGGTTCTTCTTGTGGCTCAGAAATGGCGGAGAGGAGGGAATTTTGGCCCTGGAGGAGTTTAAGCAGTTCGTCACCCCTGGTTGCAAGCAGATTTAAAATGAATGGGTCCTGATTAAAGGAATTTCGCTTTTTTTACTATTACTGGTGGACGGAGTACTACGATGTTATGGAGGGAGACAGATGTTATGACTTACTGAGAAAAGAGTCAGGCCTGCTGTCCTGACGATTTGATCTTCTCCTGATTGGGGGCTTTCTGGACTGGAAAGGAGGCTGTCGTCGTCATCATCGTCGTCCATGGTGCTTGATTTATTGCTCTGGGTCCAGGAGATTTTTGGTTTGTGTGGTGGGAGTGGTGAAAGGTGGAATTTTTGCGGGATGCCCTAATAAGTGGACCGCACCGTGTCCCCTGGACGTGTAGAGAAGGTTCAAACCCTCTTGCCCAGGGTAGCGGTTAAGGACAACCGGGAAAGCAGGGGGAGTAGCGGAGAAGCTACCCTACTTTGTTGGCCACCCCTCTAGGGCACTCTTGCCAGACGTATTTTTCAAAATGTATTTCTTATAGCTGCTCTCCTAACACCAGCTTCCCGACACCCTTTCACATGTTCTAAAACCCGTGTTTCACGGCACATATCTTTCAATGTTTCTTTTGTAAGATGTGTTTGGCCTCTCCCAAATATTGTATCTATCGTGTGATATAAGAATCGCTCGATTCATTATTCGATTACGCAATTTTCTGCGAGCCCGTTCATAATAATCTTAATTCAAATGGTATTTATTCTCGACCTCGTTTTTAATATGCTAAAACAGAACCAAACTTTAAAGCCCAGAAGATGGATGAATAAAAATCCGAAACGTCGGAAAAAGTTAAAAAAAAATATTGTTTGACATAAACTCATCATATTTGCACCAAATAATCTTAATCTTTGAGGATGCATACCATAGAGACGCAATCGACGGGGAAAGTTGTTTCTAGAGCAACCCCAGCTGCTGACGTCAGCCATGGTAATGCTAGCGAAAACGACCTGAAAGCCTATGATAAAGAGTGTTTTTATTGTTAAAATAAATCTCGTCTCCAGCGTTATTGTATTCTAGTTTTATAGCAATTGGGAATAAACTATTGAGAAAGATGACGAGGATACCACCCTAATTATCTGCAGGGGGTGTCCTAGGATACTCACGTTGCACTAAAATAAACATCTTATGCTCTTGAGAAACGTGGAAAATTTGTAACCAACCTACAATGACGTTTATGATCGATTTTTGAAACCAAATTTAAAATTATATTTCAATTTTAAACATGTTATTATGTGCATATGGAGGAGTAGTATTTGATTCGTTATTTTAGACATTTTTGTTTCAATAATATTCATCATAAGTTTTCAAATTTAACCTACGTTAACTCACATTACATAAAAAGGACCCGAAACCGCTCTTCATACACGGTCTATCAAATAGCCTGACCTTTTAACGACAGAAACTTGGCGATCTTCAACGAGTGCAACTGATATTGTGACAAGCGCACTCATTATTGACGCCAAAGCAAGCTGTGAAACCAGTTACTTAATACATATATGAAAACTGCTATAGAAAAACTGCCGGTCGGTAACTCACGTTTCAATTTATATTCCTATTACTAGAACAAAAAATGAGCCTGTAAATGTTATAAAAGCAATGAAGATTGTGGGAAAATTAATGCATTGGATTCCACTGGGAAAATCAATAATATTATGCATATATGAGAACAAGAAGTAGATGACAGTGATGCATATGCGAAGAACTTGAAGAAAAATTAAGTATAACTTCAAATAAAATAAACTTAAAACTTAAGATGGAGTACTTAAAGGTGGCTCTATACCGGGGCTAAGATGCTTGTTCCAGACGTTTCCCTCTAACCCAGTAACGGATTTGCCGTGACAGTTGGAGACTTGCAATTTGAAGACTTGTCTTTCGTAGATGAAGTCATTTGTTGATTTCAGTGGAGTAACTTTATCATGAAGGGGTTGTGTTTTAAAAATACAAATGGCAAAACTTTGGTTTTTACGAAATTTTTTTGCAATATTTTGGGGTACGTTACGAAGGCTAGATTGCGAAATGAGGACTTTCAGCCAACTTAAATCAAAGAATCGTCTTTCATATGCGCAAAATATTAACAACCATTGATGCTGTTTTAGTATTAAAGCTATAGTAATGTTAATCGTTCAAGCCTGCATTGACAACAGAGTAGACCTTTTCCATCACCACCCAAGGATAATCGTTCCCCACCTCATTTTTGTCAGCGCCGCCTTCACAGTTTCCCGTTGGGCTTCTACCACCCCCGTAGGCGACCACAGAAGGCGACCGTTAAATTGAGGCGGCTTGGAAGTATAGACCCACCTTGAATGTGTAGACTATATCCTGGATTTTACAAAGTTATTATTATCGTAGTTCGTATCGTATCGTACCTCTATTACGAATAATAACGTTTGTCCTCTCAAAATCAATATAACTGCAACGTGGCAGTAAATTTTTCAATTAATAAGTTTAGTCATTGTTTACATAGCATACCCTCTACCTTAAAATCATGGACAGTTCTTGCATGGAAAAATATTATATTTTTAGCCTTAAAAGGTATTTCCTCTCATTCTATTTCTCCTGCCATTAATATTTTCATAATACCACAGAAAATATCCAATTAGTCTGTCTGTTATTAATCCGGAGAGCTTTTATCAAGCATCCTTTTCTCTCCAGAGCCCTTCGAAGGACTTCTTTCTTGGTGATTCTCCCCGTCCATTTTATCTCCATTATTCATTCACGACACCACATTTTTTCAAGATAACACCCAAATTTCTTGCACTTCGCGGTATAGCCTTAGCCCTTTAAGCATCTAGAAACAAAAATATACAAGTTATTTATGTAAACATAGTGTTTTTTTTAAGATATAAGGATTATTCATAATGAATAAAGACACTTGGTAATCTTCCACAGATTTATTTATTTGACACGACGCGTTTCACCACACTGTGGCATAATCATGTGTGTGTGTGAAACGCGTCGTGTCAAATAAATAAATCTGTGGAAGATTACCAAGTGTCTTTATTCATTATTAATATTGAGAACTTCCACCTTATCCAGCCTGAAACAGTTGTATTTATATAAGGATTAGTTTAGCCTAACTCGTATCCATAGATGGGCAGCGTTTATTTTTCAAAATTCGATAGACAGGAATTCTTACGCTAAAAGTGGTCAATTTGGTCAGAAGATACTTGTATCTTTCTTATGTGTGACTCGTAATATCCGGAGCCTGTAATATGTCTGCACTATCCGGGGCCTGGCGATGAGGTAGTTGAATAGTTTCCAGGACACAAGCGGTTAACGGGTATGGTGCACAGTGGGGCCAACCGTAATGCACAAAATAGAGTCCCTATTTTTGATTTGTTTCATGATGTGTTGACTAGAGAAATGTTTGAGTTGCAGATACATGCATTTGATAGCTATGTAAGTAAAAAGTCACGTGAATAATTCAGTGTTAAAGTTCAATTTGTCGCAAGCAGAGACGTTTAGTGACGACTTCTGCTTTAAGTCCGATTTGCAAAAGCGTAAAGAAGTATTTTCAACTCTGGGAAATTAAATGGCCCCATAAAAGTAAGAAACTTTTAAATAAATTTTCCAAAAAGCTATTTTAAATAGTCACAGAGAACTAAGCATGCATATTTCCTAAGAAAGTGATCATGATTTTCGTAAGTATCATGCAATAATTACTTAAAAGATTACACAATGGGGCAGCTTGGCGTGGTTGATACTCGAACATGTAACATTTTAAGACTTAAGCTAATGATTAAAAAAGGAATAGCTGCACATATTTCCAATAACCCGAGTAATTAAGTAAAGAATTAGCTTGAATTGCGTATGAAATGAGGGTTGCGTGTATAATTATCCAAGTAAATGTAAATAATAATTACAGGCATAATAATTAGTTGAAATAACCAAATTGCATCAGCCATTTCGAACTTTTGATGTAATATTCAGATTTAGTGGCTCCAAAAATATGTAGGTACTGATTTTTTAAGGGAATTTAATGGCATTTCGTATTAAACCACCTTATGTTTCCACTGTGAGACGTGAGGCACTGCATGACACACAACCAAAAGTCCTCCGGCATCTCTATGAAGCCATCAAGATAGGCTAAAACGGTTGACATATTCGTTCCCAATATAAAATGACGTGATTAACTTAAGGGTGGTTGAAGTACCCAAAAAAACGCACGTCTTGAACCAGCTAATCTTTGACCCATGACGCACAGCTATGTTGGATCGAACCGCTATAACACTGTAAGATAAGTGCCCTTAAATACTACTTCGCAACCCTAAGCCCACTCAGCCTTCTCTCTGAACCGTAGGAAGACGTTTCCTTTGTTTGGTTGGATGTTTTATCGCTGGGAAGTAATTTATAGCGGTAAGTTTGATAGTGGTTAAGAGGATCTGCAATGGCGGGTAAAACGGGGGGGGGGGGGAGAAGATCGTTTAGGGGAAAATAGGAGGAAGGGTGGAGATAACCCAGCGCAAGCATTCGGGTGCTCCTTATAAAAGACGCCAAAGAGAACAGTCAAACGTCCCATCTGGTGAACGAAGAAATACACTTGAAGTGCTCTCCTCACTGAATCAAGCAAGTTGGGAAAATGATAATGTCCACAACCACCGAGATTCGAACCCAGTACCTTGTATTAGGGATGGGCGATTACAATATCGATTAATCGAATAATCGATTATTTTTGTCAATTAATCGAAAATTAGGAATCGATTAATGCAACAGCCGATATCGATTATGTTTACCCGATTAATTTGACCGATTATCGATTATTTCGGAATTTTGTGTCTGGTGAACTGTGATGGCTAGAGCGGCTCACGTTCGTCTTCAAATCGAAAATTCGACAGCGGCAAAACTCTGCGCGACGACGCACGCCATAGTGGCAGAATGCGCAAGACGTAACTCTACGCGGCACCTCCTTTTGCCGGCCACTCACGTGTCCTGTGTCAAATGTCGCTTCGCCAGGCATAGCCGTGTGTTATTTGCGCTTGTTATTTTGATAATAAAAGTGGTTAAAATGAGAATTTATTTCTGTTTATCAGCTATAATGTGTTTATTGGTATGTATTTGGGTACCTCGCAAGCCATGTTTTGTATGTTGTCTTAATCGAATCGATTAATCGATGTATCGATTAAGAAAATCAATTAATCATACGCGATTAATTGGCTGCTTTCAATTAATCGATTTGAAAAATATCTATTATTTTTTTATAATCACCCATCCCTACCTTGTATGGGAAGTCTAAACTAAATACATCAAAAAACAGTATTCCAATCAATCTAGTACCGTCAGCATTTTCAAGGGTCTTAGCTATAGTACGCTCCTAGATTGCAAGTCACCAAGGCGCTTATGGGTAACAGTGTTGCTGGCTCTACGTCACTCGCTCTCTCATTGTATCTGAGATTATTCTGTTGAAATATTTTTCTCGCTCACTACCTTTTTCCTTGTATGAAAGTTTACGAAGAACTAACTTTGAGAAATTGATATGGTTTTCTAATTAATTATTTATCGAAGAGACATATCTATTTATTTCCACATACCCGAAAACAATTCTACTGGCCTTTTTATATCGGGTGTTTTAACAGGTAACAACAGACGAACACAAACATCCGTGTCCTGAGTAGAAAAAAAATCTACTCAAACGCGACTCGACGCTTGGTTTAGAAGGCGAAGGCTTTACCCCGTCACCCCCGGGGCCGACATATAGAGTTTACCATTTAAAATGAGAAGGAATAAACTTGGAAATAGATAATTTATTCAGTCAAGAAAGAAATGGCTTACTTATGGAAGCTTGAACTAAATTTTTCGGTACAACTTCCTTCCAGAGGAAATATTAAAATAAGAGAAAAGAAAGAATGATGAACATTTTTAAAGATGTTTTCAAAGATATCTACCTACTGGGTGGGGATGCGTTTTCTCTTAACATTGCCAATTGATGTACGCACAATTTAAAAATATCGCATAACTGACAACGCCGTACTTGAAATTTCGTATGCTAATGCATGGTCCGGACAACACCATGCCGTATAAAGTGAAAACGTGGAACGCACTGGCGTGCTAGGGTAACTTGCTTGCGGTCCTTGATAGCGAGAGCCAGTTAACGTACTAAGAAACCGTTCTAGATTATCCAGACAGCGTCTTGATTCATAATCACACGTTAGTAATGTAGTAATGAGCTGACATGATTGCTATGTTGATGAAATGTATGTTCACGGAGTGTATCGACCTGTTTTTGTTGCAGTCTTTACTGATGCGAGGTAAGAAATAATGTTTTTAAATATCATTCTGACAGTGTATCTGTCCTATTTTGTCATTTATAACTCCTCTATAGACATATTTTAGGGTTATAATATTATTTTCCCTGTCACCCTGAAGCTCACCTTCCCTGAATTTTAAAATTAATCTTAACCGAGTTTCCAAGTGCATAACTGGCAGGTAAAGAAGCTCTAAGGGATAAAGGATGAACTCCTACCACACATCCTTGAGCCGACCAGCTGTGTACTATGTAAATGAACCCTCTATCATCTCCCCGTCCATTCATGAATAATATTTCAATGATGTAAAAATGAAAAATAAAAAGAATGCCATCCTTTCGCCTAACTCGAGTACACAATCCACAGCCCACTCAATGCCTTGTCCCTGAGCGGCATAAGCGCCTTTATTTCCGCTACGCTTGCATAATCTTGAGGGTGTATGTTTTTTATATGTCCCCGAATACGCTCCCTGGCTTAATACAGGCGTGACGGGAAGAAAGAAATGTTTGCCGCTCAGGCAGGGCGAAGGTTGAGCAGTAGGGGGTCTGTGGATTTAATATAGGGGAAAGGATAAGCTCCCTCATATTTTTACGCCAACGAAATACTATTCGCGAATGGACGGGGAAGCCTTTACTGTAATGGAGAGGTGGTTTATTTTTATTTGCATTCTTCAATTTTTATCTTTTTTTGGGTACTTTTTCCTCAAGATGGGTGTGCCTTAAAGTACCACGTCCGCAAGAACGGGGGTTGTGCTGATCACGCAGAAAACACTGACACATTTCCCGATTCACTGTTCAACTTTTTTCTCAGATTAAAGGGAATATTCTCATTCTATTCTTTCCCTCTGAGATGGGATATTTAACAACGGTATTAGGAGGAAAGATAGAACCATACTACTCGATATTACATGAAAATATTGAAGCCATTGTTATCTGCAATTGGTCATATTATATGAATCAGGTATGCAGATGATACGCCTGAAACAGACATTGTATTACTTGCCTTAAACTCTTCCACTCTTTTCCAATACTTGCGTGTATTTTCCTATCCTCGAAAATTCTTTGGTTTTCATACTGAATGACCAACAAAAAAGAATATTTCACTCTATCACAAACTACACACAATGATACAACCCTTTGATTGAGTACCAGAAATTTGAGGTAAGAAAGATTCTTGAGGATAAAACTTTTTTCTTTTAGCTAAGACGTATCTACTATGTTTATGATATGAATATATATCCACCATATCGTTTCATTTCGAGGTAAGCACAGTCAAAATGGCTTAATTATCGGTGTTGAGTTAAGAAACTGGCGTTGTATTTATATATTTTTCCACACTGCTATATCCATGCATAACTCCTTCAATTCTGCTACATTCACGTTGCCTGCTCTCTCTCTTAAAAGGAACATAAACACCATAAGTAGACGAGTTGGTGTGTTAGAATGATAGGATACGACAGCACAATTTCGCTCACTAAAATGTGCGTTTGGCTATATTATGTGAGTCAGTTTTACATTTAGGTCATATGTCGAAAGCAGGTGTATGAGTTGGATGAATGTAGAGGCACTGTTAGAGGTTATCTCAATACGTCATCATGGATATTATCCATATAATTAATTTATTAATCTATAAGAATACTGCCAACAGCCATGCGTGTGGACCATTTGCTTTACAAAAAGTAGGATTTAACTCTCAACTTGGTCAAATGTTCAGACAAAAAGGTGTCTTATAAGTTAAAGCTCTAAAGCCACCACCAATGAAGCTTGCGTGTATTAGTTACGCAAGGAAAAAAGACTAAAAGGTAATCTAAAATGTGGAAATTTGCTCGTAATGCCGCAAGAAGGGCATAAAGAAATCGATATGGATTAAAAAGATAGGGAAAGAGGTTGTAATAGGCAGTGTGGGTGCTAGAGAGTTTTGACTTTCAATCGAAAGTCGATTGGCCATTGCCATTGCCACAGTGTATTAACACAAATTGTCGCAAATTATTAAAAATGAAAATTAAAAATGTAAGGGTTCTCATCTGCTGCGATGAACGAAGTCAGCGTCGAAAATTTCCAGATGGCAACGGTTTCCTAGGCGAGAAAACATGCGACATATTGAATTGAATATCACCCGAGATGTAAAAGTCCATTATTTATTAGCTCTTTAGAGAAGCGGAAATAATTAAACTATGATGAATGTAATTGAAATGAAATACAGTTGCGAGTAAACCATGTTTGAGGTTAAGGTAATTTAAAATTAGGCAAACTTTTTATTTTCAATATAAGAGGATTACTTTTTGTGCTGTGTTGGCATGTAGTATATATAGAACACGTTATGAATCTTCCAAACTGATCGACAAAGAACATATTTAGATGTGATCAAAGAAAAATTATTCGAGGGCGAGACTCAAACCACGAACCGGCTTTCCTGGTCAATACGTAGACAACTAAAATATCCTATAATAAAAGTTTTCAGCGTGAAATTTTTAAAGGACTTACAGTATTCAGCAGAGGCGTTTACTAAAAATTTTCATCGAATAATAACACGCAACATTCTTCAAAAATGTATGCTTAAGGTGGGTCTATACTTCCAAGCCGACTCAATTTAAAGGTCGTCGCCTATGGTTGCCTACTGGAGTGGTAGAAATCCAAAGGGAAACAGTGAATGCGGCGCTGGCAAAAATGGAGTGGGGAAAGATTATCCAACGATTGAACGACGAACGACTTGAGCGATTAGCATTGATATTTCCTTAATACGAAAACAACACCAATGGTTGTTAATTTTTTGCATGCATAAAAGACGATTCTTTGATTGAAGTGGGCTGAAAATCCTCATTTCGGAATCAAGCCTTCGCAACGTGCCCCGGAATATTACCAAAAAAGTTTGTAAAAACCAAAGTTTTGCTATTTTTTTTACTAAAATACAACTACTTCATGGTAAAATTACTCCACTTAAATCAACAAATGATTCTTCGTCTACAGAAGACAAAAATTGCAAGTCTCTAACTGTCACGGAAAAGCCGTTACTGGCTTAAAGGGAAACGTCTGAAACGAGCTTCTTAGCCCCGGTATAGAGAAACCTTAAAGCAAAGATTATTAAAAGAAAAGATTAGCCCATATTTATCATTATTTTTAGAAAATAATACTAATATCTGTTTGGCGCTTGTATCTTTAAATTATTAAGATTCTTGTATGCTCGTGGAGTCTTCCATATCCTTCTTTACTACAATGCAAACGTATGATATGTGTAACATACTTACGCAAAACAAATGCCAAAGCAATAAGCGAAGTCTTTTACTACTATGAGGATCAATTATTAAAATACTTTTTTGAGGGTGAAGGGTTGATTTCACTTAATGATAAAATATGGATTTTTACTAAAAATATGCATTATCTGAAAGTAAAAAAACTTACATATCGAAAATTTATCCCAAAACTACACGTGCACTTTACTTCCGTGTGTTTTTATAATTAGTTATCAAACTGCTAGTTACGCATTCCTGATATCTTACGACCTTAATATATATTGGTTGTAACTTTTTGTTCACATTAAAATGGCTTTCTAACATTTACCAATTTCTCTTCTGTTGAAAAAGTTTCCTCCAAGCAGAGATAAGCCACTTTCTCCTTCGTTTTCAGCTGTTAGGTAGCGCATTTTTGCTTAGTTATTTATAAGACGTCCTTCGAGCTTTTACGACGCTAAGGAAACCCTCTTGTTTGTAAGCTGATGACAGAATGGGTATCCGAAGCGTGACAACACGATAGGGAGTGCTGCCGGGGGAACTCTTTAACTCTCACAACCACTCTATCTCTCTATCCTGCTTCCTTCTCCGCATATCAAGTACTCTATCACTCATCCACTTCAAAGTTACGCCCTCTTTAAATGGAAGCAGAAGAGATAAATATCTGAAACTGTCTCGCGACCACGTGTTTCTATACCTATGTCTGTTAGCTGTGAATTTCCATAAGTCTGTGGTGACGTCAAGAGCATTTGCAAAGATATGAATCATGTTGGTTCCGCAAAAAGTTAATTTGCCCTGCGTCTTATCAAATGTTCAACGGTGCACCCTATCACAAGTGATGAAAACTCTCTGTTATAGATATAGATGCACATTACAATACCGTGTTATCCAGTTCTTAAATAATTCAAGGTATATTTCTTTTAAGCAGAGACTAAAACTACAGTCAGCTTCGTATTATGCAATTCGGTCCGATATAAATATATTTATGGGGTCTTAAATACAACACCAAATAACATTTTAGAATACACCAAGTTCCAGCTTAGCCCAATAATGTATGAAGAACCCAATTTGACTCAAACCTCAGGAGTCATCTCAGTTCATTTACCAATGCCCAATGTTCCTAAATTGGTACAATAAAAACGGCAAACAAATTTGAAAAAATTGGCTTTCAACAGTTTTAAAGTTTTTCATATCATCATCATAAGTCATCAACCCGAAGATTGGTTTGCTATAGATCTTTAATCCACTCTCCTCTCCACCGACGGCTTAAATTTCACGTAATTATCATTGGTCTTTCTTTGAAACTCCTCCCAATTATTTCTCCTTCCAAAATTGTTTTCAATAGGCCATTATGTTGAAAAAAATTATATGTATCACCTTCGTATTTCCTTCTTTGCATAAGTTTCTTTATATTCCTTTTCTCTCCGACTCTTTGCATGACTTTTTGTTGGCGATTCTCTCCGTCCATTGGATTTTCTTCAGTTTTTTTAACACTACACCTCCATTGCTACCAATTTCTGGTGCTCTGTAGTTGCTATTGCCCAGGTGTTTTGTGTAACCTTCGTTGTATTATGTTAAAGAGGAAAACAAATCTTTCTTGATAAAAACGTTGGTTCAGATAGGGTTAAAATGTTTGCCTAAATATATAAAATGTGCAGCAAGTATCAGTTAGATGCAATATGATCAAAGCGACAATTTTATTCTAGAAGTAAGCGTGAAGCAACAGCATGGATGTGTGATTCACTATCGAGCCGTAGGTAGGATTGACTGAATCTTTTATATTAAATGGAATTATAATTTTTCTGTCGATGTTAATATATTTTAGCGAGCCGCTCGTTTAACTAAGGTCTGGTTAATGTTTACCGCAAGATTAGGTTGCCTGTTCTTTGACTTTATATGAACTGGGAGAGTTTTGTACATTACATCAGATAGTTGGTTTTTCGAATTTAGCGTTATCGATGGGCTAAGTATTATCCTCAATTTTCATGCCGAAAAAATGTTTATCTGGAAGTTATAAACCCAGACCTTAAGTGATAAGATCTTTGGAGTATGAATGCAAAACAAGAAAGAATAGCTAATAGATTCAACAATGCAATGTACTTCGGGAAATCATAAGAGTTGGAGCGCAATCACGAATACTTTACTAATAGGTTATTTTGTAGGTAGCCTGAATAGCTGATACACTGAATACCGTTTCTTTTTTTTGATAAGCTAACCAATGCTAACATTACACATAATCTTCTTTAATAAATTCAAATACTTGACATCTCTGTATGTATGGGTCAAATTATGTCATCAATTTTATGCCCACTTTCACCTAGTTGATTTCTTCAAACTTTTCTCATGTAAGTTTTTAGATGACAATGCAATATTTTCTCTTTTTAAATAAATTAACAAAAACATTAAAAATTTAAACAACAAAAGAAATGTGTTCAATTCTCTTTCATCAAACTTTTCATTGTAAATAATTCAATGAATCATCCATAGAAGAACGACCATAACTGTATGAAAAATTGGTGCAAAATAAAAATAATAAAAACTATAAATTCAAATAAATTTACTAAACTAAAAAAAGTGGTTTTATTAAAAATTTAGATACTAACAAGTGGAAAATAATTTTTTAACTGTCACAACTGACCTAAAAAGGCAGAACGTGATTGTTTGTGACTAAAAATAAAACCATGGGTGCACAATCAACATTTGTGATGCAAAATGCTTTTCACAGTAAACACCAAAGTCCTAATCACAACTTGTTTTACTATAAGACTCTTCAACAAATTACAGTATATGTTGAAGTAAGCTTCCCTTTCCGGAAATATCTGGTCCTGCACAATTTGGAATACTAAAGACTTTTTACCACGTAGACACGGTATATGGTTCTAAATGGTTCACGGTTCTATATGGTAATGGTAAAGTCTTTTTCATCACTAATGTTGGTTGTGTCCCCATGGTTTAATTTTTAGTCACAAATAATCACGTTCTGCCTGTTGTACGCCAGTTTTTACAGCTCAAAAATTATTTTCTGCTTTTTAGTACACTTTTCATAAAACCATGTTTTTATGTAGTTTTTAAAATTTATTTTATTTATTGTATGCTTGAAGATTGCTAATTTCCGTTCTCACACCATTTAGGGTGCTTTTGAGTCACATATTGTCAGCATATTTAGATGTTTGATTGATACCATTACATAAATGTGTTACATCTTTCTTTCATTTTGTTTTAAACCGCCAAACAGCACTTTTTCACATCAAAGTACACGGCGCCACCAAAGGAATTTTAATGCAAACAGAAGCAATGATATGCTACTTTATCGTTTCTGAAATTACGACTGCTGGCCCTAACGACTGTTGTGACATCATAATTCTCCTGAAATAAATATTTCTCAGCTGTGCATTTTTTTCACTTGACTACATAACGACCGCAGTGATATATATGCTCCTATAGCGTCATGGGCCTCCAACGTTTTAGAATTAACGTCTGCTGGCTCTAGCTACTGTTGTGACCTCAAGTTAAAGAAATATCTCACAGCTCAGCATTCTTAATTCATAACTGGATGGTGGTGTAAAGAATCAGAAAACATACAGAAGTTGAATCAATAATAAAAGTTAAACCAATCTTATAAAGTAATGAGTTTCGGGATTAATACCAACATATTATTAAGGCGCAAGATTATAATCAAAATTTTAATATGGCAAAAATGGTAAAATTACTTTAATTCAGAGGGTAAAAACCAGGATCTCCGTGACCCTATCGCATTTTTGATGGTGATTTTGATCTAAAAGCCATTTGAACTGGGGTGATCCTTCTAATTCATCTCCTCATGGTCATCTTTGTGACACTCCTCGATACGGACACATTGAAAAATATTACTTTTCGCATTATTTTTTAAATACAGTTTACGAAGAAAATATTTTATAGAGAAAAAATATATAGGTAACATTTCTTCCAAACACCAAGAAAAAGTTTAATTTAAAACAAAATGTTCCACAGCTTGGAATTTACCAGCACAACACCACGTCTTTTACAATGTGCCAACTGCTTTATCTCTAAAACATCGATAATAGAAAAACTTAAGCAAAGGAGAGGTAGATTAATAATATGAAAGGACGCTTTTTGCAAGCAAGTAGTTGAGGAGTGTAAACATTCGAAAAGCTATGCTATGCATGAAAGGGTACTTAGAATAAGTGCATATTTGGCCAAAAATTCAATAATTGTGGAAGCAGGGATTAGCAGGGACTAATGATAAGGGTTTTCTTTTTAAAAATAGCTACATATGAACATTTGAACTTTAAAGTGTCTACGAGAATTTTTCATGCCTATTTTTAAAATGAAATAATAATTATGTAAAAATACTTTTATAATAACCACGCTTATAATCAAGTGTACTATAAAGTTAAAAAAAATTTGGTGTGCTTAGGACATGCTGAAAGTGAAAACTTCTTTGAACGATTTTTATTCCCAAATAAATCCCAAAGTTTTGTGTCTATTCTATGGGGACCATGGCGTTTGATAAGTGGGCAGATAGATCCGTACGCGCAGTGGGATTTTTTGTGGTAGATTCGGTATGGGCCTTCCAGGAGAGTTTTGAGTAAAGGTGGACTCCGAAGAATTTGACTGTCCGTTTGTTGGTTAATTTTTGAGAATTTAGGGTGATGGATCTTGACATGGGTTTTCTGTTACTTTTGCTGAAGACCATGAGTTCACCTTTGGTGGTATTTATGGATAGTTTCCAATTCTTCATCCAGTCTGCGATGAAGTCGATGTGTTCCTGGATCGTAGATGCAGCGTAGTTTGGGTTGAAGGCTTCTGCCAGGAAAGCTGTGTCGTCAGCGTAGAGGAAGGTTTGAGTATTTGGGTGGGGGGGAAGGTCATTCATAAAGAGGTTAAAGCAGAAAGGAGAGAGAATTGAACCCTGTGGAACACCTGAGGAGATGAGATGAGAGGGGGAGGAGGAGAGATTTACTTGAACGAAGAAGGAGCGGTTTTAGAGGAAATATTGAATAATTTTGGTGACGTAGGCGGATATTGGGAGGGAGGTGAGTTTGTGAATGAGGCATGAGTGCCAAATTCGATCGAAGACATTTTCCAGATCCAGGAACACACCGGCGGTGAATTTTCGAAGATTTCAAAGTTCAATATGATATTTTCATCACACGGAGTATTTGGTGGTTGGTGGAGTGCTTTTTCTGGAAGCCGACCTGTTCGTCACGGATTAGGTTATGGTTAGAGAGTTCCATTTGCAATCGGTTAGGTATGGTTCTTTATAGGATTTTTGAAAGGGAGGATAGGGGGCTGATTGGTCGGTAGCAGTCTGGGTTTGATGGAGGTTTTTCAGGTTTTGGAAGGAGGAAAATATTTTCAGTTTTCCAGGAATTTGGAAAGTAGGAGTGGTTAAGGCAAGTGTTTAAGAGGTTTTGAAGGAATACAAGGAAATATTTGGGGAGTGATTTGATCAGTTTGTAGGAGAAATTATCGGGACCGGGAGCTTTTCTGAGTGGTAGGTTTCGGATTATGTATTGCAATTCTAGAGGTGTGATGAGTGGGAAGGAATGGGAATGACAGTAAGAAATTGCGGTGCAGGATTCAGAGCAAATTGATTATAAGGTAGAGGTAAGAGAGTTTTGAAAAGTAATTGCAAGGTTTGTGGCAAAGAGGTCGGCTTTTTCGCTGTCGCTGTATGCTGCTGAGGTGGTGGTGATGAGGGCGGGATGTGGAGTGCGGCGTTTGCGGAGGCATTTTGCGAGGTCCCATACCGCATTGTCCTTGTGAGTCAGTTGTTTGACTTTTTCGTCCCACTGCGCGTTTTGATGATTTCTAATTTCAGCCGTTACTCTATTTTTTAGTGCTTTGAACAATTGGTGACCTTGGCGGATTCTGGTACGTTTCCATAGGGTTTTGGCTGCGTCCCTTTTATTAACGAGTTTGATGATGGTTGGCGGGAGAGCTGGACTGTCGGTGGCGAATGGTTTGGGTGGCTGAACGGAGGGAGGAATCCCGGTGCTTGGTCAAGGCTGCTACTACTTCGTTGATATCTTTGGAAGAATTACTAATGCTTAGGTCGGGAAGAGAGATGGAGTCTGAGATGGTGATAAATTTCTGCCAGTTTTGCGTGGCGGGAGGAGTGGAAGGGGTAGCGGAATGTCAGTCATGAGCGGGTGGTGGTTCGAGGCTTAGATGTGGGAAAGGGTGCGTGGTATGAAATGTATGTGAAGGTGAGAGGAATTGACTAAGTCTAGGATGTCTGGTTTGTGGATGGGGTTTGAAGGATTGAGGGTTGGGAAAAGTGGATTTCATTTCTGTCTTTCAAACTTGTGCTTCTCTTTGGTTTGTGGTATAATATCCCCAGGTGACGTGCATGCTGTTTAAGTCTCCTGAGATGAATGATGAGTTGGTGGTGATGTATGATATGGCGAGAACATCGATTGTATCCCAGTTTTTCCAGGGGGGGGGGTTTCCAATGGCGGTTTGAATGCAGATTTCTGTGATTTCGAGTGTGTCGGTGATTGGGGGTGGGAGCGGTTGTGAGATTAAGTTCTTTTTAGCAAGAATGAGAACGCCACTACCTTTGAGAGTGGAGCGGTTTAGTCGTAGGAGGATTAGTGTTGGATAGTAAAGCGGTTTTCCAGTGTCAGCCAGGATTCTTGCAGGGGAATAATTTCATCTTTGGTTTCGTGAAGGATTTGACGGAATTCTTGTTTTTTCGGAAGGAGAGATTGGATATTCCACTGTAGGATTCTTAAGGTTTTTTGTATTGGTTTATAAGACATTTAGGATCAACATTGCGCCGGAAATTATTTCTTATAATAGGATATCTAGGCGGGATTTCCGGGTGAGGGGGTGGAGAACAATTTCTTTAGAGTTCATTTTTTCCATTTCATAATTTGATTTTCCATGTTGCGTCAGCGGAATATTGGTTTGGTGGCGTTGTTGTAGAGGTATTTGGTAGGGTTTGGTTTGGTGTTTGATGGGATTGCGGTGGGTTTTGCATGGGAATTTGGTTTGGTTGAGCGGTATTTCTGTTCTGGGAGTTTGAGATGGAGGGAAAGTGGGTATCGGAGATGTTATTCTGGATGCGGTTTATTTTTTCTCTTAAGGCGGTGTGGATTACCCGGTATGCAGGGGCGCTCGGTAGTTTGCTGTGTGGTTTCCTTTACAAATTACGCAGGTGGCGGGGAGATCTCTTGGTGTTTTGTAGCCTCTATTGTGGTGATCACCAGCACATTTAACACAACGGGGAGGCAGGCCGCACTTTCTGTGCGTGTGGAAGAAGTTTTGACAGCGCATGCATTGCGGGGGGGGGGCAGGCGAGGGACGGAAGGGTTCAACGGAGGCTTGAAGGTCTAGGAGATGGGTGATTTTATTGAATTCTTTTTGTTGATTATCGAATTCTAGTCGGATTTGGAAAAGTGGGAGGGGGCGAGACGCGGATCGCGTATCTCTCGGATTTTTCCTCGGCAGTTGGGAGGGTGGAGCGGAGTTGATAAACGTGACTGGTCTTTATTCCTATTTCCTCCAGGGCATTTGAAACTTCTGTTGTGGTTGTAACGGAGGGGAGGCCGCGCAAGACTAGACGGGGTTTTATATCGGATTTGAGTTGGAATGAGTAGTGGTTGTAACTTTTGAAGTGAATAATTTAATTTCTGCGCGGAAATCTTTTGGTATTTGGCACGCGATTTGAATTTTCTCTTTTGACGAGGGTTGAGACGGGGGGGGATTCACAGACGGATTTGATTTCTGCGGAATTTTTGTTCCAGTCAGACGTATCTTTAAGCATAATGGAAGGGATTCTTCATGTGCGTTTTTCTTGGATTTATTCTTCAGCATTCTGCGTTTCGTTTATGGTATCGACAAGTCGGAGGGAAGTGAAGGAGTTTTCGGTGGGAGTGGGACTAGGTTTGGCTACGGATTGGGGACTGCTGGTTTTTCGTTTCTTGACAGTTTGGAATATTTCTTCTTGTGGCTGAGAGATGGCGAAGAGGAGGGAATTTTGGCCCTGGAGGAGCCAAAGCTCGTCACCCCTGATTTCAAGCAGATTTAAAATGAATTATCTAATGGAATTTCACTTTTTTGACTATTGCTGGTGGACGGAGTACTATGATGTTCTAGAGGGGGACCGATTTTATGAAGTTCTGAGAAAAGAGTCTGGCTTGCTGTCCTGAAGATTTCATATTATCCTGATTTAGGGCTTTCTGGGCTTGATAGGAGGCTGTCGTCGTCATCATTGTCATCCATGACGGTTTATTTGTGGCTCTGGGTCCAGTAGATTTTTGGTTTGTGTGGTGGGAGTGGTGAAAGGTGGAATGTTTGCGGGATGCCCTAATAAGTTCACCGCACCGTGTCCCCTGGACGTTTAGAGGAGGTTCAAGCCCTCTTGCCCAGGGTATCGGTGAAGAACAATCGGGAAAGCGGGGGGATTAGCGGAGACGCTACCCTAAAGTGCTAAGGTGGGACTAGTTGGCCACCCTTCTAGGGCACTCTTGCCACATTGGTGCGCAGTGTTTTGTGTGTTTTATTAAGATCCGGAAGGCCCAGGTGGTAGTAACCGGTGAATCAGATGGCCCAGGCGGTGCGAGGATAGATTCCTCAGCAGGTATGAAACTCGGAGAGGGAGATCTAAAAAGATCTGAGAAGATCTCCCAACAGGTGTCGGGTCGAAAAAGGGGAGTCCAACGGCTTTGGGTCGATATCGGAAGGAGAAAAGCAGAAGAATGTAGAAAAAGATCTTAAATGATATAGAGATCTAAAATGATCTGATTTGTCCAAGTGATCTGTTGAACTGAATGATCTGAAAAGATATTGGATTTCAGCCAATCAGGAGTGACCAGTGAAAATGGTGCCAAAAGCTCTCGTTGTATCGAGTCGTCCAAATGGTGGTCGTTTTTCCGCTATTTTCCGTCGATTCGGTTTCGTTTTTCACCTGGATAATGATCACGAAAAAAAGTGCCCACGATTTTATTTCCTGAGTGATAAAAATTGTTTGTTACATTTTAGTGCACTTGAATATAAGCGTGGTTTTTAAGATGTATTTTTAAAATGCATATTATTATTTTTTACTTTTTATATTTATTGTACAAACGTTCTCGAAAATCTAACTCATTAGCATTTCTTCTCATTATCAATGTTAACATCTACTAGCGTCATCTATTGGTACATATATCTTTCTATTCCATATAAATAGTAAAAGTTTAGTTTTAGCAGATTATCTTGGTAATTAGTGAATTTATTAGACTGATTCATGTATTGCCATCGAGAGTAATTTGCGAAATTTAATTTAATAATGCGAGTAATTTCATCTCTATTGAACATTGGGAAGTGGATTAGATTTAGATTACAAGATTTCATCCAGAAAAAAACAACAAACAAACAGGTGAAGTTTGAATAAGCGTGGTAAAAATACCCAAACGCAAAAAAATGTTTTTTCTCATCACTATGGCCTTGGAGAGAGACAAATCAACATCGTGATACCTCCTCTCTCCATGACCTTAATAAGCATGGCTTGTGATGAGTAATGGTGTTCAGTGTGGCGTCGTCAACAATCAGAAGAACATCAATCCAGTCTAAGTTCATTTCCGGAACAGCACACCCATATAATGTGATATGAAATTATTTCATGGCCGACTTGTCAAGCGAGAGGTGCTTGCCTGGTCGGTAGTATAATTCCCAGGCGTAAAAAGAAAAGCTCAATATTTATACACTACATAATGGGTAACGATAGAGATTTGACATTTCAAATTGTCTTTCAAAAACGAGCTGGGAGCAAATTTTTTGCTTCAAATAAAAAAGCTAAGGTTCTGTTATAGTTAAAAAATAATGCTCTAATATAGTTAAAAGTTAAGGTTCTGTTATATTTGAAAGCTAAGGTACTGTTATAGTTAAAAACTAATGCTCTGTTATAGTTAAAAGCTAAGGTTCTGTTATAGTTGAAAGCTAAGGTTCTGTTATAGTTAAAAGCTAAGTTTATGTTATAGTTGGAGCATCAAAATTTATTTATGATGGTTATTACTACCGCTTTGTTGAGTTGGTTCTTGACCACTTTTTTAATTAATGTGTGCATATTTTATTGAGAGTTGGTCAATGTTTTTCTTTTAAATCTCAACTTTCTTTTACCAACATTTCACCTTTCACCCTGATAATAGCATTATCAGGGTGAAAGGTAAGATGATTTTCTTGCTTACATTATGCCCATATCTGATGGCATGACTGAAATTTAACGTTAGGCTTTTGGAAGGAAACCAGGTTGGAAGCTTAGAAGTGACCCGTAGGTTACCTACTGGGCAAGGGTAATGAGAAAAACAAAGGCCCTTTGAATTTCTTGCGATGGAGATTATAATTACGCTAGACTCTCACTAAAATTGAAGAATAGACGGAAATGACGAAATCAGAGACATACATTGCCGGAAAAATAGATGCAAGAATACATTTTACTACTCAACAATCACTCCTACTCATCAATGAATTCGTAGAACTTCGTACGTCATGTGACGCATGATCGCACGGGTTGAGGGAAACCGCAACAATTCGTGTTAGCTGGAATAAATTAAAAATGAATGCGTACTTGAACTAATTTGATAATTGAAAATATTGTATTGGTTATAACTAAGTAATCTTATAATTAAGTCAAATTTTAAATGTTTTTTCTCGTTCATAATAACTCATTCTATTGTAAACTCTCCATTTCAGCGATGTTTGCTCATTACATTTTATCCTACAACAGAGCAGAGACCATTTAGAAAATCTGTCGACACCTTTTTTGGCTACGCCACACTTCGGAACCGTTCATAATCAAGCGAGGTAAAATGATCAAAAGAAAACAATGAATTTTTCCATTATATTACATGTGGTATGCTTCTATACGTACAACCACATATTGTAAAAACTGTAAATATAGATTGGAATATGCCGCTGATCAGTTTCAAGGCAAGTATATTGAGATTCGAAGTCATTTCGGAATCCATGTGTACCACTTTCATATTTTTCTCTAAAATGTCCGTCGATTTAATAGATGAGTAAACTTTGTTCTAATTAAAATACATTGCTTAAATTTGACTAAATTAACCATGCCTACTCATATATGTATTTTATATATCCCTATCATAGAACTCTTACCATAAAAACCTCTAACACACATTTGTGATAAATATTAACCTACTCGCTTTTCAACGTGGACTCCATTTGATAAAAAATTGGAAATAAATAAATGTCTACCCCAATATTTTTTTCCTATTCCCTCCCTGTTTACTAGGCTAAAGCCCTAGTTGTCCCTTGCCTAACTACCTAGCGGTGGCCACGAGCGTGGTTTCTAAGTGTAGAATAGCCGCTTCTCTCCCAGGCGACCGGCATAGCCAATCACGAATGCAATCGGTCGCGTACCGGAGGCATCTACGGAAATAATCCATGGTCCACTCTCCTCCCATCAATTTTTCATCCTCAGATGAACGAGAGGAATCACGTATTTATTGAACCCGTTCGTCCGTCCGCGTCCTAAGTGAACGAGGTCCATTTCTCCACCGCGAAACTAATCCGCTCCCTCTCAGAGCCTGGCCAATTTTTTTACGGTTGCATTTTCTTTTTTAATCTTATGCCTACGCATAATTTAGCCAATCAGTCAAATCTCGAAAGTCATTGGTAAACGCGTAAGAGGCTCAATGTGGAATGGGATGAATGAAGATAAATCTTAAGAAGACGAAAATCCAGTGATTTCCCTGAAGTGTGAATATTGTACTGAAAATTTGCAGACCCCGGTGTCGGCGGCGTAAAGTCCGCGTCTGCTAATCACAGGGTCGCGGGTTCGAGTCCCACCTGGGTGGGTTTTTCGCGTGCCCAGGGCATGGGTGTTTCTGTCAAGTTCAGGTGGTTCGGCCCTGAGAAACCTGAAGACAAGCCAATGACTTATATGACTTATGGCGATCGAAGGGGCATACCAGAATTGTCCGAGAGTAAAAAAAATATAAAAAAATGACATAAAGGCAGTAGAGCATAGAATAAACAGGTTTGACATTTCATTTATTTTAGGAATATTTCCGGTGAGTAAGGGATTGGTAGTGGGGACAGAAGCTCAGGAATCGCAAAATCTAAGGAAGCAGAAGCGAAATGAAGGAGCCTTCAAATTGTTTGAAGGAGCCTTCAAAGCGCCTTTACACATAAAAGTTGACCTTGAATGGAATTAGCGAAAGTGGCGAATTTTCGATTTGTATCACTAATATATTCCTCTGATCTCACATTTACTTCCGTTTTTTACCAAAGAAATGAATGTCGAAAGTAAATAACGAATATGGCTATTTCGATTATCGCCTAATTTCGGAAACCGATATGTTTGTACATCGCACTGTTCGAGTTCTGCAGGAATTCGTGGATTTCTTAAATTTGAATGAATAATCTAGAAATATGTAGTGGTTTTCTGTTATTGGATAAAGATACCAATAGAAATAAAATAAATCAATGTTTCGAATTCCTTCAATCGAATTTCGGTCGAAATTCCGAAATATTTGCTAAAACGTAACGATTTTTCGTAATATTTTACCGTTTTTGAGTCACCGCCCCCATAGCGACCACACTTATTGTTTAAGTCGAGATTCCGTGTTTATCCAATAACTCAATGATTCTTTGCACTAAATGAGATATGAATGGTTTATTACAATTAATGGAAATGATAATATTCTTCCCGTTAATATTCAACGGGTACCTCCTCTAGTATTAAACATATAATGTGCCTTTACAAGGCGTTTTAAGCATGATAATTTTTATATTTCTTGGACGTTGATTATTCCGATTTCCGCCACGTGGTTCCATCTTAGGGACAATATTTCGCCGGCTATCCTGTAGGACTCTAAATAAATTACTTAGCAGTTTTTCACATTTTTATATTAAATACCGGCATGCGTTGCATTGCCTCTTTTTCTTTCTAAGTAGGCACACATATTCAAAGTATAAACATTTATGTGTACAAATTAAATGAAAGACAATGATTTTTTGCGTATTCACAAAATAAAATACTCTGTCCTAAAGTTCCCATTGATTTCCATACTTTTCATGGCTTGGCCCACAAATCTCTTCTGGGTTCAATATTGGTCCCTAAACGAATTTGAGACCTAGTCCAATGAATTCCATGTACCTATACAGGTATTCGTAACGCACAAATGAAGGCATGAGTTTCTATTCCATGCGAATGCTGCGGTTTTCAAGTAAATAAAATATACTATTGTTGAAATAGTGCAAATATTTTAGATTTTCGAGCTTAAAAATCCAATTTTAGGAAAAGGCGAAACGTATATGAAAAATCGAACTCAAGAGTTCAAAACTAGTTATTTTAGTATTATAATGATAAGCATTTAAAAAACAACATCATGAGTGTAAGCAGTTAAAAAAAAAGCAACGAAAGAGGCCACTGCACCAAATCTTATTATACGTACAAATAAAATACATAATTTTTAATGCAAATTCTTTCTCATTGATATGAATCTGATGTACGCAATATTTTGTTTCACTGATACGATTCTGATGCTCGTGATGGAGCAACTCGTAAACGATCTGCTTCGTTGCTTGGTTACAAACATGCATTAACAAATTTTTCGGCTGTCCTACTCGTGAGCATGTGAAAATCTTGTATTTTCCAGGTTTAATCCACAGCATGTATTTCTTAGGTTTAATACACACATTTCTACACATTTGAAGTGATGGCCTTTTGCCTTGATGATTGCCATTGAGAATGCAAGGCAAACGGGGAACTGTAGACGTTTGAAATCAATTGGTAAGTCGAATGATGGTAATACGTGGAATAAGCACATATTCTCCTTTTGACTTACTATTCAGAATTGTTGCTTAGATGACGTTTTATCAGTTGTTTGTCAGTGAGCCTGGTTCCATTGCACAATCGTAGTGCATAAATATTACGCAAAAGAATTACTGGTGCACCCAGTTTGAATGACAATTTGTGCGGTGGTTCACCAGTAAGATGTCAATTGGGTAATTAAAAATCTCATCCGCATTCATGACACTGTCAATCGATTTGTAGGTGACAGACTCGCCCGAAATCTGTTCATGGATCGCGTAGTTGATTGCATTAACTACGAAGTTTTTTGCTGCTAAAATAGCACGTTCGCAAAGCCATTGGTGATTTTTGTAATTTGTGACAATTTGCAGAAAAAGTATCTGAATCAATTTTTCGATCGATGGAACAATGACACAAAAGTTCAATGTATTATATTTTGTGTCGGAATCAACTGGTACATTTCTATTACCAATGTTCAAAAGCTGTTTTGAAAATATGGTTGACACATTGCGCTGCAGATTTCCGCTCATATTGGTCGTTAACGTGAGTTTCTGCACGTCTCACAAGGTGCGACGCTTTGAAGCAAGCGTTGAGTTCATCAGCTGGTGTTGAATTTGGTATTGCTGGTCAGTCCCACTCGTGAGCACGCAACATGTAACTGACCATATTAAAAGCATGGATTTTCCAAATTTTATCCACACACTTGAAGCGATTGACCTTGTGCCTGATTGATGGCCATTGAGAAGGCAAGGTGAGCGAGGAACTCGAGTCGTTTGACTACAACTATCAAATTAGTCACTGAACCTGGCCTTTAAATACTGCAAGAGTGAATAGCAATTCATCTTGCAGCAATGAAATCGATATTAAATGAATGTTCACGTCTGGTTGCCAAGGAAATTTCTACAGTTGAAAAGGAAGAAAAATTGATGAGTTTCGAGATAAAAACGCAATATTTGGACAAAAACGAAGCGTATAAAAATTGAGTGAAATAATTAAATACTGAATTATTTTTTGCGTTCTATGATACTAATTTCCATCCAATTTATGGAGTGCAAGTAATTTAAAAAATAAAATAAAGAGAAACCTACACCGAATTCATCAATTTTCTAATGGGAGTAAATTTTAACAATATTGGGGTAAAAACAACCCCAAAATTCGACATTTTTATAATTTAGAAACTTTTATGGGCACGCGCTCAACAACTTACCAAAGTTTCGTCGCAATTGGATGAATGGTATTGGAGTGCATAAAAAACGAACAGACAAACATTCTTTTTTACACATAAGATATGTTTATGCGACCGGTTTCGATGTATTACATCATTGTTAAGCACGGTTACATCGAAATCGGTAGCATAAACATATATCTATCTATATAAAAAAGTGGAAAACTGCAATGTAATTTCATTCCTAATGCCTGTTGCTCACGGTAAAATATTCGCTAAAATATTTTATAAAATCGACTATTTTTATAAAAATGAGCTTTCTAACGATAAAACCGTTTTATAAAACCTAGTTTTATAAAACGGTACCGCAAAAAGTTTTATAAAACCTAGTTTAAAAAACTTTTTGCGGAATAGGACAGGTTCTATTTCCATAAAACTGTTTTATGTAACACCCAATGATACGTTCCGCTCATCGCGTTGATAATAATCTCGTATCCATGGGAAGCCAAACAAGGAAAACGTAAACAAACATGGCCGGAAGTTCATGGAACGTTGAGACAGTATCCTTATTGTTAGAAGAATGCGTTAGAGCCATAGCACCGTTGAGTGTGATCAGAAAGTAAGTAAATAAACAATACATATAGTTTTTAACCTAACAGTCATCCAAAAGAGAGTGCATATATAACTTCACGTGCTCGCAAAGCGTCTCATAGATGGCAGGACATTGCGGTTTTATGAATAGTTTTACCGTGAGCAAGCAAGTACGTTTTACGTACGATTCATAAAACTTTCAATAAAAATTTTTATAAAACTCTTTTATGGAAAATTTTATCGTGAGCAACAGGCATAATGAATAGATTCCACCACGTCTGCCCGAAGACAAATTTATTTAAGATTTGAGCGGTTTTAATGACATTTTATCGCGCATTCAAAATAAATATTGCAGGAAAAAAGGAAGCCGGTCTATTTTTCATGCAAACCGCTGTAGATTACTTCCACCATCGACCACTATTGCCATTGAAGTACGTTTTTACACAACGAAGTACCACTTGCAAGCGATTTACAAGGGTACTGTCACAGACGTTACTTCCGCGTGTATGATGAAGTTGCATTTGGTCAAAGTTATGGAGAATTAGTTGATTGATCGATAAGTTATATCTTTAATTTCGACACCAGCATTTTATGGTTGGGGAATCGGTCTATAAGACAACTGGTTACTTTTTTTAGTATTTTTTATCGTGTGGGTGTGTAGAAGAATGGAGAGAAGGTGAGCTCGGTAACAAGGAAAAGTAAAGAGGAAGTTTTACAAATTGAGAAAGCCGAGCATGTTATTGGGAAGCATAAATGTGATCCTAATTTTGATATTTTAATAAATGGATTCCTGGTATAAATTGAACATCTATAATAATACAAGCTAATGTTCAATGTAAAACCTGTAATTCTAATAACGGAGAATACGGCCGAATTGATTTAGTTCATTTTTGTATATTTTTTCATATAGAATCACATATATTTGGAAAAATCTCAAAATTTACATTTAATATCCAAGCCAAATATTAATATTTATAATAACGAACAAGCCTCAACTCAAACTCATAACGCCCAGGTTAAATTTACATAGCAATCACGTGGATATCGTCAAAGAGATGTTTATGTTTAGTAAGCATCTGCTTAGTAACGGCCTCCAGATATTAGACTACATAAAAAAATCTTGAATGAAAAATAATTTGTACTAATAATATTGGCATGACTGATTATATTTTGCCTGTCATACTTGGCGATTTATTTTACCACATATTTTCGAAAAGGTACTAGTAGACTTATAGAGCTACATTATAAAAATAGAGGTTTCTCCATTCAGGTTGATTAAATTAAGTTTGCCCATGTATTTTGAAGGAAAGTTGACCAATAGCCATTTTTATTAAAAATATACCTGTCAAATGATACTCAAACCTATTTGATTATTTTTTTTGCCCAAAATGTTGACCGCCGGACATCATCTTCCGGTGCTTCCATCTGAAAGTGCTCCGCTAAAAGCTCCACTCTCCTGTTTTCCAGATTGGGTTACAAGGAAATAACCCACATGGCCAGCCAAGAGAGGAATCCACCGAGGTAAGCGAAAGCGAAGCTAAAACATCGTAAACTCAATCGTAACTTCAGCTCCGTTTATGGTTATCCTTTCCCGCCGAAATATAACGCGTTCAACCAGGCCATAGGAAAATAGGTTAAGGTTTTGGTACCTATATGTAATTATGCTTAAGCTAAAAGAATTGATGCGAAAGCATCACGAATTTCCCTTTCAGCGAATGAGTGAACCTTCATCCGATGAGAATCTTCCTGTATAATACAATATCTTATTCAAGGTCGTGAGGGATGTTCTTAAACAGGATACACTACGAATCTGCAACCGAGAGTGTGAAATTCTCTCTTTACACGGAAGCCAAAGGCCGTTCAAACTTCAACAGAACAACATTCGGTAGCTCGTACTTTAGTACTTTGAAAATACGGAGGACGCCACGAAACGGTACGACTTCCAGTGAAATAAGACTCATTTCCGTGATTATTGAGCGCGATTTATTTGACCTATATATTAATTGACCTAATTTGATGAAAATAATTCTTTTTTAATATTTTTTTCTGGAGATATAAGTTTATTAATTATGAATGATCAATGTTTATGACTAAAATAACAGTTTTAAATATTTTCTTTTCTGACCCTCTATCCACTCCAAGTGATATAGGTCTATTATGAATGGTTAATGATTATGTGAACTGGAAAACCACGCGGTTAAAGCAACTAAAAATTATAAGCATACAAAAATAATAGATTTAGTACCTATTCTATCAAAAAGATTATTTAATAAAATGGTACACATTAACAAACACAAAACTATTTGCTATAAATTACAGACATCGCAAAACTAAGAAAAAAAAATATATATATATATATATATATAAATATATGCATAAATAAAACAGTGATACACTAAACAAACACAGAAACACGCAAAAAGGACACTCACAAAAGAAAACTTGTACGTTTCGACGTCAGGACGCCATCGTCAGCGGTAGAAGAATGATGAGTCCGCTCTGTTCTCTTGGGAAGGAAAGGGCAGAGAGGAAGGAGGGGGGGTAAGTGCGAATGGATAGTGGTGGGGAGAGAGAGGTGGCTATTGGGCTTTTAATTCAATGGGCTAGGTTTAGCCCGGGCTTTTCGAATGCCCTTGTCACCCAAATATGGGCGTATTCACGTATTTTCACGTCAACATTACCGGCGGATTCAGGAAGGGCTTCTATGATCTCTAGGGAGAAACAATCGTCAAAATTTTGAGAGTGGGAGGCGGTATGTTTGGGAATGGGATCAAGAAAAGGTGGAGTTTTGGTGGCATGGCGGTGATTGTTCATACGGATATTGAGGGGGGTGGTACATTTTCCCACATAGAAGGCAGGGCAGAAATTGCAGGAAAGGCGGTAGATGATGTTGCTGGTGGTACAATTGGCCGTAGAGGAAGATCTTTTGAGGGAGGGGGTGGCGGAGGGGCGGAGGAGAGAGCAGCATTTGCACCTCGGGCGTCCGCATGTTGAGGAAAGTGGCGGAGGGTTGCAGGGAGGGTCTAGTGGATTTTAAAATGTCCCGCAGATTTGAGGGACGCTTATAGGAAACTTTGGGACATGAAAGTAGGAGGAGGGAAGTGGAGGTATTGTTTTTTAAGATTGGATACAGGTCTTTCAATAAGTTTTTGATCCTGTGTGCACCAGGGAAGAATGTGGTGACAAGGTTAAGTTGGTCAGGTTGGTGGGTCTTGGTCCGAGGGGTATTTTTTGCAGTAGGAGACAGGATATTATTTAAAAGCAACTTCTCTGGGTACTCTCGTTCTCTGAGGGAGTGATGGAGAGTTTCGATATATTCTTTTAGAGAGGGGGCATTGCTGCAGATCCGGTGGCCGCGGATAGAAAGGGAATAAGGGATTGAGCGTTTGGTGTGAGAAGGATGACAGCTGTTAAAATGGAGGCATTGGTCGTGGTTAGTGGGTTTTTTGTGGACGGAGGTGATGAATTTACTGTCCATAATTTGGATATTAATATCCAGGAACGTAATTAAGGAGTCAGAAATGGAAGATTTGAAGGAAACTGAGAATGAAGAGTTCAGTGTGGAAATGAAAGAAGATAAAGAATCACGGCCGTGAGGCCAGAGGACGAATATGTCGTCAATGAAGCGGGCCCATAAGAGAGGTTTATGTGTTTGATTTTTTAAGAAAGTGGTTTGGAGATGGCCCATGAACAGGTTGGCATAAGATGGTGCCATGCGAGTACCCATGGCGGCGCCTTTAGTTTGAAGAAAAATTTGATTATTAAAGGAGAAAGCATTTTTTGTTAAAACCATTTCGGCTAGGCGGATGATGAAATTTGTGGAGGGAAAATGTGGTTTTGGGCGTTGGGATAAATAAAACTTTAATGAATTTATGCCTTCATCGTCAGGGATGGACGTATAAAGGGAGGTAACGTCTATAGTGGCCATGAGTAAAGTAGCATTAGGGGGGATAGAGACGGCGTGGAGAAGGTCGAGGAAGTGGTAAGAATGTTTGATGAAGGAGGGAAGATATATGACTAGGGGTTTGAGGTAATGGTCAACAAGTGCTGATATGCGCTCAGTAGGGGAATTGACGCTGGAGACTATTGGGCGACCGGGATTGTTGATTTTGTGCACTTTCGGGAGCATGTAAAAATGCGGAGTTTTGAAATGAAGGGGTGATAGTATGGCGATGTCAGACGGGGATAGGCCTTCACTTGGGCCGAATTCCTGGAGGAATGAGCTGATTTCTTTTTGAAAATCAGGATTTGGATCATGAGGAAGAGGGGTATAGGAGGAAGAATCATTTAATTGCCGTAGACCTTCAGCTATATAGCTTTGCTTGTCAAGAACAAACTGTAGATCCCTTATCTGCCTTGGTGATGATGATCTCATCGTTATTAATTAATTTTTTTAAGGCAAGGGATTCGGGACGCGAGATATTTTTTGGTGGATTCAAGGATTGGAGGAATGAATTGTCAGATATTTTTGTGAGGAAACGTTTAATGAAGATTTCTACTGGATGATTTGAGGGAAGTGGTTTAGGTTCACGTTGGGTGGAACAAGGTGGAACAAATTTTGCAAGGGGATGAACGGAGTTGGGGGTTGAAGGCTTAGGTTGAGTTTCCCAGAATGCTCGCCACCGCAGATTCCGGCAAAATTTTAGGGCATCAGTAAGGATATTTAGAGGATTAACTCTTGGGGTGGGTGAGAAAGATAAGCCTTTTTGCAGAACTGCGGGACATTTTAAAATCCACTAGACCCTCCCTGCAACCCTCCGCCACTTTCCTCAACATGCGGACGCCCGAGGTGCAAATGCAGCTCTCTCCTCCGGCCCTCCGCCACCCCCTCCCTCAAAAGATCTTCCTCTACGGCCAATTGTACCACCAGCAACATCATCTACCGCCTTTCCTGCAATTTCTGCCCTGCCTTCTATGTGGGAAAATGTACCACCCCCCTCAATATCCGTATGAACAATCACCGCCATGCCACCAAAACTCCACCTTTTCTTGATCCCATTCCCAAACATACCGCCTCCCACTCTCAAAATTTTGACGATTGTTTCTCCCTAGAGATCATAGAAGCCCTTCCTGAATCCGCCGGTAATGTTGACGTGAAAATACGTGAATACGCTCATATTTGGGTGACAAGGGCATTCGAAAAGCCCGGGCTAAACCTAGCCCATTGAATTAAAAGCCCAATAGCCACCTCTCTCTCCCCACCACTATCCATTCGCACTTATCCCCCCTCCTTCCTCACTGCCCTTTCTTTCCCAAGGGAACAGAGCGGACTGATCATTCTTCTACCGCTGACGATGGCGTCCTGACGTCGAAACGTACAAGCTTTCTTTTGTGAGTGTCCTTTTTGCGTGTTTCTGTGTTTGTTTAGTGTATCACTGTTTTATTTATGCATATATATATATATATATATATATATATATACGAGTTCGTGGAAAATCACACACGCGATAATGTAAATAGACTATGCCACAGGTGGGGCGGAATTAAATATAAACACATAAAAAAAGAACACTCACAATATTAGTTGATATTTCGGTTGCTAGAACCTTTCTCAAAGGAAGACGGATACAGATGATTCTGTATCCGTCTTCCTTTGAGAAAGGTTCTAGCAACCGAAATATCAACTAATATTGTGAGTGTTCTTTTTTATGTGTTTATATTTAATTCCGCCCCACCTGTGGCATAGTCTATATATATATATATATATATATATATATATATATATATATATATATATACTCAATCATACGAAAATGACGCTCAAAGGCGCGAATAAATTCATACATTCATAGGAAATGGATAGGTTCACATAAATGGATGAACACAGGGTTTGGTGGGGAAGATGAAAATGAGTCAAATCCAGGCAGAAAAAATCCCGACTAAGGTGAAATTTTTTCTGTCTGGATTTGACTCATTTTCATCTTCCCCACCAAACCCTGTGTTCGTCCTTTTATGTGTACCTATCCATTTCCATTTTCCTATGAATGTATGAATATATATATATATATATAATTTTATATTTTATGGCACCCCTTAGGTTTATGAAAGAACTTTAAATTGACAAAAATTAACAAAAACAAATAAATAGCAACCAAGGATCATTAGCACATGAAAAGAAATAGAAAGGATCTCTCAGGTAATTTTTTAGACATGCATACATATTTTTGAAATGAACTGATGTTATCAAACTTTATAAAACTTAATATGTTAACCTTTATTACTGTTGAATGTTGTATCTAAAAAATAATCAAACCTGATATGGCCCTGAAGAAGTGAAAAATACGTAACTTTGGCAAAAAAGGAGTATTAAAAGGAGCATTGATCATTCATAATAGACCATCCGATTCTGCCCACCCCTACTCCCATAAGCATGCCGCTTTCCACTCACTTGTGCATAGACTTATAAGTATACCCCTCAGTGAAATATATTATAACATACAGTTAGAGACAATTAGGTATATCGCTATTAGCAATGGCTATAAAGCAGAATTAGATGGAATAATTAGAAAGAAGATTAAACGAAAACCTTTTCGGCGTAACGTCCCTTACCCCTCTGCCCTTAGATAAACAAAAATGGTGTAAGCTTCATTTCATAGACGGCATATCTCACAGGATAGCCAACTTACTACCCCCCGATGTAAGGTAGGCCACTACACAAAGTGGAATCTAAGAAATCTCCTAGGAAACGGGAAGGATAAAAAAGAAGTTCTCGAACAGTCTGGCATGTACAAGCTGGAATGTAATACACCGGGGTGCAGTACAGTGTACGTCGGTCAGACTGGTCGAGCGCTTAAAACAAGAGCCAGGTAGCATGAAAGATGTTTCCGATTGGAGGATACATCCTCCAATTTGCTGGAAACATCTGCTGGAAACGGCCACAAAAGTGATTTAACCCCCAAGCTGCTTCATAGGGTAGATAAAGGGTGGAAAATGGACGCTTTGGTAACCATGGAAATTGTGAAGCATAAGAAGAGCAATTATACCAAACTGTGTAACGATTTCCTATTCCACAACCCTTCTCCTTTATTGGCCACAAAATATTTCCCAGGCTAAAGCAACCCCCCCCCACCCTCCCGCCCTTAACCGTTTTCTTTCCAACCGACTTCTGCCATATGTCCCAAAATCTTTCACACTCTACTTCCTTCCCCCCCCTCCTCCAGTGTTCTGGTGTGGGTAGTGCACTGGCCATTTAAAACCCTCTGACCCTTCTTTCCCTCACCATCCAGAGTTCTCAAGGAAAGGAGACCTCCATCATCATCACCCAGTCCCAATCCCTGCGTCCGTTTCTCCTATGTCTTTCCACCCTCTGTCCATTCAAACTCTTAGTTCCACCTTTCCCTCTCTCCGCTCCTCCCCTTCCCCCTCCTCCCCCCCACTTCCTAACGCTTTGGTGGAAACCTATATATGAATGACCTAAACCGAAGAACCCTGCACATGATTATGCCACAGTGTGGTGAAACGCATCGTGCCAGAGAAATAAATCTGTGGAAGATTACCAAGTGTTTTTATTCATTATGAATTACGTTTTATCTTTCACAGGTTCCCCACCGGGTTGGGCTGGGTGCTGGGTGCATCCTAAATATGTACCGGTATTTTACCGATGAATAACTTACAGCACTTCTTGTTTCTGACCGGTAGTACCGACGCAATATTATCGGTTAACCGGTATTTTCACTTCATTTTTAAAATAAATTTGTTGCAAAGTGACGTAAACCTGACCTTTTTTTTCCAGTATTTCCGTAAACTGTCGAAAGTAGATTGGAGTAAAGTATATAATCACGAAAATATCATCACTAATTATTTTTAATTAACATTTTGTGGTAATTAACATGTCAATCGCCGCGAGTATTTTTTTTTGAGCTTGTGAAATAACTTATATTATCATAAATAATGAATTATAGGTTGTTTGAACAATGCCACATGGTAAAATTTTAATTAACATAAGATAGAAGTACATATATATCCATCTTGGGCGGTGCTACGTATTATGTTTTTTTATAACAGCGGCAGGTCTATTAACATCTTTCTGGTCGATGGGTGCCGTCGCGATTGATAAAAATATGGATAATTTTGGCTAGTGCTCGCTCATTTCATCTAGTTCAGGAATTATTGATTCTAGGTTTCACGAATAATTTATTACCAGGAATATTGTGGATATGAATCTGTGACAGTAGAATTATTCGAGGTGTTTAACAAATCATGCTCAAAACCTGGCACTAACTCCTAGCTTGTTATACTTATCTATTTTTTGAATAATGTAAAAATACATAAAATACATTCACTAAGTTTTCCACATCTGTATTGCTAAGATTTGGCATAATTTGAAAATTAGTTATGACATTGGGAACGACATGAGTTAGTCAAATTATAGTTTTGCTTCGCGCTTCGCTGAAAATATGTTGCTCCAGCAAAATAATTTCACCAATTTTTACTCAGCGAAAAGCCGTTAATTCATCCACATTTTCTCAAATGGAAAAAACTTGGCTTTCTGCCGCGAAGAGTTATTATTTTTTTATAAAACGCAACGATTCGTTACTCTAGATTGTTAACTGGGAACGTCATAAAAAGATTGAAGAATTTTGTTATATTTGTGTTCTGTCTGCTTAAGAACACAGAAATTCTGAGAACACATATATGTTTAACAGACATTTTCAGTTTCCTGACGACGATCTTGGTAAGAAGAACGACAAGTTGAGTTTTTTAAAAACATTTACTCTACGCAGCATAAAAACCCGAAAATGGTTAACAGTGGCAATTCTTATCGCTGCGAAAACCTTAAAACAAAGATAAGAAAAGGCGATGCTCACTTCCTGGCCCCTGTCTCCTCTAAAACCCCCTCTGCGTCACAGCAGACCCACCCCCCTCATTCTACCAACTCAATACTCTCGTCCGCTCAGCACAAGGGGTCCATGTGTATCTCCCGGGGGTTTTTTCTCAGCCTCCCGAACGTGCCAAAGTTGAGCTCAAGCTGCTACCGAGATGTATTTTAGAGAATATGAGTATAACGTTTTTGTTTCGGTTGCTTAATGTGTAACAAATTTGATTTTAAACAGCCGCTGCCATTATATTGTGTACCTTACTTTCGGCCTCGCATGAGGTCGCTAGATACAGAGTTTTTTTTTATAAAAGCAAGTTTTTTGTCCTTGCGTAGAGATAGGTTCTTTTGGTGGATCCTTGTCCGTGTTTGGACGTCCTACGAGTCGTGGGTTGTTGTTCGTGTGCGGACGCCTTTCGCGTGTGCGATTTTAGATGGCGACGATTTTTGGTTTCTTTTTTTTATATGGCTTCATTTTAACTTGAATTTCTGTTTGTTTGGTTGAAATCTTTTAAACGATATTTCACCCACTTACTCTCATCAGATATCCTTTAAATTTTGCACACAGGTGTAACTTCGGTGACAATACGATATTAAGATATAAGTGTTACTGCTTTTTCTCCCATAGGCCTAGATTCGCTTCATGAAATTGGTTGCTATAATGGTTGATTACTTCTATGTTACCTATCAACAAGGTTACTCGTGTTTTAGTTTGCTTGGCGAATTTTATTTATAAATGGAGCAAAGAATATGATATGTCACTAACGTACACCCTCTGGGCTCCAGGCAAACCCAGTTGTAAAAAGCCCCTCGCCTCCACATGGACCATGGCAGCAAAACATTTTGTTTCACTTATGTTTGCATAGTTAATAAAACAGTTTATATTAAAAAGTTTTGCATAACACTTATTATACTACACGTTTTTATTCCTAAAATTCCTCTTCACCTTACCTCCAATTATTTTTTCTCACTCCACAACTCTCAATGATGATACTTGTTGCCTAGGGGCACAATTATTCTGACAGAATAACAAAAAAAAAATTCTGGGAGTTTTCTTCATACTCCCGTCACATCTTTTTTTTGTGAATGTGATATTACATACGTTACACTTGTTATTGGAAAATTCTTTTATTTCGTTTGTCAGATACAAAGTTCGAATGAAAGAAAGAAAATTACGCCATACATAACATTTATTCATCGAAATCAATAGTACAAATGGCTAACCTATGAACAATTGGTCGATGGTAACTAATATTATCTGCTTTCCAATGTTAATTTTATATTACTCGTATTATTATCGTCTAACTCACGTTCTCAGCTCTTCGTAGACACCTTGATCACTAAAATCGACCAACTCTTTAAGGAGATACAACTTAACTGAGTGCGCGCCGTGACCACACAAGCCCAAATTTAGACCCACACGCGCAGCGCTGTGACGTCACTTCGCAACCATCCCTCCACTCGCGACATATAAATTCCGGTAGTCGACAAAACAGGCTATCCAGTCATAGTTTTAGATATTCTGTATTCCTCATAGTTTTTGCACGGGAGTCCCTCAAAAGTACACAAATATTGGTCGCGGCTAAACCTTACATGACCCCGAGAACGAAGTAGAAGATGCTCATTCGCATTCTCACATCAAAACATAATCCCATCAATTCCCATTCCACCGATTCCCTAGCGCTGGCGGAATCTCCTTTCCGATTCCCCGTAAATCTTTTACCCTTCCCTCCTTTCCTTTTGCCTGCACTGGTGCCCATCAATTTCCCCCTGTGCCATTATAAACCAGACCCAACAACTGATTGAACGAGGGGCATCTTCTCAAATGGTACCTTGTGTTTTCGGACTACATAGTGTTTCATACTTTTTAGAGAACTATAGTTATACTTTTTCGGATGTATACCTTTCTGCGAAAAAAAATTCGAAACTTTCGAAAGTATCAAATGTTTTCATACAGGATCATCATTGATTAAACGAACCCAACCTTGATGAAAATGAACGTTAAAGGTTAGTGGCAATCACGTACGTATATTTAATTATTTAACTGATTCTGACCCTATGGGCCAAATAAACCAGGGTGGTTATTTTGTAATCTCACCTTTTTAATGCGGGAAGGCAGGAGACCCGTTCCTCTCTCCTAATGATCGGCCCACGATCGGCCAAGGTCCAATGGTGGCTCCATTTCACGTTCCTTACGACAGGCGAGATGGAACTAATGAAAGGCGGAGGCAAATGAAACGGATAAAGAGTCGAAAGATACGGATCAAGAGTTGAAAGATACAGATCAAAAGTCGAAAGAGCGGGTGAGTAAAAAAAAGACCTGCAGATCACCACTTGAGAGCCGAAGATGGTAATGCCGTGTGGGTGTTGGATTGGAAATGGCGTAATATTCCCTATTTAATGTCGTATTCTCACTTAAGTTAGATTACAAAATAACCCCCCTGGATGATCCGACCATAATAATTCAATCATGGACGAACGTTTCAAGGCCCGCACTGGGGGTTATTTTGTAATCTCACCTTTCTAATGACTGTTTTCGAGAAGGCGGGAGATCCGTTTGGCTCTCGTAATGATCGACTCACCATCGGCCTTGGCCCTATGGTGGCTCCATTTAATGTTCCTAACGAGGAGTGAGATGGAATTAATGAAATGCGGAACCAAATGAAACGGATCATGAGTTGAAAGATACGGATCAAGAGCCGCAAGAGCGGATGAATCAAATAAATAGACCGGCAGTTCACCTCTTGAGAGCCGAAGATGGTCACGCCGCCTGGATGGCGGAGTTGAACTACGAAAAATGACGTCAATTTCCACATTTTATGACGTATTCTCACTTAAGTGAGATTACAAAGTAACCCCTCAGGTCTATGACTGTCATGGTATTCATGATCCCCTTACAGCTGGCCAGTTTTGAAGAATGGAGAACAAATATTATTTTCGGAAATGAGGGAAGTTTAAACAGTCCAATAAGCACCACAGGGAGGGAAATGCTCCTTATCAGCGCTTCTATTCACCGTTGAAATGCTTTATTTACAAACCCTTTGAAAATGATATCTCCATTTAACTGATTAAATTAAAAGGTAAGCGTGAAAACTATCTCAGAAAACATTGTCGTTCCAATCGAATGGCACAACTCAAATGTGCGACCCTGTAAAGGCCATTTTTATCTAATAAAATTTCATAGTAGGTAATCGTGATGATCTTCTAAGATCACTGAATAATATGGACCTAGTAGTTCAAAAAAGACTGCATGAAAATATATAGTAAGAAGACTAAAATTCTAGTATGTGGAAGAGAGAACCTGAATGAAGGATACACACAAAGAAAGTAGAGGAGATACACTTAGAAAGGAGAGAAATTAGAGCAACAGGATATCTTCACTTACTTCGGAAGCACATAATCACATGGGATGCAAGAAGAACAATTGATTTGAAGCCCTGAATAGCCGAAGCTAAGTAAGCGTTCATGATGAAATGGCAACTACAATGTTCAAAGAAGAGAGGAATCAAACGAAACGCTGTGTTAACATTTGTGTGGAGAGTGGCACCATATGATTCATGGACCACTATACAAAATAAGCCGATTAGAAAAGATTAAGAACTTCCGAAATCTGGTATTCGAAGAGGGTAATGAAGACTAAAAGGACAGATAAAATTATAAATGAAGTGTTTACAGATGAGTAGGAGAAGAAAGGACAATATGGAACACTATATAGAAAAGAAAAACCAGTTAAATTGGGCACAACCTGAGGCTCAATGGATTTGCGAGGAATAAAGTTGAAGGAAAACTATAAGTAAATATCCAAGAGGAATGCCAAGTAATAAATAGATATACCAAATAAACAGGAAAGTACATGAGCGTTCTTTTAACTAGGTTTGTCGATAGGTAGTGTAGCTCTTAGGAGTAGTAGTAGTAGTAGTAATCCCTAATACTTGTATGTTTACCTGCCACCTAGTACTTACAGCACGCCGATCATGTTTGCAGCATAAATCTTGAATCTCTGCCCGTTTATCTAGTTGCAAAATACATAAATACTAACGGTCTCTCTAAAATTGGCAGCATATCTATAGTGTAGTACATGCTTGTGAGGCTTCGCCTCCTGTCAAACCTTAGCTATTTATGCTAATGCATCAATAGTCGTAGTTACACTAACTTAAGGGCATAGTGTAATGCATGTTGGTGACTACTCACCCCCTGCCACACTCCCTTGAGGCCGCTTGCAGGGTATTTTGTAGATGTAGATAAGAAGAAATAATATGGATAAAGAGAACTAGCGTTAGATAGGGAAGTATGGAGTCAACCATTCATAGGATTGAACGGACTATGAATGGATATTATTTACTGCTCTAGCCTACGTTTGGCAAAATTTATTTTGCTTCATCAGAACTCTAGGAGTGCATGTTAAAAATTTATTTTTTACGCACATTTTTCTCATATTTGATAAATGGATAAATTAATTTCAAACAAAAAACAACGAAATATGTATATACAAAATAATGTAGGTCTATATACCAAGCAACAGGAGAAGTACCAAAAAAAGTACAAAAGACTTTAAACATACACTCCTAGAGCCCTGAGAAAGCAACATAATTTTTTCCAAACTTCGGTTAATGGAGTAAAATAAGACATTCGTAATTTAAAAAAAACAATAACCAATCATCTCTTGACTGGATAAACATTTTTAAAGAAATATTGAATAATATCGTAAATACAAATGTTTATCGGCATCGGTACCTACTATCATAATTATTAACTAATTAATTTATAATATTTTACAGAAAATTTTGTAAGGGTTGCAAATCAACTAAGCGTCCAAAATTCCGCCACTACCTCCCCCAATCGGCTGCGAAAGGCGTGGAAAGTCATCTCGCATTACATGGCCTTTAAAAGCGATTGTAAAGCACGAACCACTCGTTTAAATGGACTGTTGACGCGTTCGTGCCCTAACGGGGTCTTTTACACGATGAGAAAATCAATATCTCCGACGAATTACGCTGATGGGCACAAAAATGTGATTTATCCATGAATGGTTCATCCGCCACCATCTGTGAACTCGTAAAATGGAAGCCTAACCACAATCGCGGATCATTTTCAGATGTTTGGCGTGATGACCAGAAGAGACCGTGTTATATTGTATGCCAAACATTAGCTAACAACTTTAATGAGTCTGCAAAACCTGCTTCCAATATCGAGGTTTTTGAAAGCTGATTTTAAATTTTTTAAATGTTGCTGACTTTATCCTCCATTTTCTGTTAACTTTGACAACGATGCTTTGTCAGTTACCCGTCCAAATGAAGGTAATTTTATAAAGCTCCTAACTTGAAGTTCAAATTCGGCATAGAATGTCGTTTCTTAAGGATACCTTCCTCTTGGTCACCAGGTTTAATGACGAATATTAATAATAGATTAGTTTTGTGGGCGTTTTTTGCTTAAATTATCAATTCTAAATAGCTTCTAATTTAAACGTCAAATTCAGCCTAAATCCTCTTTCTTTTAAGCTACTCTCCAGTTCGTCAGCAGGTTTTTGACGAAGGGTCTTGATATAAGCATTTATAATGTCGGCGATTTTTTATTTATCTCACAAACGTCTTGTCAGTCAAACTGGAGTGAAGATAGGTCACACTCAAAAGCAGAAATACAAAATGAATATCGGTAATTAATTTAGCAATAAAAGTCAAGGTGTTCAATTCAATATATGTAGGAAGTTCTATAAACTCTATTACGAGCTAAATATCAATCGTTTGAGTTGATTGATGCAGGATGCATTGAATATTTATGAAGCACGTATATTTTCTATTGACGCCAAATGATCGCCTGCATAAAAAATAGGACATTTAAATTTCTGCTTTTTTAGTTTCCCTATATAGCCTACGATTACGCCAAAAATTCACGATAATGGAAAATCTTGTGCATTTCGATGAGGAGTTGGCCAGTGGCGTTGCTAAGGTCCGAGAAGTCCTGCGAAGATCTTTCAATTCCTGCTATTAGGAAATTTCATAACGCCAATCAAAACTATTTACACATTGGTTGTACACTCAGTTTAATAAAAAGATAAATGTAATTGTCCTACTTTATAAATCAAAAATACAAAATTATTGATTGTAATTTTTCTAGCTTTTTTTACAAGCAAATTAATTTACTATATTTTCAAAATCAATTCCATTTTGTAAGTACTCATAATTAATGAAAATACTTAGTACTTTTCTAAAAAATGTTTTATTTTAATCGATTCACGGCATCGTCAGGTATAAAAAGCTTGTTACATGCGTTAAATGTTGTTGTAGTTACGGGGGAAGGGGTGGAAAAGTACAAATATTCTGGCAAGGTTGAGGTCGGGCAGGGTATTCTACGAAGTGAAACTTGCCACTGTAAAGTTTATTCGATATCATTTGTTATTTGATGTTCTATAAATAATATGCACACATTATTCGGTCTTAAATCACTTATTATTTATGTAAGATAATTGGGTATAGGTAATTATTAATTTGGGAATTTATAGTTTTTCTTACCCTTTCTGTCAGAAAGTAAATGCTGAACATCGACGTGGCACTTTTAAATAACAGAGCCTCCCAGATTCCTAAGCCCTGATAACGTTTATTTTTTTCGAATATTCCACGAGTAATACGGCCTCCAGCAAGTGAACTCCACGTATGTTAACGGGTCTGGCGTCGAAAGAATTGGCTCCCTGTAGTGGAACATGCAAGTTATTGCGCTCGCAAGCACTCAAGATTACACAGTTCACAAAATAACACGGAAGACTTGTATTTTATTTGCATTTGTGGATATGAAACCCATTAAATGTAGGAGTTATGGTGATTTATCTTCTCGCCATAATTTGCATTACACAAAACGGGGAAATTGGGGTCGAGATACAGTCTCCAATTCTTCTTATTTTCCCAACCGTTGCACTTTACACAAATGATGTGGTACGCAGTGACGCGCACGGGTGCGAAATAATACACCAAAGATGGTGAAAGTCACCATGATGATTTTTATTTGGGATGGGCGATTATAAAAATAATAATCGACATTTTCCAAATCGATTAATTAAAAGCAGCCAATTAATCGCGCCTGATTAATTGATTTTCTTAATCGATTAATCGATTCGATTATGACAACATACAAAACATGGCTTGCGAAGTTATATATACCCAAATATATACCAATAAACACATTATATCTGATAAACAGAAATAAATTCTCATTTTAACCACTTTTATTATCAAAATAACAAGCGCAAATAACACACGGCTATGCCTGGCGAAGCAACATCTGACACAGGACACGTGAGTGGCCGGCAAAAGGAGGTGCCGCGTAGAGTTACGTCTTGCTCATTCTACCACTATGGCGTGCGTCGTTGCGCAGAGTTTTGCCGCTGTCGAATTTTCGATTTGAAGACGAACGTGAGCCGCTCTAGCCATCACAGTTCACCAGACACAAAATTCCGAAATAATCAATAATCGGTCAAATTCATCGTGTATACATAATCGATATCGGCTGTTGCATTAATCGATTCCTAATTTGCGATTAATTGACAAAAATAATCGATTATTCGATTAATCGATATTGCAATCGCCCATCCCTAATTTTTATGCCGAATTTCACCGGCTTTGGTGTATAACTCTAAATGTACGTTGATAGGGATTTCCGCGTCAAAGCATGTTCAATTCTGCAACATATTTTCCTAGGAGGATTTATGCCGTTTAGGATCACAACTGTCAAAGCTAGTCAAGGGGTGCGCGTGAAACGGAACCTCTAGTTGCAAATCAATGTCATGGGTGAGTGAAACGCAACGCATGTATCCCTGCTTTAATGGATGTCCTCCCAACTTCGCCAGACCTATATCCTTCCGGTTCAACTCAAAAGCTTTTTTATTTCTGAGGTGAATCCTCATTTCATCTCTTTGCACACTATGTAACGTCCGTTGTCTGACCAATTAAATAGTGATACATTAAATGGACTGATTCAAACAATAATTTTTCTCCTCCACTTCTTTCATCTTTAATTATTTAATTGGGTCCTGCACGGATTCACAATGATCCGAAAAAATGACCAAGCAGAGATATCGAGTCAATTCACCAGAACACCTCTAAAAATTCATAATATTTCAAAGTATAGACAAACACGTTCAAAAGTTGATTGACATATACACGTTCATAAACTTGTCCATTACCTCAAATCCTCCTTATTCAAAATTCTCGAATGTAGAAAAACTGTACATCAATTTTATCGACACATGATTCTGCACTGAGGATATGGAACGATATTCCAAACCAATTAATAAATTTAAATAATGCTAATCAAATTAAATATAAAAATGCCCTCATATCTGTATGAAAAGTATTGATGGCTTTATGTTCTTTTATATTTTCATAATGTCTATTTCATAAGAGTGTTAATTATTAAGTGTATGTTCATTTATAATATTCTCATTAAAAATGACCAATTTTGACCGGCTTTTGGATGTCGTTCCTCACTTTTCTTTACTGCATAAAGCTTGGCAAGGTGCTTCTTTGACCTCATAGTCTCTCTGCATATGTGAGTGCTCAGTTTCATGGGACACAATACTCGTCCAATAAATTAATATTTATTTAATCATTCATTGCAATGATCCGTTGTCTTTTTAGGTATTGCAAATAACATATCATCTACAGTTTTGTTACGTCGTTTCAATATTTATGAGCATTGCAAAGTTGTAATTTCTACCATAAAGTGCGTTAAATAACAAAACTTTACTTCCCGTGAGATCTACGATTTTTTCAACCCTCCATCTCTTTTACTGTGCCGTGGGTGTTTAAGTTTAGAATTGAAGTCAGACCCTTTATATATTCCAGCAAGGATCATCCCACTCATCTTATTTTTATATTGATGCGTTTCTAAGTCCGGGGAAGAAAATAAGGAGACAAGTTACAAAACGGTATGAACGGTATTCATTAAGAAGTCAGATCACTTCGTAGATTTACAGAATTATATTTATTAACTCACCCAGGTTTCAGCGGAAAGTTTCATTTTCAAGGTCTTTGAAAATGGCACACAGCGTTGAGACCAGTGTCAGTTTAAAAAAGCAATAACTCTGGAAGTTTACGAAGTGATTACATTTTAAATTGAAGGAGACAATTGTTTCCTAAAAGCTGACGAAATGCGCGTATTTATTTTTCTTCATCAATATAGCTTCATGAGTTCCTCCAGTAACTACCCCTAGTTCTTTGCCGCTACTTTATTAGATTATTTGAAATTCGTATTTTTGTCGCAATGATAAACGTGCTTTAACATTTTGGTGTAAAGTACAGAATAGTGGAATGGGGTTCTTAGTTCACTAAGCTATTTTAAATCACATATAAAACTATCTTATAGCTTTTGTGTGTTGTGTTTGAGTTTCCGGATCCTCGGTCATTCGGTTCGGATCGGATAATTCTCCACAATTTGCTTCCTACCATCGTCCGTCCACTTTTTCAAAATGCTTTTCCGTTCTACCTTCATTTAAGCATGCTTCTGTTCGAAAAGACAAATAGACCTTGGCCAAGTGAATGTAACTAAATCGGGTTCAAACATTTCGCTTGGGTTAATGCCAAACGTCGTTCACATAAAAAAATATCCGCTAGCTTTCAAGTGCGAACGGGATCGAAAGAGGGACACCCACTGAAAGGACGAGTATCTCGAGAATTACCTTTACAATTCAAGAGGCACGTAGAATTTTCACTGTTCCGATTAGTGTGAAACCTATCCTATCGGTCCATTAAAAGAAGTAGCGAAAAATGTCATGTGAATGAGTTTGGTATGCGGTGCTTGCGAGAAAGAGAAACTTAAAACAATACTTATGAACCCTAATGCTTACTATTTTTTTATATTAGTTTTATTTGTGTGAAGTTGTGAAAGTGAATATTTATTACTGTAAATATTATTCGTAAAATATTGTTTATTTACTTATGCAATCGTTGTCAACTCAACTCTACTGCCATAGAGTGGACATCTATTTCTGAGTTGACGTTGAAAACTTTTTTAAATCAAAGGTATGAAAATTTGCTATGTATATATAAAATGTCATAACAACTAAGCAAAAGACCTGTTATGATTAATGTATTTATTCCAATACATAAAAAAGCCCTGATGACGCCAAAACATTTGGCGAAAAATTGGCAATGATTTATTTAGTACTATGACAAAACTGTAGAAGTTTCATTAATTTTTTGAAACAAAACTGTTCTATTTGAAAACACAGACACTAAAAGGTAGGGCTTAGCATGGAAAAGTACATACTAGATATAAATCAATGAAGAGGATCTGTCATAGCAAGACAATTCAGTTTTTATGCATCTGTTTTTGCGTGCCAAGCACTACGTAGCCAATCAGAAGCAACATAGGTTGCTTTGCCGTCGGAGTTGCCCATCTTGAAGCTATCGACGCAGCCTTGGCGACAAGGCTGCGGCAGGGAGGGAGAAACGACGCTTTTTGCCCGTCATTTGTTTATCACGTGATTCCTTCCCGAGGAGCTGTGGGTCATATTAGAATTGTGGTCAACCATTGAATTTACTAGAAAGTGTGGGTTCAAAAACAGTTCCAGCTGTTGAGAAAATATTTGAACAAAGTCGGGGTTATCACCCTCAGCTCTTTGATATCAAAGACGAGGTTTGCCTTCGTCTTCTTAAAAACAAATACCAAAAGAGCAGCTCCATCGCCATTGCTCCTTATAAACATCCATATTCCTACAGTTACTCCACAATAAATAGATAAATTTGCAAGAACGAACACGTCACGGTTTACCGCCGTCTTCTTTTTTTCCATCCGGTGCTGCCGCTGCTGTGGAAACGGGGTCTGTGAGTGAAGCTCGACGCTTCCAGGCAAAACGACACGAAAAAGGATGCTTGTAAATATAGTTTTAGCCTTAAAAATGAAGCCCATAGCGCTCAAGGAAAAATAACTTCTTGGCAAGGCACAGACAGTACTCTTTCCTATTTTTCACAATAAAACTATTAACTTCACTCACGCATTCCTGTTGTAAACCTCCTCATAAAAACGGCCCTTTACTCTAATTTTTCCCGATCCCACCATGCTACAAATTCCCCATGTAGACTGCTAAAGGTTGGAAGTGTATATATTAGCTTTAACTTTATTGCGTTTTCACGAGTCATCCAATATAGCTGTAAAGATGCCTGTGGCCTATGACGGCCAGTAAATACATATTAACAAGCGCAATGGAATTCTTCAGTTTTCAATATGCAGTCATGAGCGGATTTTCAATAATTTATAATCAACTTTAGGGCGTATCCAGTCAGCAGGTATTTTGCCTACTCCCTCTAAACGTCAAAGGCTATAATTAAAATACCATTTCCGTTCCAACGTTAACCGTTAACGTTAGTCGACAGCGTTAAAAAACTACTACTCCATATGAACTCCGTTCTCCAATACAAATGAACTCCGATACCGTTCATTCGTTCACTCATAATCACGTTCCGTTCACGCCATAAGTCTAACCAGGAAAGCCTGGTAAGAAGTCCTATTTAGGAAAGCCGTGGAGTTTTTGAGCCTCGACATTGACGAAAATTTCGCGTCAATACCTAGAAAGTTGACACCAGTCGAGGCCGTGACGTCACGTCCACGGAATTGTCGCGGTATAGTCCTTCCTGAAACAGGCCTCAGCGCAAACTATAGTTCAGGAGCATTATTCAAGAATTACTCGAAAGTATCAAACCTCGATAATATAGAGGTTGTGATATCCTTGATAAATATCAACAGTTGCAATACAATTATCGATGCTCATAGAGGATGTGACGTCAAATTCTCGTCAAGGCTTGACTGTTCCAAGTCCTTCCTGAATAAAGGCACGGGAATAATACACGAATGTTAGTAAATAGCGCAAAGTCGAATTGAATTCAGTATGCATAAAATTGCACCATTTAAAGGATGCAATCGTATCCAATAAAAGAATAAATTTCGATTACCGTTACTGACAAAATAATTAAGTACTATACATATTTTTCATCCGATTGGTGTATCCAACGACCAATCGCAGACGAGCAGAAGAATCGATTGTTTCTCGAGAGAATAATTTCATAATATTTGGAGGCATTGTGGGAACTGTAAGCGAGCATATTTGCTCTTGAGGCTTACAGAACTGGTTTACTGGAGCTTGTAGTAATGCTTTGTAAATAATGTCGCATATAAGGCAAAACAATAAAAAAAGGGTTTATTTACTTCGCGCAGTTCATCAAATCCCCGGACAGCGCCACTGTTACATCGTATAAACACAGGCTCCGGGGCATTCCTCAATTTTGCGTCATGTACACGATAGAATATTTAACTACAAACTTAAATATGCAATCTACATGAATATGCCTCACCCGCATACAAATAATATCGTTTAAAATCAGAACAAAATTTTTAATAGACACGTTATCCAAAACGGCATTTCAATGTTTCTTGAAATTCCGAACGTTATCGCATCTCTGCTCTACGTATATTTTTGCATGATGGATAAAACTTTGCCAGCTAGTATTCTTTCACAAAGGAAATAAAAGCAACATGTAAGCGCATCGGATTACCGGCAGCTATCATGAAAAAACATCGTTAGTTGACTACATTTTGGTCTTGCACATTTTTAGAAAATGAAAGTCGCATACAAACAACCTCAAACAAAAAAAATCATGTTCCCCATTCAAAATACGTTCCGAATATGGTTCTGAGTTTTAGGCGCTGATTTCAGTGCCATTATGTCATGGAAAACAGCCTAAACGCCTAAACTTAAAGATGACAAAGAATATCAGAAGTTCAAGATGACGCAGACAAGCGTTCGATGCGTCAGAGAGCATCTGCGTCACAGGTATATCGTTCACTTCTTAAGGTAGTGTGAGCGACAAATAAATTAAACTAGAATTTTTTGAATTTGACCTCATTTTTAAGAAAAAATCTCATCTTTCCAATTATATTAAAATATCAACTCCTTGCACAACTACTTTTTGAGTAATTCGCCTAAAAAACAAGCTGTTTTACATGGGATAGATTACAGCTGTGCGCTCCAGAGGGAGAATGTTCAACAAATTAGTACTTCATAACTCCTACATTTTGTGAATAAAACGAATAGGTTATAATTTGTATGCTTTATCTGTTTCATGTGTAAGAGTTTGATTAGCAACACAATGTTTGTTTATATGTTAGAAGTTTATTTATTCTTTGTATTCTATTGTTGTCACGATCTGGGGGGTTATTTTGTAATCTCACCTTTTTAGTGACTCTTAGTGGAAAGGCGGGAGATCCGTTTCCCTCTCTTAATGATCGGCTCACGAACGGTTCGTGGAATGCCGAAGCTTCAATTACCTTATATCGAATAAAAGATGCCGAGATTAGCGAATACCCAGATTGCTCAACATCTTACGGAAGATATCTTACACTGTACATACCACGAAAATCTAAATACAGTCAAAACTACAAGCGACATGTAAGCGATCACTCAATATTAAAAAAAAATTAAGTGCATCTAATTAGTGTTCGATTCACAAGCACGGGAAATATCTACCAAGAACGTAGGTTTTAAGGCAATATTTGTTAAAATTATGGTATAAATAACTGAACTCCATTCTCTATACAAGGGCGGACAGGCACACGATAACAAAGGTATTAGCAACATTGTTTGGGAAATATTGATACGAAATATATACACAGATAATTCAAGCTTATAATAACATAAGCATTTCAAACAAAAGGATACCTTCAAGTGTCCAATATATTGGAGTTTAAAATGCTGAAGTTCTTCACGTTAGCAAATTACAACAATACGGTTTTAAATCGTTTGTATCTTTCGCGCCCTTGTTTATTTTCCAACTCAAGCTTCAAGTGGAAACGAATGTGGCTCCATGTCATGTTCTTTATGACAGGTGAGATGGAACTAATGGCAGGCGGAGATAATGAAACGGATCAAGAGTCGAAAGATACCGATCAGAGCGGATGAATCGTCTAAAACACCGGCACATGACAGGCAGTTCACCGCTTGAGATCCGAAGATGGTCACGCCGCCTGGGTGAGGGAGTTGAACTACGAAAAAGTGACATTTTATGACGTATTCTCACTAAAGTGAGATTACAAAATAACCCCCCTGTATTAAAAGTGTGTAATTTCTGACACTGATTAAATATCTAATTCGGATTTAATCAAAATAAATCCATCCACAAAATATAAAAGAATATAAAACATTATCAATTATTTATAATCATTTATCAAAAACTCACCGCCGCAGTTTTTACTGAAACACAAGAAAACCTGCTGTTTTGAAGGCTTTCTTACCGTACAGCGTAAAATAAATGAGTAAAATTAGGGACTTATGTTGGTATATTTATTTAATTTCTGAGAATTTTTGTCACATATAACTATATTTTGCGCCATTTATGTTAAAGTATTTACTTCACACTTCTTACAGACATTGAAATTTAAAAAAAAATGAAATTCGAATGTGGTCTCCATGATGACAAGTGGAAAATTTCGCTCAAACTACCGAGAAAGCGTTCCACTTGTGATTGCATGAGTAGACGGCGGAGGTATAGAGCACGGCGAACATGAATAGGTGGGTGACTTCCACTCAAACTATTACCAAGTCGTGTTCATAATTACCACGCTTATTTTTATTTCACCTGTTTGTTTTTTGTTTGTTGGTAAGTCTGGATGGAATCTTGTAACCGAAATCTAATCCTTTCCCAATTTTATATAGAGCTGAAATTACTTACTTACTTTGATGGTAATACATGAATCAGTCATTAAATTAACTAATTACCAAGTTAATCTAAAAAACAAATTAAATATTTTACATTTCACATGTATAAAATCTTTTGCCAATAGATGGTGCTAGTAGAAGTTAGCAGTTATAGTGAAAAGAAATGCTAAGAATTTAAATTTCAAAGAACAGACACACAATTAATATAGTGACTAAAAATTAGAAATTAACAAAATGCAAAATAAATTTTTTTTAACCTCGCTTATACTCAAGTGTAGGCACTAAAAAGTAAAAAAAAATATTTTCTTTCAGGACACGGAAAATAAAAACATGGGCAATAAAAAAAAACAAAATCAATTGTTTGCATTTAAAATAAATATCTATTCTACAAGCGCCCGCGAAAGTGATTGATGAAAAACATATTTTTAAATTTTTGGTCCACCTTTATTTAAGCGTGGATTTAAAATAAGTATTTTTTACATATTTTTCTATAACTCAAGCGGAAGTTGACTTGCAATAGAAAAAAGGTTGGGCATTCATATTAATATCAGCAATTATAAGTAGTACTTTGAATTAAGTTTCGTCTGCGAGGACTATAGTCTGATCAGGATCCTGTCCTGCACGTCATCTGTCGTGATATATCTCGTGTCGTGACGTGTAGAAGATATACTTCTCGTACCACCTCTGTTCACAGTTAAAGGTAAATTTTCGTTTGGGTAGAAGCGGTGATTAGGAGGTATTAGTCAAGTATCGTTTCACTTACACAGATATTCGACCCGCGGCGCATGTGCAGACCACCCGCACAGCCTCCTAACGTGCCATTTTCAAAGCGGGCTCGCGCGTTGCAGGCAATGATGTTTCCTCTTTTTTGTATGTTTGACTAAATAACCCACCAATGTTTATTATTTGTTTGAAAAATAGAGGTTTGAACTGTTTTAAAATATACTTTTCAAACTAAAATAAGTGGTCAAACATCGCTTTTTTTAAGCAGCAAAAGTCACAACAATTTCATCTTTCCGTTTTTGTTACTCCATTGTGCCGTAGTTGTATGACACGAATAAAATTTTATGAAACATACGTCTTTTCCTACGTCGTGTCAATTCGACATAATTAACCTCTGACCCGTTCTAAGAATTACATTAGGAGTTATTAGGACCTAAACATGGATCAAAATATAAAAAATAGGCAAAATAAAGTAATGCAAAAGTTCAGAATAAGTGTCTATGTAGCCAAAATGTAAAATAAAACGCAGAAAGTTGTCTTTTTATTACGAAAATGTCATTATATTTAAAATCTGACGGTTAGATCGTCAGGTATTGGAGTGACAGTTCGGAGCTGTGGCGAGTCATTTTGCGCTAACTTGTGATATTCGAAGCGTCATAACGTTAACTTTGATGATTATTAAGAGCTAATATTTAGCAAATTGTTTTTACTTATTATAGGCATTCTTTCTTTGCGCCATAATTTCGTAAGAATCGAAGATGGTCGAGCCACGGCCTTGGTTGAGCTTGCGTAAGATCGCCCAGGGGAGATGGGAGATTCTAAAGCCCTCACATTCAAGTAAGGTCTTCCAGACCCGGACACAGTTCGTCACATGTCTCAGTTTCCGCAATAAAACCATTAACTTTGCCCTCCTTCCTCCTCCTTCCCTACCCCGAATGGCTCTCGGCTTGGCCTTTTCTTCGCCGTGTTCCGGAGAATCGTCCTTCCTACCTACTAAGAAGGGAATCTTCCTCCCTAAAATGTCTATATGCGTGTTCTCGTGAGTCGCCATTTTTCCATTCCGTGCCGTTAAACTCCATAGGGGATTCCTTCTCCACGCGCTCCAGCTCCAGTTCCTCCATAAATTATTCGGCCGGTAATTTCACCGCTGGTGGCAGAATATATGTGCGAGCCTCGTGTGATTCAGTGATTATCATTTATTCATCCGCGGAATCGCTGGCGTTGGAGTCGCACGGGTCATAAAGCACGCCGAGGGTGGACCTGGGGGCCATATTTCTACGAATGGACAGCGATATGTTTGTGATATCGTCTACTTGACCGGCTTACGCGATATATATCACCCGGTGATTTGATGCGGTGAACGATAATTTTTCGATTTTAAATTATGAACTTCAATTATTTACCCAACACATGCTGATAATTTTTTCAAGTTATTGTTCAAATGTATTAAGTTAATAATATTTATTTTACTCTGTTGAATATATTTATGATTTATAACAAAAAGTTAGATAAATTTGGCATCCCATATGTGAAAATTCTAATAGAGGATTTGCCACTTAAGGCGTTTGGCAGCTCTTTCAAACAAGTATAACTACTTGATTTTGCTAGATTACAAAAAAATAGAAGCGTGATCTTAAACGACATACAACACATAGTATGCCACGCAAACGACAGGTAAGAAAAGTTTAAAACAGGTAAACAAATGTTAAAAACAGGTTTTCAAAAAGTAAATCAAGCAATTCGAGTAATGGGATATTTCATATAAATCAAATTGATTTAAAACAATAATAACTTTTAGAAATGATTTTATTGGTGTGTCTGGGTTCCTTAGACAATGGACGCTCCTTTTGAAGTTACCCGAGGATATTATTTGCTTAAGAAGCAATGGCGTGGTTTATTGGAAGCATTCTGAGGCATAATAGCATCCTTGCATAATGGAAGAACTATAATGGAAGCCACGCCAAGTGGTAAGAAATACGAGGGAAGACCAAGGGTTGGACAAATGGAACAAATAATAAAGGTGGTCAGGGTGAGGATATATGATGGAATAAGGGGAAGTTAGCTTGAAGTGAAAGGATAGGAGATTTGTAACAAGCCAATCTTCGAATTTAAGATCTCAGGGTTTCTCAATGCTATCGCTCTTTCTTGCTTATTATGATATAAATATCAAGAGTTAAAGTGAAATAAAAATGTAGAACTTCTGCCAAATTTTCGGATATATTACATATCCATCCTCAATGCTATTAATGAATGATGCTACATAATGAAAAATGTTTTGTCTACAATCCTTTTTTGAATCCCCTTGGCGAATTATACACTATCTAAAAGAAATAAATCAAGCAACGAAATCAGAGATGTAAATAAAATATCAAAAAACTTAAAAGGTTATGTAATTTTGCAGATCTCTATATATATATATTTCTTTTAAATGACTGTTGATTGTACAATTTAAACCATACTAATTTCAAAATATTTATATCATATAATCAAAGAGGTCTAAAAATCACATCAAATGAATTCTTGTTTAAGTTACGAACAAAGTTCATTATTATGATGTGCGAAAACCTATGTCAACACGATGAGAAAAGTAATGCAATACACGATCTGATGAGATTAAATACGATGTGCATATGGTTTGAATGCAACGTTTTTGTTGCAATTAGGTGAGGAATCGCATACATTATGCAATACTAGTGACATGCAATTGAACTGTACATTTGCTATTTCTTGCCTGTCGCTTCCAATGTGTTGCATTTCTCTCTGCACCCGAGTTCAAGTGACAGCGTGAGCCTAACGAGTATATTAAATGCTATTAAATTGCTATGCTATTAAATGCTATTAAATATTAAATGCTAAAAATGCGGGATTAATAAATATAAAGAAATTATCAGCTGTGCGCGTTAGTTAGGATATCGTTAGTGCGATACGTGTGCGATACGGACCTTCGACATCGGAAGGTCCGTGGTTCAATTCCCGGTGTAGTCGAATTTTTTTCACTGTGAATCGGCCATCTTCACACAACCATTGGACTTCACAATTTTGTGTGTTTCCTATCCTCTTTCTTTCACCCTCTGTTTGATCGAAATTATATATATATATTGTGACGGAACATGAAACGCCACATATTTTATGGGGAGGTGAGGGCATCAATAGTCCCGAGCACGGAATGATCGAACCATTGTTGATTACTTTGAAACACAAAAAATATATTTCCCACTTGCATAACATACACTCACTTATCGAAAGTAATTACCCTGATGAAGATGAGGTGTACGAAAAATGCACAATATGATATAATTCAATTACCCCCCCTCCAAAAACAAAAAGGAACAATTCGTGATTTATATAGAATATGTGGGCTGAATATACAATATGCCCAAATCAAGTCTTTATGCTGCTTTCGTGATCACATCGAATAATATTCTTGACACTGAGTCAATAGTTTGTAGAAAGATACGGCGCACCGGGACAGAGCGAGAGAACCAATATTCTGGCTACACAATTTGGGGAGTGATTCGGGTCTGGGCGAACAAGCACGAGGACGGGTCGCTAACTGCGACTTTCTTACGGTTCTGGTCGGAGCCTGAGCAGTAGAAGCCGTCAATGATGCGACGAGTTGGACCCAAGTGTCCGCGGGATCGAGGGCTGTCTTCCTCCCGACCTCTGGGCGTTGGTCCCGTCTGTCGCTTGTCTGCAATCTCGCTCCGCTTCAGGTTTTTCCGTAGAACCGTCTCGTCCTCCCACAGCACTCTCTGGTTACCCCCAGAATGACGAACATCAGGCACGTCACCACTATCGTTCTCTCCCCGTCGACCGGGCTAGGATTTCTCTCACAGGCTCTCTCTCTGCGCGGTTTTATACTCATGTGGAGGGGAATGATGCACTGGGGGTAGGGGTTTTGAGGTGAGAGGGGGTTTCACCTGTGCCTATCCGTCGAGTGGGGCAACCATCGGTCCGCACTGACCAACACATAACACTCATGAATCACATATCTCATGCCCAAGGCATGGTATTCTACCCACACACACAGTCACACTCCTCACACACACGCGATCATCCCCTGCTCGGGTTATTGCGCAGCGGTCGAGAATACCGGACATATGGTTGGTATGTCACAATATATATATATATATATATATATATATATATATATAATAAAAATACATTTGACAGGGGGTGGGGAAAGAAAAGTAAAAAGAGAGAAGACTTACAGGGAACGTTTCGGGCATGTAAGCCTCAGCTATAGAAAAAGGCTTATTATAAATATATTTATTATATATTATGATACTTTTTATAAATATATTAATATATTTTTTTTATAAAGGCGGGCGAGCGAGCGGGCGGGCGAGCTGTGGACAATTACCCGCGAGCTGTGGACAATTAAAAGCCGGGACAAACGTCCACATATGAAATTTAGTTTTAAAATAATAGGTCTCGCGAAAATAAACTGGGTTGGTGGGCTGGGTGATTGGGTATGATCACATGAGCGGGGAAAAAAAGGTAGGTCATGGGGGGGTTCGGGATTGCTTGGCTCCTGGATAGAAATAGCACTCACCCGAAACAAGAATGCACTGATCTCGGCCTTCTTCTTTCATCGGCTAATGTGCTGTATCCGTGACTGCATAGACATGAGGAGGAACTCCAAAGAAATGCACTTTCCGGCACTTCAGTAGGTTTGCTTCCTCGTAGATCGGCAAATCCTTGTACGGGTTGACCGGTATCTATACCGGACCAATGTACCGTACCCGCTCCGGGTTCCGGAGCACGAAGAAAGTCTCCTCTTCGGCCCACTGCTCGCCACTACTAGCGAACACTCCTCTTTGAGGAAAAAATGAAGATGACCTCCGCGACACCTGCGCGGTCTTTATATCCTTTTCGGCGCCGGTGTCACGTGATGAAAAAGGGGGGGAAGGGGCGTAATACACGCCATATTCCGGGGCATGGTCAAATGAATCCCTCCAAAACCACTCACAGCCGATGCACTTACCTGCGCGGCGGTTTCTCAGAAGATATTATATAATTATATATATATATATATATATATATATATATATATAGAAACAAGCGAAAGACACAAATTAAAACTTCCGAAACTTATTTCCTTCTTATAAATAGTTTTCCGCAAAAATGGCATTTGTATTTTATGGAAAAATACTATTTTTCCCTGTGTTTCTCTCATTCCCCCATTCAACAGCAAGTGATTTCAAGTTCAATTATAGAATAAAATAGCGTGGAAAGGTATTATTTTCTTGTTCATATCAGATAGAGGACAAAGTTTTCTACAAGTAGACAGAATATGAATAAAATAACATTAAAGTCATTTTACGGTGGAACCATCTTAACTAAATGATTCTTTGCACTAAATAAGATATCAATGGTTTATTACAATCAATGTAGGTAAATGATAATATTTTAAATGATAACTCGAAATATTATTTTTGCTATTAAGAGGGAAAATCTTAAGCAAATTTCATCGAAAAATTTGACGTAGTACGCAGTCACGCGCAGTGTTGAAATGTTTCCCTCCCATTGATTTTCAACGGGCACCTTCACCATAGTACCGGCATAAATAAAGCAGACATTTTAATTGAAAAATACGTTGGATTCCATGCTACTTCGCCCAAATGATCCCGTGCGTGAGACTTCCAATGCCAGTGGTAGGTACATCATTTCGGAGTCGACAGTTACACGACGCCCCCGCCTTGATGAGAAATTCCCGCGCGAATATCGAGGCTTCCGTCCTTGAGCTCCCCGAGGCGGGAGCTTCGTCCTTCGCAGCAAGGGAGTAATCCTACACGAGTTGCTCACGTCATGACCACGCTCCTAAAGGATTGAGGCCGGATCCTCCGGTATTGGACTGGGCTCCCATCGGCGGGTTAAGTCCACTATGTGTCACACTAAAGACGAGGTCCCATACAACAGCCCATGCGACAGAGCGCTCGATACTCTACTAGCATTCAAGTTCTCTCGGTCGCGTCCTTTCCCCACGTAAACAAATGAGTCGCAGTTGAATTGCGCTTGGTTTCTAACCAGAGCGATCATCGTGATTTGTGGATATTTATTTGTTAAAATGGAAACAATCTTTTAATGAAAGTTAACACTTAGTATTTTCCACACTACATTTATTGCTACATCAACCGGTTTTGATGTTTTCACGTCAGTTTCGATTGGGGAAAAATTACGTGAAAACGTCGAAACTTGTTGAGGTAGCAATAAAAGTAGTGTGGAAAATACTAACAATAAGTGTTGACTTTCCACCGCGTAAACTCGTCAAATATTTATCTAAGCACTCTTTTCCATGAAATATGAAACATATCACAAATTAATGCCATATATATCAAAAATAGATACAATATTGGACAGTATTTGAATTTTGGACCATACAGCAGTAGTGAACAGTACCTAGGTCAATAGAAAAATAAAAAAATAAAAATGAAACTTTGACAAAAATAAAAATGAGCTAGGTTCTTGGGCAAGATTGGCTAAATAAAGGAGTAATTCTATTTTTTAAAGGTTTTATAGACACTTTGGAGATATCCTTTCGCTAAGAGAATGCATTGCAACTTCTCTCCATTCTGCATAAGGGTAAAAAATATGCGTAGTTTTCAGTAGGTATGGCAAAGTTAAAGTAGAATATTTCTTGTGTATTTGGAAGGAACCTGAAAGGTGATATTACGGTTAATTAGAATGTGTAGTAATCAACGAGAAGAAGCAAGTCAGTCTGAATTGTGGGTAAATCAAGATATCATCATCATCATCTTCGGACTATTCTACCAGCTAAAGGTAGGTTATGATGAAAGTCAGAGAATATCCCACGAACTCTTACACGTACAGTTCCCTATCTAGTATGTATTTCTTCACCTCTGTGAGAGTCGTACCTTTCTTCATCCCGTAAATGAAACCTATTCTCTTTCTTCCCCTTCCCCGCTTGCCCAACATCCTACCCTCTTTCACGGCCTTCAGCAAACCATCGCCACTCATTACCCCTTCCAGCCACCTACCCTGTCTTCCCCTAATCTCATCTATAAGTTTCCTCTCCTCACCCACCATGTCAAGCACTTCCTCATTTGTCTTCCTTTCCGTCTACCGCACCTTCTCCATCCTCCTCCACACCCACATCTAAAAAGCCTTCAGCCTATTTTCGTCTTCCTTTCTCAAGGTCCACGTTTCTGCCCCATACAACGTCATACTCCATATCAAGCTCTTCACCAGCCTCTTTTTTAAATCTTTACTTACAGTCCCCGTCTTAAGCTCCCTTCTATTATTGAACGCTTCCTTCGCTAGCGCTATTTTCCTAATAGCTCCCTTCTATTATTGAACGCTTCCTTCGCTAGCGCTATTTTCCTAATGTGTTTGCTACTATGCCCTGTTTCTTCTAGTGTACTACCCAAATAAATAAATTGTTCTACTTGCTCCAGGTTGTGACTTCCTACTCTCAAGACCAGCCTCGCTTTAGGGGCACCTCATTACTTTTGTTTTCTTATGATTAATATTCATTCCGTTCTTCTCTCACTGCTTTTCCAACGCATCTAATAAAGCTTGCAATCCTTTCGATCATCGACTGGCCAATGCCTGGTAGACCGCGAATCTAACCGATTTAACCAGCTGAACTCGCACTTCGATTCTCACATCTAGCTCTTCCCATGCCTCTCTTACCATTAAGGGATAATAGTTCAAGTTCAATTATATCCTGAAACAGCTAATATCATCTTCCAAGTCTTTTAACTCTCTTTAAATAAAACTTAACATACGGTATGCCTTAATGAATCATTTAAATGGATTTAATGGATCATGCCTTAATATCATTTAAGAATTAAGGGCGCTGTTAATAGTTACATTTGTCAGATAAATAATTAACCTCTATTAGTAGCAGACACTTACGAGATTTATGCCTCATACAATTAATTGAGCACCATTTATCAAGCTTTTACAATGTATTTTGCAATACAGTACTGTAAGATTTACAGCCTACTTCATAAAAAAACTTCACATCATTATTTCACACAGAAAATTTAGAGGGTTAATAAATTTGCCAGTGTCGTTGATGAAAAGTAAAAAGAGCAATGGCCCTAAGTTTGATCGCTGGGGAACGCCTGGACTAGCAGTAAAAGGTGAAGAAATAGAAGCATTCATTTTGATCATTATCTACCATTTGTTTAATATACTTCTATCTAATTTGACTGTTTGATATATACCTTCCACCCATTTTATAAACGTTCCAAATATGCCTAATTCTTATAATTTCCACAGTAAGAAAGTGTGATTTACATTGTACAAAGCCTTAGAGAGGTCTTGATGTACAAAATCAACTTGTCTGAGGTTATTGAAGGTGTTGGCCATAATGTGATGGATTTGGAGTAAGTTAGCGAGTGTTGACATACCAGGTCTAAATCCATACTGCTCGTCAACAATGATGTTTTTATGAGTAGGACATAACTCGCTAAAAACAAAGCTGAAAGATAGGAGATAGTTTGTCAAAAACCAAGGCTCTCGAAGAGTTTTGCTAGTGTAGACTGTATTACAATGAGCCTACAGTTCGTGACATTACATTTACTTCCAGATTTGTACAACGGAATAATGTAACTTGATTTAAGGAGGTTTGGATTAACTCCATATGAAAGAGGCCTATTGAGAAAAATATAAGACGGGTAAACTAATGAGTAAAGAAAATTTTTTAAAGAATGGATGACCTATTCTCAGACCCTGGGCTATTAGAGACATCTATGAGTAACAATTTCTTGAGGATTTCACTAGTGGAGACATTTGTGCCAACAAATGATACATTATAAATAAAACTATATTTATGTAATAATAGGTTAGTTAGGTCAGGACACTAAGTATTGGAAAAATAATTTGCAAAAATGTTGTTAAAAATTACGGTTATTTAAGGCAGCCTCCCCATTTAGATATATTTTTTGGTGGCATTTGATAAATTTTTCTTATGTTTTTCACATGAGACAAAATATAACCAATGTTTGAAGATAGACCAGCCTGTGCTTGATTAGTGTATTCCTTGTAGCACAATTCTGCCAAATGTTTGCTCTAATTGCGACAGTAGAAGAGCTTCAAGTATTCATCTTGGATACCGGTTGTTTCAAATGGTTTTACGAAGGAATATTTTTAAGAATAACCCGCTCTTTCAACTCAGACCCGTAAATCCACGATGCTTCAAACTTTATTCCCGCTAAGATGCGCTATCGGACGATGCAAACAAAACATTATTTTATCCATATCCTTCGGTCGATATCCAAGAGCTGAGATTAAAAAAGCTGCGAGGGTCGGAAAATTTCCTTAAATCGATATAAGCTATCAATAATAATCGATATGTGTACCACTGCATATCCTTTCGACGCAGAACATTCACGGAATTTAGTCTACCTTTCAAAACCCTCTCTCGTCCAAGTCTACATTTAAATTCGTTCGCGAATTAATGCTTGAATGATCGCTCGCAAGATCATTCACAGTGTGCCTTGGAAATAATAATATTGGAGGCTCTATGCAGACGTTCCGAAAACTCATCGTACTAAGATGACACGGTCTCAGGTAGGAAATACGGCAAGATTTCAACGTCTCTAGTTCTCTTTTTCAGAGTTAAAACTTTGACTTTCTTGGATGAGAAAACTTTTTCTTCCTCTTTCTTCGTCTTTAAGAATTGTTATGACCGAAATCGGGTCAGCACATTTGCGACAGTTAAATGACATTTGCCTCCTGTCATTGTTTAAGCACGGAGTATTTTGTCAAGTTATACCGGTACAGTTCAGAGCTTTCAAGGACATTAAAATATCACAAATGAGTTCATTCTCATGTTAAAATTCCTTGACTTAAATTTCTTAGTTCATGACGCACTTGAGATTTAACATATTCGAGAAATAAATGGCGGGAAGAAGTCGACATTTGAATGCATCCATCGTTGCTGTGTATGGCTGTATTCATTGTTGCTGTCCTGTGTTGGATTTGGTTGCTGAGTTTCTTTAAATTCATTGTTGATGTTCTCATTCAGCAGTTCCGCTGATGCCAATTACGAGGATAGAGATGCTATGCGACGAATAGTTTTCCACAATGACCAACAAAACAGCAACTCCATGCGCGCCAAGGTCGTTCGATATCTCGCTTGCTTCACGCTCGATACAGTGGAAGGCCAGTAGAAATGACGTAATCAGAATTAAATATGCATTTAAGTCGGAAACAAAACGGCATTAATCCATGAATTATGTTTCAGATGTATAATCATCATAACTTCCATTAAATCCCAACAGAAAGCGAAAATAATTAGTATTGATAGGCAGAAAAACTTAGTGTATTGACATAAACATATATTATTAAAAACCTAGGTTTCGTCAAACAATACCCTTGTAGAACTAATAATGCTGGACGATAAAGAAACCAAGGTCGTGAGTAATTTAATTTTATAAAAGTACAATAAATTACTTGTTGGTTATCAATGTGAAGGAATTTCTCCGAGTTACGCCAGAAGCAAACTATTTAAGGTAGTCTTCCACAGAATTGTCGGAATGGAACGCGCATATATTACGATTTCAATGCACAAAGGTTGCAGTTAAATTACTTGTAAATTATGACCTGTAGCATCCATATACATTGATGTGTTGGTTTGAGGTGTCAGGGATGCTGTCATTACCTATGGACATAATTATAGGTGAATTTTTACAATGCTTCAATAACGTACGTATACGGTAGGCGCAGAGATGGCGGACGACCTTTGCTCACGGCTAACGAGAAATTAAAACGAGTTGAGAGGACCCCATTCTCTAGCAGACGATATATATCGATCCTGCATGCACCCCAGCCTAAATCTATCCATGCTTCAGCAGTGATTTGGGTTTTGCTGATCATTCTTTGAAGACCAGTTCGCATCATATAATATTGGTCACATACGATTTTTTCTCGAAAAATAGGTCCTACCCCAACTTTCTCGCCATGCTACATACAGTGTTCACTATTTATCATGAGAGGGATATTTGCACGCGATTTGAAGGGATACTCGTTCAATATTGAATCTTCTAATTGCTGCAACTATTTTTTCGCCAGTTGTCATAGGTCCGGCCGTTCTTTAATATGGTAAAATATGAAAGATACACTATATATTATTCACAGTACACTGCATTATACATGATTCCTTCGTAAGCCTTTAAGCAGGTGTTCCCAACTCTGCGACTGCAACCTAGGACCAGACGATGTACAGCATAGGTTGTACGATTGTCCAAAATACGCAGAAAAAAGAACTGAACTTAAGAAGATCTTCGGAAACTGGCCAGTCAGACTGGAAGAGGTTGGAAAAGGACTGGGGAATAAAAAAACAGCCGAAGCAGTTTCAAACTTCACAAGACCGCGAGAAGGAGAAGGGACGTAGAAGAAATCAAGACAAGAAAAGAAAAGGAGAGAAGAGAATAAACGAAAAAAAGAAGTGGAAGGAATGCTGGGAATGCTGAGGAGGAAGAAGAAAGTAGAAAACTTTGTGATAGAAATACTAAGAAGAAAATAACAATTGTAAAGCAAGCAAAGAAAATCGCAAGACATCCGATGGAGAAGTCAAAGGAGAAAACCAAATAAATTTTGTAAATAATAATACACTTTGTAAAATGAAATGTAATGAAAAAACATTGAAACTTGAACTACACTAGTAAAATATGAACCAATTGTTAAAAAAAGTAAAATGTAGAAAATTGGGGGTTTAATAATAGGAACCCCAAATATTAATCCGCCCTACCCTTGCAAGGGAAAACGGAATGGAAGGGAATTTGTGTTCCAATTCACTCCCTTTTAATAAAAAACTCATGGGTCCCGACCCAATTTGGCGTTGCGGGAGAAGTTCTATGAGTCCAATTATCGCTAAATATTTTAGTAGCTACATTGTATAGGGGGTCACGAATGATCAGCACCTATAATTTTGGGGCCCCGAGAACAAAATGTTGGAAACTCTTTCCTTTAAGGTCCGACGACGGAAAAATACATAAATGCGACCGAAATATAGCGTTTCGGAACCAAGCCTTTTTTCTCAAAAAGTGAACTTCAAATTAAAGTTAGTGGTTTTCCTTTTGTATAACGGTTGGTAAGGACCTTAGACATAGGCAGGTAAGGAGAAAAACCTTTTGTAACCCTTTGATATAAAGTAATTCTTACGAATTAATGAATAAATTTCCCAGGCTTGAGAAGCAAAAAAAGTTCATTAAAATGAATTCGGAACCATATAGGAGCAGAGAGAAGGAAGTTATTTGAAACATTCTTCAGATCATTTATTTATCGGGGTTCGGGTTTTGAGTAGTTGACATGAGTACTGACTTTCCATCCCAAAGACCCGGGTTCAGAATTCCGTCTTTGGTTGAGGTTTATTAGTAGACCCCTGATCCCTACTTGAATTAATGATTATTGTGCTCTTAAGTTTCCCCGTACGAGCAATACAAAAATCACATAAATTCCATAAAAAACATAGCTGGCAAACAAGTCATCCATTTACAAAAAGAGAGCATCAACAAATATTTGACACACCTATAGCAAAAGGAAGTGGTCATTTACAGTGAGAGAAAGAGAAAAAAAACAATATAAAAGAACAAATATGTAGAAAAAGAAAAATACTATAAAGTGAGATACAAAATTAGAGGACAAAAAGAGAAAAAGTGAGTTGAATTAAAACTGTTGTAGTCAGCATAAAGGCTTAAAGGCACAAATGCTTACAAAGTGAGGTTGCAGACATTTTAATTGCTCATTACAATAATAGTTGAATAGTTTCTCCTTAAAAATTGACTGAGAGGCAGAATTATTTATGGACAACAGAAGCGAATTCCAAAGGTTTGAGCCAGAGGTAAGAAATTATTTACGGGAAGCATTTGTCTGGTGTATAGGACGCATTAGGTAAGAGGGGTCAATCCTAGAGGGTCTAAAGATAGGGAGTAGGTAATCTTGGTTTGAACATGGAGTATAAAGTAGGCTGGGTTTTTATTGTTCAAAACGGTAAAGAGAAAAGAGCCCAACAAATATTTCCTCCGAGCGGAGGTCTTAAGCCATGACAAGTTGTGAAGGTGGTGGGAGACATGTTCATCTTTATGAAGGTCAAGGACAAATCTTACACAGGAATTTAAGCGCCACTAAAGCTTATATTATAATTTAGAGCAATAACTTGGGGGTGACATCTGGAGAGCGTTCCAAAGAGTAATTAAAAATCAGTCCGTTGGATTGAACGTTTAACTGTATGATTCCTGGGCGCTTTTCGTTAAGAGTTGTATAATGCTAACGCCGGGTTTCTTTCTACCCATGCTTACATGATACTTTAGTATCCTTAACTCACTTATTAACCTTCTCATCCTGAATACCGCAAATGACCTCAGCTGTTGATTGCCATCCCAAATGACCAACCAGGCAACATTTCATTTTAATTATTTTTGTGCCTACGCTCAAATATTGTAACGAATTAAAAATTTAGTATTGACTGTGTCATTGATTATATGAATAAAGACATAATGATGATAAATCAAATGGATGTCAGGATAGGCAAAGTAAGAGACTTGAGCGTGGCGGTTGAGGCTGCGTCGGGTGGAAAGAAGTCTCAGTGTGTGGAGTTTCATGTGACTATTGTAGATTTATTACTTATATTGTCAATTGATAATTCAACTTCTTGCATATTTTCGTGCCTATTCGTGCGAAAATAAAGAAGTGAAAACAGTTTGAAGTGTTCCGTGGAGCTCGAAACTCCGAAATTAACGCACTATCATCCGTAATTTATTTCCCCGCGAAAACAAAGGAAGTTCCGAAGATTGAGTTCCACAGCATCAGATCATTTCTTGTGAGCAGGAATTTTACCTGAGTCAGTAATCAATAGTTTCTACGTATTGAGTACGGTTTTATCTAACATCCATTGCATCAACTACATCACATTATAGTTAGACGATATTTTTGGAACACCATTGATTCACCAAATTTCTCAAGTTCACAGATTCAGTCTCTGATTGAAGTCTAAAATTAATTACGAGTAATTTCAGATTCTAAACGACAGAGAGGATAAAAAAGAATAAATATTTTCACCTGTACAATGAAAAAGCTCTTCGCGCATACGCCTACCACTGGAAAAAATTCCAAGAGACTGCTGTCCTCTCCATAGATTTTTAAAATAAAAGATAATAATTTCTTATTTCTTTGAACAATCGCTGTGACTTTTTTTTCAGCGAACCGGTTATTATTGAGAATTATTAACCCAATCTACGAGCCATTCTCCAAGGTCCTCTCTCTTTCTCTCTCTCTCTCTCTCTCTCCCAGTGAGAGGAGTTAAACCCTAATTACGAAAAAGGGCCTTGCCATTCCCCTTACGGAAGAACCATTTGCACGGACCGAAATCCAAAGTCCCAATTAATTAGGAAAGAAACTGCACGATGGGAGAACAAAGGTTCATTATTTTTCGTTCGAATTCGCATGTTAATTCCGTACGAACGAATTTGGTACTCACGTAATATTGTTCATCCCCAACAGAAATTGACTTCTCGTAATGCATGATGAACGTTAACCACAAGATGACTATACCTTTTCACTAACTTTTTAGGCTAACTGAGAGTTCGGTTTTGTGTGTTACATCAGACTGTCGATTATTTGTAATGAGAGTTATCGATGAGAGAGAGAGCGTATTAACTTCAATTTTCACACCGAGAAAATATTTAACCAGATCTGTTGGCCCTGCAGGGCATGGTGGCAGCAATGTCCTCACCTTCTAACCGAAGGGCTACGGATTCGAACCCCGCCTAAGTATATTTTACGTCACTCATGTTTTGTGTGTTCGTCGGTTGTTAACTGTTAAATTCTACGGTGTAAAATACCATTGGTGCTGTTTTCAGTGGCAATGGAAAATAATTAAATAAAATTCATAAATTTGTTGTAAAATCAATAATTTATGAGAAATTGGTAAAGTTACGTTACGGAGCAAAACTAAAAATTGAGTTCACTTCCTTTCCATGCATTATTTCATTTTGTAGTACTTTTTAGGTACTTGTTAAAATACGTTTAATTTTACAGATCAGTTTTGAAGTCGGCTGATTTTACTGCGGTCAATATGGATGGCTTTAGAACCTGCAACGGAAAAATTCTTATAGGACGAAAACGTACGGTCTATAATCGCTTTATGTACTGTTTTTTCTTAATGTGCAGTCCTCTGCCTTAATTCTAATCGATTATTTCGTCGTTTGGAACCGAAATCACCTCAAAACGTACTTAGCTTTTCTTTTCAAACTGCATTAAAATTTCACTTTGGTCTGTAGCTTTAACTTACAACGTCCAACTTCTTCTTCTCTTCCTCCACTCTTGCAACTTCTTCATAGGCTTCCAACACTGTTCGAACCTTATGACAGATTTTGATGCGTTAATTCCCCTAAGCAATATTTCATTACATTTACTCATACAGTTATAAACGTTTTATCTAGTGCTGCGTTCAATAGAATGAATACTTTTCAATCAAATATTGCAAGCTCATGCTCAACGATATTATGTGTTTACTTAACACAGCTGTTTTTAAATTATTTTACCATTTCACAACTGCATTTTAATAGGCATCACTGAACGAATCGTCTCAATCGCGAACTTAGGTGAGGAGAGTTATCTACATAAGACATATGGTAAGATTCGCTGTTGAAGAAATTGCACGACATACTGGGAATAAAGGATGATTAACAAACACTCGGCGAAGAAAAATGGACAAACGTTTTGAATACATTGCGAGGCACAATTAGCCTCCTGTATACTAAACGAGAAGGAAAAATAAACGAAAATGATTTTTGAGGAATACAAAGAATTGAATACAGAAAATACGGAAAATTGAATACGGAAAATTAGTATGTCATCGGTTCATATTATAGCACTTCAATTCCAATATCCAGCGCATCACTTATTTCCTTCGCTGAACTTGTTTTGGGGAGTACAACATTTTGGATAAGAGTCAAAAACATCAAAATGGTATTACATGATGCTTGCGTTGGAAATTACTATGGAGTAACATTTTCTCTTTAAAAAGCCAATTTCTCTATCTGTTATCCATTGTAAAATTATCGAAATGGTAGATGAAGCTGGCTAAAAACATGGCGGAATGCGTGAAAAGAAATATTGCAGCCATCGTCAATTTGGCCGCTCTGCGTGTACTCTGACGTAACAAAGTAAGGTTCAGAAACTTGGTCACTTCGAATTGAAGATTATCGTCTTCTCGAGGCTTTTGAAAGGTGGACGTGGAGAAGGGAGAAGGGACTAAGCTGAGTGGAAGAGGAAGAAATACGGAACTGATGCATTTGGTTCAGAAGAAAAGAAGTTCGTGAGAAGAAACTGGAATCAGGCAGAAAGATTGCTACAGGAGGTATCGAGAGGTTAGGGCACGTTGAAGAGATAGAGATAGATGGGATAATGTTACGTTATCACCGGAGAAGTAGGAGAAAAATTGGAAATTTGGACTGCATGGAGGGAAGTAAAAGATTTGAAGGCCTTAAAAATGGAGTTTATACCGGAAACTATATTGATATGTGCTGCAAAGAAGGTTTTACATTACACTGAGGTCAGCGGTGGAATCATTACTGAATAAGTGCTGAATCGGTATTAATCGTTTCGGCCCCGGTGGCGACGGGGTAAAGTACTCGCCTGCTAAACTGAGGGTCGCGGGTTCGAGTCCCGCCTGAGTGGATTTTTCACCACTCAGGACATGGGTGTTTGTGTTCGTTCATTTGTTACATGTTTATACGCCCGATTTAAAAGGCCGTTCGTGCTGTTTTCGGGGATGTGGAAATAAATAAAAGAATAATATATTTGGAACTGAAACCAAATTCGATGCCTCGTAGTTTGAATTTATACAATGAAAACTTTTGCGTATTAATTCTGTTTAGTGATTTTCTTTTATTTTTCCGGGACTACTGTGTACTATTACTTTAAAAATAAATCAATAAATCGTGCAGCACCACGTTCATTGCATTTGAAGTTTAAAAGAAGAACACAACTTTGTGTTTTTCCCTGATTTATTGTGCCGATAATACACTATGTAGTGTATTATCGGCAACACAATACATATCGGCAATACACTACATAGTGTATTATCGGCAATCCGGAGGACTCTGCATAAAACCGCAATGTCCTGCCATCTATGAGACGCTTTACGAACACGTGAAGTAATAAGTTTTATCGTTAGCAAGCTCACTTTTATAAAATTAGTCGATTTTATAAAACGTTTTACCGAAAAGTTTACCGTGAGCAACAGGCATTACGCTGTTACACAGTCCCTTCCAATCTCGAGAACTGAGAAAGTAGTGTCGATGGGATTTCATAAGAGATAACTCTATCATAAATACTGCGGTTTGGGCTGAGCAGTTTTTTAAAAAGTAAACTCTAGGAATTTGTATTAACTTGACCTCCAAACTGCAGCAACCAATTTGAAATGTCTGGGCATCATCGTGAAAGAATGGAAATTTACAGTCATTCCATGTCAAGGACGTTTGGCAAAATATACAAAACAGAAACTGATGTAATGAATATTAAATGCGCCTACTTGAAATATTTGGGTGGTAGAGTGTTAAGCATTGAATATTCAAGCGTTTTAACGCATTCCCTACTTTTAGAAACAGCAGCAGAAACCTTGAGATGCGAGATATGGGGCGAATGGGGCTAGGGTTTTGCGGGAAAACATGTGAGATGAAGCGCGGATTGCGTCTGCGGTTTGTAGGAGATGATGAACAACATTCGGGCTTCCTCGTGACAAACGGGGAGGCTATGTGGGCGGAGGAGTTGGAAATGGAGGAGATGAAGAAATAAAGAAGGAATGCGAGACGAGGAGGAGATGAAAAAAGACGTTTCATACACATGGAGCCAGCCCTGGCCTTCTTAAGTTAGTTTGAGCGAGATATTTCCCTTGTCACAATGGAGAGCATATTCGAATTCTATATTTATATCTTAGCGTCTGTAAGAAGTGTGAAGTAAATATTAAAAATATTCATGGCACAAAAATATAGTTAAATGTGATCAAAATTCACAGCAATTAAATAAATGTATTTACATAAGTCTCTAACTTGACTCAATTTTTCACGCCGTACGGCTAAAAAGCCTCCAAAACAGCAGGATTATTTTAGCAACTCTGTAAAAATTACTGCGGTGAGTACTAGATACATTTTTATGAATAGCTGAGAAAACATGAAAATCACTACATACCGTTAGTATTTCTTGGATAAATCTAGGTGTTACGTAAATTCCTAATTTTTTCAATATTCTCCCTCTGGAGCGCATTGCCGTAATCTTTCCCATGTGAAACAGATTACCTTTTTAGATAAATTGCTCGAAAAGTAGTTCGGCTAGGAATTATTACTTTTATATTATTGCAAATATGAGAATTTTATTTAATAATAAATGAGGTCAAATTCATCGAAATCTAGATTAAGTAAATGACTTTTCACTAAAACTACCTTAAGTATAGTGGTTGGATGAATAAGAGTGGAAGATTGCGGTGTGCGTTTTGGGGAAAAGGTTGGAAAGGAGAGATTGTTGTGGAAACGAATGAAGTTTTGGAATAGTCTGCATCCACCTTTCTCCCTTGGGAGAACCGAAGAGAGAAGATTGGAAAATGTTATTTCGGAGAAAGCGAAAAGCACGCCGTCACCGTTTTGTGGCTGGAATTGAGGTGAAAATAGAGAAAGTAGGCACGCAACGGACGAAGGGCAGTTTCACGATTGGCGTAAACTTAAAACGTTAAACCGAGAGCTGGACTCACGTTCATGATCACGTTTTTACGGCATGGCCGTCAACTGGAATAAATTCCCAACTAACATCATCTTCGTAAGTCTTAGTTAATTCATACTTTCAGCCGTGTTTTCACTACAACGCGGAGATAGAGCCTCTTTAGACAAATTTGGTAACTGATAAAGAGTACGTGTGCGGTTATAGCAACCGCGAATGCTGGATGTTTTCGTACCATCACCTTTTTCCGCTGTTGTTATAGTAATACCCATAAAACAGTGAGATTCGGCAATCATCGTACATCTACCATTATTTTCGGCTGTCGCTAATGTATTGTTGCTGTTTGTTTATGGCATTGCTGTGGTAACACAGCAGCCAGAGGACTGACGCCTCGAAGAAACTCGTCTCATGTATCCTTGAAACGCCTGATGTAATGTGTGAACCTTTTTGTAGCTTGAATATACAGGTCGGGATTTCAATTGAAACCTTAATTTAGCAAGATATATTAGGAAACCCTGGGTGACACTACTAGCGAATTTACTTATAGGGGTTTCACAGGATTTAACAACTATGCTTTAAGAACGCTTTGTGCTCTCAGCTTGCTGCTTCATTTCCAACAAAGCACTCAGCAGAGGAGGCAAATTATTGAATTACATTTCGAAAATACAAGACACAGAGAAATCGAAAGAATTCCTTAAAATATTTACTACAAGTAAATGTTTAGTATATGACTTATACAGTGAATTCAAGGGATATGGACGAATGCCGTTATTGCAATGGCAAGCAAAGAATATTTTTGAACCATCTCAATGATTAATTTGCAAAATACTGTGTAAATCATACAATAATACGGTATGTATTTTCCAATCTACCCCTTACACCAAAAAAACACTGACAACAAGCAAGGATAACAAATGAGGAACAATAATAGCTGGAATGCGTGCTCACCGCACATTTACTGTCGATAAACCGCGAACGTAAAAATTGGGACTGATTGAAATTCGAAGTGAAGAATTGATATTCACCGTTGATTTTACTCCGCGATCGATAGTCAAATATCATTTAATCGTAAGGTGACCAACTTTTTTACAATGAATGAGATGACAAAAATTATTTTTTTACAATAAAAAGGAGAACGCAAATAAAAAAATACAAATATCGTAAATAAAAGAAACATTTCATTCATTGCAACAATAATACACTACATATACTATGATAAATGCATAATAAAAGTATTTGTGACCGTTTATATTGTGATTATGCTTACATACATATTAATTATTATTTAAATGAATACTTTTCCATTGAATGAATATTTTTAATCAATTTATTATCTTCTACCAATATATTGGAAATATCTGAACAAAAATTATCTTTCAATTTGAATTTTACGGCAAGAGCTACCGCTCGAGTATCAACATTCAATTTCGATTTTTCACTTGCCGAAAACTCATTAGAAATTGAAAAAAAAACTCTTTCAACTGCTGCATTAGTTCCAGGGCAGCACAACGTAAATTGAATAAGAACAAATAAATGTTCACATGAAATATGATTATGTTTGAAATGGCTTAATATTTCCACCCATCTTTGATCAATTTCAACATGTATATTTTCCCATTCAACCTGTTAATTTCAACTTGTTGATTGCGTCTCGCCACACTGTTCCTACCGAACCTTGACGAATCGTCATATCAAGTACATATACGTCACATCACGTGTAACGGCTTGGCATCGATCAAATTCAGAGATTTACAGATTAGCCTTCAATATCGAAAAGGAGGACATGTAGGAGGACACATTTCGAGGGAGGACAGAACTTAAAAAAGAAGGACTGTCCTCCCTAAAGGAGGACGGATTGGTCACCTTATTAATCGGTCACTATGAAGACGTCTCCATAGTGACCTATGAAGTCGCATTTGAAGCTGAAGGTCACATCGAAACTATTTACAAAAAGTCATCGGTGGTTCAAATAATAACTGTGGCCCTCTTTCTACGGCCTTGATTTGATTTGATTTAATTGTAAAAATAAATCAAATGAATCGGTGAAACGGGTTATTTAAAAATTCAAGTTTTGCAATATTAAAAACTAATTTATTTAAAGAACTACTTTAAAAAATATTTTGTTTATAGAATTAAGGGCCTCTTATTTTTTGACCACGAATAATAAAATCAAGGTAGTATCGAGTATTGGTCAATATCTGTAAACAGGGTGTTTCGTAATGACTCTGTATTATTTTAGGATATGATTAAGCAGGTCAAAATAGAAAAAAATTCAATTGGACATGTGTCCGGAAACGCACCGTTATTCTGCTGTTTGTCGGTATGCGTTTATCTCGGAGATCCTACTTAATAAAAAAACTATTTAAGATAAAGTCTTGATATTTTGTATAACTCGTAATAGCAATGGCTTAAACTAACATATGATATTCAATTATTTTCTAATACACCGTTTCAAAATGTTGGACAATCAAACTTTACAATCCTTTATATCTTTGCACCCAGAAATCGTATTAAAAAAAAGCAAGTATAAAAAAGTTGCGCCTTTTATTTACAAATACAATGATATCAATTAACTTTTCATACCTACTAAAACAATTAAATGGTCAATAGGTTTTCAAACCAATGTCAAAGAGTTTAATTGACGCATACAACAATATGATTTCAATAAAATTTCCATAACCTCTACAATAATGGTCAACCGGTTTAAAACGAAACGGCAAAGAGTGATATATGTTGTTAATTTTGTTTTATGATTTTAATTAGCCCTGAGGATGGCAATAAATTTGCCAAAACTTTGGCAGCGAAGAAAAAAAAGAATTTTTATTCGACCAAAACTAAATTAAGTTAAAAGAAGAGGTTATATATGCGTGGTCAAGATAAGAATTTTAAGGTTTAGGTTAGATGTAAAATATTTTAAGGAAATTTTGTAAGAATATGTCTTATTGTGACGTTCCTCGTATGGGGAGTGGAACCTATTTGGAAGGAGGTGGGTGGGAAGGGGGAGAATACTTGGTAAGAACGGAAGCGAAAGAATGAAACGTTCGGAAAGCATGAACGAAAGCTGAACATATCTATTGGTGGAACAGGATAGAGTTGGAGAAGCTTGTAGTGGAACAAGAGTTGAAAACATTTGAGATAAGACCGGGAGTAGAACTTCGTGTAGCTGTGGAAGGAATTCAAGTTGGAGATTCAGGCCACTGTGTCAGCGGACGAATGAGAAAAAGCGAGAAAAGAGTGGCGAAGAAGAAAGAAAACCACTCTACCCTCGAGGAAGGCATGTGCCAAAGGCAGGGGCTCACAACCAATGTGGAATTCTCCCTACCCCTTGGGAGAATTTAGGGGGTTTAGTACATAGTAAATGCATAGGGAGTATCGGGACCATATTCAGAAAAAGGTAGATAATTTAAAATCTTTAAAAACGTTTATTTTTTCTAAGAAATGGTTTCGGGAAAAAATTTGTGGAAGTATTTCATAGAAGGAAAGTTTAGTTTTATTGTAGTTTTATTTTTCATGACCGTGGTTTCGTTGCAGAGTAACATATTCAGGTGCGGATTCAAAGATGTTACTTTGGTGATGTTGGTTCAAAGATATTACTCTGTAAAGAGACCGTAGTCGTGAAAAATAAAACTAAATGTGGAAAACATTGTGCTGAATATTCATCTAAATTTCTTTATATTTTGTCTAATTTATCCTGTGGAGCTTCAGAAAGTATTTTATACCAGATATTAACATCGATTCTTTCTAGCAAGCACATTCTTGAGCATTTATATTTGACTTAGACTGTCTTGGGAAGGGAGTATCTTCAAAAGATTCATCATGCACTTTGTAGAATTTCATCATTTTTTAAAATAAAGAATAATTCTTATTTCAACACGATAAATTTAATGGTCAACAAGCGTCCTTTCAAGTTTTAAAATGATATAATAGCATCAAAACTGCGGTGGAACAAGAAATCTATTGAGTAGAATTACTAGTACCATTTTTTTCTAAAATTGGGAAGGGAAAATGGACCATGGTGAGAGAAGGGAATTGAGAAAAAAGGTTGAGGACCACTAGCTAACCGACTAACTCATCCAAAGCTAAACAAGAAGTTCCGAGTACTATCAAAATCCGATAACATCCCTAAAATAACCCGAGAAGCGGCAGTATAAAAAAACAACTAATTTGAACATGGCCAACGGGTACCATGAAAAGAATATTAAAATATAATTACGTTTCTATTGATTCAGAGTGAGTCAAGAAACCTTAACGGTCCCCGCAATGACTCTCAAAATTAAATAAATTATGCAATGGGTCCATTAAAATAGCTACCAATCGATTGGTAGAGCTCTAAATAAAAAGACAAGTAAAGAGGCAGGGCACAAGCAAAAGCATACGGCTGGTATACCGAAGCATTCATTCCAAGCTCTTTGGGAAGGTTAATCATACTCGGAAGATCTTGCCTAGCTGTGGATGCTGAAAAAAATGTAGAATGATAATCAAGCTAGGAGCTGAGTTGGAGTGCTTCTGATTAGAACAACTATGTTCCAAGAGCATGGAGAAATATATGAATTTATATTTCAAGGAATATTCTCGTCATCTATGTGCTTGTATTTTCGACATTCCACGTATTCTGTAGGACGCATTGTCTGGAATTAATAGGATTGCGGTTGGCAGTCAATTGGATTTTGCAATTTGGACACCACATCCCAGAAAGCAATTGGATTTCATCTCTATAGACATACAGAGGTTATAAGATTGAACTTATGGTAGTGTTAGGGTGTGTTATTTCAAGGATTTTTCATTCAATAGACATGGAGTCGCAACTTCTTACTTACGGGACTATGGTAACGCAAACACTCTATCACATTGTGCAGCTTCCTTTGAAACGTCAAATGACGGTGACGTCTGAAGAGATCGACTGAAGAGATCAGAGACTCACCTCAGTGAAGTATAGGATACTCTGTGTCGTTCTTACAGTGTAGTCACCCAGTCTGTATGGTGCCTTATTTTCAAGATGGCACTCGAATATATTCGCGGGAATCTGATTTGCCATAGATCCGTTTCTAAAGCTACTTTTTGCTCATGCAACAATGTTTACGTCGCTTTGCCGCTGCGTCGCGCATCAGGCACATATCCCATTTTCATGGCGGTGGCAGCACCGGATGAAAACAAAAGACGGTTGAAAACCGTGACGCTTTCAGTCTTTCTAATTATTCTTGTTAATTGTGGAGATGAAATCATTGCTGGGGGAGTTTATGGAGAAATATGGAAGTCCACGAGGAGCACAGACAATGGGCTGCACCGCCTAATTTAAATTTTGGTAGCAGTGTGAAGATGACCCACAACTCCTCGCGAAAGAATTACGTGACCAACAAATGACAAAAGGAAAGCGTCGGCCTTTACTCCCTGCAGCAGCTCTGGCGAAGCAAGCTGCCTCAACAGTTGAAAGATGGGCAATTCCGATGTCAAGGCATCCTGAGTTCAAGAACTACCCTCTGATTGGCAATACATTGTATGGCAACGCAAAAACGGCTGCATGAAAACATAGCTTTAATCAAACGTTTGCATGGTCATAGCTCTGTAAGTAAGAAGTTACGACCCCATTTGTAGTGGACTAAGAAATGCTTGAAACGACCTCCAGAGGTTACGCAAATTCCTCAAGAAACCCTGTAATCGGTCAGCCCACTATAAAACACTTCTCTCCTGACGAAGCACCCAGCAGGGAACACTAAACTAGCATTTCAAAGATTATTTAAAATTAACTATAGTCAATTATAAAATTGATTACATTAAGATTATTTAAAAAATTCAAATCACAGTTTGAAGCACAAACCGAAAGCACCCTTTAAAATATGAATGTAACCTCCTGCGGAGACCTTAAAAGCAAAAGGAAAGTTTAACTCGATGCTTCTCCAACCAACGCTATAAATATATTGGGTATATAATGGTTGGGCGATGTGGTGGGACGCTACGCTTCGTGGTCCAAGGCCCATTCCGTTGAAAAAAGAAGCACCAGCGATAAGTCACGAAATTCCGGGTTATCGCACAAGACCTCTACACAGCTAATACCCGATAAATTCATTGAATGCTTATGGCCATTGAGAGCTTCAATAAAGAACAGCGAATTCCTAATCTCATTCGCTTTAAGAGACCATTGTCTCTCGGTCCAATATCTACCGCCTGGAAAATAAATAAACGAAAAAAACATGCATTAAATGTTTTGCCATCGTAGACTTTTTTAGTACAAAATACACAGGGATTGCAAAATGTGTCATTACAGCGATGAAATAACTGACTAGATAAACGGTTTCCCTCCAGTAAACAATCTATGATCGCTCTGATTTTTTTGTGGAAACGAAGGTACATTTAGCAAAAAATAAAAAATAAATATTATTAATTTTCATCATCAGTAGAATTTATTAAAGGAAGGATTGGCTTTCTGAAGCTATCAACCAATCCAATACCCAATAGCCTCTTTTTTTCCATAATCCTACAATTTAAATTATCCTCATAATTTGTCTGATGCATTCCGTCCTTGCTCTTTAAGTGTAAATCTTTCGACTACATTCATCTTATATTACTGATTTCAAAAGATCATTATATGTTATATTTTACCCAATACGTTTGTCTTTTCTAGGCTAAAGTTTTATAGACATTATTTTCTATTCAAATCTTCGTGATATTTCTTCATCGGTGATTCTCTCAGTCCATTTGATCTTCATAATTCTTCGATAACACCACATCTCCGTTGCTTCCAATCTTCTGTTTTCATCTGCTTCTATAGTTTCTTTACTACAACATAAGTACGTGCTCCACTTAAACTACATGCTTATATACTTAAATGAAGTGCTACCATATATTTAAGACTGTGTTGCTAGCCTATAGCAGACTCTTTCTGTAACAGATTACCTCTCGGCTTCACTTCTTGTTATTTCTTTCTAGCTTCTTTGATCTTTGGCGATACTTCTAGCCAGATGACAACATTTCTCACTGAGACAAAAAATACAAGTCTCACGATGACTGTCTTCGCGATTTTTGTCGCTAGTCAATATTTCGGAGTTCTTGTGCTATTCAATACTCGTCAAGTCACATGTCTTCGGCCCAATTTTATAAAGTTTGGTTAACGTTAGTGATGAACTAGCCTTTTTGTTGACTTGATGTCAATTTAAGAATTCAGGTTTTGTAAATTGCATCACACTGCCAAGTATTGGACATGAGCGTATATATAAGAGAGTATATTAACTTCGGTTTTCGAACCGAAAAAATATTTATTCAGAGATTATAAAACCAGGTCAAAGAAATGCGTTCCATCCAGTTAATCATATTCGTCAGATCTATCCTTTATTAATTGGAATTCTGCGTGCATATTTTGTTTCAATTTTAGCGCAAAGCTGATGTACCTATTTGGTCTAATTTCGTGGCTTATAAACAAAAAAGACCGCGAAAATGTGTCTGCCAATCTTTCGATAACGTGGAACCGAGAAAATGTGAAATGGCTCGACATAACACTGTCCCCGGCGCACAGGGAACTCCCAAGGCAGAGGCCGAGGCAAATGATGCCGTTTAAGGGAGGAGTGCATATTTCTCCTCCTTGGAGAAACCGAATGAGCGAAACGTTTTGAGATATATCGTGAGAATACATTTTCCAAGTGATGTAATGGAAAATGTATAAATGCATGAGGGAATGCAATTTATTGGACACCGCAAATGGACACAAATATCACGAAAATTGGGCAAACATAATTTGAATTGGGAAGAGAGTTTGCTTTGTTGAATTCTGAATGTGTTTTCCAATAAGGTTTAAGGGTGGAATGTTGAGATGGGAGAAGAGATATATGAAACACAAGGACGCTTCAATTGAGATGGGCCATTCTAGAGGGTTTAAAAAAAACAACAGAAGGTCACACAGAAGAAGCTCAGTATGCAAATATAATATTTTCTTGCAAACGTATTGGGCACATTATGGGGCACATTACTCTCCTGAAAACAGTAATTGAGAGAAAAGCAGATAGGAGTAATAACTAAGGAGGACGATGAATGGGATGCGACAAGAATATAATGAGGGAGCGGTTAGCTAAAATAAGAGTTCAAGATGGAATAATGTATATATACACATACCAGTTACGTTTTTCCCTTTCGGGAAGGCGAACTTAAAACTTAATAATGTGATTTGATTCATTTTAAATATTCCATAACAGCGTATGTCGGCCTTTACTTTGAACATTTTAAACTTAGAATCTGCAGCATTAACGTAATAAAAAATGAAAAAAACATGGGTTGAGAAATGATATCAAAATAAAAACAAAGAGACAATAATATAAATAAATAAACTACAAAAACATGGGAACTTTGAGAATCAGGAAGAAAAGCAGAGAGAGAGAGAGAGAAAGAGGGAAATTTTGTTGGAGTATTAGATGATTGTTGCGCTAGACACGGGCGGAGATGTGAAGTGAAAAGTATGGGAGTAATTTAGTGGATCGGTACTGACCATTTAACGCATTGTAAATAAATAAAAGGTCAGTGATATTCTTACGGGTGGACAGGGGGGTCAATGAAAGAACAGACATGATTTCATTGCGAGAAGAATTACGGAGGTGCGGTACGCGGTGACGGACAACGGAAATGAAGAAATTAACGGGGCGTTATAGAATTTTGAAGTTGGAGGGACAGGCAGTGGAGTTGAAAACGCAGCAGTATATTGTTGTTAGACCTACGAAACTAGATCTCCATTAATAAAATCCCACTAACTAACATAATAAACTGAATTCTGCCGAACGGATAAATTCAGGTAAGCCTATGCACGACCTTTTAATAAACCATTGACACAGGCATTCTATTAAATGAACGGTGTGAACAAATCGGCGTATTTTGTCCCGAGAAGTAAGGATATTCTCTCACGAGACTAATACAAAGCAATTTCCTTGGTTGGTTATTTGTAGATGCGACCTACATCTGAGTTAATGTGCGCCAATTAGGTCTGGTAGGTGGATAAAGGAAGGATTATTTGGAAAATGCTCGAAGGACTCGAAGAATTCAATGAACTATTATGAAAATCACTAATTAAAATTATCAACTCGTCAATGACAATAATGACCTGATGTTGAATTACTCAACGAATGCCTTCCAAGCCCTGAAGATGGAATGAAGTATTTTCCGAAACTATAATACTAAACTAAAAATAATTATTTTAATTTTTGACCTAAACTCGATATTTCTTCCCTGCATAAGTAAATGTGAGGTCCATATGATGAACAACGAATTATATATATTTATATATATATATAATTCACGCCTATATTTTAAATATATATATATATATATATATATATATATATATATATATATGTAAAATATAGGCGTGACAAGCTAAAAAATATATAGGCACAAAAAATAGAATTTTTTTTTTATATCAGGATGTACACAGCTATAGTTTTTTTTAAATCTTCTCTCTTCATACCGATTAATAATGATACACGTTTTTTAGTTTCTATAATAATCATGTATATTTTTATAGGAACTTCTAAACATCGAAAGCATCGATTTGTCAGCTGAGAATGATCGGAACAAAATATCCTGCCTGAATCTCATACACACAACGTGAGCATTACAGGGTTGACGCCAATGGGAGCCAATGACGACGCAGTTTAACGTCCCGTCCGACGGACGGAGTAATTGACTTGAATAACTCTCCACATTATGTGTTCGGGATTTCACAGAAAAATCTCCTGCACTTACAAAATTTGAACCAGGGTACTCACCCCGAGTACCCTTGTTCAAATTTCGTAAGTGCCAGAGAGAGGAAGCCAGTACCTTCTACTCTCTCGAAGTTCAGTTTAGTCATGCTAACATGGAAAATAGGCAAAGATTCAGAGCTTTCCATTTTCTTACACTTACTTCGCACCTCAACAGCGCACTGTTTTTCATTTATTTCAGACCCTCCACGCTATAGTAGGAAGCGGGCTTCAAAACAGATCAGGACCATAATCGATATACGCTAAAAGGCGAAAGAATATCGATAATAATCACATCAACGATCGTAGTTTATGTGTTGATTTTCAGTAAAGAAGTCAAATATGGAAAATTTTACGTTTTTAATTACTAATTGGCAACAAATAATGGTTTTAAAATATAAATTTTGAACTGAATCAATAGCCATGCACAAAAATTCGTCTGTGACTATTGTATACCAACAGAATACTACTTAAGCTACTATGAATAAACTTACTTATCCTACTATGAATACTACTATGCACAAAAATTCGTCTGTGACTATTGTATACCCACAGAATACTACTTATGCTACTATGAATGAACTTACTTATCCTACTATGAATACTACTATGCACAAAAAATTCGTCTGTGACTAGTGTATACCCACAGAATACTACTTAACTATTCGCCAGCACACACCGTTCCAGTCATTGATGTTCGTGTATGCTAAGTGGTTTGCTGACGATTTCCGATCGGTGCTTAATTTAACACCCTGATAAGAAAACACGCATTTTAGTATAATTGCATTCATCACCGACTGACTGACTCTGTAACGCTGTAAGATTGAACCACAGTTACGAAAACGCATTTAACCCCTTTGAACTGGCTATAACTTTCAGGAAGCGGTAGACCGGTGGTAAGGTGGTGGATTGTGGAGTGCAATGTATGTAGTTCGATGACCTAGGACCTTATTCAGCAAGGACTCGACACGGTCGAGCCTCGGAAAATCCGTCGGTGTGACGTCAAAGTCCCCAACAAATCTCAACTTTTGAATGGTCCAATTTGAAATTTTCGTTGCTGTGACGTCAAAATTTCGTCACTGACTTGGAAACTCCGAGGCCATGCAGAATGCCCCCTTCTGGTGTGGTAAATATTTTTTTCTTTATTTCATAGCTATTTCCGCTTATCTTTCTAGATGTTGTGCTTCCTTCACGGTAACTTCCATTAAACATATTTTCATGCTATTTCTTGCTCTCTAAAGTGATAAACTCATTAATTCCGGTGGGCAAAGCGAGTTAGATGGAGCCACCAATCAAAATGTACGCTATATCCATCATCATTCAACGGGTGCCTTAGGAGCCTTTCAACTAACTAGTTGTTAAATATTTACATAGAGATCAAGCATACTTAAACGATTAAATTAACAACCCTCGCAGTGATCTATTTCTATAAAACTGACGCTCTGTTTTATGTAAATAGCTCCCGGGCTTCAAACCGGGTCAGGTTTTCCATAGCGGCAGACGCTTTGATGGGAGACTTTCCCATCGTTTTCAGGGCTGATGAATGTCTGTTTGTTTAAACGATATAGACTTCCAAACCCCTTGACAGAATGGAACAATGTTTAGTACATATGTCCCTAATAGATTACAAGGATTAATAGGATATTTCAGTAATGCTCAACGTCCACAAGGGTCCCTTTTTTTCAAACAAATTTTATTTCCGTAAGAAAAGCTTAGGATTCGGTGCAGAGATTTCATTTTTTGCTTTTATAAGCCACTTTCGCAAAAGATATAGAGTAGGGATTTTTAGTAATGCATGGATGGATGAATTAAGTTTTTAAATATTGCATTCTATTTTCGTTTACGCGTTGTTTCTCATTAAAATTTGAGTAATTTTCTCCAAGTTGGTCCATTTTTTTTCAAAATTTAAACAAAAGAAGTTTTTGTTTACCTGGTAACCGCAGCATTACGTGGGAACTAAATCCCGACGAACATTTTGCTCAAGTTAAATTATCAACGTTTAACAGAATTACAGCGATATTATATTTGGGTTCCAATTCACACAAATCTCTCCATTTGTGGTCGATTCGTAGTGCATTGCGTGGTGCGTAGTTCATGCATTTTGAATGTCATCTGGAACATGAGAAAGTTTTATAATACTATCCTGCAATTTTATTTTATCCTTATTCTCATTGAAATTCAACGAGCACTATCATCTAGTTGAAGATAAAACAAAAAAAAAGAAATAAAAAACGACGCTGCCTATCGTCTTCATTTACATAGTAGGCGCCTTCGATTACAGCTATTGTGGTCCCTAATCGTACGAGAAAAGATGACATTTTAAACCTTTCTGTATTGCAGCTTAATCGTCTGATTTTATGAATGAGTTTTTACTTACATGATAGCAAGGAGTATTTTATGTATTCTATACACGTCTTTGGGGAAGTAATTCTCCATAGAATACTGCAGGAGCTTAAGCCTATTCTTTTTCCTACGCTGTGATAGCTGTTTTTATTCCAAAATTATATGATGTAACTTCTAACTCCCTTTATATCTTCGAAGATTCTTATCCTACTCCTGTTCACCCCTCTCCCACATCCTCCTCCTCTCCAATCCACCCCCTTAAAAATGTCTTTACCCTTCAAGAGCGTCCGTCCTCCATCCACTTTTGTAACTCTCTCAGAATTCCTTCGACAGCCTCCTTCTTCTTTCTTAACATCTTCTCCTCTCATAATGCCCAATTTCTGAACCATACAACGTATTCTATTTTATGTAACCTATATATCTATATCTTAGTATCTATTTAATAACAATATTTATTCCACATGTGGAGAAAACAAAGTATATATATATACAATATATGAAAAAACAATAAAGTGGAATTTAGGTACCCCATAGGTAAACCTGTTTTGGGGTTAACATCATTAATTAACTTGAAGCGGCTGGCATATGTATAATCATTTTTTTTAACCTGATAACAGTAAAACAATTATAGATAATATATATTGTGTGCGGAATTATAGGAGAGTAAAATAATTTATAGGAATTTTCACTTACAACAATACAAATAAAAGATGATTAAGAACAATGGCAATGCAGTATAAATAACAAAGTAAAAATCACTAAGACTAAACAACAACTTTTAACAATTTTTCGATGTCTTCACTCTCTTGGCAGAGGAGCCATTTTTTTAATTTAACAGAAACAAAGCCGTTTATTATATAAAAGTTTAAACTAATCCTTCTTCGCTTCTTCGAACGTATGTTCTCTCAAAATGTTTTGTTTTGTCTTGTTTTCAATTTTCAAAAACAAATATGTATTCAAATAAAAATAGGTTAAAAAGGAATTAGCAATACTTGCTATTTTAATATTGAGTTTTACAATCTAGCCCACCTGAATCAATAGTTGTAAAATTCTTACATAAATGTAATTAACTAAGCCCAATTTTACTCAATTTGCCTGCATATTTTCAAATTCATTCATTTCATTTAGAATGGGTTTATTTTTTCCAACAGAATATAAAAGAAGCTGAAGAATAAAAATGTTATATACTAAAGTAGAGTAAGTTTGCTTTGGCTCTGCGAGTGTGTACAATATTTATTAATTCCATTGCGATATTTAATTAAGTTTGACGCTAAATTCAAACAAGACGTTTTGTCAAACAAGTCTTGACTTGAGTGATTTTTGCTCACTCTCGGGGCCGTATCTCGGAAGCTAGGGGGAATAAATTTGAAAATATTTGAGATAATGCATATCAAAGGCATTATAAGTCATTGATAATAACATGAAATCAGTTATAAATGCCGAGTGTTCCATAATCGCCAGGAATGGCCAGAAAACAGCGAAAAATACCGAAATTTTATTCTTTGAGTGCGATGCGGCATGTCATTCCTTCATCCGATTACAATAGTATTCCGCACGATTTATTCTCTATCCAACTGAAATTCAGTTTGGGGGTGTCCCAAAAGATGTTCAATTTTCAAAATAATAAGCACCAGTTTCATTATAGTGATATAGTCAATACTCTCGGGTCCAGCTAACCCAGAGAGATGTTAGCATGTGCCTAATTTATCCGAGCCATGCATACATAGCTCGTGCTTTGATGACATGTTTTATTTCCTCAGTTTCGTTAAAACGTTTTGCATAGACATTTCACCTCACTCGTTGTACACTTTTTGCCTAATCGGCAATAAATAAAAAGTTATAGGTACTTCTACTTCTAATATCCTAAACCCTGAATCAAAGTATCGTTGACCTTCATTTTGAATCATGTCTCGTACTTTGATACCTTGAAAGTCTTATATATTGAATTATGTAAAATATTTGTCAAGAGATATAATTTACTTCATGAGTTAAGTAAGCGGTAGCAACTCAACCTTCTTAAACGTGTTGATTACCTTACCTGAACAGTTGTTATCATCAATTGCTTTTATCAACCAATTTTGAGTTTTCATACCCATTTTTAGGTAACAATTATTTATTTATTTTCAAGAACCACCGAAAACAACTCTAACTGGGGTTATTAACAATTAACAATTACATCGGGATATTAACAATGGACAAACACACACAACCATACCCTGGGAGGTGAAAAATCCTCCCCAGGCGGGACTCGAACCCGCGACCTTTGGGTTAGCAGGCGAGATCGTTACCCCGCAGCCACCGAGGCCGGCAATTAGTTGTGTTATCCCAAACAGAGATACCATATCTAATTTAACTTTCTGCTAAATTTAACTTTCAAAATGAAAATTGACAGAATATTTATAAATGATCCAGTCGATACATAATAATCTTCCGGTTATCATTCAGTTTAAAAATACTTTCATCAACAAATCAATGATATCCTATTACAATCAATATAATTATCTTAAGATTAAGCTTTCCGGGGAACAAACCCGTAAAATGTTCTTCATTCAGGAACCTCTAATCAATCTCCATTTTAATTTCAAATAACCCCTACACAACCTAAGAATAATAAAATAAACAATAAAAAAACTAAATTCTATACATAAGTCCGATTTTTGTTTTAAAATAAAACTAAAAGTACAGAATACATTTTAAAATATTAAAAATAATTTTTCGCAGCGTAGATAAATCACAACGTACGTACAATTTTCTGAATGAATCACCAGAATGGTACACTTATTATGTTGGAGATGGCAACATGAGAAGGGTGAAGTAAGTTAAGTTAACCACCTGGAGCCGGTCACAATAATTAATTTGTAATTTACAGCACATATTGGAGAAGTGTACTCTAACATTCGCAACTTAATGCGTAGGACTACTTTGGTATCACCAGAAAACAATTACAAATCTTTCATAGAACTCTGCTCAATGATTTGATATGTTTTGTCATGCGTGTAACTTTGAGAAGTATTCATAAAATATTTGAAAAGCAGGTTTTATGATATCAGGCCTGGCCTGGAGGAAATGGCACTAATTAATAAAGATAAGGAAAAAATATATTTCCAATAGCACAAGGATTGTATTGCTACGCCGTGGCTCAATAATGTTTATTTCTCTTTTCAATATGAACAATAAAAGTATATACTACACTTCAGCTTTGTTGCGAACACAGATAGTAGGAAATTACGCATAATAATTGATGTACGACACTAAGTCCATAAAAATGCGACTATATCTATATATATACAAATAAAAGGTTGTGTCTTTTATACAAACCGAAAGTTTTACTCCTATCGGGCTGATATTTTGTATACTAATAGGTTAAGACCGGAGGAAAATTGGAGGCTATTTTAAAGACCTCAGGGCCCCAAAAGGTCCCAAAACGGGGGCCCTTTGGTGGTCTACGATACGTATTAGGTTTTTTGTAGACGTTTCTTTTTTTGCTTTTTAAAATTAATTTTGCTCAAGATAGAGGGTTGAAAATGCTTAAATCAAATGGCTAAAAAAATGAAGTTTATAATTCTTCGAATTAAATATCTTTTCCAATTCTAATTTGCCTGAAAATTGTGTTTTTAGCTGCAAAAACGCTAATTTTTCTCTGAAATCAACAATTGAATATTTCCTTGATAGCCAGATTTTGATACTTGGCGCATTTAAAATTCATGTGGCTTAGTTAAGGTGATTAGGAATGCAAAGCGTTGTTTTTTTTAAATAGTTTTCTTTTATGATTTTTAAAATTACTTTCACTCAAGATAGAGAGTTAAACTGTATTATATCAGATACCCAAATGCAGGATAATGAAGGAAGTGTAACCCCGAGCAACGCTGGATAATTCAGCTAGCATTTAGAGATATTATTGGAAAGGCCACCGGATCGTTAATCTAGTATACACTCCTCATTGACCATATCAGCTTCTGGCAGTGCCAAATGGGTAAGAGGTTAAGAGGGAGTCCTAGCGAAATGTATTCCACGAAGCGTCTGTTCTTCAACGTGAGGGAGGCCGAATTGCTTCTCCCAGCGCGGCGGGGGGTCTGACCCCATTGAGGTACGCCATTGAATGTGATGGGGTCGTTTCAAATCCAGCAGTGAAGCTCGCATCGATTGAATATCCAAAAAAATGAGGGGAAGATACTCGGACACTTCAAACCTTATCGCTGGGAAAACACATGCGAAAGATTGTTGGAAACTCCACCAAGGGAAACTGAAATGTTTCGAATGAATCACAAGAGGGTCATCAAGAGTAATATAAGGGAAATAAAAATACGCTTCATACTCTATTTATGCCACATTTAGGGTCCACCTATGATATTTATCTTTGGTATTTGTGTTTAAAAAAATATATTTCTCCACCGACACATTTCTAGGGGGACTTGTTATCTGCAGAGAGACAAGCCAGGGAAAATGATGACACTCGGAGAGTTTAAGAGTAAGTAATAGGAGAGAAATAAATTTGAATGAAGTTTTCGTGTTTTACGATCACATTCCGTTTTTGCTACAGCCGTGATTGGAGTAAGGGGAGAATGTATACACATTCTGGGATTAACATGTAAGAGAAGCATGTCAGGTAAAGAATTTGTTTAATTTCGTCAATTTTGTGCAGACGTTGTTTATGCCCAAAACACTATCTTTCGCTTCGAGGTCAAATTCGTATGATTTGAATTTGTCTGAGAAAACACTATCCTAAGCTCAAATGAATGGAAATGTTTCATTATGTAACAGTGAAAATACACCATTTAGCAACTCTATGCTACTCCAGGCTGTAATAGGAGATGGAAAATGTCAGAAGAGCCAGCCCACTATAAAGGAAGAATAAAAAGGAATTTCACATTGATTAATATAATAACGATCAGTTTCGTAATAGAATTATATTATCAGGTGATTTTACAGTACCTGACAAGGTGTATGCTAATCACAATCCCCACCTCCTCTATGCATACATGCGCTATGTCAACTAATTTCAATCATCTGAAGATGTAACATTGTTACGAAAACGGTCGTAATTTAAGTAAACAGTGTGGACCTACAAAGTGATATTTTCACTTTTCACAACATATTTTCTCTATTAAAATTAGCCTTGCAAGTAACCTCTGGAATTCTATTCCAATTAATTTGAGGAAATCTCTTTCGTTGGCAATTTGTCAATATAAATTGCAAGGAATTTTATTTAAAGAATGTTTTCTAAAATAGTTTAGCTTGTTCAGTTTAATACTGAAATTAATTTCAGTTTAATTCTCATTACTAATTTTATTCTAGACAAAAATTGTCTTTTTTACCATGGTCTCATGTTTTTTGTTCTAACTGTTTAAAATGTTTTTTTTTTTCAAATCTCATACGTATTGTAACCTTAGGGATTTTTACCTTTCTATTATCTTGTATCATTGCTATATCTACCTTCGAATTCAATTGCATCACATTTACAGTTATTTTTTTCACTGAGGGTAGTGGTTTTTGTCTTTCTTATTCTCTTTCTCATTAAGCACCATTTGTTTTCTGATTTGAACAAAATAATTTGTTAATTCGATAATTACGTCGCTGTTATTTCATTGTATCGTATTGTTGCTCTAGGTGACCTGTCTCAGAGTATAGTAAAGGTTTATTCTATACTATTCTAACCTTCGAATATTTAGCAGCGTCGGTCTCGAGACATACAATTGCTGTTTCAAAGTAACTTTTTGCTCTTGGCAGTTCTAAGAGAAACACGCAGAATTTCCATCCATTTCCATACTGTGGAATATTGTGTCTTATTTTCAGCCAACTTCACCTATTTGATAATCAGACCCAGTCTCCTTGGAATATCCTGAGTAGTTTTTTCACTTACCTACCCCGAAATATGACTGTGTAAAGGCTATGCATGCATATTTATCAATTTCTTTACATGGACGGTAGGTATGCCTTTACATATAGGCTGACCCAGTTTTTTCGACCCAGTCTCTCAGGTAGTCTCCATATCATACTATCTGTCCGTTGAGAGATAGTGTAAATAATCGTCGGTTACATCATGCGTCGCTTAGTTTGCTGGAGGAACATGTTACTTTAATATGTATGTTTGTTCTTCAGATGATGTGAGGATCTGAAATAATATCCTCGTTGCTGACCTAAAACTCGTATGAACTTAATTTAAAGAGTTATCTTAGTAACACAAGTAACCCCAGAGTTTCAGGCGCATCGCTACCCTGATGGAAATTTACCCATAGGGTCCCCACTCTACTATCACGGATTTAAATAACATTTTATATGGACATTTAAATATACCTCCAATAAACATTTTTAAATTTTTAAGTTCGCCTATTATATATTTGCTGAGATATAGTACTTTGTTTGACCCCGTGTCGTAGCCTTCTTCAGTATGACTATGAGATTTCGGTAATTTTGAGGCATAGTATCTCAGGGGATGTTTTTATGAGTGATTTAAAACATTGGCTATCTTGTACAACTGTTTGCGCTCTATTAAAAAAAATAATAAAAATAACTGTAAGAGCGACCTCCTTGTAGAAAATTCAGGGCGAAAAATAATTAAAAATGTGGCTTTTTATATTTCATAAAGTAAAGGTATAATCAACGTGAAACTTTGAGCGTGATAACATATCAACACATGGTTTATGAATTTAAAATTTCATCTCCCTAGCGCTTTCTATTAGTATAAAAATTGAGTCAAAATTTGGAAATATTTGTATTACTTCAGAAATAGGGTATTTTCACCCCGTTTTTATAAAACAGACCGTCTGGAATTTCTTTTGGATCATTTTCATTGTAAATAGAATGATTTCAACCCTTTAAAAAATATATCTGATTTTTCATCGCGGGCATTTAAGGCCCTAAAAATAGGGAAAACTTTGTAGGAATTCCAAAGAATATAGGGAGAAGGAACGGAAAAATTTAAAATCATTGATAAGAAATTCTTTCTCAAGGAAATGCCGTAAAACTGTAGAGTATGTTTTCCTTCAACTTTTTTCCTGACTGACAGCCTGACAGCCTTCGGTCAGTTATTTCCCTAGAACAAAACGCTCCCTTAGGGAAAACCGTCAGGCATAGGCAAAATTACACCAGGAAATTGCATGAAGTGAGGGGTGCAGTGCATAGAGCATATTACTATACATATAGGGAAAAAAATGTATTCATAAAAACAAAAAAAAATATCCTGAATAGTTTAATTTATACAACCATAGGAGTCATTATTAATAATGTAACTGACAAAATATCTTTAATAAAAAAGACGCGCAGCCATTTTAAAAGTCACCTCTTCAGTCAACTACATTTGTAATAAAACAAATATATTCTATGCCACTGCAACCCACATTCAAAAGCATTTCCCAGAGAAAATGCATTATAGGGAAACCATTCCCTAGAGGTATACTTTCTAATGAAAACGGGAGTACAGTTTTCATGGCAATTTTCCGACAGGGTCCTTCCAACAGTTTTTCCACATTCTCTGTACGCTCGAAGACGGTCTAAAAAAAACTTAGAGGTCTTTTTTTGTATCCTGTTCACCTCACGAACCAACTCTATCAATTGTAAATGACTGTAATTTACCAAAAACGAGGCCTTTTTTAAGAGCTGAGCATCATTTCTTGTCCTCTTTTTGCAGCAGTGGAACTTCGTATCACTTTTGAAGTAGATAATACAATAAAATACAGAGAACGTTACGTTATAAAAACTCAAAACTAAAATTCGAGCAAATAAGTCCAACAAAGCAATTTGAGGGACTGGGACGGGAGACTAAAAGAGTTGGCAGCGTTTCTCAAACTTTTTCGTTTTTGAATGAACGTGCAGCAGCGACGCGCAGTAACGAATTAAAAATGAACTTTCCTGAATTAAAACTGCGGAAAATGGTTTATCTACATCGTTAAACCACAGGATTGCACTTGATATAAAATGGGAAAACTAAACCCTTTTGCAGGAATTCAGTTTTTATATGCATAAACTTTTTTTTTGTTTGAAAGTTTTTAATTCAAAAGTTATAAGGAGTGATCTGATTGTATGATTAAACCACCTTGTTTCACTGAAGGTGGCAGGAAATGATGGTGGGAAATAAGAGAAACATATTGTTGGGTATTCAGAGATGAGTATGTATTTCTTCCTGCGTATTCTTAGGGGTCTTAACGTGAGGAAAGTTCTTGAAGTGCAATTTGACTCGCCCAATAGATTATTCTGCACGCAATTCATAATTGAGGGCCTGAGTGACAAAGTAATACAAGTAACAAACACCGTACAGTGTCACCTGTACCACTTTACCCCGGTAATAAATGACGAAAAGCAAAGTGGCTTGAGTGTTCGGCGGCTAGATTGCCGCACCATACGTCCGAACACTTGTAATCCATTTCCTGTAGCTCTCTGACGGTACTCGACGGTACCAACATATGCATTTTTATCGTTTTTCGTGTTTATTTTATGTACTTGTATTATCTTGACTCTCAGGCCCTCGATTCTATTCTCCCTTTAGCCTCGAGGTACTACTTAGCCGTTTTGGAGCGACATCCGTTCACGCAGTCAAATGAAAAACAATGTATTAAATGAAAGACTGCAAAAACGCTGCACGCTAATTGAAATAAAGTGAATCACCAAGAATTCATTTCGTCAAATTACTTACCATTTTCTGCAATCACCTATTCAGAAATTGATGAACGTAGATTTTCACAGCGAGGTTTATTTCCAATTGCCAATTTCTGGGGGGTTATTTTGTAATCTCACTTGAGTGAGAATACGTCATAAAATGTGGAAAATTACGTCATTTTTCGTAGTTCAACTCCACCACCCAGGCGGCGTGACCATCTTCGGCTCTCAAGTGGTGAACTGCCGGTCTATTAATTTGATTCATCCGCTCTTTCGACTCTTGATCCGTATCTTTCGACTCTTGATACGTTTCATTTGGCTCCGCATTTCCTTAGTTCCATATCACCTGGGGCCCGATTCTGATCTTCCACTAGTCAATGACTGGTGGAAAGTTCCACCATTCGTTCATTGGACGACTCTTGATCCGTTAAATGAACGGCTCTGGAGAGCGGAACATCACTAGCTTATGCCGATTTCCAACTTACCTCGAAACCGCGAACAAAAAAAATGTCTACCTTCCGCACGCTTACTTCCGTCGGAAAGTTTCCATCACGACACTAGCGCTGTTCCACCAAGTGGATGACGGGTGGAAGGGAAGCTTGACTTTCCACCAGTCATTTAACGATGAATGATATAGTGAACGATTCTCTGGTGGAAGGTGGAACATGTGACGTAGTGTCGGAAAGTCATGACGTTTTGGTGGAAACTAATGCCCTGTTCAGACTACTATCGTACCTATCATCGTCCTGACGATAGTTGCCGGAAATAGTAGTGTGAACGCAAGTCCGGACAGCGGTACTCGTAGTTCCTAACACTGCCACTTTTACGATGGTTAGCGCTGGTATCACGACCGGAAATCGGAAATGATGAATGACGATAATCAAAAACGTCAATCATTATATTGATTTAGATGGTGGTACTTTGATGAATAAACAAATATAGGTGTCATTTGCTTGTAAAACCACGTCGAAAGTAAAAACGCTTACTCTTTTCTTGTTCGTCGCGATTCCTGGTGAGGGCAGCACTGAGTTACGATAGTAGTGTGAATGCGTGCAGGTTGCTACGATGGTAGTATAGTAGTCTAAACGGGGCATAATGACGTTTAGCATCGGGAAAGCATCAGAATCAGGCCCCTGTCGTTAGGAACGTGAAATCGAGCCACCATCGGACCTCGGCCGATCGTGAGCCGATCATTAAGAGACCGCAAAGAGTCATTAAAAAGGTGAGATTACAAAATAACCCCCCTGGAGTCGCTGCGTGCAAATCTTTGTCTTCTAGGCTTTTTCGTCAATTTCAGGACACACAATGTAGAGATAAGTGAAGAAATTGACTGAAATCCAAGGGTTGGTTTTCTGCAGCTCTCCACATCACTCTCATTTTAGTTAACTCTTACTCCTTCTTGTTTCTTAACTTTAATGCCCCTCTTCATCTGATTCATGTACACAATCCTAGGTCTTCATTTGCAGTTTCTCATTTTTATTTACTTATAAATTGTTATTTTAAAGAAGCTCTTTGTGCCAGAATGGTTTCTTTTCCTTCTTAGAGTTTTCAATCAAATTCTTTTCTCATCAACTCTGCGTTGAACTTCTTCATTGGTAATTCTCTCCAATGATTTTTATCTTCATCAGTCGTTGCTTACATCACATTTCCACTTTTTCAATCTTTTTTGATTTGCAACAGTTTTAATACAAGCTTCATTTCCGTATAAGAGCATGATCTAAACATATGTTTAAAAAAAGTGTCTTCTTATTTCCAATGTTGCCGGAATTACAGCGCTAAAAGAACAGGATGTTTTATAATCACATCGATATACTCGTGCGCAACGCTTTTGTGAAACAGATAATTTATTTTCTATGAAGATACACTTCTTCCGGGTATTACACCGCGTAGGTCCATTGTTCTGGGACGACAGTTTCGCCGGCGTTGCAGTCGGCTTCTTCAGGTCAGTGAAGTGTGGATGCAGTATGTTGGCCGCCTTATATATCTTATCCGTAGGGGTTAGGTCACTCGTGATTGACTGTTGCTGTTTTTCTTTTTCCCGCGCAAAACGCGTTTCCAGGCATTCGCGAGGGAATAGCCATCTTCCCTATTGAAATTGTCTTCATTGTTGCTTATTTCAATGGCTATTCCCTCGCGAATGCCTGGAAACGCGTTTTGCGCGGGAAAAAGAAAAACAGCAACAGCTTATCACGAGTGACCTAGCCCCTGCGGATAAGATATATACGGCGGCCAAAATACTGCATCCACACTTCACTGACCTGAAGAAGCCGACTGCAACGCCGGCGAAACTGTCGTCCCAGAACAATGGACCTACGCGGTGTAATACCCGGAAGAAGTGTATATTCATACTCATCAACCTGCGGAAGCCTACACAAGGAATTTATTTTCTAATGATGGATGGACACAGAATGGACAACGGCTACTCCCGCTAAATTGGCAATGGACATAATGCTCAAATGTGACTGAAAGTTTGCAGTGGTTAAATATGGCGACAAGAATCAGGAAGAGATCGGTGTTGACTCAGCATTGCATGGACGTATTCACTGAATGTTACTAGGGGTTGTTTTCAATGCAACATATTCGGGCATTCTTGCAGTGTCATATTGTTTGAATACCCTAAAAGAAAAGCCTCCAATCACCAGAAAGACTATAACGTTTGATTAAAACGGGTAGAGAAATTCGATGAAATTACGGCTCTGCTTTGAAGATAAACTAGGATTCATCAATCGATTAGTAAGAAGGTCCTCGAATGAATAAGTGAATGAGAGATTCCACTTTACCCTGATTAGACCACGCCGTGAATATGCCGCAAGCATTTGGGACCCTACCCAGAGGGATTTAGTTCACGAATAAATAAAATAGAAAGGAATTCCGCATGCATCGTTAAAAACTACTAACAGCGGACAAGGAGTGAAACACAGTTGACGGAAAGACTTGGTGGAAACGATACAGAGGCCCACACGTAAGGTATAAATTACTTGAAAAATTCATATCAGAAGAGTTTCAGTATGACACGTAGGATATTATTAAAACCCCACACCTTCTCACGAGAGCTGATATAAACGACAAAATTGTTGAAATGGAAATTTCTCAACATTAATCCCATTCTCAACATTGAGCTATGGTGTTTATGTATATTTAAAATGAATATTGGTTGCTAAGTATATATTTCTTGTTGACGTTTTTATGCACGTTATTATTGTGTCTTCTCCTTTGAATTAAAAAGGTGTTGATATAAAAAGATGTAAGAACTAGTGTTGCTTTTCTTCGTAAAATATAAAAGCTATACATCCTAAGATGAAAGTATCACTTAAAAAATAAGATAGATACACTGCCGAAATGATAGGAATGAAAATTCTCTTTACACGTACCGTTAGTCACTAACAAAAACAAAGCGTGAAGAAGGATTTAACGCTTTCCCGGTGACTAACACGAGTAAACTCTTCTCGGGCTCTACGCTGTATCTCCACTATTTCGGGAAAAATCTCAAGGATTATGAAAAGATACGACATAGAAGCTGACCACAATTCTATGTCTAAACTTAAGAGAACATCTAGTATGAGTGAAGGACCCGATCGGCCTCATGACTCCTAAACCCCATGTGAATGTGACTAAACCTACGTGGGTGAGACGGGTACAAAAATTGTCATGATACTGAATGAACACCGCAGATATTTCAGGCTTGGTCAACCCGAGAAATTAGCGGGAGTTGAACACAGCATTAATTTGGACCAAATGATTAAGTGGGACGACACAAAAATGTTTTGGCGACCAGGAAATGTTTGAGATCGACTCAATAAAGAATCCATTGAGATTCAAATGGATAGTAAAAATTTCAATCGCAATTACGCTTATAACATCAGCAATACTTGGAATCCACTTTTGAAAAGAATTGTGAACGCAAGAACTAATCCTCCGCTGAATAACGGTCTCTGGAGTCAACAATCGGCTTTTTATAGTTACTTGACTCTGTGACCCTCAGATTGAGAGTTGAACACGCTACCCCCTGAGCCAACCCGGCCCCCCATTTCCATCATAAACATATAAAATGATTTTAAATGGAAATAGAACCAGCTTTTCATGACATGAGAGTTTATTTCTTACGATAAAGATCGCGCAGATAATTCCCCATCGATATCTCACGCACGGCTGAAGTCAAGGGAGGAGAGGCTGAAGCATCGTCGTTAGTTTGCCTCGAACCTTTGAGGCGTTCAGTAATTGTGAGAGGGGTAGGTATTCGCCGAGGGGCTACGGGAAAGGAGTATGGGAATGTAAATTGGCATCTAGCGGCTCTTTGTGGGAAATAAATACGTATTAATCAATATTTCGGGGTAATGGGGCGGGCAGTCAGGTACATATATACTTTCACATTCTACGATCCTACGCACGTATATTGCTTTTGGAATCGGAAATCCAGGAAGGCTAAAAGTATGCACTTGTAGCCCAGGAAGCCTGAAAATGTTCACTTCTTCCATAAACCAATATCACTGCGATGTGAAGACACATACGCAGTCCCGCGCGCGGGTTCAAATTCCGATATTTCCTAATTTCTCAGCAAAATGTGGGTCTAGAAGGCCTATAAAATATCCACCGCGTAAGAATAAACTATCAGTGCCATGCATACCTGGCTGTATCGCCATTGACTGGCATGTAACGGACCAGCCCTAGTTAGATTTACAAATGGAGGATACCATTATAGTGCATGAGCCGTATAAGTCGTCTGTATTTGAAACTTCAAAGTGTAAGCATGCAATTTCATGGCAGAAGGTATCGATAACAAAATAAATAGGTACAATTAAGATCACGCTTAAATCTTCTAAGGAAAAAAGCCTTCTCTTTTGACTGCAAGAAGTATTAATGGTTCACTCTTGGAATCTAAAGTAATGTATTTAACTGTATCAGTTGCTATAGAAACCCATAAAGAACATGTATGGTTTTACTCTTGTGATCTTTAATTTTAAATGAAATCTATAAATCTAACTACACAAGTTTATACGTATATACACATCTATATATACATCTATCATTTCAGGAAGTTTTTCCACAAGTTATCACAAATTACAAAAATCACCGATGGCTTTGCGAACGCGCTATTTTGGTTGAAAAAAAACAACGTCAATGCAATCAACTACGCTATCCACGAACGAATTTTGGGCGAGTCTGTCACCTACAAATCGATTGATAGCGTCATGAATGCGGACGAGATTTTTAACTCTTCCATTGAGTTTTTAAATTCGCTGGATCTTTCTGCTGTACCACCGCACAAATTGTCACTCTAAGTCATCGCACCCATAACTCTTTAGCGCAACATTAATGCATCACGAATGTGCAATGGAACCAGGCTCCCTGTCAAACCACTGATACCAAACGTCATCGAAGCGACAATTCTGAGTGGTAATTCAAAAAGAGAAGATGTGCTTATTCCACGTATTTCCATCATTCCCACCGACATGCCATTTGATTTCAAACGACTACAGTTCCCCGTTTGCCTTACATTCTCAATGACAATCAACAATGTACAAGGTAAATTGCTTCAAGTGTGTGGATTTAATCTGAAAAATCCATGCTTTTCACACGGTCAATTATATGTAGCATGCTCATGAGTGAGATAGCCGAAAAAGTAACTTGTTTTTGCAAAGGGCGGTGGGACAAAACATATTGTATATCCGAAAGCACTCGAATAAAATTATCAACTATATTTTAATATTCAAAATATAATTTTATTTTATTAATGTTAACCGTATAAATGTGTCTGCTTTGTATATGTGTGCCTACTTAAAAAGAAAAAGAGGCATTGCAACGCATGCCGGGCCCCGCCAGCGATCGCGCCTCAAGTTCGCGTCACTTAATTTCTCTCCCAAGTTTGCATCGGATGGAAAGGCTTACTAAAACAATGCAACTGCTGTTTTGAGGAAAAAATTATTCTGAATGTTTTTTTCATTTTTGGAAAGCATATACACTCATTTAGCCACATTTCCCACTGCTTCCACTTGAGCAGTGCTAAAAAAAGAAAAAACACCAAGTTCACTTCAAGAGCACACCAGACATAGTTGCCTGCAAAGCAGGCATCAGGTCTGCTAGTCTATATATATATATTAATTTTGTAGCGTATCAGTCATTCTGTATCCATTTTGTTTATATCTCTCTCAAGTTTTTAGCTACAGAATTGAGGTGTGGTGCATTAAATGTAGATTCTCTGTCTGTATGATTTGGTAGGTGGCAAACTTTGCGGTTTTTTTACCCCAAAAATTGTTAACATTTACACCCATAAGAAAAGCGTTGAATTCGGTGCAGGTTTTTCTTCATTTGCTTTTTTAAATAACTTGCACTCAGGATATTGGATGGAGATTTACATCATAGAACGCATAAAAGAATGTAGTATTTAATTACTTCATTCAATTTTCTTTTACGATTCGTTTTTGTCGAATTACTGCGATTTTATCTCGAAACTCAATAATTTTTCTTTCCTTTCAACAATAGATATTTCCTTGGCAACCGGGCTTGAATACCCATTTAAGAGCGATTTTATGAATGACTATTCACTCCTGCAGCCTTTAAAGGCCAGGTTCAGTGACTAATTTGATAGTTGTAGTCAAAAGACTACAGTTCCCCGTTCGCCTTGCCTTCTCGATGACATCAGCAAGGGTCGATCGCTTAAAGTGCGTGGATTAAATCTGGAAAATCCATGCATTTTGCGTGGTCAATTATAATATGCTCCATGCTCACGAGTGGGACAGATCAGTAATGCCTAATTCAACACCAGGTGATGAACACAACGCTTGCCTCAAAGCGTCGCATCTTCGGAGACATGCACAGAAACTCACGTTAACGACCAATATGCGCGTAAATCAGCGCAATGTGCTAACTATACTTGTAAAAATCTGTTGAATATCGGTAATGGAAAAGTACCAGTTGATGCCGACACAAAAAATATTTCCATTCCATTGAACTTATATATCATTGTTCCATCGATCGAACAATCATTTCAGAAAGTTTATCCACAAGTTGTTACCAATTACCAAAATCGCCGATGGCTTTGCAAACGCGCTATTTTGGTAGTATAAACACCGAAGTCAATGAAATCAACTACGTCATCCACGAACGAATTTCGAGGGAGTCTGTCACCTAAAAATCGATTGATAGCGTCATGACTGCGGACGAGATTTTTAACTCTTCCATTGAGTTTTTAAATTCGTTGGATCTTTCTGGTGTACCACCAGACAAATTATCACTCAAAGTTGGCGCACCCATAACTCTTTTGCGCAACATTCATGCACCACGAATGTGCAATGTAACCAGGCTCACTGTCAAACCACTGATACCAAACATCATCGAAGCAACAATTATGAATGGCAATTCAAAAGGAGAAGATGTGCTTATTCCACGTATTCCCATCATTCCCACCGACATGCCATTTGATTTCAAATGACTACATTTCCCCATTCACCTTACATTCTCAATGACTATCAACAATGCACAAGGTAAATCGCTTCAAGTGTGTGGATTAAATCTGGAAAACCCATGCTTTTCACATGTTTATTTTGCGAATACACAAAATATCATCTTCTTTCATTAATGTTGAACATGTAAACGTGTGTTCTTTGTGTATGTGTGCCTAATTAAAAATAAAAAGAGATATTGAACGCATGCCGGGCCCCGCCAACGATCGCGCCTCAAGTTCGCGCCACCTTATTTCTCTCTCAAGTTTGCATTGGATTGAAAGGCAATTGCTGCAATGCAATTGCTGTTTTGGTGAAGAAAAACTATTCTGAATGCTTTTTTCAATTTTGGGAAACATATACACTCATTTAACCACATTTTCCACTGCTTCCACTTGAGTAGGAAAATAAAAAGAAAAAAACACCAAGTTCACTTCAAGAGCACACCAGACATAGATAGACTGCCCGCAAAGCAGGCAGAAGGTCTGCTAGTATCAATTGAAAACTACACTATACTATTGAAAATACTATGCATACACATAAATATTTAAGCATAGGTTATGTTCACGCAATTGTATTACTTAAAATCCGTTGAAATTCTGATCATATGACTGCAATGTTCAAATGCATTGATTGCCGAATATCGGTGATGTTCTCGATTGACAAATTAATTGTTTGCTTATTATTTTTTATGATAAGCCGGAAATGACGTTCAAGCAACGTAATGGCGTACATTTAGCATTAAAGAGAGAGAGAGAGAGATCGCGACTCTCGTCACTTCTATGGAAGTCAATAATATTCATTAATTTTTTGTTCCTCATCTCAACATTGGTCTTTAAAGTACTGGCGAAGAGCCTAGGGACATCTAGTCTGATCTGATAGCCACTTCGTTCCATGGCCGGAGAGCTTTTAATCGAGACAGCGGTCGGTTGACAATCCTCCTTAAAGTTATTATTTTTTAGGTCAGTAGGTATTAGATTTGTTTTTCAAATTGATGTTGACTAAAGATTGGTTCAATTTAGCTGAAAACATAACATTTCGTTAAAGTTGATCAATTTTGGCGGAGTTATCAAAATTAATTGAATTTAATAATTAATATAAGTAACTTTTCTTCCTATTAAAGGGCTAACGTAAGATTTGCCATTGTAATAAAGGAGTAAATTATGGGATTCGTGTTCAGCTTCGATAATAAATGAAAGAGGATAGTGAGAGTAGTAATATATTTTTCACCAATTTCCTCTACGTTTCCTTTAGTTTATTCAAAATGCTATATTATGTAGTAGGATTTGATATACAACTAAAATGACTGCTTAAAATAATTAATTGGATGGCTCTCCAAAATATATTGGAATGGATACCAAATCGGATGCCACAGCAGATGGATGTCTCAGTAGTGCTTTATCATGCAGCCATTTCATTCAGTGTACCTTAAAAGCTTTTGAAAAATCTATCAGCAGATAACCAGGCAGCCAATGTTGGGCTTTAGGCGACAAGAAAAAGTCTGTTAAGGATAGAAATTGTTACAATCAAATCGTACTTTTAGTCCATCAAATGTTAGCTTTCAGCGAGGATGACGTCCCAGTTAATAACACATTCAATGAATTTACGAAATAGTCTCAGGACGAGTTATCCAAAAGGAAAAAGTCCAATAAAGCAGACAATTGTACTATGCCCTAGATTCTAGAGTAATTAAGTGGGCCCATAAGAAGAGTGAAATTGAATGGCAGTAGCTCTAACCGTTAAAGTCACATTGAGTGCCTAACGAGAAAGCAAAGCAGTTCCAATTTTATTCAACGTAACATTTAGGCTTTGATTGTCAGTCTATGAAAAAGCAGCGTCATGAGTAATTCCTAATTACTGAGAAAGGAATTCATAAGCAATGGATACAAAAGATATTTAATGCTGGAAAGAGGAATGAAAATTGGAATTTAATTTGGAGGATATTGCTTGAAAGCTAATAACGGAGAGTAGGAAGAGTAGTTCTCCTTGAAATAAATACTGCATCTTGTACGCGAAATATCAATCTTACATTATATCAAGTATGAATATACGTTACAGTAACTCATTTATTACGGTAACACACTCGGGAAATATAAAACAAAATACAAAACGACTGTATGTTTTGAATGCCATGCTGGCAAAGACGACAACTTTATAAGAGATGAGTAGTTCTTATTCAGCGTACAGCAGAATACTTTCCCAGATGATAAAATCCTTATTATGCATGATTGGTATCAGGTTGCAATCATAATTTACCCAAAGACGCAAGATTTATAGTAGACTTTGGATATAAATCTTACGCAGGCCTAGTTAATATTACAGAACAAGTATACAAAACAGAAATTTCAGTTGTAGGTATTGTATCGTTTTGCTGATGAAAGTGTAGAATTTCGAAATATTTCCGCTGCATTGGTTTTGGATTCTCTCGTCAAAGTTGTGAATACATTTAATAATTAATTTACAGATCAATTCTGAAGTGCCTTGGTTGAAAAGAGAATCACGTCATGAAAATATATGGAAAATCCAGAGGGATGGTTAAGAAACCAAAGAACTTCAACCGAGAAGATACATACTTACTGGTAACTATATGGAAGAGACATTTTTCGGTGACAAGACAGAGTAAATACGTCCTGATTGACTGCCAAGAAACGAGAGGTAGGAGACCATCCAAGCTTCAACCAAGAAACATTTATGCTTTGTTTTTTCCACATAAATTTAATATAGTATTGGTGTATTTACAACCTTTTATTGGTGAGTTTACGACCTGAAGATAACGTCAAGTTGGCACCATGGTCGAACTATATAGAGTGTATGTAGAAAAACAAAGCATTACGTTTTCATTCACAATGACTGTAAATGCGGGCCCCGCTATTGGCATTAGTCTCTTCAGGGCGGAATAATTGTCAGTTAATTTGTATGAGCTTTTGGGTAAATGTCACCTGCGGGGGAGGTTTCGGCCCGGCATATGCCCTAAAGGACGACGGGAAACCCGCTAAAAGCGTCGTCAGGCCACCATAACAATATAAATAAATAAATATATGTAAACCAAAACTTGTTCAATAAAAAAACATAACATGACGATGTATAAATTATATATATATATATATATATATATATATATATATATATATATATATATATATATATATATATACTCAATCATTCGAAAAATGACGCTCAAAGGCGCGAATAAATTCATACATTCATAGGAAATGGAAATGGATAGGAACACATAAAAGGACGAACACAGGGTAGTATGCTTTTAACATCTGCCATAGAGAAATTTTAACCAATCAGATGAAGGTAAAACCAAGCGAAAAAACAAGAAAATCGATATTACTTCCTTAAGTGCGGCCAGAGAAATCAAGGACCTAATTTAGGGAATTTATTCAAGAAAAGTTCAAAAAATCTAACCTCAACAAAATATTGCGTGTAGTGTCAAATCTGCCACATATCCTGAGTTTGATATTGATATTAAATGTGAAGATCTATCGAAAACTGTCGCTTTCTATGGACGATTTTATCGATTGATTACGTTTAATATGACTCATATACGATCAATATTTCCACAAAAAAAGTCAAGCAAGATAACAAACTGTTGCAATTCGCAGATAGGCCTTAATGAGTAACAGCGTGGCACTGAAGTAAACCGGAATTTACTCCTGACATCAACGAGACGACCAAATAAAACTTCCTCTCCACAATATGTTCGACCACGCGGATATCATAAGGGAGAATGACGCTGGGGAGTAGATGGATAGCCTCATTGGTGCTAGCCCTTCTTTTTTCTCCTAAATTTAGTGGTCAGAGTGGAAACATGTACCTCATAAATTCAAATACGGTATAATTACGAGTGATTCAGAAATCTTCTTTTTTTAAAAAAAACACGGAAATGGCAGGTCACTAAACAACTCTCTTTGTCACCATAATTGAATATATTTAACTTAATTTAGCTCTACCTGTTGGGAAAAGAGGCGTCATCTGCTGGCCATATTGTTGGACCTATAGCATTTCATTGATATGCCTGTACGTTTTGTTGCAATTTTAGAGGCCTATTCATGTTCTCGCCATTTTTTTAAACCGAATCCATTCACATATTATTCAAGCCCGCACATGGAAAAATCTCACGTTCTCTCTTCATTAAAATCTACACGCTACCGAGCAGCTCTGGGGGCTTGTGGAAGTGGATGTTAAGATATCACTTAGGAAGTAACGAAGGGAATATGAAGTTAAAATTGGAGAAAGGGAAATGACAGAAAAAGAAGTGCATATTCACTTAGCGTCTAAACGTGTTGGAGACGTAAAACGCTCTAAGGTTATTGCAGTAATTTATTTATTTATATTTACCATTGGACATTCAGAAAAAATAAATTGCAATAAACGCTGTCAAGAAAAACAACACACAAACACCTAGATCAAAAATAGATTTCAATAGAAACGAAATTACTTAGTAGTTTTTCAGTTTTGACGTGAAAGCGAATGAAGTGCTCCCCTGGTGGGACAACGAGCTGGAGCACCTTCGTAAGGAGAATAGAAGACTCTTTAATAAAGCAAAGAGGACCATAATGCCTGAGGACTGGGACAACTTCCAAGCTGCCCAACGCAGGTATAAGGCGACAATTAAACGGTCTAAAAGAGAATCTTGGAAGACCTTCTGTGGCAACATGGAGGCCATCCCGCAACTTTCAAGATTCCACAAAATTATTTCAAAAGACCCAGAAGCAGGGGTGGGAGCTCTTTTGCTTCCCTCAGGCGACTTCACGACATCTGACAAGGAAGCATTAAAGCTTATGCTGGAGACACACTTTCGAGGCTTTCTGGAGGGTGAGAAGATGCATCACAGGAGGTTTCCCATCCGTCCGGCTCGGACGGAATGGAGACTGGCCTCCAGCATCGTCTCGTATCATGCCACCAGATGGGCGATCTCAATTTTCAGCCCATACAAGTCCGCTGGAGAAGATGGCATCTTCCCGCCACTTCTGCAAGAGGGACAGGAACTAATACTGCTACCAATTTTTCGCTCCTGCCTGGCGTATGGATATGTACCAAAAACCTGGAGGATCACTAAAGTCGTCTTTATCCCTAAACCAGGAAAGACAGACTACACTAAGGCTGGTTCCTTTAGAGGTATCAGCCTCATGTCCTTCATGCTCAAAGCACTGGAGAAAATAGTGGACTGGTATATAAGAGAGGGACCGCTGAAGGACCATCCCTTACACCCGTTTCAACATGCCTATCAAAAAGGAAAGTCAGTCGAGACAGCGCTCCACAACTTAGTTGCTAAGATAGAAGGAGTACTGGAACATGGGATGCATGGTTTGGGGGCGTTCCTAGATATAGAGGGGGCCTTCAACAATGCAACCTTTGACCAAATCTGCCGTGCAGCCAGGAGGCATGGGGTCCACTCACACATTGTGAGCTGGTTAAGGTACATGCTGGAAGAAAGAACCATTAAGGTTGTCCTAAGGGACAGCACAATGGAGGTGACCACGACCAGAGGGTGTCCACAGGGAGGAGTGCTCCCCCCTGCGGGTAGGGGGATTGAGAATACTCCCGCAGTATCCCTGCTTGTCGTAAGAGGCGACTAAAAGGGCGGGGAGAAAACCCCGAAAACAAACCCAGAGCCATCAAGGGTTGAGCCCGGACAGTCTTGTGGGTCAACTGTCTGTGTGCGGCCATACCACCTGGCCTGCGATCCACCCGCATGTTTGCCGTGTGCGGTGACCCGTAAGGAGGAGAAGGGGATCCTGGAGGGTGAGGTCTATGGTTCCCAGCCGGGTGTCGGATGCCCGGTATGGACTATGGGCCAAGACCCCTCTTTGGCCCCGGATTCTGTGTAAACGGGCGGCCGGAAGCTAGCCACTCCCGGTCAATCGGCTTCCGTGGCGTTAGCTCAACGGTGGCGAGTGCCAGGGAGGTGGGGGTCTGCGTAGGGCGGTCGGAGATGTACGGGTTTGGTGGGCCCGTGCATCGAAGATCCAACCCGAAACAGACAACCACCTCTAGGGTGCTATATCCCCTCGGGTAGCCCTGGCGACCGCACCGGTTTGCGGTGCGGCGTCCCAATTGTGTGGCTCAATGGTGGGTGGGAGCCCGGGGGACGAAGAATTGTTTGGAATGGCGGAATTGAATCTTCCACCTCCAAAAAGATCCCGCCCGGATTCGGGCGGGGGAGCCAATAGTTCACCCGCTTGTACGCGGTTTTTGTTAATGAAGTGCGAGAAAGAAGGGGAGACATTCAAACGGGTGTCCCCTTTTCTCATCCGTAAAGTGCTGTCGGCCTCAGTTCCTGGAGATTTAAAATCGGCAAAAAACTGCGGGACGGGAGCCTGCTAATAGAAACATCTAATAATTCCCAGAGTGAAAAGCTTCTGACACTCAAGAGTCTCCATGATATTCCAGTTAAGGTAGAGGTGCACCGTACCCTCAACACCTGTCGGGGAGTGATATCCCATTATGACCTCATGTACGTGGAAGTCGACGAAATAAAAAGCGAGATGGCGTCTCAAGGAGTCACTGATGCTCGTCGGCTTACCACAAAGCGCAACGGCGAAGTTATAAATACTACTTCCGTCGTACTTACATTTGCGCGTGATAGTCTTCCCGACAAGGTATTCGTGGGCTATGAATCTGTCCCAGTGCGACCATTCATTCCGGCTCCAATGCCCTGCTTCCAGTGCCAGCGCTTCGGCCACATCGCCACGCGATGTGAGGGCAAGGCCACCTGCCCGCGCTGCGGCCAGGAAGACCACGAGTTTGCGTACTGCAACAAGGACCCATGTTGTGTGAACTGCGAGGGTACTCATCCAGCCTATTCTCGGAAGTGTCCCAAGATGGTAGAAGAACGGAAAGTTATGGAGATAAAAACCATAGAAAAAATCCCATACCTCGAGGCAAGGAAGAAATTCATAGCCATGGCAGCCCCTATTTTTTCGAGATCCTTTGCCTCGGTGGCGACCACAAATGTGGTAAAGGCTTCCTAAGGCACTCAGACAGAGAGTAATGACAGCCAAGAAACAGTAGAAACAATGGAAGTAGCCAAGCCGGTTAAGGCACAAATTCCGGCAACAAACAAAAACGACACCAACAACGCTGGTTCTCCTAAGAAGAACCAGCCTAAATCTTTAACCGGGGTAGCGCTGAAACAGCGCGAAAAAACACCATCCCCCGGCCCCTCTGGACTAGCCAAACCACTTCCGGTGGAATCAATGGAGGAGGACGACGGCCCCACGGAGACTGAAGTCCTCCTCGCGAAACAAAAGAGGAAAAAGCACCGTTTTCGGCGCTGACCCTCTTGATTTTTATATCACTCCACATATTTATTTATCTGTTTTTCCTTTTTTATAGATATCTATGACTTTTACCTTGCAGTGGAACTGCAATGGTTTTTATCGGCGTAAGGAGGAGCTGAGTGTTTTAATTCGTGATTTTAACCCGTCTTGCATATGTTTGCAGGAGACTCATTTTAAAACAACGGACAAGGGCATTTTAAATGGTTTTAACGTTTTTAGACTGGACGACACTAGTGGCCAACGAGCCCAGGGTGGAGTGGCGGTTGCTACTCGGGAGGCCCTTTACACTTACCGAGTGCAACTCAACACACCCTTTCAGGCTGTGGCAGTGACCGTGCGTGCCCCCGAGGAGGTCACGTTGTTTAACGTTTATCTCCCGGAGAATGCGCCGGTCACCAGTTTTAACCTAGAAGCCCTTGTCCGCCAGCTACCTCAGCCTTTCATTTTAATGGGAGATTTTAACGCTCACGATCCTCTATGGGGAAGTGCTCGAGCTCAGTCCAACCGTAGAGGACGGATTTTATCCCATTTTATATGTGATAGTAACCTGGTTTTACTAAACAATGGGGAGAAAACCCATTTTAACAGTTTTACTGGCGACTTTTCGAGTATCGATTTATGTATTGTATCGAGCATTTTAGTTACAAAACTTAATATGTCTCTACATGACGATTTGTGTGGGAGCGATCACTATCCCATTTTTATTACCAAGGAACGAAATTTTAATCCAGATTTTATTCGGACGGGTCACTGGATTGTTCAGAAAGCGAACTGGGGACGTTTTAAGGAGACTTTTAATTTCAAATATGACGAAACCAATGATAGTGTTGAAAATGTTAATAATTTGACTGCAAGTATCATTGAAGCTGCAGACAGCAGCGTACCACGCTCTCGCCGTATAATTACGAGGCCTGCGGTACCGTGGTGGAATGATGACTGCGCGAAAGCTATTCGCCAACGTAAAAAAGCGTTGCGAATATTTAATAAATACCCCACCGAAAGAAATTTATCCTCCTTCCGACGACTGAGAGCGAAAGCTCGACAGGTCGTAAGGGATGCAAAAAGAGCTTCCTGGATGAAATTTGTCTCCGGTGTCAACTGCAGGACACCAATTGCACAGGTATGGCGCAAGGTAAGGGGTCTATCGGGCAATCAGCAGCAGCTAGGTGTTTCTTTCCTTAAAGTCAGTGGTGAAGTTCTAACATCACCACATGACATCGGAAAGGCATTTGGCCAGTTTATTTCCAGAACTAGCAGCGACGACTCTTTCGACGAGAATTTTTTACTCATAAAAGAGCGCTGCGCATTGATTCCGATCAATTTCAATGAGACCCGGTGTGTAGCCGACTATAACCTTCCTTTCTCCTTTTGGGAATTAAAGTCTGCCATTGCCGACTCAGGCAACACATCTCCGGGTCTTGACGAGGTCCACAATGCCTTTCTCCGTAATATTCCGGAGAAAGCATTGTTGGAGGTCCTCCACACCTTCAACCAGCTCTGGATTGAAAGTGGTTTTCCTTCGACATGGCGGGAGTCAGCAGTAATCCCCATCCTAAAGCAGGGCAAAGATCGTGGTGACCCGAACAGTTATAGACCCATTTCTCTAACCAGCTGCCTGTGCAAAATAATGGAAAGGATGGTGAACCGGCGGCTCGTTTGGTGGTTAGAGCGCCGAGACCTTCTCTCCAGAATTCAGTGCGGATTTCGTCGGGGCCGCTCCACCATGGACCACCTAGTTCGAATCGACAATTTCATCCAGGAAGCCTTTCTTCTCCGCCAGCACGTGATTGGGGTCTTCTTCGATTTGGAGAAGGCTTACGATCGAGTCTGGCGGCGGAAGGTTTTAAGCACGCTACATGAGTGGGGTTTCAGGGGCAGTCTGCCAATTTTTATCAGAAATTTTTTATCCGACCGAGTTTTCAGGGTTAAAATAGGACAGCACCTCACTGGACCTTATAGGCAAAATAACGGCGTACCTCAGGGATCTGTGCTAAGCGTAACACTTTTTGCCATCGCAATTAACGATATTGCGGATTGCATAAAAACCCCGTTAATTGGATCATTATTTGTCGATGACTTGGCGATTTTTTGCCGATCATCCAAACTTCTCACTGCTTCCAGACAGATCCAACTGACACTAAATAGTCTACACCGGTGGACACAAAGAAACGGCTTTGTTTTTTCTCCAGGGAAAACTGTGTGTGTCCACTTTCATCGCCTAAGGGGAGTCCATATTCCATTTCCGCTTCGCTTAGGTGGCAGAGATCTCGACTACGCACAGTCGGTCCGTTTTTTGGGAATGACCTTCGATTTCCGCCTCAATTGGCGGGAACACATGCAAGTTTTAAAAAACAATTGTTTTAGATCCTTAAATGTTTTAAAGTTTTTAAGCCATGTATCGTGGGAAGCAGACCGCACAACACTCCTTTTATTATACCGTGCATTGGTGCGATCAAAGTTGGACTACGGATGCTTCATTTACTCATCCACTCGGGAGTCTTACCTACGACCCCTGAACAGCGTGCACAACGCAGGGCTCCGGCTCACCACGGGTGCTTTCCGGACAAGTCCTGTTGTCAGCATCCATGTGGATGCAGGTGAGCCGTCATTGTGTCACCGAAGAATCCTGCTCATGTGCAACTATGTTGCCAAAATTCTAACGATGAGGACGCACCCGTGTTTTAACCTTGTTTTTAAGCCTCGTTTTTTAGAAGTTTTTAATCGCAGGACAAAAGCCACTCGGCCTGTAAGTGTACGTTTCCACAATTTTATTCGTGAACGAGGTATGTTATTACCTGAACTCTACCCCATTCGCCATTCTAATCACCCGCCATGGTTTACTCCCGCTCCCAACATAAAAATGTTCCTTCACGACCGACAAAAGGCTTTTACCACTGCTGAAGAGTACCAGCAACAATTCTTAATGTTTCTTTGCCACCATCCCGAATTCGTACCCGTGTTTACAGACGGTTCGAAGTCAGACACAGCCTGTGCCTGTGCGGTCGTATCATCCCACCATGGAGTCATGAAAGCGAAACTCAGTCCGGTTTGTAGTATTTACACAGCGGAACTGTTTGCTATTAAAATGGCTCTTGATGGGATAGATGTTGATGGTGGCTCCTTCGTGGTTTGCTCAGACTCCATGAGCGCCCTAAAATCCATTTCTGGCTTCTCTCCTATGCACCCTATCGTCCAGGGTATCCACTCGTCTTTGCTTTCCCTTGACAAGAAGGGAACCACCGTCTGGTTTCTTTGGGTCCCTGGACACACGGCAATTGCCGGAAATGAGAAAGCCGACTCTGCCGCAAAACACGCTCTCAATCTTGAAGATCTTGAGTCGACGCTGGTACCTTGTGAAGACCTACGAGTTTCACTAAAGAGTGCAGTTCTTCAGCAGTGGAGGGAGTCGTGGAGAACTATCTCAAATAATAAACTGCGCACAGTCAAACCGGTAACGTCAGCGTGGCCCACTTCCGTCAGGAGGAGCCGCCGAGAGGAAGTCGTCATCACCCGTATGAGGATAGGGCACAGCCTTCTGACCCACTCCTTTCTCTTCACTGAAGAGAAAATTCCACCCCGGTGTGATGACTGTGGCTGTTCTCTCGGAATTCGGCATATCCTGACGGAGTGTGACAGATACCGAGACGTGCGTAGCCGACTGAACATTGAGGGCGACCTAGGGTCCATTCTAGGTGACGACCCCGATGCAATTGGCCGCGTAATTTTATTTCTAAAGGAAACAGCGCTTTTTAATAAATTATAATATAACATTTTTCAATGTTTTTAACATCGGAATAACAATAGATAAGCAGAATATCTAACTTTCATGCAACCTTCCTTCTTAGGATATAAAAAGTATATCTATAATTTGATGTATATATATAATGACAGTTAGAGGTGCAAAATGACCATACCGTCGACGCACCCTAAAAAACTAATACTACTACTACTAGGGAGGAGTGCTATATCCACTCTTATGGAATCTGGTCATTGACGAATTAATCACAAGGCTTAATAAAACGGGAGCCTATACTAAGGGATACGCAGATGATGTGGCAATCCTCATCGTCGGGAAATGCCTTGATACCGTCTCCGGACTTATGCAAAAAGCCCAAGACAGGACAATGGTCTGGTGTAACGAAACAGGGTTGACGGTGAACCCTGATAAAACTAAACTCATATTGTTTACCAATAAGAGGAAGAGAGATGGTTTTGACCCCCCTTTACTGCAAGGTAGGATATTACAGTCATCCCGAACGGTTAAGTACCTTGTAGTCATTTTAGACACCAAACTCCACTGGGGAGAGCATCTTGAGGTTTGTATCAAGAATGCATGCGCCTATCTATGGATCTGCAGAAGGGCCCTCGGTAAAACCTGGGGACTTCAACCAATATCGATAAAATGGATTTACACTGCAGTGGTGAAGCCCGCCTTTCTACACTGCTCAATCGTCTGGTGGAAGTAGACAAGGCAGCTCATCGCAAGGAGCAAACTCAACCACCTGCAAAGAATGGCCTGTATGGGTATTACGGGAGCTATGAGAACGACTCCCACCCTGGCCTTTGAAACCCTTTTGAGCCTCGCACCACTTTATGTGGAAGTCGAAACTCAAGCTAGGATGGCGGTTTATCGTCTTAAGAGACAGGGACAATGGAGTGACAGGGGAAGTTTCTCCGGTCACAGACAACTATGGACGGAGCTCAGGGAGTCGAATCCCATTTGTGAAATGGGTACAGACGACATGACAGTCGCATTCAACAAAAAACCGCCTCTCTTCAAAACCCACTTTCCAACAAGGGAATGGTGGGAAAAGGAAGGAGGTAAAGACAACGGAGCATATGTCTGGTTTACAGATGGCTCCAGGAAAGAAGGAAGAGCAGGAGCAGGGGTACACTGCCGCCGACCTGACAAAAGGCTCTCAATTTCTTTGGGGGAGCATGCTACAGTCTTTCAGGCAGAGGTCTACGCTTTGCTGACCTGTGCCCATATCGCCAAAGATATCTGCCGCAAAGGCAGACAAATGCATATTGCATGCATAATGCATATCGCATATGCACCGATAGTCAAGCAGCTTTTAAAGCTCTCACATCTCCATGGTGCAAATCAAGACTGCTGCTGGAATGTCGGGAAGCACTGGACTCCCTCAGCAGGCAGAGCAAAGTTGAACTCGTCTGGGTCCCTGGTCACACAGGTATAACCTCAAACGAGATAGCAGATGATCTGGCAAAGGAAGGCTCGAACGGGATCCCAGTTGGACCAGAGCCTGTCATCCCAATTGCATCCTCTTTAGGGATCGCGAAGATCAAAGAGTGGAACCTAGCTCAACACTCAGAGATCTGGATAAATGTGCAGGGGCTCAGGCAAGCCAAGTTCCTAATAGAAGGACCCAGATCGGGACTGGCAAGAAAGATTCTCTCACTGGATAGAAGACAACTTCGTACGATAGTGGGACTGCTTACTGGACACTATCAGGTAATGAGGTACCTTCATCTCCTGATAATTACAGACTCGGCGAAATGTAGATGGTGCAATGAAGAGGACGAAACAACATCGCACGTACTCTGAAAGTGTCCCGCCTTGATGAGGACTAGAGTTAGGCATCTGGGCTTACCATTTTTGGAACTAGATGAATTCAGTGGTATCCCCGTAGAGGACATGTTATCCTTTAGCAGGGCGACTGGACTCTATGGGTGATCACAGACACGGTGGTTAGCACAATGGACCATTAGGTCTAAGTGCCCCAGGTCTCCTTGGAGGAACTCCACCAATATATCTAATCTAATCTAGTAGTTTTTCAGTTTTGACGTGAAAGCGAATGAACATCTTAGCTATAGTTCGTTCTCGGTGCCCTGTAAGGTTTGGCCGGGACCAATGTCTGTGTACTCTCGCGGGACTCGTGTGGACTACTATGTGAAAAACTATAAGGATTACAGAATATCTAAAACTATGAATGGATAGCCCGTTTCGTCGACTATTGGAAATAGTTTGTCGCGAGTGGAGCGGGGGTTGCGAGGTGACGTCACAGCGCTGCACGCGGGAGTCTAAATTTGGGCTTGTGTGGTGACGGCGCGCGCTCAGTCCAGTTGTATCTCCGGAACGAGTGGTCAATTTTAGTAATTGAGGTGTCTACGGAGAGCTGATAACGTGAGTTAGACGTTAATAACACAAGAAGTATTATATTAACATTGGAAAGCAGAAAATATTAGTTACCATCGACCAATTGTTCATAGGATAGCCATTTGTACTAATGATTTCGATGAATAAATGTTATGTAAAGTGTATTTTTTTTCATTTCAACTTTATTTCTGACAAACAAAACAAAAGAATCTCTCAATTACGAGAGTAATGTATTTAATATTGTATTCAGGAATTAATGATCTGACGGGAGTATGAAGAAACCTCCCTGTATTTTTTTTATTAAGCATTGGTTTATTGCGACCGGTTTCGATTAATTGCATCATTGTCAAGCACGATTTAATACTAAAAAAAATATTTACATATTTAAAGATGGTTGTTAGGGAGTGGAAAAAGAAGGGTGGAAGTAATGAGGGGATGGCTGAAGCTACTATTGTTGGAATCTAATGGAGAGTAAAGGGGAGTGGGATTGAAATATGTTTTCGTTCATAAGCCGAATTTGACCAAGACAAAAGCGTAAAATTCTCAATTTTGGCCACCCCTCCTACAAAATTGCAATAAATCTTGCCCAAATAAAATTACAAAGTTCCATTTTACACGCCATGCAACCTCTCTAAATTATTATTCAATTCAAAGGACAAAGTGGAAAAGATTAATAAAAGTAGAGTATTTATAAAGTAGATTTAAACTCATGTCCTGCAGTTTATATTTGCGAGACTGGACGATGTTTTACCAGAGAGCTTAAAGTACATAGAAGATGCCTGATGAATGAAAATGACAACTCTATGATAGCCAAGCACATCATAGAAACTAACCATGACTGCAGATTCCAACCAAAAATATTGAATTTGGAAAGTAAAGGAAACAAACTAGATATTTTTGAGTAGTTTGAAATAACTCAGTCTTGGTCAAATTCCGCTTGTGAACGAAAACATATTTCAATGCTACTCCTCTCTACTCTACTACTACTACTACAAGGAGTTGTAGAACTCTAATTTTGGAACATTAAGAAACAACTGTTGGAGTTGAGTGTTATATTGTAATTCAATCAATTCAAGTTGCAAGTCCGATTTCACTGTCTCACAGTTCACATTAAAAGGCATACTGAAAATTTCAGTCTTTTTCGATGACACTGAAGTCTTCAATTCCTCGTTCAAATTCACCATGGAGTCTTCGAAGACTATCTTCGTAACTCTAAAGCTTTTCCTTCTTCACCGGGGCTATTGAATTCAACCTCGGGAAGTGAGACAAGTCATTCTTAGCAAGCTGATTCGCGAATAGAACAAGTTGTAGTTTAAAACCTTTGAGATGGCCTCAGATATCATCAATCAATTGATTTTTGCCTTGTATGTTGACAATAAACTTGTTCATACGGCAGAAAAGATCCGTGAAAAATGTAAAGTCTGAGAGCCATGCAGTATCGTCCAGGATTTTATACTCTACAGACCCCTGTTTCTCAAGGAAGAATGCCACCATTTCGTCTTTGAGCTGCCGAACTCACTCGAAGACGCGTCCAGCTAAGCCAGCTTACTTTTGAGTAGTACAACATAGCAGAGTACTCAGATTGCATGGATCCTATAAAGAGCAAGCCCTCGAGATCGAATAGCATTAACCAGCTTCACTATAACGTCAAGCACAGGTTTCATATCCAAATCAGATTTACACAGGGCGTCTTGACGCATGATGCGATGTAGAAATATAACATTGCTATTTTGATATTTTTCATTAAACATCCCAAAAAATCCAGATTTCTTCCCTGTCATACTTATCGCTCCGTCTGTTATTATATTACATATGAAATTTATAGGTACTTTCAAAGTTGAAATTCCTTCCATAAATTCATGAAAAATAGCTGGCCCTGTTATAGTTCCCTTCAGCGAACTCATGCATGCTAGTTTCTCTGTAATACAGAAGTTTTCGCCAACGTTTCTTATAAATAATAGCAACTGTGCAGTATCATTTATATCAGAGCTTTCATGCATAGTAATTGAGCAGAATTTAAATTAGCTAATCTTTGAGCAACTGGTGCGTGACATTTTAATACTTATATCGGCGAGAGAAAAAAGTCTCGATGCACTTAAATAGCTAACAGCACCTGACTAGCGTATAATTATTTATAAAAAGCATTTATTTGTCAATTATGTAAGTTAATGAAGTACCATGACACTTCAGCTGCATCTAATCGTACCGGTGAAAATTTCACTAGAATAAAAGTGTTACTTAAATGATGAGGGAGTGAATAACATCACAAGTGATACAAGTAGAGACGCAATTATATTTGCGAATGAAAGCGACTAGTGAAATTACCAAAAATTATTTTAGTGTCATGAATAATGTGGTACTTGTAATTATACAGCCTCTTACTACAGTGGTAACTTAGCATAATACCGGCATGTATAGTGGGAATATATTGGGAAACGTAATTTGTTGCATAAATCTAATGGTTAGTGAAAATATTCTACGATGCAACCCTCAACAACCCGTGTATCTTAACCTAATTTTCGATATCACTCTTGGAAACGCATCGTAAAACTGGCCATGAAGGAAATCAGGGCTTGACAATTCGAAGACTTATTTATAAGCCCAAGATTAAACATGCATATTTTAAATTCGATGATGTTAATTATAACGGATATTTGTTTAATAAAACAGGATTTTTTCTCCATGATTGCGTAGTTGACGCGAATTCATTTTATTCTCATCAGAGAAAGTTATCAATTAGTATAAAGCAGCATTAAGTAGCAAGGCAACGAAAATTAGCATTTAATTAGAACGCTCTTTATCAATGCCATTATGATTAGCATTAAGAAATGACGCATTAAAAGATCACTCATAAAAAGTATTCGGATATTGGGCCATATTGCATTCCGTTTCAAAATTCATGCTATTGCAGCAGCGGCAGTGCAGCTTCACGTTCCGTTTACGGCAGCACAGGCAGTACTGGCAGCGAATTTCGGAACGCGCCCAAAGTTGCCAGCATACAGTGCCTCTCACTCTCAACATTACATTCCAATGTTTAGGATAAGTCAATAAATGTGTATGTCATTACTAAGCTGAGGACATTTAGGCACTAAAATTGAAGAAATAGGCAGCCTAAATAGGCACTAAAAATTTCGAAATAGGCACTTAAAATAGGCGCTTAAAATATTATTTAATCAAAGATATGAAAACAAAAATTAAGGAAACCAATAAATTGACGTAAGTTCAATTATTAACTTTGGCCCCAAAGAGTTGGTCGATACCAGTAACAGCCGTCACTATTCTGGAAGCACCTCTAGTGGAATAACGGATTCATTAAGATGAAATTTGAAGGATCCAAGAAATGAATACATGACATCACTCACAATTTAAAAAAACTCGAAGTCACTCAATACAGAACGGCCACACGGCCACGACTTAACCCAAGTCTCTAGTATAGTCTACTTACCCAAGTCTAAAAAAAACCATACGAGCTTCGGCTTGGAAACTATAGGCTTGGGAACCTAGGATAAGCTGCCTAACCTTTGGCTTTGGAACCAGACAGATACCCACACAAGGATTTGGAACCTTGTCGAAGAAACCAAATTGCAGGCTTGGGATCCTCAACCAAGAAACACACCCGTGGCCGGTATTGCACGGCAATTGGGCGCGACCCCTATGGCGATGGGGTTACGGGTTCAAATACCTGAACTGGTAGTGACAACGTCACCATGGGCCAACGCAATATACTAAAAATATCTACATAAAACAAACAGGACGACAAACAACAGAACGCATTTGGCGCCACCATAGCAACGTTCTCAACGTTGTTCATATTTTTAGGGCCGTATGTGCTCGCGATGAAAAACCAAGTCTACTTTTTAAGAGGTTTGGAACATGCTCTTTCAAATGAAAATGATTCAAAAGAGTATCCAGAAGATCTTTCTTTTGTAAGAGCTGGCAGAAAATAATCTATTTTTGTCATTTTTACAAATGTCATCCTCAACGTGTCCCTATTTTTAGGGCCTTATATGCCCGCAATGAAAAACCAGATATACTTTTTAGAGGGTTGAATTCATTCTCTTTATAATGAAAATGATCCAAAAGAAATTCCAGAGGGTCTTTTCTTGTAAAAGCGGGGAGAAAATACCCTATTTTTGGCGTTTTGCAAAAAGTGTCACATTTTGACTCGATTTTTAAAATAATGGAAATCACTAGGAGGATGAAATATTATATTCATAAACCATGTATTTATATGTCATCATGCTCAAAGTTTCACGTTGATTATACCTTTACTTCCTGAAATATAAAAAGCCAACATTTTAATTTTTTTTTCGATCCGCTATTTTTCGGGCCAATTTCGCCCTCAATTATCAACAAGAAGGTCGCTTTTACAGTTATTTTTATTATGTTGTTTAATAGAGCTTAAAACGTTTTACAAGATAGCCAATTTTTGTTTCTTTTATCTAAATATCTCCTGAGATACTATGCCTCAAAGTTACCGAAATCTCAAGCATACTGAAGAAGGCTGTGGCACGGGGTCAAACAAATTACTATATATCAGCAAGTATACCATCGGAGAACGTTAAACTTAACAAATGTTTATTGAGGATATGTGTGAATGTCCATACAAAATTTCATTGAAATCCCTGATGGTGGAGCGGGGAATGGCACTTGGCATGGAATGACCCAATAGTGTACCTTTACGTGAGTGAAAAAGATGTTCGAACTGATGTGCAGGCGCACATTATTCCTGTCACACACCTCACGTATTTCAATAATTTTATCTGCAGAGTATAATGCAGTATTTAGCCATGTTCCCCATAATATCAATACTGGCTGTGAAGGCAGATCAACTTCAGTCATATTGCCTGAAGTTGATCTGCCTTTAAAATCAGCAATAATGAGTGGTACCTTCAAAAACAAGTTTTTGGCAATTGAAACCATCGCATGTACACATCACGTAAAATTACCATGGTTTTTTTTCCACTCTTTATATAATAATACTTTGGATGATTTTTCTTTATGCATGTTTAATGAAATTATTTCAACCTTGATAGATTAAAAAAGGAACTGAAATAGCAGACAAGCTCTGCACTAAAGAGAATTTTGGCGACGCTGAAGAGAATATTGCTTTTTTAGGCCCTTAAATAGGCAATATCAGCAGAAAAAGGCATAAACAGGTAAAATAGGCATTTTTAGGCAGTAACAAATCGCTTTAATTTCACCATAGATGATCCTAAATGAACTTATAACTTCATAAAATTGGTTTCCTGAGTAAAAGAAAAAATAGGCATTATAGGATATGTCCTCAGCTTAGTCATTACTGATATAAAACAAAATATAAGGAAAAAGAGGAAAATATTTTTATTTTTATAGCCTGTATTCTTTTTTATTCGTAAGATTAGGAATAATACGTCGAGGGCCGGATAGAACATTTCAGGGGGGCGCATCTGGCCGGCGGGCCGTAGTTTACCCATCACTGGTTTAGACTGTTCAGTAATAAACTCTCAGCAGTAATTTTTACTAGACAAAAATTGTTTTTTTTTTCATGGTCCATTCATGTTTTTTGTTTTTACTGTTTAAAATGTTTTTTCAAATCTCATACATATTGTTACCTTAAGAAGTATTACCTTTCAATAATCTTTTGCCATATCTATACCTATATTTGAATTCAATTTTATCATACGTACAGTTATTGTTTTTCACTGAGGGTAGTATTGTTTTTGTCTTTCCTTTTCTCATTCGTACTAAGCTCAATTTATTTTCTGATTTGAACAAAATCATGTATAATTTGTTGATTACCTCGCAGCCATTGCATTGTATTTTATTGTTTCTCCAGGGGACCTATCCCAGATTATAATAAAGGTTTATTGTATTCTATTCTAATCTACCTTATAGTCTCGATCTCGCACCAACAAAGCCAATAAGTCCATCTATCCATTTTTCCAGGATTTCCGATTTGTAAAAGAAACTTTCGAAGGAGCAAATAAAATAGGTTGCTATGAGCCATTGTGACCATCGACAACGATCACTACTTTTACCAGGATTTTCAGTTCCCAGAAGAAATTTAAAAAAGGCAAAGACAGCTCATTCACATCGAACCTACTAAATATTACATTCTCTAAGTGGCATGCGGTTGACGTTTTGAAAAGCCGAAGGCCCGTTGGTTTTTTCTCACAAAGTGTTTTATGAGTGTTAATGAACAAGATAGTTTGTATGGAGCAATATTTCACGGTAGTCGAATGAGGTGTGCAATGAGTGGGCAAGATGAAGGAAAATATTAAAAGGGAACCGCTTTCCAATTATAGCAATACTGTAATAATGGGTGATAACGTCTTGTATCCACAAAAATGCATTTCTCATTAAGCAATTCAAGCCATTAAAATGTATTTCATTTATAACATTGTTATTAAGTTACAAGGCATTTTAATAACACTATAAAAAAGAGCAAAGCCTTAGCTATGATGCTATTGAAATAAAATTTTCCTTACGAGTGACTTGAGTCCGCTGGCCAGCCGTAAAGAATGGCTAGAGCGTGGACGTTCAGGAACGTCCTCCGTCAATCGATAGCACCCACAGGACGTTCCAGAACGTCTCTTAGCGTTAAACGTGTTAATATATGTTGTATCATCTTTTTTATATTAAAACGGCATTAAAATTGCTATATAAAACCAAAAGAAGCAATTATAGCAGAATTATAATTACATTTTCCATTTGTTCTACATAGACACCATTCATAAATATAATGTTACATATCTAAATACACTATCTATCTACTATACTAAATACACTACATATCCAAATATAATGTTACACTCGTCAACAATTTCTTCAGGGTTAGAAATATTTTTAGAGAACCCAGCCCCTAATTCGGTTTTATATAGAGAGGAAATATAGGGTATAGTATTTACTCTATGCATCCGATGAGACTTTTAACTGTGGACCTGTTGGCATCTTTCGACAAGAATGGACCTCTTCTCACTTCATTATTCTCTCTATAATTCCTCTAATCCCCATAAAACCCTTACTTCACCTATCTTTAATAATGCAAATTGTCTCAGCTGTTGGATGTCTCCCCTAATGACAAGCCAAGCGACATATTTATTTATTAACTTATAAATGAAATTCATTTACCTTTGTGTGAGACTCATACTTGATCATGGCAATAGAGGAAGATGGTGTTGCATGTTAAAATATAGCTTATATACTATGTGAGCGATTCCGTTGAGACTAAAACTTTGAGGAAATCCTTTGAAAAGCGGAAAGAATCTTCAAATAAAAACTTTTCCACTCCTCAGAATATATATTTATTATTTAAACTATTTTTTCTGAAGTTACTTCAGTGTCGAAAAAATAGTCCCTGGAACAGAACAATTGTATAGTAAAAATGGAAAAGGTTGTAAGTGCCAGATAATAAAATTTTCAGTATTCAATAAAATAAGTCTAAAACGTTGAATATTTACTAAACAAATTTGTTATATATTTATAAAGATAGAAATGCAACAGGAATAACATATAGTACATTTTTTTATTTTAAATATATAAGTGGAAACCAAAAAAAGATGGATAAAGATATAAATGCCATCTGTTTTTTTTTGGAAAAGGATGTAAGTGCCTTGCTTTATTTTTAAAAATTATGTAAGTGAAGGGTTCGTTTTAACAAAAGGATGCAAGTCCAGTATTGTTTAGAAGCTTTTTAATGTAAACCATAAATTCAATGTTATAATGCATTACAAGGATAAATTATAATAAGTACAAAAGATATTTAGATGACTTTTAGGCATAGTCTTGACTTTCTGAACCTCCTGCTCCTTTCTCAATGATAAATCTACCTGAAAATCGAGTTTTAACATTAGTCAAAATTCATCAGTCAAAGGAACATACATCGTGGCGGGTGGACTTACATCCTCCTCCGCTTCAACCCCGCACGGCTCTTGCATGGTGCTGACATCTTCCGACTGCTCTACAAACTAGGGAAAAATTTTCTGACACTTACTACCTTGTCTATCTTATTACGCCTGGCTTGTACTTCGCTTTTCACCGAAAAAGTCATTTTTTATTTTTTGGCACTTACATCCTTTTCCATTTTTACTACACACTTACTAAGCTCTTTGAATGGGTCTATACCGAAAGGGTACGGCATGATGAGTATGCATACAATATACAACGCATTATTTGCCGTTCATCTCGCCAGTAGAAAATATCTTGCTCTAAAACGCAGATGTAGATGAGTAAAAAACAAAGCCGCCGTCTTTTGAACACTTTAGCGTCATCAAACAGTTGCTGGTGTTGAATCAGCCTCCTCAAATTACTCATTACGCGGTGTTGCCTCGAAATCCACGTGCAGGTGGGCGAACAGGAAGTTTGGATCTCCAGGTGGAATGCAACGCTTCCTGGTTTCCTCAAAATCCCTCAAAAGCCAACGCGGCTAATCGGACCGAGATGCTTAAAATCTCGCCAGAACACCGGAGAACTATTAAGTTTTGACCACCGGAGCGAGACATCAATCGTGTTGCGGTCCTGCGGATGTGCCTATATGGATGACGGCTCCTTTAGTAATGAAATGCTATATTCACGACTCTTCAAAGTTGCATGAGACAGAGAGATGAAATCGCTGCCTTGATATTTTTTTAAGTGGAAAGCGGAATTATGTGTTTTGATTTTTTTAGGACTTGAAAGCATTACTGTTTCAAAGCGGTAGCAGTTGCGATTGAGTAGGAGATGGCAAAAAAATTAGGCCATTTGTGACATTTAGAATAGACTGGACTATATTAAGCTACATATCGAAATCTTTTATAATCCCTTCCTGACGTATTCGCTCCACCTAACCTAATCTGTATTCTTTCGTAAGTAATTTCAAACCAAATGCCTTTTACAAATCATGTCGTAACAGATTCACACATTCCTACAGCCATTCTTCTTCCAGGACAGCATTTTCTTCGTTGATTGGTTGGTAATTTGAATAGGGATACCGACAGTTGACACAATTTGCAATATTCAGGATGAATCATCAGGTTGGTAAGAGACATATATTTTATTAATTGGAGGAAGGGTGTAGAGAAAAATGACGTATGCGTTAGCTTACTAAAGGTTACAAGGGGTTCTCAGTTTAACGTCTCATCTGACGGACACAGTATTGCACTCTAAGTGCTTCCCATATGACGTACAAGAAAGAAACTGCATTTCATCAAAAAATTTCCCGCAAAAATATTGTTTTCCTAAGCTGAAAATACAAGACAGGCAACCTCAAGGACCCTTTGGTTGTCATTCGGTGGATATTTGGTAAATGCTAGGTCTATCGCCGATGAGTAACACTAGACTGAAATCGACGGAGTATTTTTACGTCAAACAACAGAAATATACCACATCTTGTAAATAACTTATTTTGCGTCGTGGTCCTTAAATATTATTTAAATAATTATACTAAAATTCCATATTTTAGGTTGCATTTGAAAACGGATGGAGTTAGTGAGATAGATACTTTTTTGAATTGTAACTAACGGTCCTGGGTTTGGAATCAGTCAGTGGAAGAGATTTTATTTAAATTCCAAATCCTGCTTAGATTCTCAAAGAGAGCACTTACTGTGTGCGGTATTAAGTATGTTGGATAGGACATGGAAGTTTAGAGTGCTTTTCGCTTAATGTGGGCTAATGATGATTCTGAGGTCGTCCGCTCTTCATATATTCCCCATAGTACCCAACAAATAAAACGCCTGGACGTGAGATGGTAAAAAGTACCTCAGTTGCTGGACGCCTCCATGAATCACGTTAACTACGTACTATTCCTTCCGGCATCTTTCCCGCATCGTAATTAATCTAGTAGTTATTTTTTTAACTGAAACCCCAGGTAATTTTAATTCTTCTCACGGTACACACCGGGTCAGATCCTTCAAATCCGTGGAAGTTCAATGTTCAACTCGCATATTAAAACTTCTACGGTTATGATGGAGCTGACTCAGTGTGTAACACAAGAAGAATTTGCATTCAACATTCGCCGGGAAAGAGCTAGTTCATACACAGGTCCAGGTAAGTAGCCAAGATTGTTTCCCAGCGATACACATCAATGCAAAATGTTAGAATATACCTTCAAATTGCGAAAAATAACCGAGGCGATCTTCTCCCCTGAGGATATTTGAGGGCTAAATGGGAAAAAAGTGTTCAGGACTACGAGACATATGATGTCAATATAGCAGTCCAAAGCGTGCGCTTTAGCGCCACAGTCCGCGAGGATTAAACTAAACATGGAACACAATAAGGTGTTCACTCTTTTGACTAATTTTGAGGATACCGGGACTAAGTAGACACGGTATTTACCTTTTACGGAGTCACCCCGTGAGTTTCTTAAGTAAGCTTATACGTGCGATATTCCACAGAGGAAAAATTATTCGCCTTGACCGGGATGATCACCTTGATCGTGAGGATAAAGCCAAACAGGGAACACTTCATTGTGTTCCATGTTTGGATTTATTCTCGCAGATTGCGGTGCTAAGCGCACGCTTTGTACTGCTAATTGACATCATACATCTAGCAGTCCTGAACGCCTTGTTCCTAGAAAGTCCTAAAAAATTCACAGGGGAGGAAGAGGCTTTGGTTGCTTAACTGACTAAAGCAATCGGCACGAAATGCAAAGAATAAAGTATTTTGCTGTCACTCGCAGTGGTGAATGTGCATAATATTTACTATTATTCCTATGTAACATACTGTAAATAACGCCAATCAAGTAAAATCACTAGGAAATAATAATTTGGATTAAAACCCGGGTCTAGTTCGGATAAACCCCGGCGCAAAATCGCCTTGAATGACAATGGTTAGTCGGTGTGACTGGCTAACAAATATGACGAGCAATTAAGAGATATTTCATAGTTTATAAAATAAATAAATAATAAATAAATTTTTCATGGTTGTTTATTTTCTTTGGCGTTACATTAAATCATCCCTTGCGTATAACTGCAAAAAAAAATCACCCGTCTATTTTTTTTGCAATGCATGTGGTTTAAAAATTTGACCATGTTAAAGCGACGCTATTAAAGCGATCCTGTGAGACGGTAAAGATATCAGAATCGTCAAGCGCTGGTTCATAAAGGCCATCATTGGGTGAAAACAGTGGGCGTGGTGTTTGAGGGGAAGGGGAGGGTTGAGGCCGAACTGTGCAGGGAACATGTACACCTAAACCATGCTCGCGACAACCCCGTTGTATAACACGTCCCTGCACATCGTCCATGGGGACAAAATACAATGCCGCGGCTGATTAATGGACCCCTATGAAAAGCCATGCATAAAAACGAGAAGAAGTATCTGCGTATTACTTCACGAGGCACCACAAGGGCGTATGGCAGGGAGTGTCAGGACGGCCGCAAATTTTCCTTGTGTTTCGGAGAATGAAAAATGTTTTTTTTTGTTATGCTCAAACGTTATACTTAGTTTGATGAGAATTGGTTAATGACCACGTAACTATATTAGAATGTTTTTGGAGAGTTGGTCTTCAATGAATTATGTTACATTACTACTCTTTCCAAAATTGTAAAAATTTATCTTTTCATCATCAGGGCTACAGCAGTAATATAAAATACATGTACCAACAATTTTTTTTAACTCAAATTGTTGAAAACAATATATATAATAGGTAGGGTTGGAATAATTAGATTAATAATTCAGAATATGCAGACAGTTCTTATGTTTAATGACATTTGTTATGGTAACAGTAATTTAAAATTTCTTAGTAACTAAAACATGGTGATCAACCCAAATCATATGGAATCTTAATACTATCATATTAACTTAATATCATAATCATGTAATATTAACTGAATATTTGTTAACCACATTTTTAGTGTTAATATTCAATATAATTTTGTTGATCACCGTGGTTTAGTTACAAATAAACTTAAAATTAGTGTTGCCATAACAAATTTTAATATACATAAGAAGTGACTGCATCAGCCCCGCCAATTTCAGTGCGTTTTCATTGTTTACTGGTTTAATTTTTTGAAGCCGTTCGATAGATGGCACTAGTGAGGACTCCTAGGCACATTGCCAATTTGTTTACGAATGACGATTTGTGGAGATTTCCGATTGTTGGAATAGAAACAGATTGGTTGCTTGACTAAAAATGGGTAAAAGATCTTGTTTTGTTCCTGGATGCTCCACAGGGCATTCCGCAACCGTGAAAAAGTACAATATTTTAGGCGTGAAGAACAGAAGCTTGTTTAAGGCTCTCTTGTATTCTTCAAATTACCGTATAGCAGTCCAAGGAGCCTTAAAGAGCTGGAGGGACAAAAAACCGACCCAGGTCGGGCGACACATCTTCGTATAGCAAGGCATGGTCGATGCTGATGATTACCTATGCGTCCATTGCTCCTCCTCTTATTACATTGACAGATTTTCTGTTTTTCATCTCTATTTAATATAAATTTTTCTGATGTGATCATTGAAAGTATGTATTACCGAACTCAAATACTCGTGAATTACGCTCATTACCCATACTGATGCTGATGATTTTGCCGTGATTGTTGTGACATTATCATTTGACGAATATTACCATTATTTTCTTCCTAAATAGCCTTAATTTCCCTACGTTCGAAATTGAAAAAAGCGAAAATACGTTTGAAGGGATCATCTGATTCATGTGACTCAATCATGACAGTGGCGCCGCGGTTGGCACCTTCAAAAAAGTTACCACGCCGAAGTTGGGAGCCTGCTATCCTTAAATTTTAGTATCCATGGTCTGCATATTCTGAATTATTAATCTAATGATTCCACCTCAAGGTATAGTAATATATATATTTTTCAATAATTTGAGTTGAGATCAATGGACGATTTCACACTTGAAGGTCGATAGTAGCGCCGTCGGGAGTAGCTGTAACTATCGGGACAAACAAATCGTGTTTTTGTATGTTTACAATTGGGAAAAGTCATCTCGTTGATTTGTTAGTTGCGTTAAAATGGTGAAAAGGTGTGCTTATGGGTTGTGCAAAAGCGACACGAGATATAGGAATAAGCCCTATATGGAGGGAGTGGAGTTTATGTTTGGAGTTAAATTTTGAGCCACCTTCACTGGTTTTGAACGATTAAAAGATTAGTTCAAAGGTTCCAGGTTTAACTGAAACCAAAATTAATCAAAAGAGAAATTCACTATTATTTAACTTGATTCCCTCAAGACTTCAATGGTTGGATATGATTTGTTTGTCCCGATAGTACCAACTTCTTCCGCACGCAAGCGTTGCGTGACGTCATTTGTAAAATCGTCCATTGTTAATATTTTTATTTTATGTCTGTTATTTCCCTGATGATACGAAGATAAATTTTTGAAAATTTGACGAGAGTACTAATATGATACATTTTATTGAAGTTAAACTCTCCAAAAATCATCGATATACGAACGAAATGGGTACCTGCCGTGGTTGTGCTGGTCTCGAATATTGGATGGGAAAAATGAGGGTTTTTACCCTTGATTTCTTGCTAATTACTGTGGAGATGACAGAAAAATGAGGTCATTTTAGTAATTTAGGATCATCGCATTTGAGTTGGGGAATGGACCAAAAGTGGAATGAAACTAGGTGCATGTATCATTCCAATCATAAGGTATGATTAGCATAGTGGCATACATTTTAATTTATTTTCATCAGAAACAAGTCATAAAAAATAAATGAATAGCTCCTAATTGAAGCTAACGTCCCAGTAATAATTTAAAGTCGGCTTAACAGAAACACGGGCATGTTCGAGTGTACACACATCGTTCATACAGGAAATGACTTATACAGGTATTCATGTATTTATTTTTAATGTATATTACCCACGTAATTCAAAGAAAAAACTAACTCTAGACACACTGAATTAATTGCAAAAATGTCGGGAGAATTTGTAAATTTCTATCCACGGTATGAATTATTTTGAGAAATAACCTAGCAACATGCAACGATGAACGCTAGAATTTATATGATGCGACGAAATACAACGGCAAAGTTACATTCGTCCATTGTCTTTCGCCTTTTTACTTACTTTTTGACTAGGGTAACAGCAGATGAATAAATAAATAAATTATATCAAGTTATGATGATAGTCTCTGGAAATTTCAATAAACATTGCAACTTTCTATTAAAATATTTTATAGGTTTTTTGTCAATTCAATTTAAATTCAAGACAACGCCAACGTTTTTCAGTTTATTTTTAAACCACGATGAGGGTTTGAAAATTGATATCGAGAAAACAAAAAACATATAGCCATGATAAAAATAACATTATACATAATTTTATTTGGTTTTATGAATTCATGTTGTATACTAACATGTCTTAATTTTATTATGACTATGTTTTTTAGATGATTTCTCGACATGACCTCTTTTTATCATGAAATAAATTTTTTATCTTCTTTCAGGTGACATAGGTCTACTTAATTTTGTTTTTATTTTTGAAAGCGCCTACATTTACAAACAATAAATAGCAACGAAAGTTTCATCAAAAAATTTATTCAGAAGGAACTCCCTCTGACGGAACTTGAAATGTAAATATACTTTTAACATAAATATATAAAAAAATTGTAAACCATATTCAATTGAAGTACAGTACGCCCAATTGAGGGCCCGAGAGTCAAAGTAATACAAGTGACATAAACACGAAAAACGATATAAGTGCATATTTTATAAGTTGGTACCATCGGGTACCGTCAGGTAGCTACAGGAAACGGAATACAAGTGTATGAACGTATGGTGATACGATCTAGCCGCCGTACACTTAGGCTACTTTGCTTTTTGTCATTTCTTACCGGAGTAAGGTGATACAGGTGACACTGGACGATGTTTGTTACATGTATTACTTTGACTCTCAAGCCCTCAATTCATGAGCACTAGGAATTGATCATACGTTTTTCTATAATTTAGCATAAATCTAGGCAAATATTCTGAGGCTCTCCTTCAAAGTACGATATTTTTGTCGGGCAAAGTACGATTTAAAGAAGTAATAAGCATACGATCTCAGAATTGACTAACATTTTACGTAAGATTGTGTCGGACTCCCTCACCCCCCTACGTAAGCCAACGTAAGAAAAACTCGAACCCCCACCATCCCCTAAAACGTCTTACGTAATACTTGAATGACCCTTAAGATAGTATGAGCGAAATATTTCCCTAGTCATATAGGAGGACATATTCGAATTTTATATTTTAATCTCAGCATCTCTAAGAAGTGTGAAGGAATATTATTGCAATATTTACGGCGAAAAAACATAGTTATATATGACAAACCATCTCAGTAATTAAATAAATATAACCACATGAGTCTCTAACTTGACACAATTTTTCACCCCAAACGGGTAAAAAAAAGCTTCAAAACAGCAGGTTTTTTTTTCGATTCTGTAAAATATTCTGTGGTGATTAATTGATTAATTATTATATATAGTTGAGAAAACAGACAAACTACACACTGTTAGTTTTGTATTGAAATCTAGTTGTTATAAATTCCTAATTTTTTCAATAATTTCCCTCTGGAGCGCACAACCGTAATAATCAATCCCATGATGTAAAAAGGTTGTATTTTTAGGAATATAGCTCGAAAAGTAGTTCGCAAAGGGGTAAATCTTTTGATATAATTGGAAAAATTAGTTATATTCTTTAAAATTAGTTCAAATTGATCAAATTCTACGTGAAATATTTTTTCGCTCAAACTACCTTATGCCTGAGAGAAGTAGGTCCTGAATGACCTGTAATACTGAGCATAGTTTTCCCATGTACCTTACTCATTAGTTATGAATTTCGTTAACTTCGTTACAGAAGTAAAATGTTTAAAGTGGAAGGAAGGAAGGAAGTAGAGGTGTGTCGGGGGTAGAGGTAGAGTCGGGGGAGCAGAGGGGAGCGGGGGTTTTAATGTAGCAATAGGAGGAGGTCGTCGTGGCTCTGTTAATGACGTCGCTCGTCAGGAATGCTAATGCGATCCACCACCGCCAGAGGGGGGCACTCTCGCCCTCCTCCTCCTCGGCTCATCAATTACTCACGGCGGCGAAGAGGGAGAGGCAGAAACATTTAAGAAGGAATTGCGCTTTTCCACTCGTTTTTGTTTTTTTTTCAGTAAGAGCTCGCACTCGGAGAATGGGAACTGCTCATTAGCACGCTGGATCCACATGACTGAAGGCCACCTTTATGCATCTCTGACGGTAGTCGATGATATCCGTAGATATTCGTCAAAGCCACAACGGTGCGATTTGCAAAGGGATACGGGGTAAACTTTAAGGTAGTTTTAGCGATAAATCAATTCACCTAGAATTTGACGTCATTAAAAAAAACTCCCATCTTTCCAATGATATCAAAATATTAAACCCCTTTGCCGAATTACTTTTAGAGCAATTAGCCTGAAAATATAAGCTGTTTTAAATGGGATAGATTACAGCTGTGCGCTCCAGAGGGTTAATATGGAACAGATTAGGACTTTACAACTCCTAGAATTCGTAAAAATACAAATGGTGTGTAGCTTGTATGTTTTCTCAACTATTTATGAAAAATAATTGATTACTAACCATAGTAATGTTTACAGAATCGTAAAATAACCTTCTATTAAGAAGGCGTTTTCATCGTATGGCATAAAAAAAGTGAGTCAAGTTATTGGTTGTATTTATTTAAATTGCTTAGAGCTTTTGTCATATATAACCATACTTTTGCACTATTAATATTACAGCATCTACTTCATACTTCTCACTGACACTTAGATTAAAAAGTTAATTCTAATATAGTCTCTATTATGGTTATCTCGCTCTAAGTACCTTAAATGATTCGTTGTCTAATCGATAATGGGTTGGAAATTCCAAATGACGCAGTTTTGGTAACGCAAACAGTTTATCCACCACATTTTTTGATTAACCATCATATTAATAATTGTCTCAGCGTTGCATAATATGATAAAAGATGGTGATATTTATCGCTCTCTCTCACTCATGTGTAAGGTAGCTTATACCATTACCACGCTTATTTTAACTTCATCTGTGTCTTTGTTGTTAGTTGGTTTGTTTGGATAGAATCTTGTGATTGAAATCTAACCCAAATTTCCCAATTTTAAAGCGAGCTGAAATTTGGCGCACTTATCGATGACAATACATGGATCAGTCATTATTTTCACTAATTCCAAGTTAATCTACTAAAATTAAATGATTAACATTTTATATGGAATAAAGTCTTTTGCCTAGTAAACGGCGCTAGTAGAAGTTAACTGTATAGAGAGAAGAAATGCTATTAAATAATATTTCAAGGAACTGTGGCACAAATAATATAAAAATTAAAAATGTAGAAAATAATAATATTTAAAAAAATACATTTTTAAAAAACCACGCTTAGATTCAAGTTAACTAAAAAGTATATAATAATGATTTCATCACTCCGAAAATAAAAGCGTGGGGATTTTTTCATAATCAGTATTCAACTTCTGTCATTCATATCAATAACTATTCCACAAGAGCCCACCTTCTATTAGGATAGTGTTAAAAAAAATTATTTTTCACTTTTCAGGACACTTTAAGATGAGCGAGGTTTTTAAAAAAAGTATTTATTTTACATATTGTTAATAAGATGGCACCCGAACATTCGTTTATATATGCGTTGTCATAGCTTGCTTTTGAGAATAAAATATTTGTGTTGCCATAGTTCAGAAATTAAAAAATTGCATTCTCTTGTCCATCCAACAAAAACAACTGAAATAACACCTTTTATCTCCTCCAAAGGTTTTGCCGATTTATCCTGAAGTTACCCTGTGCACGCTTAGCCCACCATAATGCAATTCATTCCTGATGAAATTCCCAGTAGAGGACAAGCTCTGGCAACGGCCAATTTGTTCGAAAATTCGGATGCCATCTTGAAAATAAGCCTCCATAGCCAGGAGAAATAACAATGAAAGAACGATACACATCTCATGCACCACAGAGACGAGTTTCAGATCTCCTCTATGCAAATAGGTCACCGTGACTTTATGTGGCGTTTTCATGGAAAAACCGTGACACCGTGGCGTTTTCATGGAAACTGCATAATGTGTTGGATAAAAAGTTGGCGTTACCATAGCTCCATATGAAGGGGTTGCAACCAAATGTGCATACAACGCAGTGGCGTAGCAAGAGGTGGGTGGAGGGGGCGGCCTACCCTGGAGGGGTCGGAGTTTTTAAATTATAACATTTTTAAGCACTTAATGAATAACGAAAAGAGTAAAATCATCAACTATTCCGAGGGGAAACAATTACACAACTTATGACCGCCATTAAAAAATATTGCCCAAGGTCAATAATATTTAATTCCTTCGGTATTAAAATGAATGTGGACCATCCAATTAAGCCTTTTTTTACAACAATTAACTCTTCTTTCCTTTAGTAATTAGATACCAAAAATAAAATTCAAATATCTTACAAAAAAAAAAAAAAAGTGATGATAATGCTGATAGCACCATCAGACATTCATGTATGTCACGAACGAAAAAACTGTTGCTAGTTATGAGAACTCAATGGCAATTTTTACAAACCACACAAATTTAAAAATCACGACCCAAGTTTAAATGCGTAAGCATCATCATCAGGTCGAATATTTTTTTAATTTATACGATTTTTAAAAATGTCCGCTAAATTCTCTCTTAATGGAATACCGCAAGTTTAAACTGGAACTTGTTTTGCCTGTTTCTAGTTGTAGGAGACAGTAGACAGGCAGTACGACTAAAACTGGCACATTGTAAAATAATAATATTTGAAAGTATATCCTCAATCTTGTTGAGAGGTTAAGCAGATTCCTCCTGAGACACACCCTATTGTGTGCGGTCAGAAAAATAAAGAACCTAATTTAGGGACTTCATTTTAGAAAAGTGCAAAAATATCTAATCGGTGTTTGGTGATATATTGTGCATGTAGCATCAAATCTGTGACATATCCCGTTTTTAATTTTGATAAAAATCGGGATTTTTCCCGGTTGTGACGTAAATATTTCGTCATTTCCGAGGCTTAGAAGTTTTGAGTACATACTGCATATCGCCCCTTTATAGTTTCATGGGCGTCACTTCTCTCTCTTTTTCTCTCAGTATATTAAACTTTTTATATTGTTGAAGATACACTTCTTCCGGGTATTACACCGCGTAGGTCCATTGTTCTTGGACATACGCGGACAATAGCAATAGCACCGCGTCCGCGGACAGTCCAAGAACAATGGACCTACGCGGTGTAATACCCGGAAGAATTGGTCCGGAAATTGCCGAGTCAAATGTTACCAACCCTTATCACCTTGTAATCCCAAGGTTGCCCAATCATCCTTCCACTCCGGCTGGGTGGAGAAAACCTGAAGAATCAAGATCGGGTGGTGCAGTCGGAAATAAGTGTACCTAGGGGTCTTTTTGGCCAACATAAAAGTTTTGAGTTCGTAACCCACCTTGTCCTAGACTCTAATTTTTTAAATCATTTCTCTTACTTATGTGCACGATATAACTTCTGATTGTGTGTTACGAATGTCTAGCACTTTGCTTAGGCTTCCTTACACGTCCCTTACATCTTTTATGCTAAGTGTTTAATGAAACTGATCACACCTTAGTTAAATATATTGTTTGGCTCACAGCCAAAAGTTAGTGTACCTTCGCGAAAATCGCATACATAGATTTCTTTACTAAGAGCCAATATAAGCAACTCTTGGGAAAGAAATGTATGACATCGCACACAAACTGTAACATGATCTCTTCACTACTGCTCCCTCCAAAAAACAACAGTGCACCACCTTTCCACTCATTTTATACACTTGGCACGAGGCAGAGCACTCCAACACAGACCGGTAGCTCAGTTGATACACTCAAGACTGTTAAGAGAGCTTTGGTAATCACATCCAAGATTGATTTTTTTTGCGTTGACTTTCTGGAAAGGCGTCAAAAATGGAGAATGTTAAGTTTGTAATAACTCTATGATAAAAAATACGGCGTTTTTAACCGCGTATTTTGAACGAATTCCATTACATTAAACGAAGCATACGGCCGTGGCTATTGTAAATATAATCCACAGCTTCAGGCTCTACTTTGTAGAAACTTTTAATTTTCCTTTTTTACGTTTTTTACTTCTCTATGCTTTTTATTTTTTAAACACACTACGCGTTTCACCAACTTTATGGCATCGTCAGTTGTGGTAGAACAAATTGAAATTATCAGGCATTCTCTAAACCTATGCAATAGGCAGCTTTTTACACATACCTTCCCACTACTTTCTGGAAAATTTTCGTTAAAAAAAACGTTGACCTTTCTCATACCACCACTCCTTGATTTTATTTTTTTCCAAGCATTGTATGTAAATTTTTGTTGTTACCATTTTCATGTTAATATTTTTTTACCCTCTTTTTCATTTTTGTTTCATTTCCTTTTTGAAATTTTTTTAATGTAAACATTTCTTTAAAACCAAATCTAATGTTCTTTATCTAACAACGACAACAATATCATATGTAAACAAATTACTACACCATACGATGCCATAAAATTGGTGAAACGCGTAGTGTGTTTAAAAAAATAAAAAGGGTAGAAATGTACAAAACTTTATTATAATGAATATTGTAAATCTGAAGAATATCACCAGAAGATATCACGGAAGATTACTGAACGTTTTGCCTGCGAACATCGTTTGATAAATAGTCGTTTGTGTGCACTTGGTGCGCTGATGTGTTCTAATAAGAGCTTACTGCAACACATTGAGTAGAAAGCTCCCGTAATAAAACCGGTGGCTGTCAATTACAGTAATTTAACTAACAGTTTAAACCGTGAAAACATCACTGCTTATTGACGCAATAATATGAATTGTCTAGGATGGGTAATGCACGTTGATTTTCAACTATGTTGATAATTAGTGATTAATGATATGGGTTTGTTGAATGGATAGCAGGAATAAATTTCCTGATTTGGAAATAATGGAATAATGCCATTCCAGCTCCAATATCAGTTCCTGATGAAACACCTTTCACGACCAGCGCTCATAATGATTATATGAGAACTACACATGGCGTCCAGCTAACCTGAACGCGTCAAGTAATGCAATTTAGCCTTAACCCTCCAGTGGGCGCGCCCGCGGCATATTGCCGCATATTTTAGTTTCTGAGCTCTCCATTTATGACCGTTTGTATTTAATGCCTGTGTCTCCAGGTATTCATTTTTCATGATAGGAGGGAGTATTTCCGAGATCCGGATCAATTATCCACCGGACGCTTCAGTAGATGTGTGACATCGAAGAGAGTTTGACGTTTGACTAAAGATATAAAAGAAATATTAGGAAAATGTAAAAACAAGGAACCGGTTCCTGAAGCACGTAAACCATGCCATGTTTTCCGGTGGCATAAAAATTGCAGGTAAAACATTGTGTGCCAGTTATGTAAAAATAATGTATGTAGGAGGCATTGTCGTCAAGAGACAACATGTATGAGATGGGAAGATGAACACAACCTACAGATGAACTTAGTTGATTAACAATGTCCATTCAGCGTCAAGCAATAAAATATGTAACTGTAACAACTTAATCAGCCTTTTTGATTAGTAAATTAAAATATATTACACACGGTTGTTTTTTTTATAAGATAGCAAAGAAAAACCTTTTTGTGCATAGTCGTATATGTGTCATCGCTAAATTGCTTTAGACTTCTCACTTAAATACTAAATTTAAAAAAGAAAATCCGAATGTGGTCTTAAATATGGCTTGAGGAATATCTCGCTTAAGTTAGGTACCTCACGGTCTTAGGTAAGACAGGACGATATAATCTTGTTATTTAGCGAAGAAGGAAAGGGATAATTTGTTTTGTGTTTTTTGAGGGAATTACTGCCTCGTAAACTTTTAATACGGCCCATTTTGATGTTAAATTCACCATCATCAATTGTTTTGCCTACTGGAATGTACATAATTGAGTGAAGCGGGTCAATACACGGGTCTATAACCGGGTTATGTCTGTTTTGGACAAGGAATTAAAGGGAATGGAAGGAGAAAATTTTAAGGTGGGGTAAAAATTCTGCCGCGGTTTTCATTTCCAATATTAAGGGTGAAAGAGAACGTTCGAAAGTTTGAAACTACAAGAAATGTCTAGAGAAAGGTCAAACACAATGAGGGCGAGTGACTAATGAACGAAATGCCATTCGCAAAGTCTTCCTTCTATACTTCTTGCGAAATTTCATATTTTTTTGGGGAGTTCTGCGTTTGCACCGTATCATATATCACTTTTCTTGCCAAGCCTTCTGTGATATATCTTTTTTGCAAGTGTTCCGAATTAATGACTGCGAAGTCAAACCTTAGCGCGTGAAGTCAGCTGAAGTCGATTCAGCCCACAGCGGTCGATTGAGGGATCGTGGGATTTATTTATGATTTGAGAAGAAACATGCGCTATCAAGGAGCGTTTTGAATTCGTTTTACGCTTATTGATGGTACTTTTCCACTCTCATAAGCGTAACAATCTTCTGTTTAGCAAAATCATGAAAAACTGCAATTCTCCCTTGCGTAATCACAATCGTTTACCCGAAAAAACGTTGGATGTTTCGAATTTTACTGGATTCTTCGGATCCGTCCAACCATTTAGGTATTGCAGCGATTTTAGTTGAATGCCACGAAAGAGGATAGCACTTGGAATAAATTAAGAAAAACAGGCGTCGGAAATATTGAAAACGTTTTCGAACGATACGGGCCGCGATCCTGTGACCGCAGCCTAGACATTTGTGCTCTACAACACCAACTGTTCCTTTGTTGACAGAACGAAATTCAACCCGAGTTGTAGGAAGTAAAATTATTTACATATAGTTAATGTGTTGAAGAAGATAATTGTTCTATAGCTGTTCCTACTTCCCCAAAAATCAATTTCAATGTCACAAAAGGTTTTCCATATTTTGGATAAGTTATGTATCTCATTTGGTAGATTAAATGTAAATTAAAAGTAATGTAAGTAATGTCCTGTGACTTTTGCGATAAAAAGTTATGAACCTTTTAGGGGATCTTCACCCGTCTGCCATATTGCTGAAAAGCTTCCAGACTATTAAATGAGATAGTCTTCTGATCTTACTAAAAACATATCCCAGCAGGCCCTTCGCGAGTGTTATAAATACCAATAATGTTACGTGGAAGGCAAAGGAATATCCATTTAAAACAAATGATGTATGTACCAAGCACCTTAGATATCGCATCGATTAGAACTTATGTTCAAACCAACTCTGTTATCAATAAGAGACTGTCTCCGGCGTCACCCTGTGAAACGTTATGATATTCTTCGTATTCAAATTAGTAACCATGTATTATTCCTCTCTTTATTTATCAAACAAACCCAGATTTCGGTATGTTATGCCATCATCAAGGTATTGCCTTGATAATGGAATGATATGCAAAAACCTGTGTCGGTTTGAGAAATAAAGTGTGGAATCATACATTGTTACTAATTGCAACATCAAAAACTTTGTTATTTAACAAAATAAGATACCTGACCCAAAGTGTTTCTGAGTTAACTTCATTGGATGTGAAATGACTAGATATTAGGTAGAATTTAGAGAACAAGGAATTTAGAGATATCTATCTGCTTAGTGTATTCGTGGAGGTACGGCAAAATAGAACTTGATTCACTCCAAAAGTGTGATATACCTATATCTTTGAATTGTTCATGGATGACAAAAAATATATATCCAGAATAGATAAATTGTTTATTTTTGAGAAAAAATAACTAATAAAACGCGTTTTCTCGTTTGCTAAGCTGAATCCCAACCCACATAGGGAACCATTGGAGGATGAAAAAATTATAGGACCTCCCTCAAGTTGACGATTTTTTAGGACACCAGTGCAGATTATAAAAATACGTCTGGCGTATTTGTTGACCTGATAATATAGTATTTTGCAGCCGCCGTTTTCCTATCCTCTAACATCGGATTGGGGGCGGAGGGAAAATTTTGAACTCTTTTGATTTTTTTTGGATCAACCTAGAGGAGCATGGATGATTTGAAAACTGCACGAGAAATTAATATTCTTTGGTATATGAGACAAGTATTTCGTCCATCAAAGAACTTTTTTTTTAACAAATATGCGTATGAATTACATAATTGAGTTAGTTATTAGTTATATTCTGGCACGTAAACTACTGAAATATGAGGAGTAAATTTTATACACTCTATGATTCCAGGCTTTACTTTGTAGAAATAATTAGTATCCATGCTAAATTATATACTTTATATTTTTTCCACAGTATATATAAACGATACATCGCGTTTCGCCGATCTACGGAATTATCAGGTATAGGTATAGCGAAACTTGGTGGCAGTCACCAGTAAAGAATCAGAGATCACTGAGGGTATATCAAGCCTTGATGAGCGGGCAAAGGTACCGAAGGACTCCCGGAATGACATTTTGAGGATGACTAGGCCACTTTATCCCACATCACTTGCATTCTTTCCTCTCCCTTGCGTCATACACTTAACAAGCGAGTGCCACCAATTTTCGGTACATCTATACATCATCTTAGTTTATTTTGTTTATTGACCGTTGTTTGTTGTCGTATTTACGGGGTTCCAATCCACGATATAACCGCCACCTCCTTCACTCAAACCAACCCAGAAAATACAACAAACAACGGTCTATAAACCAAACATACTAAACATTTGTACCCAATGATGCTGTAGATAGGCGAAACATGTTGTACCGTGTAAAATACCGTGGAAAAAATACAAGTAAATTATTTAGTATGGATAGTAAATTTTATGTTTCGTCTCCATTGAATATTTTTTACACTTTCGTTTAGATTTGTAGTCGACCATGCACTTGCCAGACAGCAATACAATTGACTACAGTTAATGCGTGCGCCATACATACAGAGTGATAGGTATGAGATGAAGATCAATGAAGGTAAGACAAATGAAATGAGATTTTCCGTACGTGGAGGTGGTGGAGTTGGAAGAACGTGAAGTGCTGCTAATGGAACTGTTGACGAGCATTGAAAAAAAGAAGCTTGGGTGTGACATCCAATTTTTGTTGGATAACAGAAAAATTGTCCGATCATCAGCTCTAATCGATGTAACATATAAAACGCCTGGATCTGACATCAACTTCAAATAGATATTCGCCAAGTTGTCTTCCACATCACAGCTCTGACCTTCAAAACACTTGCGAGGAGCCTTGGAACATCAATGTTGGATCAGACAGCCAGCTCGTTCTATGGCTGGAGAGATTTATAGCAAGATGGCAGTCGGCGTAAGATATTCACTATGGGCTCAAAGTTTTTTAGAGTATGTATTAGAGTTTTTTCACATTAGTTTTTACAAAAACGATTGGGCTGAGGTGGTAGAATAAAGAGGTGATATTTATAATGTTGTCACTGACTGATGTGGTCCAGCGTATGCATGGCGAAGGAAGAACTCTTTGCAGTTTTCGATAGACAAATTTATTTATTTATTTATTTAAAAAGTCCCCAAAAACGGCGCAAAGGCTTATTACATTGGTCGACAAGCAAACAAATAAATAGAAATTTTAACAAAATAAACTCTTAAATGTAAAAGATAACAGATAAATACATTGAAAAGAAAGATTGGTATTGGAATTTATGGACAAGCAGATGGGATAGAGGGAGTCAACTCGGTTATAATATGTTTCCTGAGGACTGATTTGAAAACGGAGGGTGTGGAGAAGAGGTCAAGGGAGGGTAACTGCGAGGCTAGGGAGTTGAAAGTTTTTGGGATACGGTAGAATAGAGTTGTAGGTAGGTTGGGATATTGAGAGTCTGAATTTTGGAATGTCAAGAAGGGAGTTATTGCGCAGGGAACGAGGAGGAACATGAAGAGGAATGTTTAAAACGAGACCTATTTAGATATTTAACTTGGTTCATAATGAAAATTACATTTGCCTTGACAATGATGCAAAACATTGAAACAGATCGGAGTAAACAATTATCAATAAGATCTTTTCTCGAGAAAAAATTTCATAAAAACCCCATCTCTCAATTTCATGAAAAGATACCTATCTCATTTTATGAGTGATTTTTGGTGGGTCAATTTAACACAACAACATGAACTAACTCTCTTCTAACATTTACGAAATGAAAATATTTTTACCTCCTAATTCAAGGTTAGTTTCCTCATATTAAACTAATGAACAGCTGGTGTAGTGCGAACGTGTCAAATGGTACATGATCGTCGCATTCCTTTTAGATATTTTCGACATTTATTTTTTTCAATTTATTTTAAATTCAATACAATTTAGTTGTAAGCAGCATCCAAGTAAGAAGGTCAACTCACTCAATTAATAGGACGGCTCTTCACGATTTACTTAAACTGGATGCCACATACAATGCGAGGATTATCTCAATATAAATCTTTTCGTGTGAATTAAGAAGAAAAATGTTGGTTTGGTTGTGAGGCTTTTAGTGATCGGGTGGTCTTTATTCGTAAGCAAAAAAAATTTCCGTAAATTTCTTTTGAAAACCCACTAGACTTTTTTACTTGTTTGGAAAATGGATTGTATTAAATATTAAGTCATTGGTTTTGACGGAGAAGGCATTAGAATTGCTGTGTGATCCACAATCACCAGAAATAACCGAGCACCAGCGAAAAACGCCTGAATTTCAAAAGTTTGAGCTCAACGTGGAACATTTTTCATTTTCCATTTTCAATAATATTTTACACAAATTTTTAATTTTTCTATTATCTTATTTTTATTAATCATGACTATTTTAAAATTATTGATTTATAATTTTAAACATATTTTAATTCACTATTATTTTTGCATATCATTTAACATTTTCTTTCTTTTTCATACATCTTACATTGCTTTTTAAAAAGTACATTTGCTTTATTAATTTGTAGGTTTTCGCAGGGTTTTCACACTCTCCTACATGTGCGAGTCTTTTCCTGCAGGTGTTTTTTTTCGTTGAGGGTATCAACTCCTTATTCCTTACGATTTTTCCTACAATCGTGTTTATCTTTCTACATTGCTTGTATACCAGTTTATTCATGATAAAATATTGATGGTCATTTTTTTGTTTCTTTTCTATAATTTTAATAGTCAAATTGTAATTGTCTCATAGATGTATTTGGCGAAGGGTTAGATGGAAGAAGGGAATACCCCAGTATTAATATCGCCCCAATACAGTCGAACTTTTATTATTATTATTTATTTCCCAACCAAAAAGAACAAATCTAGGGTTTTTCCCAAAATAAATTCGAATTTATAAAAATAAGGACCACCCTATAGCAGTACGAGTCGATATATTGACTAAGCAATTAATTAAGATGACGAGAAATTGGTAAAGTGGTTTTAAGGAAGAGACATTAAGGTACGAATGGTTACATCTCTAACTTGGAGCGTATTGTTGCAAAGTTAGGAGAGTTGGAAATTGGCGGAAAATTGTACTAAATCTCATTTTTTAGTTTTACACGAGCATGCATACTTTGTACATTATTTATAAGATTATCATTACATACAAGCGAATTTTAATGAGAATTCAGTCCGAAGTTTAAAAATGCGGTTCATGTCTGATATAAAGTACCTGAATATAGCTCGTTATATAGCTCGGGGGGTCTTTCGTTCATTGGAGACCTTTCGCGATGTAAGCGTGTAGGAGATTGAATTGGATAATCTGAGGCGAGGAAGAGCTGTATGTGTCGGGAGAGGCTATTAGCGGTGGGGAATAGGGAGAAGATAGCGGAAGGGGATGTAGGACGAACCGCGATGTGACGGCATGTTGAGAGGATGTTAGCAATTAACCCTTCAGTGGATGCGTGAGCCACAGGGGTTTGCTAATATTGTGATAGTTTTGTTAATGTGGTGAACCTGATGATTTTATTTCTCTCTGTAAACTATTTTTCATATATAAGTAATAAAAAATGACAGAATTTTGAAAAAAATATTTTATATAAGTGACGCGAACGAATCTATAATAACTGATAATGATGTGACTTTGAAAGTACTATATCGATAAACTGGAAGCGGGACCCGGCTTCGCGCGGGAAGCTGTGAATTAATTGCACCGATAATGCATAAAAGAACCGGGTAAATGTTGAGCATTTTACATTTTCTCCGCTAAAAATATATTCATACATGACATGAAATAAGAGGTTTAATTTAGAGAATATTTTTAATAGCATATTTTATAGATATTCCAGAAAAAGAAAAAAAAAACAAATGTTACAAAAACCACATATTTGGTAATATTACTACACAATCTTGGTCCAGAAATAGTTCTAAATAATATTAATAAGAGCAAGATGATCATGCCGGTTGAATTTCAGGGGGAGATGTCTTTTACCTTTATCATTGAGAATCAATGCATGACGCGAGCTATATTCAGGTACTTTATATCAGACATTAACCACATTTTGGAACTTCGGAGTGAATTCTCATTAAAATTCGCTTGTATGTAATGATAATCTTATAAATAATGTACAAAGTATGCATGCTAGTGTAAAACTAAAAAATGAGATGTAGTACAATTTTCAAACTTCAAGGATTATAAAATGTCTTATATGCACAGATTAATAACTACTTATTATGTATCTCACGATCTCCAGTTCGATCCCTTTCCGTTCGTTATTCTTTGAAAAATAAATGCTTCTTCTCATCATGATTTTAAGTTCTAATTCTCAGAATATTTTTGATGGTATACTACATATTCTATATCAATTCCAGAAGCACAAAAATACCAATTATACTACTTAGTAATGCGATTACATACTGCGGCCATAAATGTTACCACCAGGCGATTGCCTACTTGTAACGTTTTGTAATTATATTAAATATTAAATATTAATATTAAATAATGCTTATGCTAATGCAAGATGAGGGTGTCAGTTAAAATTCAGCGCGAGAGAGAAAACATGAAAAACGTTGTATGTGACTATAAGAATCAATGTGACGTATTCAAAGAACTGCGGAACTGGCCACGCAGTAGCTTTGTGAAATGTGAAATAAGTGAAAAATCATAAATTTGGTGACTATCGTACAAGAATTGGCCATTCGATCAAACCCGACTGTTACCGTAACTTCAACAGAGTCACCCGGTGATGGAGACAAAATTGTGTGCAACTCACAGTTAAAAAAACCGTTAAAGTTACTGGGCGGCCAGTTCCACAGTTCTTTGAATTTGTCAAAGTAATGGTAACCTTTGCGTTTTAAGTTTGGCTTTACCTCGTGGACAGTAGCGCATAGCGCTCGCACACGGGTACTCAATGGCATTGTACGCACGGTACCTGTGAAGACAACACGCTCCTTAAAGCCTCCATGAAATTAACAGTTAGAGAGGACGCCTGGTTAGCTTAACTTGTTAGAGCACTCGGCGCGAAATCGAAGGGTCTGGGTTCGAATTCCAGTCCAGGCGAATCATTTTTTCACTGTGAATTTCACACAATTCAATGTGACGTGCTAAATGACGATACTATGTAAAAGCCATTAAACTCAAATAGTGAGGTTCGGGTACGCTCTATCAAATTAGTCACTACACCTGGTATTTAAATGCTGCAGGCGTGAATGGCCATTCATAAAATCGCTATTAAATGGATATTCACGCCTGGTTGCCAAGGAAATTTCTATTGTTGAAAAGGAAGAAAAATTGATGAATTTGGAGTAAAACGCAATACTTGAACAAAAACGAAGCGTATAAGAAAATTGAATAAAAGAATTAAATACTGCATTCTTTTATGCGTTCTATGATGCAAATCTCCATCCAATATCTTTAGTGCAAATAATTTAAAAAAGCTAAAAAAATACACCTGCACTAAATTCAATTCTTTTCTTATGGGAGTAAAAGTTAAAATTAATGGGGTAAAAACCACCCCAAAAATGGTTTATTTCAAAAATCCTTTCTTAATGCGTCTATACTCCAAGGTACGTATGTATCTTCAATATTTCACGGTTCTATCACCAGTAGTTTGGGCTGTGCGTTGATGAATCAGTCAGTCAGTCAGTCAGCACGCCAGGACTTCTTCTTTATATATATATATATATATATATATATATATATATATATATATATAACTGATTATTAAGATTATTGCATTTATATCAGTTTTTGTCTCCCATTCAGTTATATTATATTGTTGTATTTTTTGTATAAATTTTGTCATCATGGATGATCGATGCTCAAAATATTTCATGATTTTTCAATTAATTCGCGTTTTGTCCCGCTAATAATTATAAGTATGTCCCATTGTGGCATACACCTAACTAAACAATAGATAGTACTCCATATTTATTGTTTTAATTAAAAAAAAAATTGAAAATTTTAGGCAATTAAATAAATTGAATTTGGACACGTGCGCTCAACCGTGTAACAACATTTCACGCGCCTACTGAAGGGTTAAAAGGGGAAGAAGAAATCTAAGAGGGCACGAATCAGGAAAATGAATGGAACTTAGTGACGAGATGGAGGGAGGCTGAAAGTTTGAACTAGGAACTAAAAAGACAATTGTATTGAGGCATAGCTTACGTAGTGTTGAGGCTAATTGAGTGTAACTGTTCTCTTCTGATAAATAAGACCCAGGAATTTACCTTCTGAGATAACGTAATTTCACGACTAGTTTCAGTTCTATTCATCATGGAAGAAGAAAGATTTCTCAAGGCCATAAACTTGAATGGGTTGCGGGAAGTAGAGGGAGAAAAGTCAAACTAAAAGGTTTACAACAAGAAAAGAAATTTAATTTAAAATTCGTGTAACTGTCAAAACGATGACGCAGGAGGAATCCTTACAAATCCTAAGAGAGAATGCCAGTGAGAATTACGAGAGTCACTTTTTCCAAAAAACCCTAGTGATTGAGTGACTCTGCCTTGCCTTGCTACATTAAATTATTTATTTGAGTGCGAATATTCAATTTTGAAATTTATTCCCTTTGAATCCTTAATATAAAAGCCTTCGGCATTATTACTCTTCCGCTACTGATAGACACGCTCATCATAATTTTATAAAACATTAAAATTATGTAATGCACCGAAAATAGATCAGAAATTAAATTGTATAAGTGTAAAGTTGTTATATCTTCATTTAATAATATACATAGGAGCGGTTCTCAGCCTGTGATACGCAAGTCTTATACGGGTACATGCTTGGAGGTTCATAGACGCCCGAAGTAAGATGAATAATGACGGGAAGCAAGTCCACTTGGTTATTTTGAGGTGTCCAAATGATTGTGGTACAAAGGAATACGCCGAAGGAAAATGGGCTACCAAGGGGTACGAATTACGAAAAACATTTGGAGTCGCTGATATAGAGTAATAGTTCATAGGAACGGTTCACGGCTATGTTCATCCATAGCCGTGAAGTGAGTGAGTGAGGGTTGAGTCAATTAAAAATACCAAATGATGATGATATGACTTAAGTCCATACACAGGGTACGTCAATGTGCGGCTCGATACGTTTCAGACTGGGAAGAGCAAACCAAAGCTCCCAGAATGAATAAAACAAAACTTTGTCAGTCTTAGTTAGTTGCAAGTTTGAACATCTATAGCAAAGATCTTCGTGATCGCCCTCGTTTAATTTTTGAATAATGTTATGCTCCCAAGTTTCCTTTATCGATCCATGGAAAAACAGGGAGCTGGTGATCATTTAACAAAGAAATTTATTTCTTAATATGCTTACATTCTACCTTAAATAGCGTTGCTCTGATGACAGAGCCATGGTTCTTCATCTTCCCTTAAAATATTTTTTTTTCGCCAAACTTCCCTCGAAAAGGCTCTCTCGTAAACTAATTAAAAACTAATACTCGTAAAAAAAGGAAGTTTCCTCACGTGCACTTAGATTTTCGTGTTTTTTTAGGGAAAATTGTTTTCAGTTTCTTGAGGAAAACAATTATGCTTTTCATGATTTAAAATCAATGGACCAACACACTTCCATTCAGCAAATTCAAGAGTGGGGATTGCTTCTGAAGCGATGCGATACGACGTTAGAGGTAAATAGGGACCTCCAGTTAGTCCATACATACTTTTGTCGGTGTATCACTCAATATAAATACCTAGGTTTTAAAAGGCCCCCCCTGACGCCCACTTATTCGAGGAAGATATTGGAATAAAATGACACTAGATACCATGAGTTTATTCCCATCACTAAAACAATTACATTCTTTCCGTTTATTTGCGAGAGAGAGAAAGCAACGTACAGTTATTCGTGTGAGAATACTGCTGTTTGGAGTTGAACCTGCGACTTGTTGATTGTAATCGAATATGTCGGAATCACTGGAAATTGTCCTCGTCACCAAAAATGAAAGTCGGAGCCAAATCAGAAATGATTTTCAATTTTATGAAATGTCTTGCCATTAGTAGATTAAAGGCAATTTTTAATTTAATTGACTGTGGCTCCATCTGGTAACGGTATTTTAAAATATTAGTGACTGTTGCTCCATCTAATAACGACATTTTAAAACTTTAGTGACTGTGGCTCCATCTTACAGCGTTCTTGAGTCAGTGAGTGAATGGGTTTTTCTTATATAGATAATAATAAGTACCTATGCGTAGAGTTCTGGAAACAGTTGAAAATTATTTATAAATTCACGTTGAACTTTAGAATTCACAAACCTGACGGTACAATTCATCAAATGCCGTTTGAAATAAATATTCTTTCCCTGAATTATTCAAAAACAAATACACTTTTGATGTACTTAAAAATTATATTAGGAGCGCTTCAACTCCATTATAATGGAATTAACTAATTTTAATCTCTTGACAGCTTTAGAGTATTTAAAATGGTTATTTTTACTAAGTTCGATGGAGATTAAGACCGTGAATTTGTTTTATTCTTATCAAATTCCTCATTGAGTTTAAAGTACAGAAATTTAAAATCCAAGTAAATAAGGGAGGCACTAAAGTAAATAGGTACCTATTTCATTGAAGTAAGTAGGCACCTATTTCTTTAAATGCTTATAGTATGCCGTCGCTCATTCTGATGCTGTGACGGAGACGAAACGACGATGTGAAACTCATAAACTAATTAGAATAAACTAATTAGAGAAATTCACTAATAAAGATGTTTACCTAAATATCCGTCACTGTATGTATTAATGCGACGTTCAAGCAGTCATTGCAGCTTAACAAAATTTGGTCGTCAATATTAAAATTTACCCAAATTTCTTGTACGATATCCCTCACAATTGCTGTTACGACCTACTTACTCGAATGCCAACTTCATTCAGAAGATGTAAGTACACTTTGTGGCAAAGTAATGAACTACGGCCTCACTACTAGCCACGCGCTGCCTATGGCAAAGATACAAATTGAGAAGACCTATATTCTAAGATCGTTGAATGTTAAGACAAACGCAAACATTTCCATCATTTTATATATTTTTGCAATTGATATTATGATAATTTGACTTAAATACTGTAGCATGCAAATTTTATTACCCAGTAAGCGATTCACAAGCAAATAAAATAGTGAATGCTTTCAATTATAAAACAATAATTCCGTCAGAGTGGGTAATTTGACTGGAATGGAGGGGCTAGCAAAGATGCTAAGCATGTCTTGGGCATTAGGCCATTCATGTTTACATAAACCTCAAACGCGTGATTCTGAAATCTGTAAACGCAAACTTGGCCGCATGATCTATTCGATCCGGCCAAATAGGAGTGATAAGGCCAAAAACATTCCGCATTTGCAAATAACAATGATTCAGTTTCGCAATTACTAAAGCGATTGTGAACATACGCGAGGGTATTTTTTCTTTCAAGCTTTCATTAATTTTTGGAAAACATAGATAGATTATGCCGAAAAGAAATATTGAAGCTAATCAATTTTAAATTTTAAAACGTTCAGTTGGTTGTGAAACGCTTTAAAAAGACATATTTTGACGCTACGCTGAAAAACACACGCGGTCGCGTTGGCAACGCTTTGCAGTAAAAATCGCTGTGCAGTATTCTTTGTCTCGGCAACTACGTCGTTTATAATGTAAATTAACACGTGCATATTATTCTGCCTAGGGACGTAACACCCCTTTTTTGTGGTCGTGAAATATTTGGTAGGTCGTTCTATATTTTTATGGGGTACGAAATATTTCATGTCGACGCTGTTCATTCAAGGAATGCATTATTTATTAAAGTCTTCATTCAGTCCCAGAAAACGACTGCAGTTTCATATCTATCGGAAAAAGCAAAATTCCTTCAATAGTTGAAGCATATATATTTTCACTTAAACTAACAATAACATAAGAAATGTCCTTAAGTTTAATGCTTAAAATATTTATTGCAATAATTCCAATTTTATAAGCATAAGTTTTAATTTTAAAATGTACCTCACTCAATGAAGATACTACAAAATAACGTTTTCCAATTAACGTTATTATATCTTCAATAGACCAATATTATTTCCTTATTGTTTAATGTAAGGGAGTGTGGCAAGGCAGGATCCTGGTAACGCTAATTAAATCCACACTAGGGAACTACCTAAGAACATTCTGGCCAGTTGAGAAAAATTTGCGTTTGAGGAGAAACTATTGCACGCTAACCCTGAACTTTCTCCTAAGTTTGCTTGAAGTTTCCTACTACGCAAACTCAAACTTTTCCAGACGTTTGAGTCAATTAAAAAGATCACACTACCCCACATTGTCTGAACTTGAGGGTAAACAATGGGCTACCGCGATCCGAAACTTCAATCCAAGCCGAATCGATCGCGAATTAACTGGTGGCGGTTTCCCACTTTATCCCATGATGCATCAAATTGATTAAGTTTTCCTAGTAGCCAGGAAGCAGCGGACGTGGCACCAAGACCGTAGCAACGATAAAAGCAGTAAATAAATGGCGGGGAAGATCAAGGTAAACAAGGCAAATAATTCAAACGCTCGGAGAATTCTGAATTCATATATGCTGTGTTTTGTCCATTAAAAACAATGGACGATACAAAAGAGAAGAAAAAAAACTTTTCGTCGTGGGTTCTCTCAAAGCGCATGATAATTTATTGCATGATTAAAGTTGTCATTTAACTCCTCCCTGAGGGCTTGTATACTCCGATAGATAGCAGTGGTAGTTGATTTATATATTTATTTTTTTTTATTTCTACTCAGCATGTTACTATGATTACATTATGCATCGTAAAGACGTCTTCCTGTCGTACAATCGTCTTACTTAATCTAAATAATTTACAAAAAAGAGAGTTGACAGGAAAATATATAAGGATATTTAATAAGAAAACATCCTCTTTTCCAACTTTCACAACCGCTATTAACAGACTTCCTATCTAAATCCCCCTTCCTATCTTCTTCCCACCTAAATGTCACAACGGATGAGTTGTTTACGAGATGATGTTTCGATAACTTATTGGTTTTTCTTTTTGTTGTTCTGTGTAAAGTCATTTAATGTTAATAATACGATGTAAGGTCATCTTGACTGTTTTTGGATTTATTATTAAATAAATATTGAATTGTGCCTTCTAAATTTCAGTTGTCTTGACATCGAGAGTAAAGGAAAATTATAGGTTGCTCATAACGTCTATATTGAATTTCTTGCAAGCCAAAATCCGCCGTCGACTGTTCTAGAAAGGGAAAATATTTGCTGCTGCAAATGGCAATTAATGTATCGATTTAGGTTTCACGGGAGTATTAGCAGTGAATTACGGAACGAAACGGGCCCTTTGTGAATTTTGCGAGCAGTCGGCATCGGCGATGGGGGAATAGTCAAATTTACCAAAATGAACACAAAAGGATCTCCGATAGCGGAGACATATCAACAAATGAATCTGATTTACATGCATAACCGTTGAATATTCATCCCAGAGGGTTAACTCATTGAAAAAAATGATACAATGATGGAAATACTTAGGTAAAATATAATTGTAACGTAACTTGGATGATGGTATCTTCGGCCCAAGAATATTATCAAGAAACTGATTAGTAAAAATGATTTTTGTGATGACAATGAATCACTTTGATATGATAACATCATCGCAAAACTATTCAATAGCTTAGGGAAAAGAAAAAAATCGTAATTGAAGCCAAAAAAATTATTTTTAAATATTTATTTTCTTCTTTTTCTTTCAAGAGAATAGGTCACATAAGTTGGAATTTTTTTATATATCACTCTTTGCCAACGTTTCACATTTTTATCTATGCTTCATCATGGCTGCCATGACAATATGGGACGTTTTTACATCAATGGACTATAGCACACAATTTTTAGTACACATTGATGTTAAAAAGTCTATAAAATATATCATTGTAGCCCTGCCTGTAGTCGTTAGCAACGACTACGATGGTCTATTTTCTGTCTTCTCCATTAATTTTGCGTCTTGTAACATGAATTCTTAGGATATTCTCCGAAAAGAGAATTGATCATCATATATCCATCCATTGCTCAGCATTCTTCTCGGAAGCAGCGCGTATACGCGTAAAAGTAGCTGTAGTTGGACCTATCTTTCCAAATTCAAACGCATATCAAACCATTCGGGAAAATTATGAGTATAATCTGCGATACTATTCAAGATTTTACAGTTTTTGGCACACTCGATGCGAATTCCATCAATTGATACGATTTGAAAATCTCTAAAATTTCCCGTCACACCATTTGGCACATTCAAAGCGCCTTCAATAGTTTGTAAAAAAATTTTAAATTAGGAAAGTCTCTTCATATTAAGTATTTTCTTTTGTTAATTTATTGACATAATTGCATTCGTTACTAATATTAAGTGGAGGACTTAAAATCTTTTCAGGCATGCATGTATGATTATTTGTTTTGGCTTTCTGTCCATGGTTCATTGAAATTGTAACACAGTAAACCATAGTAGTTATTCAAAATTGTACCATAGTTATTATTCAAGCCCATGAAAAAACTAATAGTGACTCATAGTTGTGAAGCTTGACCTTTTACAAGTAAAATTATGTTAGTTAGAACTCTTGGAGAAAATCTGTGATTAAAAAAAATTAATTTGCACGACCACTTCCAAAGAATGGGAAATGAGAGGCTACCAATACAAGTCCTGTTGTGGACTCCTGTCGGAAAAATAAAAAGAGAAAGGCCCAGGAAGGGATGGCTTGAAGGGATTTAAATCAGGATGTGAGAGGGAGTTCTAGAAGAAGAAAAATGGAACAACCGGAAAAATTGAAAATTTTGAGCCAAAAAATGCCGTAGAGCGTAATAAACCGATTTAACAAATAAAAGTATGGATTTTATGGAATAAATAATCTTTTTTGCCGTAAAATAGGGTAAGTCCGGGAGAGATGGCCCCTCGGGAGAGATGGAATGATTGCATAGTTCGGACTGTAGCCACTTTAGTGCGCCACTGTTCTCATACTGGTGTCATAGCCGACTACGTGGACACGTATTGTTGTTTATAGCCGCTTTGACCTGCTTATTTGATAGTTATTCAAAGAAAAAGATATCAGGCGAGTAAAATATTTTTTCATAGCTAACGTTTTTTAGTTGTAGTGTGTTTAATTGTCCATATCATTGAGTTTCATGTCTATACTTGATGAAAACAATGTGTAAAAGTTCTTTATACACCACTGCGGCGCCCCTGGCATTGGGGAAAGCAGAAAAATTGCCTGGTCCATCTATCGCATACAATCGGGAGAGATGGACCAGTTCGAGTTGGGATAGATGGACCACACTTTATACACTATAAGTAAAAGCTGACAATCTCGATTTGCTTTATCAGAGGGCTGTAATGCTAAAAAACAAATACAGTCGAACCAATAATTAAGGAAATTGTAGTTAGTAGTCATTCCAATATTAAAACTTGGCATTTTCATTACATTTTAATTTTTTGTGGGCCGTTTAATCCTTTTGGTTAGATTCTTGTGTTTATATGTTCTAATTTTGCAAATTTATAGTATGGTAACATTGTTAGTAACCATAGAGTGTTATTAAAATATTATTTTGTTCTGAGAAATTGTTTTTCAAGTTTATTTCATGCCTTTTAGTTATGGTCCATCTCTCCCAATGTCCTTAGTCCATCTCACCCATAGCATATGGGTGAGATGGACCAATGAGAAAAAAATATATTGATTTTTAAAGGTATTTTTCATTTAAATTTCACTTATTTCTTATGAAATACTAATAAAGTTATCTATGATATTATAGGGCAACAAACGATTGAACCGATTTTACCATAATTAACAAAAATATGAACACTTAAAAAAGGTGGGGCCATCTCTCCCGGACTTACCCTAAACAAAAAATGATCAGTATTTGGTAGGGGCAATTTAATTTAAGGCTGAGCAGCGAGAATTATAATATTAAAAAGTGGAGTGATTTCTAGATTAAAAAATAGGAAAATTACATTTGTCCGATTATTCACAAAATTAAAAATGGAAGGATAACAATAACGCATTCTGGGGTTGCTGCACCAATTTTATATTTTCCTGGAGTCCATTTTATTTTCCTATTTATTACCAGATTGATGAATCGAGAAAATTGGTTCTTAATTAAAAGTCATGCTATTAATCCGAACTTCTCCGTGTCGCAACAAATTAATTAAACCATTCGATACCGTTTGAATCTCCGGTGTCCCATTCTGCATCAGAGACAACATCAAATAATGTACATGCTTGAATAGTGTATCGCTTGTTCTGCATTTTAACGGTTGAATCTACTCCTTAGCATTTCTGCAAGTATATGGTCCCATAAAATTGAATGTTAGTGTATAAAATACGAGAAATGAAGTGGCAGCGCGGTTTAAACCCCAGAAAATGCGAAAATGCAGGAAAAAAACATCATTATGCAGTGATACCTAGTTAATTTGAAAATCCTGCAAATAATATGATTTTTCTTTAGAAGCCCATTCTTTGATATAATGCACGTAAGTAAATGACCATAAAAGCAAATGATTTTATCATTTATGACATGAGTTTTCCACGACACAATGACTCTTATGCTCTAAGGATAACAAAATTTTTGAACGCATATTCTGATGCAGAACACAATATTATTTTAAAATAATATTTTTGTAGTATATCGGGTACGAGACTACTTTTTGGAATTATTTTCTTTTGTCATCTAGAATTCTAAAATTACTACCTAATTTTGCTAAATTTGTATAGGCAACATCCAACCACTACTAGGTCAGAAGCACATGTTTTGGAATGGAATTTATAATAATGAAATTATTTGAATATTTGTTCTAATTTGAGTATTTTTTCTATACATATCTCATTAATGGATAAAATTATGAAGATAAGTGTGGAGAGGAAAATATAGCAACTATGGAAGATTGCGCTAATGCAGACTTATTAATATATATGTACTATGTGTATCACCGATGAAGACTTCCCATGAAAGGTTGGAGACAAAAAATATTTGGTGAAAAATCTACGAAGCAGAAGAGAAAAACTGATTGTAAACATTTTGAGACGCAACTGCCTCTTGAAGACAATATTGGATGGAACAATGAAGGAAAAGAATTGTCGAGTAAGTCCAAGATTGGAATACAAGACGCATATTACAACATAAGCTCAGAAAATGGATTTTAAAGAATACATCTGCTGTAGAATAAAATATAAAATGGATTGGAGAGCTTAAGCAAACCAATCTTCGGATATATGAATGCTGATTTATTTTTTTCAAATTTCAAAACGGCAATGTGTCAGCCTAGTGTGGATTAAAATGGGGAAATCATAAATTAATGGAGAAAATTAAATCAGTGTGGTTATAAATGCAGATGACGGTGAATGTGATTTCGAATCTTAGGAAGATGGAGTTAAAAATTTAGGAAGAAATTTGAATTCAACTCATTTAAGTCACGAAAAACACTCTCAGTTAACAAACTGATCTTTATTAACAGTCGTCTTAAGGGTGTGAACTCTATTCCTTTAATGTATCTGTAAAGAAATTAAAAATGTCGTGAAACCTTGTAAATGCCGATGAGCACGATACCATGGTCATCAACTGCTTTTGACTCCGGGACTCTTTCGAAGAATTGAGTGGAATAAGGCGCCAAACTTACCTGAAAAGATAAAAAACAAAGGATTACATTACGCATGCTATACTTCATAAACCAGCAGGAAATAAGAAAAGACAAAGTTTGACTCCGGGAAAACTAATTTAAAATATCCCATTGCTTGCGACATTACCTGTATATAGCAAATATGAAGTTATCAATATCAGGTGTATTATCAATAGGCAATGTCCCCATTGTATGTATGCGTAAGATCTCAGACTTTCCATAATTCTCAAACTGAAGCGAATAAAGGAACTATTTTTTCAATGATCGGTCATTCTATCTATATTAATTATTTTCTCAAAGGTGAAAAGCACTCTGATTATGATAATTGAATTCCTGAACCCTTGAAGATGATAGAAGTGTCGCTTATTGAAAAATTGGAAGAAATGAAGAACCTGACCCGGTGGAAAACAAGGTAGATTCGTACCCAGATGCTTTGCTGGGAAACTTCAAATCATAGTTATATTCACCGTTTATTGCCAGATAAAATTTTATTAGCAACGGATCTGCTGAAATGTTATAAAGAAGTTGAACGAAAACCATTCTTAAATAAGGAATCATCGTATGAGTTCAATAAAAATCTTAAAATGCTCTGAAACCAAAATTACTGACGCTGACGCTGTGAGAGGTCCGTAAAGATATAATAGCACAACAATAAGACGTTTATTTCACGAGTTCATTTATTAGGCACGGGCAAACCTATCTCAGCAAGAAGGTATGCCAACTTTCCATATTCCTCAATAAGATACACACTCGTTTACACATGGTAGTTTTATGAACTCGACATTCTCAGGCTTAAGGAGGTTCAGTGGTTTCACTCAACTTAAGAGAATTCGACGAAACTTGCTGGAAGCATTACAAATGTTGTCTTAAATCAACCTGATTTTTTTTCAGAATTATTTACCGCAGATTACTTAAGATATTTGATCGAGAAGTAGACAAAAATTACATGGGTTCTTATGGGAACACAAGGTACGAGTAGCTTAATTCATCAAAAATAACCTTTTTCTAGTTAAGAGTAAGAAAAACCAAAATAATAAAGTATATCAAATGATTTTCATACATTATTCTATTGATGATTTAAATTATTTTTGTTTTTATTATTCTTAACTAGAAAACGTTCTTTTCGATGAATAAAGCTAGTCGCACCTCCCGTTCCCATAAGAACCCATGAAATTTCATGCCCCCTTCCACATCAAATATCCTAAGAAATCTGCGGTAAATAATTTTGAAAAAATTCAGGTAGCTTTAGGAAAACATAATTAATGCTTCCAGCAAGTTTCGTCGAATTCCCTTAAGTTGAGTGAAACCACCGAACGTCCTTAACTAACAGAAAATTTATAATTAATTAATCACCGTAATAACTTCGTAATTTTAACAATTGATGAATTCATTATTTGCCGGTTTCATGACATTTCAAGGCGACATCATCAGGTGTTTCGATTAGACCTGATGAGGTTGCATTTGCGATGAAACCGGTCGACGGCTTATAAATTAATTTTTAAAATAACAAAGTTATTATATTCAAATGGTATTTATTCACGACCTCTTTTAATAAACGGTGCAAACATCTGGTAAGGCTTTATAAGGCTTTAGTAGATAATTTTTATGAGAGAGGCTAATTTTGAATCCCTTTTGCCGAGTATCTTTCACTGTTGAAAAAGTTCAGCCCTGGAAAAATCAAATTTCGAATCAGTTTTCGCTCACTCGCTGAGAGCGTCCTATATGAATCGTGATTTAGCAATGGTTAGAAGTACCACGAAGAGCTGAGGAGGGAAGTGATATTTAATGATAACTCTGCGAAGTAGAAGTGGGACTTCTACTGTAAATGATTCGTGAACACATATGTGCAAAATTTATCCTCCATGGCTGAAGGTTAAAAGTTAACCGGGTTAGTAAATAAAACAAATACATAAATTTTTAAAGCCAAAATCCCCTTAGCCCGCGTAAAAATGTTTACGTTTGCGCCAAATTTGGGCCAAATTTATGTTTGGATTAAGTTTGGCCCAAACATCGGCATAAATTTCCCCGAATGGCGTTACAACTTTGTAGTAAGTTTGTTTGAGTAAATTGGGATAAGTATAAATATTTAGACGCTATTTGAAGTTAGGAGTCTCATTGCCGATGTTTGGGCTAAACTTAATCCAGGCAAATTTGGCCCAAACTTGGCTCAAACGTAAAAGGTTTTACGCGGGAGGTATTAAATATTCACTGATAATCAAGAAATATAACAGGTATATAATTTTACTTGCCATGCACTTGCTGCAACGTATTTTATATAAATTACAGAATTACAGACACCAACATTGTCCGTATTTAACAACTGGTAGGAGTCATACAGAACACACTATCAAAAAAGCTACGACCTGTGGAAATTTTAAAATTTAACAAACAATGACAATTTCAGCTTTGTTAAATGGCTCTGAAACATGGGCACTAACATCTGGCCATATCAGATGGATAAAAGCAGCTAAAATGAAATTACTAAGACCCATGGCAAGCTATACTTTCTATAACCATGAACAAAATGAAGATACCCGCTCCAACTTGAAAATCCCGGCCAACGTATTAGTCATCCTTGCGTGGCTTTTCCTTCTATCCTCCATTCCATTACCTTTCTTAAGAAATCTTTGCTTCCTTATTGGTGATCCTTTTTTCTTTGAAGAAAAAAGTCAGTTTTATCGTGATTTTCGGTTTTCATCGTGAATTTTTTCTTGGCTGGAACTATTCTTTGTCTGATGACCGGTTAACTCCTTTCATCCCAATTTTTAGGATATCGGGACTTGCCACGGTATTAGCCTTTCACGGAGTCACCCAAAAGTGCATATAAGTGCGATATTCCTCCTAGGAAAATCGTACTTATGTGTTCAATCAACCCATTTCACGCAGTTTCCTTGGTAGGTGAAAACGTTTCACCTGTTCAAGCTCCCCTAGCAGCGTTACATCTATCTTCAGCTTCCCCCTTCCGCTTACTAAGATTTTCATTTCCTCCTTGTTTACGCGTATCTTGTACCATTGAAGTATTCAATTAACTGCGTTCAAGTATGTTTGCAGGTCTGCCGGATTTTATGCTATGGCAGCGAACTCATTAGTGAAATGAAGCACTATGATTTATTCTCCTTTCATATTGAATAAAATTTGGACAGATAATGGATAAAGAAAACACCATCATGAAGGAAATCAATTATGCAAAGCCTGAGCTGGTTACCTTTAAAATTGAAAAAAAGGCTAAAAAGATTTCAATTAAAGAATTAATAAAAACAATTTCTGAATATAAGCAAAAATACAATCTTTACAATACGCCAGTATTATAAATATTCGTCGTTTTCTTGCTAGTATCAAAGAAAATGTGCTTGGTTAAATATTTGTACTGCCGTTACTCATTTGCGATTGGTAGTAGAACAATATTTTTAGGAAAAAATCCCTTTCCCTCATAATCGTATTCTCCTGGCAGTTACGCCGGTACCTTTGGTAACATCCTGTTTATTTACTTTGAAAATTTTCCCGTTCCCCGAAAGGGCAAGTATAGAAAAAATATCCCCGTTAGCCCGGAGGAGTTCAGTATTGCCTCCACGCTCCTAGTTTTAGCAAGTTAGCTTAACGCACACTTCTAGGACATAGATCGCCCGTTCTCTAGAATTTACACATGGAAAAAAAACTACGGCGTGCCCAGCTTTCCTCTTGCCAAAGCAAACACAACCCACTCATCACTTCCTCAAACTCTATTGAACTGCGCACGACTCCAGATACAACGAATCTCCTTCATAAAACCGACATTACATAAGGAATTTTAGTCTATTAAGCATATATTAATGTATATTCTTTTCTGCTATGTTTCAAAAGGCGCCCGTGGCGCCCACTTTTTCAAGGAAGATATTGAAATTAAATGACACTTGATGCCATGAGCTTATTCTCAACACTAAAAAAATTACATCATTTTCGTTTTTTTCTCAAATTGCGTGTGAATTGACGATTATCGTTGAGCTTTGGCCCTTGCTGTTGATGAACACTTTCACTTTGTAGGAATTTCTCGGGTGAGAGAGAGAGAGCAACGTACAGTTGTCCGATTTTGAATACTGCTGTTTGGAATTGAAGTCCAACGTGATCAAACGACTGACCTTGCGACTTGTTGATTGTAATCGCATATGCCGGAATCACTGGAAATTGTCGTCATCGAAAGATGAAAGGGAGCGTTGTCTCAGTCGGAGCCAAATCAGAAATGATTCTCGCTTTCAAAAAGAGAAGTATCAGGCGTGATATGGTGGAAGTTCATCATAATGAAGACAGAAAAGGCAATTTTCCACTAGAAAAGGTTTATTTCGACCATGGTTTTGAAGCGCTGCATCATCATCAGGTACATACACAAAACAGAAAGGGTATACATACAAAATGTTTGGGGAGGAGGATGTGGGGTATGGTGGAGAGGAGTGGGAGGGTAGGTTTGAGGTTGGAGGTGGTTGGAGAGGAGAAGGTTAGCCAAGAGAAGTAAGGGAGGGGGGGATATGGGGAAGGAGAGCAAAAGAAGGTTAAGGGGAAGAGGAGAAGGGGAGGAATAATAGGGAAAACACACGGAAAGGTAAAGAGGAAGTATCAAAAAGGCAATCGCCACTAAGCATACAAACAAATACCAAAATAACACAAGACGTTTAGCTCAGGTTGGGTGTAGACCGGTATCCATAAGAAGTTAAGGCGTAGTCACAGGTATAGTTGAGGAAGGATTAGCTGGGTAAAACCGGGGGTGGGGTGGACCACTCATCTTCGGACACCGAAGATAATGGAAGGAGTGCCCAAATTGCGCACACCGGGGGGGGGGGGGGCAGAGGGAAAGGATGCAATTCCTCCGCGCACTGGTCACTGGGAAAGCACACACTAGGGGAAAGTCATGGAGAGAAGAGGAGAGGGGCAGGAGAGAATCTGCATATCGTTGAGGAGGTACATCTTCTTTTTTGATCGTTGGATAATTTACAGCTGTTCCAAAGCATCTAACTTTCTGCCCTTTTTCACCACGTGTAACACTTTAAAATCGAAGTCAGAGGTGTGATTCATTTCAACTAGATGTTCCGCAAAAACGGAAGTGATGTTCCCTAAAGTGTAACACTTTTTATGTTCCTTTATTCGAGTTGAAAAAATGCGACCGGTCTGACCAATGTAACTGGCTTAGCATTGGCATTTAAATTCATATACTACACACTGCTTGTGTTATTCAAAAGTGTCCTTGTTTAGGCACAGTGCTTTAGACATAGAAAAGGGTGTGTAATACACACCACAGAATTTGTCTTTGGGTAAAATATTAACAATTCTGTAAGACACAGATTCCACAGACGGGATTTTACACCACTTTCGAAGAGGAGTACCTATTGGGACATGGATGGATGTGTGGATATTGATAGCAAGTTTCATAAGTTTTTTCCGTAGGAGAGAATCGATGAGACTTCCGCTGTAGCCATTCCTGGCTGCAATATATTTGATGGTGGAGATTTCCCGGTCAAAATTGGTTTTGGACATGGGGATATTAATTAGCCTATGGGTAATACAATCAAAACTAGCTAAATTGTGGGGCATTGGGTAGTAAGAATCGGCCGGGATCACTTGGTCAGTGCACGTGGGATTTCGGAAAATCTATCTGTAAATGGGAGAATTACCGTGAGTGTTAAAAAAAATTACCCATATGGTCAAGACAGATGGATTAACAGCCCACCAGGGTTGATCATGGTTTTTAGAAAGTATTTATTTCGTGTGACTGTCTCATTAAAAAAAACTCATTCTTTATTACATAAAATCACTCGAGGATGTAAATAAAGCCTTCAAACAAAAGGAGAAAAAAAGGAAGATTTATTTTCATTTTAAAACTTTACCTTTCTGTGCATTTTTAACTTTATTCTTTTTTCGTTGATTTTTTGGAGCAAATACAGCCAGAAAAAGTTGTAAATGCTTAGAATCTTGGGATTACCGGAGACTAAAAAGTAGCAAACACTATTTTATTTAAGTATGGCAAAGCTTCAACCAAAAAAAATAAAAATATTTGCTAGTTCAATACTTGCTAACTTAAATGCCTTCAATAGTAACTATGCTGCTATATGATATACATTTTATTAAAAACTATAGATCACGAGAGAGAATGCAAATATATTTTACTTAAGATCAATACATCAAAATTTCAATAGAAACTATAAAGTAGGACTTGACGCTTTCTCGGCGATCTATTCCAGTGAAGTTCTCTGGCGTCACCGACCGATTTTGACTCACGCAGAATTGCTCCGGAAGTGTGAGCTCCAGCATAAAGGGTCTGGTTGTGTGTATAAGAAGGATCGACATTCCAAGGCTTCAGAATCCTTAAGGAGTCTACTAGAGGAATCGCGTTACAGGAAAATGCTGACTATTTTTTTCCAAACCGGGTTTCATTCAAGGAATGGTTTTAAATAAAAATTTTTCCTATCCATCGGTGGGAATAATGAAAAAAAAATTATCAGAGGATTTCTCAAGCTGGGCGTGGGAGCAATTCAGCCAGCATAATAAATTAATATAAAGGGTTAGCAACAGCTCGCGTTTATATTACGATCGAAACAAATTACTCTCGTAACAAGTTACTGATGTGACAAGACATAATATATATATGTAGTATTTTTAATATAAGTCTCTAAAATATAAATATAATACAGATGGCAACCCGCGGATAGTTGGTAATAATCGGAACTTCCATAGTCGATTAATTTTAGCTGAATAATCGATTAATTGACTAATGTACTCGATTACTTGCATCCCTACTTGTAGGTTTTGTTTATAATAGTTACATATTATTAATATAAGGTATTGAAGTCCTAGAACTACAAATGTGTGGGTTTAGTCCATACTTATTTGTAGGGTTAGCTATGAATGATGTGCTCATAGCTTTTCTTCTGGGTGCATTTAGGCTTTCATATAGTTATTTATAGTTATGGCTACATATGTTTTCCATATATTGCGACACATAGTTCCCACATAGGGCCACATATACATGTACATACATGTTTATTCCTTGTTTTGCTCCATTTATCTCCCATATATTAATCCATTTATGGTCAATATAATCCATTAGGCCAATTTTTAATAGAACCCATATAAATCTCATTATATTAAGCATCTACGTGAAAGGTATCATTCCACATACATGTCTCATGTATGACGCTTTAGTGTGGGATATAGCAAATGAAAATAGAACAAAATTTAATGAGTTTCTCACAACGAGAGGAGACGGATAATATTTTTTCGCTTCAGAGGCTCCCGCTATGATACTTCATCACAAAAAGTGCGACTTCAAATTAAACCATGATGGAAAGTAATTAATCACAAGACTAAACAGTTGAAAGCAGGTCATTAGTCGTGATGCTGTTCATAATATCCCAATAATTTCCCATAATATTACAGTTTTTTCTACTTGATACCTTGAGAAAAAAGAAACAGCGTGAAATGGACAATTAATAGTTTTTCTTTCTTCAACTGTAATTTAAACTTATGTCGTTTAATTAAACCTTGATAAATAAATCAAATAAATGTGTACAAATGTTTGTTTGGGCTGAAAACTAAAGAGCAATGGGAATAACGAATAACTTAATATTCACCAATCCTAAAAAGAAGCCAATGTGGTTTTTATTTAGATATTATACAACTGAAAAAAGGAGTAATATCTTTAATTGAAATTGAAATGAATATCTTGGAATTTACTCTGAAAAAGAGCCAAAATATCAGAATACCTTGGTTATATTTGGTTAAAAGTTTTTCTCACGCTTCATCGAGCGTCTTCTTGGGAAAAAGGAGTGTTGCTGTTGAGTTTTGCCAGCTTAGCTATGCCACATGATAACCTAAGTACAGCTGCAAAAGCATCCTTTCAGGAATTCTCATAGCCCCAGTTTTATAATTTCTGGCTAACGTCGCCCATCAGGTGACTTAGTCTTGTCGTTAACTTGGTGAAAACGAAGAATTCAGAATTTATATATTTAAAAACTTCCAATAATTGCGATTTCACAGGTGGTAAGCCATGTACTGTCATGCGTACTAGTGTAATGATATGTACCTAAGAGGGTGAAAACTGCCATGAAAAAAATCAATTTACTTGACCAAGACTTGAACCCGGTACTCCTGTTTGCCGGTCAAGTAATTTAGGATATTACACCACCTAAAATCTTAATTCAAGGTGAATTACAGAGGTGGTTCATGCGAACAACTTGAAATTCATATCAAGACAGCCGGCGAATTGACGAGAAGTTAACCGATGGGGGAACGTATTAACTTCGGTTTGTATACCGAGAAATTACTTAACCATAGATAATGAATCATGGCCAAAAGGATTGATTTAGCCGTGGATACGTCTTTGAGATAAATGCCCTTTTATTTGTCTATTATTTCAGTGCTTAAAATCAGTTGAAGTTTGACTGTTCCGATTCCTTCCTGAATAAAGGCCTTTGATAAAGGCGAAGGAAACTCAATGCTTGCGTAACTACGAAAAATCAATTTGGATTCAGTATGCTTACAATCGTACCGTTTAAAGGATTTTATCGTATAAGATGAAAATGTCAATTTCGATTATCAGTACTGAAAAGGTAAAGAAGTACGATACTTATTTTCCATCCGATTTTTCAATCCAACGAATAGTCACGGGTAGGTAGGCGACTCAAGTTTTTCGAGAGAATTCCGGTGGAGAAGCTGGAATCTTCTAAAATATGTTTCTGAGGAATTGTGAGAACTGTAATCAAGAAAATGTGTTCTTGAGACCTGCTGGACTGGTTTACTGGAGATATTTAGAATTTTCTGAAAAAATGTAGAAAAAATGTATCAAAAACAATATGGCGCAGTTTATTTAGGCGGTGTAGTTCAGCATAACTGCGCACTGAAACAGAATTTTATAAACACAGGATCCGAAACATATAATTCTAAAAAAATCATAAACTTGAAAAAAAACAGTCAATATCTCTAGTAAATCCACAGTGAAATCTTAATTACAATCTTAATAACTCGCAAGTTAAAAAAAAAAACCTTTACCAAAAATTCTTATTTTTTTAAGTATTCAAATTTTACCTTGTTTAAAATGTTTCGAATTCCTAGTTCATAAGTTTCCTTTTTTCACGCAAACACTTAAATTCACTACTTCTCCTCCGTTGCCTAATTACTCAACAGACACTACACCGATTGCGGAGAGCATCGCTCTATGGAACGGCGTAGATAATCGCGCCTTCGGCGCGGAAAAAACTAAATGTCATAGAATTCGATTTAAGTTCTTAATTTTGCTCCGAATTTCCGAAAATGATTTCATTGCTGACATCAATGCTGAATCGTGTAAAATAGTCTTTAGTCTGACGAAGGGATTCCGAGGTCGGAAATAGCTAAGTTAAGTTTGCAGGGTGATCCACGCTGGCATACAACTACCATTAGTGAATAACTACGCGATTGAAATCAATTTGATCTCGACTAAATGTTTGTCGGGACAGAAATAGTCACTGCTGATTCAATATTTGATATCAAGAGCTCCGTGGTCGAGAGATTGTAGAGTGATTGGATTTCTGTAAAATTTCACAAGATCTCCCGAAGTTCTTTTTGCACGATATAAGGGTAATTCTCCAACAAATGAGTGAAGGAGATACATTTCTTCGTTCTTTTTTAGATTTGCTTGAGATAACAGAAGTCGTAAAAAGCCCGACTAACCAACTCTCTAGTTTTTGGCCTGCATCCTCTGGTGTACCAAAGGGGTGGATTCTTGGCTACATACTTTTCACTAATTTTACTGGTGATTTTTCTTGTTTTAACATTCAATCAGTGTATGAGTTCTATGAGAACGATTTATCAAATATACGTTTCGTGTCTTTAAGGATATTTGGATGGTGCTGTCAAAGAAATCCATGAAGACATCAGCCGTATTTGTCGTTAGACCCATGATCATTAATTGTTGAAATTCAATCCACTCAAACCTAAATGCATTATAATTGGCTATCAACAACTTCATTTCAAATGGCTTTGTTGTAATACCGAAAATTAATGTTGGAGACGTTGAAAGTCAGTAATCTGAGTTTGAAAGTCTGAAAGAAGTTTAGGACTCATCATCAATAATATAACATAGATGGAACACGTGGCTCACATCTCAAATAGTTGTCACAAAAAATTGGCGCAACTTAAACATTTTAAGGACTTAATACCTTTAGAATACCAAAGAAATGGATTATATCATTGTTATTACATATATTACTGCCAACTAATAGTGATGTCTGAATTAGCTAGTAAAATGTGCAATAAAGTACGGATTTTACTAAATGCTGATGTAAAGCTCATATTTAATGTATCCATAGACGACCAAATTACTCCATATTATTAAAAATTGAAGAAGTTAAAAAACTCTATTATAAAAAATTACAATTATCCATTTTATTGTGTAACTTGTTATCTAGTAGTGTGCCTGACTACTTATATGCAACGATCATTATAAGATTTAGCAATTCATAAAGAGCACAAAGAAGTTTCAAAATACCAAAATGTTGAACTAATTATTACCAGCTTTTACCCATGAATTCGACTAAGAGGGTTTGGAGCAATATTCCTGACTTTATTGTGTATTTAAAACATCCTTAGGTTCAATATACTAATGACGTTAAGCTTATTTGAAAATTTTTATCATTACCATTGATATCTGGACACTTGATACTGGGTCCTTGTATTTTTATACACATTGCTATGTTCTTGTTGCCTTCGTTGTATTCGATTAATCGGTAGCTGACAAGAATATGTTTACCAGAACAGTTCAGATTGAAAGTGGATAATTCACACACTACTTTCTTAACATTGGTTAAAGCTATAAAATAGATACTCTACATGCCATATGGGTACAAGAATTATTGCTTGCCTTGTACCAATCACAACTTGTGAAGAAGTAGAACATAAAAATACTAGGCCACAGCACAATTCTCACACACTGTTGCTCCTTCTCCCTTCCTATTCCTTTTTCGCAATTGCATCGGTTTTTCATTCATGTTGTCCTTACACCAGCAGACTCGCAAATGGGAGCTTCAGCGCGTATATTTAGATGATGTAGCATCAATCAAACGTGATTTAGCGCACTGGGCCGATGAAAAAAGAGAATATTGGCTTGACACCGCGTTTGGAGACCTGGGCGCTTCGCGTGAATTCCGTACGTGACTTGGGTGCGCAATGAGGTATTGTTTTGTTTGGTCTAGTACAAACGTTGCGCGGAGTTGTTTATATGGAGAGTGTGATTGGGACGCTAAGGTTTACTTATCGTAAAGAGAGTGGAGTTACGATGGAAGGACGACGTTATTGCTGCTGTAATATTAACAGCTATCATTAACTCGGGAAGCATACTTCATAAAAGGCAGGAGAGGCAAGGGAAGAGCAATTCGTAACATTAGATTTGATTCGGAGAAGGGAGAGAGAGACCATATTTATGTAGCGTTAGCGTTTTGGCTTAAATTATTAAACCCAATATCAACACCAATAGTAAGTAAAAAAAATAAAATGTACATCCCATAATTTATATTAATAATCATTGTAGTACTTTTTCCAGGTTCCCTTAACGCAAATAAATGCGGGTATTCAATTTTGGAGTGTTTTTAAGTTGGCCATATGGGAAGCGAGCCAGACATGCGTGCATAACTTTACATTTAACGAATATTAAAGACACAGTTTAAAGATCACATAACTTATGATTCACTGGACGACTTATCGACGATATTCTCTGTAAATTTTAGAATATTAAATCATCAAAAAGAATAAAGACACAAAAGTTAAAAATTCATTAATTCGGCATTCAAACACATTAATGCATACTTCTTGCATTAATGCATACTATCAACGCATACTTCTAGAAAAGCAATTTAGGTATATGGGGCCAAAGTTTCTAACCTGACTGACATCAATAGTGCTAATGCTACTTGAGTTAGAGATTAGTTGACCAAGACACATGATGAGTTGACGGAGAGAATTAAATAGAATAACCACATTATTTGAGAACATGAAGTTTGGTGAATTCTTCTCGAGTTTTCCTTCGGGTTATGTTTTCCATTTTCGCCGACGCTTTTCGAAGGGAGACTTTCCTCTCCTCATCAGGGATGTAGATTCTGTCGCAGAAAGCATTGGCCAACGTAGTAGTCATGCACATTGTATGGGGAGAGAAAATGGGTGGATTTTACCATCGCACCCAGATACCTAGACACCAAAAAACTCTTTTTTGAAACAATAAGCTTCTAGAGATGGGAAAAGGCATCGCATTCTCCGGAAGGCCGCAGTTGGAGTTAGTTACTCGCGTTGAAAGGATATAACTTAAATTTTCAACAGCTAGGTTTGCATTTAGCAAATGGAGCTAAAAAATCGGTAATGCTGGGATCATTGGTAAATTAAAAATAGGCATGAAGACATCGGGGCAGTGGCTGCCACACGATTGCAGCCACTGCCCCGATGACAAGAGTGTATTCTTTCGGAAATTTGGTTAAATGAAGAACCTAAACCAGTGAGGAGCCCGAAAATAATTCACCAATACAATTCACAGAGAGAGACTAGAATCTTTCTTCCTAGAATTAAAGAAAGCCTAGAATTTTACTTCAGAGAGCTGCCAACATCTGAGCTCCAAAACCTTTGGAGGTTTAAACGTTAAGACTAAGTTTAAGATTATGATAAGTTTGAAAAACTGGCTATGATTTTATTGCACCAAATGGGTGGGTACCAGATTTTGATCTAAGGATTATTATTTAATTATGCCATTGCTCCGGCACATTTCCAAAGAGTGGAAACTGTGCAAGCAACAATTTTACAGATGTTGGCAGAATTATATTTTAATCTTAGTCACTCAATCTTTCTTGTAAATTTTCGTGATTTGTTCTACTTTACGCAACTCGGAGTGGTTCATTGACACATGGCTGAGAGCAAATTGCGGATTTGGACGCCAAAGAGTATTCTAGTTATTTGCTTTACGGTGAGAACTCAATCCCACACAATTTCACGGTCCAAAGTACAAATATCCGGACCTATTCCGTCGAAGAGTGCCTCTCTAACTAAGTTCAGACTCCATAGAACGCATGGAATGACCCTGCGGATTGCGGTGGACATAATAAAAACGCCCTTTCACCATTAAGGTAGTTTGAATGAGATGTTTCCCTAGTCATAATGGATGCCATATTCTAATTTTATAATTTAATTTCAGCATCAGTAAGAAGTGTAAAATAAATATTGTAATACTAATGGTGAAAAAATATAGTTATATATGACCAAAATTCTCAAAACTTAAATAAACATATTCACCTAGGTCTCTAACTTGACTCATTTTTTCACGCCGTACGGCTACAATTATTTCAAACGGCAGGTTTGCTGTGATTCTGTAAACATTACTGCGGTGAGTAATAGATGTGAGTGAGAAAACAAACAAACAACACACCGTTAGTTTTTTGACGAAATCTAAGTGTTATAAATTCCGAATTTATTCAATATAATCCCTCTGGAGCGCACAGGCGTAATTTATCCGATATAAAACAATTTGTATTTTCAGGCAAATCACTCGAAAAGTAGTTCGGCAAGGGGTAAATATTTTTAAATCATTAAAAAGATAAAATTAGGCAAATTCATCAAATTATTATCAGCTAAGCAAAAACTTTGTTTGTTGGTTAAAATTCTCAGTATAAAACAATATGTACATTTCGAGGGTGTTTAACATCGCGCTGTAAGCAGAAAATACCATCTCAGCCAAAGTTATTTTTTTGCAATTTTACAAAGGCTATTAATCTAAGCTAAACTTTGCTTTTAGGGCTGAAATTATAATTTACTAACAAAAGTCACCAATTTGAGGTTATCCGGCTTATTTTTTCACTTCGCGCTGTAAGAATTTTCTGCCTACAGCGCGACAAGGCTTAAAACACAGCCGATAGTTTTTTTTGAGAAGTTTATGACAGGTCCCACTATGGGTAATGCTTTTAGCATTGTAATATTATTAATTACTTTATACCCTTTTTTCATTCACGCTTAAAGGGAAACATATTATCGATTTGATTAACCATTCTTTATCGTCTCCATCAACAAACTGTCATTTTTTGGTCGTAAGGTAGATAATTTCAACCAGGTAAACAAGCAATAGAATTGCAAACATCGAAACATTCATACATCAGCTTAGAAAATATACGAGAAAGTATAAGAACTACTCACTGCTTTATTGATCACGCATCTGTAGTTCAGAACTTCATTTTTTTAATTCGTCTTTGGAGCGTACAGCTGAACCATATCCCCCCGAGAATGGATTATATTTCTTGGCAAATATTTCAAAAACTATTGCAATCAGTGGCTGATATTTTGGTATGACCTGAAGGATGAGAGATATTTTCTTAATATCGAGACATAAACTCATTGAAATGTATACTTAGCGAGTACTCAAACTAAATTTAAGCGCATCTCAAATTTTCAGCTTTTCACGCAGGGGGAAGAATTTCTATCGACATAGGATAGGGAGAGACGTAATCATCACAACTGGGTCTCAACATTTTATACACCTCTGAAAAGAAGTGTGCGTACGTCAAGACAGAAAACTCCAACCTCAAATGACATTCCCCTCGCTATTTTATGTAGGTACCCGTCCATTCTCGTACGTACCACTAAAAACTCCAGATGTTTTCTTTAATCCAATGTCTATTCCACCTACGGATTACGACCTAGTTGTGCCGTCGTGGCCCGCGTTCTATCATGTCCACTAGAGCTTGAAGCGACGGAATTCCACTGGGAGAGTTATTGAGGAGCGAACTTTGACAGCATCACACCCAATTCATGCTCAGACACTAACTGGTGGAAAAGTTATGTGACAGATACCATAACTGAAGCGAAAAAAGTAAACAATTCAAGGACTGCTAGCTAGTTTATTCATTCTAGGTTGTGAATTCAATTTTTCCATTGGATCGAGAAATTGAATCAAGACTCTATAGGCCCCAGAAGACCCCTCCTTAATTTCAACTGAGAGTCCAAATCATTATTCTGCTCCACAGACCCAGCTGCCGTTATTCAACGCCAAAGCACCAACGCTTACTAACCTACCTTCAAATATTATATTCTACTTTCTTATATAACTTGAGCTGATTCGTATTCATTTTTAGTAATTGATTTAGACCTCTTGAGTCGATTTATTCCTTCGGTAGTTGTGCAATCGGATTTTTATTTGTTTTTTTTTGCATTAATTTTAATTTTGAAATAAATTGTTTGCAGGCGGCTGGGTAAGTAACAGGTAAAAACGTGTCCTCGTCACTATCGTAAAGGTTTTTTTAAAAAGTGAAATGTTTTCTCGAGCCGCCATCAATCTTAGAGGTGGCGCCACGATCGCTATAAATTGATATTGTTTGCACACTTGTCACAGGTTGTCACTTTGATTTTCTGTCGCTCGCGAAATTTTCTGAAACACTCCGTGGATAAGAGACGTCTTAGATTCAATGTCAAGGAGTTTGATGCTCTTTCATCCCGTCACACCTTTCAGTTTGCATTCTATTTTGTTTTTTTTTAAGAAACATTTATTTAGACATATTCCCTGAGCTGTTCAATATTTAACTACTTTTATATCTCATATTCATTTACCTTTAGGAGCTAAGTTTTTTTACGTGGATTTCTCCCGTAGAGAAATCTAAACGCTTTCAAATCTTCCAAAAGAACCCATTTCCGCACCTATCTCACGAATTCACATCGCTACACAATAGTTTCACGTAGGCAGCGACACGTGATTTTATTACCATACTTGGAAGCCGTCGTATTTTGTATGGTGACGCCAACGATGGAATTGCCATTTATTTTACTTATAAATCCTTCCCCATTCTATTGAGAAATGTGCTGCTTGGATAACTAATAATTTCCGAGTTATAGTATATTTATAAATATTATAATATATTATTCCGATATTTAACTATACAAAATACAACGGCTGCCAACTATGGGAATAAAATTACGTGTCGCCAACTGCATAATATTCCTGTATATCGACGTAAATTCATGGGATAGGTTCGCAAATGGGTTCTTTTGAAAGATTTGAATGCGTTTAGATTTTTCTACGGGCTTGATCCACGGAAAAACTGAGCTCCTAAAGGTAAATAAATATGAGATATTAAAGTAGTTAAATATTGAACAGCTCAGGGAATATGTCTAAATAAATGTTTCTTAAAAAAACAAAATAGAATGCAAACTTAAAGATGTGAAGGGATGAAAGAGCATCAAACTCCTTGACATTGAATCTAAGACGCCCATGTTATGTACAATACCTACTCTCTCCTCTACCCTAAAAACATTTAGCATTCTTCGCGCAAGGAGGCAAGAGCTCTTTAGGCCGTTTTAAAGGGTACATTTATTTGCACAATCTATTGCGTGAACGCTTGTATCAGGTAATTGTACCGTTTAAAGCGGCAAATTGTGCGAACGCTTGTGCGACTGCAAGAATGACTGAACGGATAATAGAACCTGTTGTAATTCTATCCAGACAAACATAAAATTTCGTTAAGTTTCATACATTCGTTTGTACAAAACATCGCACCGTGTAAAACGGCCTTACTTATGGTTCATTTCCTTCACAAAATCCTATTCTCAGGTTCAAAAATTTTTGGCTCAACATTGTTAAATTTTTATAGTGAATAACGAAGAAGAAAAACTTGGTGAATTTCTCGGAGGCATTTTATCACACGACCGATTTCTTCGAATATTTGACATGATCAGGTACACCAAACAGAACTCTAAGGTACCTATAAGTAGTCACCAGGTAACCATGGGTTGGGAGAGAATTCTCCCCTTACCCACTGATGTCAACTATTCGTCGAAATCGGCCATGTAATAATATTTCTCTTTGAAATAAGTCAAGTTTTTCTTATTTGCTACTCAACTATTTCCACATCTGTATTTCTTTAATATTTCTCCCTTATCGCCTCAATTTACTCTTTCTCCGTCGGCCAGTATGGAGAGCCGAACCCGGTGGAGAACTAGAGAAGGATTCTTACATCAAGGGCTTCGGGAAAGCGACAGATTATAGTTATTTCCTCTGACGACGGCTACCTCCATTACACCTCCTATTTATCTTCAATTCTGCATTACGTTATAAGCATTGTTTATGCTGCACAATCCAGTTATCACTCCACCATTATTGGAGATTTCACATTCCAAGTGTCCAATTATTTTGTTAATACTTTCAGGCTTTTTTAAATGTTTATATTCATTAATTCACCATTAAATAATAATGAATTGATATATAGTGTTAATTTTCATTACATTAGTATTTTTTACATTTGTTTCCATATGCTTTATATGTGTTTTTGTATTGTCAAAAACAAAGAAGTGCAGGTAATTCCACTGAATTTCTGTAAGCCTAAGTATTGCCACCCTAAGTTAGACGGTGTGATATGACCTCAACAGTTAAATCACTTAAAAGACACACTCAAACGCAGCTGGATTGGTGAAAAGACGCCGGTGTATCTAGAGCTGAGGAGGTACATCGCGAGAGAGTATGTTACGTAGTGGCTATGGGAATGTTCATTCTGAGACGAGTCGTCCATTATCGACGAGGGTCGTTGAGACTTGTTGTTGAGAAGTTGTAAGTCGTAAATTATCATGATAAGCATCTGCGGCGACTCATTTCCTCGTCGTTAATGTATATGTTTTATAATCCTACAAGACATGCGCAAAACAGATGAAGATGATATTTTTATTTAATTCTTAAAATCATGTGCGTAGTGAAAGAAAGAGTCGCTGGTGCGCTTAAACGTAGCAGTTTAGCAATGCTCGATCCCCGATTGAAGAGACACAGTGATCTCTGTGGTATTGTTATTTCATCTCATGCTAGCTGAATTACTTGGCGTTGCTCGGGATAACTCTTACTTCATAAGTCATCATATAAGATGAGAATCAATTGAAAAAATTAGAAACTTCATTCTTTCGAGTACCTGATTTAAAAAATTTTAAATCTCTATCTTGAGTGAAAGTAGTTTTAAAAAGCAAAAAAATAAACCACAGAACAAACCCCAATGCTCAGCATCCTCAATCAGCTTAAGGACGTTCGGTGGTTTCACTCAACTTAAGGGAATTGGACGAAACTTGCTGGAAGCATTAATTATGTTTTCATAAAGCTACCTGACTTTTTTCAAAATTATTTACCGCGGATTACTTAAGATATTTGATCGAGAAGTGGGCATGAAATTGCATGGGTTCTTCTGGGAACGCGAGGTGCGATTAACATTATTCATCGAAAAGAACGTTTTCTAGTTATGAATAAGAAAAAAAAAATTAAATCATCAATAGAATAATGTATGAAAATCATTTGATATACTCTATTTTTATTATCTTTGTTTTTCTTATTCTTAATTAGATTTAAGGTTTTTTTAGATGAATTAGGCTACTCGTACCTTGTGTTCCCATAAGAACCCATGTAATTTTTTGTCGACTTCTCGATCAAATATCTTAAGTAATCTGCGGTAAAAAATTCTGAAAAAAATCAGGTAGATTAAAGACAGTATAAGTAATGCTTCCAGCAAGTTTCGTCGAATTCTCTTAAGTTGAGTGAAACCACAGAACCTCCTTAACCAAGCAAAATTAATTTTAAATGCGTTTTTAAGACCAAAATCTGGTAGACAAGGAAATATGCTTTGATGATTCCGGAGAAAACGTACGTTTTTGCAGCTAAAAATGCAATTTTCAGCCAAATACGAATTGGAAAAGATAATTGTCTGAAAGAATTATAAACTTCATTCTTTTAGCCGTTTGATTAAAAAAATCCCAACCCTCTATCTTGTGCGGAAGTAATTTTAAAATGAAAAAAAATGAAACCACTGCACAAAACCCAATACGAAGCGTAGACCACCAAAGGGCCCAGTTTTGGGACCTTTTGGGATTTTTTGAGAAATTCTGCAAATAGACTCCAATTTTTCTCCTGCCATTAATTATTGCTCTGGAAAATTTCAGCACGATCGGAATGAGACTGTAGATTTGTATAAAAGACAGAAAGACAGGAAAAAAGATATTCTTATTTATATATAAATAGATTTAATTTATTTATTTATTACTCAGCTGTGAGAATACACGTAGACACTGGTTCAAAGTTCATTGGAAAAGAGCAGTTTGGATGTTTTGGATTATCTGGAAATAATTATGAAATTTAATGCACAAACACTGGCATAATATCGCATTAACAAGCCTCTGATACAATAAAGGGTCTCTTTTAGTCACTTTGCTCAATAGCCTTTAATCGCCACAGTCATGTCCACTTTGTCACCCCGTGTTCTGTTTTGCCAAATGTCAAAAGGATACTGTTACACTGCAGATGGCAGCCCTCAACCCGATTAGCTCCGATAAACGAAAGCGTTTCCACTCACTCTCATTTTGTGCAGCACTGTATTAGGAAGTTAAAAATTATTTCTCTGCCCTGGAGAGATATTAGCGTGTATTATAACATGCCGCTACCCTTGGGTTACAACCTTGACGCGGGGGAAAATCTTGCAAATTTGAATGACTCCTAGACCTACACACGTCGGGCTTGTTAGCTAATAAACTAGCCTTGTGTCATCATAGTTACTAGTTAACTAGCTGCGAGTATCCCAGAGGTTCCTGATTTGTGTCTACAAAATGTCGAAATTTCATTTTTAATTTTGCGTTGCAATAGTCTTTGTCTTTTATCTTCCATACTTTGTCTTTTGTATTCCATTGACTACTGGTTAACGTTAAGAAATTCTACAATATTATTTACGTTCCAATTAATTTTTTTAACGCTAATACACCCAGAAAAGTTCAGCAAATGAAAGAAAAAAGAAACAAAAACGTATTTACAACTCGTGTTTTAAACTTGCTAGCTAGTTGATGGTTGAGCGAGTGGAAAGTTTCGTGTAACAATCATCACTATAGCTCCAGCTGACTCGCCAGCTTCTAAACTCTCCGGCCTTTTGCGTGTAAACTCGCTCAATGTAATCGACTCTTTAGTTGAAGATTGGATTGGAAGATTTGGAGATGTGGTGATATCAAAGAATGATGAAGTTCAAATGGACTGAGAGAATCACTAACGAAATATCTTACAAAGAGTTAGATTGAAAAAAGGTATCGTGAAAACTCTAATAAGGCAATTTCCAATCATTGCGGTTGTATAAATGATATGGTACGCAGTCACGCGCACGGTTGCGAAAATATACACCAACGAAGGTGAAATTTGCCAAGAAAAAATCATTTGACTTGACCGTGATTCGAACCCAATTCCCGATCAGGTGCGTTAGTCAATTACACCATCAAGCCATCATAAGATGACTTGATCATTGCGATGGCTTGGGCTTTGGAAGGATAGGATCTAATGAGAAGGATATAAAACTTATGGACAGATTTTGTGACAAAACAGCCTAATGAAGACAATATTGGAATGAGGAATAAATTGGAAGAATTATAGAGGAAGACCAAGAATGGAAATCAGCAAGAAAATGATAAAAGACGTCAACATAAATTAAAATGTAAGTATTAAGCGGTTTGCTGGTAGAAGAGTGGAGTGGAGACAGTTGCTGCAAACCAATATTCGCATTGATGACTGATGATGATTTCGGATGAAAAAGTAAAAGAGAGGTGCTATTTCGCACTCGTCCGGCCACACCTTGAATATGCAGCGAGCATATGGGATCCGGTGCAGAAAGACTTAATCCGGGAACTTAATAAAATGCAAAGGAAAGCTGCGCGATTCGTCAAAAACTGCTACGGACGTACAGACAGCGTTACACAGATGTTAAACGAATTAGGAAGGGAGCCGCTAGAGACTTGGAGGCTGCGCGCTAGGCTAAGATTGATTGAACAATTGAGAATAGATATCTTTATGAGCGACACGGAGAACATCATATTAGAACCCCACTATGTTTCCAGGTCCGTCAGAAACGATAAATTAAGAGAGATATTTTGCCGAACGGATAGGTATGGGAATTCGTTTTTCCCCCGAACAATAAGGGACTTCAATAAATGCTAGGCGTAATTTCATTAGAGCGTTTCCTTTTTATATGTAAACGGCTGGTGTCCTAACACCCCCCGCCACACGCCTATTGAGGCGGCTTGCGGGGTAGTACGTAGATGTAGATGATAGGCCACAATATGAAATTTCACTTAAAACTTCGCGAATGTTTTTTGATCTGTCTTTAATTCATAAAATTATTAGTCTGTTTTTGGCATAAAAAAATCATCATCATATCGGTGACCTGTTCCACTTTCGTGGGTCTTCATATTGACTAAACGCCTCCATCCTGGTCTGTCATTACACACTTCTTGCCTCACAACATCCTCATAGGAACATATATCTTTCCAATGCCGTGTTTAACTTGATCTATCCATCTTATCCTGGGTCTTCCCCTTGGCATTTTACCTTCGTCTCTCTTTTCCAATATCATTTTAGGTATCCTTACATTTTCCATTCTCATTACATGACCAAACCATCGTATTCTGTTTGCAGAAATACTTGTCCTGAAAAATAATGGGAACATGCATTAATAACGGAATTCCTTTCAGACATACGCTGCAAAAAAGTTTGAATAACGTTATTAGCTTTAACCCGTCGGCTCTTCTTTACCCCCGATCTCTAGATGAACTCTACAGCATGGATTTTATTTTTATCTTTTTCTGTCGAATGGCGGGCATTAGTTTACGTAGCATCAGTTTGAAAGCGCTGTTGTCAGGAGGGTAGCTGCTCTGTGTTTAAAATATCTTGTTGATTTGTATGTAAATTGTATGAAAATTATACTAAGTAGTATGTTTCTTCTTACATGCACTTTAATTTCTTCCAATCCTGAATCACTCTCTACAGATATCCCTTCAATTAAATTGAATTTTATCGACTCCCATCTACAGTATTGAGATCTTTTTGAAATAGTATACAATTATTCCTCTGCCTTGAACTGATTGTCTACAAAATTTCAGCATGATTGGAGTAAAACTGTAGATTTGTATAGAAGACAGACAGACACTGGTTCCAAATTCATTGGAAAAGTGCAGTTTAGATGCTTTGGATTACCTGGATATAACATTATCGAGCCTCTGATACAACAAAGGGTCCCTTTTAGTCACTTTGCTCAATAGCCTTTGATCACCACAGTCATGTCCTCTTTGTCACCACGTGTTCTGTTTTGCCAAAAGTCAAAAGGATACTGTTACACTGCAGATGGCAGCCTTCATCCCGATTAGCTCCGATAAACGAAAGCGTTTTCACTCACTCTCTCATTTTGTGAAGCGCAGCATTAGGCAGATTAAAAATTATTTTTTCTGCCCTGGAGAGATTTCAGCATGTATCATAACATGCCGCTACCCTTGGGTTGAAACCTTGAAGCGGGGGAAAAGCTTGAACGCTTGAATGACTCCAAGACCTACACACGTCGGGCTTGTTAGCTAGTAAACTTGCCTTTTGGCATCATATCTACTAGTGAACTATCTGCAAGTATTCCGGAGGTTCCTGATTTCAGTGTCTACAAAATATCGAAATTTTATCTTTTAATTGTGAGTTGCAATAGTCTTTTTCTTTTATATTCCACAGCACAGGGTACTGGTGTTAGACGTTATGGAACTCCACAATATTATTTACGTTCCACTTCATTTTTTAACGCTATAACAACCAGAAAGGTTCATCAAATGAAAGAAAAAAGAAAGAAAAAACGTATTTACAACTCTTGATTTAAACTCGCTAGCTAGTTGATGGCTAAGCGAGTGGAAAGTTTCCTGTGTCATCATCACTGTCGCACCAGCTGACTCGCCAGCTTCTAAACTCGCCTGCTTGTAGCTTGTAAACTCGTTCAATGTAATCGGCCCTTAAGTTGATGAAAGTTTCCACGTGAGTTTGCAGGAAGTTTTTTTTAATATGGAGTCTGAGTAAATTTAAGTGTCATCGAAGTGTTATGCATACAGAAAACGTGTCTGCGTCCGCGGATAATATTTATCGGCCGCCGTCGAGGTACTTAAGGGGGTCATTTTTAGCACAAACCGCGTTAAATTTACGGCGTTCCCGTTTATTATCCACATACGCAACGGACATTGTAGTACCGCTCGATGGCTGATTATATACATTGTCCGACAATGTGCGTCCTCTCGTATTACTTCGGAACTTTTTGTGGACTATGAGGGTTGTCTTTATTGTCAGTGAAGGCAAGGGTTTCCAATTTTCGCGATTTTTGTGTGTGTGAAACATTCGGAAGGATTAATTTAGCATTTGATATATCGATTATTGCGACTCTAATCGAGATATAAGACTTCATCGACGAAATTCTCGTCAAAAAACTCGGTCGGAAAGGCTGCTTGAGATTTTTACGAATGTTTTTATATACGCCATGAATTCTTGAACCCTTCGTGACTGTACCACTTGACTCGTTAGTTACGTAATCGGGATTATCTCGAACGTTTCAAACACACCCCAATTAGGCAATATCAGCTGCAGAGCAAATGAGATTTGAAAGCAATGGAGATGTGGTGATATCAAAGAATGTTGAAGTTATAATGGACGGAGAGAATCACTAACGAAGAGTTAGATTGAAAACAAAGTATCGTGAACACTCTAATAAGACGACTTCCAATCATTACGGTTGTACAAATGATATGGTACGCAGTCACGCGTACATGTGCGAAGATATACACCAAAGACGGTGAAATTTACCACGAAAAATTCATTTGACTTGACCAGGATTCGAACCCAATTCCCGCTCCCGCACCAATTACACCACCAAGCCATTATAAGTTGACTTGATAATTGTGATGGCTTGGGCTTTGGTGTATATCTTATAAAAAGGATATACAACTTCTGGACACATTTTGTGACAAAAAAGACTAATGAAGACAATATTGGAAGGAGGAATAAATTGGAAGAATTATAGAGGAATACCAAGAATGGAAAACAGGATCAAAACCATAAAAGACGCCAAAATACATAATAATGTACGAATGAAGCGGCTGGCTGGTAGGAGAGGCAGTGGAGAGAGCTGCTACAAATCAATCTTCACATTGATGACTGCTGATGACGGGCCAATGTAAGAAATTTCACTTTCGGGTCTGGTGAAATTTCAATGACTTTTATATCCGTGATAAAATCATAAAATTAAGTCTGTTTTGGCATGAGAACATCATCATCATCACATCGGTGTCTTGTTCCACTTTCTCAGGTCTAAGTATTGACTAATCGTCTCCATCTGGGTCTGTAGTTCCACACTTCCTGCCTCACAACATCCTCATAGGAACATCATCTCTTTGCAATGTCGGTTTCCGACTGCATCTATCCATATTCTTCTGGGTCTTCCCCTTTGGTCTTTTACCTTCTCTTTTCCAACATCATTAGACGTATCCTTACATTTTCCATTTTCATTACATGGCCAAAATAACGTGTTCTGGTGCTAGCAATTCGCTTTCTAATTTCTTTAATATACCGCTGTGATCTTATATCTGAGTTTCTGATTATATCAAATCTTAGTTTCCCCAAACTACTTCTCAGGAACTTCATTTCTCCTGCGTTATTCTACTCCATTGTTTCTCCTTAATTTCCCAAGTCCCATAAAGAATTATCGGAATACAATAGGTATTGAACATTAAGATTTTCACTTTCTGTGGCACTTTATTATTCCACAATAAATGTTTGATGGCCTAGAACAAAACCAAAATAAAAACATGTGTAAACAAAATATTTTATTTGGCAGCAGTCAGGGTGCTACAAAATTGGAGCCATTAGATGTACATCACAGAATTTTTCAAACACGGATAAAATGAGATTTAGTCTTCGCTATCACTCACCCACGATTCATTCAATGCCAAATGTAGACCATGCTTGTACCGCACGTGGATAATATCGAACAAGACCACATTCATGACGTGATTATTCACGAAGTTGTAATGCCAGAAAAGGTCGCCATTCTAAGTTTACACAATAATTTCCTTCAAATTTCTCCATATTCAAACAGATTTTAAAGAAGTATCCACGTCACAAAGTTGTATTCACACTTCTGGAGGTAATAAACAGTTGGATTCATTTGATGAACATAGTTTTGACCTTGAGAGTGGAGGGAAGAGTCACGCTATCGATTCAGACCTTGAACCTAGGCTTGACAGCGAGGTTAAGGATAGACAATGGGAAATGCGAGAGGGTGGAGATATGGCATGAAGATAGTGGGTACGTCCTATCGCTATCAGTGCTATTCAACATGCATGCTTATGAAATAGTGTAAGAATTGAGGGCGGAGCTTGACGATGGAATCAAATTTGGAAGCTGGAGTTAAAGGAACGGTGGACTCAAAATTTACCGTTTCCCAGTACAGTCCCGGTATACCAGTATCGACTCCAATGGCAGTTAAGAGGAAATGAAGCGTGAAAAGCAACGTTGAAAATTTAAAAAGAAAGAAAATTAATAGAAATTCACATGAGCGAGCAATAACTGGACCGGAAATAGAATTACGGATCTTTACATTGCCGGATTAATCCTCAGGTCAGTACTTTAATGAAACTACATAAATCTGGAGCCAATTTTAGGAGGGTTATTCCTTCTCCTTTGCGTCACCTATATGTCTTTGATGGACCACAATGGGAAACATTTCAAATTTAAATATTTTAAAACGATCGCTTTTTTTTACATGGGGCCAAAGGTCTATAATATGTTGCCTGAGAAAATAATAAATGTTAAAAATTGTAAAAAAAAGTTGTAAATTTAGTCAAGTCATGGATTGGAATTAGCTTTGGAAAATGTTGTCAGATTCTTTTGATGCTTTTATTTGATTCTTTTATTAGATTTTTTCTTCGTAGAAAAATTACTTGTTATTCTGTATTTTTCTTCGTATTAGTAATACTTCATATGTTAATGCCGTCATTGTTTATAGTCAATTTCTTTCAATTTTAAAGAAAAAAATTGAAGTGTATATAAATTCATTTAGGTTGCCTCAGCAAAGATTTTTTCCTTTGAGGCAACCCAACTTTCTTGTTTCTCTTTTGTAATTAAATTAATTTAATAATTTGTTTGTTTGTGAAAAGCAATAAAATTTACTTACTTACATCTTTTTCTTACATCAAGTTCCCTTAAATCATTCAAAAATATAAAAAAATTAGTACACCTGTGTTGAGTGGTAGTGTGCGCAGTAGTCCCTAAAACCACTGGCTGTTGTCCGTTGTCCAGGAGCAAGTGGATTTTTCTCGTTGAAATTTCTGCGTAGGTACTTCATCGCCTAGATGCAGCCGGCAATTAGACCCGTCAAGAAAATAGGTTTATAAGCCTTATAAGACAGTTAATGATGGTGAAAAAGTGAGTGCAAGTGGAAGATACCTTGAGTGAGGAGGAAGAAAACGGATCTGAGAATTGAGAGAAAAAATGGACGATTATGAAGAAAAAGATTAAGGATTGTAAAAAATATATGAATAAGGGAATACGAATATGGGAAAATATTTGAAAACCGTAGGCCAAGAATGAAATTCAATGGATGGTAGAGCGATAAAGGAAGTAGAAAATCTTTAATACGACCCTTCGAAGATGCATGAAAAGAGAATTTGAGCAACAACCCAAAATGCTAAAAGAATTGTCACGTCCGACTTCTTTTACTTAATTCTCAATTTTATTTATTTCTTTAAAATGCTACATCAGTCCACAGTACCTACATGCCCAATCTTTCCTCAAGCCCCTCAACAATCCCTCTCCTCTCCCTCGTAAAAAAACCCTTCACAACCAAAAAACATCTCAACAATTCACTAAAAAGCAACTCCTTTAAATTTATTAAAAAGAAAACTATAAAAATAATAAGAACAAGTCCAAAACAATGCGTCAAAGCGTCAAACGTCAGATAGGTACATAAAGAATGTATTTGGGACGGAGATATGAAGGGAAATAAAAGAGAGTGAATAATACGTCAGTTGAATGTAAATTTGAAAATGTAATCAGATGCTAGGGAAGGTAAACGTTTAATAACGTACATCGAAAATTATAAATGAAAATATTAAAGTTCCAGCGTCCGTGGAAAGGGAATGTTAAAGATCCTTTATAATGGTCACATAAATTATGAACAAGAATATATGAAAAAAGATGTGACATAAGTATAACTTAATACAACCTGATAAATTAGATTACCGGGAAAGGAAAACAGCGAAAAAATATGGCGAGAAACTCAGAAGTAAGATAACACTACTCCATCAAGATAAGTGAGGAGTCTGGGAGAAGATTAAGGAGGAGACTTTCTGGAACTTTTCCGAGGGGTTCTGGGAGAAAGAAGTTTGGCCGGACAATTTCGTGAAACAGTTTTCATCCCTTTAAGGAGAGAGAGTGAAAAGGATTAGACTGCCAAGATTAAGAGGAAATTATTTTGATTTTTCACGTAGAAAAGATTTTATATTGGATTACTAGGAAATTTCCTGAGAATATAGCGAAAGGCTTGTATAATTGGAGATTAGTTTTGGGAATGAAGATCGGGAAATAATTCCTACTGCCTTCGCGTTGATAGTAGGGTTAATGAGTCCATGCATCAGACATGATTGTACGAAGGTAATAAATAGTTGGATTCATTTGATGAAGATAATTTTGAGCTTGAGAGTGGACTGAATAGTCACGCAATCGCTACAAACCTTGAACCTAGGCTGGACTGCGAGGTTGAGGATAAGCGATGGGAAATTCGAGTGGGTGGAGATATGGCAGGAAGATAGTGGCCACGTCCGTTATCGCTAGCAGTGCTATTCGACGAGTAAGCTTATGAAATAGGGTGAAAATTGAGGGTGGAACTTGATATTGGAATTAAATTCGGAAGTTGAGATAAGATAAGATAATATTTGTATTACTGCTGGTTACATTCAGTAACATAGTAATCGTCAATTTGAATATAGAGACAACAATCAAATACAAATATAATAAAAAACATAGAACACAATATAAAAAAAATGAGGTGAGAAGGAAATTTAATTACCTAGGCCTCCTCACAGCAAGTTAATTGATTGTTAAAGAAATCACAGACAGTATATAATGCTCTGCTTAAGAGGTACTTTTTAAGTTCTAATTTAAACTTAGGCATAGAGCATATTGCCTTTATGTTTAAGGGTAGGGAGTTTAAGGAACGGAAAACTCAACTTGCACCGTTTACTAGGTACTGGTATGAAATCCAAGGGCAATTAAGAGTAAATGAAGTGTGAAAAGCAACGTTGAAAAGGTAAAAAAAAGAAATTGAATGTACATTCAAATGAGCAAAATAAACCACAAATCTTTAACTCGCCGAAATACTGCTCAGATCAGTACTTTAATGAAACTACACAAATCTGGAGGAAATTTTAGTAGAATCTTTCCTTCCCCTTCCCATCATCATCTGTTCCTAATGGGCCGCTCAGTCACGTTATAAATTCAAATCTTGAATCTAGGCTGGAAAACGAGGTTAAGGACAGACAATGGAGAATACAGGTGGGTGGAAATGGAGCGGGAAGATAGGCGGGAACGTCCGTTATCGATAGCAGTGCTATTCAACATGCCTGTTTATGGAACAGCGCGATAGTCATGGGCAGAGCTTGATGATGGAGTTAAATTTGGATGGGAATGGTTAAATGTGGAGAGTCTAGACAATAGCAACACGCGAGGCTGTAAACTAAGTTTTATGCTGTTGGATTCTTTGAAGAATTAGCGCGATGAATTTAAACGATTATAAAGGAATTGAAATTTTAGGGTAAAATAAATCAAGATTGAACATAATTATTGATCAAATTAAATTAAGCCAATATTACGATTTATTTATTTATGTGCCATCCTCGACTAAAATGGGAGCAGTACACAAAATACATTCCTAGGCGAATTACGTAATCAAAAGAGGTGTTATCGAAAATGATAATAAAATACTTTTTTTAAGAAACCACGCTTATATTCTAGCGCATTATAAAGTAAAAAACAATTTTTCATCACTCGGAATGTAAAATAGTAGGTGCTTTTTCTTAATCAACATCCAACCTCTGCCATTAATATCAATAACTATTCCAGAAGGTGTGCGGTTATGAAATAGATATTGATAATATAAATGGCAGAGGTTGCATGTTCATTAAATAAAAGCACCCACGCTTTTATTCATCACGAGTGATGAAAACATTTTTTATAGACAATTTGAATATGTATAAGCGTGGTTTAAAAAAAAATAATTTTTTACGAAAGTTTGGCTCGATTTCCGGTCAGTAATGGCAACTTTAAAATATCATTCCTTCTTACTATAACTACTCACCTATACTAGCGGCATCTATTGGCAAAAAACTTTTTTGCATATAAAATGTAAACCATTTAATTTTATTAGATTAACTCGGTAATGAGTGAATTTAATGACTGATTCATATATTGTCATCGAGAGTAAGTATGTGCGCCAAATTTCAGTTCGATTGAATATTGGAAAGTGTGTTGAATTTTTATTACAAGATTCCATCCGAAAAAAACCAACATACAACAAAGAAACAGGTGAAGTTAAAATAGATAAGACTGGTAAAAAGAGAGAACTAATGAAAAGAATGAAGGAGTTTAGATAAAAGTTAGTGCTGGCAATATTCACGAGCTTGAGGGGTGTTTTAATTAGTTCAGCGATATTTGGTCCTTAATGAGATACAAACAAATTGGAATGTGGATTTTATGGAGAATTGGTGAAGTAAGGCATTTGGAAGGAAAGAATATTTATTGATTTAAACAGGGCCCTTATTATGTAACTGTCATTCAGATCGCCCCTTGGTTATAATTCACTACCAACGTCACAGACAAACGGGCTGTCCGAACACACTCTGCTATTTTTTTCCCACCAACTTTTTCCTAATATTTCAGAAATGTTTTCTGTTGGCAAGCAAGTATATTTAGCGTTTTTGAGTGGAAAAACTACTCGCAAATTCCCAAGTATTGGGATGTTAGGTGGATAAGGGAAGACCATACAAGCGATGGGGTACTGACTGTCGTTTTTAAGAGTAAAATGTCGGGCAAGGGATGAGATTAAGTAAGAGATAAGATTAAAGGCGGATATGATTTTGGATCGGATAAGGTGGTCATGGTATTCTGTTTGATAACTAGCCGAATAGGTAATTCAAATACCGATGGTTCCGATACCACCACAATCATGGATTTTATATCCTATCGGGTTTCGGTGCCAACAATATTACTTAAAGCTTTTTCGAGAAACTACACATCTTCTTCATATTCTTTCACATAAATTTTCGAGTTCGTCGTACATACATATCATGCTTACCATGATCACAAGTAACGAAAAATATCACTGAAAGGACATATATTATAGTATTTACAAGTATCTGTCAGTATAAGTACAATTTGCATATTACTATGAGTATTTAAAAAAACAAAATAAATGTGCTGTAAAATGTATATACTATGTTATTGTTATCACAGCCAGAAGCTTACGAGCAAAATAATAAACATTGGATAACACAATGACAACTACAAATAGTTTATCTCTAATAATCAACGAAGAAAATGAACTAATGAATAATTTTAACATGCCTATTTACTGTTCAAATTGGAAATTTCTGACTTTTTATCACGTGTTGCATCTCATGCTTGTACAAATCATGATAATTTTATTTTATGTTCTTCAATGTTCATAATTTTGTATTGTAAAAAGCAATAAAGTGCATGTGACTGTACGGAGTTTCTGTTAGCCAAAGTATGGACACCTTAAGCTAGACGGTGCAATATAACCTCAACAGTTGAATCACCTAAGATACACACTCAACCGCAGATACATACTACAGCTGGATGTGGTGATAAGACGCCGGTGGTATCCAGAGCTGAAGAGATGTATCTCGTTGAGGAGAGAGGATGTTATGTAATGGCTATGGGAAAGTCTATTCTGCGATGAGTCATCCGTTATTGACGAGGGTCGTTGAGACTTGTTGTTTAGAAGTTGTCAGTCGTAAAATATTATGGCAAGCATCTGTGGCGACTCATTTCTTTGTCGTTAAGTCGTAAAATTTCAACTAAAAAGACGGAAATATCGGCATCGCTCTGGTTGGTAACAGACTGTTCTGTAATGACAAGGGTTTGTATTAGAAAACTTTGTAAAATTAACGGTATCAAACGGAAGAGAAAGATCTTATCGCCCACCCAAATTGTTTGTGCTTCTTCGCATTATCATTACGGTGACCAAGACTTGCTCTTCCCTTGGCTAGTCGTAACCTAGGTTGCAAGCCGTTTTCATAAACATTATTACTTGGAAAATCTTTTCCATAATTTTTTTCGGGAAATGAAAATACTACAGGAGTGCAACAAACTTGGTTGAATAGCAGGGATTCATAAGACCTTACTCGGACCGGTTTGAAAGCTAGACCGCAAAATAGGAAACTGAACCACCAGCGGATGCGGCATCACGCTTCCGGCACCTCGAAACGTAGCGTTGGGTGAAGATATATATGTTTTCTTTCGCAGAGCATCGCCTTCTTGAACTTCCGCGGCCGTCTATCGTCTCAGATTCGTTTAGAAGGGAGGGAAAGCGAGGAGGGCGGTGGGCGGGAGGGGGAAGAGGAACGGGACATGGCAACAGAAAGGTTTTAAATCTCACCTCGGGTACGGATGTTATTCTTTTCCAAGAAATCCGAGCACTAATTTCGGTACACCACCAAAATAGGAAAAAACACAATGTACTACTGTTATTGAGTCCGGACCATACTTGCGGACAACTAGCGCTAGTGTGTACGTCTGTTGGATAAGTACGTCAAACATATGAGCGACGCCAGCCGCCACCTTAGAGACTCTGGAGAAAACGTGAAGAACGAAAATTTCATTTGTCGAAGAGAAGTTAATTTAGGAATGTGGGAACATTATGAAAGTTTTTAAACTTAAAAATGGTTAATTAATTATTAACTTAAGCATTTAAATTTGCCTTCGATTTCTCTCACGAAGTCTTGCCATATCAGACGTACCACTGGTAAGGTCGGTTAGTAAGCCTTTTCTCATAAAGGCCCTTACCAGTACTTAAGTGGTCGTGAAGTTAGTCTAAAGGCTGATTTTAAGATGTCGCTTCATGACTTTTGGAAAAATTCAGAACGGATAGTATACCTTAACGTGGATACATAAAGTACACCTAAACGGCCGGTTAGATAAAGTCTTAGTTAAAGTAAAAGAACCAAAATACACGGAGAGAACACTACAGCTGTATATGGTGAAAATAAACAGGAGGTGTTTTGAACGGGAGGAGGAACTGAATGAGGAATCACATTACAGGAAAGAGAAAACGATAACAATCTGGGGTAGGAGTTGGCAAACTTTTGGGGAGGAAGAGCGAAGCCCGTCCCTCACCACATAATAGCAATTATTCGACAGCGATAAGTAAAGTTTGACGACAATTTATAAAAATTATAGGATTATCTTAATAAGTTATGGGCGGATATTACGCCAGGGAGGCGTCTTCAGACCACTGAAGCATTCATCACCACGGTTTCAATAAATTGTATATTTTTTAAAAATTCCTCTTATCACTATTCAGCGCATAAAAGGGGGAGGAATAAGACAAAACCTTTGTTTGGGAAGTTTATAATCATCATTTCTTTGCAATCGAGCATACGATTTTTACTGCCATCATTTTACTTTGGAGACGATGGTCGTATTCAACTGGTATGCATGACGAATCGCGATCCACAGATTTCCAACCTTCTGATCTTAGAGGAATGGGGAGGATTCGTATCGTAAACCTACACCGACCAGTAGACCGGTGAGCTCACAAAACGTAGATGACCCACCGAAGGGAGCCACGTCATGTTCCCTGCAGGTAGAAACGCAGCGTGGGGGCGAAGGATGCCTTTTTATTTGAAATTCGATCGCATGGCATGGCGTTGCTCGACTCCTTCCCGAATCAGCCATGAATCGTCCGAGACAGGACGGGATAGTGATAAAAAAAAGAAGAAGAAAGATTTGGGATAGAACTGAAAAAAAAGGAGGATTGTGATTACAGAGAGGAAAAGAGGCCTTAACTCTTGCATTGAATCACCTTTGGACGTGAAATTTCTCATAAATCGGTACGAATTGGAGGTTACCTATCGCTGGCGGAGACTCTTTAAAAAAATGGCGTATTCCCATCAAATATTTCGTTATAACTCGGAGAGTACAGGTGATAGTCAAACTATCGGGTCATGTCCCATTCAAATATAAAAGAAGAAAATTTAATTACAATATACGAATTGATGATGTAATTATACAAAAAGTTAAGCCGCAAAGTATGAACATAAAATCACGTCAGTTTTGTGCCTGTCAAGGAATGTGTTTAAATATCACCGAAATAGGTGATTGAATTCCTGCATATTGAGAATCCTGGATGAAAAAGCTTAACATTCTGATTCTAAGGAGAACAGATTTTCATCAACAAGAAGATGTTTCAAGAAATGAATAATCAAGGATAAATACCAAAAAGATATCATGGGCTCTACCTAATAGTTTTTTCGTATTTTCAGGCCATCCAACGGTTGAATTGGATAGGAAACATATATTTTTTCTTTATTTGGAAGAATAGAGATTTAAACTCTTTATCCTCAATCCTACCTATCCCCCGATCAAATGGTGAAGTAAAATAATAAATATACAATAGAAGTAGACAAAGACCACTCATAGTGTGAAGAACATAACGAGAATGCTAAAGAGTGTTCCAAAATAATGATTGTAGTCCACCAGCAAATTCTTTGTCAAAAAAAATACTCAAAATTCGATAAAACCTAAACTGACTTTAGCAATTACAAACTTCATCATTTGCATTCATTAAATATCACACACGATTTGAAAAACGATATTGAACAATCAGGAAAGATATATAACGACGTGGTCAAAAATTAGGATTTTATTTCGGTCTTAAACAGCAATAATACCTTTAGGCCAGGCCTAGGGGCACAGGTTTTCTCGTCTTAGGAAATATAATGGATTTAAACTAATGCAATATATTTCAAATAAAGGGTGTTATAGTTATTTTTTAGTTTTTCAAAAAACCTTTCCTTATTTACACTCTCTCGGTCCTATTTTACCCATTTACGAACTTGAAAGGTATTTAAAAAATAAATTCGAAATTAGCCTGTGCCTGTAGCCTGGGCCAAAAGTTCTTTCTTTTTAAGACAGCGAATTTTGATCAATTTTTTCAGTAAGGATTAGTCGTATCAAAAATAGTTTAAAGTAAAATTTTTAGCTGACATTTATAAGATCTACAACAGTTAGGCAGGTTTTCGGGTTTTGTCCGCTTTGGCATCATTCTTGATGGCGACGTTTCACCTACTGTGCCTGTATGCATATTCAGGCCAGGCTGAAGGATTCAGAAACCTGGCCTGAGGACGCCTACGTCGCCGTAGGAAAAACTTAACGCAACGGTATGCTTAATCAAGAATGATACCAACGAGGAAGTACCCTGAAAAAATGCGTAACCGCGAGCCTGAACACCGCGCAAACATACAGGATCTACAGTAGAAATATCTACAATAACTCTGAACGAATGATTTTCCGGAAGTTGCACCACCACGGTAACGACGACAATAGATAATCTTTCTTCGAAATGTACCAAAGAATCGTCGCTGACAGAATCTCCTACAGGAAGGAAGGGTGTGGAAAAACCACAATACAGATAAGAGGTGCTGTGTCGTACGCTTAACTTGAAAATAGAAGGCATGAGTAGGCGCGTAAAACATAAAAATTGTTACAGTAAAACGAGAGGTGAAGAACGGATAAGTGATGTACGTACTACAATGTAAAATAAAAATCGTACACAAATGCACTTAGTAAATGAAAAAAACCAGTGGTGATCGACAGAAGGTTAGGGGGGGGGGTTGGGGGAGAAATAAGGGGGAGGGGAAGGAAAAGGATCGCAAATAAACGTCAGAAGCAGTGGCTCTCCGATGACGACGCTATACAACCAAAGGCATGAGTTTCCCATTTTACGTCCATATGGCGAGGAAAATAAACGACTGCTTGCTTCCAATCCACCACGGGGGAGATAGATATAAACCCCCCCACCCAATCCCTCTCTTTCCCTTTCCCCCACCCCCCCTGGGCGATACGAGACAGATTCCACACCCAATTGGCCAACAATGCGGAGGAGATGGCTTGCGAAACCGTTGCCAAGGGACGCATGACAGCACTTCAAGCTCTCCAGACACGTTACTGCCGCCCAGTAGACTACAAAAGCCCCCAAGGGTGATGGAGAGGGTGGAGAGTGGAAGTTCAATTGTTTCTTGAGAGACGCGTCACTGCTGCTGGCTCACGAATTTTCAGTTGGCACACCACGCAGACATCAACCAACACGATTTCAAACATTGCCCGCATCTACGTATAATCGCTAATAATTACAAACCAACGCACCATATTCCCAGTGACAACGTGGACCCAGCAATGACAACGTGAACTTTCAACTCGCTAGTGTAACGTTAGGGCGGAGACGCACAATACGCCGGTCACGTAATTCTGATATTTAATTCAAAATATTTTTGCGACACAGTCTACAAGTCCTTATCTATATATATATATATATATATTAATATTGTAGCGTGTCAGACAGTCAGTCATTCTGTATCCATTTTGTTTACATCTCTCTCAAATTTTGAGCTAGAGAAATGAGGTTTGGTCCATTAATGTGGATTCTCTGTCTGTATGATTGGGCTGTTGGTTTGGTAGGTGGCCAAATTTGGGGTTGTTTGTACCCTAATTTTGTTAACATTGACACCCATAAGAAAAGCATTGAATTTGGTGCAGGTTTTACGTCATTTGCTTTTTTAAATTACTTGCATTCAAGATATTGGATGGAGATTTGCATCATAGAACGCATAAATGAATGTAGTATTTAATTCTTACATTCAATTTTATTATACGCTTCGTTTTTGTACAGGTAATGCGTTTTTATCTCGAAATTCATCAATTTTGCTTTCTTTTTAACAATAGATATTTCCTTGGCAACCGGGCTTTAAGCATATCCATTTAATAGACATTTTGGTAAAGGTGAGCTTTCGTCTCGCACTTCTTTTCGCGATTTTAACCCACTTTAAACAGAGATATCGGAACCAAATTCATCTCACTTATTATGCAAACTTTGCAAATTTGTTTCACACTTTCAACACAACAATTCATCAACTACTTTAGAAATGGGAAACTTTCAAACCTGAGGAGTGCGTTTTTTTCTCTCCGCCATCTTGTGAAAAAATGTCGTTTCCTCTTATCCACTGTACGTAGCGCAGCGATCGAGCAGTTAGTTCTCTAGCATATGCATACCTCTCCTACACAATGTCTTCCCTCCTTCCACTCAAAATCACCCCGCAACAGCCATTTACCACAATGAAACTCACTTATTATGCAAACTTTGCAAATCTGTTTCACACTTTCAACACAACAATGCATCAACTACTTTAGAAATGGGAAGCTTTCAAACTTGAGGAGTGCGTTTTTTCCTCTCCGCCATAAAATAACACGCAGAATAACATTTTAGCCTTCTACCAATGCCCACCAATAATAAAATCACGCCATTTTCACTGCGAAAATGCACATCCAATATTATATCTTTCAATGAAAACTCCACTCCACTTAAACACAACACCCAGAATTATTCCAAACAAACGTCTTTCAATTTTCACATTTATTGTAAAAATCAGAATTTTGCTGATTTTTACAATAAATGTGAAAAAACAAACTTCCTCCACTCCCAGAAATGCCTATTTCCACTTTGCCATTCCCGCGAGAAATACGTTTTCCGCTTTTCCAATTCAAGAAAATGCGTTTTTCACTTTTGAAAATGGCCACATCGGGCCCGCGTACCGTCCCAGCCTAGCACCCCTGTTTCACTCCATAGGACCGTAAGCTTGTTGGGGGGGTGGGGTAAAGGCATATTATAGAGGTGAAATTAGTGTTATCCCTCTACCGGTTGTTCATGAAAACCTCCAAATATGGCGTCAAAAACGGACCAAAAAAATCGAAAAATTTGTTTTAAAAAGTTTATATTCGTTCTGTGTTGTATTTACTGGCTTTTGTGGTAAATATCCTTTTTTGCAGGCTAAATAGTACCAAAAATTACCATGTAGATGCCTGATGATATCAATTAAAAATTACTGCGAAAAAGAAGAGCTACAAAGAGTATTGTTTCGTGCCATAATGCAAAAGTACGCGAATATCAACTCCAGATAAAGTATTCGACAACGTGCCATGTAACGCTTCATTGCGAAAGAAGCTTAGGAGCTCGGAGCACCAACTATTTATTTCAAATATCGAAATAACTTTGAAAAGGCAAATGCTATTTCTCTCTCAACGCACAGCTAGGCTATTTCGCTTCTGATAATATGGGAGATGACGTCACATTACGTTTAGACCTTGGAAATGTCGATGCTAAAACAATGCATATTAAAACCTATTTATTAAATTAATTAGTAGGAATTATACCTTGGTATTTCGTACGTGGCATTTCGAAACCAAACACTACTCGCTACAATAAATTTCAACAAAATACCTCACTTACGCAAATACTCTATTGCTATTTAATTAACGAACATTTTCCTAATTTTTCCTTATATTACGTAGGTTTTGTTTCAAATGTGATACACACCATATTGCTGCATTATGGATAGAAGAGAACACTAAAAATAGAAGTCGAACAGAATCATTTATTTTTATATTTGTGTATGCTTCTTATTCTCTTATACTGTCATTACTTTGCTGTAATATGCCACATGTAATAAAGCTTCAACGATAAGATAAAAAATACCGATATAATTGATATTATCTGTAAGTAAAGGAAGTGTCAAATACTATTATAATTACTACAACTACACTGTTATATTGCTACAAATATTACGGTTGAGACGCTTATTTGTGTATTATGTTCCAAAACATTTTTATATTCGCAGTGGTGAGGTCTTGATCCTATCGAGCCTGTCGATTAAGATCTTATCACAAAGTACTGATTCCTTGGCCCAAAATATAGCTATTCAGACAGTTCTACAATTATTTGTGACCAAAATTGTTCTGTTTATTAAGTATTCTTGAAATTGAGTCAACATTTGGTAGAGCGGTTAGAGCTTGGCTGTTGAAGAATGAGGAGGTTGAGTTATTACTCACGTACTGTAAATAACGTTCGATGTAATGAGGATAAATTTATTTCCTTTGATTTCCTTGTCCATTTTGGTGAAAGGGTTCCAGCATTCATTTGTTTTTCTTTTAAATTATACATATAACACATTAACCTTCTTGAAAAGATAATAAGTAAAGAGTCGGAAACCCCAAAGCGGGACTATAGTCCATAAGGGTGTGTCTCATCTTTGTATCACGTGTTTTGTACCGATTGCGTTGAATTGAATGAAATTGAATTGTATTTACTAAGTTTAACGTTCACTCAACATATAAATATAATTTAATGGTGAATATAAACATATAAACATTTTTACAATTGCTATAAATACAAGCAAGGAGTTCAGCTGGCCAAAAAAATACAATATCATGATTTTTAGAATTTAACTATTTGAGTGCTGACAATATCTAACACGCTTTTCTGTAAAAGTTTTCCTGTTCTCAAATAAATTCAGCTTATTACATTCAGTATTAACTGCAGGACACATTCTATTCATGGGATCATTTTTGCTATGATTACTATTTACTTTCATTGTGTAAAATATCCTATTGTGTCTTTTTTATTTGGAATAAGCATATTTAATTTGCATTAACTAGTTAGAGCTCTCTCCTTTAATAATTACATCATGTAAGAGCAACAAATCATTTAATATTCTTCTATCACTAAGCGTATGAAAATTAAACATTGACAATAATTCTTCATACTTAACTTGATTTTAAAAAGTGGGGTAAACATAGTATCGCACGTAATACAGAAACCTCAAAAAACTTTTCTGCACCCCCTCAATTGTTCCACTATACTTTTTAATATGTGGGTTCCATATCAACAAACAATATTCTACTTTGATCCTTAAAAAAGAATAATATAACAGTTTTATGCGTTATGAGGAATAAACATTTTTATTTTTTATTGCAATGCGGCCAAAATAGTAGCAATGTCGCATGCAATGAATAAGTACCTACATCAACATTGACGCATGCAATGAATAAGCTGATTGACAACCATCCACACATGTGTGATAAACAGAGCCATCTGTTGGGAATATTAATCCCAACTGAGTTTCAGCACGAAAGAGGGAGCCACATTCTGTGTTCTTTTCCCTCCAGCCGTTCTCGTCACTCCACACGGCGTAAAATCGCAATCGCTGACGAAAAGCGTGAAATCGGATTCGGGGACGGATAGTCTTCCTCTCCAACACGTCCACAAGGCCTGATTCCCTATCTAGCGATAGAGCAGGGAGCACGAGTTTCATTCGAGAGAAAACATGCGGCATATTTGCTGCTGGAAAATTAATCCCACGTGGTATGGATCTTCATCTACGTAACATTCCGGTCAGTAGACCCATGAAAAATACATCAGAAACGGACTGTAATTCAAAAGCTGGAAATTGCTTATGTCGTTCAAAATAGTCAACAAAGATAACGTGGAAACATTGTTATCACGAACAACAAACGTTTTTAATAAAAGAGTTAACCAAAGCATAAAAATTGGCAAATCTTTTTTACGTTCAACACTTGTGCAGTTTATATTTTTCTCAGCGTCATAAAAAATTTAAAAATAAAAGCTGGAGTATCATTGATTTGATTGAAAGGTAACGGATAAAAATAATCAATAAATATGTCGTAGAAAAATTGTTATTCCAAACGACCAACGCTTTCAATAAACTAGTTAACCACAGCATAAACATTTACACTTTTTAAATGTAACAATAGTGCAGCTTCCTTTTTTCTCAACGTTGTAAAAAATTAAAAATAGAAGCTGGAGTGTCATTACTTCCATTGATAGTTAACGGATGAAACGAAGGCAATGGTGAATTTTATTCAATAATATCCAGTTTTTACTAATCGATTAAGATATAGAATAAAAATGTTTTTGGTGTTTCAGTCATAATTGTTCAATAAAGTATAGATTCTCACATACTGTGGCGATTCATTTTTTTTCCGTGTCTGAATATTGATTTTTTTCATCGATAAAAAAAATTGCAAGTTGATGGAAAATATTCCGAAAGAAAATTGAATATTAATTCTGCTAAACTGTATTCGAATTTGATAAATGGTCAATTTTTTTGCTTTTCAAAAAGTGCTTACCCACACTTTTTTGTTCTTTCAGTTGCTCATTGCTGGAGATGCTTTTGAATTTCATTTATACCATGGATTATAGGAGATTGTAGAAGGCACCAGCCGTTTTGAAGCGTCGGGGATAAATATAAAAAAGGGTAGCATTACCAAAGAATTGTTCGGATACAATAGCGATTATCTGTTTTTATCTCACAAAAAAAGACATGACGCTTTCTAACACTGCTTGGAGAAATTTTGGTACAGTAGCAACTTTTTATGTTAACTTTTTCACCAGAACTGGCTTCACTCATGTGTGCTGAAGCAAAATCTACCTCTCTTCCGTTTCATGATTTTTTTTACCTACTGTCGTTAAAATGAGGGCAATTTAGGCACGGCTGAAACAAACTCTCTTAAAGAAGAACTGTGCAATACGATCGCGCCTGGATCCTTTTCCTGGGTGCAGATTCCATTGTGTACCCTTGACCTTTTCTACTCACTCTGTTGCATAAGTTCCAGGTATAATTGGAATGAAAGAGAATGTTAATTACATTCAAAAGGGCTAAAATTAACCATACTCCACCGTCACTGTGATAAATTGTTACTGAATGGTTTAAGTTTACGCCCTTGCAATAATTGATTCACATTGACGAATTAATGTCAGAAAGACTATTTTAAAACTATATTTGTACTAAAATTATTTTCTGGAGTATTCTTAAAAGTAGCTCATTTACCCTAAATATAAAGGTTATTTCACAGAATACTTAAACATTCTAGCAATTTTGAGATGCATCTAAAGGTGCAAATCTGCACTTAACGATAGCAGCTAGTCTCCATAAGAATCACAAAACAGTTATTTTTCTTCCAAGAAACCTGTCATTTTAGGAACCTCATTCCTATATTTTAAGTAGAAACTTGCCAAAATCTCTTATGAGCATTCGACATTGGTAAGATAGTTCAAATGCCTAGGCTATATATGCTTGCTGGATTTGTACCTCGGGGTTATGAGCAAATATTTCCAGAAATACTATATATATATATATATATATATATATATATAACTATGCCACAGGTGGGGCGGAAATAAATATAAACACATAAAAAAGAACAATTACACTATAAGTTGATATTTCGGTTGCTCTAGAACCTTTCTCAAAGATAGACGGATACAGAATCTGTATCCGTCTATCTTTGAGAAAGGTTCTAGAGCAACCGAAATATCAACTTATAGTGTGAGTGTTCTTTTTTATGTGTTTATATTTATTTCCGCCCCACCTGTGGCATAGTTTATTTATATTATCGCGTGTGTGATTTTCCATGAACTCGTATATATATATATATATATATATATATATATATATCTAATTTCGTTCAAATAGAGGGTGAAAGAAAGAGGATAGGAAACACAAATATATATATATATATATATATATATATATATATATATATATATATATATATACTACAACATATTTACTTCCTGTTATCTGATTCAACGAAAACGAAAACGATAATTTATAAGAAAGCCGCAGCATTTTATTACATTTATGGCTTGAATGGCATGGACATTTAATTAATGATTGTAATTAATTCTAAAAGCATAGAGCAAGTCTGTCTGCAAGTGGCAGACAGACATGGGGTTGGCACAATGGACCAAGTTCCCGGGCTCCTGACGAAGGCCCCCACAATAACAATCTAACATCGTAGTCTTCAGCACGTCTAGCAATCACAGAAATGTGACGGTGAGAGCCAAAGTTGCTGATCCATCAATTGAAAAATCTGCATTAAATTTGTTTAAAATATTTTGTGCTTTGAAAAATAGTAAGAAGTACTTTGGAGTTATTTATAACCATTATATTAATTATTTAATTAGCTAACCGCAAGCCTTGGTGGTGGCGGGGTAAAGTCCTCGCCTGCCAATCCAAAGGTCGCGGGTTCGAGTCACGCCTGGGTAGGTGTCACCCGTCCAGGGCTTGGATGTTCGTGAATGTTCACGTTTATTGTAAGGAAGGACATAATGGTTATAAATACGCTTGATTAAAGAAAGACGCAATTACTATAATTATATTTTAAACTGAATGGTTGTAAGTTAATAAATAAAATTTCATCGATTTCGCTATAAATAAATAAGATCATTGTTTTAGGAAAAATAATTATTTTTTGTAATACTTCTCTTCTGTGCTTGCTGATTAATCCATTAAGAAAAAAAAACAAAGTTATGTTGGAAGCCAAAAAATATCGTGGACCTCCAATATCATGCCCACCATCAAACATCAACAATTACATTTCCAGAATGAGAGTACTCTCACAGAGTCTACATCATATGTAAAAAGAAAATCATCAAATATGGCGTCTTTTATTTGTACTGTACAGAATTAAGTAACCATTTGCTAAATTTTCGAACGCATTTCTAAGAGTTCTTTGGTGCTTTTTCATATCCACTAGTTGTTCGAGTCTGTGATTTTATATTATGATTAAAAGTTTTAATTAACAGGTCATTTATGTCGACTGGAATTGAATATACAAATCACTGTACTCTTTCAATAAAGACGTAAACATAACCCCGTAACTGACACATGGTAAACGGATAATTCGTATCCACTACATCTAGTAATCAAGACATCTTGTATCTAGACAGCTAGAACCTTGCTATTTCGCGAACGTAATTGTACCTTATGTTTCATAAAATATAGATCTATATCTTCTGAAAGAAGAAAAAATATTGCATTATTAAAAAGAGGTCATGAAGAAGAATCATCTAGGTACAATGTTTTAAATGACCAACTTGTAACCAAAAGTGGGGTCAAAAGCTAGTAGTCGATTATTGGACCCTATAAGAATTATTCATAGCCAAACTTACAATAATTTTCAAGAGGAAATGGACACCTCCATTGCGATGATCTGTATTTTGCGAGAAATATATCGTTTACTACATACTTATTTGTAATTAGTTTTCTAGATATCAGCCGTTGAACAATTTAACCGTTTTCCCGGCGGCCAACCAGCCTGAGGATACGGAGCAGCCCACACCAAATATATCGTGCAATGATGGAACAGGAAACCCGATAGACGGAGGATACCGCACTGCGGAAGTATGCATCTTTTAACTCGGCTTTAAATTAAATTGTTCAACTTAACGCCCATTCCGTCAATTCCCAAACGCTATGATAGATATCGTAGGCAAAAATATCAATATTTTTGCTTGGATTAGTCGATACAGTATTGTTGACTCGTCTAGTCCTGTCCGCAGGTTATAACATGTTATGGCATGAGAAGTGTCCAGTGGTGATGCAGCATGCGATACTTAAACCAAATCAGGCGATAATTTGTTACTTCCACATGAGATAGTTATCGAATTGACCCCAGGTTCATTATCTGTGCTTGTATCTACTATACATAGATCATTCTCATAAAATTAATTTATTCTTTTGTGGGATTTTTTTCCGTGATTTTCCAATAATTGAGTTCAATCGCTTACTATTGACACCAATGGCTGTGTTCATTTTTTTATTTCTCGGCTTAATTTAGTTTGCCCGTCGCTGTCATCAAACCAGTATTAATAGCGTCGTTTTTCTCCCTGATTGCGTCATTTCTCGTTGTATTTGTTTGGATGATGTTAAACATATCATAATGAGTTGACGTTGAAAGTTTAAACTTACTCCATAGCGTAGCATAACTTTAAGCATCATTAGTATCTTCAATTAGACCAGGATTAAGTAAAACTTCCATAGCTCGGATTAATTTGAAATATTTGAATTCGGTCGCTCCGGACAGCGTTGCTACGGCCAACAAAAGCTTCTCAAAGGCAGTTTTCCTGATGACTTCTCGGCAAAATGTAATTACATCAAACCAAAATCTCAAATTTGCTGGAATAAAGATAAAAGTTCCTTGTTTGCTAGCCCCATTTCATTTTTTCTAGTTCGCGCCTCGAGTTTCAAAGCCAGTCGCAGCATAGGACCTCATCCATTCTAGAATTCTCTCGAAATAGTAAAAAAAGAAACTAACATGCACGATATAAAACTCTAGATTAAGCAATATATTTGAACTTTTGGAACCTGAAGAAAGTAGGTACCTTAAACGACTGTATACGGAACATTTTATTCAACAGCTCGTAAAATACAAGTTTTTTAAGCAAGAAAGTTGCCATAGTCACTTTATCTCAAATACAAAAGTCGAGGAATCGGTTTGCGTAAAAACCTCAAACGCAAGTTGACACTATTATGCTAAGCAGATCAAGAAAGAAAATAACAACGCAGAGAGAACATCTTCTCCATTTATGGATATGCGAGAAATTCAGACCGAAAAAAATCATCCGATGGAATTGGAATTCGAAGAGACATTCACCGTGAGCTTTTTTTTACATCCGTGTTATAGTCAAGCTCTACTAAAGTTTGAGCCAAAGTCCCAAAAATCTTTGCATTCATGTAAGATTAACACCCAAGTTTTTAAATTAGATTTAATCCCGAGGACTGTGTGACATGGTGGTGAAATATGAATGCTTCAAGGCATTAGGTACAAAATAACTCGTGAGAACAAATCGTTCCTTTGCATATTTTAAGGAATACACAGCAGCTGATGATAAAAATGGTTAAATAAAAGGTATTTACTGTATAAACACTGAAAAAGTAAATGTCTATATTGCATATGTAAAAAAATCGTTATTCAGGGGTGACTTTCATTTTTTTGAAATGGAGGAATCAGGGATGGATTAGGAAAAGGAAACTGAAAAAGTAAAGTTTAGTGCTGAGACAATAGAAGATCAACGTCCAAGAGAACAAAATACAAAGAAATTATAAATATAGCGAGCTCAGTAGTAAGTTGATGATTTGTTTTTTTAGGAAAGTGCTTTTGCGGTGTACCATAAAATGATTGGCATAAGATGGCTTGGACTCATGGGGGTGTCTTTGGTCGGAAGAATAACTTGGTTATTGAAGGGAAAGGCGTTTTTTTGTCAATACCATTTCCTCTAACCGCGTGCTGACGTAAGTGAGGGGGAAGGTGTTGTTTTATGGCCTAGGGAGAGGTAATAACGGAAGAATTCAAGGTCTTTTTGTTGGGGAATGGAGAGGAGACTGCTTTTTTTAGGGATCTCATGGGATTTAAGGCCCTCTTGATGGGGAATGGAGAGCAGACTGGTGTTTTTAAAGATATGGATAGCGTGTTGGAGGTCGAGGACGTGGTAGGTATCTTCAAGGAAGGAGGGGAGAGAAATGACTACGTGTTGTAGGTATGGTCAACCAGTTCTGAGATTCGTTCCGTGTCAATATCGTATGACCGGGGTTGTGAGATTTATATATTTAAGAGTACATGTAAAAACGGTAAGTTATGGGGTAAGAGGATGGCGAATTTGGAGGGAAAGAGAACTTCGTTGGGTACAAAATCCTTGATGAATAAATGCCTTTCTATTGAAAGTTCCGTTTTTGTATACTTCAGAGGCAGTTTTATCAAGTACGACTACATTTGGTCTCTTATATCTCTTTATGATGATTTTTTTATCATTGCAGAGTAATTTTTAAGGTGACCTATTCGTTACGGGTGAGATTTCTGGGTTGACTTATGGAATGAAGGAATGACTAGTTAGTTAATTTATTGAGGAAGAGTTTGATCAACACTTCAGCAGAACAGTTTGAATACCTTCGGTTTACTTAGGGACGGTGAAATTAGCTTGGAAAGGGAATGGGCAAAGGTGGATCTCGAGAGATGAGTCCGGGCTTTCCAAGATGCACGCCATCTCAGATTTATATAGATTGTTAAGAAATCAGACAGAATATTTACTGAGTTGACTCTCGGGGCGTGTGAGAAACCATTTCACAGGAACTTCCCTTTGGAAAATTACATTAAAATTAAGTGGCATAAAAAACGTTTAATATAACTTCTTCTCAAGGAGCGAAGTGCTTAAAATGGCGAAATGTTTTATAACATGATTAAGAAAAAGATAATACCATCCTTTCCACATTGGTCACAATAATTTTGCATAAAAAATCTAGTTAATACACAATTACTTCACGAAATTTTAAAATGATAAATTCAGTTGATGATAGATTAGGAACTTCTCACAGAAATACTTAGGGCCAATAAATAATATGTATATTACCAATCAAACCCCATTCCAAGCACTGTTTGAATTAATGGAAAATGGCAGTCATTGGCTGTAAAAGGCTTATGGCTAAATTAGTATTTGGAGTTTGAATCTATCCTTGGATTCCTAGAAAATCTTTAGAATGTAATATCATAGAAACGCAATCAAGTGTCAACACTTTGGCTCCTAAGGGATAGGGATGGTTTACTGACTAGATTAGTCTTCCAATTCTTAGGATTATATTAGGATTCCCATCCCTAGGACCTGAGTACGAATCCTCGCACAGGCGGAAATTTTTCAGCGTAATCCCAACACGTACTCGTGTGTCAAGTGGAAGGAATCTTAAATCTAGATTATTCCGACTGTCAGATGGGACGTTATACTGGGGACCCTTTAGGCTCCTTTCGTACAACATTCGATATTTCATCAAATCGTAGGCCAAGTTACGCTATGGTCACTAGCTGCGCTCATATAATCAATATGATCTGACATTAGCTCAACTGTGGTGCGATATTGTGATGTACCGACTGAGATAGGAAATAAACCGGAGATTTATCGCACAGCGTTGTTGATCATCTAGGCTATGCAAGACTAGAGGAAGGTGCCCGTTGAAATTCAATGGGAAGAAGGAAAAAAACATAACTGTTTCATTAGGTAAAAAGAATCCCCATGATGTGACGTGCAAATTGCAAATACCATAAAAAAATCCTTAACTAAATAAATAAAAAATAAAATTACTTTAAAAAATTCATGGAGAGGATGAGATGGAACGTGCACCTTAATAAAGTCAAAATAAGAAACCCTTGCACTGAATCAGAGCTTTTCTTATGAGAGTTTCAATTTGATCCGCATTTCACGTTCCTAACGACAGGTGAGACGGAACTAATGAAATTCGGAGCCAAATGAAACGGATCAAGAGTCGAAAGATACGGATCAAGAGTCGAAAGAGCGGATGAATCAAATTAATAGACCGGCAGTTCACCACTCGAGAGCCTAAGATGGTCACGCCGCCTGGGTGGCGGAGTTGATCTACGAAAAATGACGTAATTTTCCACATTTTGTGACGTATTCTCCTCACATAAGTGAGAATGCAAAATAACCCCCAGTTGTGTATGCAAACCGGAGCACGTATACGTGTGTTTGGTAGCCTACAACTAAAGGATATCCGCTTCTCTACTGCATCAGTTGTGTGCAGGAAAGAGTTAAAGCGTGACAGGTCAATCCTTGAAAAACAACGACCATGCGCTCTTCTCTTCCTGTAAAATGGTGAGTCCCTGACAGTGTACGGTTGAGCAGGGCAGTTCTCCATTCCTTAGAAACTGGCAACACTCAGCTTAGATGTGGATTCTGTGGCTAACATCCTCGCAAGTTTTGCGTTGTTTGTGATGCCGGGTGCCACATCCAGTGTTTTGAGGGATTCCATGCTTGAAACTAGAATAAGTTAATATGTTTTGAGTTAGTTGGCTGCTTTATATAATACATTTTATATGCTGCGACCATCAATTACTCCGTATAATCCACTAGTCTCTACTCTATGAAGTTTGCCTCATTGTTACGAACTTGCGATGAAGGCTGCACAAAATACATATAAGATTTTAGTTTTAAGTATGGTTAGTGTTATGTATTGTTATTTTGCAGTTGCAAGTTTATTATCGAGTATAAAATGTTCAGATCTATCGTAAGTCATCAGTAAACCAAAAAAAGTATTGAAAAAAACTGTTGATTTTGAGTTAATGATACGAACTTTTAACCACCAAAGAAACGGATGATTTATTTCATTTGGTTTTTTAATGTCAGTGTAGAAAAGTTTGTATACTTAATTTATTCACAAACATTTTCAATATAATTATCTTTTTTAAAGCACCGTACTAAAACATGCCCAGTGCCTACATTTGGGGGCATCTCATTTTGGAGATATTCTTACAGGAAATTAATAAAATGTTGTTGCCGTATTCCAAATGCAAAAACAAACAGGATAACTAAAAACTTTTTCAAGCCAGGGAATTAATGAGCTAAGAAGCTACGGCCAAGCCTCCTAACAAGCTCTTAAAGAGGCCATTCTCCTTTTAGTCTGACGAATGGATAGTTAAAAATCAAAACTATTTCCGATACATTTGATACTTTTTGCGTGACTTCCTAGAGGCGACGGAAATCCATCATCATAACACAAAACGTTGTATTTTTCCGCAGTGTGTTTATTTCTGCAAACAGTTTTACAAGGGATAAGTCATATTCTGGCCATTAAGACTCCTTATAAAGGTGAAACCACTCGCAAAAATTAATTAAATGTGGATAAGTTCAAACTTTATCATTACGATAGTAAACAGTGATGAGTAAATAGTAGATATGCTGGGATGATTTTTTGAGTATCTGATTTGTTTAAAAAACCTTTATGAGTGAAAAATGAACTTCTCCATTGTGTGATCAATATAAAAAAAACATTTTACCAAAGCGAGAGAACACATTTCATCGGCTTAACAGTAAGAGATGAAATTTTGTATTAAAATGCGTGAAAAAAGTTGATCCGAAGGTGTGCGCGGCGTTTGGCTTGAAGAATTACAACTTTCGCCCGTTCCTCCATGTGATGTCCATTGATGACCACAGTATCACCAGCCATCCTGTTGGCGTCTTGAGGTCAGATGTCTTCAGGCCTGAAGATGCCAGCAGGATGTGATTAATGAAACGGTTAGTACTCATGATTAAAGAAAATACTTAATACTTTTCAGCAAAATGTTTATTGTACGACGCTTTTCACCGATTTACGGCATCGTCAGGTACAGAGAGTTTGTTATTTGTGTTAATGGACGATTTTACAAATGATGTCACGCAACGCTTGCACGCGGAAGAAGTTGGTACTATCGGGACAAACAAATCATATCCAACCATTGAAGTCTTGAGGGAATCAAGTTAAATAATAGTGAATTTCTCTTTTGATTAACTTTGGTTTCAGGTAGACCTGGAGCCTTTGAACTAATCTTTAAATCGTTCAAAACCAGTGAAGGTGGCTCAAAATTTAATTCCAAAAATAAACTCCACTCCCTCCATATAGGGCTTATTCCTATATCTCGTGTCGCTTTTGCACAACCCATAAGCACACCTTTTCACCATTTTAACGCAACTAACAAATCAACGAGATGACCTTTCCCGATGGTAAACATACAAAAACACGATTTGTTTGTCCCGATAGTTACAGCTACTCCCGACGGCGCTACTATCGACCTTCAACTGTGAAATGGTCCATTGTTGTCGCACTTACGGGGGAGGAGGAGGGGAAAAAACAAATATTAGGGTAGGGTTGAGGGAGTAAAACAAAACACGTTGATTAAGTGCTAGTGAGGCGGGAAAGGATAATTTTATCGGAAAGGAGTTGGGAGGGATGCCGAAATAATAATTCATTGCGAAGGTTATTGGATTGCCTGAAAATTCTATTTTTTCAAGTGCGTCCATTTGTTTTTTCCTTTCCTCCCCCGTAACTACAAAAAAAATTAACACAAATAATGAAATTCTCTGTACCTGACGATGCTGTAAAACGGTGAAACGCGTCGTACAGTCAAAATGTTGTAGAAAAGTAGCAAGTATTATCTTTGATCATGAGTATAATATATAATTAACTACAAATATAATTGTACCGATATAATTAACTTCTACGAAGTGAAGTCTGCGAGTGTCTGTTTTAATGACACGATCGTCATCAATGGACGCAACGCGGTGAAACGCCCGAAATCTAGGACTTTTATGTGGACGAAGTGATACCAAAATTATATATCAGAAGGAAATGAGACCCTATAACATCTCATTAGTATCGCATTTTTAGCTCTTCCGGCAAGATTTCTATTGTTTTCATCCTTATTGAAAATGTATTTCCTTTAAAATCGTTTTCTATCGCTTTTTTTATATTTCATAAAATTTATTTAAAATAAAATGAGGCATACATCATCAAACATCAATTTTACCCACCGAAAATTTTGTTCTTCTTCTAAATTTCAGAATAATTTTGAAATATATGGAATACCTTTTCATAACTCATACCGAGACTAGAATTATGCGTCAAAATAAGCTTTAACCCATTCAATGTTGACCAATTGACATGACATTAATTCCCACGCTGAAGGTTTTTTTCGTGTATTTATATAAAACGAAAACACATCCAGCAAAGAACGAAACTCATCCACGTGTGCCTAGAGCAAGACTAAGACGCTGAAGGAAGTTGCAAGTGTCAGCGCCGATGCTTGGGAACTAGGGAAAACCGAGAAAAGTAACCGAGTAACCTTGAATTCAAGGCATCCGCGCCTCTGGCTTGCACGGGATGCCTTGAATTCAAGGCATCCGCATTAAATGCGTTAACTGATTAACTGCCATGGCAAAACACGATGCTGAATTTTAACAGAATTAAATAAACGCGGCTCCCCTGCCACGTAATATCAAAACTGCCTCAGGTACCGTAAGTTTCACCCAAATGTACTTTATCCTGTATTTACCTTCGGTTAGTCTCTCCAAAGTCAACGTTAGTTCCTTTGTTATTGCGGAAATCTCCATCCATCAACATGAGAAGTAGTAGCTCCTATCCACCTCTCACTGTTTACTCCATCGGTCCATCAGTCGTTTCATTTTGGTACCTTTCTTTTCTTCAGTCAATGGATCATTCATTGTCTCACAAGGCCGTTTTACACGGTACATTTTTTTTAAATCTATCGTGCGAACGCATGAATCATGAAATCGTACCGTGTAAAGCGGCAAATTATGCGAACGCTTGTGTGATTGTATGAATGACTGAACGGAAAATAGTACCCTTTCTAATTCCATTCAGACAATCATGCAATTTCGATCAGGTTTTATTCAACAGATGGCGCAGATATGGCGAGAACTGTGGTGCCTGTGTTACGATTTAAAATAAAGTTGTTTATAAAAAGGATTAACGCTTTCCCGTCGAATGATATGAATAACTATTATCCTGTGCATATAATCTTTAATGAGTAAACTCTTCTCGGGTTTAAACTATTCATAATTGTCGACGTTTCGAGAGACGACTCGTCACGCATTCGCAAGGCAAGAATTAATCACACTGTCGGCAATTATGAATAGTTTGAAGCAGTGGAGAACCCGAGAAGAGTTAACTCATAGTTGCTCAAATGTTTACATCGTCATTTCGTCGTGTTATTTGGTGTTCTGGTTTTTCATTGTAATCGCGATCTTTGCGTTTGTGTCCTTTTTCCCCAAAATTATTGCTGTGATCACGCATTCAAGTAGAGTTCTTGATATCCCGCGTGATATAATAATAACCATTTTATTTCTGTTGGTCAGCAAGTAACATATAAATCGTGAAAAAGACATTAAAACACTGGTACAAATACAAGGGAGGGAAATTTGGAGTAACTAAAAAAAAGGTCCCGTTTTTCGCTATACCACTTGATAATAACACTGTCACACACACAAAATAAACCTACGAAATGAGTCTATCAAGAGTGGAGATCCCACGAGAAACTTCAATGACTTGTCGCACTAAAATCCAGAAGAGAAAAAAGGAAAAGGTGCAAAGTTCGAATATTAAAACAGAGAGAAGAGTCCGAGAGAGCTTTGTCTAAACCGGGAGAATAATCAGTAGGCAGATGGTCGAGTCGAGGTTCCGAAACATGTGATCAGCTTTTCAAGGTGCCAAATACCTGAGTGAAACTTATTTTCATGAGTGAAACCAAGAACACTGTACATATGCAGTGTTCTTGAGTGAAAGATAAACATGATAAACAAAACACTCGCAAATTACGATCGATTTCTACCGTTAAATTGCACGGAAAATTGTGCGTTTACACTCCTCGTGTAAAGTGACATTCAGTCTGATTCAGTCGTTCGTACAATATTTTCTTGCACACTTGACTGTACAATGTACAGTCAAGTGTGCAAGTGTGTGTGTGTATGCACAGTGTACATGCGTTCGCACGATAGATTGTACAAATAAATGTATGTAAATAAATGTAAAACGGCCTTCAGGATCTGTTTATCTATCTCCATTCTTGGCTTTCCCACTCCAGTCTTTTCGAAATCAAACGAGAAATGGCAGTCTGGGGTCAGGTTCCAATGACGAATTCTTAATTTTACGAATGAACTCCTAGAGTACGACAAATATGAAGTGAGTTTGTTTCCATGTACAAACACACGTCTTCCTTGGTCTTTCATTGGTTTGTAACATCAAACATTCCTGACTCTCAGCAAGCTGATTGGCTTTCCGCCGTCGTGCACTTAAGAGGAGCTTGTTTATTAATAAAGGATCATAGTTACAACTTGCACCAATCATTGGCGGTCCATCATCATGTATGCAACCAACGAATAATGTAGTAAGTTTCAGAATAACAAAAAAATCATCCACTTGAATTTTGAATTACATAAGAGTTTCACCTCGAATTTCTTTTACGTTTGTGTTCTATTCAGTTAGTGATATCCGAAGTGTTAGAATAGCAGATAGTCTTACAATATTTAGCAAATCGTGTAAGGTGAACACCTGGTGTGTTATAAAGTTGCTTTCATCTCGAAAATTATCGTTTATAGTGCACAAATACGAATGCGTCAATAAACGCGCAGTATCAACGAATGGCTCATTTGATCGCACCTTATCAACGATCCCTCCTCGATCTTCATTCCTTCATTTTTACTGCTCCAGATGGTAAGTATTTTAATGGGCTCCTACTCTACTTCACTCATATCTCAGCCAGGCGCTTTGGGTCCCCGTACCTTCCGCCTATTTTGATGTTGTCTAACACTTGTTTCCTTTTCCTTCCCCTTCCCCACTTTCCTTCCACTATTCCTTCTATTCCCGTCGTCATCAGACAATGTCTTCTCAGGGAATGTCCAATTCAATTCCTCTTTCTTCTTCTAATGGTTTCCATCAAGAGTCCTTTCCTCGTCCACTCTCCTCAGTACCTCCTCGTTTCTCACTTTATCCTTCCAACTCACTTCCATATCCACATCTCCTGGGATTCCAGTCTTTTTTGCATCTTCCTTCTTAATTGCCAAAGTTTCCGCCCCATGTATTGCCACACTCTATATATAGTACTTAATTAGTTTCTTCCTCAATTTTTTGTTCTAAATCCCACAGAATTACTAGTTAAAAATATATTTATTAATATCATCATTGGTATACTGACTCTTAAAAATACGGAAACCTCTGAGAGTTATGCCAAAGAACAGATAAACGAGAAAAATATTTACCTACGTACTACTCTGAAAGCTACCAAATGGGCGTATTTGAGGGGTTGTTAGGACACCAGCTATGAAAAAGAGAAGGACAAGACGAAAGTGAACTATATTTTATTGTATAATTTCATGTTTTCCCGGCGAATTATATTGATGAGTTCTTTTCGGGTTTCCCACCGGGTTAGGCTTTCTATGATTGCCTATTGGCATTCCGAGGAGAACTCATCTGTATTTTAACGGATTGTCTCTGTGCCTCGGTATGTTAATACTGCTGCCACTAGCGGTGCGTGGGAAGAAGTAGTTTTTGTACCTGTTAGTTCTGCAGAGTATCACTCTTTTTGTGTCGCTTCTTTTGACCTTAGACTAAGGTTAAATTATATCATCCTCTTTATCCTGAAACTCGCCTGCTCTGAAGCCTTCAAATAACTTTAACCTTGCGTGTTACTTTAGAGTCTATTCGGCACCCAGCCTAGTCTTTCCACCAGCTGTTTTCACATATTGAAGAGACTTGGTTTCCTTGGAGTTTAAAGAAAATCGATGCACGCGGAAGTTGACCAGGAAACCAAGTCTCTTCAAGTCAAAGACTCCGAGGAAGCCTTCACGGAAACTGTTTTCACATCTGTTTGCTCGTGGCAGGTTCAAACGAATCGTGTGGCAGTCCTTTGTATTTTATTTATTTTGCGTATTAATTTTTTCTGTTCAGGGACATAATGTTCGCTGACCATTCAAGACGTGCCCCAAAATGAGCGGAGTATAATTTTTTTTACTTTTTCATTCTGTCTTTTCTTCTGTTTGCTTTATGAATCCTTATGTCTTAAATGTAATTCCGTAATTATTTCGTATGTGTTTTCTCGACGCTCAGTCTGAAGTTATGGCGATTCACAAATATTTGACATCAATTCTCTCATTTTTATTTACTCCTTCCATTTTGTTGATATAGCATTGGCGTGATTTCTTTCGTAAAAAATTACGGCAGCGCATTGACCAAGGCCATCTTAACCCAAATTAAGAGACATATTGGGAGAAGAGGGAAGGGAGTTAGCAATCATTAGGAATGAATGGAGGGCAACGGTGTACCAGTCTTCGAAATGAACAACTGAGAATAATGATGAGGCCAGTAATATAATTTGTGATCTAACTCACGTCCACGAACAATGAAAATGGCCCACTGCCCACTCAGAGTGGCAAAATAGTAATGATTGTAGGCTGTTCTGAGCGATCACTGATATTAGGATCAGAAAACCTCAGTAAACCGAGTCCCTTGACTCGCAATTGTCCAAATGATAACGAAAATAAATAGGAAAGTAGGAAATATATCGTATTAAGGTAGAATATTGACCCTTTTAAGATCTCATTAGTATCGGATTGTTTTGCTCTACCGGCATATTTTGAATTGTTTTAATCGTTATTGAGAGTATATTTCCTTTAAAAGTTCATAAGATCTGATTTCTTAGCTCACAGAGTTGCGTTTTGTTCCAAAACGCAGTGAAAACAAAATTCACTGTTTATTGAAGTGCAAAAGAAATTAGCAGCTTGAATTAGATATCTAAAATACTCTCTGAGCTAAAGATAAATATTTGGTTTACGTAATTATGTTACACCGCCGATGGCCATATGTGCTTCCAACCAGAACCAATTTTAAGGCGTTTCCCTTCCAAAATATCTAAGGAAAAAATAAATAAAACAGAGGAAATGAGTGTTGATTTCCTAAAATATTATTAGAGATCAAACGACAAAGATAGGTTTTCATAGATTCTCAATACTTAGCTGATGTACCATAATATATCTCTTCCTAGATTGTAATTGATGTAACTTCGACTTATCATAATTTCTACCTCCTTTAACCCCGTCAAGCATGCTTTACCTATCACCCGCTTTTCCAATACTCCGAGTTCAATTTCGTTATTTCACACACCATCATCTATAAAATTTCGTTCCACCATCGCAGTACACTGCATACTCCTTTGGACCATACCATACCACAGAAATCTTTATCTGACCTTTGTCTCATCCCTGAAACCTCTAAATATTCTACATCCACGTCCTCATCTCAAGCACCTGCTCCCAATTCTCATTCTCTCTCCAAAGGATAGAATTTTCACTTCCATTTCATGCAAACCTTCACGTCAAACTCGTCACAAAACGTTTATTAAAATCTTTGACAAGAGTTTCAACATTATTACTCTCCCAAGACGGTGAAATTCGCCGTGAAAAAACCATTTGACTAGACTGGGATTCAAAGCCGGATCTCCCAACTGCCGGTCAGGTGTGTTAGCCAGTTACACCGCCAAGCCATCTTAATTCAAGGCGAATTTCAATGGCAATAATTAATGGAAAATTAATCTTCTCATTAAAACAAACCAGAGGGCAATAATGAAGCGCGGAAATGGCAATTTTCCAATTTCTGTGCCTCATTATGTTGAAATTCTACCATATCACGCCTGATACCTCTCTTTTTGAAACCATAGAGATCTAACCATTTGGCCGCAGCGTAATGATATGAATACCATAAAAAGCTATAAACGGTTGTGCCTTTAGAAAATATGAAGGTATTAAGGTAAATGTATTGGTATATATACGGGGGACAACACAAGGTTTGGGGTGTTGTGATGACAACCCTTCAGAACGCTAAAGAGGGCCACTTTGTAGTCCTATTCAGCTCTCGCCTTTCCATTGGCCACGTGACACATGGCGTCAGAAATGCATTTTAGTGTTCCAAGTGTGCGTGCCTTTTACGTAGTCAGTAATTGGGATCGACTACCCTAAAAAGCACTTTGTTTGGTCTTTTGTGCATGTAGTAACTTGGTACCTGGCGAGCGATAAATTTCCCCCTTAACCAATCACTTGAATGTGACCGCCGTTGCTCTCTTGAGGTAGTGGCAATAACTGCTCGTTCGAGAAACACCAGCATGTAGCGTGAGCGCATACTGTTGTTGATTTGCGAGCCTTGTATTTGAGTATTAAAAGCGTGTTGAGTAGATCACTAGCATGGGGTGTCCCTACAGTAAATCGCCCAACACCTTTTCCTACCTACTTTCATTCTTTCGAAACTAGAAATTGTAAGGCACCTGAGGCACCCATTGAATTATGATGAATACAACACACACTTTTATTCAATATACACGAAATATTTATTAAAAATTCAATTTTTTTAAAATCTTGTATAAATGAGAATTATTTCTGGTATATTTATAATATACATGGAATGATAAAAAATATTTTGTAAAATAATTAGGTATGTTTTTAATGAAGAACCTCTTGAAAAACTACATTGCGTATGAATTGCCTCTCTGGTCATTCAATAATCTTCCTTGCTGTGTATTCGATACACCTTCACTCGACTTGCAACTCTTCAGACTTATCAAATACACATTCAATTCACGCACAGAATCATACGAACCCTCGCTTTGCTCCCCGGAATTAATGAGTATATCACCTTAAAGAGTAGACCACGCTGTGCTGATCGTGCCAAAGGCGCGCAGGTTATACCGTTCCGGTTAGTGCGAGACTCACCCCTAACCGGTCAATTGACAAGTGGCGCACTTGACATGAGAAGAGTGAAATGTCGTGTATGTTGTGTTTGTGATAAAGATGAAACTTAATAACTAAGTAATATTGTGAATACACAGCAGAAAATATAAATTACAGGCTAAGACAATGCAGGCTGAATTACATGATATGACAATGAACAATACATAGGGCAGCCTCACAACAAAACAAAACAAGAGGGTGGGTTTAAAAAGAAATTGCGTGAATATATTTTCAATGGAAGTTACCAGGAAGTAAGCACAATATCTAAAAGGTTAAGCGAAAAAAAACTATGAAAGAAAGAAAATAAGTTTCACCACACCACGGCACTTCCATACCTTCCACTATAAAATCCACCACCTTACAACCGGTTTATCGCTTCCTTGAAGGAATAGGCAGTTCTCACAGGGCTTAAATGCGTTTTCGTGACTGTGGCTCCATCTTGCAGCGTTACAGAGTGAGTAAGTCAGTGATGAGCGTAACTACCATATACTAGAGAAGGTTCTCGTTGCATATCAACGGAAAAGAAAAAAATCTACACTTATATATTGTAAAAAAACCATTCATATCTTGTTTAGTGCAAAAAATCATTGAGTTAATGGATATATACAAAGAATCTCGACTTAAAAAAATAAGTATGGTTGTTATGGGGACTATGACTCAAAAACGCTAAAGTATTAGGTACGAAAAATCGTTACGTTTTAGCAAAACTTTCGAAATTTCGACCGGAATACATAATTTGATCGAAGGAATGACAATATTTATTTTATTTTTAATGGTACCTATCCTAAAAAAGGAAAACCATTACTTCTAATTTAATTTTGTTATAAAAAAGGCCTGCAGTCAAATGAAGATTCAGCTTCACGTGTATTTCTTGTGTGAAAGTTACTTACATATACATATAGTATATATATATATATAATCATCAGAGCATCCGGCGCGAAAATCGGAAGGTCCGTGGTTCAATTCCCGGTCTAGATGAATTTTTTTCACTTGGAATCGGCCATCATTCCATCTTCACATCACCATTTTGTTGTCAAATGTTATATGTTTCCTATCCTCTTTCTTTCACCACCTGTCTGAACGAAATATTTATTATATATATATAATATATATATATATATATATAATATATACAAATCGGTGATTATTATTGTAGAAAATGTATTCAACCCTTTGGTCCATGCCATGGTCCATAGTCCATGGTCCATGGCTTTTGGTCCATGGTCCATGGCTTTTGGAGATTTTATTCCATTAATATTTTCTTTCTCTCCTGATGGCAAACGACTCTTTTTCTTATGGAACCTATTTGCTCTTCTTAATACCAACCACACTTGGGTAAAAAACCTCTTCTACATGAGGGGACAATCAGCCAATGGGAAAATTAAAGCCATATCTCCTCGGCCAAAAAACAATCGTTCCACGAGCATCGTGGGATGAGTGTGAATAATCTTCATTCGGCACTTTAGGGAGGTCGTTTGTCAGCGCCTCTACCGGGAGGAAATGGCTGCGAAAGGGAATACTAACCGAGGACTGTGAATGAAAGACTGCTCTCGTGGGAAAGTGAATTCGCTGTTGGAAAAACATATCTCTGTCTGAAGAGGGAAAGGGAGGAAGACATTGTCGCTGATTCAGTAAATAATTCGAGACAAAAGTCTCTTTACGCTCATAGAAATGTCCATGTGCAATATGCCTTAAAAATATATTTATAAAACACCTGGGCATCGTTTTTTGGAACTGCATTCCTGCACTTGAATTAAATAACTTCGGAAATTTCAAAATAGCATTCATTGCAAACACGAAAATACTATATGCTAAACATTACAAGAAAAACTACATTCGAAACAAATATTACCGTGGATATCGCTAAGTTGTTTCATAATTTTTAAATCCGTATTCGTCATATCGACCTCCATATTCCCTGATGATGGAATAAAGTAGATTCCGAAACGTTGGTGAAGAATAGCAGTGGTTTGTTTTTTCGACTTTACCTCGAGAAAAGCCATCCCAATATTTTTAAATTCACAAAACGCACTCAATCAGAAATAAAAAATAGCAAAATTTTCTCCAACAAAAAAGTAATCTTAATAATTAATTTAAGTATACGTCTAAATGAGAGGCATTGACGAAGTGAATGAAATCACTATACTCGCATTGGGATTTTGAGTAATTGGAAATCAAACGTTAGAAAGGGACAATAGATGCCGAAGATATTTTCGAGTTCTGCTGCGTATTGAACATTTTAATCCGTCAACGATTCTCATACGTTGATGGGAGTGTCCACAAGGAGCAAGGGAAAGTCTTCACTCGATTGTCACTCTCAATTTTGGTCCGAATAGACTTCTTGTCATTCCCAGTTTACGTAGCGGCGCCATATTCACTTCAATCTGTTATTCTTGGAAATGTGAGAGAGGTGTGCATGGAATGAAATTGGGTCCTCCGGGAAACACAACTCGTGGAAGAGGTGTTTCATCACGTGACACAAGGCGAGAAAACATTCATAATGCAAAAACAACGGAACTGTGTTCAAAGGAAATAGGATTACCAATAAGGAAGCAGTACTGCGTCGAAACATTCACATTGAGCGTTTTCCTGTATCGCTCTGAAGCATGACCCATTGAAAAGCTGGAGCAGAAGAGAATAGAGGCTCTGAAAACTTCAGTTTATTTGTTGCATAGATAGTTCTCTTTTTAACATACTAACCAAGGAAATTTATTGTTTATATTAGCTGATCGCTGAGAATGAGGATCGTATAAGGCGGCTTTTATACCAATTTGATCAAACTAAAAGTAGCCGGCAGTAAAATATAGCATGAAAATATCTAATAGTAAAACAAAATCATTGACATTAGCTAAAATACAGTAAGATGTAAACTTTAAACAATAATAAGACTACAGAGTAAGGAGTTACGCATTTAGGAGTGAAAATAACAAGATATGGTTCTCTACAACAAGAAGTGAAAATACAAATAAACAAGATCAATAGAGAATCAGATGCCCTGAGCCCTATATTATGGAGAAATGAACAAAAAGCAAAATAAACAAAAGCTATAATAATATATGACATTATGTAGTGAGGCCAATGAAAACATACAGTATTTAAACTCTAGCGAAAACAACATACAAAGATTGATGACTAGAAAGAAATGAAATATAGAGCGTCATAACATACTTAGAAGAACAAGAAAAGATCAAATAAGCAATTACAACTAATAAAGAAATGCTAAGTAGCCCCAATAAACACGTAAGATAAACATCGTAGAAAAATGTGGAATGACCGATTAAACGGAATGGAAGACAACAGAATTGTGAAGATTTCAAAAGAGTAGTGCCCAGAAGGAAAAAGAAATACTGGATGAACCAGGAAGAGATAGAAAGATTGCATTTGAGGATTATGAGCAGGTAACGAACTGGCTGGAAGACTACAAGAAGAATAAGACATGCTAACCATTTCTGAAAGCATAGCTCAAACGCTTGCTGCACATAGAAATCCTCATATCTCTTCACGAGTATATGCATTCATGTACCTAATCTAATTACTCACGTATATATTATAAATATTTTATGGCATAAAATGTAGTGCATGCTTTGATAGCCAATCTCTTCCACACGCGCTTCAAGTGGTTTGCTTAATACTGTGTGTACGTCTTATGAGAAACGTTTACTTGAAACGGACGACTAACAATAGAGTAGCGAAGAGTGAATGGAAGCAGGAAGAAATTTGAAGGCGAAGTTATTCCACTCGCGAATGATTTTTAAAGCGTTGGAAGTGTTATGGCATGGAAAGGGATAGAAGTGTGTATAGAAGTAGGTCACTATAGGAGTTCTACCGATAAGAGTAGTTGTTTTAACAACCTTTCCCTGAAATAGGTACTAGTCCCTATCGCCGGGTCCTCTACAGCCTCTGCTCTGGTACAACCCTCCTAGTTTCCAACGAGAACTTTTCATATCACAACGGAAACTACACTAGAGATCTTGAGACAATGATACAGTTCACTTGTAGAGGGAGTAATTTGGATGGAAATGGGTTAAGTAGCAAAGAACTAAGGCGAAGAATCTCACTCTAGAAGGAATAACTTTTTTAAGAGGATTAATGAAGGAGGTAGATACAGAGGTTTGCCGAAATATAAGTGGAATTTTTCTTTTTGATGGACTCTTTAACTGGTGATGTTATATTCGAGGATAGAGGACGGAGGGTTTAGAGATATAGGTATGGAAAATGGTGAAAGTAAGCCAGTGAAGGATAAAGTTTAATGAATAAATGTTAAATGCAGTTGGAGAAAACTTTGAATTGGTGTTGGTTCGACTGTGTGAATTGAGAGCAACTAATATTCCAAGTGAATTATTTTAATCCTTATTGAAAAGGGCATGCAAAGTGATTATCTCTTATCTACATTCTTACCACATCCACCAAATGCCTAAATTTACATTTTCGTCCCTTATGCTTTGAATGCTAGGGAACAATTATTCCTGAAGAGAGTATCTTGATTACGTAGATTTAAGATTTAATCATTAAAAGTACGCAAAACATCTATTCTTATGAAATCAAACGACATTTTCCCTTATAAAATCAAACAGAACCTTCTTATGAGTCTGTAAGGGCTAAGAAGGAATCGTAAGGTAATACAAAAATTTGAAATACATGTTCGTGAGGGTTTTTTAATTTAAGTGAAATTGTAACAAAAATTTGAAATAGATTTTACTATTGTCATTGTACCGTAATTTTTCTCGTAACGCTAATGCAATTAAAATATAATTTCATACCTTAACCGCTATTTGAACCAAAATATTCTTATTTAAACGTTTGGGATGGATGTAATGCTCTGTTTGTGATAATACATATATTTCTTGCAGGAAACAAAAGCTAGCATAATCATTCAATTAGAGTATAAAAGTGCTATCGGTACTCAGTGCTTAGAACATTAGTAATCACGATTGAGTTTTGGCTTATGAGTGAACACATAATACGACCAAACTAGTTGCTCATCGCATGATGCGGTAATCGTGGGGATCGTACGAAATTCCACAATAAGCGGAGAGGGATTACATGAAAGTTTATTCCTAATTACCAGGGCCTATCCTTATCCCTCATTCCGCTTTTCTAACATTAAAACCTCGATAACAGCCATCAGCGTCCCCTCGCTTGTGATAATTTATTCTATTTACCAGAGCTCTTTCTCATCCTAATTACCCGCTGCACTCATTACGCCCTGTAAACCGTGTCAAGAGCCGCGTCATATGCCCCTCTTCCTTTGTCCATAGGGCCTAATCCCACCTTTTTTCTCAACAACCTCTCCACAAACGCTAGCGCTCTATTATCATCTCCATTTCCAAGAGTCCAATGCACAAAAATGTTGAACGAAAAGCTCAACATCCACTGCTGCCACGGTTTTCCATTCTAGGTGTTGAATATTAGGGCTCGGGAACACAGAATGCGTTGGTTAAAGGGAGATTTTTCATGGTATTTTGCTAAACATTTAATCAGAGGAGGACCACGAAAGTCATTTAGTGCCTACAGTGCTCCATTCTGAGAGAAAAGGGGCCAAATTGGACTTTTTTGAACAATTCGAAATTTTGAATACCGCTGCAAACGAAATTTCGAATAATTTCTTTTTTATAATTTAATGAGTTTTGGTCAACTAAATGTCATATTTCACCACCAACGTTTCAGCAATTTATTGCCATCCTCAGTAATGTAATCTGATGTGTTTTCTTTTTGCCAAGAAACTGCTCTGTCTGGAATGTCATGCACAACTGTTGCTTGAATGTCAAATGTATGATGTTGAAATATTTAAATTTCGTGCACAACTGGTACTTTCACAATTTTAAATAAATAACGTAGTTCTAAATTTTTATATAATTCACTTATTTTTTCAAAATTGTTTACTCGACCGACAATTTAAGCTAGGATAATAAATTACTGAAAGCTCTCTACGCACATAAAGATGTGGCCCACCATGATTATATGCAGTATTGGGCGTGACGCCATTCACAATTGCGAACAATGACGAAGTTACTTCGTTAAGGCGTTACTTCGAGGAAATTTACACCTTGCTATGACACGTTTCGACAGCTTCCAAAAACGTTCCCTTGGATACGTTCATGAAAATCCTTTTTTATATTCTAAGTTTTCATTATTCATTATTTTATTAGATCTAATGAGCTGAGATGTGTAAAATAGATCAAATGAAACAATGTAGACATAATGAAAGGGATCTTTCACCTAAAATGCTTACAAAACAGCTATTCTCTTTGTCTAAAAGCCATTCAACACCAGTCTTTTGCTGTACATGATTAATGGCAAAAACAGAGCTAGCCGTGATTCAATGCAAATCTATAAGTTAGTCATACTTGAATTCGAGTTGCAAGGAAACTCGTACCGTGTTACATGAACTGTCGCAGTATCGTTGCATTAGATTGTTATGCTGTTTTTAGTTTAACTATTATAAGTACCAGTTAAGAACTTGCCTACCATACTGGGGGTGCAAATTGGAAATCCGGTATTTACGGAGATTATACAATGAGTTTCGTAATGACTCTGTAATATACGAATTAGGAAATCAAAATAAGAAAAAAATTCAATTGGACATGTGTCCGAAAACACACCGTTACCCAGACACCCGTCACGGAAACCGCATTAAATAAAAAACTATCAAAGATATAGAATTGAAAAAATTGGTATAGCTGTTGATGGCAATGTTTAAAACTAATCAGGGATATTTTATTATTTTCTGATACACCGTTTCAAAATAATTAAGCCACATAATTAACCCCAATTCCACGGGTGATCTTCGAACATGTCACTACTAGGTTGCTCTAATTACTATTTCCGACCGTCTACTCTTGAGTTCTAATAGTCCCTTCTGGAAATTTCCTTTCCTTTCCCAATAACCCAGGGATCGGTTTTGTGTGGTGGCTTAAGATATTGCCCACCATTCCGGGGGCGCAAATTTGAAATCCGGTATTTAACCCTCAAGCTGCTGCAGCTAGGGCGTATGTCGTCCAACCTGTGCGGAAAATATCTATTCGGACGGAGCCTGTCTCTCCTTCCCACGGGCCGAGGTGGGGCAGTTATATGACCCATGTACCTAATCCCCTCCCGACCCTTTTCTCGGTATCCCAGGGGGTGGGCACCGGAACTTGTTGAGCGATCAGTGGGACTTTGAACAAATTTTGAAAATTTGTTAAAAGGATATGACAATATTTTTTTCTAGCAATTTTCTGTTTAATTTGATACCAAACACTATAGAAATCTGTTGATAATTGAGCCGAGCGCGAGCATAAGACAACTAACTTTAGAGACAACCATAACCCATTGAGCGAGCAATCGGAAGAAAGGTTCGTACCTCATTGCGGTGGTATACGATCCCTAAAGAGCGTGGGAAGGGAGTAGTTTGGGTAAAAAGGGTGGATTCCCAAATGTCCACCGCTGGAAAGAAAGAGTTCGGGTCATAAAAATATGAAAGCTGAGCTGAATATAGCTGCGAATACCTACAAAAAATACTTGGCTGGAAGTTCATGGAACTATCAATTCATGGAAATTATTGTTAGTAATACTTTCGCCTGATCATTGGTACTCTCCTATTAAGCACAATAAGAACAAAGACGTATAAACAAAGCCTTAGCGCCGTTGAGGGTGATCAGAAAGTAAGTAAATAAACAATAAGCATAGTTTTTAACCCAACATTCATTCAAAAAAGAGTTCACTTATCACTTCACGTGTTCGCAAAGCGTCATATAGATGGCATTTTGGTCCACGTACCGGTTTTATGAATAGTTTTACCGTAAGTTCGTTTTACGTACGATTTATAAAAGTTTCGATAAAAAGTGTTAAAAAATTCTATTATAGATAATTTGAGCGTGAACAACAGGCATAAGACAGTAATTTTTGCTGTATTATGTGACAAAAAATAAGAAAACTGCTTTGATAATCTTAATTCATGTAATCTTTTAACGAAGTATTATAAAACTGAAGGACTTTCAATTGTTTGACTTCTTTTCTTTTCTTTATATTCCTACATTCCTCATGAAAATTGTTCATATCGGATGTAAATCTGTGAACAATAAACTATATATTTTTATTATTATTACAGGAAAAAGTTCCCTGACCATATTACATTCCTCATGAAAATGTTCATATCGGATGTAAATCTGTGAACAATAAACTATATCATTATTATTACAGGAACAAGGTCCCTGACCATATTACTGGACCATGATATTCTATGCCTCTGATAGTGATGCTGCATCTACACATTGAGAAATAAGATCAGTTTTCAGGTAAGCTTGAAAGAAAAAACGACTGCAATAGAGCAACTGCATTGAATTATAACTTGGTGTTGAATTATAAAGAAACAGTGCACAGACGGTGATGGAAGGATAGATTCAGCCTGGATACGGTCAAATGTGCTACGGAAAATAAGCCAAACGCACCCTTTCACTACGGGCACTTAAAAATACATACGGTTATAAGTTATAGCCAAGAGAAACTATGGAGTTTTATCATTTAAACTAATTAGCTCAATTCGCAGACAGATTTATAAAAAATGAGATTCAATTTACATCTATCACTAACGAACCTTGTTGGTGTCTGTTTTAAGTGTGAATTCCAAGTGCTGTGTAAACAAATTTGCCCTCCATGATAATTTCATTGTTTTTATTTTCTTAATTTAAACTAACATTTTGATAATTAATTTAATACTTAAACGGAAACATTCACCGCATTGAATCCTAGTAGTGAAGAAAGTAATTTTTTCATCTAATGACTTGATCCTTTCTCAGTGTTATTCCTGAAACTCTTATGTGTATCGCTTGCATTAGATGATGAAGGACAGACCTTAAATAGAAAGTCATGTGGTCTCTTATATTTTCGCAACTTGTAAAAGAGCGAGTACTCAATGAGATTAAATTCGCAGCGTTTTATCAATTCTCGTATGTTGAGTTGAAGTTGGTTAGAAAAGGATTATTCGGGGAATAAAGTAAGGGTGGAGAGAAACCCGGCGTTGGCATCAGAATTCTCTAGAACAAAAAGCGCCAAGGGATCCAAAGTTTAACGTCCCATCCGACAGATATAGTACCGCTCTTAAAGTGCTCTCCACGTGACACGCAAGCAAGGATCGTGATTTATCAGAATAATCTCGTCACCGCCGGGATTCAAACACGGGTCAGTATTTCAGCCACTACGCCAATTTAATCTTCTCCTTTCTAATTAATTTGATGCCAAACAGCATGTCAGCTCCATACTTTTTAGTCATACTATCAAAAGCTAAAGTTAGTAGAAAACGCAGTCATAAATCTGGCTTGCATAACCCTCATCCTTCCCTATAATTACCATGGAAACGAAGGACCCTGCACCTAAACGGAATGCCGGTAAAGTGTGCGAGAATTTGAACCTTTATTTGGAAGGACGGGCCATAAAACGTTCAGAGGGACTAGAAAAGGGAAAAAATTGATGGTCACACGTATATGCCCCTTTTGGCCGATGTCTCCGAAGAGAGAGCGTAGAAGAACGTATCCCTATTTTAAACAAAAAGCGTGCTACCTGCGGGAATATGCATCTAAACCATTGGATGGGAAACCACGAGACCTATTCAGAAAGATTTCGAAATTACCAAACCTATAGTCAATGTCGTAGATTTGAGATTACAACCCCGACAAAACTCGGAATTTAAACGGCATTATTTGAATTTTTAATTGTTTTCAACGCCAAAAGTCCCGTCATTACTGAGATTCGAAATTTCCGAAGACTTCCAGAATTGGGAAAAAGTACTCTAATATATAGAGTTATTGCGTTGTCTTCCCACTCCAAGGGTGGGGTTTCGAACCCTGGCGGTGGCAGAGAATTTTCTGGGGTATCACGATTCCTACTTGTGTCTTGTGGAAAGCACTTCATGTGCTGTATTTCATCCTTTGGGTGAGATTAAAATCCTTGCCATCATCACTACGTAGTTAAAAAATATTTTATTGAAAAAGGTATCATTGCCGGACAAGTGGGGTCAAAAATTGCCCCATGCAGGAAAAATATAATTTTTAGGCCTAAAATAAAAATAAAATAATAGTTTATGCTGAATGAGATTAATAATGGTGAAAAATGTAAATCCAAAAAACATGAAAGCAATAGATAAATTTTAAAGGACTAAAAACGATAAAAAAGTAATGTGTGAGGTCAAATATAACTACTATTGCCCGTTGAAAGTTTAAGACGATGGTAATACCAAGGCCGGGTTTCTCTCCGCTCTTCCACCAATCCCTAGGTGATCCTTCTCTTCAGCAACTTATCCACCTATCCTAAATGGTGCAAACTACCTCAGCTGTCTGTTTGTTGAATCCCCAAAATAACCTAACGACCAGCAGCACTCTAGACACCATACCAATCCCATACTCTCGAACTTTTTTCCCCCAGGTTGTAATACAACGGCTACTCCTCCTTTTCGCGAATCAGCTGTGCTCCACAAGACACTATTAGAAAAAATTTAAATTCCTTGGTTTTCAAAATTGCAATGGGTTTCGTTTATCTTTTTTATTCCGCAAGAGGCCACTGTACAGGTGGGCGCAGCACTCTTTTGTTTACATTCAAGCCATAACTCTCCTTTTTTTTAAGTGTCGAAGTAATGACGCAATAATTTATCGCTTTAGGGAACCTTTACGGAAAAACCATTAAACAAAGTTCACGACCCGAGTTTCAATGAATAGCCATCATTTATGGGGTATTAAGTGTGTATGTGTGTATACATATTGCTCCGAGCGCCCCAGGTTATGCGTCTCGCGTTTGGAAGGGAGGAAAAATAGTGGAAGTGTGGGTTTTAGGCGTGGGAGAGCAAGAGGAACGTGGGTGTGTGGGACCAAATGCTTCCAACAAACACAACTGACTAAAATGGAAAACTGCGCTAAAATGTAACCTTTAAACTGGTAACCGGGGTAACATTAGTTTATTTCGTTTGTTTCTGTACGCAATGCTCGATTTAAAGTACACATGTCTTTCCCTGCATTTGCATATTTAGGTTACTTGCTTTTTTAAAAGTAATGATTTATTTTTATTCAATAACATTTATAAAATTTAAAACAATCTATCAGGGTCATTTCTGTCCCTACTTGCCGAGAAATGTGAGAGCGACTACACTAGTCTGCATGCTATTAGATGACTGAAAACTAGTAAGTGATTATAACTAACTTTGATATGCTGATTTCAGAACTGCTCTTAGTTTTCTCCTTTCACGTACATTTTTTTCCAGAATGGACTCAATTTAACTTCAAAGATTTATTGATAAGTGCATTGTATGTGCCAGTGGGTAATTATTGTGTGAGGGATATTTCTTAGTACTAGCTTATAAACCTTAGGTTGGCCCAAGCTAATGAGTCGTAGGTTGGTACAACTGCTGCTATTGTTGTGTGACCATGGAAGTGTTATTCTTCCTTCAGTCATTTTTATTACAAACATTGTCATTGCGTGAAGTAATGTGTATGAGCTTACAGTAGTTACAATCTTGAAAACATAATTCTCATTTTGCGTACAAACCTGACGTAATAGAAAAAAATGGAAGACATTTTTTGAATCAGCATAAAAAATTGATCCAAGAACACCTATTTTTAATAAATCATCTGTCAAAGAGTTTCGAAATGCAGGCTGGTATTATGGACCACCCAAATGGAAGAGATATAAATTTTCGTTAAAATTAAAAATAAATGGTCATATTTTTTGTCATAATTTTGGCTTCTATTACTGGAGTTATTTGTTGATAACTCAAAATTAATTACAGGAAAGACCTTGCATTTTGCTATCAATCAATTTTCTGAGAGAACAAGCATCATATATACATTTTTCCGCGAATATGGCATTTACATAAAACAGATGATAATAAATACTATTTTCCCATCTTTTAACCATTTTTTCATTTAACCTTATGTTATGTCAAGTTTATTTTGCGAAAAATAATATCGAGGAAACCTATGGTTTTGTTTTTCACGTCAAAAAAATAACACGTTCTTTTGCAAGTAGCCTGGATATGAATTTAAAGATATAAAGTCATTTTAGGGTGGTACCACTGTCAAGTAGTTCGAGCGAAATCTTTCTTTAGTCATCTTTGAGACTGTATTCGTATTTATTTTGAAAATGGTCCACTTAAGATGTGCATAAATTTATTAGGCACTATGTAAAAATATCATAAAAGTTAGGAATTAGATTGATTCTGATAAAATTCCTAATTTTAAGTGAAAAAAGCCAACATCAATACTGGAATTTGAAGAGCCTTCCAGGTTTCCTCCCAAGTAGGTCAATTGTGCTGGAGCATACGTTCACGATGTTCCTATGAGGGAAAAATTCCGGAGCACTTACATCTTCAAATTCACTAAGCCGCGGAAGCCTTAACACGGATCAATTCTGGAATTAATACAAAGCTAGCTTATGTAATGAAACAAATTTGAGAAAATAAAGTTCAAATTCTACTCAGTGGCCTACAAGAATTTTAAATATAATTGGCGCCAATTCACATCCGACTCGACTGAATTAGGCTTGTTCCTTTAGAGATTTAAAAAAATCATGTTGGTGAAGAGCTTCTGGACCTGTATTTATTGATCAAAACCAATCACAATGGCTAACACATTTCAACAAAAACGCAAAATTCTCTGGTTCGTTTTTCTCTTAAATTTTACGACATTTTGTTGCTTGAAAGATTCAAATTGTCCAGAGACCACGAGGAAAACAAATAAAGGCGAAAATTACCCTTAGCCATTCCATGATGGGTGGTGTGGTTTTTAGAAGGACGAAAACAAAATATCGTTCTTTTGTGAGTAAGTCAGCTTAATCTAGCGGATGATTTCTGAGCTGAGGACATTTCACCCACCTTATCTGGGGGTAATCCTGGTTGCATTTTGTTTTGACCAAAGTATTCATGTTACCGCAGCTAATGAAGGGGAAAAATTACAACGCCGTGAGTCACGTATTAACATGGCTGTGGGGAACAACACTCAACAGTTTGTTGCGTGCCGGTATACACAGAGAGAGTAAAGGAGCTCATTTTTGAAGTAAAATAACGAAAATGTTAGTTACTACCAACACTAATATGAGCCGTTGATTTTAAAAGTGGGGCAATCCCATTTTGTTTAGAAAAAGAGTTACGGCTAATTTTCATCAGAAATTAACTTTAAATTTCAGTTTTTAATAAATTACCATCATATATAAAAATAACAGTGCAGAATTAATAGATATAATTTTGAATTGATTAAAAACAGAAATTTTAAGTTAATATATAATAAAATTAGTTGTAACGCTTTTTTTTAACAAAATGGACTTAATCAACGGCTCATATGTAAGATTTTAATGCATACTCTTATATGCATGCAATCTCTTATATATTTCAACAAAGTACTTTAAAGGAAATTTATTTCAAAAACAGAACATATCCTTCAAGTGGGTTTGTCAAACTAGGTACCCACCTACATAAATTCACGCCGCTACATTTTCTCACTCCATTCTAATTTAAAGTATTACTATGGTCGTTTTAAAAAACAAAGAACAATCAAATGTGTAACTGTAATGAGTAAATGCAGCTTTAACACTTGTTTTTAGAAAAGTTAGGGATATATAAATTTATAATGGCTTCAATGAAATTTAATACTTTTTCTGGCTTCTCGCAGAAAACGTTTCATTTCCTTTATATGAACAACAAAATATATCAATTCTATTTTTTTCGTGAATTAAACATGAAAATTAATGGGATTTAATGCGAGAATGTATGATTCATGAGGGAAATATTATTTTTTATTCCCAATGAAAATGCTTTTTTCGCGAACAACTGTTTCACGGAAGTGAACTTTCCCAGTGATATTATTGGTAATACAATGTACGCACCTACTCATTATATTTAGTTATTAGTTAATAATTAGAAGAATTGAATTCAGGAAAAACTGTGCCACAGTCGGATCATGTGATTTGTAACATTGTTCATCCAAAACTGTATTTTACGAATAATCTGCATATATCTAAACCTTAATTTTGTTTTGATATTGCTAAATCCATAATTAATCACAAGGAAGGATAAAAAATTAATACACTATTTAAATGCACATATGTTGAACAATTGCTAAAATACAAATACTTAGGAAGTTATAAGCCAATTTTTAAAATCTTTGGAACCAGAAAGTGTACCGTTTTAAGAAAAAATATAGTAGATTTGTAACTTGTGGAATTTTTATTTATAAATAGCTTACGTGGCTGTAGGCGTAATACTCTCAAAACAAATAAAAATAAACTATTCTTGGCTACATGGAATTATAAAATTGATATTTGAAAACGTGACAAGTAACAATGATGAATACACCAACAAAGAAAAAATAAAGGTATTAAAAAATAAAATGATTCTTTTAGGATATCGTTTGCAACTGGAAGATCTACTAAAACCTACATATATATATTTTAACAGCTGAAAACTACTTTCGTGAGAAGTAAATAACAACTAAATATAAAGAACATAACATGAAAACTAGAAAGGTTGACATTGTGATGAACATATTGCTGCAATAGTTATGTAGATAAAAGGCAAAACTATATAATTCATTACATGTCTGATAAATACCCAAATGTTTCATTGGATTTAGGAGTACCTACTGTAGGTGAGGTATAAAAGAATTCTCAATGGAAAATCACTGCACATTACTAATTTTTCACATAAAATTTCATTTCAATAAATGCTCCCTAAAAATATGATCAAAAACATAATCACTTAAGTGACAAAAAGATTTAAGACAATAAAAAAATTGTTAACTTAAATATTGCGTATGAGAGCATTATAAATAAACAGAATATATCTCTACTATCTATCTAGGAAGACTACGATTTTCATATGAATCATTCCATTCCATTCATAGACATTTAAGCTATAAATAGAGAAAGCAGTAGTTTTTAATAATACAAACGAAAGGTTATAACTTAAAATTTAAGTTTTAATTTTACAGTCACCAGAGAACCTCCAAAACAGGCAACCTTTTTTAAATCCTGAAAGAGAGCGTTTTCTTTGTGAACGAAAACCTAGGAATAAAGCTCGGGTACCTACCTATAAGACTCAATCTGAAGTATATCTGTTATATTTTTAAATATTTTTATCTTAATGGGATCAACGTTAGCTTATTTTTTTTAATTCAACAGTCATATTTATTTAAAGAAGCATAACTTTGTGGAAGGTAAAAATGTTTTTCACATCCCAAACTTATAAACTTAAGCTTCGTATTGAAAAATACCTTTTTCTTAGTTCTGATGGTGTATATTTTGCTATTAAAACGAATACATATTATTTATTGAATACAAAATTTATTGAATGTTGAACAACCAAACGTGTTTAAAGGTGTTACTTCATGTGTAAGGTAAACTTCAGCACAATCTTTGCTTAAAATTTAGAATAAGCTTGGAGAAAAATATTGAAATTTATCATCAAGGCATTTTGCACAACGCTAAATGAATTATACGCATTAATATCAGAAATTCCATCCTCGTTTTGCGGTTAGGCAACCGGAAACTAGGAGTAATTACGCCATGGATAGGTGGGTCGGTTGGTGTAGGATTAATAGGAAAATTTACGAAGGCTTTCCTTATTAATTCTCGCCACGCTGAACTTTGTGTAAGTGGCGTATCAAAGCATTAGCAACGAAACCTTGCGCACAGCTGCCGGCAGTTGCCAGAGTTGTATTCGACCGCACTATCGAATATTCGTTTTAATTTTATGGCTTCGCTCATGGTCGCTACTTCTCCCTCCGGATTCACTTTTTAAAACATTCGGAGAGGGTAATGGTGGCACGTGTAACACTTTGGCTTTTGGACTCCACCGATATGATTTTACTACTTTAATGTCCATAACAAATGGAAAAAAGTGTCCGCGATTTGTGTAAAAAATGCCCGAATCCTATTATGATGAAAGTATGTTTGTTCATTTGCTACCATGACGATGATCTTCTTCTGCCATCATGATCGATTAATGAATTTTATTTAAAAAAATCACCAAGGTAGTAAATTGCACTGGAAAGGGTGTCATTTACTACATTTGCAAGGCCCAAAGGCCCCATGGGCTTCGAAATAGTATAATGTTGATAAACTAGGTTTTGAACACTGTAAGAGATATGTGCATTACATTTTTGAAGTAGTACGAAAGCTCTTAAGGTTACACTTTAGGGCTGGGTACTCACTATCCCTGGGGCTCAAAACCGGGTATTTTTTCATAGTTATCTTAAAATGGATTCCCTGATTCAGCTTTCATGTTGAAATTTAACTGTACACTAATTAATAGCACTAGTAACGGCATAGAGTATATACAACGGGACATAGAACAGAAATGGCATCATTTCCATCGTTATTTAGCAAAGAAAATATTAAATGCTCAATAACAGGCAGATTCCTTTCTGTATAAACTGGAACAAGTTTGGAACGCCTTTTTTGTCTGAAGTGCCTAAGTCCACCCTCTACCTAATCCAGGTAGTGCAAACCTCTGCACTTCGGGGCATCCAAGGACGCGGCCGCTAGGACAACGTCTCCGAGATGCACGAAGATGGAAAGTTGAAGCCCCTAGATGACCACTTGCCGAGAATATCGCGACGGTTCTTTGACCAGGCGGATGACTCTGAACACACAGCAATGAGTAACCTCTAAATTGAATCGAGTCAGGCGATGCTTTATGTAAAAGTGACATTCTTAAATAAAACTTAAGGTTGAAGGTTTCTTTTAACTCCAGAATGAATATTGGAAAGTTACTTTTCAATTCTAATGACATTTATAATCCTGTAGACAATAATGGAGTGTATTTGTTAATATGTGGTACTCAGGACTGTAATTATTTTTATATAGGATATACGGGTAGAAGTTTTAACATAAGGACAAAGGAACATTTTAATTATTTTATTCATGGTAATAACATGTCAGGTTTGCATCCCACTTATCTGGTTATAATCATATGTCTTACTTTTAAGTAGATATTCTAAATGTTCTCGATCACGGTGCAAAGCTGGTTTTCTTTAGAAAACTTCGATATTATATCATCATCTAAGGCTTTGGGACCGAAATTTTTAAATCAAATTTTACCGTTAAAGCTGTCCCTATTTTATCATGGACCTGTCCCGCCTTTAAAAAGCATTCCTCCATCATCCTGACCTTCAACACGTTCCAACGTACTTATCATATCCTTTAAGCTACCCTAACTACTCCTGCAGGCTCTCTCCCTCTTCGTGAATATATATACAAGTATATGTTTACATATTCATGTATATATATATATATATACATGCATATGTGCTTGCCACTGTGAGAATGTCAGAGTACCCTTGATAATGACACGAGAGTGTCGAAACCGGTAGTGTATAGTATTTTAATAAATTGTGTGAAACATGCATCGTTTAATTTTTCTTACAGATGAGTAACCTCGCCATAAATACAGGTTTGGCCATGGGATCGATAAAAACAACTTACAGCCAGGCCAGGACACCACAGAATCCCTTCCAAGGATGAAGATCCCAAGTCTTCCCCTGTAGGAGCCAACCGCAGAACAACATTGAGACACCAAGATACACACGGAGAAGAAGAGGTGGATGTATCCTGAGAAGGCGATACGATCCAGCCCACAAGTGAAAGGAATGAAAATAACGGAAGAGTGGAACTCTAAACGGATTTCACACGTTCTTCCCAAAGGCCAGAAAATTGACGCACTTGAACAAATAGAAATTATCAGACCATCCAATAACCTTAGTAATGAATTTTTATTTCCCAATTCCTCCCCACTGTTTTCCGATAAAATTAACTTTTCCCACCTCACCAACCTTAAATCAACGTGTTTTATTTGTCCTTCCTCAACCCTGCCCGAATATTTGTTTTTTTCCTCCTCTTCCGAAACTACTACAGCAATTAACACAAATGACAAACTTTCTGTATCTGACGATGCCGTACATCGGTGAAACGCGTCGTGCTCTAAAAATTCTGTAGAAAAGTACTAATATTTTCATTAATCATGTGTATTAATGTAATAAACCTCTACGAAATGAAGACTGCAACAGTCAAGTTTATTCTAAAACGGAAGTTTTCCATGTCAAGATGAGACGTTCAGCTCAGACGTTCAATTTATTAAATCAAAAAGGCATTACAATAGCAATAATTTCAAAGGCAAATAACTGTCAAGTTATAAATACAAGTCACACTCTATAGTTTCAGGCTTCAAGTCGTGGAAGCATTTAGTATCCATACTTGATAATAAACTTTGAATTTCTCACATAGTTTATTTTACAATACAACGCGTTTTGTCGATCTATGTCATCTTCAGGAACAAATTTAGAGTCATCTTTTTTGTTAACAGCTTTTTTCCGAAAAAAATTTAAAAAAATGTTCTCAAAGAGTTTCCGAATCGAACATCAAGAATCTAGCCACCAATTACGAGGCTGCTGTTCGGAGCGAACCTCCGTCCACTAAACCTAACCTCTGTGCACAAGTCTGAGATTTTTAGAGCTGGATAAAAATGAAATTGAATCCAAATAAATTCCTCTGCCTCCAGGTTGCACGGGATCTTCAAACTAGATACATTAGGCATACCTATTCGACCTGCTGTCTCAAATGTGTCCTCCCCTTAACACCTTCTGTCACGATAAATAAACGTAATGTTCTGAGAACACAGAGGTTTTAAGCCTAAATATGGAGTTAAAAATTCAATCGAGCTTGCGGACAAATTAAAAGGCACAAGTGTTCCAAAAACGGTTCCGAAAAAAAAGTTTCATTTGATATAATTAACTTATTTACTTGTGCGTCCAGATCAGAATACTTACTCATAGCTCAAGATTTACTCAATGACTACACCATTGCCCAAAATATTTCTAATGGATTGATCTTCCTTATGAAAATTAAGGTAAATAAAACTATTTAATTTCCAACCGCCGCCTTCATAATCAAACAGATGGTCTAGCTATGGGTTTCCTTCTTTCCCCTTCTAGCATAACTCTTCCTAAATACACTAGGAGAAAAATATTTTAAACTCTGACAATCAACATGTGAAAAATGCGGATTATTGGTTCCACTACGTAGATAATATTAGCTGCCTGTGGACAGGGACTAACCGCCAGCTAGACTCCTTTCTCAATCACCTCAACTCACTCCACCCAATCATTTCCTTCTCCATGGAAAAAGGATTTCCTCCACTCGGCCCGCAGTACAAAAATACTTCAAGTGATGCTTTCTCCCACTCCTGGGAGATATCTCATAATCGATTTCCAATCGCCTGCCTACCTAATTTAAGGCAACCATTTACACACTCTTAACCCTTTCCAAGCTTTTAGTTAATGGTTAAGACAAACAAGAAAGACTTCTTATGGCAGGAGTTATTAAATTGAAATGCTGTAGTTGTAATTTTTCATTTGTCGGTCAGACAGGCAGAAACTTCATGATACGAAACTTCATGAAACTACTCCAAGGGACACGTAAAATGTCATATAAATAAGGATCTCAGCTCCCTCTTTGCTAAGAGCCTCCTGGAATGTAACCACAAACACGATTTTGTCCCCGAGATCTTACATATCCTCTCCAAAAGATTCAAAATGGACGCTTTCGAGCAAATCGAGGTAAGAAGGCACTTTGCAGACCCTAGCACAGCCCTTTGTAATGAGAAACTGTTCCCGCAGCCCTCCCCACTCCTTTCAGAGAAACTAAACTTAAGAAAAACAAACCCTTCCAGCCACCTGACCGCACCCACACATCCAAGCCATGTCATAATAGGGCGTGTCAGTTTGAAGGGCAGAAATAAAAATTCGTAATTTCTGTGATGAGGGGGTTTAAAAATTTGCCGTTTGATGTATATTATCCAAACTTAAAAGATTTTTTTTATTCATAAACATTTACCGTGGTAAATTTGCGCTTGATGTTAATTTATATTGAAATTTCCAAAAAACGGGGACAATTTCATAAAAAAATCCAACAAAATTAGCTCAGAAGTGGTTTAACGAACTCAAACAATTTTATGTATATTTTGTCTCTTTTACCAAACACTGAAAACACATTGAAAAAAATGGAAAAAGTTTCAACCAACAATATTCATCAAATCTTGCTTCGATTCATTTCTATACATCATTATTCTGCTCGCTTCCTGGCCTCTAATGAATCCTTCTCGTTTCTCATGAGTATACACTTTGCCATAAGCCTCTGTTACTTGTATCATACACCTCTCTATGGACTGTCCATGACATGACCACTTCGGAACTTGCATTGGCTCTTCAACAAACGTTCTTATTTATGATATTTTGAGTTTACAAGTAAGTGGAGGTTCATATACTTTTTCTGACCAGTGTATCAGTTCCAAAAGGGAAGTTGCATTTGGATTTACTGCAGGTGTTATCCTAGTCCGAACAGATAGGTCTCCTGGTGTATTATCATCTTCATTCCTTAATTTAATTATCTTCTGGACCCCTGCTTTCCTTTCTTTTTGGTTTCCTGAGCATAAAAGTGTCTGCAGCACCATTCCACTAAATGCGAACCACGATGAACGTGGGATTATTGGCAAAACAATATCTTCAGCTGCCTTTTTTTGAGATTTTAGGAGCTTCAATTGATAAAGAATGTGGAGAGGCCTTTCCACCCAAGAGAATTTCGATTGGATTTTAAACCAGCAGGGATAGTAAACACAATAGATTCAGCAGGTTTCCTTTCCATTAAGTCTTTCTCTGGAGTAAAATGGCAAATATACCTCCACCTGGCTCACTGCACACAGTGTAATGCTCTTCTTTCACAATACTTGGAAACTGATGACTTGAGTAATCTGCTTGTAACAGAACTTTTGTGGAATCTTTGCGTCCATCAAAGAAGATATATTCAATATTGCCTATCCGGTATCGAGCATGAAATTCTTCATCAAGTGATTTCATAACTTTTTCTTGTGCCCTTTTTACTTTCTTGTGATCAACCACAAGTCCCTTGTCTCCTTCAGTAATTAATCCAGCATCCAAAAATGAAGCTGTTGTATTGGCAGCTGTAGCACGTTGACCGACACCATACCTAATACTTTGCAATGCAACATTGCGCAATTGTAAAGTATTATAATGATTTGTACTTGACGTAGAAGGTACATCAGAATCATAACATGGAATTTGCAAAGGATCTTCAGATTCTTCAACCCAATCATCAGTTGGCTCTTCATCTTCGTCGGAGAAAAGAACTTCATTTGGTTGTAATGTTAACTCTTCCTTCCTCATCTGCTTGTATTCAGAAATTATTCTTAAATCATCTTCTTTCCTCTTCTTCTTTTTAATTTGTCTTCTGTGCTCAGGTGTATCTGGTAATCCAATTTGATGCTGTCCAACACATCTAACCTTCTCTCATTGACTCTATAAACACTGGTTATTTGACAGGGATCTTCATATCCTTATAACAAGAGCAGGAGATGTGCACTTCATGTTTATAATCAACACCACTTAGACAGCGGCCCTCAAATTTTGAACATAGCTTAATCTGACACTTGCAATTGAGGATGTCAAAGAGCTTGTCTAACGTTGCTATTGAAGGCCTCTTTCACTGCCAGTTTTCATCTGCCAAGTGATACATTTTTGGCCTTTTCCCAGTTTTCTTCTATCTTGTTCAGAACTGAGACTCTCGAATTTAAAATTGGCACCACAAAATAACTGCTTGCTAGCTCCCACTTTTCAAGCACTTTTGCATAAATATCCTTTACCAGAGTGGATGCTGGGTAATTTCTGACATTCTCTCCACTCTGCTCTCTTACTTAGTAGAAGCCCATATCTTAGAACATCACGCAGAGTTGGGAGTTCACATGGCTGCATTTCTCGACCAGTTCTAATGAAGTTACTCATGTGAGTGGAAGTTGCAAGTCTTGTCTTTCTTTAATTAGCCATGGTTCCAAATTTTCAGATTTTGGTGGAAGTGGAAGAAACCATTCGTGCCTGGAAAAATACAAGAAAATACCACTACTTGTATGATATTAATAAAAATTAAATAAAGAAATTAAAAATTCATAAAAACCCTCTCAGCTGCAAATGATTATTGCTAGTTTAAAAATTTTTACGAATGGCATAAAATTTCATACAGTTGTTATAGTATAGTATCAGTTTAATATTAACCTTAAAGCAGAAGTACGGAGAGAAATAATGATAAAAAGGAACTTCTTGTGAAGAGACCGTTTGCTGCGAATTTTACATGAAACGTGAAAATACCACGAATTTGATGTAGCTAATTACCAAGCAAACCAATGTAATTGCCATTTCTTGTATATATAATTGTGAATAGCTAACCAAACCACAAATGTTTGACCCCTCTCATTTTTGGAAAAAGAAAGCAAAAAAATCGACCCGCCCTAATGTCATAGGCCACGGTCTAACCGCCTCCTCCCTTACCAAAACCAACTATGAAAAGAAACAATGGTCAATAAACAAAGCTTGGTCTGATTTTGCACTTGATGATACCGTAGATTGGCGAAACGAATTGTATTGTAAAATTAATTCTGTTGAAAAGTGCATAGTTTATCATTTAGTACGAAATCCAAGTGAATTTATTATTTTTTTCACAGCCGAAATCAAAGCAATCTCTTATCAGCTTAACTCCAGAGATGTTAAAAATTGATGGACGATTTATTCTTGGAAATAATATCGTTCATCCGAGGGATATTGAATGGAACTGTGGAAACTGCCTCGTGAAGCCACAATCATCGATAATTCTATGGAGAACTGCCACTAGAAGTTTTTAAATTCCGAAATAAAAATGAAAAGGAGACATCGTTTTGGAGTTTATATCCACTTTTTTCGGTTTAAGTTCGATGTGCGGTTGTTTTCCGAAAATTCCGCAATTTTCCCTTCCCACGCACAATATCCAAAGCGTAAAAAAACAAAGGTGCCAAAAGGGTCTCCAAATAAAGTCTGGGTCGAGTAAACCAGTGGGTAGGAAATAGAATGCGAATGAAATGGGGAAAAAGGGTAATATATTTTTGTCTGCAAAACAAAAAAAATATGCGTCACGAAGTGGCGAGTGCATTTCCTTGACGGAAGAGGAAAACAGACAACGGCGAGGGTTTTGAGATGTATGGGAATGACGACAGATGTGACCGAGCTAATCAATAGTTACGCCACATAAAAAGGTTTTCGCCGGAGAAATATGATGGTTAAAATGCGACATGTGTCGGTCGGAAAATGTATTCCATTTGGAATTTCCCACCGGAGAGCCATGAAAAAGACTCAAATGGAGACATTTTTCTTTGGAGGCCTGATATCTTCATGATCTCTCCTATATATCATTAAAATGTTTAAAATATACTTGGCTTAATCTAGATCCGTTCATACCAACCTTGAGAACCAATACACCGATACCCAAACCAATTTCTTCTCTGACGACGTTAACAATACTTTACGAAATCTGACATTCTACAGTACATCAAATAATGAGAGTAAAATTAGGGAGCTAGACTGGAGAACGGACAGATTAAAAATGTAATTTTTCTCGCGAACGATAAGAGACCAAAAAGCTGTCAATGAGACTTTTAACTAGGTTTTTCAGTAGGTAGCGTAGCTCTTTGTAGTAGTAGTACTCCATAATATGTGTATCCTTATCTGCTGCCGAGTACTTACAGCATACCGAGCATCTTTTTCGCATAACTATTGATTCTCGGCCAGTTTAAGTAGTTGCAAAATACATAAATACTAACGGTCCCTCCAAATGTTGGTAACATATACGAGTATCTATGGTGTAGTGCATGCTTGTGAGACTTCGCCTAGTGACATGTATTACCGATTAATGGTAATGCATCAATAGTCGTAGTTACACTAACTTAAGGATATAATGTAATGCATTTTGGTGATTACTCACTCCCTGCCACACACCCTTGAGGGGTGGCTTGCAGGGTATTTTGTAGATGTAAATATAAATGAGGTGTACGACAGTATTCTACATTTAAGAACTGCAGTATAGAGTAAATAGGCCTTATGTATAAGGAAAGGTAATTCATGGTTCGGAAACACCAGCTACCAAGCAAGTGAAAGAACTATGAGTATCGATAGCTTCAGGGACATTTTACATCAGAATGTAATAGTATATTAGGATCCATTTGCAGAGCTAAGGAAAAAAGAGTAGCTGAAGATTATATTAAAGAATAGAGAAGGAAGGTGTTTGACCGGACGATTAAGTACGATCACTTATATAACTGTTATTCATAAAAGAATAAAAAATACAATATTAACAATTTAGAACAATTAATTTAATATGTACACAAAAATAATTACTTTGTAGACCTAATTTTCTAAGAGGTTACTCTGTGGTACTACATTACTAATTAAAAGTAAACATTTTGCCAATTCCACGAAAAAAGTTTTTAATAAATAGTGTATTTACACTAATTATTTAAAAAGTTACACAGTTATTGAGAAGGCAGTTTGTATAAGTTACAAGACAAGCATATATAGAAATATAGGTGCAAAAAGGGATAAAAGAGGGGATAAGTTAGAGTCGGGAAGGAGAAGGAATTGGTGAAAAGGGGGGTTAATATGCGTAAACAGGTTAGAAATGGTGTGGCATTGAATGAAAACTTCAAATTACCCCTAGGTCATGACGAAGGTAGTAGAGAGGGAAGTTGTAGGGAAAGCACAGGTGAGTGAAATGAGGAAACAACGTCTTTGAGAATGTTCTCGTTGTATCAGATTGAGGATAGTATTTCAAACATTTCCAAGAAGTCCAACTGGGGGATTTGCCTCTACACGTAGAGAACTATAGGAACCAAATCACTCCGACTGTTTTCTTCGTTAAGGTGCATAACGAAAGCTGAACTGAATTCCTCCCGTCTATCTATTGAGCGGCCTGTTTGTCCTATGTACGAATATGTACAACTGGGGGTGTTACACCAAAGTCTATAGACTTCATGACCCCCTTGAGGATATCTCTTTTGTGCTCCTGGGGCCTAATTCTGTAACTCGTAGCTCCGGAGCTAAGAGCTTCGGCTCGCTCCAAGAATTAGCTCCTACTCGTATTCTGTAATTCACTGGAGCTAACTCTAGCTCCGAATCGGGGTGGAGAAAAGTCAGCGGACGAAGTGGTAAATTTAAATTCCGGCGAGCGAATGACCGGCCAATCACAATCGTCGTTTCATTTTTCGTGACGTTTTTCCGGCTTGTGCTTCCGGAAAATAGCAGACAGCAGTTGAGAATACCAAAAGTAAATAATATTGAAGTATTATTGATTGTACGACTTTAACGTATAAAAAAGTAGCTTTTTAGCAATATAAAGACTATTTTACAAGCTATAGAAGCTCAATTACGACTATCCATGAATACCCTGCCGAGTTTAACGTGTGTTTACATGTGGGAAGCTGGGAAAACGTCAGCTTAATGCAGGCAATTATATATGATTTTACGAGTTTGTTCGCATCGAGAAGAAGAACAAAGCAAAAATTAAACACCTTGATAACGAACATTATTACCTGAATCAGTTGATGTTTTACCTAAGAGAACAAATTATTATAGTAATCTAGCATAACACTTGTCATCCTCAACAGCTGTTTCTGTGAACGGCGAGTTGAAAATAATAAGAAGATTTCCTTTATATTTTTCTATATTTTCATATTCTTGATGGTTAATTTAAGTAAATCTAAGGTAAAATGCTTTATTTAAACCTGTAGCAGGCGTTAATCTATAGGTTAGTTCATTGTTTTACCATTCCGTCATGTATACGAACATCGGTGATGTTAGTACATAAATGATGATAAATGCAATAGATCGGCCATTAACTGATGATATATGTGTTATTCTGTTATATTTTCTGCCAAAAACTACTATTAAATCTACAAAATGTACACAACACTTCGAAAATGACCATTATTTAGGAATTCCCACAAGTGTGCAGCTATAATTTATACCCACATGTTATGCTCATATAGGAAGATTGGCGACGTTTACTTTAAATTCTCCGTAGAACTTTGAAAATCAAAGTTCTACGGAACTACCGATGAATACTTATGTAACTTAAATTATTAAGGTACTTTAAGAACGTTCTACGTTAGGCAGCTAGTACTCGAAGAATCTTTATAGCATGATACGCTCACTTTTCACTCAAGGAAACAAACTAAAGCTGCGAACTAATTAGCAATTGATTTACATCATTTAATTATATTGGTTTATGCATATGAGCAATCATTTTCTGCAAGTGCATGCGTATACGATCATATATGATCACTTTAACATAGACATGCATTTATACATATAGCTTTTTTCATCGATTGAACTTCCATTATCGTACCTTACCTAAACATTCTATAATGCATTTTCCTTCTCACGCAGCAATGTCAATATTAAGAGTAACACCTCGAACTACTGTTGAAGTAATGTTATTAATACGTAAGCGCATTGATTGAACTCGGCCACACATTAAGAACTTGTTTAACAATAATAAAAAAGTTGATCATTAGTTGATAAAAATGGAATTTACGATCATATCCTTGCGGGTTAACAACATCAAAATAAGAACATACGTGAAAGCATTACAACATATGTTTTATGTCAAAGGATGTGCTCCTATCGACTTAGCTCAATGCCTACAGTTTTATTAATTTAAAAACGATTCTCAACAGTATGAATGACAAAGAAATTCAATGGAATAACGTAGTAACCATGCAAAACACGTATTTATCGATGAATGTTCACGAATTGATCTCCGAAAGACAATTAAGGCAGCAATATTGACATCGAAATAATTTTCCATGAATGTAAACAGGGATGGGATTTATTGGTTAAAATAGGTTAAAAAATAAATCCTTTGGGTAACTTGATTCTTCCGCCGCGGTAGATAAAGAGTATCACCTCAAGAAAAACTACCAAGAAAGAGAAAATAATATCATCGGATTCACCACAACATGCACACATCACGAAAAATCAACAAAACACTGCGGGAATGCGCATGGATTTCACTGAAGAATACTCCTAGCGCGGTCTCGAGGCTGGCGCTGGACGGAGCTCCGATCTGAGGCATGCTGGGACTCCGAAAAGAGCTTCGGGACCATTGCAGAATACCATGAGGAGCTAAATAAGCTCCGGAGCCTTCTCTACCTCCTTCCGGAACCTTGAGATGCAATACAGAATACGAATTGGAGCTAGGAGTTTATTTTAGCTCTTTTCGCTAGTTATCTCCGGAGCTACGAGTTACAGAATTAGGCCCCTGGGACCGTGTATCTATTGAGCGGCCTGTTTGTCCTATGTACGAATATGTACAATTGGGGGTGTTACACCAAAGTCTATAGACTTGATGAACCCATTGAGGAAGCCTCTTTTGTGCTCTTTGGCTCGCGTATCTATTGAGCAGTATGTTAGTCCTATGTACGAATATGTGCAATTGGGGATGTTACACCAAAGTCAATAGACTCCACTTCTTTTTGTTGACTGGTATTTTGGTTTAGAACTAAAAAGGATTCTTCCTAGGGAATGTGGGGATTTGAAGGCAAGCTTGAATTTGTCTTTTGAAATGACCCCAGGACCTTGTTAGTCAAGGGACAGCAAAGGAAATTTTGCAAGCTATTGGTGTCGCTCGAAGGAAAATTAGACAGGCTCGTTATCATAGATATTATGAAATCTTTTAATTTTTAGAGCTACTTTTTTAAAAATATGTCATCAGTGTAGCCATTTCGGTGGGCTATATGCATGATTGTACGAAGGTCATTCTTGCAGCTGTCATTGAGTAAAATGTAGACAATTTTGAGAATGATGATGGCATGAGTCATTAGGAATTGCGGCATCCGCATAAATAGGTTTTCTAAAAATGCTAAATGAATCTGTTTCACTCTTAATGTCTATCGTCAAATCTAAAAAGTTTGAAATATTACTCCACTCACTTCTACAGTTAAGGAAATGGACTCGTTTAAATTATAAAAAAACAGATTTAAAAAAATTTATCTGGTAAGAGCTTTGTGTCCATAAACATAACATTTCGTCGACATATCAGAACCAATAGTTCACGTTCTTAATCACAGGGTTATTTTTATTAAAAAGACGAATGGTGCATTGAGATATCCGCAAGGAAAGGTAGGAACAACTCCCTATAGCTAGGCAGTGGGTATGTTTATAAATAAAATAATTGAATAGAAAATAATTTTTTCTATGCAAAAAAAGAGGAGTGACTCTAATTCAGAAATTAATTGGGGGTCATTGATGGTTCTTTTTACTCGACATATTTCGATTGATGTAGCATTTCGGCGGGAACCGAAGCAAACGAATTTTTTTTAAAGCCAGAAGAGAACTAAGTATTTTTTATCCTCGTTTTAAGAGCAGGTGCTCCAATTTAAGCGTAACAACCGGTAATTCACGGGTCGATATAGTGCTGCGCAAGTATATATCTTTAATTTACACTAAAACAAAAGCCGCGTATTCCTAGATAAATTATGAAACATGGCTCGCTCAAAGATCTGAATGGGTCCAGAAATTAAAAATGGCGAGATAGTAAAAGCATTATGGGAAGCGGAATGGGGTTGTATTCCCGCCGATTTACCAAAGCGATTTGGATCAAATGGTGGAAAAGATCCTATCGTATTCAATTCAGTGTGTCATGAATAAGTGATTGTTTGGGAGGGCAACGCAAATTAGCATTAATTCCGATTATGGACAAGAGATAAGCGATCCATGCAATAAAAAAACTTAACTCCACAGAGTAAAGGCTGAACTAAAAGAATCTTTGGCCGCATTCCAATTCTCTATTACTTCCCCTTCATGTACTTTTTCACTGTCAATTTCCGAAAGTGACGACTAAAACTATCTGAGTAATCTACTGGTTTAAAGTAGAATATGATGAAAGTCAGAGAAAATCCAACACTAAAATGTGCAGTGCCCTATCTACTTCTAGTATTTCTTTCGTCATCTCAGCATAAGTCCAACCTTTCTTCATCCGGTCCATAAAACCTATTATCTTTCTTCCCCTTCCCCGCTTGCCCAACATCCTTCCCTCTATCACGGCCTTCAGCAAACCATCACCCCTCATTACCCCTTCCAGCCACCTACTCTGCCTTCCCCTAATCTCATGTATAAGTTTCCTCTCCTCTCCCACCATGTCAATCACTTCCTCATTTGTCTTCCTTTCCGTCCACCGCACCTTCTCCATCCTCCTTCACACCCACTGCCTTCCTTTCTCAAGATCCACGTTTCGGCCCCGTTCAACTTTACACTCCGTATCAATCTCTTCACCAGCTTATTTTTTACATCCTTACTTAAAGTCCACGTCATCAGCTCCAATCTATTTTTGAACGCTTCCTTCACTAGCGCTTTTCTCCTCTCTATATCTTTGCTACTATGGCCATTTTCTTCTAGTGTACTTCCCGAGTAATTAAATATTTCTCCCACTGGTAGGAGTAGAACCAGTAGCATAGTGACGTTGGCTGGATCAAGAGGGACTTGATGCCTAATAAGGGAGGTTAAAATTCCGTGACGAGCAAGTAAACTAAAGATAAATGATCAAAGGGACCGATCTCTCGCTCAAATGAGCACCACTATAGCACTTTGCAGCTCATTCATTAAGTTTTTTTCATCACTTCCACAGAACGCTGTCGGCCAACAGTTTACATCTACATACTACCCTGCGAGTCACCGCAGAGGCTGTGGCAGGGGGTGTTAGGATATCAGCCGTGGAAGAGGAGGTAATAAGGAAAAGGAGGGGGAAAGGACAAAGGTGGAATGCATGTTACAAGGTGTCTTATGTTGGTGTCAGGATTCCTTTTGCTACGATCTCTAATGGTACATGGAAAGATGGATGTTTTGTACCAATTACTTTGGTAGCAAATAAAGTTGTCTTAGGGTAAATTTGGTTGAATGAATTCATTAGGAATGAAATAAATAAGCAATTTCTACTTTTTCATATTAATTATAGGTTTATTGGGACCAGATTCGATGCCTTTACATCATTGTCAAGCTCGGTTCAAATAACTAAAACTTTTACCCTTCATTTTTCACTCCTTAATAACAATTTTTAAATATGTTAATATTATTTGTTAAGCATTGAACCGTGCTTGACAATAATGTTAACACATCGAAACCGGTGAAAAAAACCTATAATTAATGTACAATGTGGAAAACTGCTAATTTATTTCATTCCTCCTTTGTATTATATAACTTTTACTTCCTAACTTATATCAGCTCTATCAGATATTGTTAGGGGTCAAAATTATATCCTCTGTGTTTTGCGATCCGAGTTATTCAAGTGATCTAAGCCTAGCGTGTAGCCTTCGAGTCTCCAACGGATTCTAGCCTAGTTCTTTCATTAAATGCGTGACACTTTCTATTCGCTCGTAGAAGTTTCTACCAAAGTGTGTGAGTTTCCTTAGAAATTTATTTACTTAGCGAATTAAAATATGCGTAGGATTTAAAATGTTCATATAAAATTAAATATGTGGCCTAACCAGAAAAATTAGCAATTCTCTTACAATATTTCAACGGAGAAACTTCCTACTTTTCGCTAGATAAATCCAAGTTTCTTTAATGCAACGCCGAAAATACTTCGTAATACCCCCCCCCCCTCCTGCACGTTAGATCTGTAGTCAATGTGGTTCCCAGGTTTTACACTTCTATTGGATTTTTTATATTAACCCCTCCCACTTTTTAAATATAGCGTTGGTGTGATTTTTTTCACAATCGAATTTACTTAGGTTAAGGTCGATCCCACACTCAAGACACCACGAGTCTACGTTTTTCATTTCCAATGAGAGGATTTCTGTGTCAGAATTTGTGGCAATTTCTCTTTAGATCTCTGAAAGCATCGCTGCAAACAATTTATTATGCTACTTACTCCAGCAATAACGTGGTTTATATACATGAGGAATACCAAGAGGCCTATTACGCTTCCTTGCGGGACGTCCGATGTAACTTTAACCATGTTGAAACAAACGCCGTCGATAACTCCTTTTAGTTTGCAGTCAGTTATAAAATAACGAATCCAATTCCCTATTTTCTCTTTGACCGCACTAGAGTATAAGGGTGAGAGAGGGAATAAGAGGGAACGGGATCAAGGGCATGAGAAATTGGAAAACTACTTCTACTACTGCTGTAATTGGAAAACTACTACTACGACTGTACTCTCATCCACCACAAAGGTATGTGTATGAGGTTTGAGGGCAGCAGCCATGAAAAAGGGAGGAAAATGGAAGGGGCGAAGGACGAGTTGTGAGATGAACTTAATAGAATCCATGTCCTAGCTCAGAAGTTTCCATGAGAGATCCCCTCATACGACGGTCATTTGTAAATATTCCATCCTGTGACATAGGAATCACATGATTTCTCGCACGAAACTGTCTGTGAGTCCAATTTTTGAATCGGGTATATTCTTCCTGAAAAGTTTTTACGCAACTTCCATACAGGAATAAGGAAGGACATCCAATGCCATACGGTCGAAGGAATCGAATTAAACAATTTGAAACTCACTTCTCTCGAATTGCCCAACTACGGACCACGCCGTTTTCACTTTTTCTCTTCCAATTCCTCTTTCATTGTCTTACTGTGTTCCCTTTCCCTATCTGGAGTCCATTTCTACCCCGACATCGATTTTTCCTCACCAAAAGTCCGGAAATTAGTCACTATGCTCCCAAGAACATCATACTCCTTCGACATCTCCTAAGTAATACCCATTTTCCACGGACCCTTTTTCCATTAATGACATATTCATTTACATTGTCACTAATAAAAACAACTATTTTCACCCATTTAAAAAATATTTATTGCCAGCACTTGAGTGGCTAAGCCCCCCGCGTATGACTATATTATGTGGTCCCGTCCATAGCAGTCACATTAATGTTGTGTTACGTGGATACAAATTTGCGTTCCTCGTTAATAAACACCATAGTGTGCGAAGTGATTGAAAACCTACCGCCATGCTTGAAAGGTGAATTGAACTTACGTTTTTCTTCACTGATAAGGTAGTTTGAGCAAGATATTTCCCTAGTCATAATGAAGACCATATTAAAATTTTATTTTTTAATTTAAGCGTCTGTAAGAAGTATGAAGTAAATATTGTAACATTAATGGTGTAGAAATATAGTTATATGTGACAAAAATACTCAGTAATTAAATTAATATATCTACTTAAATCTCTAGCTTGACTCATGTTTTTACGCCGTGTGCGCCGTGTGGCTAAGAAGTCTTCAAAACGACAGTTTTTATTCGATTCTGTAAAAACTACTGCGGTGAGTAATGGGGTATTTTTTATAAATAGTTGAAAAACATACAAACTACACACTGCTAGTTTTTTGACAAAATCTACGTGCTATAAATTCCTATTTTTTTTCAATATTCTCTCTCTGAAGCGCAGAGCCGTAACCTATCCCATGTAAAACCACTTGTGTTATTAGGAAAATTGCTATAAAATTAGTTCTGTAAGGGGTAAATATATTGATTTAATTGGAGAGATGAGATTATTTCTTTGAAATATGGCCTAAAATCATCAAATTCTAAGATAAGTGATTTTTCGCTCAAACTACCTTAAAAGAGGAAACTCTTTCTTATAATCGTGTTCTGTGAAGTATCGCAGGCCGAAGTGAGAGAGGTGGAAATCTTGTGAATCCCAGGACCTTTCCAAAATGTGAGAGGAGGTGCGAAGTCTGAGAGAACAAGGAAGGAAAGAGAAAGGATGCAGAGGAAACTACGGCTAGAACGAGAGAGTTCAATGATACGTTTCAAATGCATAGTGGGTTATTCACTGTGCCTATGTTTGGAAATCATAGGGAAGAGCGCTCCAGGCAGGAAAGCAGCCGGGAATCCATCTCTGCCTTTCACGATGAGTCCATCACCCTCCTGTGTTCGAATATCCATCTAGGAATAATAAGCCATAAGGAAAGAATCCGGTTTTTCTCCTGAACGATAGTAGCGGCGCGGTGCTCCGTTTGTTAGGAAACTTTATTCCCACATAGCAACAAAGAACGTGGAATGATTGTCCTTTTGGTAAGTACTTTGGTCCATCAGAAATACAGAGAAATGAGTGAAACATATCACTGGTCGGAAAATATGGTGGAGACAATGTGGTTCTCCTGTCACTGTGCCTCTTGTCTTCTTTCTTGTGAGAAAATTCCCTTTACAAACACCACTAAAGTGATAAAAAAAATGTGGTTCTACCTAATACTGTGCGTTTATTCTGCTTTCTTATGTTACACCAATGAAGTTATAAAAGCACTATTGACGATCCCACCTTCAAAAATGAACATTATTAGCTTTCTCTTTGTAATTTAACTATCACAATTGAAACTGACAAATGATCTCACTGTTCGTTTATGCTTGAACACGTAAACTTCTCTTTGTTGATGTTTCCCCGGCAACCCGCGCAGGCACATGACCTGCGATGTTGTTATACTAGCCGTTCATCTCAGGCAGCACAGTTACAATTGGAAACCACAGAGGTTTTTTTGAATTAGTGTTTTAATCAACAATTGAAATCATGGAAACCCGTTAAAAGAGTTTTGTGGAGTGATTTGCAATTGTTTGCTTCAGCTTACACTCTCATACACTCATTAAATCCGTCTCTGTTATCTTTAACGCTATCACAAAATAAATAAATAATAATATGTCAACACGTCTTCCATTTCTAATCAAAAGAAAATGTTTCATCTTCCTCGACTAAAATTTTGTAATTTCAAACGGTATATTAGATTATGAAACAGACTGGATTTAGAAAACCATCCACAAATCCGATTGTATTATATTCTGAAAGTCATTATTAAAAGTAGACTCTATTTCATATCGTAAATATTTATGAAATTGGAAATCATTATGATTAAATGGCATTTATAAAATTCCTACATCCTTGAAATTAAACATATTTCAGGAGTCGGTTTTGACATTGAAAAATAAGCGCTAAATTGTGTGAGTGTGGAGAAAACAAAAATCAGAGAGAAACATCTAATGCAGTAGATCTTAACACTAGGAGTACGGGAGAAACTCCCGCACTACCTAGAAGGACGGGCAGGTCATTTTGACCCATAAAGTTTTTTTGCATCAAAAACCTGCATTTTACCCCGGTAATTTATTTTTCCACAAGCAACATTAAAAAAGTCTTATCTACACATTATTAGCAATAAAATATTTTTACGGGTTAATTGCTAATATTTAAAATTATTTCTGTTGATTCTATTTAGGAGTGCTCATCTTAGGCTATTATCAAGCAGAGCAGTTTGAAAAAAATACACCTGCAATATTGTGCATATTTAAATAAATATCCTTTCACTTGATAAATAATAATTTAAGAAAATCTTATTCAAATAAAGAATAGACATTAAAATCTCATCCACACATAGAGACATATGCTCATATATTTGGAGAGATGTAAGACCACTTTTTTGCACAACATACACATGTATTTATTTTTCAGCCCCGTTTCCACAAACACTTCTATTGCATTGAGGACATATTAGTCCAGTCTGTGGAGAGAAAAAAGTGTCATTTATGACGTTGTCTTGATACAGGTTAAGAATTGTCAAAAGTTGTAGGGAAGGGAGAGTTATATATACCTATATATTATTAAACTTCGAACTAGACCGTTATAAACAAATTACAGGGGTTCAAAGTTGGCTAAAAACTGTTTTTCAATTCTACAAGCCAAGGTTTTCACTTTAGGAAAAAGTGATTCTAATTTTTTTTGTAGACAATTAAAAAACGCATAATTTGAGCTATGGTAAGTTTATTTTCAAAAATTATTTTTTGCAAAAACTTTGAAAAACCCCCCAAAATGGCGTTTTTTTGCATATCAATTATTTATTGCAAAAATGACTTTTTTAATACTTTTTTCCTTTGTGATTAAGGCCCCCATTGTGACAAAAAAAATAGAATTTATAAAGCCAATTTGGTTAATTTGTTGCTGAGTTATTCCATTTGTTTATTAAAAACATGTCTAATGTTCAATGCTGTAACTTTTTATTGGATTAACATACAGGGTCGCATAAAGACTTATTCTCTTTGTAAAGGTCCAAAATTTAATAATATTAAAGAAAAATTGAAAAAAAATTATTTTCAATCTCTCAATTAACGCTTACAAAAAAGGGCGTTTTTTTATAAATAAATGAAGCTGGGGCCACCTCCATAAACTGTAGATATTTATTTCTTATAGATTTGAGTAGCTGAGGTCGAAACGAAGAATTAAAAAAAAAGTTATTTTTCGACCAATAGCAACCGAGATAATTTTTTTTTTTTTAAATCACTGCTCCGTTGTTTATAACATTTAATAAATAAATCCGACGGCATTTGGACCTCAAAGACTTATATTTTCAATATCTATTGTCAGATTTACAAAAATTTACTTGTAAGTGTTAAAAAACATGAATGAAATTTAGCGAAGAAAAACAAGGCCGGGGTAGCGCGACGTCAGCTCTCGCGCGCGCGAGAGAAAACTGAGTTTGCTACTTCAAATCTGCTGCGCTCGGAAAATCTCTCGTATCTCGGAAAGTTCTGAACCAATTTCGATGTTTGTTTTTTTTAATCTGGGGTCCCTCAAAAAGTTATGAATATCGTCAACTTACTTTTTATAATATTGTATTAAACCATGTTTTAAAGTTTTATATTTTTTGGACTGGTTTAATTGTAATTTTTATTGAACATATTCTATGTAAACTTATAAAAGTTATATATATATATATACTTTATCACAGTTTATTAATGTACTTTCTTATTAACAATCTCAAAAATATTTAAATAATAGTTACAACAATTTTTTTCAAAATTTTTATAACAACTTTTTTCAATTTTTTTCAAACAATGATGACTGGTATGAAACTAGAAAAAAAAAATATTGAAGATGAACGAATGAGAGTGTGTGAGGCTGCAGCTCATATTATGTTACAAGATGCACGTAAAGCCCATTTTGACTTATCTTATTATAAATCTCCTGCTAATTTTTTGAATGATCTTGAAACTTACATACCTCCTACCATTCTTAAAGTTTTAAATATATTAATTACATCACACAAACATTGTACAACGGACGAAAATATTAAAAAATGGAATGGGTTTTTCGCACGGTTCTCCGGAGACGATTTAATTCCAGCTGACGTATTGCAAAATATTTCTTGCGAATGTGAGACAGGGTGTGGCAAAAAATGTGGGTGTCGCAAGCATGGCCTAAAATGCACTCGCTTGTGTGGAAATTGTCACGGAGAATCTTGCGAAAATATAGAAGTTTCTACAGCAAATGAAATGCTAGGGGTAGATATTGACGATAATGATTTTGTAAATGACTCAAATATTGTAAACTATGAAGAAATCGAAGACATAGATGTGTCTGAACATAAAAGAATAAAATTGTATTAAATTCTGTATTTTTTAATTTCTTTGAATTGTAATATGTATCTTTTATACGTAAAAATGATTAATAATAATAAAATACTATTTTTATGTCAAATAAATAAACACTATTACTTTTCTATGACTATTTCAACATTTTTCTATAAGTTAAAATAAGTATAATTTTACAATTATAGCATTTCAGCTGGAAGTATTAATATTTTTTTTCAGAACTTTCCGAGATACGAGAGATTTTCCGAGCGCAGCAGATTTGAAGTAGCAAACTCAGTTTTCTCTCGCGCGCGCGAGAGCTGACGTCGCGCTACCCCCACCACCGCGGCCGGCCGGCCTTGTTTTTCTTCGATATATTTCATTCATGTTTTTTAACACTTACCAGTAAATTTTTGTAAATCTGACAATAGATATGGAAAATATAAGTCTTTGAGGTCCAAATGCCGTATGGTTTATTTATTAATTGTTGTAAACAACGGAGCAGTGATTTTTTGAAAAAAAATTCTTATCTCGGTTGCTATTGATCGAAAAATAACTTTTTTTTTTAAATTCTTCGTTTCAACCTCAGCTACTCAAATCTTGAAGAAATAAATATCTACAGTTTATGGAGGTGGCCCCAGCTTCATTTATTTATAAAAAACGCCCTTTTTTTGTAAGCGTTACTTGAGGGGTTGAAAATAATTATTTTTCAATTTTTCTTTAATATTATTAAATTTTGGACCTTTACAAAGAGAATAAGTCTTTATGCAACCCTGTATGTTAATCCAATAAAAAGTTACAGCATTGAACATTGGACATGTTTTTAATAAACAAATGGAATAACTCAGCAACAAATAAACCAAATTGGCTTTATAAATTCTATTTTTTTTCACAATGGGGGCCTTAATTACAAAGGAAAAAAGTATTAAAAAAGTCATTTTTGCAATAAATAATTGATATGCAAAAAAACGCCATTTTGGGGGGTTTTCAAAGTTTTTGCAAAAAATAATTTTTGAAAATAAACTTACCATAGCTCAAATTATGCGTTTTTTAATTGTCTACAAAAAACATTAGAAACATTTTTTCCTAAAGTGAATACCTTGGCTTGTAGAATTGAAAAACAGTTTTTAGCCAAATTTGAACCCCTGTAATTTGTTTATAACGGTCTAGTTCGAAGTTTAAAAATATATAGTTAAAAAAATATATATAACTCTCCCTTCCCTACAACTTTTGACTGTTCTTAACCTGTATCACGAAAATACCTTCAAATATCCCTACAGACTGGACTATATATTGGCAGTTTTGTTTGTGCAATTTTTCAAAATTTGACAATATTTTCTTGTCTGACCCTATGGGGTAGTAGCATGCGTTTCCCGGGAAGATGAGTTGCAATTGGCATCCCCACAACTATACTTCTTTCTACTTATTTTACTATTCGTCTCTTCCATCTCGCTATTTTTTATTTGCTAATCGTCACTTCTGCTAATCGCCTGGTAGCCACATTCCTTTCCGGGAATAACCCCCGGTTCTAAAAGTAGGTGAATGACGCTCGCCGCCAGCCACTACGGTAGGGGTCCAGTACACGCCCACCTGCAGTAAAAGGAGCCGATGACAGAAAGAAAGCATAGGGAAGGTTTGGCGAGTTTTTCGGCGTCGGAAAATGTACCCACCGAAGGGAGACAAAATAAATAGGTTTTTATTCTCTCATAATATCCAAAACTCTATCCTTTTCTCTTTTGCATCCCACGGAGTGATTTCCCTAAAGCTAAAGAATAGGGGATTCGGAAACGATTTTACAACTTGAGCAAGGTGCATCCTCTAGAATGCTTTCAGAAGAAGTGTGTTGACACTTCTGCGACAAAAAAGGTCTGGGCGAACGTACGTATCTCTAGTGAGAGGTCAAGACAATTCGGCGAACGATGGTCAGGACTAACCTTTTCCATTGTCCCACCATTGGCCGCTGCAACCTCTCCTTCTGAGAATCGAGGCAATTCTGCTCAAATTCCTATCATCTAGCTATCATATTTTACGCTGCATATTTTAATAATGAATACGATAATAATTTATACAACGACAGAATTAAAGTGACATATTTTCAATAATATTCCTCTGTTGATTTCAATTGAGAGTAAAATCCAAAGACGATTTGAAAGAAAAAATGTCCATAATTTTGGTAAGCCGCCACCAGGAGAGTTTCGCTTTCGACAAATGGTATTCAAATTTAATATAATGGCTTACAGTACTGATCCAAATGTGTGCTAATACAATTTAGTGGTTGGAAATAAATATCAATGATCTATTGGAGAAAAGAATTGTGAGAAAACCTGACTCAAATACAGAAACAAGTATAGGAAATGACCCATAGCCGTCAATCTAGGTATAACATCAGTTAAAAAATTAATCAACAACAAACGATTTTTTTCCATATTAGTAAAATATGAGTAAAAATGCACAAAGTTTGAAAATTTAAAAATAATATAATAAAAAATAAGTAGTTAAATTTTATTTTGAACACGTGCTATGGGTCAAAATGACCCATCCCGTCCTTCTAGTGTTAGCCGTAGAAAGTTAATGCATGCCTCTGCTATGGATGAAATCATGACCCACTCAGAAACATATCCATAGGGTAGATGAATAGATGATTATTGTTTAGGAATAAGAAAATTGAAATTATAATGTTAAATTAATAATTAAATAGTTGCTGTTTGTTCGGAAAAACTGATTTTTTTTTGCAACAATGTCGATAAATTAGGAGGATGAAAAGCAATGAGGTATATGGCTAGGTTGAAGAGAAACCCAGCTTCTGTGGCAACCAACTGGTAGGCGCCAAGGAGGAGAGAAGTTCAGTTTTATGTCTCATGCGACGGACAGGGAATCCTGTATAACGATACTGATAAACGTAATAAATTTAAAAAAATAATAATTTTTGTTAAAAAAAATAAAAAAATAAAAATAATGTTTAGTTTAAAAATTAAAAAAAAATAGTTTAAATTTAAAATAAAAAAAGAAATAAAAAGGATAATAAATTCAACGCATAAATTATTACGAAGTGAAACAATCAAAAGTCCTTTAGTTTTATGACACTTTGCAAAATGGTATATGAATTAAGTTTATCAAAGCAGTTTTCTAATTTTCTGTCACATAAAATAACATAAATTACTATCTAATGCCTGTTGCTCACGGTAAAAATTTCTATAAAAGAGTTTTATAAAAATTTTTATTGCAACTTTAATGAATCTTAGGTAAAACGTACTTGCTTGCTCACGGTAAAATTATTCATAAAACTGCAATGTCCTGCCATCTATGAGACGCTTTTCGAACACGTGAAGTGATAAATGCACTCTCTTTTGGATGACTGTTTGGTTAAAAATTATGTGTATTGTTTATTTACTTACTTTCTGATCACACTCAACGTCGCTAAGGCTTTTTTTATACGTCTACTTTCTTATTGTGCTAAATATGAGAGTATCTAAGATCAGGTGAAAGCATCAATAACAATAATTGCCATGAATTGATATTTCCATGAACTTCCAGCCATGCATATTTACTTTTTCTTAGTATGGCAACCCATGGATACGATATTATCAACACTATGAGCGGAAGATGTCATTGGTTGTTGCATAAAACGTTTTTCTGGAAATAGAACCTGTCCTATTCCGTATTGTTTTGCAAAACTTGGTTTTATAAAACTTTTTAATCGTTAGCAAGCTCATTTTTATAAAATCAGTTGATTTTATAAGACGTTTTACCGAAAATTTTACCGTGAGCTACAGGCATTACAGGGAAATGGGATTGCAACTCTCACTAATCCATCACACGGGAGGACGTTTAGCCAACGGTACTCGAAACATAAGCGCAGAAACAATACTACAATATTTGAAATATTTTCCAAATTACGACATAAGCACTTTTTGGAATACCACTATATAATCTCCGTAAATACCGGATTTCAAATTTGCGCTCCCGGTATGGATGGCAATTTCTTAAGCCACCAAAATAAACCAATCCCTGGGTTTTTGGGATAGGAAAGGAAATTTCCTGAAGGGACTATTAGGACTCAAGTGTAGACGGTCGGAAATAGTAATTAGAGCAACCTAGTTGTGACATGTTCGAAGATCATGCGTGGAATTGAGGTTAATTGTGCGGGTTTGTAGTAATCAGGGTATTCTTGACTGCCACCCTGGAGAATGTAAGATATAAAACCAACTGCTTATTCGAAGCGAAAACGATTTAAAATTTAAACAATTTAATGCTCTTTCTTAATTGATAAAACGTCATTGTAACGAGTTCGCAGAATTATTTATCTCCACGATTGTAAAACGGTAAATGAATTAAGTTTATCAAGGCCGTTTTCTTATTTTTTGTCACATATCATATCATAAATTGCTCTCTTACAACGCAAATGGAATTGCTACTACCACGAATTCATCACGTGGTAGGACGTTCTACAAACGATTCTCGGAAAAATAAAGCTCAAAAAATTTCCGAGACTCGGTGGCTCAGGAACGACTTGAGATAGAGAGAGACTTGAAGACTAAACGCTGGACTTAGCTCACAAAAAAAATCCAGGTCATTCGAGTATTAGGTTGGCACTGAGTTTAACCCAGCACCAAATCTTTGGGAAAAATTGAAGCAACGATATAAGAGAGATGCCCTGTGGAACAGACGTGGACTTAAGTAGTGCTCTGGTAAGACCACATCACGAGCATCTGGGTAGATATTAGGGCCATGCAATAAAAAGGACTCGATGGCCGACATAAAAAATTTACGACGGAAATCCGCACTCTTCTTTTAAAAATCGCTACAAGTGAACAGAGTGAGACGCAGGTGATGGGAGGACTAGACTGGGAGCCGATAGAGAATTGGAGACTACACGCTAGACTAAAATAGGGGGGAAGAGGACAGATGTTAATGGTATGTACGTAAGGGGATGATTCAAAGGATACGCACACAACCCCCAAGTGGAAAGGTCGCGTCCAAGGGTCTGACACTCACATTACTTCAATGGTTATACATTTCACCCAGAGCACTCTAGCGGTCAGGCGCTAACTATTAGCGCAACAGCGCGACAGGTATATTCTTTTAATTGAATATCTGACAGATTTAAGTGGGAAATTACCCATTTATTTCTCAGGGGAAACTTAAAAAGGTAATTGTATAATCAATTCTGCATCCTGAAAACTTCTGGAAGCAGATAGCAGCGCGATAATGCCGTCCTGTCCTTCTCTTGGCGTTTTTACAGTGTACTTTCTCGACCATATTCTTTGTTTACTTACGGTTGCGATGGCGATGTCTCGTGTGGTCCCAGGCGTATTTTAAATGTACGCTGATAAACGTCTTACAACAAAAGGAATAATCACTGAATTTATTCAAAAAAAATAAAAGATGTATGTCAAAACCATACAATCTTTATCTTTTTCACGCATACTTATTTTTCCATTTGCGCCTGAAAAATTGGCGCTAGTAGTAATCCATACGAGATATCGCAATTCCGTCAGACCCTTGGTCGCGTCGACTTTCACCACGTGGCTAGCGCAGACGGCCACCTCACCTCAGCACTATCCCCACTAGAATCTCGGTTTACTAATTAGTTAAAAACCTATTTGGTAACGCAGGTTAACAACAGCTAGTGTTTTAAAATACTGCGGCAAAGACTTTTAAAACAAGACCACGGTAGTGTTTCTGGGACAATCTGTCACTAAAGTCACTTGTTTCATTGAATTGATTTAAACCTTTTTTTAGCAACATAGAAAGTACTTAAATTTAATAATTTTGCTAAAAAAACTTCTGCACTGAATTAAAATTTCATTACGATTAAACGTCAAACTTCTTCTTTATGTAATGTCAAACAGAGCAGTCCGTTAGAGAACGCCAAAAATCCCGGAACTTTAATTCTCATCGTGATAAAAAATGTGATGTGAAAAATGTGAAACATAAAAATAATTAGTAAGCATCATAAAAAACAAAATAAAATAATATAAATTTTGATGTAACTGTCTTTCATGTAATTACAATAGTTAATTTTGAATCAGTACACAAACTCGAGTCTACATAATTTTAGCTTTGTTTTCCATTTTGGTTTTGTTTTTTATGTTGATTTTGTTGCTAAGAGGAAGAGTTTGTTTTTGTGTTACGATTGTCGCAGTAAGAAAGTTAATCCCTTGAGGTACTAAATTTATGTTTGAAAACTTTTTTATCTTTGTAGTATTATAATTATTATTAACTGTATTCCTTGCATTGTACTGTAGCCCTGAAGAAGCCTCATTAATAAAAAGGCGAAACGTCTTGGCGGAAATAGGAAGTTGAGTTTCTTAAAGGACATGACCAAATCTTCATACATTATCTCCAATGTATTATTAAAGTGGTCAATAACTATTCAAAGAAATTTTTTCACCGACAGGACAAAGGGTAATTGTATGTTTACAATGTGTTTTATGTTAATATCACGCTGTTTTTGTTATAATCACGAACGGAGCGTGGAAAGGAGGAATTTTTATGCTTTTTACTTCTATTTGTTTTATAAATAGATCGCGGGGTCAAAATAATATCTTCCGTGTCGTACTGAAACTCGCCTGGTCTGAATTTTCCATGTAATGTAAGCCTAGCGGGCAGCCTCCGAGTCTCTCACGGATCCCACCCTACTATTTCCATTTGCTGTGTAACGCTCTTTATTTGCTAGTTGCAGTTTCTACCGACACGTGGGGCTATCCTTTGCATTTTTAACACGCTCATTTTTACTTCAACTGTTTGTTTGTCGGTTCGTCTGGATGGAATCTTGTCAACGAAATGTAACTCACTTCCCAATGTGCGATCGAGCTGAAATTTGGTACACTTACTTACTTCCGATGGCATAACATGAATCAGTCATTAAATTAACTAATTACCAAGTTAATCCACAAAAGGTAAATGGTTTGAATTGCATACGTAAATAAGTATTTTTCCAATAGATAGCGCTAGTAGAAGTTAATTAGAAAACGATTAATTTAAGGGCTTAAAAGTAGAAAATAACTTTACTTTCAGAAAAAAATAATATGTAAAATATACTTTTTATAAACCACGCTGGTATATTCAAGTGTACTATAAAGTAAAAGTATTATCCCTTCAAAGCATAATTTTAACATAACATATTTAACACTAACGCTTTTTTAATATAAATCCAACCGCTGTAAATTTCTATCAATATATATTCTACAAGCGCCCAAATTTTATAAGGAGAGTGATTAATAAATAATGTTTTTACTTTTTTAGTACCTACACTTTGATATGAGCGTGGTTTTCAAAAAAATTATTTTCATACATATTATTTGTTTACCTCCCCAATTATATCTTACCGAGCATTGTCTCAAATGCTCGCGGAGTATTGGAGATGTATCACGTTGAGCCTTCAGACCTTTAATAGATAGCTCCCAAGATGATTTCCCTTTTTAATACGACATTTGTTACTTCTGCATAATCATTGTGAGATATAAATTCATCATTACAAGCCTCATTCGTGGTCTTATCCCTCTTTCATTTTGTCACCCTTTTGTCTCTCTTATATATTACCTTTTCTCTACATATGGGTCATTCCACCTCAATTCAACAAACGTTTGTTCCTTAGGGTCTCAGATTTTGATAAAAATTGGTGTATGGGTACAATATTAACTCAAACTTAATACCCTCAAACCGTTTTGTGAAAAAAAATTTTTTAGTGAATTATGCATATTTTAATATTTTCGCATTTTTAGCAAAAATCCGAGCCTTAAATCATATTATCACTTATATCTCCGCTTGTAATTGTTGTACAACAATGATTAATAGCTTTTATTAAAGCTTAACCTTTATTGAATGCAAATATATCAATACAAAATTATTTTCTTCTATACCCTATTGTTGTAAATCACTAATGTTTAAAACATTGTTAATAAACTTTTCTCAAATACTCCATCTCAGAATCGGCCGAAACTTTTTTTCCGTAATCTAAACATATCTAGCTAACTATTCCAAAAATAAAATTTAGTGTAAATTTAAAAATACGCTTTTTAAAAATATTTAAACATTTACAATTTTCTCTCGCGCGGCCCGTGTTTAAAAAATTGTTAATAAACTTTTCTCAAATACTCCATTTATGAATCGGCCGAAACTTTGTTTTCGTAATTTAAACATACCCAGCTAACTATTCCAAAAATAAAATTTAGTGGCAATTCATAAATGCGTTTTTTATAAATATTTAAACATTTACAATTTTCTCTCGCGCGGCCCGTCGGCTCCCCCATTTGGAATACATGCTGCAGACACGCGATGCAAGCCTAAAAATTTCCTAATTGCTCAAGGTCGTGGCTATATGAGATAAAAATATAATATAAACTATGAATGTTAACAACAATTGTTATTTGTTCTGTTAAATGGATGTTTGCAGAGAAATTTACCATTGAGCCCCACTTTCTCTGCGCTAAAATTTTTCTAACTACTCCGACACAATCGATTGAAAACTAACGAGAAAACAAAATCCTTTTATTTATAACAAATGTAAAATTACTAAGTTATCATGCTTTCCGTAAACATATGATGTCCTACCTTGTAGGAAGGGGTCCTCTTGGAAATATTTTATTTGAGGATCCTGTTACTCCTGCCTGCAACTACAGCTGAATCCTCGTCCCTTGCTTGGACGAAGAGAGTCTCTTCATTAAAACCACTCCATTTGATTCGGGTATTGCTGCATGAAACTAACTATACTAACTGCCAGACGAAATCTTTTCGCAAGTACGTCGGAATGTTTTCCAATTTCTTCTTTCTTTGCGTAGCCAAAATCCACTCCTAAAATATGATTTTTTGCCCGTTTAAAGAGTTCTATAGGTGTACGTATTTGTTATTCGTATGGAAGCTGAAGACTTGCTCTTGCTGCTAGTCTTTTCAAAGTTCCTCCCAGTCCATCACTTGGCCCTTTATCATGCGATGTAGCAAAGAAATGCCATTCTGCAGAGACTGAGAAATCTTTCCTGTGAAGAGATAAGTTCTGAATGTTATACTTGTTTTTATAATGAGCAGCTGCTCCATTTGAATAATATATTACTTTTTTAAGCTTCGGAACTTTCAATTTCAAGAATTTAAGGAGATGTTTTTGAAAAAAATGTACAGTTGATGTTATATGCTTCAGGCTGTCTGATATGAATACGAAGTTAAATGGGATTACATTATCCTGGACTTTAGGGCTGTAACAGCAAGCAAAGAGGTGAACTGTTGCTTGGTAACCTTGGTTGCCTGGAACGAAAGCGTAATTTTCTGAAAAATTTGAAATGACGAGAACCTGCCCCACTTGGATGTAATGCATTTCTAATAAAATCAGATTGATTTTTAGCAATGTAGTCATGTGGCTGAAGTTTCTGTTACTTTTCAATAAAAGTTTCAAAAAAGTTATCGGTAGATTTTGGAAGCAACGGTTATCTTGCACCCATTTATTGTAAGTAATGCTATCAATTAAATTTCCATCAAAGTGTTCTTCTACTGAATTCCGAATTTTGCTCGGCCCAGGGCAGGTTTTACATTCGTTCAAATGGCATGCCTCGGTCGCAGGGAAACACATCATTGCTGACAAATAGTCTTTATATGACTACAGCGGCTCGGTGTTATCCCCTTAATTTAGTGGTGCCAACCTTGCACCTAAAATCATAAATTTAACATTTTGATGCACCAGACACACGCATACGGTATGAGTTCCTGATGCTCCCGCAAGAACGCACATCTTAGGTCTAAGCTCTGGAAATTTTGTAAATGAAACAGTATCTTCGGGATATTCTTTCTTAAATTACAAAATATCTCTTTCAAATTTCCTAAAATTAGTCTCCTGTTTATGTGTCCGTATTCCATTGTCATTAACGCCGAGAAAGAGTTTTCAATCGATTGTGTCGGAGTAGTTAGAAAAATTTAAGCGCAGAGAAAGTGGGGCTCAATGGTAAATTTCTCTGCAAACATCCATTTAATAGAAAAAATAACAATTGTTGTTAACATTCATAGTTTATAATATATTTTTGTCTCATATAGCCACGACCTTGAGCAATTAGGAAATTTTTAGGCTTGCATCGCGTGTCTGCAGCATGTATTCCAAATGGGGGAGCCGACGGGCCGCGCGAGAGAAAATATTAAATGTAAACGCATTTGTGAATTGCCACTAAATTTTATTTAATTTAATTATGAATAGTTAGCTAAATATGTTTAGATTACTGAAAAAAAGTTTCGGCCGATTCTGAGATGGAGTATTTGAGAAAAGTTTATTAACAATTTTTTAAACATTAGTAATTTACAACAATAGGGTATAGAAGAAAATAATTTTGTATTGATATATTTGCATTCAATAAAGATTAAGCTTTAATAAAAGCTATTAATCATTGTTGTACAACAATTACAAGCGGAGATATAAGTGATAATATGATTTAAGGCTCGGATTTTTGTTAAAAATGAGAAAAAATTAAAATATGCATAATTCACTCAAAAATTTTTTTTCACAAAACGGTTTGAGGGTATTCAGTTTGAGTTAATATTGTACCCATACACCAATTTTTATCAAAATCTGAGACCCTAAGGGACAAACGTTTGTTGAATTGTTATATATATATATATATTACCTTGTTCATTTCCTGTATGTATTTCTGTCAATTATTAAGGTGTTAGTATTAATTTTTGGAAATATTGTATTGCTGTAATATTCCTGAATATATGTATTTGTAAGTTTCAGTAGGTCATTTATTTTACTTCCGTTCCTCAATCATCTCGGTAAACTTCTAATGCAACTTTTAATTATTTTGTTCCATTTTCATTTCTTTTGTTATTATTGTAATTGATTGAGTCATATGTCTCAGTATTCAACTCAAAATGCTACCAAACAATTACACTCATGAAATTATTCGTAAATATATGATAGATTTTATTGTTATGTTGGATGTTGTACATGTTAAACTGAGAATTCCTGCTAAATATTATTTGGAATGAAGTATTTTGCATAGTATCCTTTTGCATATCTCTATTTGTTTATTTTTCAAACATTTCTTCATTCAATTCAGTTCGGTAAAGTCTACAAAGGAAACGGTCGTAACTTGATTTTGTGGCAGTTATCAATTACGAAAGAATTAAAATAAATTAATTAACTCCAATAATTATCTATCATCACGACACGGGTTTCAACAATGGATGATTTCAAACCTGAAGATGGAGACAAGTGTTGAAACTAGGGTCGTGATAATAAATAATTAGTGGAGTTAACTAAGTTATTTAAATTATTCCGTCGGTAAAGTTTGTTCTCCATTGTAACTCCACAGGGTCTACAGAATGTATGCATGGAATACATGTTCCATAGGACAAATGTCCCATACCAATAAATTTATAGTATTTTATTTCATGGCATGTGTCCTAACAACCCCTGCCACATTCTTTGAAAACTGCTAGCAAAATAAAACGCAGACATGAACGTAGATGAAATTCCTTCGAGGATTATCGTTCCTTGGAAGCCGCAAGGTAAGGAGTTGTTTATATGAGCAAAGTAATAATTCCTCACTTGGTCTCATTAGCATAACTCCTAGCTTTGTGACCCAAATACCTCACTGCATATGCAGGAACCGTTGCGAGGTAAAACTTGGGTCAGTAAGTACTTTTAAAGCATTGAAACGGCACGGTTCCCACAAATATTTTAGAGCATACACCGCTCTGAATTCTTGCGATCCGTTTCCAAACGGACTACTTGAAACCTGGTGGCCTACATTGACAAAAAATTACTTCCTTGCACCTGCAGGTGGAACAGGATCCTTCGGCATTGACGCCATCTGGGGCATCAATCGGAAAATTATCGTCATTTTCTAAAACTCGGAAAAATATTGGGCCTGGATGAGTATAGTTCTGGGCGGGAAAGAATGGACATTAACCAAATTCATAGTAAGCCACTTCAAGGGGTTGTGGCAGAAAGGGAATTATTATCAAATATGCACCAAATTACTCGCTAGTACAACACGTTAGCAGTACTTCACTGAAAGCATTCTATGGTGGTCTCTAATTGCAACACAAAACTCATTGCATGCTGAATAAACTCTAATCCTAGACACAGCAAACAAACCATTTTATTTAGCATCAAGTCCTTTCTTAAAGTAACAATTTCTGAACCCTTATTTCAGTAGATTAAAGGAAAGGAATTTATACCAAAACGTTTCATTGCCTTAATTAATGTCCGAGTCAATAGTTTTAGGGGTAAAGTTCAACTTAGGTCCCCAGTGCAAAGAATTAAATTACTCGTATTCACAAATGAAATTACTAGTAATAAATGCACGTGTGTATGTTCAAAATAAAATCTCGATCATATTGGACGTTATCCTCAATTGAAATGCTTAGATGACCTAGGCAGGCCGATACGGCGCGTTCATCTTGTAAATCCAATTTTTTGTATTGCATGTTAAATTTTCTATCATCGGAAGGCAAATGAAGATGCACACAGTTTGAATGCATGGTGAAAATAGCTATGTAGACTATGCTGGAATAATTTAGGTGAAGAATTTATTGTGCGTACTGCTTATAATAAACAGGTGGACAATATAGTGCAGTAAATGTTTTGTGGTTAATAATCTTGAATTAATTCTGCCCTGTAGTAGGTAACTATACACCTTGGAAACGCTTAATAATTCAATACTGACGACATCACAGGGCACTAAGAACTAAACATTTTACAAATTTTACAATTTGTACAAATTTTACGCTAGCCATTTCATGTTAGATTTAAGCTACAAATTGACTCATCTATCACAATTTCAACTCTCAAATGAACTAGTTTTTCGTTTATTCGTATATTGAGCGGAATACTTCATGTTAATGTTTCCCACAGCACGTACGATCATGTAACGAGTCACGTTGTCGTTCCACTTGCCCACTATCGTGATGCAGTAATGATTAAGGCTATCTATTTTGTTTTGCCACTTTAATATATTTTTTTTAATTTTTATATATGATAGGTACGGAGTACGGCGTTGTATGGGAGAGAAACGTGGTCTTATAAAGAGGAAGACGAAAATAAGCTAAAGGCGTTCGAGATGTAGGTGTGGAGGAGGATAGAGAAGGTACGTTGGACGGAAAGGAAGACAAATGAGGAAGTGCTTGACATGGTGGGTGAGTAGAGGAAACTTGTGGATGAAATTATGGGAAGGCAGGGTAGGTGGCTGGAAGGGGTAACGAGGGGCGATGGTTTTCTGAAGGCCGTGATAGAGGAAAGGATATTTGGCAAGCGGGGAAGGGGAAGAAATAGAATAGATACTATGGTATTATTTACTGAACGGTATTTATTTACATCTATCTGCTATATCCGATTTTACACAATATGGAATTTAGAGAGAAGCTCCGGAGTTTTTGGTAAACTCACACTTATGAGCCAAAATTAAGTTTTACTTGACGAGTATTTCGGAAGAGCTTTGCTCATACGGCAATGAAAATAACCTTCTCTTAGCTTTGCATCAATGATTTACACTTCGTCTAATTTTAACTAAACTTGGAAACTTCATGAAACTGCTACAGGTTGTAACAAACATCTTTCGTATGCGTGTTTATCAAGAATTTCTCTTATTTATATCTAGCACACATTCCGGAGTGTGTGCGAATTCTTAAAAGTAATGAGATACTATAGGACAAAGAATCGTCATTCTTCCTATATCTTTCGCTGAAGAAGGTGGCGGCGATCCACCGAAAAATTTACAACCCGTGTGAGTGTCCTTTTATGTGTTTACCTTTTAGTCGCACTTGTGACCAAGTTATATATATATATATATATATTAAACTTCTAGGAGAATCAATCGGGTGATAAATATACAATATGCCAAGAGGGTGGCAGATAAAAATATACAAACGGAAAAAAGAACACTCACAAATTAAGGAAGTTTTAATTGGTGAGTGTTCTTTTTTCCGTTTGTATATTTTTATCTGCCACCCTCTTGGCATATTGTATATATATATATATAATCATTGGAACCTTTCACGAGCGTGAACACAAATATATAAAAACTTTGTCACAAGTGCGACTAAAATGAAAACACATAAAAGGACACTCACACGGGTTGTAAATTTTTCGGTGGATCGCCGCCACCTTCTTCAGCGAAAGGTATAGGAAGAAAAAAGAAGAAAAAAGAAAAAAAAAGAAGAAGAGAAGAGTGGACACCACTGCTTGTCGTAGCGCCGGTTGGTGGTGACCTCTGGAGAATGGCGGCCATGGCGGCCAACGTTTCGATGCTCTACTCGAGCATCGAAACGTTGGCCGCCATGGACCTAACTACGCGGTGTTAACTTCGAATGATCGCTGACATAAATCTTCTTCGGGAAAGCCTTAAACCCTTCATCACCGTAAATATTATTTTCTTAAGATAATGATTCGTAACAGACACGCTGCAAACATTCTCAAACCACTGTAATTCGCTGTAATCAAAGTATAAGGATCCTAAATCTAATGAAGCCTATTCCAGGTGAAAGTATTTCCTATGGCAATTTTTCTAGATCACATGCCTCTCGAATAAATAGCACCTTACCTATCATGAAAACGACCGTCGCGTCGGTTGTGTTCTGGAGAGGATCGCTTACACATTCATATATTTTATTGGCCAAAAGATAGCAATTTACTCGGGCAGTTCTCAACCAAGAACTTCTATCTAGTCCTGGATTCGTAGGTCAGAGGAAAATAAGAAGCAAATGTATGTCTTCATTAGCTCTTTGGTTTTTTTGTGTACAGTAGTCTTTTTATTACATCCAATTTGGTGACAGGTCGTGTTTGACGATCTAGAATATGATGGGCCTAAATTCACTAATTTATCAAAACTCAGCCCTAGTAATTGACTAAAATACCTCGTTAAAATAATACTAATGCGTTCCCACGTGCGTGCAAATTTTCAAGAAAGGCTAAGTGACCTTTTTGATTTGACAAATGGTTAAAAATAATTTCTTAACTCGCGGAGTGCGTTAGGAAGGCATCCTCTGTTGCTGCCTTATCCTTGCAGTTATCCAAAGTCCAAGATTCTCAACTGCTGACGTCTTTTGCTTCGTAGTCCGTCACATTTTTTACTTTTTCGTACCTCACCATAAGAAGATCACCGTGAGCGCATTTCCCGCTTCTTTTCCTAGAATCACTAAAAAAAAATACCGTAATACATCTCAGAGGCTACGCTCTCTTATAAGACTTAATAGGTTTAAGTCATAAGCTGCAAAAGACAGATTGGCCACGTTTCTCATTACATAAATTCAATTTTACGTAGGACGTTACTCCATGACAATGCGAGCAGCAAAAAACACTTGACTATCACATTTTCGTCTGCATAGTTTAAAAATACTGCTTTCGCAAAGGAAATACTCTTGATGTTAAAAATTACAAATTTAAAGTGTAAATTTTGTAGTTTAGTCGTTGGAAATATTTTTTGATACATACTTCTCAGCCGTGGGAATTGATAGCAGCTCCAATAAAATTGAATTTATGCATTTTGACTTCAACCTTTGCAGCCATTGACTAATAACTCAAGAACTAAAATTTATTTGTGTACTTGTTCGGTTATCATTCAACTTTCCGGTAAAATTCACTCCTTAAATACTTGTTCGTGAAAATTGAGTTTATAGCTGACAGAGTTCATACTTTTTTGTGTGATTTACCAATTTTCGCATTATAAAACAGTAAAATTTCAAGTTCAATTGGCGAAAAAATTAGCGAGAATGGATAACGTGTTATCTAAAAATTTTCGTAGATATTGTAGTATGCCCCCCTAAGCTACTTCATTGCATTTAAATAATTGTTTAGAGTTCTTATTCAACATAAAGTACTTCAGTATTGCCCAGCAAGTTACATTTTAGGCCCCCTATTTTACTCTATGTTATATCAATTTTCTATAGCAAAATATATGGTAACTGTAACACTCTTTATAAATAATAAGATTCATGAAAAAGTATTCAGAAGAATAAGAAGCTCTGATAGGATTCTAGACCACTTAATTTTTTCTGGATATGAGAACTGTAAAATGCAAAATGGGAGAGCATAATTACTCAGTCAAGTGTAATTTTAAATACCTACGTAAAACATTTCCTTTTTTTCAAAATAAATATAGCAGTACTTTCCAAATCTTCTGCATTTAAAAGTTAGGATTTTGATACTTGTTTTTGTCACGAGGCAGTCCCGTTTCTAGGTTATTGTTTGGTTTATATTAACAAAAGAGTTGTCGAGACTCGTACACACAAGCAAAAGGCTATTTCACAAGATTTAAGTAATGGCTTCAAGAAAAATGAACTGTGGATGTGCAATAGCTAAATTAATACTAAGTTTAACATAAGATAAATGGCATCGGAGTTCTTAAGCAAGAAAAAGGTTCCAGAGAGGAAGAAAAGTGAAGAAAGCAGAAACAAATTTATTTCCAGGCGTCCGGTGAGATGAGGATGTATTTTTCTGTGTATTATCACAAATTGTAGCTGATAATGATTATCCGAAGTTCATATTTGAAGATGAAGGTCTTCCGCGTTTATGTCCACGTTGGTTCATAGCTCTGAGTCAACAGTTTCGCCGGCGTTGTAGTCGGCTTCTTCAGGTCAGCAAAAGGAATATCTTATGATCTTGGGTTTGAACCCTACGGTGGGCAAAATATTTTCTTTTCAAAAGAAAGTAAAATGGTGTGTCTTAATTGCCGGTTTGAGTAACTTCGGCAAGAGCAAATGTTCGTTGGTTTTTATTGTTTCTTCGACTTTTGAGTCTATCTATTTTAGCCAGAAACTTCATGGAGCATTTCAAAATAATATAGGGCATAACTCAGTAATGATTCGATAAAGTCAAACCTCGGAAAACCCGTGTATGTGACGTCTAAGCCCCCAACAAATGTCAACTTAAGAATAACCCCATTTCATTTTATATTTCCTGAGTCCATGTTCTCATTAAAACTTCCACGTAAAAATGTTCTTTTAAAAATCAGCACACAACCCAATTATCGATTGAAACGTATATTTTTCACCCTAAATAGGATAAAACCTTCCGCTGAGGTAGTTATTTTTTACTAATTTTTGGCATTTGTATAACCAAATAGATATAATTAACATTCCGTTTTAAGTGAACACCAAATTTACCCTAAAAATGGCAAATGTCCCAAACTGACCTGTTCTTTCACTGTTTTCATAAAGAGTTGCCATGGTGTCTTTTATGAAGAGAAATGGATATAAAATAGATTTGTAGCATCGTGTAAATATTGAACTTAAAGTGGGTCTATACTTCCAAGACAACTCAAGTTAACGGTCGCCACCTGTGGTTGCCTACTGGGGTAGTAGAAGCCCAACGGGAAACTGTGAAGGCGGCGCTGAGCAAAAATGGAGTGGGGAACGATTATCCTTGGGTGTGGATGGAAAAGGTCTACTCCGTTGTCAATGCAGGGTTGAACGATTAACATTACTATAGACTTAATACGAAAACAGCATCAACGGTTGTTGATTTTTTGTGTATATTAAAGATGATTCTTTTACTTAAGTGGGCAGAAAAACCTCATTTCGGAATATAGCCTTCGCAACGTGCCCCGGAATATGACCAAAAAAATTCGTAAAAACCAAAGTTTTCCTATTTTTTATTAAAAAAATACAACCTTTTCATGATAAAGTTACTCCACTTAAATCAACAAATTACTATTCATTTACGGAGGACAAAAATTGCAAGTCTCCAGCTGTCACGGCAAAGTCGTTAATGGGTTAGAGGGAAACGTCTGAAACAGGCTTCTTAGCCTCGGCATAGAGCTATTTTAAGGTAGTTTGATGGAGATATTTCCCGAGTCATAATGGAGACAATATTAAAATTTTATATTTCATTTCAGCGTCTGTATCAAGTATTAAGTAAATATTGTAATATTAATTGCGCAAAAATATAGTTATATATGAAAACAGTTCTCATTAATTAAATCTCTAACTTGGTTATATGTTTCATTTTTTCACTCCGTACGGTTAAAGCAACTTCAATAAAGAGGGTTTTTTTGCAATTCTGTAAAAATTACTGCGGTGAGTAACCGATTTATTTAGTTTAGAAAACACACAAACTACGCACCGTTAGTTTTTTAACGAAATCTAGATGCTATAAATTCCTCATTTGTTTCAACATTCTCCCTCTGGAGAGCACTGCCGTAATCTACCCCATGTAAAAGAGCTTAAATGTTTCGGCAAGTTGTTCGAAAAGTAGTTTGGCAAGGAGTTAATATTTTCATATCATTGGAAAGATGGAAGTTTTTCCTTTAAAATGAGATTAGGCTCATTAAATTTTACTCAACAGATTGGAAAGTTTACCAGTCTTCATAAATTGAATAGATGCATTAATTCCGTAAGAAAACACAAAGAACGGATCCCCAGAGAGTTTTGAAATATACATAACAAGTACATAAAATACGAAAATTTGTCGCAAAGTAGTTTATGAGACAATTTTCCCAATTAGTACTCCTTTTTCTAAAGCGTGTTTCTTTTATGGTATAATTATCTCAAATTATCTATAATTCGCAGCTTTCTTCATTGCCTGAATGGGAAACGATAAACCAATAAAGTGCATACCGAGGATTAACGTATGTTACGCAAGCAAGCTTTCCTTGAGGTTTCCCGCATAGAAATGGGTCGCTAAACAACGAGCGGAAAATCACAAATGTTTGTTTTTTTGCCAAATTAGTGAACCACGACAGGTTAATGTTAAAAAACGGAATGAAAATCTATGTTGTAAGCCATTATAGTTTAATATAATATAATATATTAGCAAGAACCAATAAGTTACGAATGCAATAGCTAAACCACAGAGTCGCCTAAAGAAATATATGGGTTAGTAATATGAAAAATGAATACATTTTCAAAATACCACGCTTATATTCAAGTTTACCAATACGTAACAAAATAAATTTTCTATCACTCGGAAATAATAAAAGTGTGTGTGCTTTTTCTTAATCAACTTTCTATTGATTATTATCGATATCTATTCCACAAGCGCACACCTTATGGATTACCTAGATGTGGATATGAATGAAATAGGTTGGATGTTGATCAAGGAAAAGCGCCCATACTGTTATTTTCCGAGTAATGAAATAATTATTTTTTTTTACTTTTTAGTACACTTGAATATAAGCATGGTTTTAAAAATAAGTATTTTTTACATGTTATTATAATTTCTACTTTTTAGTCTTTATATTAATTGAGCAAAGGTTCTTTTAATTTAAAAATTATTAGCATTTCTTCTCACTATAAATGCTAACTTATACTAGCGACACCGGCGGCCATAATCGGCGGGAAAGAAAGCTCCAAGTGCCTCCGAAAAGGATTCAATGACAGGAAAAGGACGAACTGAGTGCAAGAGGACCCTAAATCATACTACCTAATTTGTGCTAGGATTAAAATTTTCACTAGGTACATCTAATACCAAAAAGGGGTCTATACGGCGACCGGGAGATATCGTTGTGTGAACCTACTGCATTTCAGTCAATTGAACTTCAGAGAGAAGCTCAACCACTCGTATTTGTATTGTAACTTATTCATTTTCTTAGTGGAAGCTCGCATGAAGTTCGCCTGGCACTCAAACTGTTGGTAAATTGTTTGTAATTTGGGGTTGATTTTGCGTGAAATACATTGTTGGATCAGTTATTGATTGATAATACTTGTCCTTTCGTTCACTTTCCTCATTTATCTCGCCCAAGTTTGGAAGGAATTTGCTTTATACGGGCATTATCGACGAGAAAACTACATCCCTTCTCCCGTTAGCGCTTCAATATAGTTACGACGCATCCCGCAACACAAATTGTAGAAAAAAAAATTAATTTTAGTATATAAACTTGTAAATTATTGCATTTAATGATTGATTTATGTATTTTCAACGAGAGTGAGTAAGTGTGCAAAATTTCAGCTCGATTGAACATTGGGGAGTGGGTTAGATTTTGATTACAACATTCCATCCAGACAAGCCAACAATCAAACAAACAGGGTAAGTTAAAATAAGCGTGGTGAAAAGCATTTTCATTTCCAAGATTTCATTTACGCTGCAATGAAACGTAAATCTTCATTCATGACACCGTTTATCTAATTATGACCGATTACTTCTTGGGTTAGTTTTACCCGGGACGAATGACGTAGAGTCTATCAACAACGCGCGTTTGGTGTGGGGAAATGAAAACAGATTGGGAGACTTTGAGTAAATGGAAGAGAGAATCGAGGCCCAACTCCTCGATTCGCTGCGTAGATGTACGGTGAGAAAGAGTCGGCGGCGGCTTTCCCGAGGCTGGAACAATGCCCGGAATACGGCCCCGGGCCCCGTCGCCTAGGAGATCCCTTCGTAAGCCCGAGATGCAGGGGAATCCTCACGTGCAACTCTCGGCGTCGATCGATACAGCTTTAAGCTCTAATCAGCGAGCGCTAGGGAAACAAAAGATCTCCATAAAACCCCGCGCAAACAAAGACGGCTTGCGGCGACGCTCTGGCGAGTTTAAGAAGCAAAAAGTGATCAAATTTACAGATACTGCTCTATCCTCTCCACTCCCCTCTTCCTCCCCTCGGTGACAGCCCTTCCATGCAGTGAGTCGGAAAATCGCTTCTTCGGGGAAAAGCGGAAGCCGCTTCAGCAAATATTTACCAGCTTCGAATTAACAAATGATATAGGAAAACCGCCGTTCAGCAAACCATCCAACATTCGGTCAAACAATGCCCACAATAATCCACCCACCTAACCTTTAAATATTTCATGCAAAAATCAGTTAAACGACTTCATGCAACTGCCCATTTAACGATCTGTCCAGAAATCCACCCAACAAATCGTTCAACAATTCGTGCAACATTCCTTTCAATCAATCCACTAAACAATTTGTCCAACAAACCGTTAAAAATCTAGTCCTCATCTCTAACTTTGTTGAACAATCCGTCTCAATAACCTTTTAACAATCCATTCAAAAATAAGTCAAGGAATCCCTACAACAATCCACTCAATTAACCTTTCAATAATCCATTCAACAATTGGTTGAATGATACATACAAAAATCCGTCAAACTACTAGTTTTAGCGGTTCGTCCACCAATCCACGCGACAAACCTTTCAAAAATTCGTGCAACAGTCCTTTCAATCAATCCACTAAACAATTTGTCAAGCAAACCGTTCATAAATCTAGTCATCTCTATAATGCAGTCAATTTGTCAATCAGTCAGCCCCTAGCGGGAAAGTTGTGGGGTAGTTTTGATTTCTTCAATTCTATATGTTTTTGGGGTGCTGAATCCGAATCTGAGGTTTGCTAACCAATTTTCGTGACGCAACATCGAAAAAAATGCAAAAACAGATTAAAAAAATCTCATTTTTTCGGAGTTTTCTTTGCTTATAACTGGAAAACTATAAACTTTTCTTGAATAACCTTCCTTTTCAAAATGAAAGTACATGAAATTTCGTACAACTTTTACCGCTTAGGTTTTTTTCTCCGACGAACCGTTTGGGCTCAACCGCTCGTTGAAAGTTGGCGCATTTCGGCTGTCCACGCAAAAATCCACTTTTTCACTTGAAAACTCTAATATAGTGTTAAAGGTTGTTTAGTGAATTCCTCCTAGTTTTAAATTGAATGCAACGTAGATCGGTTTTAACTGTTATCCCATCTCCAGTACTAAAAAAAGCATTTTAAAAATCACATTGTATTTAAAGTCTGGGCTAATATATGTACTTGTCTTGAACGTCTTCTCATTTTATTTATTCCCTCCCGGCCTCCCCAAGAGAGTTTGTAACTACAAGCCAAGGCCAACTACGTCACCGTGCACCTGCGTTCGCAGTCTCAAGGCCCTTTGTGTTGTTCACGAGGGGTCCACCCTTCTCCTCCCACCGAAAAACACACTGGCCATCTGCTCGCGAAGGGAGTAGTTTGGTGTCAGAATCCAATTACAATACAATTCAACAAGTAATGTTTAGCCTCAGTGTAAAAATGGTGTCAAACGTATGTTTTATTTTTGATGAAGTGCTGGATAGGTGTAGAGTAGGTGACAACGGTACGGGAATAAGGTTTGAAAACGTTTATCGAGTCAAGCAAGAAGAGGAAGGATGGTGAGCATGTTCAGCTAAGCAAAACATCTGCAGTTGAGGTTCATGAGCGATGCCGTAAAATCTTCAGTGATGAAAGAATGATTGCCGCTCATTTGAAGAAGGTGGAGCAGGTTTGGGAGCATGCCAAAAGACCTTCTACTGAAGCACCTTTCAGTTTCAAAACTCATTGCTTAATGTGTGGCCTCGTCATAACACCTGTGTTTATAAACAACAACAAAGAAAAAAGAAAACCAATCACAATATCGTGTATCAGGTTCGAGTTTTGAAAGTCAAGGAAACTATCATAAAAAGAGCATGAAAACGTGGTGATGAGTGTGGACTATCCATGATCAAACGTGTTTTGCCTGTCTCTGATTGTCAGTATCATAGTTTATGCATGAGAAAACTGTATAATTGCCCAAAAGCTCAAGAGAAGAGAAAAAAACGGTCCATTCACCAATGATTTTGAAGCATCTATGGAAGATATACACTTATCTTGAAAATAGTGATGGAGAGAGCCAGTTTTCGCTCGAGGAGTTGATGGACCAAATCAAGGGTAATTATTGTCCTGACAAAAAGACAGTCAAAGCTCACCTACTCAAAAAATATGGAAGCGATATAATAATTACCTTTTCTCCAAGCAAGAAGTGTGTTTCAAAAACAGAGGGTATCAAATTTTGAATGATGCTTGGTACCAGCAGCCGTTAAAAAATGAACAATAGGAATGACTTCGGATTGTTAAGACGGCTGCTGCAATGATTATTGAGGATATCCGAAGCCAGGTTTATGAGACAGACCCACCTGAAAAGTTTTTGGAAGGAAATGAGAAACTCATTCCTAAAACACTCCGTAAATTTATGGAAACAGTTGTAATAAACAAAAAACGTGGGGACCATGATATGTGGAAGAAGAAGAGCACAGCGCTGGCTAATAGTCTTGCAGCAGCAGTGAGGCCCAGATCATTTGTCTCACCGGTCCTCGTAGGGTTGGCATTGTTTCTATACAAGAAGTACGGCTCAAGGTAATTGGTCTATGCGGATTCCTCATTGGGATTTTGTTCATCTTACACAGAAGTTGTTCGCCTGGAAACATCGGCAATCAACGGCGATCCGCTAAAAGTTAGCCAGCCGTGCTTTTCACAGAAGGTGTACGATAAAACTGACTTTAACGTACGTAAATTCGACGGATACCTTTCACATCTTGGGTGGGTGGTATTTCCTGTATTACACCCAAACATGCAGTAGCCATCAATCAATTCATTCCTCGGCTGAAAATGACACCCCCACCTGAGGTGTCTGGAAGTCATGGAAGCTGTTCAACTGATCCAATTTGAAAGGATAAAACCTGAAGGTTTAGCTGAAATCAAGTTAAACGATCTCAAGGAAATGTAAACGCACACTGATGCTATGATGCCATCTGTTCCATGATCTTCTGTGGCTCCTTGGGAAAAGCAGAGACATTCATGACCTCTCCGGATGGAATGGATTTATGGAAGATGAGGAAAGAGACATCTCATATGAAGTAACGTTTGTTAGTTACCAGCCATTTATCAATGCTCCTCCATGTGATTATGATACAATATTCACAGCATAGCTGACCGGAGTAGAGATGACTAAATCCTCAAACCAAGTTACCTGTCTGGAGATATTTGACCAACCTCTTTACCTAAAAGCACGAGAAATTCTTGCTAGCCGTCCCAATGATCCTGCTGCATCAAAGATTGTTATAAGACTGGGTGGATTTCATTTACTGATATCCTTGATAGGGACAATTGGTTACATTGGAACCTCAGGCAGGATCCTCTAAAAACAACGGCTCATATAATTTTTTTCTCATTTAATTATGTACTATAAAATCATATGCAGTATAAAATTATAATTTTAAATCATTTTTCAAGATTTTTCATTGTAATTTCAATATTTTGCAACTGAATTTCTACAATTTCAGACTTCATTAAATAAGTTGAACATTATGTAATATTTTTAAATTGACATGTACCATTACTTATACGATCCCAAAAAGGTATTTGCAGAACCTGTGAACCAGATAACTAAATGACAGCCTTTAATAATAAATTAGAGGTTTGGAGTGGAAAAAACGGGTTTTTGCGGAGACAGACGAAATTCGCCAACTTTCAACAAGCGGTTGAGCCCGAACGGTTCGTCGGAGAAAAAAAACCTAAATCAAACAATTTGTAGGAAATTTTATGTACTTTTATTTTAAGCCGGAAGGTTATAAAAGAAAAGTTAATACTTTTCCAGTTATAATAAAAAAAACCGCCAAAAATGAGATATTTTACCTTTTTTTGCATTTTTTTCGATGTTGTGTCACGAAATTTTGTTAGCAAAGCTCAGTTTCGGATTCTTAATCCCTAAAAACATATAGAATTGAAGAAATCAAAACTACCCCTCCACTTTCCTCTTTCCTATCCTCTCAAAATTTGACTGGACTACTAACCCTGTCGAGCATTCCGTCCCAATATCCTTGCAATAATCCGTCCAGCAATCCATCCACTTGGTCGTCCAGCAATCCATTAAAAAATCTAGCCCTCATCTCTAACTCTGTGGAGCAATCCGTTCCACTACACTTTCAACAACCCGTACAGTAATCCATGACAAATCTTTTTTTTTTCAATCCGTCCAACAATAGGCTTAAGTAATCCAACAAACTATCCGCTGAGCAACCCGTCCAAAAATCTAATAATATGATCCTTGTTCCATATAATCCTCAGAAACGCCCTTGAGCAGTCACGAGGCATCCAAACGAGTGCTGAAGGATTCACATGTTTTCATTTTTTCTTCCTTCCGGTGGATCCATAAGTGTTCCAGTTTTAGGCTCCCGCACACCAGAGCAGACAGTAAATAGCCGCCAATACGCTACAACGGATTTTCGGTGTTTATTTACGCTAGCGTGGTATACTAGTAGATATTTTACTGATCGAAAAAAACCTTGTGCCACTGATTTTAGGTCAAGTTTTCAAATCCGTCTAAGGCCTCCGGGCAAATCCAGCTTAACACAGACTTTCCTATTCTTTTCTGAATCCAAACTTTCTGGAAAACCACTGGATTTGCGTACAGGAACTTGTTTATCAAACTTTATGTTTGGATTTCGGATGCTGTTAAACTTACAATGCCATGAGCTCTACACTCAGTGATTAAATCGAACTAAGGTCTGAGGTTTGTGACATATTATAGCAAATCTGGGTGATTGTTATTGTGACCAACATACAGTGGCTGCGATTGCCCATAACTAAATAAAACAAGACTTCAGATCATCAGGATGAACTCCTTAGTTGTTATCTTGGGAATGTGCGAAATAAATAACATTTCTTTCAATATTTCCAGTAAAATAATTAAATCTGTATCATAAGTTACGCAAGAGATTTGTAAACATATGCAAGCCATGTTATGACGAGCATACATAATGCGTAGATACCGACCTACGATACAGCCTTCAATATAGTTGAAATTGAAGCGTATAAAACATTATAATTATGAATTAATCTACCTAATAAGGTATTTTTACATGAGCTGGGTCCTATTTTCAAATAATATTTTTTCCTTCATCTTGGAGTACGTCCTACCCTTCTCCATTCCATCGAGAAAATCTATTATCTTCTTTCTCCTTCCCCGCTTACCCAATTTCCTCTCCTATATCACAGGCTTTGGAAACCTTTCCCTTCTCATTACCTCATTCAACCACCTACTTTGCCTCTTCCTAATATCATCCAGAAGTTTCCGTTCCTCCCCCAACATAAAAAATACATACTCATTTGTCATCCATTCCGTCCACCGCACTTATACCATCTTCCACCGAACCTGCATCTCAAACGCCTGCAATCCTATCCTCGTCCTCCTTCCTCATACACCGCTTTTCTGCCCCACACAGCGCTACATTTTAAAAAAAGCTTTTCCACAGACACTTCTTCTTTACATCCTTACCCAAGGACCCCGTCATCAACTCACCTCTACCTCTGAACGTTTCTTTTGCTATTGCAATTCTCTTTCAAATGTCTTTGCAACTATTCCCATTTTCCTCTGGCGTAACATCTAATTGATTAAATTGTTCTACTTGCTCCAGTTTGTGCCCTCCTAATTTTATGACAATCCTCGCTTTCTTGGTTCTAGAGAATTTCATTACTTTATTCTAATGATTAATGTACTTTCTGTATATCCCACTCTGCCTTTCCAATGCATCTACTAAAGCTTGCAATTCCTTGGTTGATCGACTAACCAATGCCTGGTCGTACGCGAATCTAACTGAATTTATCAGATTCGTGAAGATTCTAAGAATTCGTGAATTCTTAGAATACGCCATCTTAGGGATGGGCGATTACGATATCGATTATTCGAATAATCGATTATTTTTGTCAATTAATCGAAAATTTGAAATCGATTAATACAACAGCATCGATTGTATACCCAATTAATTTGTCGGATCATCGATTAATTCTGAATTTTGTGTCTCGTGAACTGTGATGGTTTGGGCGGCTCACGTTCGTCATCAGTTCGAAAATTCGACGGTGGTTGAACTCTACGCGACGACGCCATAGAGGTATGCGCATGACGTAACTATACACGACACCACCTTTTGCTGGCCACTCACGTGTCATGTGTCAGATGTCGCTTCGCTCTGGCTTGAATATCACATTGATCCACCAAAAAAATCGAACATTTTTTACGCTGGCACCTACTGCCTAGGCAGTAGCTGCTAACAGCAACGAATTAAAAGCACACGTAACTTTGGCTGTGACGACAGTAACTGCTGACATGCTTCGCATAGAGTTGGAGGAATTGGAATAACGACTTGACATTGTTCAGGTCAAGGAGGACATATTGAACATTTGTGATTTTTTCCCAGGAAAAACTAGAGAATGTACTGGTCATTTTAAGAGGTCGCGCAGCTCTGTAGCTCGTACCATTGGAAAAATGCAGATCTTTGAAACCAACGCATTCTTTTGTAATCACCCTGTACAACTAACCTCTTTCAAATTTGTTCAAGGGAAAACATTTAATAAAGGTTTTTTAAATGACAGTGCAGGATTTTTCTGGGAATTCTGCTGCATTGAGTCGAACTTTCCCCATCGACGTTTCATTTGATTCACCACATTTATCTTCAGGGGAATGGTGTAAAGGAAAATTATGCAATCACTTTGGAATTGACCTGCGGATGGATGCTGCAATTCATCCGAAATATCCCGGATGAAATCCTGGCACAACGCAGTGGAAAACCCTACATTCTCATTTAAGAAACGCTACAAAAACCCACATGAGAAAAAATAATGGACTCCGTTTTCATTTTAAAGCCTTATCAGCGAGATTTTTAGATTTTTCCCTTGTCATAATTGATACCGCACTCAAATTTAATTTAAAATTGATGCAGATGAGGAAAGTATGAAGCATGCAAAATAGGGCAATAAATTTGTTTTTTTTATAACTGATCTGATATTACTACTAAATTAACATATTTGAGGAGATCATGAATAATTAATTTCGTACCGTTCGCAGAAAAATACTTCACACCAGAAGGGTATATTGTGATAACAAAAATTATAAGGTTAAGTTTAAAATGTATTTTTTTAAATAATTGAGAAAACAGTCTGCTACTACAACGTCTTTTTTATTACTGAATATGTTCAACGAGTTATTATATTTATTACTGAATATGTTCATTCAACTTCCAGAGAAGTTTCACCTCAATTCAACAAACAAATCTCCCTTAGGGTCACCGATTTTGTTCAAACTTGGTGCATGTGTAGCATATAACCCCAAACGAAACAATTTAGAACAGTTTTGGGAAAGAAAGTTTTTATTTGATTTATCAGTTTTTCAATGTTTACGTATTTTAGAAAAAATTCGTGTCTTTAATCGTGCCTTTAATTATATCTCTGTTTTTATATGTCGCAGAGCTACGATGTTTTCCTCATATTAAAGCTTAGTTTTTTGCAAGATAATTTTATCATTTAACATTGTTATTCTTACTCCTTCTCAGAACCAGTCAAAACTTGCTTTTATTAATCTGTGTTTGTTTATAAAACTATTCTTTCGCACTTTCTACCAAAATGCGAAAAAAATATAAAAGACGCATGAATAGCACAAAATTGTTTTTTCCTATGACAGTTTTGGAGTGTTTCACATTTGTTTCGCATAACAGTATTGGAGTGTTTTGTTTAGGGTCAAATGCTTAACTCAATACACCAAGTTTCAACAAAATCGGAGACCATAATCGTTTGTTGAATTGAGGAGGAATGACCCTCTTCTCTTTTTTATAATATTTCTCCAGGGCACACAGGCTTGGAAAATTTAACAAAGAACTAGTTCTTGCATAATTAATAAAGGTAAGCCATAAACTGCAACGTCTCCACGCAAAAAGTTTACGCTCTGTTGTATGCAACTTTTCCATGCAACGCTGAGTTCTTTCGAAGACCAGAATTTGAAAATCTTTCATCCTTCACGAATTATTAAATGCCACCACCGCTCCACAAATATTTGACTACTTTTTACACACCCAAGGGCAAGTTTCGTCGCCAGACTTCCATAAAAAATGTACGTCAAGTTCATTTTTATCGCTTGCAGGTTTAATTCCTTTATAAAAAAATATAATATTAAATAAAGGTAGAAGGAAATCCGGGATAGTGTCAGAGGATAAAAAATTATACGGTATTTTTTTATTTTTATCAGCAAAATTTGTTTTCAATTTAAAGTTGCGATAACGTTTACAAAATATATTGCGAAATTTCCCAAACTTTCTGCAATTTTTTGAAAGGCGGTCACTCACCATCCCTGAATAACGCATGGGGGTAAAGACCCAGAGGAGATCAAGGGGGAAATTAATTTTATCGTCTGAAGACTTTATTTATATCGGCCATTAAATCGACTTTATTTAGTCATTGCCAGCTATACTGTATTGATGTGCTATAGTTATATTATGGTGCAAATTTCATGAGTATAGGTCGAATAATTTTTTATATTTTAAACTTTTGCCGACGTTTGGGATGTTTATTCATCCATCTTCTGCGCTATAAACAATGATGTATGATAATAAATGATTAACAGTTCTGTTTTGTTTAAATAATTGTAAATTTACAGACATTAAATATAAAAATACATAGACATTCAAGATTATCACCTTCAAAGTTTGGTGCTGTTTTTATTTATTTACAATTTTAATTTGGTTGCTTGGATATACGCAACATAAAGCATCAATTGAGACTAAAGTTCAAATTTGTGCATTAGCAAATCATGCAATTTCAAATACTCACTCATTAAATTTCGAAGAAGCCAAAATTTTAGACTCAGAACCAAAATTATCAAAAAGATTATTCAAAGAAATGTACCATATATCCAGAAATAAAACAATTTGCAATAAAAGAACAGACATTACTTATCTAAGCAAAATTTATCATAATTTAATCTATGACACATAACTTTTCAACAAAGAAATATATCCAAGCAACCAAATTAAAATTGTAAATAAATAAAAACAGCTCCAAACTTTAAAGGTAAAATCTTGAATATATCTATGTCTATGTATTTTTATATTTAATGTCAGTAAATTTACAATTATGTAACCAAAACAGAACTGTAAATCATTTATCATCATACATCATTGTTTATAGCCCAGAAGATGGATGAATAAACATCCGAAACGTCGGCAAAAGTTTAAAAAATAAAAAATCATTTGACCTATACTCATGAAATTTGCGCCATATAAAAAAGAGGTAGAGAATAAATACCATTTGAATTATAGCTATATTATAATACTGTACTACATGTTTACTTTACTGTACTACAATTAGAGCTACAGTTTTACTGTACTATATTAAGCACGCAGCACAATCAAGATATAATGAACCAATATATACAATCAATATATATGAGAAGGCTAAATTCAGATAATGTTCATGATATCATGAAAAAACGTTTATGGAGAGAAGTTCATTTAATGAAGTACGGCAGAGACTTATTTATGTATTATTTTTTCTTCCTTAATGCAAATGGTGGCGAAGCAAGCCAAGCAGCTTGGGACATTCAAAGGGAAATTTGTAAGTATATAATATCAGAATTGCAATAATAGAAGAATAATAAAAGTCACGGTGCGATTAAGAGCAAACAGGTTGTTGAAGAGAAAGGAGGAGGATGATAAAGCATGACAAAAGGGGAAGAAACAGAAGATGGATGTTTAGCGTCTCGGAGGAACAAGGGCTGGAGAAGAGAATCGTTAAAGGTTAGGATTAAGTAGAACATCAGTAAAGATTCAAGTGAGACTTTGATTATTGTGGATTGATGATTTTAGCAGCGGCGATCTAGATATGATCGGTCCCAGTGTCATAATATTGGCAGATCACCTATAACGATGATACTGAGAGAAAATCTAAAAAAAATCTAAAAAAAACTTTTTATGACGACGGAAAATTTTTTTTAAATGCATTATGATAAAAAAAATTCTATTAACAGTTGCAAATCTGAAGCTAAAACTATCACGTGAACTGTGTAAGAAAAATGAATGGGTGAACAGAAAGCCCTGTAGGGGAGCCCTAATTATAATAGATACATGAATTTTAAAAATTGCTATCATATAGAAGATTCTTTCAATATACGTAGGAATGCACTGCCAGCTTGCAGTTTGTTTTAGCAAAGGAGGTAATGTTTGCTCAATAATTAATTCATAGCCAGCTACATTATTTTCCCTCAGCCCAGGGAGTTTCAAAATTTTTAAATGACTTAATTAAGTTTCTTCCACTTGAGTCATCAAAAGCATCATCAAAGGTATACAAGCGTTATTCCCTGATATGAAATGAGAACCCAAAATAATTGGCATATGAACCGTGAGGTTGGTTCATAAATGATTATGAGTAATGATTATGTAAAAATCCCAAAAATATTTTTAAAACATAAACCAATCAAAAACATATTAACGAGATATTTAGAACGTAAGATTCATTAAAATAAAATATAACAACATACAAAAATTGTAATTGAAACCTTGCCATGTTTCTTTTACTATACAAGAAGATTTCAAGAAAACCAAAATGGGATATCTGGGTAGGATTAATAATTAATATATTTCATTTATTCACAATACCTACAATATTCTAGCAATTTTCCTTATTAAATGAAAAGCTCATTTTTTAACGAAAATACGCACAAAGGAAGCATTCACCAAGGAGAAAATTCCTTAGAGAGTTCGAAATCAATCAACGAGATAGAGGTGGTAAATAAATATGTAGGAATATGCGCATTCGCACCCTAGGTTTGAGTGGGCATTCCTGAAAGGATCATGAGATGCGACGTTTTCATCAGGCGCAGAGCCTATAAAATTCCCTTTCCCGACTCAACTCCACTCCCGACCAAAGTCGAAGAAGGAAATAAAGATAGAAATAGATGGGATAAGTGAGACGGAGGCCAGCCAGGGTCGGAGAACAGTTTGGGGAAAATAAATGAGCATCGGAAGTTTTTTCGAAGTCCGCCCGCAGCGCCCCTCACGGCGAGGTTTCTCCAGGGGAGTTGGGGGTGTGAGAGGGACACAGGCGGACTGGGGAGTAAAATAGGGGGAGGGTAAGAGGAAGTGCTTGGGAAAGAGAGGGTGGAGGTGCTTCCGGTTATCCGGACTTCAAGGACGAGGAATGAGAAACGGATAACTTCTCAAAGAGTTACGAAGAAGTTTCCGTATCGACAGCGGCCTTGGCCAATAGGGAAACGGCTGCTACATTTAATTACCTAACTACGTGCAAGAGATACCCTTAACTCGAGCTTGACCCATTACAAACGCAGAATCCTAAATGATGTCACCATCAGGCGCAATTCGATGAAGTAAGTAACCATTTGCCATTCTGCCGATTGATCGGTTGGGTTATTTTTTTGAACGGTCTCTACTTTAAAATACCCTTTTTGGGGTCATCACTGAATTTTGTCACACACAACTATATATTTTCTCGACAAAAAGTCCCTACAAAGCTCCCTTTAGCGCCTCAAAATATCCTATTTCCTATCCACCCCTGCCATTCCTTTTCCGTAATTCTCCCCTCCCTCGGGATCTCCCTCTAGAACATTCCATTCTCTCCCAATACGACCTCTGTCCACTTTTATAGCCCTCACCGTATTTTCACTTTCTTTTTTTCTCCACAATATTAAACATTTCTAAATTGATCATCTTCCTTACCCAGGAAACACAATTCCACCCTATCCAGAACCACATGCCGAAGACTGCTCTTAAATCACGTTCTTTTCCCGTAAAGACCAAATTTCCAACCATAGACAAAAGAAAACAAATGGATGGAACCATAGTGTACGATAAGCTTGCTGATAATCCACGAATGGCTTAGCTGGACCATAACGACGTAAAATTTAAAAACTGATTAAATAGTATGCATTTTACATGATTTTATATGGTATTATTTTCATACGAGTTTGATTTTATGAGTTATTGAATTTGTACATTTTTGTAAAATTACAAAAATGTTTTGTTTTGAAGCTGGAGTTTGTGACACTTTCATTATATATTCAATAATGTTTGTATTTGTAAATTTCCATTACATAGTACTATTATTTGGCATTTGAAATGTACAATTTTGAATTATAGATGCATTTTAACATTTCTAATGTTCTTAAAGGCCGCTTGCGCCAACTAGAATAAACGTAATATTACTATAACTAAATCATGCTAAAAATAAATAAGCAATATGGTGATAATTGTATCTATATTTAAAAAAATATGAGGGAATATTTAACTCATTAAAATGCGCCTTAGGCTATTTTGAATGAATCAGTAGTGCAGTTAACACGCCGAAGATAAAGGTTTTAGGAGATGAGTTGTCGCAGTACCACAATGAATAGTCTTGGATAACGAAAAATGGAAATAATGTTTTAAACAGTACTGCATTAATCGCAAATTTTATTTAGGAACTTTGCACGACGACCATGCTAGTTGGATCATTTTTCCAAAAAATAAACCTCACTTTCGCACGTCGAGATACCATGCACTCCCATCTTTAATCCATGTTCCAAACCATACTAGGGTGCATCGTCATAATTCATCCAAATTATACTGATTCATTACAGTTTTCAACTTCCCACTCCTTTTGATTAACCACTGCATTCCTTTATAATTTCTATTTGGTTATAGTAGGGTTTTATAGAATCGCCAGTTATTGTCGGATGGTCACCAAAATTAGGATTCATCTCTTATTTCACATTCAAAAGAATACTAGATATGAATCAATTCGCTGGGACAACTTTTAAAAAGTGATAAATACGGTACTTAACATGATTAGGGAAGGGTGCTTCGTTTGCCTTGACAGCCATAACAGACAACAATAGACGATAGAATCAACAAGCGAACAAGGCGATGTATATTGCACTATTTCGTATAAACCAGCGGGAAGTATCATTGAATTTATTTTCCGTTCAACACGAGGCATTAAATAAACGAAGTATTATATAATACGAGCGGAAGATACCCGTTGAAATTCAACGGGTGTGAAAAACATTAAACTTATTTTTTATAATAAAACCACAAAGTTCGAAGACTAACAGTATGCGTGGCCATTTGAGGAGTTCGTAACCTATCCTGTATGTTGTGTTCGTTGTAGTAGACACACTGACAGTTTTCCAGGTGCACGGAGAGATGAGTTACTGTTGGTCCTCTTTCATGCACGGGAAACCCAGAAATGGGTCATGCAGACTCATTACTACTTAAATAGCACCCAGGTTGATAGATGGTCACCTCGTCCCTACTGTTCTCTTGAGCTGTCTTCTGAGTGATTAACAGCTTGATCGCTTCCCTTGTGCACATAAATATATTTGCATTCCATGACTTAATTCAGTTGCACTATTCAACGTTGATATGTGCGTTGATTTAAATCTTAATCAGGATTACACAGAAGAGTACAATCCAGCGGTTGACACGTCAAGAGGAGTAATGGCAGCAGAAGCCATGTTTATTTGACCTATGAATCCTCCATCAATGGGACTGCGCCTTCGGCATAGCCATAATCATTGGTTTTGGTTGCTAAATAAAAACATTATGGCGATTCTTAGTGCCATTGTCGATTTTCATGTACAGATGTCGTTAATTGCGCAGAATTTCCGTTCTTCTTTCGGGTAAGAAGCATGAAGTGACGTCATTATAATTTCCGCCATATTAAAAAGATTGAAGGTTAGAAACAGATGGGTCTGTATTTGAACCAGATTTCGAGCTGGTTACCCGTCTGTATGTTGGGTAAGGATGAAATTTGTGCGGATCTTAGCGTAACCCGAGAAACACCACGGGGAGAATCTCATGAGACCGCTGGTGGGCATGTCTTTCACCATCCAAGTTTAACCTTTGTCGTTTTTCTTTCAATGGTTCATTTTCTCACAAATAAGACATTCATTTTGCTCTAGAAGGTTTTTTCGAAAGGTTACTCTTTTTTCTATTAGGCATGTTGATGGATATATTTTTAAGTCCAAGGAACGAAAACACAGCGGCAAGTGAGAGTCTAGAATAGGCAACTCGATGACTGAGTGAATGTACCTAAGTTAACTGCACTTTAATACTTTTAAACGTATAAATAATTCGCGACGTTACTGATGTGGGTATTGGTCTGAAAACAGTTCGCGATCGTAATGAGAGGCAGACGGTTTCATTACGTGTAATACATTTGAGTATTAAACGATAATAAACAACGCCGTGTTTGTTGTAGCAACAGAGGCATTATTACCATTGATATTCGCTGCACATATATATTCTTTTAAGTGTGTAGTCTATTAATTCCTTTATGTGTAACGTTTACTACGTAAGTGTTCTCCTATATATATGCCCCTTTGAGAGCTACTTTGAGAGTAGACGTTGAAGAGTATACTTGTTAAATATGCATTGAATTTATCGATTACCCCCCGAAGCAATCTATCATGGGGCCCTTGGGACTCTGGGCCCTTCTTATACGGATTTTCTTTCTACGTACTATCATGGGCCTGCAGGAAAACGTGATATTTCAATGCTAGATGCGGGTATATCCTTTGAAAATCAAATCTATGGTTGTCAAGGAAATATGTAATTGTTGATTTCAGATAAAAATGTGAAATTTTTCAGCTGAAAAGATGAATTTAAGACAACTTCGGATGATAGAAGAGAATCGATTGATAAAATTAGAAACTTCCTTTATTCATCCATCCGATAAAAAAAATCCCAGGCCTATATCTTGAGTGAAAGTATTTTTAAAAAGCAAAAAATGAAACCACTGCACCGAACCCAATGCTTATCATGGACCACCAGGGGTGACCCTCGGGGGCTTTTGGGGGCCCTGAGCGCTTTTTGATATAGCATACGTTACAACCAGATATGTCTTCAATCTGCTTGCCAAATTTCAGCTCAATCGGTCCAGTAGTTTTTGCGTGATGGAGCAACAGACAGAAAGAGACCATTACATTTTTATACATATTAGTAAGGATCACACCCTTAACCCTGAAAAAATAGGGATTCGGTTAATTGAACCTTACAGTGTTTGTTGTCTATCAGTGACAAACTCGTGTTCCAAATTTCATCAAAATCGGCCCTGTGGTTTAGGAGGAGATGTGGAACATACATACATACATACATACATACATACATACATACATACATACATACATACATACATACATTGACTTTTATATATATAAAGATAAAGATAGAATGGGTAATGCTTATATGAAATCATCTTTTTACAACAAAATATATTTTTCTTGGCCTGCACTAGTTGCCTTTGTTTCCCATTGAGATCAGCAGAACATTGCAGGTAAGTCTAATTTGTCCAGTATCCTGATCAGCGACTAAAAACCTTTGACAGGATTATTTTACCACAAGAACAATTGTGGTAGTTTCATGATGTGAAACTCACTCCTACCAATAATTCGAAAGAATTTGATAGTTCTGTGCAATTACTATTTTGGTAGCAAACTCTGGCAACTAGCCTCGCCGCTTGTTGATTCGATCGTCTACTGTTGTCTGTTATGGCTGTCGAGGCAAACGAGGTATGTACCCTTCCCTAATCAAGATAAGTACTGTATTTATCACTTTTTTAAAATGTCGCAGCAAATTCATCCATATCTTTTATTGTTTAGAATATGAAATAAGTGCTAAATCCTAATTTTGGTGACCATCTGACAAAAACTGGCGATTCGATTAAACCCTACTATAACCTTGCTTTTTTAACATCTTTGGCAATGCACCTGATTCTACCCTTCGTCTTCCTCGGTAGATCTTCACATTAATTTCTCTTTCAGCACTGATTTCAAGAGACTGTGGTCCCACAATATGTATCCAAAGCGTTGTTATCATCTAGATCGAAGAGCGTTCATTGAACTTCCTTCTCCAAAACTGTATGTATGTAAAAAAGAAGTACGACTTCTCTATTTGATTTTTACCATTCTTCGACCGCACAGTAATCCATTAGCTTCCAAACTTCTCTCCTTTGTTTCTGCTCTCGCCAAAGCTTTACCGGAATAAAAGAGCTTCCCCATGACACGAATTTTAATTTTTAAAATCCTACCTCCTACTTTTAAGTTGCTAAATGTAAGTAGGTTCTTCCTATAGTAGATAATTAATGTTGCTTCACTACTCCGCTCACTTTATCCTTCTTCCATCACTGGTGACTCTACTTACCAGGTACCTAGTAGTAGAACACTTCCACTTTCGCTAGTTTTTGTTGTCCAATCCTCTTGGTGAAAATGCATACTCGACTTTTTCCACCAACCAATTCGTCGACTTTCTTTAGACTATTATTCTAGTTGCAATTCTCCATAGTTTTATTACTCATGGTTAATGAACATACTTAGTAACTTTCAACATATTTTTAATTGTACGACGCGTTTCACCAATTTTCGGCATCATCTGGTTCATAAGTTTGTTATTTGTGTTGATTGTCGTTGTAGTTACGGGGGAGGAGGAAAAAAACAAATATTCGCACAGGGTTGAGGAAGGAAAAAAATGCCGTTAATTGGAGAAATGCGTCATTCAATAAATATGTTGTAAAAATTATTAAGTATTATTATTAATCATAAGTACTCATGGAATAAACTTCTACGAAGTGAAGCCTGCCACTGCCAACTTTATTTTCAATAGTTTTGTTTATGCAGTTCAGTGGTCTTGAAAAATCATATCTCTACCCCTCTAGAATGGCTATTTCATCTGCTGAGCGTAGTAGGCTGATAATTTCCAAATGCACGGGTATCCTCATTTCCTCCTTTACGTATTTTATTTAATTACACCAGTTCCTCCTCAATGTCTGCATTGAATATACTGATAGAATGTAACAAAACGTTCATAGTTTTTAAAGCACTGCAAAACTAATTTTATCCTGTTTTTAATTTTATAACTTTTTTATAAAACACCGATGATAATAATTTAATTTACTAAAAATTATTTAGGATTTTTTCTTTTTATGACATTTTTTATCCACAGCAACATATCATGCACATGAAAAAATAACATGATATAGTAAAATGCTTAATAAAGTGTTAAATTAAAATTTCTGAATGCAATGTAATGTAAAACATATTGTCACTATCGCAAGGAGTGAAAGGAGAATCTCCAGACATTTTAACAACTACTTCTAACGCAAAAACATTTCACTTTAACCTTTTATTCCAGTGAAAAAAGATCTATTTTATCTTTATTTAATCTGTCCCCCATCCAACTGGGCGTACTTACGGCTTCTTGACAAAAGCAAACGCATGACATTATGAAGCGTGTTTGGAGAACGCATTTCCCCAACTCCACTCCGTAGAACTTTCAACCCCCCTCAGCCGTCCCCCCCAACAGTTACCACCCCTCCCTCCCCCATCTTTCCCCTACCCTAACCCTTCATCATCTCTTCCTTATCACCTTCCTCTTCCGTCCATTCATAAATCACTTACTGTAACCGTTTGCCGCGAGTGGAATAATCTTGACACTAATTTACGTAAAGCACTATCGCTGTCTTATTCCAAAAAGGAATTTCACAAGGGGCTATTCAAGTATTACGTAAGACGCTTTAGTGGGGGAGGTGGATTGAGTTTATCTTACGTTGTCTTAAGTAAGTCCTTAACCAAGTAAGTGTCCAACTTACGTAAGATCTCAGTTGCCTCTGAGATCGTGTTTTCATCACTTTTATGAACTATTGTTGAACGAAAAATCTTACCTTGTAGGATTACTGGTTTAGTGGTACGCCTGAAATTATGCTAAACAATTGAAAAACGTACGCATACTTTAGTTTGGAGATACAAATTGAATTTTCAAAGACCACGTGTTTTACGAATCCTGCCGATTGAAAATCGTGAAATATCGTAAACCGTTATCAGTTTTTGCACACTTGGACATGGAATCACCCATATATTTACATATATCTATGTGCGTTGTTTCAAAGATATATGGCAACTTACGTAAGGTGGAGAGGGGAGAGGGGGTGTTCGTAAAATCTTACGTTGCCTTACACAAGGGAGAAGGGGATTAAAAAGTGGTCAAAATCACCTTACGTAATACTTGAATACTACTAAGACACTTCTCAAGGAACGATAAGGTGACTAGTAAAACACACCGTAATTTGCCGAATACACATAAATAAACTCTTTAGAGATACAAATTTCAATGTTGGTATTCATTTTGTATTATTATTATTCATTACCATGAGTCACATTAGCTTCTCTCAGTAGGTTTTCGCAGGTTTTTCACACACCCCTTCATGTGTTGGTGTTTTTCTGCAGTGGGTTTTTTTTCCGTTATAGATGCAAGCCAAAATCCTCATGTTTTTACCACAATTCTATTTACATATCTTTTTGCACTAAATTCTGATACGTCATTATGTCGCGTTAATATTCAATTTCTATTTTTTTGGTATTATGTCTTTGATGTATATATAGCAGTGTTGAATGATGACAATAACAACTATGTTTCAATCCACAGATTAAAAAAACTCTGTGGATAGAAACTTAGTTGTAATCGCCATTATTCATAATTGACTTCCAAAACTGGAAGGATAGAACTCATTGCAGTTTTTGTTATATTCGCTGCATTAATATATTGACGAGGGATTACATGGAAGAAGGGACTCTTAAGGCTCAATCTCACCCCAATAATGCCTTAATTGATTGACTATCTCCATCAAATACATCTATTTGATGAAACTTAGGGTACCTTTCATGATTATGTATTATTTTACAAATTATGACAGGGCTATTTTAGCCATATATTATACAGCTAATATTGATATAGCATTCTATTGAGTGAATCATATTTGTTGTGAGGTAAGTAACGGTTGATCACTGCGAACTTTACATACAAATGATGCTTCTACATTCATTATTTGTATTTATTTACATATTGGTTGTAACTTTTACTATGTATCACATAAATGTGTATATAAATGATCAGTTATCCTTCCACTAATTCACCCTCGCATTCTCTTGCCCCTCTCATATCCCTTATAACCTCTTCCCATCCACTATCCCTCACACCCTTCTCCCTCTAAAACTTTCCAATCGCCCTTCTAACTCTTCCTCCTCCCCCGGCATATCCCGTAACCCTCCCCATTCCACACCCCCTTATTACCCCTCTCATCCCCTCGCCGTTCCCCTCACACCCCAAGCCCACCTTCTTTCTCCGCCCAATCCCCTTCAGTTTCTCTCACTCCCCCCCATCCGTCACCCCAACTTACCACTCTCAAACCCCATGCCTACTCTCCTTGCCCCATGCCATCACCCCTCCCAATCCTTAGCAACCCCCTGCCCTCCCTCTTTCTTTTCCAACAACAGCCTCCACCAATCTTCTTTTTGTGTTTCTTTTTTTGAAGTTTTTGTTTTTGTACGCAGGACCGGTACATCACAATCACTCACGAACTTAGTACGAATCAAAGTCAAAGCAATGATGGTCATAACACTGGAATCTCTGATTTCTCCTACTCAGAACCACCTTTTTGCGATCCATTTTTTAACAAAAAGGCTCAATTTTTTATGCTTGCTCATAAAAGATTATTTTATAAACTTGACAGTGGTAGTCTTCACTTCGTAGAAGTTCATTATGAAATTACTCAGGATTAATGAAAATACTATATAATTTTATAAATTTTTTTAATTGTACGACGCGTTTCACCGATTACAATTAACGACTACAGCAACAATTAGCGCAAGTAACAAACTTTCTGCACCCGACAATGCCATATATCGGTGGAACGCGTCGTACAATAATTTATTTTTGGAAAAGTACTAAGTATTTTCATTAATCATGAGTACCAAGATTTCTGCATGTTTAAGAATTATTTAAGTTTTTCACATCTAACTGTACACCAAAACATTCTAAAATAACTGAATAAATGCTTCTATTTTTTGCTGATTACGAAGTCATCATTTTTCCCGGAAACCCGAGGGAGTTCCTTGCTTTTTCTTGTTTAATTTGCTGGTTGGTTCTAAATATAATTTTTTCATGATTTCCTTGGTAAGTGGCCACTCTGCGCTTACCTTATTAGTTGCGGCTTCCTGAAGCGTAACTGATATAAACAAGCTTCTGCAGGGAGAAGAGCGGAGAAGGTTTTCAATAGGAGGTAACGTCAAAAGGCTTCTTCCAGGTCAACATATCTGACGATATGTTGACTGACGATGCTTGTGAATGAGCGCCCTTATTACGGCAAACATCCATGTTGCTTCTTAATATGTGTGCTACAACGCGTTGGAAACATAAAACAAGATCATTTTGAGCAAGCAGGGAAACTCGAAGATTTCCTGCTCTCCGAGTCTAATTACATCGAAACATCGTTAAGACAGAAATGAAAACATTAGAAATGGTAGATCGTAGCTCAATAAGCCGTAACATTGTTGCTTAAGCCCCGTTTCTGTTTCTTCACTCGACCTAGCCTTCGCTTCACCGAAGCAATAAGAGGGGAATTAAAAAACAATTTCGCAGCGATTCTCGTTTTAATAGTAGGCACTTGTTTTCTTGAAGTCATAATGTATCGCTCCTGAGGGAATACGAACAAATGAATGTTTGCGGCCGATAGTTCGTGGAATTCCACTGTAGGAAAAAGAATAAATGCTTTGACTGATTCTACTGGAGAAAATTTTAATTATCGAGTCGAAATATTTGACTACACAGCAGCATCATCGGGAAAAGGAGTCCTAGGAGAGGGTTTTATGCTGGCGTGGACACCGTGATATTACACGTTTCAGGCAAATGGCAAAAATTATCATATTCATCCACACTACATTGGTAGAACATTGAATAAAGGGGTATCCTGAATCCAAGCATTTTAATTCCAAGACTTTGCCAGGTTATCAACGTCAAATTTAAAATTTTCCTATGGTAATTTATACCGTATTTATTCAATTATACGTGTATTCTTACTTTCGAAAGTTAATTTATAGACCCATAGTACCTCAAATGCTAAAACAGAAATCAGCAAATGGCTATTGGAGCAAATATGATGATTTTATAGATGGACAGCAATCTATTCCCTAATGTATATTTATCAAGGCGATTAACTGAGGGGCCACTACATGCGAGAATTAAAAATGAAGTGAAGAAGTTAGTTCGCCGATTTGATCAAGTATTCCTGCTCTGAAAGCATCTTTAGACAATGGAATGGAACAAGACCACACACATTTTTCTTTTATTTTGCAATTCATCCTTTGCCAGAGGTCTCTAAGTTTGGTGTGATATCATCGGGGCATTGCAACGTTAGCAGACTTCTGCATCACACGCCCTCAGTGTCAAGAAATGTAATTTATCAACAAAAATATCAATGAATCGACACAGGAGAGTTCAAAGTACAAGACCTAGCAAGTGAAACAATTCTGAAATGGTGAAAAATAAAATATCTACTCATAAATGCTATTAAATCTAGCATACAGTGCTATGGATGGGCACTAGTTATAGTGAAAATATAGTTTTGCAATGAGCTATAATGGCTTTGGTGTGAAATATTATCAACCATGATTATTTTTTCTCTTTTTTTCCTCTTCCGCCGAAAGACAAACTATTTTTCTAGTCGAAAAGTCTAGTTTGCTTGTAATCAATGAACTCAGATTGAAATAAATTTGTGCAATGTCCATTTCAATCAAACTAGGCGTTCATTTTATATAAGTCCTAAACTCAGGGTCGATTACTTTCTACGCCGTCAGTAAATGCATCAGTCAGACCCATCAATATCATGAGTGCATAAATTTGTTAAGTATGTTTCATGAAGTAGTATTAAATTTGTCACGGACCAGTGGGCAATTTATTGCGTTGAATTTGCAAAAATAAATAAAATTATGATATCAAAATCCCCTGGTCTTTCTGCACCCCTACTGTTCAGTTAGAACCTCTTACTTAACTGGATGTAGCTGCAAATATAGCTATGAAAATATTTTTTTAAATACGTCTTACGTCTAAATCTTCATGAAAATCATATTATATGTATCCTTCTGCTTCATACTAGTGATGGGTCGGTCGTGAGAGATCGAATTCCGAGAGCAAGTTCTCTTAAAAGAAAGATCGATGAACGACTTCTCTCCAATGACCGAGGCGATCTTCACTGATCGCGACAGGAATGATTGCATGACATCAAATATCGATCACGAGACTTGAGACCGACCAAAAAAATCTTGAGTGAGTTTTATAACGAGAGATTCCAGAGTTACTCGCTCTTTCGTGAGATGTAGGCAGTTATTCGATGCTCCGCTCGGTTGCGCTAACAAAGACGCAGCGTAATAACAGTCAACAATTTACATCACGACATAAAAATCTTGCATCGAGAGAGTTTTACCAGTTTTGCTGGCTCGCTCTTTAGTAGAATAATAACATCATTAAAAATGAAGACCGAATCCGTTACACTGTCGGCAAAGAGACAGCTGGGTTAAGATTCAAAAGGAATGCAATGGAAATTAAACATGATCCAGGTACTTATCCGTTTGTTAATTCGCCAAGCAATGCATTATTTGTTACTGCGTTGGCTATGTAGTGCCGTTATTTATTACGTGCAATAGGTTAATCGTCACTTGTAAGTAGTATAGTACAATACTATATCCCTATGAATTGTTTTCCTTTGCCGCGACGAGTCGTAAATTGTTTGATAATTAAATATCTGAGTCTATGACGTGATCGCTTAGAAATCAAACCTGATACCCATGCCGCTGTATTATATATATACCGGCCGTTTATATAAACAACTGTGATTCATAATGCCAATGCATTTTAAAAATTCAACTCCGCTCCTCTCTCTTCAATCACTTTTTCTAGACTTTGATGGTGTTGCTGTCAATCAAGAATGTTTCCAGTGCTTCATTGGATGTCCGTTGGATTTCCCTTCGTCTGAATTTTCTTCCCATATGTCTTCCGAAGTACCGGCGTGTTAAAATCACCGGTGAATTCATCCAGAATTGTTTGTTTTTGGAATGCAGTTTGCTTTTGGTGTTATTTCAAATATTTTTAACTGCAATCTCATCAGCGAATCCTTTTTTCGGAGAATAAAATTTCGTATGTGCCAATAACTCTCCTTTTCATTTAGAGGAATGGTATTTGAAGAACTTGATTCAGGGAATAATAGCGTGATTCCAGTTAATATAGGTTAGATCCAAACACCGTTCGAGACATGATAACTGCAAATTATGATTACCCACAGGTAATTTGATTCATACTTTCATCATTATACTTTTGTAGTGAATAGTAAGTTAAAAAAATGTACATAGGCTTGATCAGTAAATATCAGTATGAGTTTCCGGAATTTCATTTGCATTTGCACTGAGTGTAGCTTCAATAAACGGTACAATGTAAATATCGTAATACTGTAATTGGTTGTAAACAAAAATGAATTACATGAGTGGGCCATTACATCAGCCTTAGGCATCCCATTGAAATGGACAAGGAGTTATTTCAATCAAAATGTACTAACATGTTTAGTAAGGCAATATATGACTTCATACCACCGATACTATGTCACTTTAAATTGGCAGAAATGCTGTGTGTGAGCAATTAAATAAATAAAGACTGTATTTCTGCGTGCAATAGAGCATCATATACTGTAAAATAGTGCTGGAAATTTGTAATCATCGTATCATCCATCAAAGTGAATATTCGAACATGGCTTTTACACAGGAGCTTAGACCATATTCATTTAAAATTTAATTCCTTGGAAAGGACAAATTAAAATTTCTGATAGTACTAATTACTCATTGTACATCCAAAATCCCTGGTAAATATTTAATCCCAGGAAAATTTAGAAGGAACCTGCAGGAAGTTAGCAGAACATTCATGAGGATAATCAGAAACCTATAGTGACAAAGAAAATCTTATTTTAGTTTAAAAACTGATGCCTATCTTAAACATTGGTGGAGTAATGCAATTATAGCATTGGACTGTTATCAACGTCTGTTCATTCCACATGCAGTTATCATTCCACATTCACTTTAATTCTTATATTTGCCTGACCATGACATTTTACCACCATTATAATGGTATACAGATAGCTTAACAATCTTATTTCAAGTGATCAAAACAGCCAAGATGGACGCTGTGCGTTCCTATTCAAGACATTGTTCACGAGATTATGTAAGCAAAAATAGAACATTTTTAAGATTTTGCTTGTAAGATTTTTAATGTCAGGCATTTTTCGCTAAACACGATACAAGAGCATCTTCACCGTCTAAAACGGCTTTAAAACATGTTTCACCAGTTCTATCCACGGAAAAACATTGAGACAAGCTTTCCCATTGGTTCTAAGAATGACGTCACCAGTAATGAAGTTCCCGCAGATTTGGTTTAAAAAGATTCTCATACCCGCCTTTCATCAAACTTCTCTCCACTTCCTTTTACGTTCTTGAGAAAGCTCCCGCGAGTTAGAGAATATGGTTGGTAGCCAATTCTGGTAGCTTATTCGAAGCAACCGCATCGGTAGCTTCGAGATAGAGAATAAGCCCCCAGGACTTGAGGCATTACATATCCCCCATAATTCTTGAATATTGCTGATACAAGACATTTAATATCTTGAGTAGGACACCTCGTTCCACTAAAATTCTGCCCCAGTTACAACTTCATTCCACTATTTGTTTTTTGCTATTTGTGTTAAGCCTCTAATGGTTTCTACTCAATGACCATTCTCAATCTATACTCTGGAGTGAGCTGGCAAGCTACTTACCATGAGGAAAAATATCCACAGATGCTGAGTGGACTATGTTCCCTTCGTTCCTGCTCTTCGTCCAATCTGGCATGTGTGAGCCTAACAGCTATAATTACCCTTGTTAATTTCTACTACAGGTAAACAATACATCATAGCAGGTCCTTTGATAACAGTTGATTAATATTCATAAATTTACCAAAGATCATGACAATAGGAGTCGACTTAAGACTTAATCATATTGGGGTTTCAAGGAACATATTCAAAATAAGCCAAGTAGTAATTGTAAAAAACCTACACCAACATTTATTTCACTTATTGATTATTAAAAATAAATGGATCTATGAATGGTTGCACAACCCTTGGTTTTCATCACCCCTGATGACAATGACTGAGTCAGACATCGAAACGTCAGCCTACATGGAGACCATCACCCTGTTGGAAACCCGAGAAAGCTTCTTAGGTTCCTCATATCAGTGAAATAAATAATATTAATAATATGTAACAGCATTCATTAAGCATGAAGCATTATAGACCAAATCCATTTTACACTAAAATTTTGTTATAAGTGAAAAATCATTGATTACCTACCATTGCTTTATTATCCATCCATGACCCTCTTCTCCATTAACTTCTTCAATTTATAAAAGGGTGTTACCAAAACTATGAGTGCATACTTGACTTAAATTATGACAGACATTTAATTTAAATGAGGGCATAAAAAATAATTCTATTCTGATCAAGTTGACTTTAAGTCACACAGGAACGACATCTGTACACTTAAGTTGACTGCTAAGTAATTGAGTACCTGGATAACTTGAGGCACACAACTTATCACATGATATTGTTTGCTCTCTGCTGTTAGTGATGTCTGCTTGGATTTGGAAACTGGCTCTCTTCTAATAATTTACTCCATAATACCCTATATTGGCATATATCCTTTGCCTCTATTGCATTCATACATTACTTCATTCACACTCTCTCCTATTCTTAAGACTCCTAATCTTCCTCCTTTAATGTCTCTTCCACCACATCATGAACCCACAATTTTTTCCATCTTCCTATTACGCTATTCACTCCTCAATCACAATCCTGTTCCAATACTCAACTCTAATATATTATTTAAACATTGCCAAACCCACAGAGAATAATCCTTTCATAAAGTCCATTACGGTAGCATGAAGGAAGAGATATTTTCAAAATGTCACAAGAAAATTAATAAAAAGATATTAGCTTTAGTTCCCATAAGTATCCAGTAAGTATATCAAGCAAAAATCAACATGAAATACACTCAGAATATTTACTCTTAATAATCCAAGATGGTATGTATATTGTTCTAGCAAATTCAATGATTGCATGGGGGAAATAAACATTTGTCACAGTATGCACAGCTGATTTTTCTTCTTTGAATCAAAACTAGGTATGACATACAACTGTTATCACTCATATGATATGTAAACACTACTGTTTTCTGATTACAGTTCTATAATATAGAGAGAACTGGCAGAGTGGATATTGGTCTGAAGTTATTGATGGCTATAACCATTGATAAGCACTAAACCATTGTGTAAATTAATAATTGATCAGAGGCTATTCCTTGCAAAGATAATAAACATATATATTGAGGTCAGATATTTAGTAAACATTCTTATAACCTGATTGTTCCATGCATTTCATAAAATCTACAGAGTAAACTAGTTATAATTTTGCCTAGATATAGTATTCCCTACCTGTTACATGATATAGTCTAGTAAATGGAAACTAGAGTAGCAATCAGATAGCAGAGAAACTCACTGACGCTTACATATTTTATTGCATTGCATTGGTGCTTCTTAATGATAGCAGCAATATCATCTAGAGGAAGAACGAATGTAGTGGGTTTAAAATTAGCACTGTCAGTGCCAAACAATTTAAGAAGATTCATCACATCCTGCAATCAGTTTTTAAATCCCTACTCATACACATAATAATAACAAATATTTTGTGTGTATTAGGCATTTCTTATAGGTAGCTTAGAAGCAATATATGTTAACACTTACTGATAAGAAATTGATATGTATAACTGTTGAATACCCTGTAAGACATAACTATAATAATCAAATCGTTTTCGTAACCAATTAACATCTCCAATGTACGGGCAAAAGCATTTTGTGAGGGGGAATTAATATAGCACTAAAGATTCAATACTATAACAAAGTGCATTTTTACTGAATATACATTTTATTGAAAGGTACGCAGGTACATATACAAACCATCATTTAATAATTATATTAATAATATTAATATGCTTTTTAAACATTTAGAATCTATGTGGCATTGCGAAAAACATATTTACTGAACATCAATATAATTGACTAGTTTGATTAGTTATCTAAGTGACGAAGTGCATGGTGAAACCCCAACGATTTTAATCGATGGCAACAAACGAAGCATGTTTTGTAAGGAGCGTTTTACATTAGATATAAATCACTCAAGTGGCTGAAAAAATTCATATATTTCAACAAATATTGAGAATAGTAAACGTGAAGTCCTATTCAGTTCACTTATGCACAAGAAGTGCTTCACGAGAAGAAAACAACATCACGACAGAAGCAACTTCACAAAAAAGTATTCATCGTAGGACTGATTGTTATTATTAGAATCACAGATATATATATACACAGCGAATGTCTTGGACTCCTGTATTTGCACTAATACTCTGAATTTATGCTTTATATTTACGATGTAAACAATAAACCACGAATATTACGTTAACCTATGAACAAATCTTCGATTTTGGCATTTATTAATATTGTAAGCACTCGACGATCACGAGACAGTATTTCATAAGCACAGTAACTAAATTATAGATATATAGTACTATGTAAACAAACCTTTACCAAAGTTGAACGTTCGCTTTTTTACATGCAATTCACTCTTAGACAAACACAGCAGCAAACTATGAGATTATTTCAGGGGGTACTGTAACTTAAAAATCTACGACGTAAACAAACAAAAACCCACCATTAACTTCACTATATAAGCTATTTTTGAAGCACTAACTCTTGGTAAATTTACGACATAAACAATAACTTTAGCATAAGTTTAACATACACTTTCTTCGTGTAACTCACGTCCAGAAACACAACGCAATATTATGCCATTTCAGAAGCACAGAAACTTTTATAACCTCCATGGTGTATTTCCTGTCATAACACATCCATTAGGAGCGTGTCTACCTAACACAAATAACCTTTAAATATCAAAATATCACCACAAGAACACACGCAATACATCACAGCACATATAACATTTGTAATCACTGAATTTCCATAATTGCATTGTCACTTAAATACACGATAAACCATCGTTTCAATATTCTCGACAAATATTACGTCTCGTGAACAAGTGAAACAGACTGTAATTGAAAATTGAATTTTAGTGCTACAGTCGGATAATTTGCTTTAAATTCTTACAGCCAAAAGAAAACGTTGATCGTTTCGAACTACATACCAAAATAAAATTTCGCTACTAAATTAGTATTAATCATTGGTTTCTATAATGAGTTGTTAATAATTTGTGGTCGATAAAATGTCACTCTTCAATAGTTTTGTAATCAAGTGGGATATTCCTAATATTCTTCGTATAACTATACTTAAAATCACAAACCAAGAGCATTGTGTAAAAACAAAACAAACCTTCGCACGATTGCACAATTGTGCCTTCAATTGTTTTCAAAGAATTACCCACAACTCCACGGAAACCGGCACTGAACGAGGTAGCTGCACTGAAACTCTGTGCCTGCTCTGTGCTATCAAGAGCAAAGCTGTACACCTCGGTCATGCTTACAGTATGAAACTCACGAACGACCAGATTTTTTATCTATCACGATTTTCCTGAGAGATCATTGATCGTAGGCAACTTGGACTGCTCACTAGCTGGAAAATCGGTCTCTCTGATCGACGATCGAAGATCGAATCACAAGCGGGAGTGACCGACGCGACCGAAATCTCTCAAAAGACCGACTTTGCCCATCACTACTTCATACTTTTGGCCAGGCTTGTAAGGTCTCCTCTAAATAATTGATTCCACCTTATTGGTCAATTTCTTGGTCATCCAGTATTTACTAACAATGTCAAGTAAATCAAAATTCAGATACGCTAGGTTTTTTAACCATACTTAATCCACGAGACGAACCAAAAATAATACCGCAAAACTGTCTACGGAGTGAACCAAAAGTAAATAGTGAATAGTTCCACCAGTTGGAAAAACTATTCAGTATTTATTCTTTTGGGAAGCGAGCATTACTGACCCGTATCATTTTACTTTATACAAATATTAATCATAAGATTTCAACATAAAACGAACTGAAGATGAAATAAAATTTCTGAAACAAATAATTAACTATTTTTTAATCTGTTCAAAAATTAAAATTACTTTTAGCAACAAGAAACACTGTGCAAACGGTGAATACTAGAATTGATGTGATGATTGTTAAATATAAGGTGCAAATTTCATGAATATAGGTCAAATAATAATTATTTTTAAACTTTTTCCGACGCACGTTTCGGATGTTTATTCATCAATCTTCTGGGCTATAAACAATGATGTATGATGATAAATGATTGACAGTTCTGTTTTGGTTACATAATTGTAAATTTACAGACATAAAATATAAAAAATACATAGACATATAGACATTCAAGATTTTTACCTTTAAAGTTTGGTGCTGTTTTTATTTATTTACAAATTTGGTTGCTTGGATATATTTCTTTGTTGAATAGTTATGTGTCATTTATTAAATTATGATAAATTTTGCTTAGATAAGTAATGTAAGTAATAACATAATTTACTAAATGACACATAACTATTCAACATAGAAATTCCAAACAACCAAATTAAAATGGTAAATAAATAAAAACAGCACCGAACTTTAAAGGTAAAAATCGTGAACTTCTATGTATTTTTATATTTAATGTCTGTAAATTTACAATTATGTAACCAAAACAGATCTGTCAATAATTTAACATCATGCATCATTGTTTATAACCCAGAAGATGGATGAATAAACAATCGTCGAAATGGATGGATGAATAAACAAACGTCGATGGATGCCGAAACGTCGGCAAAAGTTTCAAAATAAAAATTATTTGACCTATACTCATTAAATTTGCACCATATAAAAAAGAGGTAGAGAATAAATACTATTTGAATTGTGATTTTTAAACTTGATACGACGGAGAAACATGGTAAAAATGCATTCATCTTTTTTACTTCGTTTACTTATCTACTTGAGGGAGACAAACGAGTAAATACTATTGTATATATAGTGTTAGTTTCTGGAAGTTCCAGTAATTAAATTAAACCAACAAGGAAACAACACAACAGCGACTACATATCGCAAAAATAGCAGACGCACGACGGCAGAGGATGTCAAAAACTATATTGCCTACTCTGAATATTGAATGTCGTAGCCATTCTCAGGCTAAAAAAATACTTCGTCTCAGTGAGTTTGTATGGTTGAAGAAGATAGTAATTGCCTGATAACGAACAAAAGTCACGTTTAATAAACTACGAACCTTTTACAACTACATCATTACATGTAAAATTTTGGGTTTCCTAACACTGAAAAACTGGTCGAAGGAATGATGACAATATTGTTTAACTAATTGCATTAAGCAATCAAACTCGTCGATTAACCATAACTGCTCCTTTGCAAGGATTTTTAAGGGGCCATTAAAATAATTAATACATTTTTACTTGAACTAACTTCATTTGAATTCTAATTACGCTGTGATGTTTTTTTTTATTTCCACGTGATATGCCAACGGGATGATATGGAGCGAAATTCATATTTTAGCATATTTTTCTTAAAAACTTCCACTTAAGAGAAATAACGTTTTCGTAAGATAGGGATTTAAAAAATAATATGCTTAGTCTAAAGACCAGGTGTGCCAACAGAAATAAAATTGTTATCGAATAGAACAATATTTGAATTATAGCCCACCTCCACCTGAGGTATTGCAGATTCTTCATGAATCTTATTTCACCACGCTTATTTTAACTTCACCTGATTGTTTGTTGGTTAGTCTGGATTTAATCTTGTAATCGAAATCCAACCCACCTCCCAATGTTTGATGGAGCTGAAATTTGGCACACATCTTTACTCTCGATGAAAATACATGAATCAGTCATTATCAGTATTCATTGATTCATTCATTAAATCATTCATTAAATTCACTAATTACCAAGTTATTATACTAAAATTAAGTGGTTTACATTTTATGAGGAAAAAATTATTTTTCCAATAGATGGTACTAGTAGATGTTAGCAATTATAGTGAGAATAAATACTTTTAATATAAATTTCAAAGAACCGTTGTACACCTAATATAAAGACTAAAAATAAAAAATTATAATGCGTAAAAAAATCCTTTTTTTTTAACCACGCTAATATTCAAATGTGATAAAAAGTAAAAATGAAGTTTTTCATCACTCGGAAAATAAAAGAGTGGGCTTTTTCTTAATCAGCATCCAACCTCTGTAATTTATATCTTAATCTATTTCACATACGCCCAACTATTATTAAGAGAGTGATGACATTTATTTAGATTTATGATACTCTTGAATATAGTCGTGGTCTTCCAAAAAATATTTTTTAAAAGTAAAATTATTATATTAATTACGTCGTAAAAGTATAAATTATTCTTCTTAAATCATCTAACGCATTTTTCATGTTCACCAAATTTACATCAAGTTGGTTTCATCAATATTTGTCTATATCACGGTTTTTATGAGAAAGGACGAATGCTGATAAATGGTTTTTTTTTCTGTTCGCGGAGGTCGTTCAATGAACATTAGCCAACAATGGAGAAGATTCCCAAGTGTGTATGTTTGTCGAACTACACTCAACCGCCCAAATTGTCTACCCGGCCATTGAAGTGAGGGGCGGTAGAGAGGATAGCTTGAAGCGATGCAGAGCTTGTTTTCCTCTCCGAGGTCTCATTCCGCTTGTTTTGTGCGCAAAGGAAAAACCTCGAGACATTCACGTGCATCGTGGAATCAAACAAGTTCCCATGTCAAAGGATGTTCAAACCATGGACGCAATTAACTTTTACCTATAGTCCACTGCACTTACCACGTTAACAACATACTGGGCCATGGATACTCGAATTTACGGATAGCAGACTCCCCAACTTCGGCGTGATACCTTTTTGAAGCTGCCAACCACGGCGCCACTGTCATGAATTAGTCAGTATAGTCAGATGATCCATATGTATCACACGTGTTTTCGATTTTTTTCCATTGTGAACTTACGGAAATTACGGCTAGTTAGGAAGAAACTAATGGTTTTATTCGTCAAATGATAATGTTAGAACGAACACAAATACAAAACTAAATAATTAGCGTCAATATGGGTAATGAGCGTAATTCACGAGTACTTGAATTCGGCAATACATACTTTAATTGATCACATCAAATTATTTTATTTTATTATATAGTATTTTTATCGGCCACCCTCTTGGCATATTATATATTTATCACCCGAGTGATTTTCCAAGAAGTTTTATATATACTCGACCTCACTCGACTATATATATATATATATATATATATATATATATATATATATATGCATAAATAAAACAGTGATACACTAAACAAACACAGAAACACGCAAAAAGGACACTCACAAAAGAAAACTTGTACGTTTCGGCGTCAGGACGCCATCGTCAGCGGTAGAGGATGGCGTCCTGACGCCGAAACGTACAAGTTTTCTTTTGTGAGTGTCCTTTTTGCGTGTTTCTGTGTTTGTTTAGTGTATCACTGTTTTATTTATGCATGTGCATCGTCGCCGAGAGCGATTTTCTACCAAGACATTTTATATATATATATATATATATATATATATGCTTTAGTAGGAAATGAGGACCAATCAAATCTCGAGAAAAAGACAGAAAATACATAATTTTCCTCTATGCACGTGAAAGGTTATAAGAGACGTCCATACCCAGACAGCACATAAAATTTTGTATCTGTATACGACGGTGGACAAACAGGATACGAGAATTGCCATTTGAAATGTTCGCAAGAGAATTTTATGAATATGCAAGCACTAGTTCTCGAGAGAATGAGCATACATTTTAAGTTTACCCTTGCACATAACATGCAGAATTAAAACAACGTAATTAATGCGCATACTTCTTTGCAAGAAGGATAAATAACTTTAAGAGATATTAGTATCCGCTCGTACATAATTGGTACAGGATACTAGTATCTTGTCCTGACAGGTCTTGTACACGGTGCGATGGAACTATTTGCAGGCGCGGAGGCTCACTTTGGAGCGGTCACCGACTCGTTCGCCGTTTGTTTACATATGAGAGTTTGTGACTGTGCTTCTCAATACACTAGTCGGAAATCAGAAGTATTTACTTACAAATCATTTTAAAAGTTGCGTGAAGTACCCTACATTCGTATTTCTGGTAATTGTAGTGAAAAATAGGTTTATTTTTACTCTGGTGGCATTATTTTTCGTGCATCGTCATTTTATGTGCAGTTCTTTGTGTTGAAACTCATAATCCAAGACATGTCATCATCCATCATAATCATACGCAAAGTTTTCCTGGAGGATTTCCACTCATTTAGATAGCCAGATTAATTACCAACTAAGTGTTTTCGGTGATAGATACGGATTTCATTATATCGAAGTCATTATTTGGCTATAAGACTGTGATATATAGGGTTTTTTAAAAGGAGCAATGCCCACTTGTCGGCGGTTTTCAAGATTGTGGAGTTCTAAAAAAGAGAATCCTGGCAAAGAAAGGAATCTCATTGTGAAAGAAAGGTGAGTGCATTTAATTATGTTGAATATCAATTTCAATATCTATTTTTGAGGCTTGATGCAAGTATTTTAATGTTGGAGACTTTAATGTGTTGTCTTTCAATTCGTGGATGTGCTGGAACACATTATTAAGCTGATAATGAGATAAACTAATAATTTCATATCTTTGTAGCATGAGAAAATTGTGATAATGATAAATGATCCAGTGATTTGTTTCAAATCGCTCTTAATTTGGCCAATGTTATTGTAATTCTAATTACTGTTGTCAGAGTTAACTTTAATATTATTTTCATTTAGGCGTCGTGTTTCAAAGTTATTCTCCCCCCGACGATGTGTAGTTCTCTCATTTAAAGATCTTTTATGTTCTTCTTATACTCGTTGGAAGAAGTTAATTTAACGGAATCCTCTCAGAATTCATAATACAATTGCTAGACTAGATTTTTGCTGACACAATTCGAATTAAGGATTAATTGACACGATTAATTAATTAATCGGTAATGATCCTTACTGGCTTTTCTTAACGCATAGGTACTCATTAAAGATACATTGTCTGTGTAATTTCGAATTCAGTGTTATTAGCATTTTTAATATGCATGCAAAACGTTCATTGATGCGGAAGGAAGACCGTGAATGTAGGAAGTGTACTTTCGTGTATTTCAGAAAAATGTGCACATGCGATGGTGTAGAAACCCATTTCCAAGCAGTGATATAAGTTTTTAATGGGCTATATATATTTCAATTACAGGAGGATGTGCTTAACTACTTGAAATGACTGCATTCATAGTTATTTTAAACTTAATAAGGAAGGAGATACGTACGAAACAAGAAATGTTGATTTTAGCTTGGACACATTCTGACATGTGCATCAAAGACTGTTATGTATTTTTTGCTTTAAATAAAAATGAAGGTATATAAATATATACGTATATCTTATTTATTCTTTCTTTCCTATCCCACACATTATTATTGCCTTCTTCTGATGTTTGTGGGGTAATTAGGAATATTTTACCTGACTATGGAAGTGTCCAGCAGATTATAGGATTGTGTGCTATTTCGGCAATTTAACGAGTAATTAGGCATTTGTGCATCTGAAATTCATTGGAAAAGTATTAATATTTAAAAGCTAGTGAAAAAATGTGGATGACATCGGCTATTTGGTATTCCTGCGCGCCTAGCAATATCCTTTCGTACACGGTTCGTAGCTGACATTTGACTAATAATTATCGCGTTCGTACACGGTTTGGTATTGGATCGTATCTAGATACGAAAGGATACAACGGGTACTAGTATCCAGTTCGTCACTGGATGGTATCTGCATACGAATTAGATACGACGGAATCTGTGCTATCTGGGTAGTTTTTGTTACAAGTGCGTGGACGTCAGCACATGAAAGGATTATTACCTTCAAAGTTTTATTTGTGAAAAAAATATGAAGAGGGCATTCCAGGAGAGCATTCTTCACTTCGTAGGATGGACGTTGCTATTTGGAACGGCAGGTTGACGACTGCTAAGCTTTTCGTGGATTTCCGCAGCGTTGGGCCTCTTATTACTTTTATGACGTTTGGATAGCACAGCAGAATTCATCCGCAGTTGAATTACGACGTGCCTAGGTCGTACATATACGCACCAAGAGACACAGCAAAAAAACTGACAGGTAGTGCTCGCGACGGTACCGATTTCTTCAAGCGTGAAACGCTTTCCGTTGCTTGCACACTTGTGACGAGGTGCTTGGCGCGTTGTCTCTGCCGCTCTTAAACCTTTCGTGAACGTTCTCAGATATTAAAACTAGGGAACGTGAGCTCTACGGCCTCTTAAAGTGACAACTTATAAGAATCTCCAATTTATCACGGCCATTGGAGATTTTTATAACTTGTAAGTTCTCATAGATTGAAAACATAATTGGTTGATTTTTTGGGTGGTGACCTAAAACTGAGATCATTGGTGGTATTATGGACAAGTTAAAGGAAGGAGGAAGGAAAGACATGGCGCACAGTGGTCCCAAAGCGAAAACAGCTGGCCAAAATTAATACCGCTGTTATTTCTCCATACTTACTACATTTGAACGTCGTTCAAACAGATTTACGACCCGCAGAATCAGAATTTGGAGTTTATTTTGCTGTATATTTTATATTATTGTTTTTACAACACCAATTATTTAAACATTTAAATGTAATAAATTTAATTGTACTTAAATGGTTGTTCTGCATATTTTTAGATCCCTATAATCCAAATTGAATGTTATTTCTGCTGTTTATCTGATTTTAATTTTTTTAATTAATTGATAAATTATTTAAACAATTTAATGTAGCTATAATTAAAATTGAACAGTAATTAAATTTGAACTTTTGTATAACTTTGTGTGAAATTTGTGTGAAAATTATAATATTTGTGAAATTTGAACTTATTTTGAATAATAATTAAAATTGAACAGTAATCGTTGTTCCTATATTTGTTCTATCCTCAGAATCCGAATATGTAGATTATTTTTTCTGTATCACTGAATGTTATTGTTTTTACGAGAAAATTATTTGAGCAATTAAAAAACACACACTAATGGCCATTTTAATCGGATATATACGGAAATTCGACAACTAATGTTCTGTTCTACACTGTAAGATTTTTAAAAAATAAATCACTTCATGTAATGACTTCATTCTAATTATAGGCGAGATTTGGACCCGCGATCTTCAGTAGAGCCGTTTCGTGCGTTAACAACCAGGATTGGAAACTAATATGTATGCCCACCAACTTTAGCACTAAATATTTTATTTGTTTTATTATTTAGCTGGGTATTATTATTATTAATAGTAATAAGAACATGACAATTTATTTCCTTAGTTGTATTATTAATTATTGAATATAACAATTGCATGAATTTAAAATCATCGTCTGATAGTTAATCAGTCTCACTATCGGTCTGCTATTCAGCCAGAGTAAGATGACTTTGTAACTCTGCAGATAAGGGATAACATTTATTTCTCTGGACACCTAAAATTTTGTAAATGAAGAGATCGGACGTCAACAGCAGTCTTTGAAACAGATGCTCGTTTGTTGCCGTTCTTGGAGATTTCCTTGTGTGGTGCTCCCGGGATCTTCGGAAAGTTATCTTTGTTCCTGGCCTCCAAAGCCTCTTATGATTATAGAAAAATAGGAAGCGTAGTTGGGATTAATGATTTAAAAAATTAACGATTGAACTTAATCGTTAAAAATTTAGTTAACTATTTAACTTAGCCGTTACTTTTTGGAAGAGTTACCTTTTAATCGTTAAAATTATACAATAACTGATACGAAACTAATATCAGCTAATTTTTTTCGTTAATTTTTGGGGTATATCGACCTGTTCGAATTTTCTTTTCTTCTTTTTTCATACAGGGGAGGACGGATGTCCGATAAAAATTGTTAAATGAGAATGTTATTAAAGTTTAATGACTTTTTAAGTAAAAGTTAAATAAATCATTCTTGAATTTTAAGTGTGTATTTTTTTTCCCCAATTGCGAAAAATAGCTTTTAAAAGTTACTTTTAAAATGTTTCTTAAAAGTAACTGAAAAAGTAACTTTTCAAAAAAAGTTACTATTTGTTAACTTTAACTTTAATCAGTTACTTTTTCGGAAAATTAACTTTTAACTCTAGTTACTTTTTACAGAGATTAACTTTAACTTTGATCAGTAAATTTTGTTTGGTAACTTTCCGAACTATGATAGGAAGGATGGCTTCCTTGGCTATAGCTGCGCCGTGAATTCGCAGCTGCACCGTGAATTAGAGCGTTGTAGAGAACCGACACCGCGGCTTCGGTATTACGTATACTGCTCGTGGCGACAAACGCCAAAGGCACCACTGCTTTTCGGTGGACGTAGTAAACTTGTAATACTCTCCACAAAGCAGTCAATCAACGATCGGGATACAACTGGAAACCTTCCGCCTGGACCCTTACTTACTTACTTACTTACTCACTCCCATGGCTATGTATACCCTAGATGGTATTTGGCCTCACCAACTGTCTGCCTCCAATTCTTCCGATCTTTTGAATCCACCTCGCTGACTTTTATTCTCCTCATATCAATGGTCACCTCATCCTTCCATCTTTTATTCGGTCTTCCCGGAGGTCGCCTTCCATCAGGGTTTTCTGTCCAGACTTGTTTTAATATGGTATCTTGTTCTCGTCTCATGACGTGCCCTGCCCATCGCAACCTCCGGCTGTTGGCCTCAGCTACAACGTCCGGTGAGTTAAAAAGATCCCTGATTTCCTTATTATGTTTTATTCTCCAAGTTCCATTTTCTCTTGTGGGTCCAAAAACTTTCCTTAACACCTTATTTTCGAAGGTAATTAACTTCTTTTTGTCGATAACCCATGATTCAGCTCCATAGAGAAGAATTGGTCTTATTATGGTTTTATAAATTTTAAGATTGATTAGATGGATAACATTTTGGATGATAGCAATTTATTTAGGGCAAAAATGCTTCTATTGGCTGAATTTATTCTGCTTTGGATTCCCTGTGATTCACCATTGTTTGCGCTGATTATGGTACAAAGGTATTTAAATTCATTTACTCTTGCAAAATTGTGATCCTCAATAGTAATGTTTCTGGAGTTATCAGGGTGTCGACCAAAGGACATAAATTTGGTCTTATCATCATTGATTTTCAGTCCTACTTCTTGAGTTTCTTTTATCAGAATTTCTGTCATGCTTTTTAAATCTTCATTATTTTCCGCTAGCAATACTAAGTCATCTGCAAAGGCCAGCACTGATATATTTTTCCTTATCCTTATTCTTAAGTCTGTCTTCCTGATTTCTTTGAGTGCTTTCTCCAGTGCTAAATTATAAAGTATAGGTGGACCCTTAGTATGAGAAACAATTCCCACGAATCCACCAAACAAACCATATTCTTAAAGCGCCACGATACCATTGAAACTCCGTCAATACCGATTTCCTCATTACTCACTTCATTCTTTGTTAATTAAAATAAACTTTTCTGCACTAAAAAAATGAATCATTCCCCTAATTAGGTGATCCAGAGTCATCGTCTACAAATTAAGTATTTACATCCAATCCATCTTCGTCCAAAGTTCTGACATCACTTCTACTCTCTTCAGCAACAAAACAGTTTTAATATTACCTCCACTTTAAAATTCTCCACTTTTGGCGGCCAACGCAACAGATGATAAATGGTTCCCTTCAAAAATTGAGTACGTACACATTGCATGGGGCGCGATAAATCTGATGGATTGACGCCATGAGGTGTACTACTTTTATGTCAGGAGAAGTATGAAATTTCATCTCTTATCTTACAAGATGGATTATTTATAATAAGAGCTATGTGGATATTGCGTAAATTTTGACCAAATTCCAAAAAAAAATAAAAATCCCTTTCTAAAATAATATTGATGTCATTTTCTTCATATCCATGCTACTGGTAGTTTATCTGATAACAAAAGAAGCTTAACCATTCCACATTTTCAAAATAAATAATATTTGTTATGTGATAAGAATAAAAGGGAGAAGTCTTGACACAACGGAAATATTTCATTATTATTAGGCCATATACATTTATATTTTTCGTGTAAATCTGATACTAGAGGGAAATTAAGTCTGTTATGGAATAAAATAGTAATTAAATGTGGCCCATGCTCCTAATCATTAATTTCCTTTTAGTTGGAGAAGGCATGCAAAGATAGCAACCGTCAGGCATTATACCTTGTTAACAACAGTCACAGTCGGAAAAATTAATGGCAATTGAAAGAGTGTGGAAAATACAAAATGGCAATTAATTCAGTGACAGAATTTTGCGAAGATGAAAGACTTGGGTTTTTTAATAATTTAGTCGCAAAGGAACCTTCACGATGCCAGGTATTCCATTCGGGAAGTGTTAGGATTTTTCAATCTTTGGGATTGAACACATTATATTCCTCACGTCCTCGGAAAAACCGTTAAGCTCTCTTATACACGGGGCTAAATCAATGGAAAATTTAATAGTTTATGACAGAATTGATAAAATAATTAGTAGCTGATAAGGGACTCGGCTCTATACACGAAGCTACTCTTGGAGTGACGGTTTCTTTCCTCAATTAAGAGAAAATGTCGGTGTGGGTACTTAGACGGCAATTGGTACTGTTACTTAATGTCAACTACTGACTAGAGCCCTGCAAAAATACCTCCGTGATAGGTGAAAATCGGCCAATTAGTTATGAGTCGCTGCCTCAGCTACCTTTACCACGGAGAAACAGGTGGAGAGCCCGCACCCTGGCGGATGTATCGGGAATCGAGGCCAAGTATGGCTATACCCGATGACAATTCTCAATCATCATCTGAGTAATCTACAGGTTAAAGGTAGGTTATGATGAAAGTCAGAGAATATCCAAAAGACTCGTGCATCCTATCTACGTATCTACCTCTAGTATTTATTTCTTCATCTCATGTCAGCGTAAGTCCTACCTTTCTTCATCCCTCCCATAAAACCTTTTTTCCCCTACCCCAACATCCTTCCCTCTATAACAGCCTTTAGCAACCCATGGCCCCTCATTACCCCTTCCAGCCACCTACCCTGATGTCCCCTAATCTCATCCACAAGTTGCCTCTCCTAGGCCGCCATGTCAAGCACTTCGTTATTTGTCTTCCTTTCCATCCAACGCACCTTCTCTGTCCTCATCCACACCCACATATCGAACGTATTCAGCCTATTTTCGTCTTCGGTCCACGTTTCTGCCCCATATAACGCCACTCCGTATCAAACTTTTCACCAGTCATATTTTTATATCCTTACTTAAGGTCCCTGTCATCAGCTTCCTTTTATTATTGAACGCTACCATCGCTATCGCAATTCTCCTCCTAATTTCTTTGCTACTATGTCCTGTTTCATCTAGTGTACTACCCAAGTAATTTAATTGTTCAAAGAACTGCGGAACTGGCCACGCAGTAACTTTAACTGAGTCACCCGCTGGCTGAAATTCAGTGAGAGATGAAGCCTGGGTAGCTTAACTGGTAGAGCACTCGGCACAAAATCTGTCTGTCGGGGGTCTGTGTTCGAATCGCAGTCCAGGCGAATGATTTTGTTCACAGTGAATTTCACACAATTATAATTAAATTGTTCTACTTGCTCCAATTTCCCGTCGTCGAGAAGTCCCATGAAGTCGAGAAGCATGAATGTGCTCTTCTCAAGGGCCTTGTTCATTAAGAAATCTATCCATCCACGACCTCGGCAATGTCGATGGATGGATGAAACCTTGATATGTGTTACCTACCACTTATTATTTTGCGTATAGGAGAAAATCTCTACATATTTAATCGAATTCTTTAAAAATATGGCATGTGCCATAAGGCTACGTGATAAAAAAGTGCCTTAAGCCTTACCTCAAAGAGTCATTAAAACGTGAGATTACAAAATAACCCCCCGGGGGTTATTTTTGTAATCTCACGGATACGGAAGATACGGATCAAGAATCGAAAGAGCGGATGAATCAAATAAATAGACAGGCAGTTCACCACTTGAGAGCCGAAGATGGTCACGCCTCGCCGCCTGGGTTGTGGAATGGAACTATGAAAAATGACGTAATTTTCCGTATTTTTCGACGCATTCTCACTTAAGTAAGATTACAAAGTAACCTCCTGGTGTCCTATTCAGGAGCGCCTCGTAAATTTCGAGTCTCGAGAAAGATGGGATTTTGACGTCACAGACACGAAAACGTCGAAAAATGCCACATGGTTGGAGCGGTTTGTGCTTGTGTACAGATTTGCGTGAAACTTTTCATACGTGTTCTTATCTGTAGCTAATATTTGTAGATAAAAGTGAAATAAACTGCAAGTAAACGATTTGATTTCTTTGCAATTCAAAGATTTTTTATCAAGTAGCCTTAAGGCACATGACATATATTTTTAAATAATTCGATTACATGTATATAGAGATTTTCTCCTATAAGCAAAATAATAAGTTTCATGTTATTATAATGGTAGCTAACACATATCAAGGTTTCATCCATGCATCGATATTGCCGAGGTCATGGATGGATGGATTTCTTAATGAGTAAGGCCCTTGAGAAGAGCACATTCATGCTTCTCGACTCTCCTTGTATTGAATGCAAGGCGGGGAGCAGAAGAGGAACACACGGCTCTGGAGGACACGTGTTGAGTCCAGGGCAAGGTTGAAGGGCCTAACTATGGCTTACAAACTTCCGCGCGGCAACACATCCATTACCTCGAGTTTCAGGAGGGAAATTAGTGTAGAAACAGCGCCGCGTGCATTCCGAACCTCTCACAAGGTAGAAACAGCGCCGCGAAGTACCATTTTCACGTCATCTAGTAGGGAACCACAATAGATTGGAGAATGTTACCGAATCAAAACTCGGCCGTGGTGTAGAACCGATAGCTTTGCAATGTTCTCTTTGCCTTCAAAGTTGAGCATATACCCTGTTTAGTTTAAAAAACTAGGCTTGAGTGATTTGCCTCTCAGCCTACTTCTTGGTGCTTCTCCAAAACAAACAATAATAAATCCAAGATCAATAAGCAATTTTTAAAAAACTTAAATAAATCAAATTAACCTAAATTTTTAAAAAATAAACTTGAACCAACTTAATTACTCATTAATAATCATAAAACAAATACACAAAATACCCTAAAAACTAAATCTTCTTATCACTCTACGAATTATATGTTTGGAGGAGGTACAAAAGAAAATATGAAGGATATATAAAACCTTTAGTAAAACTTTTTCATCAGTTCAGATATAGACTCTATCATGAAGCTCATGGCTCCTCTGAACTCAAGTGAAGTCAGTAAATGTTTTAATAAGACTCATAAACATAAAGTTTAATATAACGCCCACGCTGAACATAATTTCTGTGTTATCTTTTTCTTAAAAAAAATCCATTTTATCTCTCCGTTTGCCAAAACTCAGCTAGCGAATGGCATAGATTGAACTTTCAAGGGACATGACGGGTTGCGCAACACATTATTACAGCCATCGTTACTTTTGGCACCTCGCTACGTACTCCAAGTGCCACAGGAAATTCGCATGGCTATGCACCGCAAGATGGCTTAGAGCGCAAGGAAACGGGAGTGAGCGGATGGGTGCATTGCTTGAACCCTTGGCTCCCACCATTCACTTTGATCCCTACATGTTTCGCACACCCTTGGGTGAATGACGTGCATCACCAAAGACCCCTTCGAGAACGCGTAGATTTAATGCTGTTTCAGATGCGTCGTTGATTCCGCCATGTTTTTTGTTTCCTCGTATATCGTTGCCTTAGGGCCGTATTTATAGTCGTTACCCAGCAGTCCCCTTATCCATCCCCTACCCAGCAGGCCCCTTGAATAGAGTATTTGCGTAAGTGAGGTATTTTGTTGAAATTTATTATAGCGAGTAGTATTTGGTTTCGAAATGCCACGTACGAAATACCAAGGTATAATTCCAACTAATAAATTTAATAAATAGCTTTTAATATGCATTGTTTTAGCATCGAAATTGCCTAGGTCTAAACGCCCAACCATTAGTTCTTCGTAGTGTGACGTCATCTCCCATATTAGCAGAAGCGAAATAGCCTAGCTGTGCGTTGAGAGTGAAATAGTATTTGCCTTTTCGAAGTTATTTCGATATTGGTTAATTAATAGCTAAAGTTTCGTCCGCACGCTAAGACTACACAGTCACACAATCTCCAAATCAACAAATGGTCGACTATGGGAGATGACGTCAGAGCCTACAAAACATGGCGGACCAGTGTTTCGGCGCAATAATAATTTATTAGATTTTATTAGCTAATAAAAAAATAACGAAAAGCCTCTCGAGCGTCAGAATGAAAATTTAGGGTCTGAAGTATCGATAGATTTTTTAGATGTCACTTCCCAAAAGTGTGCAAATACTCTAATAGAGTCCTATAGTCAAAATTAAGGGAGCTGCTAGGTAGGGGATGGTTGGGGGTTAGATCTGGTAAATAAGGAATAAAAACGGGGGGAAATGGAATTCGTAGCTCAAATGTTTCGGTGGTGACGCTCGCGATCAACATGGATACTGATAAATAAAGAGCCAGACGCAGCATGAAAACTGTTAAGATGGCCGCTCGACGTGCAAATAGCTTCAACGGTGTGGAGAAGAAGATTTTGTGTGACCTGAAGCATAAAGATAGAGTGGAAAGTAAGAAAACGGAAGCAGTTTCTTGCCACAAGAAGAAGAAATATTGGGAAAAAATATGCTGCGAGTGTATATGAACATCCTTGGAATGAGTCTGGCGTCATATCAGATATTTATCGATTAAGAGCAAATCTCACCGTTGATTTATTAACACCAAAACTTCTAAATTATTATTTTATGGCTATGCACGTTCATTAGAGTCAGTTTAGTTATATCTGTCGTGTTATTTATTCGATAAGGGGGCCCTTGGTGGAGCATGCATCTCCTGCCAGAATTAGGAGAGGCTAAGGGGGCAGCTGGGGGTGGAAATTTGACTATAAATACCGGTTTTGTCAAAGGGGCCTGCTAGGGGCTGTGAGACTGCTGGTTAACGACTATAAATTCGGGCCTTAATGTACTCCATTTTTAAATATAACTAGGGTATGTGTTGTTATTACATTTTCATACAGGTATTTTGCGTTTTCTTAAAAAAAAGTATTATGTGTTTTCCAACATTCATTTTTGATTTTTCAACGCTTTATGGCAAGGCATCTCATCAGCTCTGACAGATTTTGCAGCGTGATTCTGAAAATTTGAAACACGAAGATCTCAAAATGAAAGCTAGTGTGACTCTCCATCTTCAATATTGAAATTTTGCGTTGTTTCACCAATAACGTTACATGAAATAATTTGTCGCTTTGTAGGTAGGTACATTCCATACTTTTTCACTCTTACCGACCATGGTTTTGACATATAATATGTAATTTTCAAGGTGAGATTGACACTGTCAATGCCATTGTTGGGATGTCGAAACCATGGTCTGTAAAAATGAAAAAGTATGGAATGTATAAAACGAGAAATTATTATTTTCATGCGTCGCGTTTCAACAAAGACAAGCCCGAAGCTGAGGAAATTACGTTTCCCTTATAAATGCATCGTCTTTCATGGAGACGTGAAGATATATATTCATTTTTAAGATAGTCTATTCGAATTACCTTTAAATGAATAACAATTCTATTTTATACCGCAATAAAATCAAAAGTTTGGTGGTAAAAATATTTTTAAAGTAAAATTAAAATAAAAAAATAATTTTTTAAGTCTTTGACTGATTGATGACCATTCTTTCCCATTTTCTACCACGCTTATTTTAACTTTCCCTGTTTGTTTGTTGTTTGACTAATTGGAATATTGAGTAGAAGTAATCATTTACAGTGAGAAGAAATGCTAATTATTAAAATTTCAAAGAACCGTTGCGCAATTAATATAAAAGCTAAAAAAGTAGAAAATAGTATTTTGTAAAAAAATACTTAAAAAAAACCACGCACATATTCAAGTGTATATTCACACATATCATTACTTAACATATGTGTGAAGGAAACGACCTACCTCTTATTTAATAGTCAGATCCACTTTTCAACTGCGTTTTCAATACTTTATTTTTTTATATAAAATCGCGTGAAAGAGATTTACCGCTCGCCCGATAGTCGCGTCAGCGAGTTTCCAGGATCGGATTATTATAATGCGGCCCCGAAGTGAGCATAACTCTCGCACGGATCACTCAAGGCCGTCGCTTCTCGTCGGGTCCAGAATCCATAGATCAGCGATATATGTATTTGTAGACGGACGGCGATTTCCAAAGCCCCTGTGGATAGATGGCTTATCGAGAGGAAAAAAATGAATGAAACATGGTGGATCACGTGACGTGCGGCCTAAAAGAAAAAAAAAGAAATCGGCGACGTTTGAAAACTCAAATAGGACGCCATCGTTCAAACCCGCAATTGGATGACAAATTGAGGTGTTCGTTAAACCCTCCCCATTAGTAACTCCACGTACACTCCCATTTTAAATATGAACAGGCGGTATTCGTACTGTATTATTCTGCGATTCTTGCGGAGTTATTTAACATTTTAAATTATCCATGTTTAAAGACTTTACTGAAAATAAATACAATGACAACAATCGCAGTTTAAAATTACGCTAATCTGCATGATATCAGATGACTGAAAACTAGTAAGTGATAATAGCTAACTTTGATATGCTGATTTCAAAACTGTTCTAAGTTTTCTTCTACCACGTACAGTTTTTTTTTTCAGAATGGACCCAATTTAACTTCTAAGATTTATTGATAAGTGCATTACATGTGCCAGTGGGTAATTATTGTGCGAGGGATATTTCTCAATACAAGCTAATGAGCCTAAGGTTAGCCCAAGCTAATGAGCCTTAGGTTGGTACAACTGCTGCATTGTTGTGTGTCCTTGGGAGCGTCATTAACCCTTCATTCATTTTCGTTACAAACATTGCCACCGCGTGAAGTGATGTCAATATAACTGTGAATACAGTAGTTTAAATCTTGAAACCATAATTCTTATTTTGCGTGAAAATCTGACGTGGTTGAAAAAAATGGTAGACATTTTTTGAATCAGCATAAAAAATTGATCCAAGAACACCTATTCTTAATAAATCATCTGACAAAAAGTTCCAAAATGCGGGCAGGTGTTATCGATGCTCTATTCCTCTCAATCGCAAGTAGGCATACGTAAACTCTACTTAGTTTAGAACTGTGAAGTACCTAGGGCACATGGTCTGGAATGAATGGGGAGTAATTTCACTCTAGTGTTCTGAAGTAAGCAGTGCACTAGAGCAAATGAAAAGTTTACACACTTTTTGCGTGTCGGTGCTTAGTTATTTATTGACTATTTAGCTGTAAGAAACCTAAGGCGCCTAAAGATGAGTTACTTGCTATGTTTTCTATAATATTAATTTAATCCTAATTCGAGGTACGCAAATTCTCCAAGCCAAAACACCCTTAGGTAAAAATATCGGCATTTTAAAATGTAAGTGACTGTGGCGTGTGGAAAGGGATTCCCATAAAAATTGTGTGTATCATCACTTTAGAGAGTAGGAAATTACGTGAAAATATTTTAATGGAAGCTGCCGTGAAGAAAGCACAATATCTGAAAAGATAAGCTATAAAAAACATGAAAAAATAACTTTAAAAAATTACCACACCAGGGTATCGAACTCCATACCTTCGCAGTCCACCACATTACCACATTCTACCGCTTACTGAAAGGAATAGGGAGTTCATAGGGCCTAAATTGGTTTTCCTGATTTTGGCTCCATCTTACAGCGTTACAGAGTCAGTCAGTCAATGATGAGCGTGCCTACCTAGATACCTTATACATACCTACTAATAATAATAAGCATCCGCTTATCTCACCTCATGATAAAATGAAACTTGAAATCACTAGCACCACTAGGCATTCAACAATTATGAGCATCATGATTACGATAAATTAAGAGAGATATTTTGCCGAACGGATAGTTATGGGAATACGTTTTTCCCCCGAACAATAAGGGACTTTAATAAATGCAAGGCGTATTTTCATTAGAGCGTTTCCTTTTTATATGTAAACGGCTGGTGACCTAACACCCCCCGCCACACGCCTATTGAGGCGTCTTGCGGGGTAGTATGTAGATGCAGATGTAGATGATTTCTTTGGCTTACTTACGAGATTAATATACTTGATGGTTTTGCTACTAAAAGGACTCTATAGAACCCGAGCAGGAAAAACGCCAATTTGAGACAGTATGGCGGCCACCGCTGTGCCCACACTAACGTTTTTACAATTTTATTTTTTTAAATAAATTAAAACTATTTTTAATTTTCTCATAAATGTGTGAAAAATGAAGTGAAAATTAATACCGCCATAGATAAATGTCGGTGCGCAGCTTAAGCGCACTTTTACCTATTCGCATGTGCATACATTTTGAATGAAAAGGCTATACTATATTTTTCCACAATACATTTTTATTTCGCACGACCATGGTTTCGACAGTTAACTACCATGGTCGTGTGAAATAAAAAAAATTTATCGTGGAAAAACAAAGTATCACCTTTTCATTCGCAACGAATGGTAGCAATTTCCATAAAGTCACGCCGGGAACCACCAACTTTATTCGCGTGTCCAAAATATATTTCTTACTCATGCTTCCAAGATTTATTCGTAGTCGTCGTTCGGAATTACGGCTTCAAATTCTGAATCCTGAGTTCAAATCCCGACTCTGGTGGAGGTGTAAGCGAGGAATTACTATTCCTAACAGAGTGCACAGCGAAAAAGTTTCAAGCGCATTAGCATTCATTCTATTGGATAGGATGTTAAACAGTGGACCCTTTGGAGCCGTTCTTAAGTGGAGAATTACGCTTACGTCTGGTTTCTCTCCATCCTCCCTCAACCTCACCCCAAAAATAACTCTTTCCTTACCAACCCAGCCCACTTTCTTAAAGAGCAGATTAATTTCAACGCCGAGTTTCTTTCCACCCTTTCTTTACATTATGGATAATGAGAATAAAATTAGGGAACTAGACTGCAGAACTGACAGATTAAAAATGTCCTTTTATCCGCGAACGATGAAAAACCATAACAGCTGCCAATTAGACTTTTAACTAGGTTTGTTTATAGGTAGTGTAGCTTTTAGCAGTATTAGTACTCCCTAATACTTACATCCTTATCTTCTACCTAGTACTTCCTGCACGCCGTGCATGTTTTTTACATAAGTCTTGAGTCTCTGTCCATTAGTGTAGTTGCAAAATACATAAATACTAATTGTCCCTCTAACATTTATAACATATTTATAGTGTAGTGCATTCTTGTGAGGCTTCGCCTCTTGTCAAACCTTAGCTATTTATGCTAATTCATCAATAGTCGTAGTTGCACTAACTTTAGGGTATAGTGTAATGCATGTTGGTGACTACTCACCCCCTGCCACACACCCTTGAGGTAGCTTGCAGGGTACTTTGTAGGTCCAGATAAATTCCACTTAATCCTTCCCTTGCTAAACCTACTCACCTGTCCTCAGTGAAGGCATTCTCGTTTCGCATGTTAGCATGAAGTATATTTCACATATACAGGTTCCCACGATATATGAGAGCATCCATTCCACATGAACAAAACGAGACTTATAAGCATAATCGCATGTTAAATCTCCTTTCAAGTGCGTAGGCTAACCTACCATCACCTAACTTTAGTAAAATAGCCGTAAATTTTTTTATGGTGTATTTTTACGGTTATTGCATGCCTCGTGTGGATCTCACCCCTGCCAGAAACCCTAAGAGTGCCTTGCAGGGTTGATAATAATTAAGAACTGAGACGGACTACCTCCCTGACGGTAAAACATGTTCTGATAGAGTTCAAGGAATCGGATTCGATGAGGAAATGTTCAATATCCAAGCGAAGATATATATGCCGGATCATTCAGGAGACTAATCCGTGGTCACCGGTTGTAGTTTTTTTGCATTTGAATTACCATTTCAATCAATATGGATCACGTGATGACCTTTTTAACAACGAAAGTTAACTAAGTTTCAAGAATCTTATGTACATTATAATTCATCTTTTCAAAGTGTTAGCGGGGACCGGAACACATCAGTCCACCTTAGCACCCACGAATGACAATGAGAGGAACAGGCTATGCATTGAGTAACTTTCCGGTAGATGTCATTGTGTAGGCACACAATAGTCACGGCGAAAAGTTTCGTTAAAAGTACCTACAACTAATTCGGTCGAATTACTAACTGAAGTGGTAAACATTTTATTGCGGAGTTATTTCAAATTTTACCCTATCCATGTTTGACCCCTTTTCTGAAAAAATAATACAAAGACAACAATCGCAGATTACGATTGCCGATGTTCTATTCTTCTCAATCACACATAGACACACGTCAACTCAACTCTGTTTAGAACTGTGAAGTACCAAGGGCGCATGGTCTGGAATGAATGGAAAGCAAATACACTCTAGTGTTCTGAAGTTATCAGTGCACTAGAGCAAATGAAAAGCTTACACTGTTTTCATGTGGCAGTGCTTAGTTATACGTTTACTAGCTAGTTGTAAGGCACCTTAGGCGTCCAGAGATGATTTTCATACTGTGTTCGCTAAATAATTTCAATTCCTTATTTCAGGTTCGTAAATTTTCCAAGCAAAAACAACGTTAGGTAAAAATAACGGGATTTTAAAATTTAAGATATTGAGGCTCAATCTAACTCGCTTTGACCCCCAGAATTGATGAGTGCATCATCAATTTAGAGAGTAAGATATTGCGTGGAAATATTTTTAATGGAAGATACCATGAAGAAAGCACCATGCCTAGAAATATAAGTGAAAAAAACAATTTAAAAAATAAAAAAATATTTACCACACCATATTTACCACACCAGGACATCGAACTCCATACCTTCCACCCCAGAATCCACCTCCTTACCATCGGTCGACTACTTCCATGAAGGAATAGGCAGTCCACAGGGCCTATAATACGTTTTCGTGACTGTGGTCCAATCTAACCAATAACATCATTCTAACTCATTGCAATATCCAAGGAACATCAAGATGGATATTAGGAAAAGATTTGCAAAATACTTCATATGGAGCATTGTGTTGTATGGATGCGAAACGTGGACGTTGAAGAAGAGACAAGAAAAGTACTTAGAAATCTTTTAAATGTGGTTATGGCGACGAATGGCGAAGATTCGATAGAAAGATAGGATCACGAATGAAGAAGTGCCATGGAGGATTGACGAAGAAAGAAGTATACTGAGAGAAATTAAAAAGAGAAAGGCATAATGGATTGGACATATTTTAAGTAATAACTGCCTACAGAAAATAATAATAGAAGGGAAAATAGAAGGGAAGAGAGGAAGAGGAAGGAGGAGGTACGGAATGCTGAAGGATATAAAAGAAGGAAGGAGTTATGCGGAGATGAAGAGAGAGGCCCAGGGCAGAATGCTGTGGAGACAACGCTACCGTTGAAACCTGTCTGCGGACAGTAGCACCAATGATGATGATGAACTCATAACTAATATTGCAACTGAGCTAAGATAATTGTTTTCTCACTTTCACGTGTAACTGAAAGTTTAACTGCGTAAAAATTATTGCTTATTAAAGTGTCAAAGACTAGAAGGTTGACGCTCCTCTAATAATGCAATAACATAAGCTAATTACCGCAGTCACCGGTGGTCTTCCCCAAGTAACTTAAGTATCCAAATCTTACACCACTTCCCAACATTCTCGGACGGACTGGACTAGTCAATCTCCCGTGAAGTCCCGGGGTGATGGACGTGAAAGTAAAGGACGCCGTCACGTAAACAAAACAACAGCGATAGGATGGCTGGATGGACAAGAAGTGAAAGGAAATAAGATGAGGCACGTCATCCAATCAGCTCTTGAAGAACCTCACTCACTCTGCCACGCCACTAAAACTTCGGTCCAACCCTACCCAACTATTAACAACTAACAAAGGTGATAAGATTGATGAACAGACAAAAAGTGAAAGGACATAAGATTGTGCAACGATAATTGATATTCAATCAAATCTTGGAGAACCTCACTCTACCACGCGACTGAAACTTTGGCTTTATCAGATGCTACTAAACGAAGCGATACCCGGGGGTGTATTCTGTATGGCTTCGGAATTTCGGAGTTTCGGCAGTGATGAAATATTGACGTCACAAACATGGAAATTTCAAATTGGGCCATTCAAGAGTTGAGATTTGCCGGGGGCATTGACGTCACATCCACGGATTTTCCGGGGTTAAAATGTGTCGAGTCCTTACTTAATGAGGCCCCAGGAAGTTAGTTCCCTCTGCATTAGAACTAACCAAGAAAAATTGGCATAAAACTCGAAAAGTCTCATGGAGAGTAATTCATAAAAAGTACACGGTGGGTCGGATGGTCGTAAATCTGTGACATCCTTGACTTTTTCGTAAAAAGTAGACGACACCGGGTTTCTCTCCTCTCTTCGACATATATATATATATATATATATATATAAATTGTAAACCCGTAGAGACGTATGGCAGGGCAGGTTTATACAGTAGCCATGGAAAGGAATATGAAAAAAGTAAGAACAGCGTGAGGAAGAAAATGAATGGAATTTGAACATAGTGTTCTAGATAGATAGATAGGTAAGAGATTTATTCAATGCTCTGGGTACATACCCCTAAAAGCAACAAATACGTAACGTACATGATATTTTGAATAGTTATTAAATAAAAACAAAACAAAAAGAACAAAATTTACATAGAATCAGGAATTAATTACATGCTCAAAAATAGCTAAAACATTAGCGTAACAAATGTATTGTTTGATTACTGCTGTATCAGGTACTTAAATATAACATATCTACTTGAAGGCTCCACAGTCCAGTCCAGTTCCAAGCAGCAAAAGTATATTTACATGACGTTTTGAATTTATATTAAGTAAAAGAAAAAATGGTTTTGGTTTTTAGCCATAAATCACGAAAGAATTAATTTTTGTACCCGTCAGATCGGCATCTTATATTAATGATTTTATCAGAAGGGGAAATAAAGGGCGCGGTTAAAATAACATTCTATTTGTCATCCCGAAAATCACCTGTTCTGAAATTTTCAGGTAATCTAAGCCTAGCGCGTAGCTTCGGAGTGATTCCCGACCTAGACTTTCCTGCAGCTGTTACATTATCTGTTCCCTCGCAGTAGTTCTCAAGGAAAACAACGGCTTTCTTTAGTATTTTTATTTAGTTCGCGGAATGAAACATTCTGTACAGGGTCCCAAATTCTCGCGGCGTATTCGAGATTAGGCCTAACGAGAGCATAGTTGCATTCCACAAGTGCGATCTTTATCTACATGGAGATTAGTGTGAAATTTACAATCAGGTTCTTATAAGCGAAATATTTTGCAAAAAGTGAAAATGTCGCCTTTTGCCGGTTTGGTTTTTTGGCGATTCGATGTTATTACAACACGTAGCCATATGGTGCACGAGGTATATTTCGTATTAACTTGAAGGCATATGTACATACTTTATTAAATATGTGAAATAATACATTTCATGACATTATAATGGTTGATAACAAATATCATGGTGTCACGTCAAGTCAAATATTAACAAAAACTTATTGCTGTGAGATTCAACGGATAGGCATGTATACCTACCTAAATTAAATTTAGCCCAAAAATTACATTCTTATTTGATAAATGTTTGACGCATGCACTCACTAACCCACGAATAAGACTCCAGCCACCTTAATGATAATTTACGTTGTCTAATTTGAGGCCAAAAAAGTTCAAACTATTTTGGTCATACTTTAACCCCTAAAGAAATATTTTGTACTTTTTCTGCCTTTTCTACTTTTGTACTGGTAGATATGATGGCTAGAGAACTGGCTTCACATAACATTGTCCCGAGATCGAATCTCGGATGTGACGGATATCTTTTTTACCGTCTCTACTGCAAGTAGGACACTACCATGAACAGGATTTCAAGTGTTCGTGCATGGGACGCTAAACCGTTTTGACCCCTAGGTGTCTTCCGTAAAGAGAGGGAATTCTCTTATTCTTACAATCTAAAGTGGCTATCAAATGAGGTCATCTTTCACTATCCTACAAAAATACAAATAATGTAAAAATAACACGCAGGGGTAATACACTAATTTCATAGTGTAAAATCAGTGAAGTATGGCAAAGTGTTGTTTTTTTCATTTCTAGATAGTCAAGCCAATTTCGTTAGGTAGAGCTTGAGACGGCGTTTTATAACAAATAGAAGCAAAATAATAGTATATGAATTATCTGGGGCGAAGAGACACTCATTCGTTAGGATTCCGAAAGCATATGAATTATCTGGCACTTATAACAATTACAAGCACTGTGGAGGGACCAAGTGATTTAAGTTTCATCAGTATGAAGTGCTTCTAAAAACGTACCTGCCCCGGATACAACTGCCGGAAGGCTAATAAGACAATCAAAAGAGCGAAGAGCGGCACTAAATAAAGCTTTAAAATTGGGTCATGACTGTTTTTTTCTCTCTTTTCTTTTATCTCTCAATCTCTCTCCATGTCTCAGACGCTGACACAAGTGAGAGAGCACGAGAAGGCACATATGTATGCGTGTATCGAGTGTCGTCTCTCCGCTTTACGGCGGGCGTCCCGAGCGTGGGTTGGGCTGATATGCGTCACACTAGGGTCGTATAGCCCCGCTACGTGAGAGATTCATCCTGAGTGTGTTTGCACGGAGAAACAAGTGACTGGCTTGCCGTTGGGCGTGTTCAAGGAAACCAGAAAAAAACTCGGAAATTAAAAAGTACATAATATGAAATACGTAGAGTTACTCTTGTTTTTATAAATATTTGTTGTCAGAAATGATTGAGACCATGAGAACGACGACAAAATTCTTTAGTTAATTTCCAAGTTAACATGTATAGATAAAATTTTGAAGTATTTAAAAGCTGTAAAGTTACTTTTTTAAATATTCGATTCTCATTATTTTAATTCTGCTATATTTTTTATTAAAATCTACTCTTCATTTAAAGGTATTACATTTTTTTAAATGCTTTAATGTGAATCTTTATAAAACTATTTATTATTTTGTTAATACAAAAGTTTTGTTAAGTACTTAAGTTTTGTGGCCCGGAATATGAGAGGGATACTCGTATTGTGAGTTAGGGTTACGTATGTGACCAATCAGATTAAAGTTTCCCTAAAATAGTCTTTGCATATTAATTACATTTAAATTCTTTAACCTGCTACTTTATTCTGAATGAATGTATTTGCCAAAATAGTAGGAGTTGCATTTATTATTTAATAATGAGGCAAGATGATTGAATCGGTGATGTATAAGATGAAGTACTGCCACTTTTACATAAAAAGAATTACCAATATTGTACTTTTATACACCTATACATAATGAGTGCATGTGAATATGTTGCAGACCGTACCATGAACAACAATGCGTTAAGTGAAACACGATATTCTTGAGAAGCATACGTGGTCCGCTAAATTTGCCTTCAAACTTTTGAAAACCATTGTATACTTTGCAGAGTAAATAAAAATCGATATTTAAGTTACTATAAACAAAATCCTAGTTGTGAAACTATGTAATAAAAATAATAGAAATGAAAAAGACTAATTATACCTCCTATTTTCATCAATTTACGTTTGCTGAATCGGAGAAAATAAGAACGCTTGTCATGGTAATGCTTGGAAAAGTGCCAAACATCCGATAATTTACGAATCTTTTTGCATATAATATTCTACCGCACATTGCTAAAGAATCACATAAATAAGTGGGATTAAATATTTCCAGCACATATTAAAGAGTAAGGCTTAACTTTATGTATTATTATGAATAAAAAAATGGAATTGCAATCTGCAGTCTTCTGTGTGGACTTAAAAATAAATCCTCTAGTCTCCTGGCTTTGAATCCGAGTAGCTACGATAATAAATGTTTCTGGGACAAACTACCCAGTAAAATCCAATACAATAGACAGCATTCTTTTAGATCAGATTTTTTCCGAAATGAAGGGGGACGGATGGACACTTCTGAAATCTTATCTACATAAGAAAAGCCCTTGTCACTCACTCACTGACTTAGGAACGCCGTAGTTTGCAGCCACAGTCACTTAAAATTTTAAAATACCGTTATTCAACCGCTTGCAAGAAATTTTATAAAAGGGAGAACCATTTCCAAAATAGCAGGAATTGCATTCATTATTTGATAATGAAGGAAAAAGATTGAATGGGTGATGTATAAGATGAAGTATTGCCACTGAGGTCCGACTGAGAAAACGCTCCCTTTCATCTTGCAACGACGACAATCCCCAGAGATTCCTACATATGCAATTACAATCAACAAGTCTGTAGGACTAGTCGTTTGAGCACGTAGGGCTTCAACTCCAAACAGCAGTATTCTCACACGTACAACTCTACGTTGCTCTCTCTCGCAAATAAACTGAAATTTTTTTTTTTTAGTTTTGGGAATAAACTCATGATATCAAGTGTCATTTAATTTTAATATCTCACTTGAATATGTGGGCGTCCCGGGCGCCTTTTAAAACCTAGTTATACAATATTTCGATTGATTTAATAAAAATTACAGGGATATACAATCTGTTTAGTTTCTTACAACGCGTTAACTGATATGTTCTTAACTGAATTGATATTTTTTTATTTCCTATGTAATGCAAGGATTTATTCACTAGCGAATGTAAATGTGTGAGACGTGGCGTTGGCATTTCCTGTTGCGCCCCACGTTATTCGACCCGAGGCCAGGGTAACATGACGCGGAAGTGGAAGATCTTCTTCCAGCCGTCGCAGGAGGACGCTCCGACCCCACTCCGTACCCTGGATCGATATACAAGAACGGGGAGTGGGGTGGAAGACTCAGGGTTTTATTGGGTTTCGGTGGAAGGGGTATTCGACCCTAGAGGGGTATATGAGGATTAGGGAGGCCATTTCGTGCAGCCTACCTACATCTTCCACCCTATACTGGACCATTTCGCAACTTTGTTTAAGGTCTGCCCGGTTCCACGAAGCGTGTGAGTCCATTGAGGCGATCATACAATACTAGAGGGGTCTTTCATCGAGGAAATTGACGCTCGAATAATGGTCTTGCCACGTGCAAATCTTCTACATCTCGTGGTTGCCATGTTCAGAAATTATGGTTTCCAGGAAAACTTGAAACGAAAGTTGAAAAAAAATGAGTTACTTACTTACTAAAGAAGGCATTCTATAATAAAATGAGTCTGCTAACATGTAGTAACACAAACCTGGAAGAAGGAGAGACAATCTAATTGGACAAATTGACATAATAGCTAATTGAAAACAGTAATGGAAGGAGAAATAATTGGAAAGTTAAAAGAGAAAGTTTAAAGTGGAATAAATCAGGCAAACCGAGAAAGGACGTCGAAGTGAATACTTACGCACGAATGAAGTTTTTGACAGAGGAGAGAGTGAAATGGAGAGCTGCAGCAAACCAATCTTCAAATTTATGACTACTGGCAATCATCATTAACCGCAGTTAGAACTCTCTTAAGTATCTTAGTTTGAAAGTTAAAAATTTTCAGAGCTTTAAGTCACTCGGTAAAACTGAACCATTTTTATATTCATATATTCTTAACTTTCTCGATGAACTCAAAGACACTTATCCACCTATTTCATAAGATAACCTCTAGAAAAGATTCTAAGCGTACGAATACTTTTCAGTTATAGAACCAGAAATATTGTATTTCATATATTCAGGGATTTTGCCAATAGATTATGGTTGCAATTAGTTATGCAAATACGTTATGCAATTAGTTCACGAGTACCAGATGACTCTGATAATATTTTTTATCAAATTTTCCCCTTTGGATGTGTAAAAACATGTTCCGAAAATGTAGTATATGCCAATTTATAATATCTACTAATCGTGACAAAAATGAAATAGTATAATATCATGCAACAACATTTAAACTAAATTTAAAAAACCCTATTTCTTCGAAAAGTTATCATATTGCATGACTGACTTTCGTCAAGATGAAGTGAAATTCAAATTATTACGATGATTGTAAATAATAAACTTCTCCACGATATAAAATAGTGATGGAATACATTCTAACTGGCTAATATTATATAATACAATTTCATGATTTTTTTATTACATACTCTAAGGAGTCAACGATTGTATATGCATGATTCGCATGTTCACAGCGATCATAAACAGATCCTTTTAAATGTCGAAATCGTTCCGAGTATATTTGAGCGTCGCAGTCCATTCAGTAGAGCAACCAATAATAGTGATTTCATAATATCGTCCATATGGTCTGGGACGTCAGCAATAACAGCCTCAACAAGTGGAGTTATTTTTTTTACAACTTGGTGGCACAGATATTGAAGGAATTACATTAAAAAGTTTAAGGAGATACAATTACAGTTCTATGCACGAACCAAAAACGATTACCCTTGTCACCTGTCCGAAGCATCAGCAATAATAAGTTCGAAGATTGTTTTTCAGTATAGTTTTAACGCTAGAAGGGACCCAAAACTAACCAGAATACTGTAACATAAAATTCTATATTAATTTTTATACGTTCAAATTTAAATCGCCTTCAAATTCCGATTTATTTGAATTGATAGTATAAACGTATTTTCATCTTTTCGAAGCCGTACTTAAATTTCAGCGGAATGATAATTCTCTCCTACTCAATCATACTTTAATGATTACCATGAAAACATTTTTCATGAAATCTATAATACTGTGTGTAGTGCACATCGAGAGATGTTGGAGTCGGCAATCCTTTTTTGCCACGTGGATGTTTAACGATGTTGGTGTTGATATTGAGGATATTTTGGAGATAAATTTAAACATTGCCAAAGTCGAACACGACTCTAGGTTGTAGGTCTTAAACATCAAAATCAATTTTTTCATTTGTCAGAGTTTCTATTTTTATTTTAAATATTTTACACTCATAATCGCATCGTTTGCCTCATTGCTTTTCGATTGATTGATTGACTTTCATTTAATTTCGCATCAACATTATGTCGTTAGCGCCAGAATTCCGTCAATATCCCATCGATGCCAATGTTAAGGCGAACATATATAAAATATTAACGATAATATGGCGGAAAATAACACTTTCACATGGACAATATGACGTCATATTCCACGTTCGTTTTCCAACGTCGAAAAATCGATGTTCCTGCAACGGACGTCTTATAGTTCTTTATGCATCACTCGAAATAACCCCTCATCAAGGCAATATATGTACAATTCATTTGAGTGTTAGAACTAGTTCTAATCATTATTTTTTTTATTTTAGGGATTAGTGGTAAAGAACATTGTGAACTACACGATGGATACCTGAGGGATATAATAATTCTTCTTAGTCATATTTTCCTGGGATATAATAACAAAAACATGTGCATCAAACGAAGTATATTGCAGTTTCTCATATCGAACATTCAAATATTAATGAAGCATCATGTCGCAATTTTTATTTTGACCTTATGAAATACATTTTTTTCTAAAAGATGATATATCATATGAAACTGACTGGTCAAGTCATGGTAAAGTAAAGTGCATGATATCACGTTGGTTGAAATAAATAGACTCATAAGCAGCATAAAATGAATAATGGAGTCTTGATTCCATATTTTAAGTCAATTTTAGAATAAAAGACCTTAAAATATTTAGGAAGATTGCGTTATCACCTCAGCCACCCAAAGTTCCATCTCAAAGTAGGACCCGTAAAACCTTAGTTGGAACGTCGTAGTCCATTCATCTGATTCACACAACAATGGTGTTTCCATGAAAACATTCCGCGGTAAAATTCTACCAAGCGAACTAATTTTTCACCTCAAGTTGGTACAGATAGTGGTGGTAGTTATCAGCTGAATATGGTGAAGTATTCGAGGTGATTATAAACTAAAAACAGAAAGTGTTATTTCATTGAGAACTACGAGCAATATTTTTCCAAGAGGACTTGTTTTTTAAACACAAGGTGGCGCAACTATCAGCGTCGTGTTATGTCGTACTAATACAATCAGATTTCCACCTCACATGTAAGGATTGGAACTGTCGATTTGAATTTTGCTTTTATTCATCGGCTTTCGTATTACTTGTTCTCTCAAAATTTGAATGATTGACTTGTATTTGATGACGTATAAATTTGAACTCATTAACGCCGGAATAATGTTTCAGTCACTTTGATTCCAGTTTCAAGTTAATGACATCAAATGTGATTGGCAATTTGGCAACGCAAAACTCAGATAAATTTTGAGACAGTTTCTCTCCACAATGGGCAACAACCTAACCTAGCGAGTATACAGAAAAATGGCTTATTCATAAATATAATAAATAAAACCGTATTAATTCTCTATCTTTCAAATTGGTTTTCCAACTTTATTTCCTCGGAAATTAATAAAATTGGGTCAAAAAAGTACGACTTTTAAAGATGGAGTCCCCTTTAATCCCAAGCTCATGCCATCTTTTTTTGTCTACTTAAAATTTATCATTTTTTTCGTTTATGGCCATCAAGGTATATTTCCGTTATTCTTCTTTCGTTACTTCATCTCCAATGAGTAGGTATGGTAAGAGTTCTTAATGAATAAGAATGACTGGCGAAATATGAGGATCTCTTCGGAAACATACTTGCGAGTATTTTGTCAATTTATATCACATACTTAATCTTATTAAAATATACAATCTTACTAAATCTGGTATGTTTTTACTTATGTTGGTATGTCTCTGAATATGTCTGGGTGTTTAGGGAATTCGCTCAGGCTTCAGCCAATAAAATATAAGTCCATAGAGCCGTCGATTCACCCACTAATGGCCGATTGTAAAAACAGAACATGTGTATATCATAGAGTTATGAGAAAAAATGAAAAAAAAGGAAAAACATGGCACACCAACTGACTAAGGATAATTACAGTAAGAAAAATCTCTCCTTTATAATCAAAATCAGACACAACAATTCAGTAATCAAACCAAAAAGTCTCTATATAACCAAACGCATGTTATCCATGATATCAGGAGAAATAGAAGAGACAGGAGGAATGAAAAATTATCAGAAAAATGCTAGGGTCACCATAGACAGCCAATGATGACTTTAGGAACAGAATGAATAACGACCTCTAGAAGAAAAAGAATGAAAAAAATATCACTATTCCACATCGCCAAGCTTAATACAGTTAATTGAATTTCTCATGCTCAGATCTTAATTGGTTTTGCTCCTATACGGGTAAGAGAACGCAAGATTGGGTCTTGAAGATAACTTATCAGCTTGGGCTCCTGATTCATCTGTTTTGGGCTCATCTAATCTGTTTTGAGCTCTATGGCATTTTCTGTAATTGTTAGTGACATTCTGTGCGCGATTAAATATAGCAAGTACATTCATATTTTACTATTCAAATGCAAGTATTATATTTGCAAATGACCTTCAAATTTACATTCACTCTCCGATTGATAAAAATGCAAGTAGCATAAGTTTATTTATCTAAGACGTCAGGGAAATTACTATATGGGCAGAGGACAATGCTCTTTTTCGCTTAGTGAGCATCGTCATTGTAACAACATATCGTAATTTATCTCCAAAATCAATAAAAATCATCTTCTTCAAATTATACTGAGTGATTATATTGATTGCTGCCAAAGTATGCCAAAGACGTAGTTTTCCCTATCATTCAGAAAAGTACATACTTTGGGTATCCAGAAAATGTGCTTTTAACAATGCTTTTTGATGAGAGGAAATGGTTTAGAAACCTGGCTTTTCACGTGAATAAGTCACGACGTGCTGCGCAGGCTTTCAGGCCAAAAAGGACTTACGAGTCTTATCAACCAACCCTTAGGTACTTCAGTGTAAACTAGAGTTCTGATTTACAATGCACTGCCTTTAGCTATATGGTAATGAATATTTTCCCTTGCAGAATGTGATCGTGACCCCCCACGTCTCTACGCGGCTCCGTGTGCAAGAAGAACATTGGTTTTCAACCTAAAACCCTATAATTCTGCAAAATCCCCTTTATTTTCTTAAAAAATATTGTAGTTATCTAAAAAAATAAAGCAAAATAGTTACTAACAACTGTAGCAGCATTAGCGAGTTCCCTGTAAATTCAGTCTTACGACTTAAAAAATTCTGGGTTTTTGGAACAAAGATTTTTTGGTGTATCTGTAAACATAATCGCACCTCTTTCCAAAATTCCAATAGAAATTTTCAAAACTTTTTCGATGTGCCCTATTAACCCAGTACAAAACAATGCTTTGGATTGCACACTTGGACTCACCCTAACTTGGAATATGACATGGAACCATCATGTCAATGACACATGTGATGTAGCAAGCATACCTCTCCACCAACTTAAAGTTAACAAAATTAAAACTTCACAGCAACTCACTCACTATTTCTATACGTAAATTAATAATATTCCCACGGATATTCCTTTCCTTTGATTATCGCTGCCTTATCTTTAATAACAACCCGAAAGAGCTTGAACAAAGTTAACATAAGCTACCGAATTCTTGTGTGAGATTTGTATTTGATCTAAGAAAGGACGCTCGTGTGTCAAACTACAGAATAGGTTTAGGCTGTCAAAATATTTCTGACCGCGAATAAAATACCAAATGGGGAATTTCTTTCATAAAGTTTTCTGGGAAGGAATCACAAAATACCTTAGATAAATGTCAAAGATAAGGTCAAAAATCATCCAGAAGACATTTAGTATGAACATCAGTATCATCGAACTAATCTATGTACCTATATGAAAAGTCGTTTTCTATATCTGCCTCTCGATTTTGGAATTCTCTTCACGAAAACTTAAAACACTCGAGTTGTACAACTACATTTAAAGTACATCATACATGACTCTACTCGAGTAGTGTTAAATTGTTAAATATACTTGATAATTTAAAGCCTGCTAACCCAGAGTTATATCTATACATATCTGAAATCTAATTTTTGTATCGAAACCTCAATATCCACATAATGGAATCCATGTATTTATATTCATACCTTTGTATCTTTTACATAAATTGTATTACATATAATGTTGTATTCTACCACTGTGTTGAGGCAAACCTACTTCGTACTAGCATTTTCTGCATCGGTAATGCCTAAATCTTCATAAATATATACTCTATGTTATTCGACTCTGTCCTGTGTCCCTCAAGGCTCCCTACTTTCCCCTCTTCTTTTAAACTTTCTCCGCATCTGACCAATGTTCAATTTCCAAAGTCTCCACCTTCATCTTCGCTGTATAAGAAACTTGGATAAGAGACTGGAAGATGAGCATAAATCCAATGAAATCCTCCGCAGAGATTTTCAAGAACAAAATGTTAGCAAAAACCTTTCATTCCCTCCGATCAAAAAATCCAACCTATACAAGGAGACCAAATACTTGAGTGTTTTTTTTACTTCAAACTTCGGTTCGAAAACCATACAGAGTAAATACAACAAAAGATGAGCAGAATCTAACACTCACTCGGTCCCATCGGGTGGTGGAACTCACCACCAGGATTAAAACACAAAACCCAATTCTTCAGAGTAACAGTTGAGCCCGTACTCGCCTAAGCGGCCCCGAATGCGCTCCGGTGTCAAGCCATTATTTGTCCAATCACTTCTACCGACAACAAAATGGTCGGTGACCGATTGGGGCTCCCTAGTATGTGTCTGACGAAACCCTTACCCTGTGATCTAATACCTTCCCACGATAGCCATCACCATCTCTAATATCTGCCGGAAATGTATTGCCATCCCTCAAGAGAATGCATAAACATCACCTTATGAACCTCTGGACTTATGACCTTAACTCCCCATTACGTTTCCCCTGACCCAAACTCCTCCATTAGCTCTGTGAATACCCCCACGCTATTCCATTTTCAATTCAATCCCTCTGTCAACGGGCGTGGCCAGATGAATAAAGCCTTCCGAGAAAGCAAATAACAGTAAAGATCGTTTTTGTTTGAACCGATTCGTCAACGTGACCAGCTATTTTATCATCCACGACTACGGTTTCCTTGCAAATCAAACATATCAATCTATTCTTAACCATAAAACTGTGATTATTAAAATAAATGAAAAGGATTTTTATGCATGCGTATCGAAAAAATAATTTTATTTTTAAAATAAAAAAAAGTATTTTAACATAGTACTAAAAAAGATAAAATAGTATTTTCTCAAGTGATGGAAGTTTAGCGTATTACTGGATATAATTAAATTCAGTTCAAGGAAATTAGTCGCACAATGGGTTACCTATGAACATAAATAGAAAGTAATGATGTTCTCATTACTATTTCATATTTATAGTAGCCTATTTATGTAAGACCACAACGAAATGCATGTGGCGCTCTTTGATATTCCATATCAAAATAAATTCATTAAATATGAAGATTTTGGTATTCAATAGAATAGAGAGCTCCAATATACAATTTCTAGAAAAGGTTTAAATGAATTAAACTTAAGGTCCGAAATGTAAATGAGGTCGCGAAATTGAACTATAAAAGAGCGAGTCAAAGAAAAGCACGCAATACTTTATCTAGAAAAAGTTAGCCAGGTTGTGGATTCGATGCAACGACGCTCTGATTATTCCTGGCGACGAAAGTCGGATGCTTTAATGAAGCTATAATGAAGTAACCATGGACTCATGGATACTAGGAAAAGCGAGTTAATGAAAAGCTTTTAAAATGAAAACAGTTTTGCTAATCGTGCTACCCTACTCACTGACCGCTTTTGAAGTGATCACGGATCATAATACATCAGCGTAGGTTAGCGCACACATATGACGATAAAATGAACACTTTGCGCATGCGAAACGTTCGGTAATGGGCCAGTAGGTGAGATTATTTAGGTTTACGATAGTAAGATATGTTTTTAAAAACGTAAGCTTTTCACCATAGAGTAATTCAACACTTTACCTCGTCCGTGGTTGACCCTTTCACTTAAAATTAACACAAAAGCAATAATCACGGATTATATAATTGAAGCTCTTTTATTGTTTATCAAACATCAAATTCTGATTCCGATTCTTTTGAAGCGCGCTTCCAATTACGCAGAATCTAAAACAAATGAGAGGCAACTGCAATGTTCTGTTCTCAGTTAGCTGCGCACAAGAGCAACTGGAAACCTTCCTAATACAAATAAACTAGGTTTATATATTGAAATTAAACGACACTTGATATCATGAGTTTATTCCCAACACTAAAAAAAATGCATTCTTTCCGTTTATTTCTCACATTGAGTGTGAATTGACGATTATCGTTGAGCAGTGGTCCTTGCTTGAGAGTAGGGCTCTCGATAAACACTTTCACTTGATGGGAATTTCTCAAGCGAGAGAGAGAGAGAGCAACGTGCATACGTCCGTGTGAGAATACTGCTGTTTGGAGTTATGAAGTCTAACGTGGTCAAACGACTGACCCTGTGACTTGTTGATGATAATCGCATATTTCGGAATCACTGGAAATTGTCGTCGTCGCAAGATGAAAGGGAGCGTTGTCTCAGTCGCAGCCAAAACAGAAATTATTCACGCTTTTATGAAATTTCTTGCAAACAGTTGAGTAACGGCATTTCATAATTTAAGTGACTGTGGCTACATCTTATTGCGGCATTTCAAAATTTAAGTGACTGTGACTCCATCTAATAACGGCATTTTAAATTTTAATGACCGTGACTGCATCTAGTAGCGACATTTTAAAATGTGACTTCAGCTCTATTTAGTAACGACATTTTAAAATTTAAGTAATTGTCGTTCCATCTAGTAACGGCATTTTAAAATTTTAGTGACTATGGCGCCATCTAATAACGGCATTTTAAAATTTTTAGTGCCTGTGTCTCCGTCTTGTAACAGCATTTTTAAATGAAAGCTCCATCTTACAGCGTCACTGAGTCAGTGAGTGAATGACTTAGTCTTTTTTTATATGCATAGATAACAGAAATCATAATGAAGTTCAACACTCAGCCAGACAATTGCAACATAAACGCGAATTTCAAATCAAAATATGTGACATTGTGCAATGGCGCACAGCTAACAACGATAACATAGAGCCTGAAGCATTTTATTGTACGAAAATCGCACCTTAAATTCGTCATTCTTTTACGTAGCTCCGTGTATTTTTTATCCAGAGAGAACGACACAGACAATACGATTAAGCGGAGAACGAGAGGAGATTAATAAAAAAATGCCGTATGTGATTTCATTAACTTTTTCCCAAGAAAAGTGTCACCGTTTAATACGACGACAAGCATGAACATTGACGTGGTTATACGGATGAATACACGTGAAATAGTCTTTTTTCTGATTTATTGCAGTCAAGCATGTGTTAACCTCGAATTTTCTCTCTCTAGATTGTGCAGAAAAGTGTCGATATACACTTCAACTTGTTTATATTGATTCTCAGTTCAAGTGATGGCTAGATGTGCCCTCGCTGGAGAAAGTTGTCTCCACAGCAACCACGAGGTGCGTGACGTCAGCCACGGAAAGTTAGCCTCAATCGCCAGAAAAGTTTACATTTGAGTGTCATTTTTAATAGATAAAATGATTTTTTCCCAGTTTATCTTAAGTCACTTAGTACTGGTATCCGAGAGAAGGAAAAATGCTCCATGTTCATATGCACGCCTAACTAATTCGTGGATGTGGAGCAAAACATAGCCCTTCTTCCCCTTTTATTAGCTTTTAAATGGTGCACAGCAAAGCGGCTTATAAATCAGCTCCAACGGCGTAAGTCATATACGCTGAGAGTGACTGCATTAAAATAAAGCACAAGGTAATGAGCACAATCAAACAGGCCAGTGTTCGACGTCACGTAAATTGTTCAGCTCTAGCCCGATTAGCAACGCATTGCACTGGTAACTCTAGTGCCCTCCGTATGATACACGTGACCGAATTAATATTGAATTTATAAGCGCGTTGTTCATGATTTCGGGTGCTAACGGATTGGATTTCAAAGGCTCGGGTGAAAACAATAGAATTCATGGCATAAATATATGCCCATCATGCTCTTTTCTTTTGGGGTGAGTTAAGTCAAAAGAGCTTAATTCACTGTGTTGAATACTGGCCGTAATTTCAATAATTTCCTCCAAACTACCCAATCCTTGCAAACCTGATTTCTATCTGCAACATTCATGCGTTGCTTTATATGCGTTTTGGGGTAGCATTATTGTTCTGGCTTAATTTTTACCAGCAGCTATAAATATTTAAAAAATGAATGTAGAACTCCTAATTTATCTTAGACCCTGTCGAGACAAATATTTAAAGCCCGCTTACCTGAAATACGGTCATTCAAAGTGAAGAGTATGTTTTCATTGTTAGTATTGAGAATGAACATAATTAGCACGTTTGTTCTTACTTTTCACGAATATTAACTGTACTGTTCCACCATAAAACTAACTGAATTTTTAAAACAAGCATCTTCACTTCACCGACCTGAAGAAGCTGACTCCAACAATGGTGAAACTGTAGTCCCAGCACAATGGACCATCAGTGGAGGGAAATTCGTAAAATCTACATCTTAAAATTCATCAATCCGCGTAAGCCTTCACACATGTTTTTTACTGCAGATGTACTGAAACCTCTTTAAAATATTCTGAATGACTCTCCACCATTGACAACAATGAATTCTACGATTCGATATGATACAGTGGAGAGACAGAACGTTTCACTCATATGTTTTCTATCGTTTAATAGTAACATGTTTCAGTATAAATAAATAAAATAAATTACGCCGGTACTTTATGGAAATTTTAACAAACAAATTGAAGCAACAAAGGTGCAACAAATCAGCAATAACAGGTGGAATAAAACTGAATAAACTAAACACAACTCCGTATTTTGTGCCAAATAAAAATATTGAATATCGTTAGGAAGTCTCAGACAACTCTTACGCCACTATTAAATTAAATATTGAAGAACGACAAATGAATTACATTAGTAATATTTTAAACGTGAAAGAGAATAGAAATGTCCTGCTTTTGTTACCTGTAGTTTTATTTCCTGCTTTTGTTACGTGCTTTCGTTGCCTGTAGTAAAAATTCACCTTATTCAGCTCCGTTTTTTCCTGTAAATATTCGAGTTAACGGACACTGAAAAACTGTCAAAGGAATGATGAAATACGTAATTAAATAATAAAATTCGGTTATAAAACGCATTAAATATCAATTAATACTACTTAGAATACTGTTTTAATGGGTTAACAGTGGAAATACTAGATTTCTGTTAATTCAAATCGATTTATTTCGATATTCCAAAGTTAAGAACCTCACTCACCTCATAGACGATTTTACTACCTTAAGATTTCTAAAAGTCTTCCTCTTACGGTAAGTTATTGCAGAGTTGGGAAATTTTGAAGTACTAATTTCATCCTAGAAGTGTGGATAAATGTTTAAACGAATTAGGGTTAGTATTTGTCGCTAATCGAAGGGAGAAATATGGGTTGAACCTTTTGCGTAAATTTAATCGAAGTAGACTGCTCTTTCGAAGACGTTCAACATATTTCGCTGAATTAAAAGCAATACGGTAAAAAATATTATACGCATAAGATATAATTGACAAGAGTATTTTTTCGCAAACAATAAGGGACCATAACAGTTGCAATCAGGGGTGACGTGGCCAGGGCGGGAAGGCGGGGATTCCTGCCCGGGCCCTGATTTTAACGTCAATAAAATAAGACTTTTATCGCATCGGAAGTTTTTATGTCGTTTATATATTATTTGTAAACCTTTTGCCCTTAATGACCTCAAATACGTTTTTAACACACACATTGTTTCAGAAGGGGGGAGTGGGGGTCACAAAAACCTGGCCCCTCTGGACGTGCAGTGGCCCGGGCCCCTGTGTACCCACGCCGCCCCTGATTGCAATAGATCTTTTCCGTTGAATTATTACCCTCGCTAAGTAGACTTGAATTGGTGCTTGGGTTTAATAACATATCATAGTGACTAAAACCTCACCCCCGTAAAGCTTCCCGTATATGTTTGTTTTTACGACATGAATTACTACCTCGTTGTGTCCATGAGTAAGTAGTGTCATTAATACCAATCTGTATTATTATCCTGACCCGTATGTAATGCTTGTTAGAATTTTCCACAGAGTAGCATTTTTCGAGTTTCTGCTTTAGCCGCGCACTGTTCTACTTACAGTTTATTGGCCCTTGCTTAGAGGCCAGGGAAGCGGGGTACGGCCTTGAACTGGGATGAGTATTGCATGCGTAGCGTGAAATCACCACGTGACGCAAACCCCAGATGTGACCTTAAAGGCACTTACCGGCACTGGGAAATAACATTCTTTTTCACCTTAAGGCTGGTGCACAATCTATGTTAACGGGTGACGTGGCCGTAAACGGACAAATGTGAGACGGGAACTGTCACCTAGTGTACACAATCGCCGTTTAGACACACCGGGCGCTGCTTCAGAAAAAAATGAGTGTCGCATGCGCAGCTGGGAATTCATCCGAGAACTAAAGCTTATAATTACAAGCTAAGTTCGTTAATCCAAGAAAAATTCCATCGAATACAAAATATTTTAGTAAAAGGACTTTGCTTCTGCAGACTCTTTGTTGACTTGTTGCTAGTTACATCCTATACTTTCTTTTCCACATAAACAACCTCCTTGGTAACAATACAAAATTATCGTATGAAATAATTTAATAAAACGAATGAATGAAATGATGGCATCACATTTTGTCGCCTCAAACAAGAGATACAGCAGTCCCTGCAGTAACTAGCATAGCTTTCATGTGAAAGATGTTTAATGGTGAGGAGGAAGACGTTGCGCTTCATTTCGCACTATTGCTAATGACGGCAAGGTAGATAGTACCAACGAGAAGAAGGAAATGATAAAACAGAAGATGGTTGGTAAACCAACAATAGAGGAAGGCTAGGTAGGTTTTTGTTTTGGATTTGAAACGGCCGCCGCTAGTGCAGTGGTGGCATCTGGAGGGAGGATGCTGGAGGGTATGGACCAGGGGGGGTGCGTGCCTGGACGTCGTGAGGGACAGACGCATGTGCGGTGTGAGGGCCGGAAAAGGGAACGGGAAGGGGTGCACCAAAGAAGAATAGGAGTACAGCGATATGAACTAGTGACCTCATTGTAATTTTTTAGTTGTACATACAGTCCACTATATACCAAGTCCATATACAGTCCATATACAGACCATATACAGTCCATATACAGTCCACTATATACCAAGTTTGTCATTTATTTAATTGCGCCCTCGTTCTTTTCGGGGAATCACAAAAGTGTTCTTATGAAAATATTTTCAAATTCATGCTGCCATGTAAAACGAATTTATTAAAAAACTTTTACAAACCACAGAGAAATATACGTACAAACACGACCCGGGTTTCGGCGCTAAGCACCATCATCAGGTGATGAAGCAATACAAGCAACCTGTATATATACCACACTGGAGGGAGGGGGGTGGGTTGAGTGGGTGGGGGATGTAGTAGTTAGGGGGTGGACACGGATTGTAGTGGTGGATGATGGGGAGATAAGTGGTGACGTGCAGGGCTGGTAGCGGACCTTGAGTAGAATGAGGGAGGAGCGGAAACAGCGACTGCGTCAAGGATAGGAGAGGAGGCAGGGTACAAATATTCGTTAATAACGGAAACATTCGGGTCATTATATGCTTTTAAAATCTCCAATTGCTCTAGTGAGTTCAACTCCCTTCTGCTGTTAGACAAATGTAAAATTTTAACAATAAAATCACTAGTATGGTCACAAACTAAAAGATGCTTAGCGAAGTTGCTCTTGTCGTCATTGTTCTGTTTAAAAGCTCTAAAATGTTCTTTACCTCTAGTGTTAAAATTTATGATGGTTTGGCCCACATACACTCCATCGCATTCACCACACTGTAGAACATATACCCCACTTCTTTCCTTGGAGTCCACTGGGTCTTTGCACTTAACAAATAATGTTTTTAACGTTACAGGGGTTCTATAGGAGATGTTATACATTTCTGTAGGGAATATTTTAGCCAATCTATGTGTAATGTCACCAAGGTATCTTAACGAGCACCACCGTTTTTTGTTATTTAGCAAGCTTTTGGTGGGATAAATAGACTCGAGTGCCAATTTCTTTTGTTTATTAGAAATTAATTTCTCTATTAATCTGTTCGTGTATCCGTTATTCCTAGCGATCTGTTTAATGATACTGACTTCCTTATTGAAGTCGTCTTTTGACATTGGTACGTTTAACAGGCGGTGAATTAGGGAATTGAATGCAGCTATCTTGTGTGGATACCAATGTCTAGAATCGGCAGGAATGACATGGTCGGTGTATGTTGGTTTTCGAAAAATGGAGAATTTGTGACGACCGTTCTCAATAGAAATGGAGAGATCAAGATAATTTAGCGTGCGATTTGACTCCTTTTCACAGGAAAAGGAAATATTCTGATGGAACTGATTCAGGAACAAGGTAAAAGAGTCTAATTGACGATCTGTGCCAGTCCAGAGTACTAAAATATCGTCCACATATCTGTGCCAGTATAAAATGGACCCTAAAAGCTTATTCCCGGAGTTAAACAAATTATTTTCGAAACGGTCCATGAATATTTCTGCAAGCAGGGGAGAGATAGGCGATCCCATTGCTAAGCCATTTACGAATATTTGTACCCTGCCTCCTCTCCTATCCTTGACGCAGTCGCTGTTTCCGCTCCTCCCTCATTCTACTCAAGGTCCGCTACCAGCCCTGCACGTCACCACTTATCTCCCCATCATCCACCACTACAATCCGTGTCCACCCCCTAACTACTACATCCCCCACCCACTCAACCCACCCCCCTCCCTCCAGTGTGGTATATATACAGGTTGCTTGTATTGCTTCATCACCTGATGATGGTGCTTAGCGCCGAAACCCGGGTCGTGTTTGTACGTATATTTCTCTGTGGTTTGTAAAAGTTTTTTAATAAATTCGTTTTACAGAATGGAATACCACCAAGTTACCAGTGAGCTTATTTTATTCATGCTGCCATGGGTGAAGAAGACTACTCTACGATCGAACGCAGTTTGCCATGCGTCAGAAAATGATGGCACCTTATTTATTCAAGAGAATACAGCGAAAAGCCCAGTAGAAATATTCAGATAAATATGAATAAAAATGAGCGAATAAAATGTACTGGTATTGAGATAAAAAACGGAGATCTCACCACTGAACAACGAGGATGCTATCCATCATACTACTAGGTACAAATAGTAGCAGGGAGAAAAACTGTTTTGTGCTCTCAATTTATGATATGACCTCTTGCAGGCTTTCTTGCTTGTCGCCGGTTACAGAAATTATTTTGGCGCAAATCATTCATTATATTCCTTCTCAAGGTCTTATTTGTACGCAAGGACATTTAATATTTACATATATCCAGTCAAGTTTCATATTTTGAGTGGAAACTACAACAGGAATCATAAATAATCATCAATACTTAGACAGTATCCCCTTCTTATCAGGAAAGTATGTGTGCGAAATTTGTCCATTAGGTTCTTAATATGTCAGCAATTGACGTTTCATAAATACTAAGCAGGGTAGAAATTATTCACAAATGTGCTGAGTTTATTATTAAACGCCAAAAAACCTAATTAAAGTTATCCCAAAGTACGAGGCGAGAGATTGTCCTTTTTATCCTTTCGTTACTACAAATATTTTTTGCTAATTTAGACCATAAATACCGACGCGTCACACCTTACATAATTGGACAGTGGCACTTGCATGTTATTATACTTTTATTTTATTTCTATTTATATCAGCAAAAGACAAGAAGCAAGGATCTACTTATAGAGCTTCCGACAGGTGGATCCCTTTCACAAAATTCAAGACTGAATTTCATTGTTTTTCCGTGTACTACGGCCTCGGTGGCGGTGGGGTAAAGTCCTTGCCTGCGAAACTGGAGGTCGCGGGTTCGAATCCCGCCTAAGTAGGATATTTACACCTCCCAGGGCATGGTTGTATGTGTCCGACCATTTAATACATATCTAGTAATTGGCGTCTGTTGTTAGATATATAGATATTATTATTATTATTATTTGTTAAAGCTGTTACACTTCCCTCTGAGTCCCCGGCAAGCATTAGGTTTCATTACCGTCATAATGGCCGGAGACTCGAGAGGAGTTGGGCAGTAATCGTTGCCACGTCCGACGCCCATCCGATGAGTGGCTACGCAGTGACCCCAGGATGACGTCCTTCTGCATGCGTGCAACTAGTGATTCCGCCTGTGCCACTCAATATCTCTAGGGACATAGGGCAGCACAGGTGTTTCATCGACGCCATAATGGTATCGACGGTGATAGTATATCACCCACAGGGACACGTTGTGCCGAGCTAGATACGCTGACCTGGCGTAATAACAACAGCCGCAGAGAAGGTGACCCAAAGTCTCCGGCTAAGCTCGGCAAAGCTTGGACAAGTCTTCCTTCTTAGGTATCAGAGCCGTGCGTCCCTCAGTAAGCCAAGGTGGAATAGGATCTCTACTCATCAGAAAGGACGTGAAGAATCTGGCGAGGTGATAGTGGGTGGAAGTAAACTTCATCCACCGGAAGTTGTTCATGGCATCCATTACTGGAGCCGAGAAGTTCTTCTTGCCAGGGAAGGCCTTCTTCACGTCACGGTCCGTGGCTGAAAGAGATCCATCCACATCTTGTAGGTGGCGGGCACATACTTATTTAAAGAGGCCTATGGCCGGAGTGTTTCCGTTGCATGGTTTCAACGTTACGTAGATATCTTTTCAGAAACGTTCAACCTCATGGACAGGTAGCGGATATTCGATGACAGATGGAGGTGGTCGAAAGAGACGGGAAGGGTGAAGGTGAAAGGTGGAGTTCTCCCTCACGGACCTGCTACTCTTGAGGAGCTTTTTTCGTGCCATGGTTAGTGCCCGTACTCTATCGACCGCGTACTCCTTAATAGTAAGCAACATGCTTTTATTCAGTGTGTGATGGTTGTATCTGAGGCTGCGCGCTATGCGCCGAACTTTGGGTGTGAAAGGTCGCCCAGATACGATGTATTCCATCACACACTGGATTCCCGACGCCTGCCGCCTCGCCTGCGTGATCTTGGCCTCCAACTGTTCCAGCCTCTTTGCTGCTTTGTCCCCCCAAGAGGTGTTATTTTGGGAGTGAGCCATAATTTTGGCAGCAGCGTAGACCACGCAATTGACCGTCCAAAGCTCTGACGTCTCTGTCAGGATTTCGTCGATAAGGCCATTCAACTGGGGCAGGTGGTTACCCCACAGAGAAATTTTCCGGTGGATGTCTCGCTGCCTTTTTTGTCCTTCATCATAGGATATTGTGCTTAATAACCGTGTTCGCAGTTCAGCGACGGCCTGACCAGCTTCCTCCCCATTTGTCAGAGACTGCGGCATGAGTGCCGTTATAGCCTCAGGTGGTGGAGAGGCTACCTGTGTCGGGGAGGGTGGTCTGGCCGGTGGTGTGTTCCTCTGAACTGGCGGTTGGTGGAGAGTTTCCTTTTTCCGCAGGTGTTTGACATAATCGCGCAGATTCTGCTGCGATAGGTGGCCGTGTTCTGGATGTATCTCACACCACAAAGAGTGCATCCTTGCCATATACCCCCTGCGTTCGGACTCGCTGGCAGCATGGCATGCAAGGAGGTCACCCCTTAGGGCTTCTGTCCACTGCATCCGAGCTCCCATTCTGGTATGTTTCCTTCGAACCAGATTTACCGCGTGTAGGGTGGTTAGCCCCACATGCAGACGTCAACCATTAGGCGGCAAAATCCGGTACCAGGTACGCCACGGGGTCCGGCTTTCGTACCCATCCCGTAAATATTAATATTATATTACGGGAAACGGTAACAGATGAAGCTAGCCCATCTCTCACGTACAAGTACTTCCAGTGCCCAAAGGTTATGCCCGTTCCCTATACTTTCCCGTCAGCCCTCTCCACCCGTCTTCCCGTAAAATTTGAAAGTGTCCCAGCCTTTAGACTCGATCAACTCGACAGTTACCAAAATCTTGTAGCCAGAGGTCTACTAACTTTGAGTCTTCGGAAAAGTTTCCCTAAAGTCAAGATGCATGATATTTAACCATAAATATAATATTTGAATGATTCATCGCCTTAAATGCCATTACTTATATCTTTTTGGTCTGGATCTTAAAATGAGATCGAAAATAACTGTCAAAAACCAAGGCATTGAGCAGGGCACATCCTTAACACAGCCCTTAAAATGTTATTCTACTGCATTATCCTTGCTACTACAATGTTACCATGCTATAATGGCATAGAAATGCATAAAAAGTTCCAGTTGTAAATACATCAACGGTTTAAGACATAATACAGCGAATGAAAATATAGGTAAATGAAGAAAACTTTACAATAGAATGGCAAATACGATCAATATGAAAGTTACAAAAATCTAGTAGCCAGAAGTATTCTTCCTTTTACTCTTCGAACACGTTTCCCTAAACTCAAGATGCATGATTTTTAACCATAAATTTAAGATTTTACTGATTTATAGCCTTTTAATAACATTAATTTGGTCTTCTCGGTCGAGATTTTTTAAAGCAGATCTAAAATAATTTTTCTATACCAGGGTATTGTTCGAAATACAACGAATGAAAAAATAGAAATATTGATGAAGGAAGAACGCCCAAAGAAATATGGAAATGTAGAGCAAGAGGCAAATGATCTCTGGGACGTCCACTCAGGACGAAAAGACCAAGACTGTTGGAAGTCGTAACTGAGTTTATGGCTAATACATACTTGTAGAAATAAGAAGGAAATTTGCGATAAGGTACGTACACTTCAGATGAAGTAAAAGTCTTTCCAAAAATCCGTAGACCCGATAAATGTTCTAAGATTTTCCCGGTGAATCTTATATATAAGTGTTTCACCAATATTATTCCACCAGGTAATAGGCATCATATCTGCCTATTGCCTGGTGGAATACCCGTGAAAAATGTATATATCCTTGGACCCGGTAATATATTGTCTGATTAACCTCAACCGTTATATGACAAAGACTACAGTTATGTAATCCGTTGGTAAAAATTGTGTAAATTACATCGGACTGTCGGTTGGTTGAGTTGAGCATTATGGATGACAGAGCCCATTGAAGTTCAAATATCATGCTCAGAAATTGTTTGATCCGAGGCTATGAAACCGAAGGGGCTATTCTTTTTGTTCTCGGAATTTCCGAGCCTCGAAAGTCGTGGAATTTTGACGTCACAGCCTCTAAAACTTCTTATAGTTGAATTCAAAAGTTGAGATTTGACGGGGGAAGTGGCGTCACATTCAAGGATTTTCCGAGGTTTGACCATGTCGAGTCTGGCAAAATCCCTTACCAGACATCATATAACCGGGTGCAAGGATATATAAATTTTTCACCGGTATTCCACAAGGTAATAGGCAGATATGATGCCTATTACCTAGTGGAAGATCCGTGAAGACCCTGAGTCTCACATCAGGTTTGAATACCTTTATTAGAGACAAACAGTCTGCCCTCGCTGCGCAGTAATCGAGGTGTAGGATCACATTATTGCAAGATCAAATCATTCAGTGGTATTTATTTAAGGCAATTTTACAAGATGCTTATTTCAGTACTTAAAATTCAACTGAACTCATCATGCTTAAAATGGTACCGTATAAAGGGTGTGATCGGATCCAATTACGGAATCGAAATTCGATTATCAGTACTGAAAAGAGAAATAAGTACGATACCTACTTATTTTCCATCCAATTCTTGTATTCAACGACCAATCACAGGCAAGCAGCCGAGTCAATCGTTTCGAGAGAATACCGGTGGCGGCGCTGGAGTCTACCAAAATAACAAAGCCTGAAAAATTTCTCGAGGAATTGTTGTGAATTGTTGCAAACTGTACAATCATTTCGCGATTCCATGATTTCGCTTGAATATGCCCGAAAAAATATATGGCGCAGTTTGTTTACACTGCGTTATTCAGCGAATGCCCTGAAAAAGTCCCTGAGCACCGACATCAGCATAGGGTAAACAAATGCTCCGAGGAATCAAATTCAATTTAAGTTCCGAATTTGGTTCCGAGATTTCGGCGCTGATTTCAGTACAGAATTCAGTTCTGCGTCGTGTGAAACTCCCTTTAGTTACATTTCTATCATGCGAATATTGGAAAGGTCGTAGGGCTAAAAAGAGAAAGACTGATCATACTTCGATCTTGTTGGATCACACGTAGAACGACCTGGAAGCGTTTGAGACCGTGCATAGGAAACTTGCACATGCGGAAATAGAAATAAAAATGGGAAGCCGTACACTTCAGTAAAAATTGCCGAGGGAGAATGTTAAATATCACATGGCCGATGGAAGGAATAGGTTAAGATACCCCAGATACTCGGGAGGACTACATGCTAGGCTAAGTTTACTCGAAAAATTCAAATCAGACGAATTTTAGTATGACACGGAAGAAAAAAATGTTATTTCAACTCCGTACTATAATTATAGAGTTGATAGAAGCGATAAAATAAAAAGGATACACTTCCGAACTCCATATTTATTCGGTACGAAAATTTACCCTTCCCCCTTGCACTGTTACAAAAATAAGAAAAACCAGAACATTAGTTCCTAGATACTCCGTTCAAAAAAACGGTGCTTTCCCAAAAGTCCTTTCCCAAATCCATTTCCTTTGTTATTCATTGGTGGTGTTGTATCTCCACCTTCTAAACGCTTCTTCTGAGATAATCTCGTTCGTCGGCAATTTTTCAATTTAAATTGCATGGAATTTTATTTAACAAATATTTTCCTGAATAGTTTAGCCTGATCAGTGTTTATTTCTCATAAATATTATTTTTCTAGAGAAAAATTGTTTTTTTTAATGGTACATTCATGTTTTTTGTTTTAACTGTTCAAAATGTATTTTTTTAATCTCATACGTATTGTAGCGTAAAGGATTTTTACCTTTCGATTATCTTGAGTCATATATAATTACTAATAATCTTTGACTTCACAAGCAACATTGTGAAATAGTATTGTACAGCTATTGTTTTCCACTGAGGATAGTTGTTTTTGGCTTTCTTTTCTTTTGTGTTTAAGCTCCATTTATTATCTGATTTGGACAAAATCGTTTGTTTATTTTGTTAATTACTATGCTGCTATTTCATTTTATCTTATTTTTGCTCTAGGAGACCTGCCACAGAGTGTAATAAAGGTTTACTCTATTTTACACGCTCCTGCCACAGCTGGCAGGGTAGTATGTAAACGAAAATTTTTACCCTTTGTCTGTTCTTTGGCATTTCTCGCAGATGCTTCCCTATTTTTACGAGTGCCTATCTCAATAGCCGGTGATCAGGCCATCAAATGTGTCATTCGTTGATACTAAGCGTTCAGTACTTTATTCACATTAGTGTACAGTTATCGAGGTAAAAAAAACTTTTAAATGTATCGGCGCTATTCTAACAAAATCGCAAAGCATTGTGGGAATGTCTCCGACACAAACTTTAGCAAAATCACCAACTGACTATAGAGAGTACGAACGTAAAAACAATTTCAGGGTGAATCTATGGTAGACTTCAAGATATAAACGATTGTAATTCTTTTCAATATGAAGTTTCCTGATTTATTCGTTATTTACATGCGTGATTAAGGAGTAGCAATCATTATTACGCAATTGTACGGCTAAAATATCCAATTAAAATTAATTCAAGGTGTGTACATGGTTACAAACCCATTTTGTAAGCCTTTTGGGATTTAAAAGCCCTCTGATCATCTAATGCTACTGAGTCTCACAACGGTCACTCCTCACACATAATACCATAAAGTACTTATTACTCTATGATAACACACTATATAATCCTAATTTAAGAGATCTCTCTCAGCTTTTCACGGTATACTGTGCCTTACCTTTCAATGTGGAGTGCATTATACCTCCAATTACCAAATATAACTTTACGAATCCACGTAAAATCGATAAAATAAAATATAAGCTTTGATGAAACAATAATCGTTGGACTGAAGATACACTTTTAATCTCTTAATACTTTCATAATGGCTAACTTGGTGGCTAAGATTTAATCTTGCGATTTTCAGAAACTTCTTAGCTGATCTAAGTTCCTTACGTTTTCCTGGAACACTGCCCCAGTGGAGGAACACTGCCCAATTTAGAGGAAGTTAATCCACCCAAGTTTTATTTCAAAATTGCAAGAATTACAGAATTTCAAAGCGTAGTGGTGGAAAAAAACGCACATTCCGTAGTGTATTGAAATTTAGTTTCCATGGAAACTTAAACCGCGCGTGCTATTTTCAAGCACGGGCACGAAGTACGTTTTCATGTGGGTGTTTTTGCGTTGACGCACACTGCGCGGCCAATCAGAAGCCAGATCCTCAACGCAGATTGCGTTGGCGTCGAAGTTACCCATATTTTATCTTTTGACGCTGCTGCTTCAGGGAGGGAGGACCCACGCTTTCTGCCTGTCATTTGTTGATCACGTAAATGTTTCCCGAGGATTGTGGGTCACCTTCAGATGGTTGAACTTTGGCGGGACCGTGGTCTGTGATGATTCTTTCGCTGTCTTTGAATTGATTGTGAAGTAGCTGCGTTTAATGACAATTTGAGCCGTTGAAAAAAATAAATTGTGCATTAGTCCTAGTACGAAGTTACATAAATCGGTGGTAAAATATCTCCTTAGCCCATCACAATTAAAGAGAAAAAAAACTAACACCTGTGGGGATCGACATCGAATCCTTTGGCATCGTAGATTCGCACACTACCACTACATCAACTGACTAAATGAGAGATGAATGTTCCCTTTAGGTATTAATAATCATCATTCAAAATGGCTGAACTCATAGTCTTCGCTTGTCCGACGATAAAACGCTACTCCGCTATTTATTCGTATCTATGAAACACTGCACAAGAACATGTCTTGACATGCAAGAATTTTGAATAACCTTCATTTCGAGTTCATCTATTCCTTCATGCGATGGAATAAACGACTTTTCCTCATGATGTTCAAGTTTCGCAGAAGATCCGTCCTCGCTTGAGATATTTTAAGATAAACTGTGAACCAAAACTTCCGTTTATCTTGTGTTCACGCATTTATAGACACCGAGCAACTTAGCACTGACTCTTGGTTATAGAAGATGGCTGGATAAACTCGTGAAATATATTGAAATCTTTAAATAATAGCTAAATATGGACTAGGTGCCCGGCATTTACACTTGTAAAATCTTTGAGAATTCACAAGTCCTCCGTTTTCGCTTGAGAAACACTTGTAAGATCCGACTTGTAACTTGTAGACTTGTATCTTTGAGAAACAAGCCCCAGATATACCATATAGGTATTTATCATACCTGAAGATGACGCCCTAAGCGTTGAATCACGTGTTTTGCATTATTGTTCATTAAATTCTTGTATATAAGCGGATAGTGCAACTCCTGCAGTTTAATTTCATTACTGAAATAGTGTTCCACCACGTAACGCTAGATACGGTCGAATTTATGAAATATGTGATCCTATACGAAAATATAAATCACTATAGAAATAACACCTAAACACAACTAAATCCATTCAGCCATTTTAAATTTCATTATATAGATTTACTTAATGATTCTTGCAAAAGCTTAAAGTTTAAAACAAAATTCGAATGTGGACCCTATTTACACATAACTTGAGAAAAATCTTGCATAACCTAGGCGTCAAACCGCGAAAAAAGGATTTTAACAAAAAAATCTCCTAGCATAGATGCGTGACAAAAAAATCCTGGAGGTATGAAAACGCCTTTTCCGGTGTTGCATTTTTTTATATTATTCACATACTACAATGTTTTCATTAAATCTTTAATACAACAGATATGGATTTTGTGACTCGGTGGAGCTGTATAAAAATAGCTTTTGGTCGTAGGTGTTTTTTGTACGTTTTCATTTCGAACAAAAAAATCGAACATGCTCTTAAATTTTCATCCCAAATTATGAAACAAACATAAAAGAGACCTAAAAATTAAGAAGTATCGCTATCCGCTGTTATTATAAACATGCGAGTATGTAATAGCGGTAGGGGGTATGAATGTCAACATTCTTAACTATGTGAAATGCTGAGCCCTTAGGCAGTTAATGTATATGAAAGTATAATATATATAATAAGTATATGAAAAAAATAAATTCATCAACAACACAAGAAATCGAATATATAGACCGGGTCCAACATTGTCTTTGGTTTCTTCTATTCACATCTTTCATAATTTTGTATCATACAAAATCCGGAATAAATGGATTTGGATTAAAAATTTAATCCGAACTCCATTTTAATACACCAGTTTAAGGTTTAAACTCACGACTGACGTTTTTTCGCGGCTATATACGGCATCATAAAAGCCAATGCATAGAACATAGGAATTGAAGCTCAGGTTGATGAATATCAAAAGGCGAACTTTCACAGAAATTGGTATCAACATAAATATTATCTCCATTCCATAAAACATTATCAGAATAACAATAAATATTACAAGAATTTTAATAATAATTATCAGTTAATTTCTGTAAAGTTTCAATTAATAAATAAATTAATGGTAGTTTAATGTCGACAAGAGAAGATAGAGAGGTTATTTTTTCTACTTTTAAAATTATGTGGCATATATCTTCATTCTTTAATGCTTAATACCCTAGAAACATAACAAAATATAATTTTAAATCGCGTCCGGATACACTAAGGAGTTGCCAACTCCATGGCTATGAAAAATATAGCATTCAGCTTAAACAGAGGGACTTTTGAAAATGCCTTTCACTGTTCACCATTATACTCCTATAATTTTTATAAAAGAAGTATAATGTTATGATAAAAAGTTTAGGTAACCATAAAAAATTACATATATATACATATATGAAAATTATATTTTTTTGTAAAAAATAATGCTATAAAAAACATATGGCTCGTGGCGATGCTAATACATTTTCTGCATGGAACATTTCTTTATCATTCGGACATAAACCATTTGAAAGAGAAAGTTTGAAAAATTAAAATAAACGGTAATTTTTTTTAATTAAATGACTTCATCTTTAAAAAAGACGACTGCAAAGTTTGGGTATACAATCACGAGTCACAGCCAACGTACGCGTAGTGTAGCTCGGATTAAAATCGTGAGAGGAGGTGGGCTCATTCTAAATTGTTAAGATTATTATAAGGAATGGAACCATGAAACAAACTCAATCATGAAGGAGGATCTAACGCTTTTGCGGAGAATAACATGAATGAACTCTTCTCGGACTCTCGACCGGTTTAAACTATTCCTAATTGCTGACGAATAGAGAGACGACTCGTCACTCATTCTCAAGGCAAGAATGTCACAAATCGTAAATTTCAGCCAGATTAAATGTTAATATTAGCGTTAGTATTTATTCTGGCCGAAATTTCAGATTTCCGACATTCTTGCCTTGAGAACGAGTGACGAGCCGTCTCTCTAAACGTCGGCAATTATGAGTAGTTTAAAACGGTGGAGAATCCCATAAGGCTTTACTCAATCATGGCGGTTAAAAAAAATATTGAGAGACTAGTAAAAAGATGATTCGTACAGAAATTAGGAATAGGATGGAATAGCATAGAACTAGAAACTGAACAAGCACAGAAAATAATCCAAGGACCGTTCTAGAGAACTTCGGAATTTCATCTCCGATTCACGAAGAGACATAACGCTTGAGTCTCTTAAGTCGGACAGCGAGGAGAAAAATGCAATAAACACCCACAGTAGTGTCGCAGACGCTACCCCGTTTTTTCCTCGAATTTCACCACGAAGTACCAACTGCAGAGTCTCTTTTAATATTTCCACCATGTTTAACAGTATAGTAAGCACCGAACGATGATTTCTTCCGCTCTGAAAAATTACTTGAACCGCATTCCTTCCAATGCGCGGCATTCAAGTAGAAACACTCAAGGCTTATCTCGCATGAATGCATAACATGCTCACGGCGTTCTCAAATGTTTTCAAGATCCAAAATTTCAGACCAGTTTTGGCGTTCTAATAAATACTTCCAAGACATTACATCATGCATTCAATAAATGAGGAATTTTCCGGGAACAATAAGGACTTACGGCTCCATACCCAAGGAATACCGTTGAGTTTATCCTACCGGAGTATCGCCTTTCCTCTGCATAGTTTCATTGTTTGTCCCTCTGAAAACTTGCGCTCAACTCCTCTGCAGGATCTCGCTGACACTTCAGAAAATGGCCTTCATCACTATTCCTTGCTGTGTAAAATCCATATCTCCACGGCGTATCACTCATCTTAACGCATCGATCCCTAAGTCGTGATATGTCTTCACTTCGCTTTCGCCGTGAAATGCTACGGGTAATATCGTTGAAGTACGGCACAGCGCCTAAGTAGGTCACCCGCAATTACATAGACACTGTAGTGAAACATCAGAGAAAAGTTCACGGTACCCACATCTTCATTACGAATCAACCTAGACGCTGGTGCAGCATATATCAAAGTTAAATAATAACGTCTCGTGAAAGGTGTATAGTTCCACTTCATAGCAATCTTTTGGCACGCTACCATAATTTGTAATTCTTAAATATTATACACTTCGATTGATTTTTGCCTGAATGTTTTTAAATCTATTTTTGACATGATAAATTTATTGTTAAATTTTTATAATGTTTTCAATTTGTTTTGTTGACAATTCTTTATATTATTCATCAATATAGCATAATGTTTATAAATGGCACTCCAAATATTGCCATTTTTATTGTCAGCAATAATACATGAGGAAAATACGTTATAATAGGAATTGCGCTGAATTCTTGACGCAATGCTACTGTTCCCACCAAATTCAGAGATCGTTTTCGAATAGCGGTCAAATGTTGTTAGGTAACGCATTTGTATTGTAAATATTGAATAAATAAGTAACTAACTATTTTCAAAACATTTTTGATTTTAAAAACTTTCCTCGGGGAACCATTAACGAGGTGACGGAGCGTAAGACCATAATCAAGCAAAATTTCCCTGCCGTGAGAGATGATTTTTTACTTATTCTGATAATTTTTAGGAGGACAACCAATAAAATATCACTGGGTGTTTTTGGGCTAATCAAAGCATTGTTATGACTTAGGTTTTCGGGGCGGAATCAAACATTTAAGCGAAAACTATATCTTAAAACGTTTTTTTTTACTCGGCATGATATCGTGATATTTTTAGCAACAATTAGAGTCATGTGAAACGTATTATTTCGAGTTTAGGAGAAAAAGTGTACGCATGCAATCGAATTATTTCGAAGTAGCATTAGGCTACGTGTTGCATAGTACTACGCTACAACTACGCACTAGGCTACGTATTACCATAGAGTAAGTATACTTACTCTATGGTAATACGCATGGTAATACTCTTATATATGCTTACTCTATGGTATTACATAACATTGAGTTTCCAAAATACCAAATAGGTAACATGCAATATTTGCGTTTTTATCTATAATAGACTAGCTATTTGTAAGGTTCTTAAGGCGCCCATGGATGGTTTCCATGCTGTGTTCGCTAAATTATTAAAATTCCTTATTTGAGTTACGCAAATTTTTCCAAGCAAAATCCCTCTTAGGTAAAAATAACAGCATTTTAAAATTTAAGTGACTGTGTCTCCATCTAATCCGCTTTGCTCCCCGGAATTAATGAGTGTATCATTTTAGAGAATAAGAAATTGCATGTAAATATTTTAAATGGAAGATATCATGAAAAAAGAACAATATTTAAAAAGATAAGCGAAAAAAACTATTAAAAAAATATATTGACCACACCAGGACAAGGAACTCAATACCTTCCACCCCAGAATCCATCACATTACCACCGGTCTACCGCTTCCTTGAAGGAATTGGTAGTTCACTGGGCTTAAATGCGTTTTCGTGACTGTGGCTCCATCTTACAGCGTTACATCATACATCAGCTCCATCTTACATCAGTAATGAGCGTAGCTGTATATACTAATATTAAAAATAAGGACATGTACATGCAAAGTTTCACGCAAATCTGTAGACAAACAAAAATAACTCCAACCATCTTAAATTATGTTTATTTTTTCAATTTAAACTTCATCCGGGTCAAATTGTAAATTCGGGGAGGAAATATATGAGTTGCAAAACAAAAAAAATACACAAAAACCATCATAATTGGTTGAGTCGTTTTCTTCATCATAGCTAACTCCTATTTTTTTATTTCTTATTGCTTTCATTAGTAGAGATAAAGTTTTTCAAAAAAAGTGTTAATATTGTCATAATTTAAATGCCGTGCAGAAATGCGTAAGCACCGTAAAATTTCACGCCATGTAAAAACATCATTTCATAACAACACACCTTTATAGTGTAAAGGAAGAGGCTGACGACATGGCCGACTGAGTGGGTACGAATTGCGACGAGAGAAAAACGACTCTAATCCATGGAATGACGTCCGGACCATCGCTGACGCAGAGACCGCGGCGACCCTTGACCCCTTTGCCCCTTCTCCACCCATTTGTAAACACGAGAGCTGCGGCATCACCATTATTCTGGCTCTTCCCACCCGACCCCTGAAGCGATATATCGCTCACCTTGAGCCGATATCCATCCTTGAGCCCTTCGTATTACTCGAGAAGGGTCACGGCCAACGCCATCAGACAACCTTCACCTATCCAACCTTCCCAGCAACACACTACTGTCCATGCAAAAAGCAGATATACCCAGCTCACAGCCGGTTGCATAGAGAGTTTTACATATTCAATCCATAGCTATGAAATCCAAAGAGTTATGGAGCTAATAACTAATGCCGGATTGAAATGATCTGCCCCCTTCATAAGCCAACTCCTATTAATCATTGTTTTGATGATTTGGTTAGTTCTCAAGCCGTAAGAGAAAGTGAATGCATTTACTTCCATATATTCTCCAGTAACCCCATTGTGTATAGCTTCTTCGTGGACAGCGTTGCATTTTGGCCGCTATAAACAGGGGTAGCTGGTTGATAAGAAACAGTAATACGAAGAAGAAATACACGATGGAAGAACTCGGGAATAAATTGAAGCAAATAAACAGACCTCGCGGTAACCTCCAGAATGAAACATATGCATAATTGTAGTATAAATAAACTTAATTTTGTACACTATAAGTAGCCGTTATGAAGGGATAAACTTGTAATTAGCCACATGATTCCCCAATTATCAATTAATTACGCTTCCAGGCAGATAACTCCAGCCACAGCCTGGATCTCTTAAGTAATTGAAGCCATTCATGATATCATAAGTATTGAGACCATTCATGGAGCGAATCAATTTATTGTATGTTTCTGAATCGCTCATAGAACGAATTCCTTGGATTATGCTTAACATTGCCCTTCTGGATTCTCCTGCATCCTGCCATCAGACATGTTATGTATAGATAACCAATGAACCAATTGCAATGAAATGAACTACTATAGTACCTAATGCCTAAAAATTCCCAAGCTAGCTTACTGCCTCGATGGTAGAGCAAGAAGGGGTTACCTACTTTGCCTTTTTTGATAATTCAAGACACCAGGTAATTTTGGAAAAATACCCACCCAAGTCTACAGGACACTTTTAACTCAATCAACGTAAATATCGTACAATAACCATGTAAGTCTTCAAAATTCTCTCCGAATCAAAACATGTGTCATCAGAACAAGGACAAAAATCCAATCAGAAGCACTTATTTGTTAACACCCGTTACTAAGTGATAAAACCCAGCCAAGGTCTTCACAAATTTTGTTTTTTAAATTAAATGTAAAATTAAAATGTAACATTAATCGTTATGCTACATCTCAAAGATAATCTATTGAAGATATAGAGTCCGGCCAAATAATACGGTGAATGAATTCGCATAAATAGCCAAGAGAAAAAAATCCACCTGAAGTGTGAATAAAACCAGGAATCTTCCGTCCCTCGAGCCATTGACTAATTTATACTTATTTATTAGCCTAAATTTTCGATAAAGGGCACAATTTTTAATGCTCAGCTTATAATTAAATAATTAAAATTTTGTGAAATTCTCTGTTTATTTCTCACAATACGTCTGATGATTTCGGCTTTTAAGACATCATCAGCAACAATTGGAAGAGGAAGAGAGGGAGGAGAATGGTACCTGATGAAATAGTAACAGCCGAAACTGGTAGTATTGGGAAAACGTAATCAGTGGATAAGACAACGTTCTGATTATTTAATTATGAAATTACTACAAAAAAGTATATGATGATCGTATGACTGCATACAAGTTTCTGATCCCGGCAATGAGGATGGTATACGATTTAGCCTCGAAGGTTGTTGGCTTATTTTTAAGATACTGGGACTAGCCACGGTATTTTCCTTTACGGAATCAACCTCAGTTGGTGGCTTCTTTGAAGCCGTTATTATAATACGAGCCCATCTTTCATGGGATGGAAAGGCAGAACATTGATTTCCCTTAAATTCTGCCGAAACTAGCACCAGAATTAAGAAGCATAGGTAAGTATGGATTCTGTTCATTGGCGCGGTAAATGAAAAGCCCATGGTTTTATGTTTAGGTCCAAGTGGATTTTTTTCTCGTCAAAATTTAAAATCAATTCATTGTTAAGTTCCGTCATAATTATAGAAAAATATTGCATCATATTTTTATATTTATATGCTACTCCGACTGAATAAAGGCACGGACTAAGTCAGCGAAAAAACGCCCTCGGGAAACTTTCGCAAGATTTAAAGGTACACATTATTATGAGGGACGCTATTTCATTCAATAGTGACTTTAGAAAAGAATTAATGCAAAAATAGTACCATAGTTAATATAGCATGCATACTATGGTTACTTACATACTACAGTACGAGGGATTATTATTATTAATAATTTTAGGTTACAGTTGTGACAGGACTTGGAGGGTCATGTTACAACTGTAACCTAAAATTATTAATAATAATAATCCCTCGTACTGTAGTATGTAAGTGACCATAGTATGCATGCTATATTAACCATGGTACTATTGTTGCATTAATTCCTTTCTAAAGTCACTATTGAATGAAATAGCGTCCCTCATAATAATGTGTACCTTTAAATCTTGCGAAAGTTTCCTGAGTTTATTATGTATTTACGTTACAGTTGTAACATGACCTTCCGAGTCCCCGGCAAGCATCGGGTTTCATTGCCGTCATAATGGCCGGAGACTCGAGAGGGGTGTGCAGTAATCGCAGCCACGTCCGACGCCCATCGGATGTGTGGCTACGCTGCGGTCGGGTCATGCGTCCGCAGTAGACGGAGTGACCCCAGGATGACGGCCTTCTGCATGCGTGCAACTAGTGATTCCGCCTGTGCCACGCAGGACGGAATGCACTTGATGTTATTCATCAGCGAGCCATTAACTCCACTGAGCACACCTATGATGAGAACCACTAGTTTCACTGAGTGTCCGGCGTATATCTGTCGAAGTTCGAAAAGCAGGTCTTGATATTTCGTCCGTTTGTCCACCTCTTTCGCATCCATGTTAGTTTCAGCCGGAGCCGAAAACTCGATCACGAACATGGAGCGTGTGAGGTGGTCGAGGAGAACGATATCAGGCTTGGTCGCCTCCAACTGCCTGGTGGTTGGCCTTATTATTATATTATTATTGTTACTGTTATTATTATTTATTTATTGTTCTTGGACTTGTCCATTAAGAACATAATGGGGTTATACAATAAAATAGAGCTCAGGATTATAGGGCGTAGTGCGACATGGTTAATATAAGAGCGAGTGATGGATAAGGCTAGAGGTATGTCCAGAAGCTGTTTCACAATAGGTCACTTATTACGCAGCTTGATGCATTAAAACTACGATGATGCTGACACTAAATTAGAGCAGGGTTACATTCCTCTTTTGCGTTCATGCTTTTGTGAAACCATTCTACCTATTCTCCACTTTGCACGATCCAATCTTCACTGTACTCACATTCATATTTCAGATTGTTTAATAAACGCCCGGTAAGTTTAGTGATCCTTTTCGCGATCAGATAGTGCAGCACGCCGACACCTAAAGATAACAGACGGAAGACGCTATTCGCAGAATACATAACACTCATTTCCAAGATAAGTATAATTCCCCAGAGTAAAACCCGCGAGTACTTGCAGCCTAGCCTGGAAAATAAACCTAGAGTTTGTTAAACGTTTGGCATTGCGACTTGAAGATATAGTCATGCAATTTACTTGCCCATAGAACGGAAAATTGCCTACGACGCGACGCACCACTCTGCCTTCAGTTGTAAAGACAAATGTTGGCCAATCACAACAAGAAAAAGAGGATTTTTAAATAAGGCACGATGTTTATATTTATTTAACTGTTTTTATTTATTTATTTATTCATTCATTTACTTATTTATTCATTCATTTACTTATTCATTTATTTATTTGTGTTTATTTATTTATTTGGTGTGTATAATTATTGAATTTGAAATGTTTATTAACAAATGTATGCAGATCTGTTTAATTTGACGAAAAAGAATTTAAAGAGAGTGGTCACGTGTTTAAATTGCAAATTACGTTATTAATTTGTTTTTCCAGCAGAAAAACTCATGTGTGTGCACTGCTTTGGCCAAACATTAAGTCAAGCAAGGCGTGAAAAGATGTAAAATAATAGTACTATTACTCTGCTAATGTAATAAAGAATGTACAGAGGAAAATCCAGATGACAACTGTTTCCATAGTATAATTAATTAATGGGCTATTAATGGACACTGCTATGGTGCAAAGAACGATTTGATAAATGTATGCCATCCTAAAGAATTAGTAATGCTTATCACTAACCTAATCAGTGTTCACATGGAATTTGTTTTGCTATTTAGATGGATATAGTTTAAGTTAAGAATATAATATTTTCCTATTTTATTGCACTCTTATTTTTATTCTAGCAAAAGTAAGAATTTGAAGTAAATTATTTGCAGAATTATTTCAGTAAATACGACTTTAGTGCTTTAGAGTTCTTAATGCATTAATTTAATTCCAAATTTATCTATTCTCACTCACACTACCTAGCAGAGAATACTTTAAATATATTACATAAACTAATGTATCTAAGCATGAAAATCTATAACCATAAAGAATTACACTACCACTTATATTGACACGTTAAATTAAAGGGCAATAAACTATTTTTAAAAAGATATTCTCAACTTCAAAAACCTTTATTTTAGAAATAATGCAACTAGCAGCTGACCGATGAGACAAATTAGTGATCATAATATCGAACTCACTAAGATAAATTACCTCACCTTTCATTTAATGTCTCGAAAAATATGTCCATTGTTATATAAAATAAATTATTATAATACCAACAAAGTAATGGACAGAAACTCTGATGGTAATACAGATTCCTCGCAGTGTTTGTGGAGGGGAAACCGTTGTTTGTATAGGGAACAAAAGTATGAGTTCTAATTAAGTAGGTATATACAGAATGCGGAATTATAAAAAGCTATACATGGTGATCCACGGAGATATTTTCAGAATTATATCAGTAAATATTGTTTTAGTGCTTTATAGTTTATGATGCATTAGTTCAATTCCCAATTTATCTATTCTCACTCACTTCACCTAGTGAAGAATACTCTAAATGAATAATGAATTTCGAAAAGGGCTCAATCAGCGCAGAAAAAAACCGTGACTGATGCGATTATCGAAATTTTGTTTTACCTCAACAACACTCCACTGCACATCAACAATGCTTGATCACTCAATCTGTTTGGAAGTGCGTTGCTAAGTGCGCGGGGTCTGAAACGAATGAAAAGCTATTCCGCTGTTGTGTTGGTAACTGAGAAGTGCAATATAGCAAATCTAAAATATTGCTATGTAAAATGTTGCCTTGTGGAACCCTCATGTTAAAAGTTCACAATAAAGGATAGAAAAATAATTAGAATGAGAAAAATCGTTGAGAAGTTTGCACATGGAATGAACTGCCTGGAGAAGTTTTTCAGCCTTTCCCCTTTAATGTCAAATGTTTCAGGAAAAAACTAGGTATATAAGATGCCAAATAGAATGTAGTTTGTTTTAATAATAGTGTAGTGACAATCTTCTATAGTCTTCATTTTGTATTTGGCCATACTATTGATGATTGTTTATTTTGTAATCCCTGTGTATGCAGTTATATTATCTCTATATGTCTACATCATTGCCTTGCCGCCTAGCTACAAGCTAAATTCTGTTGTAATAATTAATAAATATAAAAATACATAATGAAAGCTCCCTTAGTCGTACGGGCAGGGTTGGGGGGAAGTAGGGATTAAAGAGAAACGAAAGAGCAGCGGGGAAGGATACGGATAATCCCTTAAGTTGCGTCCAAACTCGCCAATTAGGTCCCTAGATCCCTCAGATTTAGGGTAGAATAGCCATCTTGAAGGGATATTAAACTCAATAAGGCAGCATGAGGGAAGGATTTTAATCACCTTTTTTCGGCTTCTGAATTTTGAATAACTACCAAATACGAGTGTGTACATATATATATATATTAGATATATATCCCCAGAATCCAAAGGTCTGGAAGCGTCAATTGACATGAATGATCAGGCCTTAGTAATCATGGAAGAGAAATTACACCAACATTAATTACTTAGCTATGTATGACAGTCATTGTTAAAAAAATAAAAGGTACACGGCTTTCTACGAAATTACGAAAATAACTCTTTATATTTGCTGCACGGTTCTACAAAATACGACCGGTTTAATCTCTGCGTCTGATAATCTGGTTTTATTGGTTGAGTCACCTTCAACCTCCCCCCCCCCCTCCCCCCCACAACTCAAAGTATTAATAAATTTGATTGTTTCAGGCCTGACTTCGTGGAAGTAATAGGTATCCATTTTTAATAAAATAAATTTGTACTTTTCCACACTTTATTTCTGAAATAAAGTGTGGGAGAGTACTAAGTTTTTTATTAAAAATGGATATCAAAGTATTAACCCTAGAAGGTATTTTGTTCCTTACTTAAAATTCCTCCACTTCCCTATCCTGCACATTTCATCCAACGCTTAAACCCCCCTCCCCCACCCCTACTCCTAATTTTATCCCTTCCTTACAAGAGGCATATACATACAGGTCGGCCTGTGCGATTATTCGATTAATTGAATCGTCGATTCAATTATTTTTACAATTGATCGATTATTTCTGCACATCGATGTCGATTTCGGTAATTGACTCGATGGTCAATTTTTTTCAAGTGTCAGTTGTTGTACAATTGTCAATTGTTATTCAATTCACAATAATTGTCCGGTAATCGATAAAATTGATGATTATTGATTCACTATGGATTGCATGTTGGCGTTTAAACTTGTTCAATTTTGCTCGACGCCGGCATATGGCCGACGCTGCTGATACTTGCTGCTCGCACACTCGCCAGTGTCTGTCGTACGAACACGCTGAGGTTCTCATCTACCTGTCCTCAAATAGTGATATATTCCTTTAATTATTTAATAAATGCTACCTTCAGATTAAATTATTTTGTGTTTTTTTTAAATCAGTTCTTTGATTCTTCTCTTTGCCAAAGGAAAGCCTTTGAAAAGCACGATCCAATTGATTCCTGTCAATTAATTGGTTGATTTCACTTAATTGATCAATGACAATTAATTGATAACCATTTCTATGTCAATTAATTGGCCTTCGTCAATTAATTGGCCTTCGTCAATTAATTGAATGATTTCAATTAATTTTCATTTCTTCAATTGCCGACAGTTCAATCGACCACATTTCCAATTATTCTTATAATTGATCCATATCGATTTTTTTCGATAATCGCACAAGCGTAGGTAGGTATATATAGAGGCTTTGCTGGTGTTCGACACCTTGAAAATGACGGTTACACGTTGAAACCTAGGCCTGTCGTGTCAATCAACAGTGTGGATAAACACTGTTTCATTATATGGAAATAATTATTGCCGCACTATGCACTTTATGGAGACGATATATTAAGAAATAAGGAATTTGTAAATCACAGATCCCATCAGAAATTTTGCGTCGATAGTTTGAATATTTTCTCCGTTAGTTTTGAAAGCGAATACATTTCTCACCTCACATTAATGCGTTACAAAATCGCTGTAAACCCTTGTCTTAAGACAGGCGTTTTCAGTGCGTGGAGAAAAATGAATAATACAGCTTGAAGCGTCAAATATGCATTTGTAGCAAATTACTTTGAAGCTGACTGTGAATGACAGTCATATGTGAGAGGGTGTTAATACACATTATGGGTCATTAACGTTATTATCTTCGCTCTGGCAACTCATTAAAAAAATTGTTAATGGTCTTTATTTTGACCATGAAGCGGAATCTCGCTCATACAACCTCCAGAGTGACCAGAAAGAAGAATCTATATTCAGTTCCCCAGGACTACTCTCTTTCTCTCTTTCTTTCTCTCACTCGTCAATAACAGTTTCAATTCTTCACACGCTCCTACTATTCCGCATTTCCGCTCCCAGATTACCGCAAATTGACCGCTCTTTCTTCTTCTTCCATCTCTTCCCCAATGAGCTAACACCACCATCAGACAGTCATCTCTTTTCCCAATTCTCGGAGAAAATTTATCAAGTTTATTAATGATCATCTTTCTGGAAATGAATAGCAGATCAGCACTCTCCTCCTTGTATCCGTTGTTTATTTTACTTGACATACACATTTTAACAGGTTTAATATTGCACTATACAACCAAACTGTTATGAAGTCAACAGTGTCCGATGAATTGTGGTGGAACTGCATAATCAAAAATGAAAAGTAATCGATATAGTGCTGTCCTCTTTATTTTAAATTGACAACTCATGCTTCGGCTTGTTTACTTAGCCATTTTCAAGTAAAATGTTCAAATTTTAATTTGAAGTGGGTATTTATACATCATTTTCAACGGAATTGGGGAGGAGTTGGAGGGGGGTTGCTAGGACTTTCAGGTACTGAGGCGGAACGGAGGGGGGGAGAAGGAAATGGAAGTTTGAGGGTCAACATAAATGTGAAGGGTGATTAGGTCATCTCAGTGCCTTTCAACATGTAGGTGGGGGAAGACATATACGGTGGCGAGTTAGTCAAAAGGTAAGAGGGGTTCAGTATGGGGGAGTGATATTCAAATTTAATGTAATTTAACAATTTGATTTTTTTCCTCATTTTTTTTGATTTCCCACTGCTCCAAGGCATCCAGGGGACGACCTATGTTTTGTAACCTTAAAATGTCCACTCCAAAGTTCGTGTGGTGTGATTATTGCATGAGGTATTTTGCCAAATGTGATCTACTCCTTTGGGCAGGCACTTCTAGTGTTGACGCACAAGAGTTCTGAAGTTTCTCCCCGTTTGACCCACGTATACCGCACCAAATGCGTCACACTTTATTTCGTATATCCTGGAGTTGTTCATAGGGTCCAGTGAGTCTTTAGCGTTGGAAAAAATGTTGCTCAGGGTCAACGGCGTACAAAAACATACTATATATTTGTTTCTGGGAAATGTTTTCGCCACGTGGTATGACCCTTTTCCTAAGAAGAGGAGCGGCACTCATTTTTGCTTTCTTTCAACCTGCCCTTGAATTTAGGTAATGCGGGGCAAGGCCATCTTTTTACATTTCTTATTTAAGATTTAGTCAACTAAATGACTCATGGCCGTTATTTTTCGCAGTTTTGCTAACCCTCCGTTACTCGGTTTCCTGTTTTCACCGTGATATTTACTTCCTTGTCAAGGTTTTGTTTTGAAAGCGGAATAAGCGGCTCGATGGATCAAATTATTGAACGCGGCCATTTTTTGGGACATTGGGTGACAGGAGTCAGAGGAAATGACGAGGTCTGCATATGTGGGCTTCCGGTATATTGCGAAGGAATGTTTTTTTGCGAAGTGGAGTTCCGGAGTTCTAAAAACTTTAGGTGTCTATCTGACTCAGTCTTCACGGTATAAGAACGATATGTGGGTGTAATAAGTTTAAAAAATCAAAAAACTTTTTGGATTGCAGGTAGATTGCAGGACCTGTCCAACAGCATAAAATATCATATACGTATCTGTACCAGTAAAATACATTGGTCAAAAGGTTAAAATCTAGATCAGCTGAGCAAAAGGGTTTTTGTTCGAAGTGGTTCATAAATTTCTCCACTAATACTGAAGATAATAGTGATACCATGGCTAGTCCCTCTTCTTGGCGATATAATATTCCATTGAATAAGAAATAAGTTTGATATGTGCAGATCTCTAAAAGGCTCGTTAGCTAGTTCATGATTACCAGGTTGGTGGATGAATCCCATAAAATGTACTCGGCAATTTTCCAAATATATTTTACGGGAACGAAAGTGAACAGATTCTTTACGTAAAATGATGAAAGTTTCGAGTTTGGTGGTATTTTTATTTTGCCCAATTGTCCAGTTAACTTTCCAAAGTTATTTTTAACATATTTGGGCACAAATTTGTAAAATTGGTGGAAAATTTCTTCACTTTGAAAGCTAGTTTTCGCTTCGGTGATCCTACACAAACGCAAATGTCATCCTACAAAAATATATTGTCCCCCATACCTCCATTTCTTCACCCCCTCCATTCTGCCTCAATTTCGAAATATCTTAGCCTCCCCCAACCCTTCCCCCAGCTTCCTCCCCCCCTTCCTGTTAAAAACACTGTAAAATACCCACTTCAACCTAGAAATTGAACATTGTACCTGCAGGTGGCTAAGTTAAGAAGCCGAAAAACGTGTTGCTCATGCTCATACTTTTAATGTAGGTCACATAATTGCATGCTAAACCGTTTCGTAAATACATTTCAGTCGACTGCAATCAAGGTCGTGAAAGTTTATTACATTGAGATACCATTTGTTTTGCCAAATAGTTGTGAGTTGCATCCGGGAGTATTTCGTCCCAAAAGAAAGAATTTCCATACAATTAAATTGATAGCACAATTACAACTGCCAAGAAAAGTAGGTAGGTACGTATCTTCACGTGATTTCAACCGATTCAGGTGTATGGCCGCTGGCGTTTTAAGGGCTGACAATGTAATTGTCCTCAGGGCTTTGACGAACATGAAGAAAGATATTTCCCCCATTATTTCATCAAATTTAAAAGTAAAACACTTTCTTTATAAACTTTTTAGTCTTCGTCACAAAATTTATTTGAGAATGGATAACATTCATAAATTAAAGAGACATAAAATTGCTATGCGCGGATATCAATTCTCTAAGAATCACCAGGTGCTTTTTTCAGAGCTTACATCAAGTCTTTGAACAGTATTCATTGAGTGGATTTGTGGGAAATAGAGTGGAGGGAAGAGGAGGGGATGAAATTACAAAGGAAATATATGTTCATTTCGCAACTGTTCAAAGGATTGGATTATTGGCAGGAAAGAGCCACTCTTTGAGGGGATTAACTTCAGATCAAATATAGTATTCATGGGTTTAAAACCGGATTTAATTATAAATCCATTGACATAAAGAGACGGTGACTCACCAGCTCGTTAGATCTGGGCTTTCACCCCCTGCCACACACCCGTCAGGTGGCTCGCAGAGTATTATGTGGAAAGATTTAACCCGGGAGAGGTCGCTAAGTTACCTATCACGCGAGCGGTCGCGTGTGAGACTTTATCTCACACTCAGATGAATCATTGATTATCTATCATAGAGCGTATATTATACTATATTTAGATATAATTCATTTCTCTATATTTTCATTTTAAACAATGATTTCCACATGTACACAATTACTGATACAATTACGTAATCATTGCTAATTTTACTGGCGATGATATCATTGGATATAAATTAAGAAAATTACCATTCTCATGAAGAAATATTTATTTAAGAGGACATACATTCTTATGACTCATGAATTTGCATGAAAATATCTGCTCTCCACGAAATTAATCAACTTCGCTCGCATTCTGCGAGAGTGTAACGCAACTGAGTGATACAAAAACAATAACGTCAGTGGTCGCGCGATGAGGAAAAGTGTCACAATTTGTAGCCGAAGGTATCAGACATATCATTACACAGCTGCGGACGCTTCATTTATACTTTTTGCGACGGTCGGTCACTAGGAAGAGATAAAAAGTCAGCTAGAAGGACAGGAAACTTATTATAACTCATGATTATAAGGTGAGCACAAGTTTAAATTTGGTGTGAGAGAAAATCTCATTGTGTGACCAATGGCGGGTTAATAGAAAATGACTCCCCAATTTCGTTCAGTATTATCTTTATTTACACACTAGCTGAATTACCCGGGCCGTTGCTCGGGATCACACTTCCTTTCATAACTCATCATATATGAGGAGATGGGTGTTATTCCATTTATGAATAATCAATAATGATTATGAAGATTATTTTTGTTTGTGAATTTGGTTGTCAATGAATTATGCTTAGGTTCATTTCAGAGAACAATGACCGCTTTGGCAGCTGGAAGCGCGGTTTTAGACTAATACAATGCGCTAAAAAAAAGCGTTTGACAAAATAAGAAACTTCATTCTTTTGGGTCTACGTATCTGATAAAATAAATTTGTAGTCTATTAAAAAATCTTGTGTGAAAGTAGTTTTAAAAAGCAAAAAAATATACCACTGGGTAAAACCCAATGCTTAGCATTCCTAATCAAATAAACTAATAAAAATGAATTTTAAGTGCGTTAAAGACCAAAAGCTGGTTTTCAAGGAAATATGTTATTACTGATTTCATAGAAAAATGTGCGTTTTTGTGGCTTAAAATACGAATACAAAATAAAAAACAAATACGAATAGGAAAAGATAATTAAATGAAAGAACTACGAACTTTAATCTTTCAGTCATTTGATAAAAAAATTTCAACCCACTATCATGAGCGGAAGCAATTTTAAAAATTAAAAAATTAAACCACTGCGCAAAACCCAATGCGTAACGTAGACTGCCAAAGGTCCACTTTTTGGGATATTTTGGTGCTTTAAGATCTTTTTAAAATAACCAATAATTTTTCTCCTGTCTTGAACTATTCGTTTGCAAAGTTTCAGCACGATCGGAGAAAAAATGTAGGTTGGTACAATTGACAGACAGTCAAATAGAAAAATATTCTTTTTTATATTTTTTAGATCATATAAATAATTAATTAATATGTTAAACTGATGATCTCAGGCCTGACCTCGTGGAAATTATGGATATCCATTATGAGAAAACCACCTTTGTTATTTCCACAAACTTTCTTACGCTGGCACGACGCGCGTTTCACCACACTGTGGCATACTCAAGCACATGAGTATGCCACAGTGTGGTGAAACCCGCGTCGAGCCAGCGAAAGAAAGTTTGTGGAAATAACAAAGGTGGTTTTCTCATCATGGATAATTAATATGTGTTTAAAAATATGATCATCAACGTAAGTTAATAGATAAAGCATTTTCTATTTTATTGCATAAACATGATATGGAGTAAAAGATGTAATTGAGATTGATTTGCGTAATATTTCAGAAAAAAGAAATGTTAAAAAAAGAAATATTCTTGTGAAATATTCAACATAACAACATCTTAGTCAGCCTTCGTCATGAGGGTTAGGCCTCATTGTTGTCATCGTGGTCAGGATTAATGACTTAACCTTGAAGACGAAGGCATAGTTAGCTAATGAAACCTTGGTTCTAAATGATTTACCTCTGTTGCGACACTTATCAATAATTTATTTAATGTATTCTCCGGGAAAACCTATTACCCTTCTTAAATGCAGGTTGTAGTAAAAATGTCACCAGTGGCCGACGTAGTCTCTGTGCTTTATAACAGCTTGAAATTTTATAACGTAATTTGACCCTTGTGTGATTTTCTTCAAAAGAGTATCTGCTCCCCATCAATTCCTCAATCCCTTCAGATAAACGTACTTTCCCTCCAACTTTTCCTCATCCCCTCGTCTTTCCCTCTTCCCATTCCCCCAGAATCCACACTACATCATAGTTATACGCCATGAAAGTTCCTGAAGAAAATGCTAAAATGTTGAAACCGGGGCCGTGAATTTTGTGTCACTGTGGTTCACAAGTTTTCCATTCTCAGATAAATTTGAGAATGCATCAGTTTGTGAGTTAGTTGCATTTTAATGAGCTCAGTGCCGGCCCTAGTGTAGTGCGACAGGTGCCACTGCACAGGGCCCTCCCGGGCTTTCCTCTTTCACACGGCGCGGGGAAACCCGCCTATTAGCCGAAATTACCTACTTCTTAGTACACATTTAAATCTCTCTATCCCCCTTCAAAAGTCGTCCTCGGGGATTTGATGAACGTGAAGGAAGTTGTGTTCCTCATAATTAGCCCGTATTTAAAATTAAAGCACGTTCTTTATAAACATTTTGGTATTCATGACTACGTTTAATTTAGAATGGAAAGCCTTTGAACAGTATTCATTGAGTGGATTTTAGGGGAAAGGGTGAGTAGGAAAGAGGAGAGGATTAAATACGGCGGGGAAATATGTTCATTTCGCAACTGTTCAAAGGATTGGAGAATTGGCCGGGAAGAGTCAATCTTTGAGGGATTAAATACAGGTTGAATATAGCATGCTCTGTTTTCAAACGGATTTCATTATAAATCCATTGGCATAAAGAGATATATAGTATAATAATAATCCATAATCCATTGGCTCACCAGCTTGTTAGATTTGGTATTTCTAAAATTAAATTAAAACTATCCAAAACCACGGTTTTTTGCATTTTTCTTTACACCACCAACTGCTAAAAACCCAAAACTACTACCAAATCATACAGACAGAGAATCCACATTTAATGCACCCAACTTCATTACTCTAGCTCAAAAATTGAGAGAGAAATAAACAAAGTGGATACAGAATAACTGACTGACACGCTACAAAATTAGTATATAATAGAATAGAAAACAAATTTATTTTTCTAGGACAGAGATATATGCTAGCTATTCAAATAAGCTAGTATACAGAGATACTAGCTTATTTGATGTGTCACCCATAAGATTTATTGGATGCATGGCTCCAAATTATATCGCTCGCCGATTCGTATGCTGTGCCTAGCTCTGACGTCGCCAATTAGAGTTGTCCATTTGCTGCAGCTTTCCCTGCCTTTTCCCTCGCCTCATAAGAAGCTAAAAAAGAGGTAGAGGAAAGCCCAGTCCTCAGATGAAGGATGAGTCCTCAACTGTGAGGCCCAAAAAGGGACCTCTCTGTGCGGAGATTCCCTAAAAGAAACTATTTAAAGGACTGTATGGGTTGTTAGTAACACAACTCTGTCCCAACGATGTTTTCTTTACATTCAGCCAAAAATATTTAAAATTCTTCCCGATGTTGTTAAAAAAGAAAAAAAACGGGAAATGTTTGAGGGAAGTCAAAAATTGGTTACTTATCATTTCCAACATTGAACTTTTATTTGGTAATTTACGTAATAAACCATATGTTATACAGAAATTGACTGTGGCGAATTTTACCACGCAAGGCGAATTTTACCACTTTTTAAGCCTTCCCCTCTCCTTCATGTAAGACAACGTAAGACTTCACGAACTCTTCCCTCCCAATCTTACGTAAGTTATCAGACATATTTGAAACCATGTACATAGATAGTAAACTATGGGGGATTCTATACCAAAATGCGCAAAAACTGATCTCATCACGGGTATCGATAACGGTTTTTTATATTTCGCGATTCGCTATAGATACGCATAACTCGCAAAACATGTGATCTTTGAAAATGCGACATTTCCAAACTAATGAACGCAACGAATTGGTCGTACATACATTTTTCTATAGTTTAGCGAACATTCAGGCGTACCACGTATAAAAAGTAATATTTTTCCTACGAAATTAATTTTTAAAAGTGATATAAATACGAATTCAGAAGTGAATTATATCTTACGTAAGACTGTCTTAGACCCCCTACCCCCCTGCGTAAGACAACGTAAGAAAAGCCCTACCCCCCTCCCTCCCCAATACGTCTTACGTAATACTTGAATGGCCCGTTTACAACGCAGCATTAAGTCTTGTTTCCGCAGCGGCATACCTGCGCATGTGAGTCAAAATAGTGGCGGAATTGCACGTTCGTGCAGTAGTTACACGTAGTTCCTAACACTTACAACAGTACACAGCGTTTGGCGCTGCCGGGAATAGACCGGAAATTTGAAGCAGGATAACCAGAAAATGAAGGAGAGCATAATGTTATGCCCCGTTTACACAACAGCCGTAGGTACCGTCGTAGTAACCATACATGCATATTTACGACATTGGCGTAACAGCTGTAACTAAGTGCTGCTCTCTCCAGAAATTGCTTCAAACAAGTGAAAGGCAAACAGTTAATTTCAGACGAAATTAAAATTACAGAAATCATGTGATACCTGTTGCAATATTTTGAATGGTTTTAAGAGCTAATCAAACTTTTCTCTGTTCATCAAACACAAATATATCCTCATTATACATTCTGTCCTTTTCTGAGTATTACTCTTCATATTTCCTTGTAATTACCCCGCAACGCCAGGGCCAACCGACGTGAGGTCGATAACGTTGGGAACTACGTGTTACAGCTGCTACGGGCGATTCCATAGGGTTTTGGGCCTACAGGCGTAGGTGTTCGTCGGTACGTACGGCTTTTGTGTACACAATACATTACCGTGTTTAATTAAGAGAAGCGTGTCGTTTAGTTTTGAAATCACTTCGAAAATGGCAAAAAGGTACCATGGATGCTGGAATTTTAATTTATTTTGAGATTAACTGCGTGCTCTAAACTTGTTCGCTGCATATCCGGAAGAGAGCAACACAGATTTAACACTTGTGAGGGCAGAGTAGTGGAAATGTATGTAGATTGGTTTCGGCGGTACCTACATCAGACGTGGGAACTCCTTCACGGCCCTTTCCGGAAGGGAATTCCCCCAAAATGTCATGAATTTGGTGTTGCACTAAGTTTGGCGAAACTCTTCACGAGTTCCATCTCTTCAGCTCATTGTGCTCCGAGAGAAAATTTTCCCGTGAAATTGTCGAACGCCAACTTTGTCACGCGAAGGTATGTACGCTCGTCATGAAGAAAGGAATAGCATGAGGGTGATAGCCATTGCTAAATCTGGAGCCAAAAGAAAGGCTACATGCAGCCACGTGAGGTGATAGACGTTTCTAACAATCTTGTTTCAATAATATTACAGTCGTCACAAAGGGAAAGATTATCTCAAGGTATTTATTTATTGTTAATATTAATAAAACTTCCGGCTTAGGTAAAATAAAAATGTCCCTCGGTAGGAAACAACTAAAAACAACACTAAACCAAGAGAGAATATTAAAAACGTATATTCATTCCGAAATTCTTGTAGCACTAACTTCGGTATACTGACCATTATATCATTTGGTCAATGCGTATGCAAACTAAAGCAAGAGGAATTTATTTTAAAATAAATATACACATTGCAAAGGAAAAACATGCGGATGGAACCATCCCTGATTACACATTTCCAAGCTGACCCTTGTTTCGGTAAGGATTTTCTGTCTGCTCAGGCAGCTGAAAGCAATCAAATACGAAAAAGGTGACGCCCACATGGGCAAGGGAATGGTCGTCCTTCCTCCTCTACTGCGAAAAGGAAAGCAGTTCTTCCTTGGAGAAAGGGTCGCAAATTACACCACTGCGGAATGGAGTGAAAGAGTCTCCGAACCCGGTCAAGCCTATTTGTCGTCTTCAGGCAAAAAAAACCCTTACTCTGCAGACCTCTAAAGATAGTTTGAGCAAGATAGTTCCCTAGTGATAATGGAGACCATATTTGAATTTTATTTTTTTATTTTCAGCGTCTGTAAGAAGTATGAAGTAAATATTGTAGTATTAATATTTCAACATTATAGTCATATATGGCAAAAATTTTCAATGATGAAATAAAATATCTACATAAGCCACAAACTTGACTCTTGTTTTGTGACACGCCTTAAGGTGGAAACGGCCTCACAACAGAAGTATTTTTGCGATTCCGTAAAAATTACAACGGTGAGTAGTTGATTTTTTCCTTATAAATAGTTGAGCAAATATACAAACAACACCGTTTGTTTTTGTCTAAAGCTAGTTGTTATAAATTCCTTATTTTTTTTAAATATTCTCCCCCTGGAGCGCACAGCCGTCATCTATCTCATGAATAACAGCTTATATTTTCAGGCAAATTGCTTGAAAAGTAGTTTGGTAAGGGGTTATTATTTTTTTGATATCATTGGAAATATGTGAGCGTTTTTCTTTAAATGAGGTCAAATTCTAGGTGAAGTGATATTTTGCTCAAACTACCTTGAACTATAAACCACTTGTTCAACTAAGCTCTGGCAAGCTTTCTGGAATATTTTATGAACTGTTCATGCCTCCAGGTTCTCTTTCAAGTCGTCCTAATTAAATTTCACTATAACTTACCACGTATTTCAATAAAGAAATCCTTAACGGATTTCATCTTAAAAATCGACGTACATGGTTTATTGGAAGGAGATTCACTCTATTCATAATGGAGACCATATTCGAATTTTCTTTTCATATTTAAGGAGCTGCAAAAGACTAGGCATAAAAGTAGTATTGATAACGGTACAAAAATTGTTATAATGACTGAACTTTGCATAAATGAACAAGATATCCACATTTGAGGGTTACAACTAGTCTAGACTTTTTCGTAGTTTGCTGAAAACTTCTTCGCAACCAAAATGTTTTGTGTGCTTGCCTTTATAATTGGGTGAGCATTAAAATTTTTTGTAAGTACTAAGAGACCATACAAAATAACCAAAAACTAATTTATTACGCTATCATTGAGTCAATGCTTTCTCATTTGTTTTTAATAATGCCTCTTCGGAGCGCACGGCTGCACCGTATCAAATTGAAAACTTTTTCCATTTTTTTGGCAGATAACTTGAAAAAATTTGCAATAAAAGGCTGATATTTTGGTACCATTACAAATATGAGATATTTTTCTTCATATCAAGAATAAATTCATTGAATTTTACGCGAAGTGATAGCTCGGTTTAACTATCATAATACCCCACAAGTACTAAGTCAACATAATCACAGATAGAAATTATGAAGGATGGTGAACTAATGGTGCGAAACAGAATTTAGTCGGTGGATCATTACGTCTGAATGCAGGAAAAAGTGAAAAATATGGTAATGTGCAACCACTCACTAAAATACGGAGGAATGAGAAATGAATAACCGATTCAAGATAAAGATGCTCGGAGTGGGTGGTGTTTACCGAAATTTCCCTTTGGTCCAGGAAAGTTTTGCAAGAGAAGTACTTGCTCCGTTCCAAGTCAGCTGTGCATTGAGTAATAAAATGGGAACTTTCCTTCTTGTAATGGAATTCCACTCTCATAAGTTCTAAAATTGGGTGCTCGGTCCATCAAGATATTCCTCTCCAGAGAAATGTTCAAAATAAATTGCTTCCAAGCCCTATTACCTCAAGATTCATAGCTATAAAGAGCTCTCAAAAGGAATCTAACCGAGATTATGCACATTCAAAAATATTATTAGGTTTATATTGGATTGTTTGTAATGGTAAAAAATAATGGTATCCACAAAGGCTTTGATGATATCAACCTTCTCCTATCACCATAAAAAAATGCTAATTTCCAAATTTAAAATTTAAGAATCAAGTTTAACTGTTAATCGTGCTTCATTTCATAGAGCTATGATGACGCAAGGTATTCGGTATATTGAGAAATCTGCTTAGTTAAAAATTTTCTTCAGTAAACAAGGTTATATTTAGGATTAAATCTCCCGCAAAGGCTTAACAAAAAATAGTCTATGAAAGAGTTTTTGAAAGTGCACGAACCGTTAATTAAGGAGCGGATGATCTGTAGATTTTTAAAAACCGTCTTATCATAGTATTTTTAGGATAACTCATCACAATACATATTTTAGCCCACCCCGAATGGAATACATGTAAATACATTTTCAAGAGGGAGTATACGTAGGTATATAACGAAATTAACTAAACACTATATATATGCTATCAACTTTCGGTCAAAAATACATTTATAAATAGCTTTAAATGTGCAATATAACTGTAGAATGTAAAATGGCATTTCAAATTAGCGTTAAAAGGTTTTAACTCATTTCTACTGATTGTATGTTACGACAAATGGCCGACGACTATGTATTGCAATTCTATAACTACCTATGTATGGGGATTCAGGGTAGAATTATTTTACAAAAGAAATGCGTGACCTTTTATAGATTGGTAAGATTTTTGGGACATATTATAAGCCGCTACTGGGAAATATTCGCTAGACCACCACACGAGGGAGGGTCATGCAAATTGGCAATTAAATCACCGAAAGCATTGAGAAAACAAAAATGTAACAGTCCTCGCACTATCGCACTCAGGCGACTCTAAGCCAAACTCATGTATTTCTTATCATATATTATCTCATGAGGACATAATAATCTAAATCTACTATAATAATCACCGATGTGATCCCCACCCCGAGATATGGTCCTCGATCCGCCACTGCTATATGCTGAAGTGCTTAAGGTCTAGTGGTGGAATAAAGTGTTGTTGGAGGGAAGCGGCTGTTTCGGTGAGACAGCTGTTTCAAATAACTGTTGCAAACAACAGGTTAGTTTCATGATCGTGCTGCAGCGTTGTCGTAACGCTCTGTGCTGTGGAGCGGCAACTGATTATGAAGCTAACTATTTCGTCTTCTATTCTGTTCCGGCTGCACTGCACGTTTGGCTGCATTGCGGTTATAAGCCAGGATTAGTTTGATTTGAATCTATTAACAGGCGTCGTTGCAGATAGAATTAGAACTGTAAAGTATCTATCGTGAATCCAAATGAAAATGTTACTTCATTTGAGTGAAATATTTCTTATTACATTTTATACAGAACTACGAGCCATGTTGTAACAGCGCCGATCCATCGCCTGTTGTTTGGCGTGCCTCTAGCTGTTGTCCGCAACAGGGGGTTTCGCGGAACAGTTTCGTTTTGAAACTGTTTCGGTTGGGAGACAGTTGCAGTGAAACTGTTCTATTATTTTAGTGCCACCACTATTGAGGTCCTAGCCCCAACATCGCACCATTTGTTGAAATGCAATTAAAACAGGCAACAGCAAAAGGTGAAGTAACACATATTGGAAAATAGCACACGCTTTTTTCATTTTACCAAGAGCAACAAGCAAAATTTAAGAAATATTAGGACGATATTGTCGAGAATCTTTTCCTGCAGTATTCTAATCATATTTTAACCTGTATTACCAGTCAAATGGAATCCGAATAATTAGACCTCATGAAACCCAACTTCGATTGACACATAATTGACACGAGCCATAAATGGTACCTATACACCGCATATTTGGATTTAAAGAATAGTTTCAAATTATTTCCTCACAGCAAACGAATGTTCAAGTTACTGTCATCAGGATTAAAGTGCAATGTTGGGAATAAATACCGAGAATTTCAAACTAAACATACAGAGAACATCCTTAGAGACTGAAATAGTTCTAGCATGATTTGGATTAACCCTTCGGCATTCGCGTCACTTTTTGGATCACTGTGTTGGCGTCTGACAGACTCTGGTTTCAAATAATTAGGTCACAAGTCGATCAATACAAAAAGTCATAAAAATATTTTAAAAGATGCAATAAGTGTTCAATTACAATACATATCAACATTTACGCCTTTTATCTGGAATGAAAAAAAACTTGCATTTTACTATCTTCAAAACATTTGTTCATTTTATGTCGTTGATTCCAACTACTTATTATATTTATCAAAGTACGGAATACATAAGTCTTTTGTATGTTCTAAAGAGATAACTATATGTATTGCAGTAATTGCATGAATAGTTTTGAAAAATATATTATGACTGAAATAATTCTTGAATTTGAAATACAAGTAGGTCTATACAACTTGAAAACATGCAAAATTTTATTACTTTCCTTTAGAAAACTAAACAAATAATATGAAAAACGGAGAGAATATTTGAAATAAGTAGTTGAATGGATGTAGCCAAAAAATTAATTTAAAAAAATTACAAAATTGAACTTCCCGGCGACCTTCAGACACTCCGCTAGTCCTGAAGGGTTAAAACCCCGTATCGTACAAGGAAGCGAGAAACCTTGATCTTTATTATTTTCCCTATTACTATTTGTTTTTACTTTTGGTAACATACCCTTACGACGAGTCTGCAACAAACATCAGGTTTCATAGTCGTCATAATGGCCGTATTCTCGGGAGGGGATTGGTAGTTATACTGACCACGTCTGACAACCAACTCCGAAGGATTAATACGCTGCACGCGATATCAGAGTTCGGAATAAATAGAGTGACTCTAAGATATCAGACTTCTGCATTCGCAATAGCAAGTGCCGCCATCATTGCCGTGCCGCAAGACATGCCGCTCTTGATACTATCTGGCTGCGAGCCCTTAACTTCACCTAGCACGTAGTTTTACAGAGTCTCTGGAGCACATCTGCCTCAGTTCAAACATCTGGTCCCAGAAGTACTTGCCCCATTTTTCCACCTACTTTGTATCAATGTTTGTTTCAGCCGGAACTGAAAATTTGATCTCGTGCCTAGCGCATGAGAGGCGGTCGAAATGTATGATATAAGGGCTCTACGATTCCTGGACTGGACTGGACTAACAGCTTGGTGGTGGAGAAGGGATTATTCCAACAAACTTGACACACATCTATTTCCGCAGCAGACTTGACATCTCAGGGAAAATCAGATACCTATATGGGTTTAATATTGATGAAAAAACTCAATCGGAAACTCTATATAAATAAACTTAAACAAAAGATTATTTAAATTTCAAAATTGTTTTTTATTACGTCACTATTCGTCATCTTTCTGTTTATTTCACTTTGGTTAATTCCTGATTAAAATATGGCGTAACTTGTTGCGGTGGAGCTTATGCCTCAAATATCCAGCCATTGCCCAAAAGAAGATGATTAGATAAATTTTACACGCAGGGACAATTAGAGCACTCCTTAACTCTATTAAAAGAGCGCAATTACTTACTCTTGAGACATTTATTTATTTACAAGGCTTTAACTTTTTAAAATGAGAGGGGAAATAGAATAGAGACTAGAAGATAAATATGTCAGCAATGTATGAGGAAAATTTGGTATTAATAGATAAAAACCTAATAAGCAAAATTTTAAACAGCCCTACAAGTACATTGCCCCCAAACTGTTCTGTTCTCTACGCAGCCACTATCTTCCGCAGGAAAAGAAAGCACAACTTACATTTACATCAACCCCACAACGCGGACACCGTTCCTGAAGCTGACTCTAAGGCCCCCATACTTCTTATACCTTAAATTAGCAACTTACACAACTATAGGTACATTTAAAAAAATATAAAATTATGGTTATTTTCTGAAGAAAATATTGAAAATTTATTGAAATCACCTACGTGATCATGAAAAATATTTGAGTTTATGTGTGTATTTGTTGATGTTGTAATATTGTACAAGTTTTTGTAAGCTTTTGAAAAGTATTTCTTTACTTATACTTCTTTAATCTTTGGGCATTTATTTGGACATTTCATGAACACACCGAGATTATACGTAAGTGATTTGCTGGGACGTGTGTGAATTGTAAAGTTGAGAAATGTGTGCCCGCCTCTTGAAATACACGATGATGGTAACACCAAAACGGATTGTATCTATTGAAGTACATGATTCCGCGTTGGAAATTTGGTAAAATAATGTATTAATAAAGGTGTGTTGCCAACGGCGGAATAAAAAATTATTATTATTTTAATACACCTTGAAGGCGTCATATATTAACTTTTTTTTGAGGTATAAAACTTGAATTTATTTTGAATTATTACACACTTTACATCGTAAAATACATCATCTTATCCCATTTTTTACAACTAATGACACAAAAAAAATAAATCAAAATTACATCATCATTACATCATCATGTTGTATTGCAATCACATGGAAAAAAAATAAATATGGAGAAATAAAAATAATAATATTGCAGTTGAGGTCCTGTTAAGCCAAAGCGGCTTGTCAGCAGGTGCCTTTTGTTAAAAAAATATTTTTTTTTTGCTGTGCAGCGCTCTGGACAATTTCGGAGCTCAACAATGCTAGCCTATGAGCCACTCTTTCAGTGACTTTTTTAGAACAGATATGCTATTAATATCCTTCATTGACATAGGCAATTCGTTCAACAACCCAGGGACTACATGTGCAAGAGATCTCTTGCCATGGTGGTTAAAATACTTAGGTACAGACAACCTATTTATTCGACGCAGTTGCATGTCAGTATTAATCACACGTTACTTTATTAATTTGCTGTCAAAAAAGTTGTCACAAATTAACACATAATTATACAATTCTTTTAATGGTAACAAACACTGATTCTTATATACTTCTCTCACATCGTTTTCCTTGACCATCAAATGGGCAACCATTTTATTTTGGAAAGTAATAACCTTATTCAGCAAGGTGGAGTTTGTGCTACCCCAAATCGTCAAACCATAACGTATTACGGCCTCAGCTAAGCCTTAATACATTAATTTTTTCAACTCATGAGGCAAATAGTGCTTTAGGTACGACATTTGAAACAAAATACACCTAATTTGTCATATATATAGGTTATATGATTACTAAAACTAAATTTTTCATCTAAGACTATTCCCAAGTATTTTAGATGTTTAACTTGGGTAATTTTTGCACACGAAAAGTACTTATTGCACGAATTTTTCGGTTGGCCACCCTGGTTGGAGTGTAAACAAAGGTGTGTGTGTGTAGTGTGAGGTCTAAGGTTTGCCTTTTTTCCTTCACATTTAAAAACTGCAAGGAGTATGTCTTATTATTGTTAATAATTATTTTATTATCGTGACACCATAATTGCAAGGAATACAAATCGTTTTTTAATTTTCGCTGGGCCACCTCAAAACATCTGCTTGTGGATAGTAATGCAATGTCGTCTGCATACATAAAAATCTTGCAGTTTCTAATATCTAATTCTAACTCCTAATTCTAACTCCTTCTAATTCTAACTCCTTCAAGGAAGAGTAGTTTTATTGCGACTTTTAAGTATAATAAATTGCTATTAAGGCAATTAGACTTCGACGAAAACACGCTACAAAGTAATAACTTTATTTTTCTAGCGTTCTATTTGGACTTACTGGTCTGTCACTTTGGACATTTAAGATCAATCATTGATTTGGTATTTGATCAACCATTTACCTACCTATAACTCTAATCTCTCACTAACACTCTATGGTACAGCCATTGTAGCTTTTTGATATACAGAAAAGAAAAACACATGCCATATCTGGAGAAGTGGACTTTCGATGTGTTTTCATCGATATTCAAAAAGTCAATTTGCTCAGCTCGTGTGGTATCTCCAATCATTCGCGCTAAAGAAAAATGACAATCTGATCGAGGAACGGCCTCCAGATACTATTCAATTTCCTAATGGAAAATAAACTCATCCAACTTGAGCTATCTAATCAAGAGTGAAATGCTATTATGACACTTTGACATGCTTCTTTGCATGAGTTAGATGGAACCGAGGCAGGAATGGTATTGCTCTAAATATCAATTCAAAGCTTACAGGAACATTGAATTGAATTCTTTTTTCAAAACCTTTCCGGGACCAGATGAGAGCAATTTTTGTTGGATCAACATCTTTTTATGGATTTATTTTCTGGGTAACCGCAGTCTAATCTTGACAACTTTGTACGCCAGATTATTTTCTTAAGGCATGCACAAATACCAACATTATCCATCCATTGTCACGTTAATTACATAATATTATCTAAAAAATCATTCGTAAATTTAAAAATAACGCGGTAATAAAACGGTTTATGTCATACCTTATTTGTAAGGGGAAAATATAAAGCATTAGCTAGACAAAAGCATTAACATTAATTACATAATGTGTATAGATCCAGTGGAAGGGCTCTGTAAGGAAAGCAGCGAAGAACACGAAAATGACCAAGTCCTGATTTCTACTAAAATGAATGGAGTTTTGCTCGCTCTCGATACATTATATCGATTCAAAATTGTTAATGATGTTGAATCTCAGTTCAATTTGAATTTATCCAAATAAGAGACGGTGGTCGAAGCGACAATGGAGCGAAGTAAAGTGCAAAAACAAATAACTGATTTTTTGGTAAATAAGTGTTTCTGTCGAAAGAAGAGCTGAGGTATTTTTTTACACTAACACTCTTATTCGTTGATCTGTCGTATTTCTTCCTGAATTATTATTCACTGATTCCCTTGTCTAAGATTTCCGGAATGGATCGCTAATTAATCGCTAATGGAAGGTCTATAATTAAAGCAGGTACATCAAATAAAAGACTTAGGGGTTATATTTGATTCTTCAATGTCTTTTGCTCCGCATATCTTTGACATAGCTCTCTCAGCTCAAAGATTATTGGGTTTTGTAAACCGAATGTCAAGGAACTTTAAGTCTGCTCCTTTGTAAGATGTAAGTTAGAGTATGCTTCTGTAGTATAGATTCCTCACTGTAAGAAACATGTTCAAATACTGGAGAGGGAACAAAAAAGTTTTTTACGTTATTTATATTATACCCAATAATGTTTATCCAATGTATGAAAATTATATTAGCTACGAAACTTTGGTAAAAGTGTTTGATTTTCAATATTTGAAAAAAAAAAGAAGAACCATGTGTGATCTATCTTACTCATATAATTTACTTAATACTGGAGAAAATAGTGACTTAATTAGAAAAATTAATTTTGTAGTGCCTAGTATCAATGTGAGGTTGTCAAGAAAATTTAAGTTGAGCATGGTAAAGTCAAATTACTGTGAAAACTCACCACTGAATAGAAAGTGCCGATCTTTTAACATGTACTGTGATATAATTGATTTATGTCAAAAAAGAAGTCTCTTTTGCAAATTGATAAATGATAGAATAGTTTCTTGATATGTTTCGAAATTTCTGTAAAATTCAATTGATTCCAATATGTTTCGTATTTTCTTCTTTTTTGCTTTGTTTGCCTTGTAGTTATTTTGTTGGGCAAACGTTAAACTCTATAAATAAATAAATAAATTAAGGAAATGCGAAATGGAAATGCCCAACCATTCCCATATTGTATTTCTCCCACCCGGCAATCCCCATCAGGAATGTATATAGAATATGTAGAAATAGATACATATAAATATAACTACAGAATTAAGAAGAATGATAACGATTGACTTCTAACTGCCCTTAAGTATTATCAATTCAGCCTTATGGCTTTCTGGTGTTTAATTGTTAAGGTTTTCAAATTCAAAGCAAGTTCAAAAGTAAAACAGTATTCACTAAACGCTACCATTGCTGTATGAAACATTCATCCTGTAGGACTCCGTGACACATCTCCTTTAATTTGTACAATTAGTCACTAGGCCCTGCATCTTGGCAATTTAAAATGTTTACGTTAAATTGAATCATTAAATTAATGGGTGGCCGCTAATTACCAAATTTGCTTTTCCAAAGAAATCACCGTTTTACATTAACTAGTTTAATGAATCCAGTTACTTTCGGCATTTCACACGAAATTGAAAATCCGGCATTTAATCAAACGCCGGATGTTTCTTTGAACGAAAATAACGAATTAAAAATGCTTGCGTTCATGTCAAATGCGCGCTCGCTTTTGTTAATTGCGTGCATAGTTGGTAGTGATTACCAACCATTTTTGCCATTACCCTATTCTATGATTGCTAAATAATTTAGAAACGCAATGAGAATACACGCATCCCGCATCGCATCGCATTCTCAGACATAAGATATTTCTGCTTAAAATTCGGTTGCCCTAAGCCCCTTTTTTTTAATTATTTGAGTTAGTTAGTGAGCGAAAACAGATGTTCAATCGACTTTAGCTTGCACACATTGTTGGGGATATTTTTTCAAAATTCGAGAGTACCCGTGCTTTTAAGTTTCAATCACGGATATTTTTCTCTTTTTCCAACAAACAACTCTTTGTTTGTAATGAAGATTATTTATCTTACTAAATAAGCAACCTAAACACAAGGAGGTAACCGTTATGTCCTGTTTCAAACGTATGCAAGGTTATAAGTTTGTTGGAGAACTGTTTACATTTCAATTTGTTTCTATAACGAAAGCAACAATAGTACCACATGACTTCATGAGAGGTGAAAAGTGCTCTATTAAAATTGGTATTCACCGTACTATGAATTTCGTACTTTTGTCTTCATACAGCAAGCGAATGACTTTGGCTGTAAACGGCAGTCGTTCTAGGTTTTCTTTGAGGTTTATTTTCTGTCTCCGAGTTGGAGCTTTGCGGTGTAGACTGAATATATTCAAGAAAATAATGCAGCACTTTGAAACGAAGTGGACTAGAAGTTTCATTTGAAAAATGTACAAGGTACCAATCACTCAGATAAGGATACTTCATGAAAACCACAGGTTAGCAGCGAAAGGAAAAGAAATATACATCGAGGATTACTGGCTTTCAATGGCAGTGAACGAGGCATTGTTTTCCAAATTTCTTGAAAAATTATAATAATGCACAATCATTGACCAACGATTACCACTCCAGCCACTTTTATACGTGATAGCCACCAATGCTAAAATGCTTAGTTATCCAACATGAGCTGAATTATGATTCCGTCTATGAAATGATTAATGGGTGACTTTTTTGTGCGATTGGATGACAAAAGGACACGCTTAAGCCAGGAAACATCCAACAGTAATCACGTGGGATAATCGCTTTGCTTTGAGCACCGGAAACTTGTCTCATCAGTTTCAAATGTAATCAAACAAGTGCAAAAACGGAACGATATCACCCAAAGGGTGACGAAAAGAAAATAAACGTCTCACCATATTACGTCTCAATACGAATACAAATTTTCACCGGCACACTCGATTATACAATTCATATTCACCCCACCTACGACACGTAACAAAGGAACGAATTTTAAAAATCACCGGGAAAATGTACGGGAATCTTGCGAGGAAGAGAAATAATTAAGGAATTCACAGATATTTAAATCATTTAAATGAAAACATCAATAAGCACCAGTGATCTGTTAACCACAAACCAATAAATAAATTATTGCTGAAAAATAAAAAATGCAATCAATAATTAATATTGTCTATAGGTATCCTCATACCTTTGATCCAATTTTTGAATAAAATTCCAATTGTCTTATCAACCAACCAATTCAAGGATTTCTCAAACCAAAGCCATCCTCATACAGTATATTCGATTGTAATTGAACGCAATAATCGCCTTTAATGGATTTCACTAAATACATTCGTTCAATGAATGATTTGATCATTTTTTTATCAATTCCCACATTAAGAGGTTAATAGCAATTAGTAATAAATGTATAAATTGACCACATATAAATTGTTCTTCTTTTAACTTACTGAGTTTTGGTTAATTATAATTCTTTTTTCTTCACTGCCAAAATTTCGGCAAATTTATTGCCATCCTCAAGGCTAATTCATCTACATCTACATCTACATATTACCCCGCAAGCCGCCTCATTAGGCGTGTGGCGGGGGGTGTTAGGACACCAGCCGTTTACATATACAAAGGAAACGCTCTATGAGATTACGCCTTGCATTTATTAAAGTCCCTTATTGTTCAGGGGAAAAACGAAATCCCATATCTATCCGTTCGGCAAAATATCTCTCTTAATTTATCGTTTCTGTCGGACCTGGAAATATAGTGGGGTTCTAATATGATGTTCTCCGTGTCGCTCTGAAAGATATCTATTCTCAATTGCTCAAGTAATCTAAGCCTAGCGCGCAGCCTCCGAGTCTCTAGCGGCTCCCAGCCTAATTCGTTTAACATCTGCGTAACGCTGTCTGTACGCCCGTAGCAGTTTTTGACGAATCGCGCAGCTTTCCTTTGTATTTTATTAAGTTCCCGAATTAAGTCTTTCTGCACCGGATCCCATATGCTTGCTGCATATTCAAGGTGTGGCCGGACGAGTGCGAAATAGCACCTCTCTTTTACTTTTTCATCTGAGAATCTTCCCACAATACCCTTGACGAATCCTATCTTCTTCAGAGCTCTGCCTCAAATATTTCTTATATGTGTTCCCCACGATAGGTTTGAGGTAATCGTAACTCCCAGATACTTAACTTCATCTGTCGCCTTTATCTTAACGCCATCCACAGCATATACACGGGGATAGTTGGACGACCTCCGCAAGAAATGTACCGCCGTACATTTTCTCAGATTAAGTTCGAGTCCCCACTCTTGGCTCCACACATGAACGTTGTTTAAATCCGATGATAGAATTTCAAAGTCAGAGTGATCATTAATTTCGCGATAGATGACAGCGTCGTCAGCAAATAAACGTATTTTACTGCTAATTCGAGAGCTTAGATCATTTATGTATATAATGAACAAAAGGGGGCCGATTACGCTTCCTTGTGGGACACCTGATGTCACTTTAACTACATCAGAGCTAATTTCGTCAAGAACTACTTTTTGCTTACGATCACTCAGAAAGTCGCATATCCAGTTTACTACTGTTTCGCTAAGGCCGCATGACTGTAATTTGTATAAAAGTTTAATAAAACCATAAGTTAAAAGTCTAATTAAAACCGTAAAACAAAATTAACAACATAAACAGGTAATAACAGGAAAATAACAATTCTTAACAAATTTGGTGATAACCACAGTAATTTTTAATACAGTAATCGGGTACACTAATTTGAAAAATATCAACAAACCTGTGAATTTTAATTACAGTAACATGTCAATCATTCCAATTTAGCAAACAGTAAATAAACGGATAGATGGGTAAATATAAACAGTTTCTTGGCAACAAGAGAACACACCAGGGGGGTTATTTTGTAATCTCACCTTTTTAGTGACTCTTAGTGGAAAGGCGGGAGATCCGTTTCCCTCTCTTAATGATCGGCTCACGAACGGTTCGTGAATTGTCGAAACTTCAATTACCTTATATCAAATGAAAGATGCCGAGACTAGCGAATACCCAGATTTCTCAACATCTTACGGAAGATATCTTACACTGTACATACCACGAAAATCTAAATACAGTCAAAACTACAAGCGACATGTAAGCGATCAATCAATATTTAAAAACAACTAAGTGCATCTAATTAGTGTTCGATTCACAAGCTCGGGAAATATCTACCAAGAACGTAGACCTCCCTGGGGGGTTATTTTGTAATCTCACTTTAGTGAGAATACGTCATAAAATCTCACTTTTTCTTAGTTCAACTCCCTCACCCAGGCGGCGTGACCATCTTCGGATCTCAATCGGTGAACTGCCGGTCATGTACTGGTCTTTTAGACGATTCATCCGCTCTGACCCGTATCTTTCGACTCTTGATCCGTTTCATTATCTCCGCCTGCCATTAGTTCCATCTCACCTGTCATAAAGAACGTGACATGGAGCCACCATCGTTTCCACTCGAAGCTTGAGTTGGAAAATAAACAAGGTCGAGAAAGATACAAACAATTTTAAATCGTATTGTTGTAATTTGCTAAACGTGAAGAACTTCAGCATTTTCAACTCCAGTATATTGGGCACTTGAAGGTATGCTTCGTTTGAAATGCTTACGTTATTATTTGCTTGAATTTTCAGTGTATATATTTCGTATCAATATTTCCCAAACAATGTTGCTGATACCTTTGTTTTCGTGTGTCTATACGCCAGTGTATGGAGAATGGAATTCAGTTATTTATACCATAATTTTAACAAATATTGCCTTAAAATCTACGTTCTTGGTAGATATTTCCCGTGCTTGTGAATCGAACACTAATTAGATGCACTTAATTGTTTTTAAATATTGATTGATCGCTTACATGTCGCTTGTAGTTTTGACTGTATTTAGATTTTCGTGGTATGTACAGTGTAAGATATCTTCCGTAAGATGTTGAGAAATCTGGGTATTCGCTAGTCTCGGCATCTTTTATTTGATATAAGGTAATTGAAGCTTCGACAATTCACGAACCGCTCGTGAGCCGATCATTAAGAGAGGGAAACGGATCTCCCGCCTTTCCACTAAGAATCACTAAAAAGGTGAGATTACAAAATAACCCCCCAGGGGGGTTATTCGGGAATGTCGTCGGTCATAATGTCGTTACTCATTCATTGAGGCATTCAATGAACGGCAAAAAGACCCAATCGAACGACATTTTGAACGAATCTATGAGCTGATGTCAGAGCCGTTGGCTCAGTTTTGTGTTCCGTTTTTAGCGCACCGCTACGAGTTTCGCATTTGTTTTTGTAGAAATTTGGCGGTATAGAGAAATTGCAGAAATGGAAAACACTGAAGGCTGTGAGTTTTCAACCTAGGATTATGAATTATGTGTAATTTAGCAATTATGTTAATGTTTACATAGAAGAGTTAAACAATATTTTATGTCATGAATACATGGATTTAATTAATTAACGGCGGTTGAGGTTGTTAATAACGTTATCATCATTATCCAGTTCCGTAGTAATATTTATTTTTGTACGTCCGTTTTACTAGTAGAGGCGGAAAAATTTAGTTCTAATTAATCATAGGCACCAATTCTATCCATTTTCTGACAATGTTGCGGTTATTTAGGGCATGAGTAACCTCTTGTATTGCTCGGCTCACGCTCACTTGGCTCAGGCCAAGCCCTCCACTAGCGCCCTCACCATGTCCTTTTCCAGCCGGTAAAGTCCCACAAAAACGTTCTCCCGCGAGGCAAATGGATCTGCACCATCTCTTAACTGTCTCAACCTATTTCTCCTCATCGCATTTTCTCTCAGTATTTCTCCCTCCTCATTCCTACGCCGCCTCGCAATTGCAGCTTCCAAAGCCCAGTCATCCATGTCTATGAAATATTAACGGATGGAAGGTTATCCATGAAAAATAATTCGTACGAAACTCTTTTAATATATGCGTCCAACATGTGTGCAAATCGAAAATAATTTCCAATCACATGAGCGTCAACGGCATAGTGAGATATCTTTGAAACTCAACAAGGAAAGGAATTCCTTTTTAAGTAACTCAAACGCAAGGCATCCAAATAGTATTTTCAAATGGAATCACTGTTGGATGAGTGATATTCTGATTGCGTAGATCATACCCATTAGCATGGGAATAATAATTATTTCTACGAAGAAGACTGATTTTCCACTAGGTATACAACTATGAAAGCATGAAATAGATTAAATACGAGGATTTCTATAAGTATAAACGCCGGGATTGTCATTTATCAACCTCGAATTATGAAAATATGTTAGAAGTAAATAAGCATTACTTACTTGACTCTCAAATACCGCCAAAACGATAAACAAATCACTAACGGAAAGCGCTTGAAAAGCTCGGCTGCGGAGGCGGGGCGGGGGGGATTTCCCATGATGCTCTTTAATTCCCGTCGCGACGCTAGCGCCGTCCACCGAAAAATTACGGTCGACACGGAAGCTTCGGTTTTGAGTCGGTCCGTGAACGAAGAACTGCCAAATGAGCCGTGGGCGCCATCTTCGTCGAGATTGATGACGTATTTCTAAAAATGAGGGAAGTGATGACGTAATGCCACCGTTATCGACATTCCCGGATAACCCCCCAGATTACACCAAACAATAATTTAGAAAAAATATTGAAAATTCCTTTATATAAATACAAAGATAACAATAACATCAATTTAAAAAACAAATATTTATCGCATTTTGTGTATCTAAAACACTATTAAAAAGCATACATTAAATTATAAATAATACCTTTAGATTTATTGTATAAGATTTATGTAAATTCTGCTTAATTTATCTATATCCGTTCTCAAATTGCATGTATTTAGGTTTTTCACGATATGGACCATTACTTTAAAAGGTCTTCTGTGTAAATTTGATAATTGTGATAAATTTTGTTTTTTTTTAAATTGATGTTATTGTTATATTTGTATTTATATTTAGCAATTTTCAATATTTTTTTCTAAATTAATGTTTGGTGTAATCTTGTGTTCTCTTGTTGCCAAGAAACTGTTTATATTAACCCATCTATCTGTTTATTTACTTTTTGCTAAATTAGAATGGTTGACATCATGTTAGTGTAATTAAAATTCACAGGTTTGTTGATATTTGTCAAATTAGTGTATCTGATATAAAAAAATGTAGTGTAGTTATCACCAAATTTGTTGACAATTGTTATTTTCCTGTTTATACCTGTTTATGTTGTTAATTTTGTTTCATGGTTTTTAATTAGCCCAAAGGATGGCAATAAATTTGCCGAAATGTTGGCAGTGAAGAAAAAAAAAGAATTTTTATTTGACCAAATTTAAATACGTTAAAAGAAGAACAGTTAATAGCAACGACAAGGTATCTCAAACAAAAACATCCCATAAAAATGTTGGCGTCCATTGATGGAATGGATATGCCATCTGTGACTGTAAGTATATTCATTACATATACGACGACAATAACGGTCGTTAACATAGTTGTAACCTTGGGAAGGACAATTTTTAAAATCTTTCGTTAGAACTGAAATTTAATGAACTGTAATTTATTAACCAATATCAGGATTCCGATATTTCATCGGATTGTATTTTTTCTTCAGGCGAATTCATGAAGAAATCATACTGATGATATGAAATTTACCACACCGCACATTCATGATAAAAAATCACAATTGATGGGGAAATATACTTATGGAACCTTGATGAAAACTACGTTGTCGCAAGACCAACAGCCACACAATTCTCCAACTAAGGCATTTGCCATCTTTTTTACAAAATAACAAACAACATTGGCTCTAATCATAGTGCTATCTTGAAAAGAGCGATAAAATACCGAAATAGAGTTTGATAATAGTTTTTTTCAATTCGTAGACCAGTGAAATTCGTATTCATAGGTAAGTGAAAACTGGACCCTAAAATAATTTAAATTTTCTCACGCAAGTCTAACAGTTTAAAAATGTACTTAATCTCATTTTAAAGTCGTTAAAAACTCGACCTCTAACTCTAAAAAAATTATCACAAAACTTTGGCGCAACTTAAGCATTTTAGGCATTTATTACCTTTTGAATTGCCCAAAAAAGTTGATTTATTGTTCGTACATACCTCATGTTTAGTATTGCTCGCTGTTAATGTCTGATTTAACGGATGATTTGCACAATAAAATGCTAACCTTGTTGATGCTGGTGTATAATTTATACTTAATGCGGAATTACATGAACACATTACACCTTATTACTTAAAGACTGAGTGGTTAAAACTCGAAGACCGAAAAAAATTACAATTCTCCATTTTTATGTTCGAGCTATTGTCAAGCAAGACTCGAGTATTTATATGAAATAATAATTGTCAACTTAAGTAATTCTCACAGGATTGATAGGGAACGTGGACCAAAAAGCCTTTTGCAAAAAAATTGCAATCCGACAAAAATTTGAATGCATACATAAAATTATTACTCGTTTTGAAATACATATAAGATTGCATAAAAATTGGTCACAAGAAAAGTGGAATTTGGTGTTATCACCATAGTTCTGTCAGTGTCACAATTGGAGGATTTTTTTCGAAATTTTGAGACCTAAAATATATATTTCTACCTTTTATTTCCCATTGATTCTTAATCAATAGTGTTTGGGACCAAAAACAATATTTAGTCTAGAAATAAGTCCACTTTTCTGAATTTTTCGAGTCTTTAAGGCCATCATAGGGTAACACCATTCCACCTATCAGATTTGACGTTTGTAGGTCAACTTGAAGTGCCCAAACATTTATATATATACATGCCATCCTGTTATAAATGCAACTGATCAAGGCTGGACAGATAAATGAGTTCAATCATCTTTTTAACAATGGTTCTGAGCGCATGAGATCGACAAACCATGTCGATATTCGCTGTTTGAGGCCTTGGCTGCCGTTTGATTGTTTACTTCTTTTAGCCCACAAGACGACCTCCATATCAGTTTCAGTGGTTAACAATAACTTTTAATATATTCAAAGGAATTATGTGAGCCCCAATCTGTTAGTTTTATTGTTTTTTTCCGGCAAGTAAATGCCAGTTCCATGAATGGGTTAGGGTCGTCAATTAATGAGTAACCGTATCACTTAAAATGCAATAACTCCGTTAAAAATTGGGATCATTAAATAATTTGCCAAAAAAATATAAAAGTAAATTTTATTTATTTGTTGTCATTGATAACTTTTTCGTATCTCTGAAAACAAAAAAGTATTTTTTCTTAAAGAAGAAAGTAATTTATACCTTAAAAAAATTGGAAGCAATTCGTCAAATTTTCGGTCGGAAAATAATACAAATACCTATATGAAATACAACTTAGAAGTATAACTTCAAAACTATCAGTGCACGTCACTGCTTTATATGGTGACTAAAAAAATCTTCTGACAAAATGTTTGCGTAGCTATAGCACTGTATCTAACATTACAGATCACATTGCTGTGGTGCCGGACACGGGAAGATTCGCGGATTTTCGAAAGAGGAGTAACTTTAACTCGAGAAATATCCAAATAGATTCACTCTAAAGGCAAAGGAATTGTGTTGGTGAAGCTCATATAAAAATTCATATTTGATGTACATATAGCATTAAATTGCTAATAAAAAGGTAATATGGGCAGTTTTCTGTTTCACTTCGACGTATTAATGAGGCGTGGATAGGAAGATAGTACGTTTTTCTTCCTTTGGAAACAAATGCATACTTAGTTGTATTAAAAACACGCCAAGAAAATGACACTAACGACTGGTATTATTATATCTGGTGAACCATAATCGTAAGATTACGCTGCCTTTCAGGAACTTAATGTTAACTGAGAGTTCATGTTTAGTGCATTACATCATGACAATCGAGTATTGGACGTAAGCATTAGCGATGAGAATGCACATTACCCCGGTTTTAATTCGGAAAAAATTATCAATCATAGATTAAAAAAGAGGATCTTAAACGGATAATTTTGGAGATAGCTCCGAAAAATTTCCATGATTGACGTCATGCCCTTCGTAAATAGCTGCATGGAATCATCCTTCTCTACTGAGAGCGTATCTGGTCAATACATCTATATCTGCAAAATACCCTGCAAGCCACCTCAAGGGTGTGTGGCAGGGGGTGATTAGTCACCAACCATTCATTACACATTACTCTAAAATTAGTGTAACTACGACTAATGATGCATTAGCATGAATCGCAAATGCTTGTACGAGACGAAGCCTCACAAGCATGCACTAAACTATAGATACTCTACCAATTTTTGAGGAACCGTTAGTATTTCTGTATTTTGCAACTACATAAACGTGCAGAGAGTCAAGAGTTATGCCGAAAACATGCTCGTCGTGCTGTAAGTATTAGGTAGCAGATAAGGATACAAGTATTAGGGAGTACTACTACTACTAAGAGCTACACTACCAAACGACAAACCTAGTAAAAACTCTAATTGGCAGCTGTTATTGTCTCTTATCAGTGGTGGGAAAATTGACATTTTAAATCTGTCAGTTCTGCAGCGTAGTTCTCTAATTTTATTCTCATTATCTGATCTACCGTAGTATGCCGGATCTCGTAAAATATTATTAACGTCGTCAGAGAATAGATCGGTTTGGAGGGTTCGTAATAGATTATATCTAAATTTTAATCGTCGGTCTGAAAACTATACCCATCACAGTTGCTGCAACATGATTTTAGGGAACGTGACCTAGCTATGACAGCAGTGTACAGGAAAATTCCAAGAAAAAGGTTTTAGACGAATTCGTAAATATCTTCGATGTTGGAACCGGACTTTCGCCATTCAGTCAACAGAGCCATCATAACTCATTATTCTACGAAGAATGGATATTTTACAGGATGGAAGATTAGATAGGACCAAACTGGAAGTAAAATGAATAGTAAAACTCCCGGAAAATATCATAGAAGGTTAGAGGAGGGAGGAAGGATTCAAACTCTGCGATAGAGAATATTTTCAAAACAAACAAAGAGAGCAGTATGGAAGAATCAGCGCTGAGTAAGAAAGAACGGGAAACCACTACTCACTCTCGTATGAGGTCAGCGAAAATAATACGTACAACAGCACAATCTACGTACCAAGGACTACAAAAAACAACAGAACTCTGAACTCCAGCAATATACGTAGATGCGACTTGCATAAACACACTCGGATCTCAAAAATTTTCGAAATGCGTACCCTTTTGTCACCCTTTTTCAAAAATCGTATACTATGCGATAGAAAAATGTTTATTTTTTATTATTTACACTTGAACGGAGTTTCCGTATAAATACAGCTAAAAGAAGAATAAATTAAAATCGTAGTATAGAATTATTAGAACACTTCCAATGCTACATGCATACATCCATATTACTATGGCAATAAGTCTTTGTCTATGAGTCTTACTCTATGTTACGTATATGCTTATTCTACGATATTAACTAGATATATCAGTAATAACTACAAAAGGAGAAGGTGGGGAAAAGTACCCCGAGCATATATGATTGTTCTATGGTAATGAATAAGTCTTTTTCTATGAATATCACTCTATGAGTAAGTACATGCTTACTCAATGATATTACCTAGATATAGCAGTAATAACTACAAAGGTAATAGCTAAAATCTCCCAGTAGGTATATATTGTAATCGTTTTAACTTAACCAAACCCATTATGGCATAAGTTCCCATTTAAATTGAGAGGAGAGGAAGAATTGATTCCATGATCCAGGTTTCGCTGCTGTACAGCATCTTCAGGTGACACAGCAGTGAATGCTGGGTGGTGAAATTATATATTTTATTTGGAATAGCAGAGTTTTCTTCTCAATATGAAAATATTCTACAAAGTGAAGGCTGGGACAATTTCCTTTCCTATTTAAAGTCTATGCTCACTGCGGCTTCCAAGAAAATTATGAAATTTTAAATGTTGAAAGAGTGAAAGAATGGACGATTTCGAAGTAGAGAACGAAATTATTAGATGAAATAGGAAAAGCGAAACAAATAATGAAATCCTGAATTCTTTCAGCCATCCAAAAGTGAAAAAATAAACATTGCCTTGAGTGAAAGTTATATATAATACGAAAAGAAAGGAACATCTGAGTAACACCATATTCCATGCTTTTCTGAAACGGGTAAAATTCAACTAATAAATAGTAACAAAAACACCTTCAAATGGTTTTCCGCAGTTTTTACTCTTTTTTCGGTCGGTTTTGGGTCACAAACTGTACCATTTCTACTTTCAAAGGTCACCTAGAGGTTCTTTAAACAAGCAAAGCTGACATACTGATATAATAAAATACAAACATAGATAACAAAATTAAAGAATGGAAGAGGTTTCAAAAAATACTAAACATGGGATGCATAAATTACATATATTCTCGAATGCGAATTTGAATCCAAATGCTTAAATATTTTTCAATCCATTAAATCTCTTGGAATACATATACCTCGAATCCTGTATTTTATTAATTACGAGAATAAGAAAATAGGAAGCCTTTACTTAAAATAAAAATATTATTTATTGCAAAATCCGACGTCTACATTTTGTGAAGCACAATTTTATTAATAGAGATTACGAAAATACGTCTGTATTTATAAAGGAGTCAAAATATTATAGAATGCAGAACTCTAATCAAAATATTTTTATAAATTACGCTCGTTTTTTGTATGGAAAACTTAAATAAAATATGCACAGAGGCTAAATTTTAATGCTTAAATAGTTCTTTGGGTTAGGAATTGAGATATTTCAATGATGAAAAAAGTGCGAGAGTGGAGTTTTTGAATCTCGAATCTTTTTCAAGGGTAAAGAGGAATCTCAAGTTCCATTTCTCCAAAATACAGGTTGTGTGTTTGGAAGAATCGTAGAAATGTTTGCAGGTGACAAGTGATATGATTTCAGGCATTTTATTCGTTTGATGAATGTGGAGTAACATATTCTTAGTTAAGGAGCTACTACAATGCAAAAATTACATTCAGAACATTTTACCGTCGTCACAAAAACGCGGAATGAATTTGATTTTTATCGGTCGAAGAGAACTGAAAAAGTCACAGTGGAGTATAAAATATTCATTGTTCTTTCAATGCTGTCTCTCATAGCAAGTGTATTATTATCAAGGTGACACTCGACTAATTGGCGTTTTCATGGAAAGAGCAAAATACGCTGGGCATGCATGCTCCATCTTATAGCTCTTCATCCAGAACATTTCGCAGTTGACATGAAAACATCAAATAAATACGATAGGGACATTCGCGAATAGAAAACATCTGAAATATCTCTCGGTGGTGCATATTATGTGTGATGCTCTTTCGATATTGTCACTCTTGCAAATGGTGGACTATTCTCAAAGTGTCACATGAATGTGTATGGAAAATAGTGTTCTCTGAAAAATGTATTGGTTGAAATATTTTCGTTCCCATAGCTGCACGAGGGAGTTACAAACCCGTGTAAATCAGAACAAAATGCTTAAAAATGCATCCCCTGTTACTTTAATAATCACGCTAATTCCTCCTGAAAGACACCTGTATAATATTAAATCATTTTATTTTACATTTGCAGTAGAAATATTTAGCAAGGTTAATATGAAAAAAAACTTATGACAGAACAAAGACTGGCCTAAACAGTTTATAAAGCTTATTTTAATATTAAAAGTTGAGAACTTTTTACCTTTTTAATATTAAAAGTTGAGTACTACATGAGATACATTCTGCCCGCTCCTTAGTAAATGAATGTATCCACTTCATTTATTTCATGGTGTTTCTGCTCGCCATATTTCCAATTTCTCCGAAAACTCCAAATTAAACCGTATTCTTGAACTCTTCCGTCTTCGCTTATCCAACATCCTCCCCTTTTATGGCTTGTCTTCAGCATCTTCTTGCCCCTCATTACAACCAGTGCCAACTACCTTCTCAGCCTACTTCAGCAGTTTCTCCTCCCCACCCACCACTCTGAGCACTTTCTTATTTGTCCTTATCTCTCCTATATTTCTCCAAAACCACGTCTCAAACGCCGTCCATCCTTCCTAATCCTTTTAATACACCACATTTCGTGAAACTCTTTTGTCAAAAACTTATTTGACTTGATCGATATTCGAACCCGGATCTACCATTTTCCGGTCAGGTTAAGTTAGCCAGTTCGCCTTGAATTTCGCCTTGAATTAAGATGGATTAGTAGCGTGTAACTGGTTAACGCACCTGACCGGCAAATGGGAGATCCGAGTTCGAATCCCGGTCACGTCAAATGATTTATTTCACGACGAATTTCATCGTCTTTCTTCGTGCCCGTGTATATCTTCTATATCTTCGTGCCCGTGCGCGTGACTGCGTACCTCATCATTTAAGCAATCGCAATGATTGGAAAACTAATCCTTTTTCTTCAGCGTCATGTTACGCTTTACACCACACTCTTTATTTGACTCCACGTAAATTCCCGGCCACAAGCTCACATATACTAGCGAGAGCCCTCGTTGCTATCGAAAATATCCTCTTTATTTGAATGCCTTCCAACCTTAGTTCCTTCCAAGACACTGCTCAATGAGAATAATATTATTATAATTGAGTATTCTCCCGATTAAGTTAGGTTTAGATGGAAATGAAAAAAAATACTATAGTTTTTTTACATTAGCTCTTTGCCGATAAAATTTATTTCTTCACCTCAGCGTACGCCCTACCCCTCTTAATTCCGTCCATAAAACCGTTATCTTTCTTTCCCCTCCCCGCTTTCCCAACATCCTCCCCTACATCACAGCGTTAAGCAACCTTTCGCCCCTCTTTCCCTACTCTAATCATCTAGTTTGCCTCCACCAAATTTCATCCAGAAATTTTCTTTTCGTTTGTCTTCCTTTCCGTCCACCGCATCTTCTCCATCCTCCTCCACACCCAAATCTTAAACGCCTACAGCCTATTCTATTTTTACTTTCTCAGAGCCCACGTTTCTGCCCCATGCAACGCTATACTCCATATCAAAGTTTTCATCCGATGGCTAATTGAATAGACAATTATTTGAAAAGTGTAAAATAGCATGAAATGGTGATGTAAATTGTAAAATAATTTTACAAGGAAATATGATGACCAACAAATGAATACGGTATGAAAATTATTAGCCGAATAATAAATCCACGGAATTATTTGACATTTGATATTACGCTAACGGACTAAATATGTGCATAGATTAGGTAAATAAACGCTAACTGGTAAGTTTTATGCCGTAGGCACAGGCAGAATGTAATCATTAAAATCCAACGGGGTGAGATTCAAAGTTTCACGAAACATGCAAAGAGCCGAAAGTTCCGAACTGAAACTAAGAAAAGCCCCACGTAAAATCTCACTCCGAAATCTTGACCCGAAACCGATATTTTTCGGAATATTTTATATTTTGTGAATTGGGGGTTGAATAGTTTTTCTAGCGCAACATGATTTTAAGGCATTTTGAGCGATAACTCAATTCACCTAGAATTTGATGAATTTGTCGTCATTTTAAAAACACCCGACGTTTTAATGATATCAAAATATTAACCCTAGCCGAACTACTTTTCGACCAATTTGTCTAAAAATATAAGGTGATTACATGGGATAGATTACGGCTGTGCGTTCCTTGGTGGTATACGCTGCGTATTGGGATTTTGTAGTGGTTTCATTTTTTGCTTTTCAAAATTAATTCCGCTCAAGATTTTTTCCGCTACTAGAAGGTTGGGATTTTTTATCAAATGGATTAAAAAATAAAATTTTTAATTCTTTTCATCAATTATATTTTTCAATTCGCATTTGTCTGAAAGTTGCATTTTTTAGCTGCAAAATCGCACATTTTTCTCCGAAATCAACAATAACGTATTTCCTTGGCAACCTGATTTTGGTCTTTAAAACGTATTAAAAATTCATTTTGCTTAGTTAAGCTGATTGGGAATTCTAAGCATTGGGTTTTGAGCAGTGTTTTATTTTTATTTGCCTCTTGAAACTAATTTCACTTAAGATAGAGAGTTAAAATTTATTTTTTCAGGCACTCGAAAAAATGAAATATCTCATTTTTTCAATCAATTCTCCCCTTATATAGGATCAGTGATGAAGGAAGTGTGGTCCTGAGCTACGCCGGATTATTTATCTTGTAATAATATAAATAACAAAAAAAATAATTATAGCCCACCTTATTTACGAAACCTTTATCCTCGTACAATAACCATTCCACGTTCCGAGAAAGCCTTGCCTCGGCGGAAGAACAGAAGACTACTCATCGATTTTAAATTAGACTAAAAATTAATGTCAAAACACACAGTATTTTATAGTTACAGTATTCAGCAGAATCGTTGCATGATAACTCGCGGAATTTGTAAACATTTAACGATATAATATAATTACAAGTGCAGTTCATCATTCATGGCAATAACACGGCACGTTGTGGAACAGGTTCTCTAAAAGGTGGCCATAACATAAAAAATAAAGGGTTTTTTTAGGTTATTTTAAGCAAAAGGTTGGCTGCCTTGACAGTTAAAGTATCATAAAATCCTAAAGTAGGTTGATACTCGCGATGCTCACTGATTATTCAGAGTGAAAGTGAGCGCCACGCAGTTGACAAGAGCATTTAGTCTTGGGACGGAAATTCGACCTATATTTTAAAGCTTCATAAAAATCAGTGTTTTACATCGAATAACATTAAGAAAAATGTATTATTCTCCTGAAAATGGGTTTTAAAATATTAATTCAATTAAAATTAGCATTAATATATTTAATGTTTAAAAATTTCAAGTATATGACATTGATATCTTGGGATAATGTTTTGTAAAAACATAATAAAATATAATGAAAAAAAAGGAATTTTTCTGTAGTGCTCGATATTAGTCATAGTTTAAAACACATAGTTAGTTGCAGATGCTTTAGTAGGCTGATAGAAAATGCCAAAAAACCTTGTTCATGTTTTCGCTAACATACTTTATTCATTCAATAATTGCGCTACCACGAAACTCAAGAATGGAGCTGGAGCTCATCCATCATTCATACATCTGCAATAGCAACACAGCGAATTTTCACAGACAAATCATAAAAACAAAAGAAATCTTCATAAGGAAAAAAGCCAAGGTTTAGTTCTACACGATTTTGTCGACCTATAATGCTGCAATTTGTTAAAGAAACGGTTGGGAACATTCAGCATGAGAAGGGTAGCGTGGAGAAGCAGATCTCCAGGACTTACATCCCTTTTATCTCTTATTGCATTACATCGGAAAACGTAAAGGCGTCGTAGCTTCATACAATTTTACCACATCACATTTCATAGCACCGCGGTGGTGTTAAATGTGATGCGGTGTCATCAGGGGCTCTTTTTAAGGCCAGCAGTGCGGTTGCCCCACTTTCCACCCGCAAACGCCACTCTTGCTATCTACATCCACATAATATATCCACAGTGAAAATTTCCTTCGAGTTTCACATAGCACCTTAATTAAGTAGGGATTTCAGAGTGTTATTAGCGCTAGGATAACACAGGCTAAAATTTCTCTCTCCATACAAAAGTAAAAAATATTACTCTATGACATTGGCTGTGATAGCGTGAGTGCCAATTTAAGCATTATGTATGGAAACACTACTTTGGGGCCATTAAAGCATTACGTAAGACGTTTTTTTGGGAGGGCTTTGGGATCATCTTATATTTTATTATGTTGGAGTGGGGGGGCAGAGGGTTTTGAACCAATTTAAGTAAGATTTTTGTCCGTCTTGAAACATTGCATCTATCGTTTCCGAATGAAATTTAGTAGTGACATGGAGCGTCCGCACGTTAATGGCGTATTTTCCGTAACCTCACCGCTACACCAATACTGTCTCCTGACTGGCTAGCTACATTACATCCATGCTCAATGAATGTGGTACTCCAACACTGCATAATTATACGATATCTAGTGCTCAAAGCTGTACGATGGCTTATATGGAAAGATGAAACTGCAGAAAGCGAACATTTAACGTAGAGTAGATACAAATATCTAACGTCTTGCGTAAGACTAAAGGAGGGGGGGGGGGTTTGGGAAAACCTTACATTTTCTTACATAGAGGGAGCTCAAAAATGGCATAAATCGTTTTACGTAATATTTGAACGGCCCCTTTTCTACTGCATTATGAATGCCACGGACTGCGTTGCTGTGACAAAATTGGAAATTTCTCAGATGTTTCTGCGAATTTCGGAGGCGTATCTAGCGAAAAAGACCATGACTCATGAGCACGGGAGTTCAGCGATACTTGCCCGGCGTCGACAGTTCGGTTCTTTGCGTGCCTCTCTTCGGCGTCGACCAAAAGGTCACAATTTTCATTTCCTTGCGTGGGCCAGGACAGTACCTTTCTCGAAGGAATGGTAAAAATGGCGAGATACAACCCAAGCGGCTATTATAGGCCTATAATTTCCTCCTGGACTTAGATTAAATGGTGAAACTGAGTGGAAAACGGCATTCGAAATAAATCTGTAATAAATTCTCGCGAATTTATGGAAGCAGAAAAAGAGTTCAATGAGAACACTAGCTGAATGTTAACAAGAAATTCTAAAACAAATGTGAAAAAAAAATTTCCCTGGGCAGAGCAAGCCCTATAACACCGTTACAATGTTGTGCAACGACACTTTTTGTTCCAGTTCCAGGATAAAGTAGTCCTTTAATCGTTGCCACGGGTCCGAGCCCTCTTCAGCTGTTGGTTATTGCTGAACTTATGTTGCTATTTGAGTTAATACATGCAGTGTTACCCGCATTTGTTCACATTGAGATTGAAAGAATATGTAAGAAATTTAGTATATATTATATAAGTTTGCTCGTGGTTTTTTCCATCCTTTTGTTAATTATGTGAATACTGGACTTTCTTTCAAATATTGAGTGTATTTTGCTCATCACCGCAGACAAACGGGTACCTGCTACAAGTCTTAGAGGCTTAGCAGGACCGATTGCGTAACTAGTAATGGACGTTGAAGTGAAGGTGGATTTCATTTTGTGGATTTCTACAAGGTTTTCTTTTTTTTGTGGATTTCTACATAACTATTTTTACTAAAATATAAATTGGTAGTTAATTATTTAAATTAATGAAGGACAGTAAAACATTAATTTGAATGAATTCCGAAGATTCAGGCGATATGGCGTGGATTTTCAACATGATATGGTTGACGAGTTAAAAGCAATTTTCAAGAAATAAAATATATTTAAAAAGACTTTAATGCAACATAGGTTTCGATGTTTTACATATCATCTTCAGGTTCCTAAAGATGTTGTGTAAACCTGAAGATGATGTATAAAACATCGAAACCTAGGTCGTAATTCAGTTTTTTTTAAACTTTTATTTGTGGAAATTTGTTTTTAACTATTCAACTTTTTCATATTACTTTCAATTTTATTTGATTTAAAATTATTACATACTATGAATGAATTATTAAATAAAAAAATTTTTATACGAATCCTAAAATTAGTACTTTCCCTATTTAAACTCTGAGTATGTAGGAAAATTATACCTGCTCTTAAAAGTTATGGCAATATTATTTCATCTTTTCCAGCTTCCTGAATGGAATAAGCACTTTTTTCCATATAAATTTCCCAAAATTAAGATGGGAGGAATTCATTTTCAACTGGGAAGATATAAAGCGGAGAATGTTTGGTCTTTGGACGGTAAATTATGTTGCCTTCATGAGGTTTCTCCCAACGTAAAGCATATGCCAGAACTTAACCACTTTTCCCACGAGCTTACTGGACGAGCTATATTTCCGCTGGAAAGCATAGCCATAAACGGTTCAGGTATTTTGGCGAGGTTTACGATGTTTTTGCTCTGCTTACGCTTACTTCAGCGGACTATCTTGCTGGCTTGCCATGTGCGTTATTTCCATATCCCATTCAAGACAGCATGGCAGCGGAACCCTTAGTGGAGCTCTTTAAGAAGCAAGCCCCCCTCTCTGAATAGTATGGTCTTGATAGACCTTCTTTCATGGGTAATGCCTGTTACTCACAGAAAAATTTTCGGTTAAATGTTTCATAAAATCAACTAATTTTATAAAAATGAGCTTGATAACGATAAAACCATTTTATAAAACCTAGTTTTATAAATCATTTTACGGAATAAGACAGGTTCTATTTCCATAACACCAATTTATGCAGCAACCAATGAGATGTTCCGCTCATCACGTTGATAATCTCGTATCCATGGGAAGGCAAACAAGGAAAAAGTAAACAAAAACATGGTTGGAAGTTCGTGGAACTATCAATTCATGGTAATTATTACTGAACTGAACTGAATGCTTTCACCTGATCATTCATACTCTCATATTTAAGCACAATTAGAGCGTATATGTATGTGTATGTAAGTAAATAAACAATGCAAAAAGTTTTTCACCAAACAGCAGTCCAAAAGAGAGTGCATTTATCATTTCACGTGTTCGCAAAGCGTCTCATAGATGGCAGATTGGTCAACATTGCGGTTTTATGAATAGTTTTGCCGTGAGCAAACAAGTACGTTTAACGTACGATTCTTAAAGGTTTAAATAAAAATTTTTGTAAAACTCTTTTGTAGAAAATGTTATCGTGAGCAACAGGCATTAGGATGCTTACTAAGGATGCATGAGAAAGAAAGCAGTATTGCGAGTTTATTTTTTTTTTGGAAAGACACGCGAATGCTTGAAATGCGCCCGGCCGAAGCCCGTTAGGCTTAGCGAAGGATTACTCCTAAGGCTCCTCGGACGAAGTCGTAAAATGGTAAAGAAATTGGAGACGGGCATCGAAAACTAAAAAGATCCGAGCGATAATTTTCACGGGAATGAACATCGAGTCACCAGCTTATAACATTTTGAGAATTAGATTAGGCAGCCGATTCCTTAGGCAGAAAATTCCAACAACGAGAGGTGAGAATAGACAAACGCCTAGAAGGGAACGATAAAGTTAAAAAAAATCATGGAAAAAGCCGTAGTTATGACATTAGTATGTCACAGCAACTAAGAAATAACGAAACTCCGTCAGAAATAAAAAGCTGATTGTAACCAGAGTCGTTTATCTGACCGACTGTTCCATACGTCATTCCAGCTAGGGAAGGGCATCTAAAAAAAGGAAGACATTATATAAAACAGAAATCAATGAAATAAAATCATCAGATAACTGCATAATTTAAGAAGGTGAAGACAAATAGATGACATTTTAAAGATAGCGTTTAGAGAACTTTATGGAGAGGAAATAAAAAAAATAACGGAGGAAATCAGAAAACAGCAAACTTAACATTTGACAGAGTGTAGGTATGTTCAGTTGCTTAGAAATATTTGTTAGAGAGGGGTTTCTTCAGCTCTAATTAAGCGATGTCTTTCAGCTGTGTCAACGTGAAATATTACTTCGTCTGTCCAGTGCGGTGATCAAAGGAGTAAATAGGTAGCCTGAAATTTCCTCAAACTCGAAGCAGACTGAAGGTCTTAAAGATTAACGAAATAACGATCCGAATTGAAATTAAAAACATTTCATTCCATCGGCAAAGTGTTGTGAGTGATCATACACGTCATTAGGGGTTTGCAGCAACGTTTATTAAACCAAACCTTTGAGATATTTTTTATTATTGAGCCAATTGATAAACAGAATCAAATTACACCTTTGAGAGGTTTTTGAAAATGGAGCCAGTTGATAAACTGAACAAAATTATACAAAATTAAAAATTAGATTATTAAATAGAGAGAATATTCTAGGCGTTTCTAGTAGCATAACTGTCCCGATGAGACAGAGTATAATATTTAGATAATGCTCTCTGCATACATATTCATCACACCATTTCCTTTCGGGATAGGCAAAGCCAATCAACTTTGTCATAGGAAACTGGATGGTATTTAAATAAGTTCCACCATAATGCTCTATCCTTGCCGGCCTCTTACGCTTATATTACATTCATACAGTTCTTTAAACACGCTCTCCAATTATTAAGACTCAGAAATACATAAGAAAATAAGGATCATAAAAATGAACAATTAAAATAACAAAAAAAAATATTAAAAAATAGACAAAACTTTCAATTTAAGACAATTTGATAAAGTAGAAAGAAATTTATTTTACATTATCTAAAAAAAATAAATCAAACTAGAAAAAATAGAGTAAGAGAAAAATATGTACATATAAATAACAAATTAGTTACAGTAGTTTATAAAAATATCGGTATTGTAAACCAAAATTGAGAAAAATGTCTTCTAAAACTCCCCCTAACTCATCAAGCTATCAGAGAGGAAAAAATGTTATCCATCCCTAATATCCTGTTATTGCTCTTCTTCCACCACTTATGTGTCTTCCACCACACTTAACTATGACATTCTCGGTCTAACCCCTCCTGTCACACTATTCACTCATCTATCATAAATTATTTCTACGATTATAACCCCATCCATTCTCTCATCACGACCAAACCCACATAGCACACTCACTCCAATCATTACTGGTACATCCAACCCACATACTTACACGACCCCCTCATTCCATGTCCCAACAACTTTGACCGCAAGCACTTCTAAGGTACTCCATTCCCACTCTAGTCAGTCAACATCTACACTTATCCTAGCATGGCTTGTGCGCCAGTTGTTATGATAATCTCGTTAGTGTTACTGACCTTTTGCAGCAACTGGGATGGGAACCGCTTTCAGACCGTCAATTAAAATTTAGACTCAATCTATTATGTAAGTTCCAAACCGGTCTATTCTCTGACGACGTTGATAATATTTTACGAAATCCAACATACTACGGCAGGTAGATCAGATCATGAGAATAAAATAAGGTAACTAGACTGCAGAACGGACGGATTGATTTAAAATGTAATTTTTCCCACGAACGATAAGGGACCATAACAGCTGCCAATGAGACTTTTATCTAGGTTTGTTGATAAGTAGTGTAGCTCTTAGTAGTAGTAGTAGTACTCCCTAATACTTTAATTCTTATCTGTCAGCTAATCCTAACAGCACGCCGTGCATGTTTTCTTAAAAGTCTTGAGTCTCTGTCCATTTTTGAAGTTGCAAAATACATATATATTAACTGTCCCTCTCCATTGTGATAATATCTGTGTAGTGCATGCTTGTAAGGCTTCGCCTCGTGATACGCATTAGCGATTTATGCTAATGCATAATTAGTCGTTGTTACACTGACTTTAGAGTAAAGTGTAATGCATGTCGGTGAATGCTCAACCCCTGCCACACACCCCTGAGGTGACTTGCAGGGTATTTTGTAGATGTAGATGCCTACGTTGGAACACGATAAATTCGGGATATGAACAGGTATGTTAACTGTGATTTTTTAATATATCGCTATCTACGCAATAAACACAAACAGAAATTTCGTGTCCTTGATTTATCACTTGGTTCCATTTTAAACAACCCTTGATAGATGTAACTGAATCAATTTCACCTCAAAGCTCCGAAATCATATGTAAAATATAGATGCAACGTTGGAAAAAGAATAAAACGTAAATATCATTTCATTGCACATAAGTGTCTCAATACAATTTGTGATAATGTTAGACCGTATTCAAGATCAAAACCTTACATACTGAAGAGGCTCAGCATATTTTAAAATATCTAACGTACTTTAGTAGAAATAATATGAAGAATAAAATCAAGGAAATTGTAAAACGGAGGGTTTTGAAATGTTATTTTTCAGGGGATAGTTGCGAAAGGCTTTGAAAGAATAATATTATTCTTATTAGTTAAAACCAGGCACTATTGATTCCTCATTATTATAACAAACACCTTAATTCGCATGAATCAGAAGCTCTTATTTTGTGTTAGACCCAGTTTTCTAATCTCTGGTTTCACATTCTCTCTGTATCACAACCGAATTTAATACGTTATTTCATTGATAACACTTAGGTCAACTAACTGACAGTCTTATGTAATGCACAAAACACTATGTCCTCTAGCAGTTAACGTAAACCAGACATTCCAAAACCAGACCTGACTATCCCAACCAGTGTAATGCTTTATGTCATTAGTAGCAGCGGTAATCCTGGGTCTGTCAGCTCACTTTGTATTACTTTTTCAAGTAAGTTCAAAAATGAATTCCAGGACTATATTTCATTTAAGTACATCACTTTAAACGATAGAACTCACCACACATACAGTGATGGAAATTACACAAGAATTACATTTTCCATTTTAGCCTTAACTTAAAGCATGTGATGATTTGGGTTTTTGGGGTGGCATTCAAATTTTAGGTGAGCATTTTATTAAAATTCGTTTTATGGAAACTTTGACTCGCCGTAACTCCTTTATATTTGTTAGCAATCATAATGACAATGTGAAAAGTATTTTTTGGGGCAAGGAGAAAATCGGTAATTCGATTATTATCACACATTGCCATAGAACTACGCGTTAGAATAGCATAGAATTGCCAAAAACCATATCGATAAAATTTAATTTTTCACTTTTATCCATCGATATCAATAATAATAACGCATATGCAAAGTTCAATACAAATCTGTACGCACACAGACAAGAATATCTCCAGCCACCTTAGCAACTGCCCTAGTTTTGTGGTTTGTCCTTGCAACGTTCTTCTGGCAGCTTTTTTATCCTTGCTTTGCGGCCAGGAGAGGGTTCAGGCATCAACCTTGAAATGGGATGAATATTGCGCATATGGAGAAAGTCATCATCTGCCACATACCCTACTTACAATTAGAGCATTTTACTCCGCTGATGAAAATGAAAAAGTGCTGTTCAAGCAACTCCGAGAAAAGTAATTTCAGTTCTGATAATGAGTGTGAGAATGACATATACGATCGATTCCAAATTGACGTTCTTGCTTGAGGTAACTTGCTTCGTTTTGCTGGGAATCAAGCATAAAGTTTTCCTTAAAATTTAATGAAGATGAGATATTAAGTGGAAATGTATTTGGTAAAATTGGTAATAAAGATTAAGTTAATATTGTATAAATGTAAAAATCAGGTATAGCACGATTTTTTTACGAATTGCTCTTCGACGTGCGTTCATCTAAATTGCTTTCAAAATTACCAAACCAAGCTGGTTCAAGAGCGAAGCACATATTTTATATAATTCGAAATTTGCAGAGAGATTTTGCCATGAGGGTTAGATATTTATGGATTGAAATTACCTTTGAAAATTCGACGTTCGCCTTATCGTGCTGGTCACGCAGAGTGCAGGCTAAATATATACCTACCGTCGATATAGTCCGGAGAGCTTAAAATATTTTCATTTTTCAAAATTTGAAATGAGGGAGAGATAGAACAGAAAGTCAAGAACCGTAAGTCACTCATATATATACTTGCCATGAAAGTGGTAAGGGAGCAGTCAGTATTCCACAACGATCACGAATTGGCCTAGAAGTGATTATATGGCAATTAAAACCTATCCTGAACCGTTGAAAAAATTATCGTACTCTACATGCCAAAAGTAGTGATACCAGATTTGGAGACATTATATCTCAAAACCAATGATTCTGTTGTAACGACATGAGCTGTATGCCAAATATTATTTATTTGTACGTTTCTTAGAAGGTATAGAATGTTTTTATATATTATTTAAATATTTATATGGGGCTTCGGTTCGAAAAATTTACTGTTTTTGCTAACATAAAACGGAAGTACCAGTTTTAGCCCTAATAAAATACAAACTGCTGATCATAAGTGCATATTCTTTTTTTTTAATGGGTAAGTAGTTCTCGCTTTTAAGTTCAATTGCGGGAGAAAAATGTTGTCACAGTAAAAGTTATATCAAATTTGGTTAATTGATTTAAACTCTGCTTATTTTCGTTATTTGTGAGTTCACGACAAATTTATAAATTTCACCAGAACCTGGTGAAAGCGTTTGTTAAGTTTATGAGGACAAAAAAATTGATCCTTTGTTTATTACTTCCGCAGGAATAAAATTAAACATCGGAGGACAACGTCTGAAACTCGCGAATCTTGAATGGACAGTAAATACTCGTTTTGGAAAAATCGATGCCTCATTTTCTTTGGAAATTATCCAACCCAAAACTCATTTTAATTACCACGGGATCGAGTGCCGGTTTAGTACAGCTATTGAGATTTTGAGAGAGGTGTTTTAAGAAGACATTAAATCATTATTGCAAAAAGAAACTTTTAACCCAAGATTTATAAAGGATAAAATTAGCACTTAATTTGAAGAGGCAAAAAAAATAATTAGCAAAAAACCGAGAATTTCTTCTATTTTGTTTATTTGGAAAACATATGCAGTATTTTTACGTGCACAAATGCTACGATGTTTTAAATCCACCTAAAAGTTTGGACGAGTTGAAAAGTTAGCCATTAACATTTTCTTAATGAACAAATAAGGATGTTCGTAATCCATTCAAAGCACTTAATTATAATGTGGCACAGACGTTAAAAGCATTCCAATAAATATCATTCCGGCCATGAGCGTCTGGTACTTCAAATAAATATTTTCAAACACAAAATAAGGATTAAGTCATCCGCTACATGCAATTTCAAGATTCTTTAATATCATGTCCCTTCTATCTTGAAAACCCCACGACATTTCATACCCAGATATCGCATACAACCTTTTCCATTAATTCTCTTAAACCGGAGTAGTAATGTCCTCTTTCTAGCTTTAACTGCGCGATAGTCTTTCGAATGAAAAATATAGGTAACGAGAGTTTTTGAAATGTTTTATCTTTATCCGTCTTGACGCCGTTTTTCTGAATGAGAACTTTCATTTAGGCTGTACATTCGTCCCCGTCACATTAAGAAACTGGATCAAGCTTCCATAATAATTCTTCCATACAATATTATGCCATAGGAATCGATCTTAAGAGAAACACTGGGTATAATTTTCCACAACAACAACTTAAGAGTTAATTATCCGTATGTAAAATATTCTAACGATAATTTCAAATTAAAGAAACATCGCCACTGCAACTTGATACTCATGTAAAACTATCTGAACAGACATTAAGAAACTAGTCTAAATTTCCTCGATGCCAATAATGTAAACCTACATGCACGTTATGGAGGAAGTAAGGATACATTCCCTGAAATGAAAAAATGACAATGCACTTTTCCAGTATCCCAGCGACGTTAGAAAGATTCAATGAATCTTCGGAACTGTTCTCGCAGTAGCTTTGAGGGTGTCATCCGCTGATGTATGTGCATACAAATAAGTGAATTTCAAAGTGAAAATAATTATTCGCCTGCACAAACATTCGAACGCAGATCCTCAGATTTGTGCCGAATACAGTGACCAGATAAGCTACCCATAATGCCCATACCCATTCCCCATAATACCCATTCTTCCAATGCAAATTTCACGGGTGCTTTAAGAAGCGAGGCGTTCTCACGTCGTGCCGTGAATACCCTTTGGAATATTTCCTAGAAAAATTGAACCCCTGTGTTCCCTATAAAATATACCTCTAGGGATCTATAATTTACCAAGAATGCATTTTCCCTGAGAAATACTTTTGAAATTGGGTTGCAGTGGCGTAGAATATATTTGTTTCATACCAAATGCAGTTCACTGTGAGAGGTGTTTTTTAGTAATGGTTGCACATCTTTCGATGACACTGAGACATATTGTGTCAGTCTCATTAAAATAAATCGTGATAACTCCTATGGTTGTATAAATGAAATTATGAAGAAAAAAGTATTTGTTTTCATGAATATATATATATATATATATATATATATATATATATATATATATATATATATATATATATATATATATATATATATAATAAACTTTGCCACAGGTGGGGCGGAATTAAATATATAAACACAAAAAAGAACACTCACACTATAAGTTCTGATATTTCGACAGCCGAAAAGCTGCCTTTCTCACAGAAGGAAGGATACAGAAGCCCTGTATTCTTCCTTCTGTGAGAAAGGCACCTTTTCGGCTGTCGAAATATCAGAACGTATAGTGTGAGTGTTCTTTTTTGTGTTTCTATAGTTAATTCCGCCCCACCTGTGGCAAAGTTTATTTAAATTATCGCGTGTGTGATTTTCCACGAACTCGTTATATATATATATATATATATATATATATATATATATATATATATATATATATATATATAATCCTCTTTAGTCATTCACTCTATGCACTGCACACTGCACTATATGCAATAAATGTTATAATTTTCCCTATACCTGAAAGATTTCCCCAAAGTAGCATTTCGCCCAAGGGAAATTACTGACCGATGACTCTCGTTTGTATAGAAATAAGTTCTAGAAAGAAAACAGAAGTTTGATTTCGTTCAGACTTTTCTTTCATTTGCAAAATTCCATTAGAAGTAAAAGGCGTACGGAATCACGAGAAGTACCTGTAGAAACAAAATTAATTATAAATTCTTATTTTTATAACCGAATGTAGTTATCCAGCCGAAATTGTGACAATTTTAATAAAATGTATCGATATTTAGCAGACTATTTGCGTCTTTGAGTCATTGTCCCTATAACGACCGTGCTAATTGTTGAATACGAGATTCCGTATGTTTATTTTCACTCTGAACTAAATTAAGGAATAGATAAATGACTACACATACTAAATACCGTGGTAGTAACCGAATTTTTACCAAGATATTAACTGGTAATTAACTGAAAATTACTTATGAAAAAACGTTTTCTAAGGAATATTCAATTTTTCTGATGTTTTACGTATGTTCTAAGGCATTCTTATAGGGAAATTTCCATCAACATACAATGGCACGAAATACCCGTGCGCTTATCGTTACCATCAACGAGGAAAAAAAGCCAGCACTTTAAGTGTTTGCTATTGACAAGTTCAAATAACTGCGTAACTGTCGCAAAGGTGACTTCAACCGCGCGCCCGAGAAGGAAAGTGATTCATTTATAGACTCACCGAAAAAGCAGGAGCAGAACACCAAGGTGTAGAGCACCAGGAAGACGATCCGAACGTCCAGGCGATCAAATATGTATTCCTCGGGCGGGTAGCCTCCGTAGGAGCCGTTGCTGTTGTTGCTCGACAAGGACCACGTGGCGTTTCCGCCGACAACAGAGCCTTCGCCCGCCGCCGACTCTTCGTCCTCGCCCGCCGTGGAGTCCATCACCGTCGCGGGCGATCGGGGAAAGTAGGAGACAGCCCCTGATTCACAAATGCTAAGGAAACCCTCTCCTGCCCCTTACTACCCCACCTCCAGGGCCCTCACTCTCACCTCACAACCATCACCGCGCGGACTCCTTGGTGCGGGTCAGTGGGCAGAGCAAGGTGGGCTGACCCAACAGTCACTTCACGCTTGACCCCTTTCGATTACGTCTCCATGGTGGTTTCCTGAGCGTCATACCAAACGAGGAATCACAGAACGCATACAAAAACTTAAAAGCGACCTCGGTTTTCTCTGAAGGGAAGCGAACTATGTTGAAAAATATACACTGACAATGAGAATGAATTTGAAAATTCTCTTAGATTATAGTCGATAGTACAGATCTATGAAGCGTCTTACACTGCCGTAGATGAATAAACTAGGATTTGGAGGTAGAAATAGATCTTGGCACTACATTAGTACGGAAGGCAAATTCGATTTAAACTTTATATATCTAAGATATGTTTCCAGAAATCTAACAGGTAACAACATCAACCTGGAGCATCCCTTACTGTCGACGGCGAAGAATTGGAATAGAAAAGTTTAATTTATAAAAAGCTCCTACGATTACCAGTTTTTATTCGTTTCATAAATATTTAGAGAATGACACATTATAGATCCACATATTTTATATTTCTTTTCGGGAACCTTACTTAGAGAAAATGCCGAGTTAAAATTACTCCACGCGTTTTGAGATACCATAAAAGAGTCCTGGACGAAGATCAATACCAAATCTATGTAAACATGTTCCGTCCTTAAAATTAATTTAAGATCTCGCAGTAACTTCCTTCAAACGATATACCTCAGATATTTGTGGATAGGTTTCCCAGATTCCAGAAGGGCTCTTTGAAAATTACTTCGAGAAACAAAAACCCTACCAACGTTTCGTTATACAAACAAGAAGAAGTACGGAAACTGCGGAAATTTTTGCTACTACGTTTAAATACATATATTCCCCATTCCATGCAGCAAAAAACTTTCTCAAGCGATATTTGTATAAGGGGAAACGTAAAGAAACTATAAATGAGGGAAATTTTTGGAGTACTCAAAAGCTTATTGACATAAGTCGTAATTTACGAACAATTTCTGGAAAAAGTGATGAGTATTTATTTTATCCAACTTTATGATTCTATGTTGAACCATTCACGCCCCGAATTTAATTTAAGACAAACTTTGCACCAATTTTTAGGCGGTAATGGAACCTTCTGTCTTCGCGTATGCCCTCCAATTCGGTCAGTATGAAGTTTATAATTTAAAAAATGAAGGAAGATTTCCTGTAGCTCAAGAGAAAAACATAAGACTTCGCAAATGATTTCTTTTCATGAAAAAGACAAAATTTCTGGAAATCATGCGCGTTTTCGTTAAAACTCTTAAGAAACAATGCTGATTACACTATTTAGCAGCAGGAGTTTACCAGGAGTCCTGTATAATAATAAAGGCGTTCAATTAGTTAAGAATTTTTATAAAATTTTCGAGCGAAAAATAAGAGGTATTAACAATAATATTTCGAGTTTTTTTGACCACTTTCAAAGACTCTTACTCTGTCGTCTATTTGAAATCAGGAGTTCCATATGAGATATCCATAAAACGGAAGACTTTGAAGAAATCTTAAACTCTGGAGTTCGTTTTTTTTCGCAAACTAAAGAAAATTCAAGATATTGTTATTCCTTAAAAAGGTTCGAAATAGGTTCAGGGTCCTGCTTACTTTGCTCTCCAAGGCCCTTTTCCTGCAGAGGGTCCTTTATAGGAGGCACTGGTCACGCAACTCGGCCTTTCCCCGATGTGGGCTGACTGACTAGGGCAACACCCGGGGAGTCGTCGGGAGCAGAGCGCGGTTTGACCCGCTCCCGATCTGCCCGCTCATCCCACCGTGTTATCTGAGACTAAATTGCCCCACGTACGGGTCCCTGAGGAGGACGAAGCGATCTGATGGAGACACCGACCGGTTGGTGAATCATCAAATGCCCAGGAGTCAAGAGGAAGAGTGTATCTTCTGTATGCTAAAGGGGAAGTCAGCTGAGCAAGCACTCAAGTTCACTAAAAATCACAGACGACACCACAGCACCAAAAGCACCGATACAGATGAAAATTAATAGCTTCCCAAATGAGCGGTACAAATGGACCAACTAGAGTAGAAGCACTCGAACAGAAACTCGAAAAGCACTAGTTCCAACACTTCACAGTCACGTCTTTCAACCAAAAGAATCGGAAGACTTACGGAGCACTGAATACACAGGACGCCTCGTGAACAGCAAAGCGTCCGTCAAATCGTCCGCCGATTTCGGAGCGCAGAATGGAGCAGAGGTGTTCTACTCGTCAAATTCTCAGTCGGCCTTGAAAGGCGAGCGCAGAGAAAGACGAGGAAGCACTGAAAATACACGACGCCTTATGATCAGTCTATCGTCCGTCACACCACCCATCACCTATTGCTGCTCCGAAAGAGGCCTCTTGCCTGTCTCCAAAGTGGTCGAGGGTAAGAGTTGCGTGATGGACAGAGCAGTAGGAAGGTGAGGACACACTGAACACACGACACCCCAAGTGCAGTGGATTTTTAATCCAACCGTCCGCCACCAGGTTAATTTCAGAGGACTTTTCGACTCGATAAGACAGGGCTTCACCACGATCGAATAGTGGGAAAGGAGAAGGAAACACTAAAAAAACGAAGCCTCAAGTTCAGTGGAGCGTCCGTCGAACCTTCCGCCAACAGTGCTGCACCGAATGGGATACAGGCGCCCTCGAAAACAGCTGGCGAAGCGGGCGTGCCGAAGAATAAAACAAACGGGGAGGAAACAATGAAAGCACGCAGCCTCAAGTTCACTGGAGTGCCCGTCGAACCGCCCGCCAACAGTGCTGCGCCGAATGGGATACAGGCGCCCTCGAAAGCAGTTGGCGAAGGTGGCGTGGCGAAGAATAAAAAAAAAGGGAGGAAACACTGAAAACACGAGGCCTAACGTTCACTAGAGCGTCCGCCGAACCGTCCGCCACCTGTACTACACCGAATGGAACACAGGCGCGTTGCCACAGGTGAAGGGGACGTGCCGAGGAAACAATTCTAACCCACGGCTCGACTCGAGTGCAGTCCAGAGTCCGTCACACAGTCCACCACAAATGCAGCGCAGAGAGTGACGAAGAGTGCCTCTACTCTCGTGCAGTTGCGGGGGAATGGAGGAATAATAGCGAACTCCAAAGCGCGAAAATATAACTGCCGCCGCGTTCTCCTTCTGCATCAAGCACCACGTGTTGGTTGATCGCTGCCGTGCAGCGCGAACGCGAATGAAGAGGGAGCAAGCAGTGGAGAGGTGTGCGCGCCAACCGTTCCACCCCTCCCCTCACACTACTCCCCCCTCCCCACCCTTCCCCCCTCCACTCCGGGCCAATCCCGAGGAAGCGGCCAATATCCCACACGAACACCGCCCAACTCCTCCTACACGCAAGGGAAGCAACACATATCTCCTCTCTCTCCTACGTGTGGAGCAATCTCTCTCCCACCACATCATAATATACGTCCTCTCCGCTTCCCTACGGCCGCCCCCACCTGTGAACATTACGTGGAGAAGTCCTCGTTCATTGCGCTCCCGTTGATGTCGAATAGGGTCCGGTCGGATGGGAGCTCCAGGGCTTACGAGATGAAAGCGCGCGCCAAGGCAACGACCAGGATTTTGATCGTGGACTTTCCAGAGACCGCGCGCGGATCAACGCAGGGACAGGAAATACGACGTCTTGGGAACACGACAGTTTAGCCTGTTTGCCTATTCTTTCAGAGTTCTGACCAGCATGGAAACCTTGTGAAGATTTATGATGAAAAAGAAACTTGCTCTACACTATGATGAAAATGAAAACTGCACTTTAATCACAAGGTGAAAAAATATACAAGGATTAGTGTTCATGATACTCCCGTTGGATCTCTATTTCGTGAATGCGAAATTACATACGTAACTCTCGTTATTTGGAGATTCTTTTGTTTTGTTCGTCAGGAAGAAAGATGAAATGAAAGAAAGAAAATAAAGCTATGCCTACTAAACATTTATTCATCGAAGTCAATTGTAAAAATGGCGAACCTAAGAAAAATTGGTCGATTGTAACTAATATTTTCTGCTTTCCAATATTAATTTTATGTTTCTTGTGTTATTAACGTCTAACTCACGTTCCCAGCTCTCCGTAGACTCCTCGATCACTAAAATCGTCCAACTCGTTTCGGAGATACAACTGAACTGAGTGCGCGCCGTGCCCACACAAGCCCAAATTTAGACCCCAATGCGCAGGGCTGTGACATCACCTCACAACATCTTCTCCGCTCGTGACAAACTATTTCCGGTAGTCGACGAAACGGTCTATCCAGTAATAGTTTAAGATATTCTGTAATCCTCATAGTTTTTTCACACGAGGCCCTCGAATGTACACATATAATGGTCGCGGAAAAACCTTATATGACATCGAGAAAGAACCATAAGAAAGAACCATGTTAATTCACATTCATATAAAAAATTAACATGTATCAGCACCAGCCGCTGCTTTCTAACATTAGGTGATGGTAACCCCAAAACAGGTTACCCTCTGGGGTACTACCTCTGATCGCCCCAAAAATGGACGTTGAAAAACTGTTCTTGTGTAGGTATTTAGTGAAGGTGGAATAAAATTATTATTATTATTATTTAACTGCATCTAAAAAATACCTAGCAAGCCCCCTCTAGGGTATGTGGCAGGGGGTGAGTAGTCACCAACAACAATTACACTATACCCTAATAAAGTTTGTGTATCTTCTACAAATGATGCATTACCAAAAATCGCTAATGCTTGTCAGAAGGTGAAGCCTCACAAGCATGCACTACGCTATAGATATGATACGATATAGATATGATGATTAGTATTTGTGTATTTTACAACTACATAAACGGACAGAGATTCAAGAGTTATGCTGCAAATAAGCACGGTGTGATTTAATAGGTAGCTAGGTAGCAGATAAGTATACAAGTATTAGGGAGTACCACTACTACTACTAAGAGCTACACTACCAACCGACACTAGTTAAAATTCTCAATGACAGCTGATATGGTCTCTTATCGTTCGAGGGAAAAATTACATTTTAAATCTGTCCGTTGTGCAGTCTAGTTCCCTATATTTATTATCATGATCTGATATACCGTATTATGTCGGATTTCGTAAAATATTATCAACGTCGTCAGAAAATAGACCCGTTTTGAACTTACATAATAGATTGAGTTTAAATTTTAATCGACGGTCTGAAAGCGATTCCCATCCCAGTTGCTGTAAAAGGTCAGTAACACTAATGAGATTATTATAACGGCCTTTATCGTATCTTGCCGATCTTTTCTGCACGCGTTCTAACCCGGATTTTAAGCAAAACTCATTAGGATCCCAAATACTGGCAGAGTATTCCAAGTGGGGTTTAACAAGGAAGAAGTAGCTTATTTCCCTAACTTTATGGTCAAACTTGCCAAGTACTCGTTTAACAAATCCCAATTTACGATTAGCTTGGCCGGTAACTCCCCGAATATATGTACCCTACTCCAGAGATCATTAATCATGTACAGGTAATCTAAGTACACAGTTTCCGAGTTTACGTCTTTGGCGGCGAAGTTGACTCCACAGCAACTCCTAGGCCCGTGACCGCGGTAGGTCAGGCGATTTAGCCCTAGGAAAACCTGCGTTTTAAGTATTTTAAGTGCGTCATCTCAAGTCATAATATAGAGCATATTCGAAATTCAATGTTAAAATTTAAGAAGCTGTAATAAGTATTCTGTATGTTTATATTAATGAGGTAAACACTGTTTTTATGACTGAACTTATAGGTTATATATATTAAATATGCAAAATTTAGCTTCATTTATTTATTTTATTCACGCCGTTGACTGAAACTATCTTCACAACCGAAGGATTTTATTTTGCGATATGGCTGCGGTTTCAAAATTTTCTGTAGTGTCTCCGTCCGTAGGATTCCCCAGATCGCTATTTCGTGAATGTCTGCCTTAGGGTCCGTCCAAATTGAACGTAAGATCGCAAATCAAGACCGCTATATTGTGCATGTTAGATAAACAGAGAGACAGAGAGTTTACATCCCGTCTCAAAATCACAACTTGTTGTGTTGTGTTAGTTAGAGCTGGAGTTGTTTCTCGTTCAACTGCCATGTCTTTAGGCTAGCCAATTACGAACAAGAGCTGACCATTTAAAAGTAATGTTTACGGGTAAATCAATCTCCATCCAGCGACTAGAATATGAATGTAGAAATAAAACATACATAATGAAGATGAAGTCGCCTGTCGCTTTCATTGAGATGATTTGCAGGTGACCACATCGCAAATTTAAAAATTCCAAAATGAAAGTCGTTTCATGGCGATGAATTCAAAGAATTTTGGATAAAGGAAATTCCAGAAGAGAAAATACCTACTGTCATTTTTTGACAGAAAGAAGTATTTTCATTGGCTGGTTTAATGACAAGGGTAGTTGTAGGCAGAGATTACGCTTCATTATGTTTTTAAGCAACGTTCTTAATCTAAATATATTTGTCCTTTACCTTCGGGTTATCATTGCGTGAGCTTGGTTTCTCGAACAAGGGTTTTGTTTCCAGTCGTGGTAAAAGAAGAAGCTTACGGCCTGCAGATCGAAGTTGAACTGTATCTACAGCTATTTACGCTGACAGGTATTTCAGCCACACTCCTGCCTGAGAAAGCCAGTACACGTGGTGATTACCTGGCAGAAGTCTACGCCTGCATTCACATGCTACCGCGCAAGTCGTCGCATTTAGCCCAACGATTTAAGGTTTTAACTCTGGGAAAAATTACGCATAGCTGAAGTTTTTGAATTGGGAGTACTCGCTCAAGCTCGCGTAACTCTATTATTGATTTAGCTTAAGGAGGTTCCGCCGCGACTGTGTGAGTCATAACAAATACTAAATTCCACATTTTTGATATTTTGTCAAAAAAATCCTGCTTTCACTGATGCAATGCGTTACCTATAGAAACCGAAAAGCAATTTACAAAATATGCAGATTATTCCACGAATTTATTTTAAATGAGCACTTTTTCCAGCCATAGGGCAGCGCCATTTCCTACGAATTACCGCATTTTGACTTCAATTACGGCATTAATTTTTCAATAACTAGAAAAATAAGGTGGTAAGATGCCTGTATTTTTTTTCATTCAATTTCTCTGGATTATTTCCTTTTTAGAGACAGTTTTCCAAGGAAATGGCATTTATATTTTATGGAAAAATACTATTTTTCCCCGTGTTTCTCTCATTCCCTTATGAACACCATGTAATTTCAAGTTCAATTATAGAATAAAATATCGTGGATAGGTATTATTTTGTTATTCATATCAGATAGAGGACAACGTTTTCTACAAGTAGACAGAATATGAATAAAATGACATTTATGTCATTTTACGGTGGAACCACCTTAAGTTTAAGGATGCTTGCTAGTTTGTTACCTGTACATTATCTTGTCATACTGAGCCAGCATGCTAACAAAAGCGATAGATATCACACTCGCTGATTCTCCAGGCTAGCTGAGCCAATTAATTCGGTACTAGTTCGCGTCTCGCTCCGGGTAGGATCTAGTGGCTGTCGTCAATTTAGTTAACTTTATCAGTCGCTGTGCGATCTTATTGTTTTGAATAGGCGTCTCCGATATCTACAAGCGGCAATTTATTCTTTTTTTAGCCGTGAACTTATATTAATGTACATATATAATAATGTGCTGACAGTTGTCTTGACCGCCTGATGGTTGCTTTGAAATGACGAATATGAATGAAAATAAATAATACGTATGGTACGTAATACGGTCGGTAATTAATAGTACGATATGCATGAAAATAAATAAGGGGCCTTTGTTAGGTCTACGGAAGGTGTGTACGTGAAGGATATGCATGAAAGTTATGCTGATGATGTACATTTTTTATTTTCATCAAAATTAATGCATACCATCATAGACCATAAATAACTGGCAGAGCGGATACGACGAAAAAAAGAAATTTGCAATTTATTTTCAGTTGAAATGTGGGTGAATAAATCATTACTTCACCGCAAATACTCGAAACTTATGTCTCAGTTTTCAGCGCATTATCTGCGCTACTGTTCCACTAAATGTGGGTATTCAAGTATATTAATGGCTTCGATATCCCATTGTTATTCCGTACTGCATTGTTCTATCTGTCCAACCCATCTATTTCCGGGAGATATTTGACGTATAATGAGTGAATTTATCCTGGATTAGGAATCTTTCACATGGAAAACAAAATGAACGCTCACAAGTTAGTTCGTTCCATTATGAAACAGTACAGTAACGCAAACATGGCTAGTCACGTTCATTGTCACATTCAACGATAACAATGTATCTGACTCTCATAACAACAAATATGGCATGCATTACCATTTTACACTGCATTTTCCCCTAATATGATCACATATGGCTAGTGACTAAGAGATTGTATTGTAAAATAACAAATAAACTGCAACGAAAATTTTTTCAGTAATTCTTACTTCTACGAAATAACCCTTAATTACGTATAGATTTAGGGCAATAGATTAGAATATTGAACGTACCATAACGATTTGCATACCATATTTTTATACAAATATTGACAAAATCACTAACAGCTAGTCTTTGTGGCGCTGCTGTAAGCGCTCATTGCGTTAAACAGTTTCTTGTGATTCCGGGGGGTGAATTTTTCTGGTTCTCTTAAAATTTTCTGGAACGTCTCATAGATGACGTTCTGAGTGTTTTTTTTCTTTATAATGTTTTGCACTTTCATCCTATGACACCTTTCTATAGGCATTCAACCTCCAATTTTGAAGATATTTATGTTTTCTTGAAATACACAATTTATTTCAATATTTCTCAACTTAAAACTCTCAAACTATTTAAATTTTATCGCTTTAGGTTTTCCGAGACTGCAAACAGTAGAAAAACTTAACTCTACGCCTCCGTCGTTCGTCCCATATTGCTTTACGGGTGCGAGTTTTCGCCAATACTCCCGCCATTGGTCGGCATTTGGAGATTTTTCAAAACAAATCCCTCCGTCATATCCCCCGCATCAGTAAACTGACCAATATGCAGGATGTACGCAGGGCGCATAACCTCCCCTCTATGCAGGAATTCATCACTAAACTTGTTACTAAGTTCAAACGCAGACTGCCTGGCACCTCTAACACACTCCGTACACACATTTGGGATTATGATCCTAACATCCCAACCACATACAGACTGCCTCATCAGATCACTCTCCTGTGAGTCTATCCTATGTCTTTACTCTCAAATTTCTTCTTATGTTAATTCTTAGTGTATGATTTCCTTTGTAAATGATTCTTAGTGTATGATTTTCTTTGTACGGCTGCCTCCCTGAGGCCGCATTCGTATCGTGCCATTTCGAAGCATAAACTCCTTTCCAAGAGACTGCATTCTTTTTTTGGCCTGCGCGCCGCAATTCCAATATGCCAATTTGAGCAGTAATAAAAAACAATACATGTATTAACTTCCAAAATATTCAAGTATTTATAAAAAAATATAAACATATAGCAAAAAATCAAAAGATATGTTAAAAAACTAAAGAGAAAAATGCAAAAAAAATTATCTATTCCTATATATGCTATGAAATAAAAATAGCGTAATGACAAATTATTGCTCTTCTTTTGGTTGCATGCCTCACCCTCTTGTTTTGTTTTGTTGTGAGGCTGCCCTATATATTGTTCATTGTTATATCGAGTAATCTCTTAGCCTGTAATTCATATTTTCTGCTGTGTATTTACAATATTACTTAGTTATTAAGTTTCCTCTTTCACACAAACACGACATACACGACATTACGTTCTTCTCATGTCAAGTGTGCCACTTGTCAATTGACCGGTAGGGGTGAGTCTCGCACTCACCGGAACGGTATAATCTACGCGTCTTCGGCACGATCAGAACTGCATGGTCCCACTTGCAAACTAATTTCATGATTTAACGTTGAGTGACACATTTTTCATGCTTGTAGGGACACATGATTTCATACCTATACTCATTGACATATTCTTTTCGTGTGATGACTACACCTAAAGATGGTTCCTCAGTTAAATAATTTATATGCCATTTCATTTATATTCTGGCAACTTATAGAGAAAAGTTTCATTTGCTTGACATGAAAACATAATTATACATTCCGAGGCTATTTTTTTTCGCAAAATGAACTTGAAATTACATCCCTGGTCAAAATCAGCCGCTCTTCCCTAGTATAGAGGAAGCGTTGGTAAATACATCTACATGCTCCCAGAAGTTAGGAGTCATGCAAGTATTAGGTAAGGCTTTTTGGGGGAAGCTGGGTGGAACTTACCTTGTCTTACGTTGTGGGGTAAGGCAGTTCGAGACAATCTCAAGTAAGATTTTAGTTACTTCTGAGATCTATTTTTTATTATTGTCCGATGAAAAGTCTTACTCTGACGGACGCTTGAATTTATGATAAACAATAGCAAACCGTCTGACCAATTATTTGCGTTCATTAGTTTAGAGATATCACATTTTTAAAAATCACGCGTCTGACGACTCGCGCCAGCTATGCATCGCGAAATTTTGAAAATGGTTATTAATATCTGTCTAAAAATATTCGTTTTTTTTATTTCTCTATATGATCTATAATTTTGTTTAAAAAAAATTGGATGGAGTGAGGTCAGTTTTTTTGCACTTGAAAATTGAATCATCATGCATTGTTATGTGATTGTCTATGGTTCACAAAATGTATGGCACTAACGTAAGTTTGGGGGGAGTGGAAGGGTTGTTCATGAAATCTTACGTCTCTTATGGGGGAGGGGAGGGGGGTTAATAAGTGCCGAAAATCACCTTACGCAATACTTGAATGGCATTTATTTCGCGAATCCTATACTCTCCGTTAACTCTCCAACTCTTTCGTGAGAGTGAATGGTACTGAATCTAGAGATCGAGGATATACAGCTTTATTTTAATGGAATGGCTTGCGTTGTGTTTGCGCTCTCTGATGATGTGATCACGGATTGCGCGAGAGAAAGAGGAGCACTTACATCGAGTTGCTCGACAATATATTTCTCGCAACTTCTCACAGTGATCCTTCCTACCGATACAGTACATATTTACTGACACGGAGTAGTACTTACATAAAGAGTTTCGGAATTCGTTACCAACGATATTAAATCGTGTGAGCTGCTCACCTAAATAACTAATCAAGTAATTCTATGCAGCCGCAAGCTCAAAAGAGTAAGAAGATGGCGAGATTTGTAGGTCAACATTCCGTGTCCCATTTCCGAGTTATCAGAAAATAATTAAATCGTACCAAAATGGCTCTCGCCGATGTGGCCGGAGACGATATAGCTTGTACCGAAGCGGCCTGCAAAATTTAAACAAAATTAATATCTCTTCAACGGTAGATATTGGGGGATTTCCATTTAAGGCGTTGAAGTACTGCGCATCGTAAAAATATCCGTCTTCACTGGGAGACGAACCACGGGCCTTTGATCGATGGATAAAATGACGTCATGGGTCGTTTTGCGGAAACAAAAAGTATGCAAATTTCTACGAATAGTTATTTGGTTATTAGGCCTTAAGAAACTCCGGAAATCTCTATGGAAAACGTCTTCAAATTTGATTTCAGCGGTGATATCGAAAAAGCATTCGAATGATAATCCCTCATTCGTCACTGTTGGCTGGAGATATCGCACCACTGCCTCTTTCACCCGGAGATTCTACATATAGACAGAAAAGACCAGTGGGAAATTGTGCAAAGTGATAAGAATCTACAGCACAGCTCAAATGGACGTGTCGACTCATGGTCTATCCTTCACTCACGTCGCCGCAGCAGTAACAAGCGAGTCTTCTAAATTATACCCTGAGCGTACCATTGTACTCCTTTACTCCCTTTCGTCCCTATGCGGAGACTTAGGCTCATATTGTCAGTCGCTCCTTTTAGGCGACCTTCGCCTTCTAACCCTCCCGAGGGAGAGATTTCATATTGAGAGACGAGAGAAGGCCACCTTCGTCTCCTCTAGGAGGCGAAGGTGGCCTTCCCATAGAAGGAGACCCTGGGCTACGCTTCTGTGACGAGAAGGCTTCCTTCAACATGGCGGACGAGGTAGAACACGACGACCACCTCGATGATTTCATTGAATATATTTTCGACAATCCTTACGACTACATGCCTTTAATCTGGTCTTTTATTTCCAATTATATCCCTATATTTAATAATTAATCTAACCAGCAAATCTTTCTCGATGTTCGTCATGCGCTCCATCGTGAACTGACATCATATCACTCAGCGATTAGTTTTTCGTTTCTTATTTTTCTTCGTTACGCTTCGCTTTTGTTCGTTCGAGTGAACGGATCAGTCCGTGAGCGTAAACAAAAGCTCCTTCTAAGAGAAGGAAGGAGACCTACAGAGAAGGACGGTCTCTCGAACTGACTGACGTCCTTTAAGGCGAAGGTCACCTAGGAAAAGGAGCCGATAGAAGGAGCGACTGACAATACGAGTCTTAATCCGGCCGGAGTGGTATGTGCCATGGGACACCCCTCTCCAACGTCATAAAAAAACAAACGGAAGTCTGAGACCCACGGGTGGTCTTCGGGATGGGAGGGATGTTGTCGAGGGTTATAGCAAAATTATGGCAGTAAATCAGTTCATCGCTCAGGATAGTTGGTTGGGAATAAAGGTGATGGTTAATTTTCAAGGATTCCGATGTCAGACCTCAACGTATGTACTCCAGCGGAGCGGCAAGAAGATAAGTTCCATCCACCTTGGACTACAACTACATGGGTCTCCTATTCAAACAGTTTTATAGCCAGGAATTTCCAAATATTCTCACTGCCCTCCTCAAAACCATGGATACACAACGAACGTTAAGATACTACCCGTGGTGACCAAATGCAAGTATGCTTCCCAAATGTTGACAGATGGAAAGATGTGTCGTTGAAATATGCCAAAAGCGCTTACTTTTTTTTCATATAATCAGGAACTTTCAACTTTTTTATCGCTTATTATGAACATTTAATACGGCTAACAACTTAAACTGTGTGCAGTGCCAGAGATACAACAAAGGATTGGGATTCAGGGTATATGCAACCCGCATTATGTATCTCCGGTCACGGATGACGTGATATCACGTCAAATATTAAAATGCGTAGGTATTATTAAAAAATTAACCCTTTTAATTTTTTTCAAAATTTTTCCTAGCTTATTTGGCATCGATACGTTCTTCATATAAAAAAGAAAGCCGTCAAGGCGTAAAATTTAGTGAAGCATATGGGCAGCGTTGAAAGGGATAAGGTAGTTTGAGCGAAAAATCGCTTCAACTAGAATTTAATGAATTTGACCTCATTTAAAAGAATACAACTCTTACCTTTCCAATGATATCTAAATTTTAACCCCTTGCCGAACTTATTTTCGAGCAGTTTTCCTAAAAATACAAGCTGTTTTACATGGGATTGACTACGGCAATGCGCTCCAGATGGAGACTATTGAAAAAAATAGGAATTTATAACACTTTTATTTCATCAAAAACTAACGGTGAGTACCTTATATATATCTCACCAATTTACATAAATTAATTAAACACTCACCGTACAAATGTTTACAGAATCGCAAATAAACCTACTCTTTAAAAGGCTTTTTAGCCGTACGACGTGAAAAAATGAGTCAAGTTAGACTTATGTAAATATATTTATTTAATTACTGAGAATTTTGGTCATGTGCAACTTATTTTTGCGCCATTCATATTACAATATTTTCTTCACACTTCTAACAGACGCTGAAATTAAAATATAAAATTCGAATATGGTCTCTATTACGACCAGGTAAATAAATATTTCGCTCAGACTACCTTAATTGACCAACTGTTCCGAAACCATTCCCCACTGCTTTCTATCCCTTTTCCGCAGAATCTACCCTCAACCACTTCCGTATCCCTCATCTCATTAACCTTCCCAGGACAAACTCCTTAGAGTACTCCTCACCTCCCCTCCCCTCTCACCGCTGGCTCCTCGCTGTTCTCCCCCCTCTCCTTCAACCTTCATCCAACCACCCCCTCCCCCACTTTCCACCTTTGGGGCTAGGCTTGTGCGATGAGTCGATTAATCGAAGTCATCGACGGTGATTTTAGTCATCGTAATGCGATGACTGTAATCGATGACGATGAATGTCATCGACCATCGATGTCGCTGAATCTATGAGAATCATCGATGCCGATGAGTCGATGCGAATTATCGATGTCGATGAGAACCATCGATCCCGATGAGTCAATGTGTTAATGCGAATCATTGATGTCGATGAGAACCATCGATGAGGATGATCGATATCCTTATATCACTAATTTTTCTTCTTTTTTCCATTCCTTTGAACGCCTTAGATCTAAAATGTATGTATAAAGTATAAGCACCCCAGCTATTGTGCCTTGTGGACGATGGCAGGGCCACAGTGGGATCTTTGGAATTCATGTTTTTCCTCAAGTTTGTGGCAGACGATACAGAAGTAGCGATCACGTTCAGTCACAGTTAATTCGCAGTAGCAGTGGTAGCATTGTATTCGTTGGTTGCACTGGTGCAGTTGGTAGCAGCGGGAGCAGCCTGAGCTAAATCGGCTAAATTCACCGAATTCACAGTCACAGTGATTTCGATTATTTAGTCGCAGGCTATGATTGCTACTTTTCAGTATCGGTGATTCAATCACAGCGATATATCGCTCATCACTACTGCACAGTTCATCGAGAGTCATCAATCATCGTAATTCATCGATCATCGGCATTCATCGATCATCGACATTCATCGATAGTCTTAGATCATCGTGCACACTCTATACGATGATCGATGACAGCCATCGTCATCGAAACATTTCGATGAAATTTTTTCATTGAAAATCGATGACCAAAATCGGTCATCGCACAAGCCTATTTGGGGCTGTCCATCATCCACGTAACACCAAACAGGGGCTGGGAAGGTTGTCAACGAAGGTCCACGTTGGGGGTTGGAGGGATATCTACGTAGACAATGATCGACACGACGCGACGCGGCGGGAGTGACACTACCACGGCACACTCAAGTGTTGCGAACGGTTGCGAGGACGTTGTGTCGGTGGCCGGTGCCGCTAGCTCGGTGCTGGCTTGGCGCGGCATGGCACGAACAGTCTACTAGGACAACAGGAGGAACGGGGGGGTCCGGATGAAGTCTACGAGTGCCCACGTGGCCTATATTTCTACATCTAAAAACTATACTGCAAGCCACCTCAGGGGTGTGTGGCAGGGGGTGAGTATTCACCAACATGCATTACACAATACCCTAAAGTTAGTGTAACAACGACTGATTATGCATTAGCATAAATCTCTAATGCTTTTCACGAGGCGAAGCCTCACAAGCATGCACTACTACACTACAGATATTATCACAATGGAGAGGGACCATTAAACGATATGTATTTTGCAACTGTACAAATACAGAGACTCAAGACTTATGTAGAAAACATGCACGGCGTGCTGTTAGTACTAGGTAACAGATAAGGATTCAAGTATTACGGAGTACTACTACTACTAAGAGCTACACTACCTAACGACAAACCTAGATAAAAGTCTCATTGGCCGCTGTTATGGTCCCTTATCGTTCGAGGGAAAAATGACATTTTAAATCCGTCCGTTCTGCAGTCTAATTCCCTAATTTTATTCTCATGATCTGATCTACCGTAGTATGTCGGATTTCGTAAAATATTATCAACGTCGTCAGAGAATACACCGGTTAGGAACTTACTTAATATATTGGATCTTGCATATTTTGATATATTGCCGAAATTCGCCGGATTTCGGCTACGGATTTGTCGAAGTGGATCATGCACAGCCTCTCATCCTATTCCCGTTCCCTTCCCGTTCCATGTATTCAAAAGGTACCGCCTTTCACACGGTGTAAATATTATTTTCGTTTGCCACTTTATGGGAAATGTCGCTAGTTAAGCCACTCCAAATGACATATAAAGTTGGCCTACTGCTGGTAACTTCTTCATGGGAATGAAACTTGCTGCCGCGGTTTGCTCTTATATGTATATCTATCCCCACTCCAAAATTGGTTCAAGTGGGAGTGTTGGAAGGGGGAAGGGAGTTAGGAAAGGGGAGGGGGAGGTAAAGAATTTTTACGGATGACTGTTTCTTGTGCAGCTGATATTTAGGCCACCATCTTTGTTGAAATTATGCTTATTTTTCTTTATCTCGATGGCTTCTCGGATGAGTCGGGGTTTGAATCATACCATCTTTAGCGATGACTTTGGATTTTTTTCAAAGTCTATCGCGTGTCCCAAGGATTCGTGCTCAGCCAATGCAGACTGAGTTGTTTGCCCCATTCGAATTCCTATGAGGTGTTTTACTTGCACCTACGGTTTAAAAATTGCCTTAATGTCACATTTACGAAACGTTTCTTATCTTATCGGTCGTGTCTTTAATTTGCGGGAGGAAGAATAGAAGTATGGCCACCTCATAGGAAGTGTGAAGGACAGAACACCGCTACATATCGAAGGGGTATACGAAATTTCCTGCGGAAAATGCAGTAAAAAATACATCAGGAGACAGGACGCTCAGTCAAAACTCAACTGGAAGAGCACTAACCACTCGACTGGGGCAAACAACTAAGTATGCAGTGGCTGAGCTTGAATCCTTGGGATGCGCGATCGACTTTGGAAAAATCCAAAGTCATCGCTAAAGGTGGGAAGATTGAAACCCAGACTCATCCATGAGGCTATATAGATAAATAAAAATAAACATAATTTCAATAGAATAGGTGGATTAAAAATAAGCAGCACATGGAACCCAGTCATCCGCAAAAATCCTCTACCTCCCTTTACCTGTACACACGTGTACAAAATTACATAATTCTTAATATTACATTGCTTACATACATTATGTATCCAATGGATAAAAGTGACGCACAGGTTAACCTTTCTTCCTGTTGTCGTGCACCTAGGTCTCTTTTTGTGCTGCAATACTGGATCTCAGCCTTTGGGATCCTCTCCAACACATCTTCTACTAAACTTCCAACGAGACGTGGATTCTCCACTATGCAATGACTAGGAGATGGTTCCCCTTCACACTCATGAAACATAACTCCCCTATACTGTCACTCGAGAAGAGCTCCTTATGAGCGAACTACTATCATCAGGCCCCTTCTTTTCCACATTCATTGTTCCAGCTCTACCGGTCCTCGTCTTCCGTTTCAACCCTAGACTTGGTTGGCAGCAGAAATCCATTCATCTCTCTTCTCAGATTTCCGTTTCAGGTCGTAATGGGTTCTGCATTGCATATATTTCATAATTTGGCTCACTTAGTCTAGTCGGGTTCTTCCTCTGCAGTTTGTATCCTCAATATTTCCTTCAATTATTCTTTTAACTTGAGTATCGTGCCGTAGTAAATGTCCAATAAGTTTAGCTCTTCTTTCTTTAATGATTCTTACTATACTTCTTCTTTCCTCTAGAGCTTTTTCAAAGATTTCTTTGTTTGTTTTCCTTTCTGTTCAAATTACTTTCAGCACCCTTCATAAAACCGCAATGTCCTGCCATCTCTGAGAAGCTTTGCGAACTCGTGAAGCGATAAATGCACTCTCTTTTGGATGACTGTTAGGTTAAAAACTATGAGTATTGTTTCTTTACTTACTTTCTGATCACACGTAACGGTCTCGATTCTCGATTCTCGGTCGTTTGGCTCTAACGAATTCTTCTAAGAAGATGGAAACTGCCTCAACGTTCCATGAACTTCCAGCCATGTTTGTTTACGTTTTCCTTGTTTGGCGTCCCATGGATACGAGATTATTATCAACGCGATGAGCGGAACGTCTCATTGGTTGTTGCATAAAACGGTTTTATGGAAATAGAACCTGTCCTATTCCATAAAAAGTTTTATAAAACTAGGTTTTATAAAACGGTTTTATCGTTAGCAAGCTCATTTTTATAAAATTAGTCGATTTTATAAAACGTTTTACCGAAAATTTTACCGTGAGCAACAGGCATAAGGCACACAATGTATAAAAGGGACTTAATATTTTCAAAAGGTAAACCAGATCCAGAGTGGCGCCACTTCTGCTTTGATTTCAGTTCTCACCTCCTTGTATTGTAGTACGTCACTCTAGATGCTCCAATACCTACTCGCAGCTCTTCCCTTGAGAAATATAACGGTGCATTATTCCCTCGTGTGGCTACATAGTCCTATTCAATCTTGAGAACCGAGGAAGTAGAGTGAGAGGTTGGATAATTGGTTTTCGTACGAGAGCCATATTCTCATAGTGGTTTGCATGAAGCAGTTTTTTAAATGGAGAATCCTGGGAATTGTATTAACTTGGCCTTCAAACTCCTCCGACCTGAACACCGTTGAAAATGTTTTGGGCTTAATGGTGAAGGAGTTCGAAATGGCGAGTGAGAGTTATACGTAAAGCACTATCATAGGCGTAGCCAGCCACCAGCAATAGGTGTGGCACTGAGGCAATAGGTGTGGCATCATCAGTATGGTAATGGACGCAAACTTTCACGAAATGTTCACAGCGAGGTCAAAATTGAGACTAATTCGATTAAAGACAGGAAGAAAATCGGTTTCCGTATTTTCAGAAAAGAGGTGGAGGCTTTTGTACAATTTTGACCAATCATGATTAGGGTTTAACTTTGAAAAAATGAGAAAGAGGGGTTTTATTTTTGGAGTTAATTGACAAATTTTGTATACGCTCACTGCAGTTCTATATTTTCAAAACTTCCAAAAACGTTTCCCCGATAATCGTTGTCTAGACAATAGACATTTCATGAAATTCTCGCCTTTGTAAACCTGTCAATCCAAATTATTTAAGGGACTTATAATGAATAATGTAAGTTTTGAAAAAAAAAGTTTCCCCGATAATCATTGTCTTCACACTAGACACGTCGAGAGATTCACGCCTTCATAAACCTGTCAATTCGGGTTATTTAAAGGGCTATTGGGAAAAATGGAGACATCATTTTATTGCGGGAGGGAAATTTTGAGAAAAAATATTTAGGGTTTCAGGACAATAGGTGTGGCACGTGCCACATACGCCTATGAGCACTATAAAACAACGTGACGTTCGGTGCTCAATTACAAAATGACCCCTTCATACATAGAACTCAATAACTAAGAGCCTTCTCGGGCATAAAATGTGCTAAAAAAATGAGGGATATATTGGAGAATATTAAAATTTTGCAAATTATTTAAAGTTTTATGTACTATGGAGAAGCTAATTTTCTGTTAAAGTAATCCTGTGTAACAAATTTTCTAACATACGAACGAAGAAAAAATTGGCAAGGCATTTGTCTCCCAATGCGTTCAAATTCAGCTATTGTAGAAACATTCAAGTAAATTATATTTATTTATTCTTAGACATAGTGTGTTTGGAATCTGAGAGTAAACGTCAGATTTTTTTTCGTCAGCTTGGTGGATTTTATTTGAATTGCGTGGCTTAGCGACGTTGGGAAGCAACATGGTGAAACAAAATCAAGTCAAACGAAACAGTCAGATGAAAGCACTTGCGAAAGAAATGATCGCCAGAAGTTCACATACAGATTATGCTTAGTCTCTCTAAGCTTTAGTCTTGAACCGGTGCTACGAATCCCTCGTCCTCCAAGGCGTCCTATGCATTCGATATTCGTCCACGAACGGCGGATACGGATAATCCATCATATCCAAATGATCATTACAACTACATTCATAGGAGTCTATAATTGCAGGGATCATAGAGGCAGTATTTCATTGTCTGAAAAGCAATTAAGTAGGTCATCAGGCAAATCGACGACGATGTAAGTACTTTAGCACTTTCAATATTTCTAAATGTAAATGGAAGAGAATACTTATCTAATTCGGAAATTTAGTTCCAACATACAGACAAAGATACGACTGAGGTTTCCGAATCTAAACAGTGAAATTAACATTACATGAGTAATAACCTTCTTTTGAACGATTCATTGCTCTTAACCTTTGGTTGCGCAATCAGTAATTTATCTCTTGCGGGTACAAGACAATATTACGTTTCTTCCTTCACAAAATTTGAGCAATGCATAGTTGTTCTTCATTTTTATGTAAAAAAAACGTGATATACAGGATTACTTTTATGGTAAATAAGCGTATAAATATTACATACACAAAACGTAAACGTTTAAGCAACATTTTAATATTCCCCTATCTATCCCACATTTTCGAGCACAGTTAACAAACGAGAAGGCCCTGAGTTATTAAATTCTGAGCATGAATAGAATTGAATTGAATTGAGCAAAATTTATTGTCCTGAAGCAGCTGCTCCGTTAGAACAAAATACATTGTATTTCGAAAAATTTAACATTGAAAGCCCATAAGGCAAAATTTGGATTTTTGGTTGGACCCTATTTATGGGGCCAAAAGGTCATATTTATTAATTTTCGCTTGCACTCAACAAAACATACAACCTTTTTCTACTTAGGTACCAAATTTCATTCATGTGGCACGAAAGAAAGTGTCTAAAATTATAGGTTAGAAATGACACACGATCAATGGGACACTCTGTACAATAAAAGAGAAAATGAACTCTCATGAGGACTAAATTTTGAAATTACATGCAGCTACGAATAATAATACAAACAAATATATGAAAGAAACAAACAGTAAATAAAAATATATTTTCAATTTCACAAAAAAATCATGGTTATGACACGCTGGTTACCATTTAGGGGCTAGTACATAATTTAGCACAGAAGTCCTCTGTAAGGGGGTTCTCTAATGCTCGCGTACTCCTCTAACCTGCGTAAACTCTTTCCTTCACCATGAGGACCCATACATTTTCAACAGTAATTTAGGTCAGGGGAATTTGAAGGCCAAGGTAAAACAAGTCCCTACGTTCTCCTTATAAGAAACTAATTTGTGCAAAACCGCTACGTGAATGGGACAGTCTTCTCGGACGAAAACCACTTCTTCGAATTCTCACACTACTTTCTCGGATCTCGGCATTGAGAGGGACTTATTACCGCATAACGGAACTATGTTTCGTTACATTTCTCATAGTATGAGCCAATAGTTTTGGAGCATAAATAGTGACGAACAATTCTCGATGACATTAGTCGCAGCACAATTGCCGACGCACGATTTGACTGTTCTTCTGAAAATACATGCCTTTCATATTACGGGACTCGCATGTTTTTGTCCATAAATCGCTTTTAAATGTGAATTAGCACCACATATTTTGCTACATAGCATAGCTTTATCATGCTATGTTGTGTTCTTTAAACCTCGAAGAGATAGGAAACTATTTAACGTTCATTCTCCACCCTCCGCCCTACCTCCCCGCTTCCTTCTATGGTCTTAAAATTTATCAAGGAAATGGAAACTGCCTTAATCACCTGATGATGACATTAAAGCATTGAAACCCATGTTGCGTGTGTAAGTTGTTAAGTGGTATCGTAAAATTTTATCTTCATTAAATCATTTTAAACTAAACGAAATATTTGCCTGGCATCTATAGATTTCGATTTATAAATTAAATATAGACTCGAGAAGGGTAATGAAATCTCGTTCGGATGTCATGAGAAAATGAAATAATTTCTTGCTTTGTACATACATTCTACACTTTGTCTATTTTTACCGATTATGGTGTCAACATATTATGTCATTTCAAGGTACATACATATCTACAATTTTAGTGTGAGGGTGGGGGAAGGGAAAGGGAGGGGAGGGGGAAAGCGGGGAGGGGGTGTTGGTTGGCAAGGAAGGGGAGGGTCATTCTATGCTTAGGGGTGGTTGGTGTTTCAAGGTGAATGATTGGAAGTGGGGGGGAGAGAAGAAGCACATACAATGACATGGACAAAGGTTATGACGTAAACAGATCGAGCAACATATTAAAAGGTTATTGACATCAATTGTGAATGCAAATCAAAAGCAACATCGTTAAGAAGATAAAAAATTTTATTTCCAGTATTTAAAATCTCATGTTGCTCTAAAAAAATCCAATTATTTACCTTTACCCTGTGCATGTGAAGTTTCCGGCTCAAAGATTGGTCCCACTCCAGTAAATGCTTAGGAAACATTAGTGCAACATTACTAGTTATAAAACACTTTTTTATGTTCTTTAATTCCAATAACAAATTTTCGTCCTGTTTGGCCATCGTATAATCTACCTAGCATTGCACGAGTTTCAATGTGAAGCATAGACTCCCCCATTGTCAAGTTGGTCAGAATTTACTTTTAGTATTAAATAAAATTTCACCTATGATCACGGTATTATAAAATTCCAAGTTAAAATTCTTCACAGGGATGACTTTTATGATCGCGTACGTCAATATCCCCAAAAATGGTGGCTTAGACAAACGTGGTGGCTCGTCCTTGGTTGTAAAAGGAAGAGTCGTAAAAGAGTTACTGGCCTGCTTTTTAAGCTTGCGGTCAAAAAATATTAAACATAGTATCATTATTATAGCCATTTCTCTTCCCCATTTGTAATATTTTATTTAACTCTCTAGCATAACCCGCGGCACTCAAAGGAACATTGACCAAAGAAAATATCATAGCATGGAAGACTGACAATTTGTCAATATGGTGGTGACATGAATCATAGGGAATTAATGCCTCTGTAATGGTAGTTTTCCTATAGAAGAAAAGATCGTGCTTGTTCTCTGAGAGGATATTCAAATCCAGAAATTATATAGTAGCACAACCCACTTTAACTCAATTTTATATAAATATATAAGTTATTAAATACAGTTACAAAATTGTCTAGCTATCCAGCGCTTCCATTCCACAAGCAAAGGACGTCATTTACATATCTTTATCAATGAATACAATGTTTTGACAAAGGGTGATTTGAATCAAGAGTTAACGCTGTTAATAAAGCATAATCATATCCGCCAAAATTGGCGACAAAAGAGAATTCCATGGACATGTAAATGCTGAGCTATGTGAGTTTAAAAATAATTTTAATTGGTATATTCAATGGATATTTTTATGAGCAAACCCATAGGTTCTCCATTTTCAGCCACTTTTGACAGATGTGATTATGGATTATCACCCCGTTTGACATGCAGTGCCCAGTTTGGCCTCTATCCACTATTGTCGCCAATCTACGGCAACATCTTCGTCCGTCTAGCACTCCACCCAGCTCACCATCTCCATCCTTCTCCACGACTACATCTCATAAATATCTAGTCTCTACATGTCCTCTTTCCGTTATTCAATCCTACACTCCATATTCAAATTACAAATAATATTTTTAAATGGTATTTATTCTCGACCATTTTTTCTATATGGTGCAAATGTCACGAGTTTAGGTCAAATAATATATGTATTTTTTAAATTAAACTTTTGCCGACGTTTCGGATTTTTATTCATCCATCTTCAGGGCTTTTAAGTTTGTTGCTGGTTTTTTTTTAACCGCACCAAACTTTAAAGCCCTGAAGATGGATGAATAAAAATCCAAAACGTCGGCAAAAGTTAAATAAAAAAAAATATATATATATATAAATTCATACAATCATAGGAAATGGAAAGGGATAGGACATAAAAGGAAACACATAAAAGGACGAACACAGGGTTTGGTGGGGAAGATGAAAATGTGTCGAATCCAGACAGAAAAAATTTCACCTTACCCAGGATTCGAACCTGGATTTCCCAATTGCCGGTCGAGTGTGCTACCAGTGTAACTGGGATTCATATTTTCATCTTCCCCACCAAACCCTGTGTTCGTCCTTTTATGTGTTCCTATCCCTTTCCATTTTCTATGATTGTATGAATTTATTCGCGCCTTTGAGCGTCTGATTTTCGAACGAATGAATGAATATATATATATATATATATAATTTTACCTAAACTCAGGATATTTGCACCATAAAAATAATAATTTTTGAACTTATTAGAGCTGATAATGGGAGAAAAATTCTATGCATAAAAACGGAAGTATTTGTGTTCAATAACAAAACATGTAACAGCTTTAGCAAAAATATAGATACTTCTATGCAGAATAAAGATACAATTTATGCAGAATTTACTTTGATAATAGTACTAACTTATATTTAATTTTAAGTACCTATTTGATGATATAGGGTACCTAAAATAAAGCAAAAAAATTAAGTTCGGGTATCAAGAGAACTTTGTGCACCCATGTAATCAAATTGTGAATTACTTTTTCATTGTTTCCTTTTATCGATTTGTACAGTTGTCCGTTAGAGCGCAGTTTTTGTTTACGCTCTGTGATTCTAACTTAAACGATATTCATTGATACTGTCCCAGTCTTATGTCTATTTATCCTTTCTTCTCGAAACTGCTCTCTACATTGCATACCTCTATTTTAATTTTTCGTTAATGCATTGATTTTCTCAATTGGCTCTATTAAAAAAAATACTTGAATGCTCTAATTTTCTGAAAACTAAGTCAATAACAATTCTTTTGTATTATTCATTATTATTTTTTCATTGTTACCACTCGTTTTGCATGAAAAATACAGCTTGGTTCGTTCACTGATATCCAAATATTGTGTGTAGCCTCGATGTTGTTTGAAAATGCCCTCAAAATCTTTGCGAAGGTATAACTGTAATTCCACTTCATTTTGGCGTGGAAAATACCTCAAAAAGCCTTAATATTTATAATTAATTTTACGTCAATAATTGCTAACCTATCAGACGAGAATTAGATCATTTTATTTTTTAAAAACCTCACGGGGTATGAAACTGTCTTAGCCGTAAAAACGAGAAAATCACACAATGATGGGTCTTGAAGAAATTACCAAGATGTCGTCCCAAGCAACCTCTTTAGGCCTGTTATTTCTTGTGCCTAATAATAGCTTAGCAAGTTGCGGATTACTACTCCAGTGGATTAAGCAGGGCCCGTGTTATTACTGTACTGCGAAATTCCATCTTATGTAATATCTGACGCCACAGTCGAAGAATTTCAGCTAATAGCCGTAGCACGACCGTATCCCTCCTTACCCTCCTGAATACCCTGTAGGCGCCTCATGGACTCATCTATCCCCATTTAAAAACTACAGACGTAGACTCCGTAGCTCTCCTAGCTTCCACAGGAAAAGAAAGCACAACTTACATTTAAATCAACCTCACAACGCGGACACCGTTTCTGAAGCTGACTCTAAGGGACGTACGCTTCTCATATCTTACGCTATCACATCCTTCTCCAATAGAAATCACCGATCCCAATTGAAATAATACCACAGGTACCTATCTACCAACCCCGGCTGTAAACAGGGCTTTTGCCCGCTAAACTGTACATAGGTGTGCCACCAACCTGAACTGTAGCTCCGTCTTCACCTTTCCTGAGTCAAGTAAATTTATCCATAAAGGCGTGTTTATCAACATACTAATGGTGATGCTCTGCAACGAAGCCGTTAATGGGTTCCAAACATAAATTCAACTGTGGAAATTACGGACACTTCCTTCCCTTTAATTCCATTTGCACTAGAATGCGTGCATGCCCCGAGAACCACCATGGGTCACCACATCCTCACTTTCCTTTGCCGTTATTGGTTCATGAAAGAGGAAAGATAGTACCCTGGCGATAAGGGAACGTAAAACCCTGAAAGCTGTCTTTATTATCCACTCACCCTCCACTCAAGGGTCGGGTGGAACTTAATTTCACTAATCATACATGTTTTGAAGGGATAACGTTTTATTTAACCCCCACTTGTTTTACTAGTAATCTTACTTTAAGCTTATTATTATTACTTTTGTATGCATTCATAGTTTTCATAATTATAAAACTATTCATACTTATATATAATCGAATAAATTTATTGGTATATAATCATAAATAGAGAGTGTTTTATCTTCATTTCAGCTACTGGTCCGTTCATCTTTCTTGCCTCACAGTTTGAGTATAATATTTACAACGGTTTTCATATTTTTTCTTCGTCGTACTACATTATGATGCTGAGGCTCATCCTTCTCCGCTTGGGCTGGTCCATATCTCCTGGGTTCTCTTCACTCCTCAGTGGGATTGCTATTTCCCTTTTTATACTATTTCCTTGATGAGTTCTTTGAATTTATCCCTGATAAATCGGGACCAAGTTAACGTTTTACCTTTAGTTCTTTTAGTGAATCTGGCCATTTATCTAGCATAGTCTGGAGTGAGTCTCTTTAGTGTTTCCAAGACAGTGGGATGAGATAGCTCCATTATTGGAAGAATATCTTCCCTGATTATTTACCAAATTCAAATAAAGTCTGAATGCTCACTCAGTTTCAATTAGGACTGAAAATTCGGGTTTTCAATCGCAAATGTCGTGAAAGAAATTCCGCAAATTTTCCACTTCTCTCATGATTGTCTAAGGAAAACACAAAAGGACGGAGAGTGTTAGAAGCAATGTTAGGGTTACTGGGGTGGTTATCACTCCAATTGAGGAGGAAGTTAAATACATTGTGTGGTATCTACAAGTCGATAAAGGAAGAAAAGGCTTGGAGGAATTCACTAAAAGATTAGACAAACCCAACTATATAGGTAGGAAAGGTGGGAAGGGCCACAGTTTCAAAATAAAATACGGACCACGGAAATCGGATGTACTAAAGAATTCCTTCCTAAACCGCCGAATTAAAGAATGGAATGATTTACCTGATGGTGTTTTAAGACCTTTCCTAACACATTTATAAATTTTAGAAAGGAAATTAGAGCTACATTACTCCAGGGTGCATACTAAGAACTTGTGTGTATAAGTCATGAGTTTCACAATGCGTATATTTTTTTAAATTGTATTCAACTTCATTTCTTATACACTCTATAGTTTTAGGTTTTTAGAAATTATTATTAGGTAGAAATTATTAGTATCTATACTTAATTATACATTTTGTATTTTTCTACAGCTTAAATTAGCGGTACAACGCGGTACGCCGATCTACGGCATCATCAGGTACAAATTCTAAGATTGTTTGTTTATTGACCGTTGTTAAGTGGTCGTAGTTACGGGGTTGGTTTGAGTGAGGGAGGTGGTGGTTATACCGTGGCTTAGAATTGTGTTCATTTCTTATGTTATATTCTTTACCGTTTCCACTACATTGTCCAATTGTCTAATTTTAACGGCCTATATTTAAATAAATAAATAAAAAATCTCAGTATTTCTTCCCGATTTGAATTTTACTGTGGTGGGTTTTCCTTGATGATAGACTCATCCAAGCCCATTCTGAGGGCTTTGAGATCTTCTCTCAATATCTGTGAATCCAACATTGCTGTTGCCATTTAAATTCTCCATAGTCCCTAATAGGTTAATTAAGCCGCTTTTGGCCGGGATACAAGATTCATTCTGGTTGCCCTCGAACGTGGAGGCAGGCCTACAGTGAGTCAGTAGAGAAACCTTGCAATCTCAATTGACAGGTCAAAAGAGTTCAAATTTCCGCCTAAAAGGTAGAAAACAATCAGTTCGTCCTCACACTCTAGAACAGTGCACAAATCTGACCAACGACAGGGAGTGACTGGGATCCGAAACCTGATCACTTCCTCCACTGTCGGCCCATATGGGTCCAGAAGGATCCCTGTGGGAAACCTTAGCAATCTAATCCTGCTGATACCGCGGCTGTGATCCACAACAAATATTTGCAGTTGCTAGCTCTAAATGAAGCTATGGATTGGTTTGTTGTGGTGGCGATTACAAGTGTACCGACCATAAAAACTATTGTGGTGATACGAAAAAGAATAATAAGAACAGTTACCTTCAAAAATAGATATCATCTCACACTTCCACTTTTCCATGCTTTACAAGTTAGAGTATTTTTATGAATATAAAACATTTAAAAAATGTTTTTTTTTGCGTAGTGGGCACTTGAATGGCACATCACCCTGGCATCATAAGCGGAACCATCGCTTTCAAATCGATGTTCTACCCCCTAGGCCACATTTGAATTAATTTCAGACAGTTTTCATTAATTTTGTCCCAAAAATCTTTAATCTATTTTCAATGGCAGTTAAAATGGAATACAAAGTCAATTATTAAAATTTAGATCATGTAAAAAATGGCCTTTTAAACATGTTGATATTGAATTACCTTTTGAAAATTTCCATGAAATTGTTTGTTTTAAAGGAAATTATTAAAATGTATGTAAATTTTATATAGTACCATTTAAAACTGGAATATTTTGTTATGTTCCTTTGTACAAAATTCTTGGCTACCCCCACTAAGGTTTATAATATTAGGGTTAAGCTAAATCTTCCAAATTATTTGTTAAATTGAGTGTAGGTAATTTTTATTTAAGATAGAAGAAATAAATTATCTTATCTCATATTGCCTACACATACTACATAAAAAATTGCTGTATGTCACAAAGAAGATAATAACGAAACAGAATCAATAAAATACAAATGCTTTCATTGCCTAATACTTTCAAAACAACAGTTGCTTAAAATAGGCCAATAACAATTTTAGATCAATTTGGATTTTTTAAGTGTGGCAACCCATAGAAAATTCATACTAGCATTGAAAACGATAATATCTAGATGAAACAAATTTATGTAGGTCAAATGTATGACGATGTATCAACTGTATTAATATGCATGTAGGACAAACATCCCATTATCTGAAATAAATAGTCTCCCAGCATAAAAATTCAGTAAAATCCAAAATTCAATTATGAGCAATAGCTAATCATGCAATAAAAATAACCGTGAATATTTAATTTTCAACTCACAAAAATAATAGATTTAAAACCTAACCTATCTAAATGATTATTTTTAATAAATAGTGCACATCACAAAAAACAAAACATACTGCAATAAAAAGCAGACCACCGAATTTAGTAATAATTATTATAATTTGATTAGCTATAACAACACTTAATTTTATTTTGATTGATGAAAAAACCATAATTTACAACAATTGACAAGCAAACAATAAATAGCAACGAAGGTATCATTAAACAATTAATTCAGGAGGATCTCTCGCTGAGGTAACTTTAAATATCATATGTATAGTTAGGTACATACTTTTTAATGTGACTATGTACCAAAATTGTAAACCATATTCAATTGATGTACAATACGTCCAATAATTTTCATTGTAGCCCAGAAGAAGCATACGTATAATAAAGCGAAGCGTCGGCAAAGAGAATAACTAATACACAAATTAAGAGACATATACATCCTGAAAGAAGAAAAAAACGACACGAAAACGATATTAGACGAATATTCATATAATTTGGGCCCTGCAGGAGTGAATTCAAAGCAGATAGGAGGAAAAACATGAGCAGGTTGGTCCAAAATATCGGGTCGCGATGCTAGTGTTACCTAATCCTAATTTACGATTGGCCGTCGACTTCAATCGATGAGAATAAAACACAGGGGTTTCTATGCGCTCAGCTACAAAGGGGTCTCCGATTGAAGTTGGAAAAGCCTTTGCTTTGGGTAATTACATCTCTATTCATTCAAATATACCTATTATGTTTTGAAACTGCTCACCAACGGACCTGAGGAAGCTAGCTGGAACGCTGGCGAAATATTGTCTACCAAAAATGGATAAACGCGGTTGGAAACCCGAAAAACCATTCTCTTCTTCTCACCACACCTTTCACGGGTGAGGACGCCGAACTTTGTAATTAGTGTATCCAAATGGGATTTGGTCCAATGATTATGGCACATTTTTTCATCAAACTGTTTGGACAAGTACTAAATATACATCCAACTCCGTCCAATCATAACTATCCGAGGCCTTTGAAAGTAAGAGCGTCGCTTTCCGATCAGAATCTGCGTGGCCAACTTGAACCAACATTCTTAAATGTGGAGCTATTGAAATACTTAGAGGTTTCATTCGTTATTCATATATGTATGCGGAATGAATTAATGGAATCATGGAAATCCATCAAACTCTTGTGCAATCAGGAAAGCAAAATAATTTAATGGGATTATGGAGAGTCCTAATTCAGTTCCATGTCGATGTACCTATTACGCCGACGATTCTGCCGGCAAAGAACACATGCAATCATTCTCATATGCGAAAATTGCGTATCTATCTTTAAAACAACATCGTAAAATCACGTTTTAACCATTCATTTTCGCCGCCTCAGACCTTTAACCAAGGATCGGTAAAATTAAGCGTAGTTGCTCTGACCTCTAAAGAAGTGCGCAGTAAATTTTTTAGCATTGCTTATTACCTACAGATTCGAGTAAAATTACCAAGTTTGAACTTCGTGGATTAAACGAATATGGTACTACAAATTTGCTACCTTATAAATAAAAATAAATTTTATGATTGAATCGTCATGGTTACGGCACTCGGGCACTTACCTCTTTGTACGAATGGAAATGATATTACCCATGCAGCCACAGTAGGTACCACTACCTATTTATGTCACAGGTGAAGGAATTGAGTTACTAAAATTATTACATCTGTTTTTCATCCTAATTTTTCCTTATGACTCGGAGTTTAGAGGGTCATGAACTGAAAAAACGTGTTTATATTAAAGCCTTTAATTTTGCGGAATTGTGTTCTCACTCGGATAACTTGCTAAATTCACGAAACATTTTTAAAATCATCACAAATAAAAAAAACTATCGTTTTCTCGATCATCGGGACTATTGCAAAAGTCACGCAGTATTAAAAAAATCACCACAAATAAAAAATAATTATTTTCTCGATCATATTATTATAACTCTAACATTCAGGTAGGTCTAGTAAGACATCACAACTGATAAAATTCGATGATTTTTTCCTCAAAAAGATTGAATCATTTTAAAGGTACCAAAATATTAGGCATTCACCAAGCTCCTTTTCGAGGTGTTTAGCATTTGATGTAAAACGTTTGACATGGAACATCTTTTTGTCTAAGAGGGGCAATATTTCTAGAAATACGAAAGCTCTGGACCACATTCTCGTCAGAAACGAAATTTTTTTATTAACATCGTTTTCATTGCCTTTTATTTTTAATTCAACAGTAAATGCAATGCTCTCAAGAAATTCGCAAAATGAACTTTCGGTTTTGAAGGGGTTTAGATCGTACGACGAGAAAATAATAAAATTTACAGCTTCAAATGTTTATATTTTTTTAAAGTTCTGAGCATTTCGGTCATAAAAACGTACGAAAACTTTTTTCTTTTAATTCATAATTAATATTTCATGATTTTTGCATCTGCTTAAATTTCTAAAATAACATTGTAATGCGTAATATGACTGGAGAAAAATCTCTCTCTTCCTAAAATGAATCCTTCAAAACATTCTGGCTCCCAGAACTACTGAGCTCCTCCTAAGAACGCTTTTGTCTTTTATTCCGAAGCCAAGGCTTCCTTACTTGTATCGCCTCTGTTTCTCATTTAATGCCTCACAGCCAGGTTTAACGGCTAAAATTACATGCTTTTACTAAATTCTCGGTTACTATTTTTATTATTGCCAGCCATTTGCTTAACGTTTTGTACAAAAATCGGTTAGGGTATGAATTCTTTGCGCAAAATGTTTTCATCGAAACTCGTTGGATTTAAATTTTATTGCAAAATATATTTATAATTTTTATGAGCTATTACACCCTTGTTCGTGTTAAGCAAATTTAACCTTTCACTTCCAATAATAGTGATTGGCTTTTGCGATTCAGACATTTGCATTTTCCGGCTTTCGCTTACGTGAGATCACGAGGGGCTATAAAATCGACATTTCGTGACTTTTGCCGGATACCAGAGTGATTTCACTTTTCCATAAAACTAAAGACGTAAGGAAAAAGGCGTTTCCAAGTTTATTGCCCTCTTAACCCTGATTCATAAGGAAAAAATAAGATAAAAATAGATTCGCGAGCAAGGACAGCACAACATTTAAATGACTCCATTCCATTACCTATAGCATTGGTACTGTGGCAGCGTGGATAGGAATATTTGCAGTCACGGAAACAGTGCCCAAGTACCATAGCCGTTAACAATTCAATCGTAAAAAAATGTACTTGTAAATACTTACTTTGTTAAAAAATTTGTATTGTCTCTTTTCATATTTGCACCCAGTGTAAAGTTTTTTAACCTATTTTGCAGTTAATAAGTAATGCTTATAAAATCTGCCGAGCACTTCTTCAGAGGTTAGGGAAAGTAATTTTGCATGTATCTAATCTTCCTACTTAATAGTAATACATAATTGTAATCTGTAAATGTTATCTACTACGTAAGAATATCATTAAAATCCAGGTTTTCCTCTTCTCTTTATTATTGTCAACTTTATTGTAAAATTTAATATAAATCAATATTTAATTCTGTAAAATTGTACCATCACATCAATGAATTATTTTATTGAGTTATTTTATCCATTTATCTTTTCAATTAGTTGCTTCATCTTTCCGCAGTTGTTGATTTCTGAAAGGGTAAATTAATCTGTTTTTTTTGTTTTTTTTTAAGTGTGATGTCATTTCTTTTTCTGTATTATTCTCTTTTGATTGTATGCATTTAATTTCTGCAAGTATCTATTTCTGTTTTTCACTGCAGTGCATAATTGTACAAAATGATTTATGTTCCATAGGACAAGGTCCTTGAACAATAAAATTTATTATTATTATTATTATTATTATAAGTATAGATTTAGAGACGGTGAAAACAAGAGGTTGCAACGTTAACCCTAGAAGGGCACACTTACTTGGAGTAACGTAAAAGGCCCACTGGGGTCCAGCGGACCCCAAGATAGTTACTGGTTTTTTTCACTTATAGTCACGCAGACCGAATTCGTAGGACTAAGAAAAGTTATCTACAATCACAAATCATCCCTAAAAATACTTATGTCACTTTATGACGGCAAAAGGTTGCGAGGCAATATCAAATATTGGGTGCATAATTTCATTATGTATGTAGCACGAACAGTACCCCGCGGGGTAACTAAATGGCATGTGGCTGGCGATTGATTTATAACAAACATGAACCGCGTCACATGTTTATTATCATTAGTCACTCAATCAATTGACAGCAACTCTCGAATCCACCTTGTTCCCTGCTAACTCCCCTACGCCCTTGAAGCTCTTACGTTTCTTAAGATTACACAATTTAACTGTACAAAGAAGGCATTACACAAATTTACTTGGTTTATTAATTAATGAAAAACTTAACTGGGATGATTACATACAATCTATATCGAAGAAACTTGCCTCTGGTGTTTTTATGATAAGACAGCTGGCTCGATTCGTATCACACAAAGTTCTGAAACTCTTATACTTCCGTAAATTGCATTCTCTTATTTCATATACCATAATCATTTGAGGTGGTTGAAGACTATCCAAAAAAAAATTATCCATTCAAAAACAGGAAGTTAAAGTTATAAAAGGTGGACGGTGTTTCTTTCCGAACTCCTGGCAAACCATTTTTTATTGATGTGAAAACTCTTACAGCGCCTTCTGTGTACATTCTATGATGTGTTATGTTTGCCAAATTAAGCCCGAGACTTTTGCCACTAAATAGTGAATGAAATATCCATAACACACGAACAGTAGCCAATATTCGCCTAAAATCATGTTCCTTTAGCTGCAGTTTGAGGGGCCCTAGGCCATTATGTACAACAAGATACATAATATTATTAAGGAAATAACGTCAATTAATATTTTCAAATCAAAGTTTAAGGAGATATTACTCTGCAAAGCGTGCAATTCAGTGGAAACATTAAAAAAAAATAACTTTAGGACGTGTACTTCACCGTTATATTCTATTTCCACATCAAATTTAAACTGATGTATTATTCTTTAATGCTTTAGTACTACAATGATCTATATTTATTTTATTTATGCTTATCTTGACGATGTATATTGTTGTTTTGTACCATTTTAATGGCAAATAAAATAAAAAATAAAATATAAGTCTTTAGCTTGGCTGTAAGATTAACGAGACTAAAAGATTGTAAAATTTCGTCAGGAATTAAGAAGTTTGACATTGTACAGTTCATCAGAATTTTAATGCTCTTGCCAATTGGTTGGTTATCTAAGGAGAAGCAACCGACATATTAGGTAATTTCCGTCGTTAAGGATAGGTGGGTAGGTTGACAGGGATAGAGTTATAAGGGGAATGAAGGGAGGGTGGAGAGAAATCCGGCACTGGCATTAGTCTTCTCTCAATGAAAGGGACAATGAGGTCAACAGTTTAACGTCTCATTCGACAGAAGGAACACTGTAAACGAAGTAGTCTCCACGCAGTCCTCAATTAGAGATCGGGATTATATTCCCAACACCACCAGGATTCGAAACCGTCTCCCTCAGAATGGGAAGCCAGGAATTTAGCACCACACCAGTAAGATAATCTATGACGATGAAAATAGGGAAAATAGGATCTGTATATTATTTAAGACTAGTCCATCACTCTGATGGGGCAATATGTAATATTGAATCGCGGAGTTTTATCGTGGATGAATGATATGAAGGTGACCTACCGATGACACAGAAAATATCCGCGAAAAAAATATTTCAAGAATTGACACCTTCGTGTCAACAGCCAAATGTACTGTACTTCGGCCCCTTGGCGAGACCTGTAACCATGATTTATGACTTAAATAGCAATTTTCAGTCTGAAATGAGCTGTCGTGTGACATTACAATCCATCAGAAATGGAACTCAAAGAACTGAGTTGCACGGAAAGCAATTTCAAACGCTTTCTTTGCTGTTAATGCAGAATATGGAGAAAAAAAATCATGGCATTGACCAAATCATGGCGCGTTGTGATAGATTAGGGGTTCTATTCATACGGACAATGACGTTTCCACGACTTGAATACTATACGACAGATTGTTGCTCCAAAATAATTGAACTGGGGGACAGGAATCCTGAGCAGCATTGCGGTCTGCTAATGTGGGTGGAAATCCTAAGGTCCGCGGTTCGATTCACAGTCCATGAAAGCGTTTTCATACTGAAACTTTCCACGTATTTTTAGCCGTTAATCGCGAGAGATAAAAATTTGCTGCAATGGTCCGCTCCTCACGGGTTAAAATTGGTGTTTAGGGTCTATCCAAGGACACAGTGACTTTTTTCAAATCAGGACACCATACCTAACAAGTGCCATAATTGATGAAACGCTGACGGCAGCTATTCTCTATAGATCTTTAAAAAAAATAAACTTTCATCCGAAACTACGTACTACCACTCAAGGCACTTACAGGGTGTGTGGCACGAGTTGGTTCCACTCCAGGCATGTCCTCCCACTGTCCTCCCATGTTCCACAATTCCCCAGTGCAAGGTCAAACCCGGCAAGCCCTCCTGGTCGCTAAGCGAGGACGAATTATCTGTCAGGAAAAAAAAAACACGATGAAACCAGAAAGTAGGAGAGTAGTGTGTTGTCAAGCATGCTTATTGTAGATAACTATGTAGCGAAAAACATGTAGCAAACAGGAGTGAATTTATATCGAGCCATACTGGAATCCTTTGCACAGAGGGCTGTGAAGAATTTTGGATGAGTGGTGGTAAATATACATCCAAGATAATTCTATAACAGTATATTCATAAATTTCCGTACATAAGTATGTTAAATTAATTCACACTGGATAAATTGCTTAGTGACCCATCCCAAGGCACAACTTTCTGCGTAATTTCTCTGCAACAGTGTATAGTTCACAAATTCTCCTAAAACCAGCAAACAGCAGAGTTCTACGTTGTTAAGCGTACCTACATGCTATTCACGGGGTAATTTAATAATAATGATTAGTATTACTCATGCTGATAATTCGAGGGCACTATGAAATGGTAATCTATTCAGCAAGTATAAGTACTAAGTCTAGTCAAACTAGCTATATTCCGTATAGTAGATCTATCGCAGTTATTTTTGCCCTTGTAGATAAAATGACATTTTAAAACTATTATCCTCTTTGAAAAATATTTTTGTGTGTTTGTGTCTTGTGCTTGTGATCGTTTCTAGCGAAATATATCTGCTTTAGCAAATCTAATCTATTGAACGTCTTCCAAAAAATATTCTGTTTCGAACTAACACAAATTATGTATCCTATACCTTTTCCTTCAAACTGTTGGAGGTGATTTTAAGAATTAAAAATCTCGGGTAAAACGGTTGTCTGTAAATATTTTTAGATTAAGATTAGGTGAAGACTGTTAATTGCTTGAATGAACAAATTTTAACAACAAAAATAAAAATGTCTGTACAGTTAATTGATGTTTTAAAAATGTAGGTTTAACTAATAATCATTGGCTTGAAATAACGTTTACAGGTAAATGTTAAAACTGAAAATACTAATTTAAACTAATTTAGATCCTATGAAGCCACACACACTGAGGAGACACATGGAAATGAATATAATCAGCGCCAGATGAATGATTTTCTCATTGTGAATATCGTGTGCTTGGAATAAAATGCAAAATTCAATCACGTCTCGGCTGGGAAAGTTAATAACAATTCAGTCAATTGTAAGTTTCGACTACGATAAAAATTCATTTGTTTATAGACGCTTTCAGCCAAGTTGTTAATGTTAGGTTTACAGTTCAGCTAAAGGAGCGCCACGAGAAAATTATAACAAGCTACGCTGACTACCGCAGCATCGTTTGTCAAATGGAAACAAAAAGTTGGGACGGGACGAGGCCGGTGCTAAAATTGTGGAAAAGCGATCACAATCACACGTGATTAATGTGCTCGAAAATTGAAATTTAAAAAATCAGTTGAAATGTGGGTACATGGATTACCTGAACTAAACAAAAGTGATATGAAAACGTGGAAATTATCACCGTAGATTATTTTAATGAATTACAATTATTAATTAATAATATTACATTGGGTATCCAAAAATTCCCTAACTCTTAAAACTAGCAAAACAAAGCATTATAATCGGCATGCGTCTTCATATAAATTACATCGACTTTGACCTGTTTCCGAAAGTTGTTGTTCAAGGTGTTCATGTCAATTACTCCACTTGTGTTACCAACCTCGGAATCACGATTCATAGATACTTGTCGAAGGAAGGAACATATTAAAATAGTGGCAAATAAAATTCATATCACACTTTACCGACTTAAGCAATTAGGAGATTTACTTCCGGTACCATTAAGGAAAAAAACTGGTATTCACACTTCTACTGCCACATATAGACTACTGCTCACTTGTTTACTCTGATTTATCCTAGGAATTAAATATTAAAATTCAAAGACTCCAGAACTGTGGATTACGGTTTATATTTAATGAGTTTATATAAATTGTCTTCAATGAGCATGTTACTCCATTATATAATAATAACCAGTGGTTGAAACAAGGTTAGAGACGGAAACTTCAATAGGCAATATTTATGCAAAACCTCATCATAAACAGAGTGCCCTTCTACGTTTTGGAAATATAATTTTTAATAGTGATAGGGAAAGATTAACACGAAAAACTGAAGAACTATATGTCCCTCCTTTTCGTTCAAATACATATATATGGCAGATCTTTCTGTATGACTTCATACAAACTACAGAACACACTCCCTGAGCAAGTGAAATCCATTAAGAACTTTGTACAGTTCAAATGTAGATAGGGTAACCATGTGGACACATTCCCTTCCCTATGAATAATAACTTAATTTATAATTTAATACTCTATTATATATTCTGTTTTTGTCTTTATAACATTGTATTCTGTACATATTTTGGTATCTTGTCTATGCTCTGGTATTCTGTTAATGTTGTATGAATGCAATGTATTATTCTAATTGTCAAGTGATATGAAGTTGTGATTGTAATCTGGTGTAATTAAAATAATGATGGTGATGTTGGAAAGCTTGTTATGGCTCCATTGTGACCACTGTAATAATTGCTTTTTTTACCATGTTCCATGGGAATTATTTTCCCCGAAAAATAAACATTCTATTCTATTTCGCCCGATACAGTTGATTTTACATTAGACAAATTATGGATTAGTTCAAAAATTTTAGCAAATCAATCTCTGGATTGATGGCTACTGATGTCGATTAATAGATACATCAAGAAGAAGTTATTTTTAACGATAATTTATTCTAAAATAAAGGGAAAAAATGTATTCTTACCAGGAAGTTTGATGAAAAGATACTCGCGTGAAGTACAATTGTGCGCCAAATATGAGCACTGCACTGGTGCTGATATTCCCGGTTCAAACATTCATGCTTAGTTGAACACCTCAAAAATCCCTCGAATAGACCTTTAACGACAGACTCGCAAGCTGACACCGCCAAGGAGGTTAGAAAGAGGTTTCATTTTAACCTCCTTGGACAACACCACGATATTTTTCATACAACTGGTTGGAATTTGAAAAATCAACTGGAGTACAAATATATTCGTCACGCGCGAATGAAAATTGTGAGTGAACTTTTCCGTTTGAGTACAGTACTTTTGATGGAAGAAGTGAATACGGAAAATAGGTATTTTAGTCCCACGATGTCCCATTGAAGTCTCCATTAATTCAATGGTTTTAATGTTTGGGCTTGTACTCTCGTGCCAACTTAAGTGTTTAACAGGAAGGAAGGGCATAGTTACATTCCCTCATATCATATGGTGACTAAATAATAACCAAAAGCGCTGGGAGTGATCTATTTACACAATAATAAGGACTGTCAGAGCGTTTACGGGATATCGTGCTGCAAAAAGCACTAGAATGTGAGTTCCAAAAAATAATGAAAAGAAGGATAAATCACGCGACATTTTAAAGCCATTTTTTCACTAAAACACCAAGTGTGCAGGTCTTATTAGGCACTCTCAAGGCTTCCAGTCCCAATGTGCAATTGCTTTTAGACTGCCATCGCATTCGGTGCACTAATGATAGCCTTGTAGCAATTACCTTTGCCTTTGTTCTGCGTCAGCACGTTATGCGATGAGACTGGAGTATTTAAAAGCCCGAGAGAGTAGTTCAGAAAAATAAAAAACACAAAAAACATTTAACAAAACAAAAAAATTTATTGAGAAAGAATTGTGTATTTTTCATTTTCGTGATGTTTTACGGGACTATTCCGCCCAAATAAAATGTCTTCAGCGCAACTAAACTTTTTTATTTTATATGAAAAGTCAGAGAAGCTATTTGCTCATCATTTCACTGATATTCAAGCCTATTTCCTCTCTCCTCATAACCTGATTCGTTGAATAGGTATGCATTAAACGTCAACGGAAAGTGGTTAATGGGAACTGGCGTAAAAACGGAGGTATTAAAAGAGCGTAATTTATTTCCTCAAGGATGCTTAATAGTTAATTATGCCGATAACCAACAACAACTTTTTCGATTAAAGAAGCAAACTTAAGCCACGTGTAGCTACATTATTAATTCACGGTTTTTCATGTTGTCCATGATACGGGGGCGTATAAACTTGGAACCCTTGATCAATAGACTGTAAGAGGTATCATGTTCTCATTCGCCAAGAGGTGATTAGCAAAGGAGTACATAACGCAGGTTATGACTAGCTGATATTTTTTTTTAATTTCTAATAACCTTGCACCGTTAAAATACCATGGTATTCGTGCACACGTCCAAGGGTACTTTCAAAGTCAGCTACAAGGTATACGATCAACTTTATCTTCTTTATATTACAACTACAGTAATGAACGCGCTCAACAGAGGAACTTCAAGTGCAATGGATTTGTCGGTAATATGGAATATCGGAGTTCCTCCTCTGTTTAAGTGCTGCTGCCTAGTTAGAATACCATAAAGTACTTGTAATACCCCATGATGCTCTGAAGTTAGAGTCGCACATTTTCCTACACATCTTTACGATCGCTGTCGAGGAAAACTTGTTATCAATTTTCGAGAGATATCTGCTGGTAAGTTTTTAAAAACCTGCATTAAATATTAAAGTGTGTCTAATAAATTGAAAATCAGCGAAATTTACATTCAGAGAGTGGAAATTTTTCATGCAAATGTTTGGCCTAGTGGCTCTTTCCCTATATTTATGTAGAAGGTTATTTGTTTCAAGATAGTGTGTCGGGTTATATGGCACGCTGAGTTTTTCATAATATTCAGCATATATAATTCCATTGTGATGTATCATCTGATATAAACTTCAGAGCATCTACCGCTATAAATGATAACGATACCTATAACGAAACGATAACGATAAATGAATATGCGTAATGCAAGGGGAAATTTTCTACAAATAGATAAGTGTCAGGCGTGATATGGCGGAAGTTCAGCATAATGAATAACAGAAGTGGCAATTTTCTAAAGATAGCTGAGGGGAGGTATGAGGGAAATGTTTGGTTTGTTCATAGTGGGTCTCTCTCGACTGAGCCAGAGCAGAGGAGGTAGATTGTATTTCTGATTTTCGAAAAAATAACAAGGTGATTACGATACGTTAACAAAAATAATTGTGTCATGAATTTTAAATAGGACTCATCTCGGATTTTTAACAATTTTCAGGAGGAAAAAAAATTACTTCCAAACTATTTTTTAAGTAAGAGCGCAGTTTTTTCTTAAACTCCTGCTGAAAGCTTTATGAAAAGCAGATATGATGAGCTCTTCTGGCTCATAAAACATCTTTCTACAAGAAAACACGAAAAAACGGAAAAAATTCCATTTTCAAAAGTTTCCGAGATGAGCCTATTATGAAATTTATGATTCAATTGTACTACTCATAGTTTAAAAGTTGAAAAAACGTTTGCATTATGAAATGTATTACATTTTAATCATTTTCAACCCCCTAATGCACATAGCCTGACTGTTTCACGTTATCTTTTAAATGCCAAAGTTTTTACATTTTTTTTTTAACGTTGAGATTTTTAAAATCAATTTTTTACGATATAACGACTAATAATAATGAATTCAAGTTTTTTTTTCCTTCGGTTTTGAGGTTTTGAATCATTTCAATGCTGAATTATCAGTTAACCAAATTTCCTGAAACAAATGTACTTGGTAGTCCATTAGAACCTAAGTTATTATTGATACATCTAAAAGCTCTGTGGCTATTTTGTTCGAAATATACAGGAAAATAGCCATTAACAAGCTTTGGCATGCAGTTATTAAACATCGGAAGGGAATTCCATTTTAATTTTTCTCCCACCCAAGCAAGTTTTATGTTTTCAAATGCGATTGGTACGGAGGCTTCCACGGTGATTCGATGAATTTCTTTTATTCGGGTTACTCCCACGTTGATTCATTTTAAATGGACAACCATTTCACTTGCATTCCAGCTAGCGTACTCAGGTTCAGGACCTCAATGAATCATATCAACCTAAAATGAATCAACGCGAAAGAAACCCGAATAAAAGCAACGATTCATATACGATATTCAACTATTTTGTTGATTTGTCAGATCCTATATACAGTAAAATATCCAACTCGTCCATCTCATCATATATATAACTCGCCCATCGTCATCAGCGTGAGAAAATTTCGTTGATAAACAACGTTAGCCTTATTCGGGTACAACAAAAGACGCAGAAAACAAGACGCAGACATGGTAGTGACTGAGTCGTCCGTAGAAACGTTGGTGCTGTTTACAAAATTAACCCGGTGGAATTGCCCAAAATAGTTTACAATCTATCTACGGTGTTTTCTGAGCCAATGAAGACCAAAAGGGAAAACCATATTCTAGCCAGCCCTATTTTAAGTAAACGGTCTCCCGCAATCATTCCAGGGCCAGGTTTTACAATGTCTAGTTAACGTTACCCACAAGGTAATGAAGCCTAGACGCTAATTTGACGAATAATATCAATGGAGGCAGGCGATACTTGGTGGAGTTTATTTGCAATGAACATGTTAAAAGAAAAACTTGGTACAATTCCACAATATGATTTATTTTACCGATCGATTTCAACGTCTGAGCGTCATTTTCAAGGTAAAGTTTTTCTTTTAACATGTTTAGCTAACTTGATGTTTACCATTGGTTACTTGACGTACGATCATTATTGAAGGGGAACGCATAAACATCGATTTTTATACCGAGAAAACATTTTAATTCAAAATTCATAAAAGGGGCCTGAATGTACAAGATTTGATTTGGAATTCATAGAGTATCTAACTGCCGTAGCAACCAATTAATTCTAAATAAGGTCCTTTCCTGTTTTTTTATCGGTAGATGCATACCAAATCCTTTAAATATTTGGAATTAGACAGAAATGTCAAAAGTCATACATTTACTCTTTTTATTTCCAATGTTCTAAAAAGAGTCGGTAAGGTTTTTACTTTAGTTTATCAAGAATACCTTGGGGGATGTTTGTAGGTCATATGAATTCATATTCATTACAAGAAATTCGTGTGAGGTTATGTGAAAAGTATAAAAACTCTATTATGCAAAACTTCCGATGGAAGTGTTATTAAACGTACCTTACCACGTTCTATTCGACCCATTCTCTTCTCTGGTCTTCAAGCTGAGAAGTACTCACTACGGTTTTATCTGAGAGATATGAAAATATGTAAATTATATCTTTTTTACCAAAAATTGCTTACAATACTTGGTGCGAAGGAAACTGGATGTTTTATGGGAACTTTTACATTTACATCTGCGTGCTATCCTAGAAGCTACCACAAGGGTGTAAGGCAGGGAGTGACTTCACATTAAGCATTCACTTAACTTCAAACACTCTATCATAATGTTATTAGCAATTTTACCAAGCATATTTTGTTAAGTTACGTATGTGTAAGTATGCAGTATTCTCGTGCAACAAGGCTTCTAACTAACATTCTACTAATTCAAGATGGACGCCTCACTAGGTCCATTAGTTAAATTATAGTAATGCCAACATGAAAAACTATTACAGAATTACATGCACATAATAAATCAATAACCAAATTAGCACTCCCTGCAGAAATAAAAATAATTTATAAAATTAATTTTTAAAGTAAACAAACCCACCTATCGTTATCATTTACATTATTCATCGCTTCGGCCGCAGCTATTCTTATCCGTAATTTTGCGCAGAAATCATGAATTTTAAACCTTTTCGGTTCGCAATCTATCACTAATTTTATGCAAGTGATTGAACCATTCACATAGTCACGGAGTTTAAAAAAAATATATTCTTTACGTCTTTTGAGAAGTAATATGCCTCACAACTCAGGATATTAAGCCTATGCTTTAACCTACGCTGTGACAGCGAATCCCTTCCTAGTTCTTATAATAGCTAGATACACTGCTAGATTTATCATAACGTATCTTTTTTAGCCTAGTTACTAGTCGCTACACTCGTTATAAGTTCGATATCAAGCCTGCTTCATAAATATCCCAAATACTAGCAGTGTACTCTAGCTGGAGCCTAGCTAGGAAAACGTTAAAGCACTCTTTAACTTTCACATTAAACTTTTGCAGTATTCTTATGATAAACCCTAGCTCTCTGTAATCTTAAGTTCATTTTTTTCTGAATATGTTTACTCCATGAAAGGACCCGAGTAATCGGGAAGCCAAAGTAATTAAAAGACTCGAAATTGATTATTTCAATTGTGTAAATTAAAAAAAAACCGTTCTGGCGTAGGTTTCTTTCACCAAAAAATTAATATTTCATACATTTTAGGTATGGTTCAAACTGCCTTTTTCCTCTTCGGAGAGGTTATTTTTTAATCTCACTTAATAATAATAATAATAATAATAAAACGTCTTTATTGGGCGAGATTGGGACTAGAAAGTCCCATCTTCCATCTAACCCCAAGTGAGAATACGTCATAAAATATGGAAAATTACGTCATTTTTCGTAGTTCAACTCCACCACCCAGGCGGCGTGACCATCTTCAGCTCTCAAGCGGTGAACTCCCGGTCAATTTATTTGATTCATTCGCTCTTCCGACTTTTAATCCGTATCTTTCGACTCTTGATCCGTTTCATTTGGCTCCGCATTTCATTAGTTCCATCTCACCTGTCGTTAGGAACGTGAAATGGAGCCACCATCGGACCTTGGCCGATCGTGAGCCGATCATAAAGAGAGCGAAACGGATCTCCCGCCTTCCCGCAAAGAGTCATTAAAAGGTGAGATTACAAAATAACCCCCCAGGGGAGTTAATTTCATATCCTCACCTTTTCAATGACTCTTTGTGGGAAGGCGGAAGAACCGTTTTGCTCACTAAATGAGTGGCTCACGATCGGCCAAGGTCCAGTGGTGGCTCCATTTCACGTTACTTACGACAAGTGAGATGGAAATAATGAAATTCGGAGGCAAATGAAACTGATCAAGAGTCGAAAGCTACGGATCAAGAGTTGAAAGAGCGGGTGATTCAAAGAAAAAACCTGCAGATCACCACTTGAGAGCCGAAGATAGTCACGCTGCCTGGGTGGCGGATTGGAACTATGAAAAATTACGTCATTTTCCATATTTTTTACGGTTCCTCACTTATGTGAGAAAACAATATAATTCCTCAGGCTTTAGTTGCCACAAGATTCTTTGTTAACGAGTCTCTAGTATTCTGTTTCAAAACTTCTCCGTAAAACCGCCGCGGAGTCAGAAAAAAAGTCAAAGGTTACCACTAATCTCGGTAATTATGTTATTGATGTATTTGAGACATAAAAGAGGACCTATGACACTTCCTTGGGGAACACCCAATGTGGTAAGCGGTGTTGGAAATGATACCATCTCTAACGACCAGTTGCTCGCGCCCCTTTAAGCCCTGATCAATCCAGCATATGATATCTTTTGACCTATCCTATCATAACCTTTTTGAGCTAAAGGAGCCAATTGAGGGGTCGTTCCATAGAGTTAAAACAACTTCAACCGTTGCATTAGTTTGCAAATTAGTCCAGACAATTCGTGGAGATTCCCAAAACTCTCGACACACACTTAAATTCCCAAGAACAATTCGCTTCTTACATTATCAGTTACTCGTGCAGATGCTGATTTTATGAGATATCTTTCTACATCGAAACTAGTACCATATCATTTCAAGTCTAATTTTCACATGAATTGCATAGGAATGTTTGATTTTCTTGTTGTTCATGTCAAACCAAGTACATGTTTCTGCATAAGTAGGCAGAATATGAGTATAATGACAAAAGGTAGAATTATCAGCTCCATTTATTAATACAATATCAACAGAAATAAGCCATTAAAAATTAATTTAAAACACCTACTTTATCTTAGAGAATATCACAGTAATTTTTTCAATCCCGCTTAGCGGAAATATGGGCATTCAAAGTTTTAGTATTTTTATATTGATCCGTATGGGAAGTATGCACGACAGGGTGATAAATATAAGACTTTTTCCTAAAAGGAATGTTAACCATGATATTTCAACGTCAAACTAAATAAAGATATAATGATTGGTGTGTAAAATTTTATGAAAGGATTCGTAAAAATCCATCCAAAAATAAATTTATTGTAAGCAATAAACAAACACTGTGATATGGTGAATGGTGAAATAGATACGACGGGGGACATCGATGATCCCTGGAAAGTTCAGCGAGAAAAATAAGTTGGCAAGGAAACAACACAACAGCAAAAACATGACGAAGAGAAATAGGAGATGTAGGAGAGCAGGGTATGCCAACAACTATAGTGCCAGCAGTAAATATTTAATATTGTTGCCTAGAGTCAGAAAATTCGTAAATTACTTATAAAATAAGATGAAAGGGTAAAAAAATGAAATATCTCCACAAAAACTTCGCATGGGTAATTTTTTATGTTTAAAGAAAATGATCATTGCCTGATAACATGCTAACGTTGCGCGTATGCCTTTGGGCGTATGGGCCTTTTGCACTTCAGTTATACCCTGTATAGGTTTTGGTTTCATAACACTGAAAACTAATAATAAGATGTACTCCAAAGTGGGTGAAAATTTACATGAAAAAAATAATTTGACTTGATCGGGATTCAAACCTGGATCTCCTAATTGCCTGTCGGGTATGTTAGCCAGTTAGACCACAAAGAAAAATTACAACTGTAAATTTTAGCGGGGGTTTACATCTTGTTCGTATAAACCTCCGCTGATAAGATGCCTGGGTGGTGCAACTGCCTAACATACCTGATTGGTGATTCGGAGATCCGGGCTTGAATTCCAGTCAAGTCCATTGATTTTTTCATCGTGAATTTCACTCTCTTTGGTGTACATCTTTGCACCTGTGCGCGTGACTGCGCTCCACATCATTTTTACAATCACATTGACTAAAAAAGCCAGTAGAAAGAATTATGACAATATTGTTTAAATAATTAAAGTTGGCAACCAAGCGGATCAATTATTAATTATTGTTACGTAGGTTTTAAGTGTATTTAAAGTGGCATACACATATTTTTGTGTAGTCATTTTCATTTTTATATCTTCCTAAGTTGTGAACTTAACTAACCTCAAAAGTCTTTTAACGGCGGAACGATATTCAGTACTTAATCAGAGCAATGAACTAAAGCATGGTGCTATTAAAAACTTACGCTTCTCACAAAATATTTCCTGAAGACAAATTAAAATCTCGAAAGAATTTTATACTAATCCACACGTGAAAATATAAAGTCAGGACGTGGAAAATCTCCATGGAAAAATTAGTTTACACTGGGAGAACGTACATTTTTTTCAAAAATATTTACACGACAAACGATGTTGATTTATGAAGATTTTCTTGCTAACAACTTCGCGAGCTTTGCGGCGTCAAAATAATACGTCACCGAGAGCTCAGCGAATGACGTCACGGAACGGTAACGCCTCCAGGAATACAATACATTTTCTTGTTAATTAAATTGATAGGTAGGTATTATCCTAATTTGAGCAAATGGCACATCCTTAAACCATAATGGAAGAAATGGAAAGAGTATGATTAGATTCCATGCGATTTAAATAGGTGTAGATAAAAAAGCGATACCGTAAGTCGACTTCAAGGCATCGAGTTGCCATTTCGGATACCGAGACTTTTTCAAATGTTCATGTACTTATTAAAGTGAATGCTGACGTCTGCTCCTGACGCATATTCATATATTTATTTTCATTTTTTTATATTTGCCATTGCTAGAACATTTACTTCCATGTGGAATAAATACATAAGTGCATATATGATGAATTAATTTTATAAATTTTTCCCATTCGAACCCGGATCTCCTAGTTGTCAGTGAGACTAGTTACACTTGCACGTCATTTCACTTCAAGATAAATATCCCAGTGAATTTATGCGAAGTTGATGCTATCGGCTTTAGTCAATACGGTGGAGCAAGAGGACATGCCTGATAAGCGCCACGGTCGCTTGATATAAGTTTATATCTTGCAGAGGTGGTTGCGATTGCGTTCACCATCCTTCTGTGTCATTTTTGCAATAGATGTTGCTTACATGACCTTCTTAGTATACCATGAGCAACCAAAATGAAGTGTGGCAGATAATTTTAGGACCCCAATCATTTCGGAACCATTGAAAATTGAAAGTGTTTTTATTTTTTAATTAATAAGTTTTAAGTACCATAAAAAGAAAAAAGAAATGGAAGGAATGCTGAACAGAAGGAAGAAGAAAAAAGACAACTGTGTGATAGAAATACTGAGCAGAAAATAACAATTGTAAATCAAGCAAAGGAAATCGCAAGACACCCGAAGAAATCAAAGGAGAAAACAAAATAAATTATTTAAATAATAATACAATTTGTAAATTAACTGTATTGAAAAACGTTGAAACTTGAACTACTCTAGTAAAATATGTACTAGTTGTTAAAAAAAGAAAAATGTAGAAAATTGGGGGTTTATTAATAGGCAACCCAAATATTATTGTAATTGATAAAAATGAAGAGGGACTCTCCGCCCATGCAAGGGAAGACGGAGTGGGAGAGAATTGAAACACACAGCGTGAAAAGGTGGAGCGTGGGCGTCTTGGAGAAGGTGTACAACTACCGCCAGTGTTCCAATTCTCGCCCTTTTATGATTATATTACTATTATTATTATTAATTTGAGATATTAACTAATAACTTTCACGTAGGTTTTTTGAGGTAAAAACTTGCGTAATGAATCATTTGATGAACCACCCAAAGCAAATAAATTCACCGCCGAGAACATTTTGCACAAAAATTCAATTCCATCATTTACATCTGCGCTATAAACTGCCTGCGCTGCCTAATGCTTTAATGCTAATGCTAACTGCGCTGCCTAATGCGTAAAAAGAAGTTATCATCTAGGATAAAATGTCTTGAAAACCACTTTTAACGAATTCTAAATATTAAATAGGACACCAATCACCTTATTAGTCTAATTCTAGTCATATTGGTAAGCTTTTGAATACAAGAATTCTGGCGGCGTGAATATCGCACCTTCAGAGGATTTACCTGAAAATAAATCAAGTGTGTACTAGCTTTTTGTTCAAACTATACTTTTATAGCCTTAGTCATTTGCCTTCAAATTCAGATTTCATGCCAAGTACATATGAGGGCATATAATTTGTAATGATTGAGGGGAACGTTTGATACAACACAATCTGATAAAACTACCTGTTTTGAAAACATCGTTGTCAAATCATCGATGTAAAAAACGTCGACCAGCGGACTTAAAACATCGATGTTTCTTTGTTTTCCACGATAGATGATTATTCCTAATGAACAGGTAAATTAATTGTGACAAATATGGCAGAGCTAACGTAGTCATGCTTGAATAAACAAAATTTCAAATAATTTCAGTCATTACAACATTATGTTTAAACGGTAGGAAATAGTAAAATTTCTTTCAGTACCAAAGGATATTATCATGCCATCAAGTATTGAGCAGAAAAAGCATTTTATTCATTCAAGCCAAAATTCGGTTGATTTATCATCTGCGATAAAGATTTCATTTTCAGCGGATATTCGTCGGAATTGACACAGTTAAATTACTTCATCGAATCTAGTCTGGATTCATTTGGATATTTCTGCCGTGCATCCGTAGTTTCTATTCGTTTCCATTAACTCAGATATCAGTTCGCAATCAATGCTCGAGTATGAATCTTTTTCCAAATTGCATTTGTTTCATCATTGCGTTCCAAATTACTTAAAATTCAACGGATTCAATGTCTGCATAATCATATTTCTTCCAATTTTCCTCCGATGCACCGAAATGGAAACATCACAATTTAATTACAAATTTCAATTCCATCTCCATTGGTGACTAGAATAAGTAATTATATTTGCACAAAGCTACCATTTTGTCACGTTTCCTTTTCCAATAATGCCAGATAAAATTCATGGAAGTAAAATCAGGTGATGGATATCATGCATTTATGGCATGGGAAAATGTCGAGGGCTGATCTGCATAAAAAATATGTTCATTCAATTAATGGTTGTCTCATAACACAGGCAATGTTCATCGAGTTCTGTTGCTCAAAATGAACGAAATCATCATTGTTGGTGACGTGCCGGCCTTGCAAGAGGAAGGCCGCTGGTATGAATACCGCATAGGACCAGGATGTTATGCTTGTCTTTTAATTTTTAATTTCCATTAATTTGGAAGCCATTGGAAAAAAGTAATTAATCCATTTAAAAAATTAATATTTTGGGAAATAACTACAAGCATTGCTAAAAGAAGAGATCATAGTTGTTCCTGATTTGGTAGAAGCATCAAAATATTCAGAATCTGAAAGGACTTCATATAATATGGAAGTAGTTTCAACAAGGTACAAATTATTATCCAACTGAATCCTATGAACAATCTTAGGAAATCGCATTTAGAGGTGACTAGGCTCATACTTTTTTTGTGCATACAACTTTCTTCCGCTTGTAAATCGCCAAATATGACTTTGATTAAGGAAACAGTGTCCTCTAACATTGAAAATTATGTCGACTGTGCAGTTTCCAGGTTTAATGATACATATAGTGCTCCTCTTTCCAAGACAGAAAACAAGGAATAGAAAAATTAATTCAAGCTGATTACAATTTGTGGCATCCAGCCACTACGCCACGTACGACTAAGTAAAGGAAAAACTGGGAGTTAAAATGGACAGGTGGACCACACAGCAGCACGAATATGGTTTGACCAATCACTCAACTTTGAGGTGGCTTTCAGGGAATCGTGTAGATGTAAATCACCGAGCATTTTATCGGCTCTGTTGCAAGAAACTATTCCCTCTACAAACACCAATGGAGTGGAGGAAATACTTTTGATTACACAAGGCACAAGCTCTAAAACAAAAAGCTCAACTCTTCTATAAGATTTTTTACGTAATCATCACCAAATTTATGCTCAAATGAAATCACTATCCGCTAATTCCAGCAGAACCGAACTGCTCTTCGCTGATGCTTCCAACAACCCAAGCGATAACGCGACCAGTAACGTTTCTGTTGCTCTCCATCCACTGAAGAGACGAAGACTTTATCCTCAATCTTTGATAGATGGGAAAATACCAGAGCAAGTAGCATTAACAAACCTCAGTGCAGGAGAATTAAGGCAGAGCGTTTATTATTTACAAAAGAATTGACGCCGAAGAAAAGAAGGTCTTGTGAGCAGGGTTTTTTCTCGAGATAGAATGTTGCTTATCCTCACTCCGGTATTAAAACGGAAAAATACATTACATTTCTTCAATATTACAACGATGCAATCAGTGACAATCAATGGTAATGTTAGGTATCCAGTTTGCTTCGCGGCCTTTTCTTTCCTCTTTCTGATCACGTTGGAGAACTTTATGGTCTGGGGGGTGGATTCACCGCTTGAAGCCAGGAAAATCTTTTAATGTTTTTCCTCCTCCCTCAAGCTTGACGGGCGGGATACAATTCTGGCGAATTCAAACAGGGATTTGACGACTGACGCTTTTTTGAGACGGATGGTGGCTTGGCATTCAAGGAACGATCAGTGGGAGGTTTCTTTCGGTAAACGCTGTGAGTTAACGTTCCATTTTCTCGTCGTGTAACTTTGAAATCAAGGAAGGGAAGTGTTTTATTTGACTTCCATTCGAATTACGGCTATTCAGGGGTTCCAAAAATTACTCAGAGGACCTCTTCCTTCTATTAAGGCATCGTTCGCAGACTATAGACACAGGACAGATCAATCATATGAAACGCCCACCCTCACTAGGTAGAGTAGACTGTTTAATTGTGCTTAATAGCATAACATTATTACTAACACTTCACACCGCTTGAAATTTCCATTACTATTTTGTTTTCTTCATTAAGTAGTATCTCGTAACCTTAATAAATTAATTGTATAAGTAATATTAATCATTAGTTGTCTCTTTACCAGTGTACTGCATATTTGCATGTTCATTTACGTAGCACTCATCCAGTTAGTGGTGTAACTGCGTACTGTTCTTCTGAATGCTTTTTGATCTACGCCTAGCGGCCGGAAGAACGTGTGAGGTCCTGATTTGAACTGGGACGAGTGCTGCTGCATGCCTGGTGTGGAATCACCCCGTGCCACACACCCTAATGGTGGCTTGCACGGTACTTTCGTAGATGGAGATGTAGATTGTTTTCAGTATGAAAGTTTGCAGGGATTCTTGTTCGAAGTTCTACAAGTAAATATTTGCGATTAAAGGCGACAATGTATTTCAAAATTTCCATTTTTCTAGGTACAGGGAAAAATCGAAAAGAATTGCTTTCGTCAGAATAGCATTATTTTTTCCAGACCTAAATTTAGAACTTCCGTCGTAGCTTAAAACGGTTTGGTATCATTTTAGCTGCTGGAATACTTAAAATCCCAAGTCTATTAATTAATGCATCGCTCCATGAAGGAACGCAAACATTAATTGGAGGAATGGTGGCTCCAAGCACTTGGCTGCGAGTTAATTTTGAATAAGACGATGATGATGTGTTCCGAACGATATACATGAGGCAGGAACGAAATCCGAGACGCAATTATAACATTCTCCAAGCAAACCACTTTGAAGTTCATTCACCGCGTCGGTTACCAGGGTAACGATCAGAAAACAGCAAAATGAAGGGTAAAAAGACGCATTCATGGGTCACGTGACTATATGAGTCGTGGGAAACGACAACCAAAAACAACTCAAGGCCCTGCAACTAACTAAGAGAGCGGAGTTCATATGAGATTTAATATTCTTACATTTAAGTTTACATTAAGTTGGTATGTATGTTTTGCGTGTTTTTTTATAAATCTTCGTGCACTAGGATTACTTCCATCATCGTTCCTCTACTTCAATAATGTTTTATATGGGAAGCTTTTCTCCATCTCATTTTGACTCAGTACATCTAAATACTCCATAAAAGTTGCAGAAGATCTCTTAGGCCCGTTTTAAAAATGTCTAGTTAAAGTTAACCACAGCGTTAACGTAGCAATTACGTTAGTTAGACGTAAACTGTTTTTTTTTATAAATACATCAGACTGCCGATTAGTTTACGTGCGCGTTATCGGTGGGAAAACGTATTAGCATTGGTGTCCACACCTAGAGCATCTTTAGTCAGAGATTATAAAATGGGGCCTTTATATGAGTAATTCATTTCAATACTTCATATGGAAATATTAATTTTTTTAAATTCATTTTTGTAAATAGCATTTACAGACTCACGTTTCGTTTTAATATAAGGGGGACAAATTACAGCGTGAGTACCAGCCTATAGATTTTCTGAAATAGTATTTGTGTTTCAAATAAATTTAATTTGTATATCCTGCTATGCTGTATTATGTACCATGCTGGATGTATCGTTCTCATTACATATGATTTACCACAGATAGAACTTTCAAATAAAGATGGCTAATTATGTATAACTTACAGGGCATTTGCATGTAATATGCTAGTTGCAGATGCAATTTACACTATCCTCTTATTTGACGTTTTTTTTCAATTGGGTCCAAACAAGGATTAAGTCAACAGTATATCTGTTTCACATTCGTGGGCAAAATTCTATTTGACCACCACCAACAAATAATAGATTTACCGATTGTAATATTTTTGTAGCTATAAACCATGCGTTAATTGTAGGGATACGCTGTGGTTGTAGAATGACCCTCTAAACATTTTCGCTTCTTTTACCTCCAGGATCTCAATTAAAAAAATATATTTCTCTGATAACATTGATGTAGATTCATAATGAACTAGATATTCGCAGGCGTTACTTTGTGAAAATCCATATTGACAGAACAGCCATTCCATTGGTTCCGGGTGAGACGTATGAGCGTTCTGTCCCTCTCATTCCTTACTGCAGAGGCAATGGAAGAAAAAGCTATTAAGACTTCCTAGGAAATTTTCTTGAACCGTAACACCAGGTTATTCATGTGAAAACAGTTTTTCCGTTACTTTAGTATTAAATTTCCGACTCTTATTTTTTTACGCTTAGATTATTGGAGAAATTGAGCCTGAGATAAGTTCTTTTTCCATGCATAATTGTTATTATACCAGAATTTTTTAAGATTATTACAGTATTTCCTGAAGAAAGTATTTTTTCACTTCAGTACCTAGGATCTGCCATATGAAATAGAAGTACCGAAGTTCAGCTCCTGGTACCTGGGGAAATTCCTTATCAATGCTAGGCAACCATTTTTCAGTGTTAAATACTTTTATATAATTAGATCTGTAATTTTCAGTGTTTACTCCGCTATTCGATGCGGCATTTTTTTCATTTCTGCCAAGTTAGTGTTAGCTGGTCCTTATTGGTTGGTTGCTGGCCCAGTCTCGTCTCTTTTCTACACACAACCCTAAGGCGTTGTGTTTAAGCTTCGGATACAAATTCCGTTCCTCGGGATAGCTTTGTTACAAAGACAGACAACATTTTCCCCATTTTATATGCATGCTTATCCTTTAGCGCATCCAGTATTTATTTTTTAATCTTCAACTAAAACCCCCAAGCTGCTAAGCCTTGGAAACGGAAGAAGTTCCGGAGAAAATTTTAATAAAATTAATGAAAAATGGGTAAATAAGGCACTCGCGTACATTTTTTAAATATTTACGAAATTGATTAAAAATTAAATAAGGGAGTGGAACAACCATATTTACCCCATAAAATATGCAATATTATTGAAAATAGCAATAGACCACTTCCTCGCAGGACGACGGTTCCTAGGAAGACAAAAAGAAAGATGTAAAGATATGTTGGCAGGGCATCGACAGAGGCAACCAGATTATTTGCCTTACAAAGCCTGTTTTATTTATAACTCCCCTCGTGCTATTATGATTTCAAAGTATTAACGAAGTATTGAAGAAGTTTCAAAGTAAGATTATTGACGTTGGCCTTTAAAAGCCTTACCCGGTGGCAAACCCGAGAAGATTTTACTAATATTATTCGCCGGGAAAGCCTAAGATCTTTTCATACCAATCTTGCGGAAAAATGCCTATTATGTACCAGGAAAACGTTAAGAAACGAACAGACCAAATTATTTAAACATAGTTAATACAACGAAGTATTAGAACATAGGTAGATATACAGACCAAAGTATTTAAACTTGGCGTCTTACTTTATTTGCTAAACTTCTAACTTTTATATCTCAGATTGCTATTCCACGGGGGTAAAAAAATGTTCCGAAGACAAGATATAAGTACCGAATTAATATTGTTGCAATGATGAGCAACTTAGTTTAAATATAGATTACCTGTAGAGTATCTTGTTGTCACTGTTAAACTTGGAACGACAAATATACTTGGAGATAAGAATTTCTGGAGACAATTTCTTTAGAAATTCCCGGAGAAATGTCGTCAAAAAACCAGGAAATGTTTCTTTTCGTTTGAATAAAGTTTCCTCATCGGAACCCTCGTTTGTGTTGTTTCATTTCTGACTCTTGGCCATCGCATTGTTTTGCATGGAGAACAGGAGAAGTTCCGGAAACAAGCTCATTGTTCCAGGGAAATTTCCGTCACGAGGCAGTATAATTGTTGGCAGGTACACGGCGCGAGAGTGCTCAAGGCTTAACCTTTATCTACCGACCGTTCTTGTTCTAGGGGGGGGGGTAGGGTCCTTAGGGGGGGGGGCCAGGGGTTTAGGCGAAGCCACTGTCGTCTTATAAGTGACACCCTCTCGACGCCTCTCAAGGAGGAATTGGATGTCTGAAGACGGTTTAAGGACTAAGGCGTTTCACAGAGTGTTCTAAGAATCATTAGACACGTGCTTTAGCTGTAAGTGCTCAAGGCTTCATCACCCGTGTCGATGATTACAGCTGTCTCTCTCTCGAAGAAGAAGAAGAAGAAAAAAATAATGCAGATAGGGTGTTGACCAAAACAAGTAGCATATTGATAAATTGTTAGAGAGTGCGAAAATATTAGTCAAATTATTTTTTAATATCTTTTGAGGATGCGATATTTTTTCTGAGCCAACTGAGCTTAGAAAAACTTTGTCCAAAAATACGAAAGTTACATATTACGCAGTCACGAGCATGAGGCCAAAGATATAAACCATAAGGATTGCGAAAAGTTGTTACGATAAACTTAACAGTGTTACCGAATTGTTGAAGGAATTAGCGTGGGAATCTCTAACTGATCGAAGGGAAAAATACATGTTGAATCTTTTGCGCAAGTTCGGAGCAGACAGTTTTTTGCTGGACGTTCAACATATACTGCTAGAGCCAACGTACTACGGTAGAAGCGATTACAGGAATAAGATAAAGGAAATTGACTGTAGAACCGATAGATTTAATATGTCATTTTTCCCACGCACAATCAGAGATCATAATATTTGCGATAGATCAATCACATGAAACTCCCACCCTCAATAGCTAGAGTAGAATTTTCATTTGTGCTTAATAAAACAACATCACTACTAACACTTCAAACCTCTTGATATGTCCGGCATTATTTTATTTTGTTCTCTGCATTAGTATCTCGTAGCATTCATAAATTAACAGTATTAGCAATATTAACCACAAGATGTGTGTATAGCATTGTGTAGCATGTTTGCATGGTCATTTACGTATCACTCTCCCAGTTTCCGGTTGGACTGAGCACTGTTCTCCTGACTGCTTTTTGGCCTGCGCCTAACGCCAGGGGGAGCGTGAGAGGTTCTGATTTGTGTTTGGACGAGTGTTGCATGCCTGGTGTGGAATCACCCAGTGCCACACACCCTAGTGGTGGCTTGCACGGTACTTCGTAGATGTAGACGTAGAAATCCGTCATGACAAAAAAAAACATAGGACTCAACCAGGATTCGAACTCGGATCTCCAAATTACCGATCAAGTAACTGGCTAAAACCCCTGACCGGAAATATGTACAGGGTTCGTATTCAGGTCAAGTTAAGTGATTTTAATTTATGAAGAATTTCAACCCTATGGCGTATGAGCTTTAAAAAAAATATATCCAAACGACGACGTTTTAAGAGTAGTAATGCAGCACAACAGGCGCTGCCAACGCTGAGGTCATGCTGAGGTGTTGGCGGAGGGAGAAGTTCGCGGGTTAAGACCTCGCAACTTCTTATTACATCAATGTTGGCACTGCTGTTGCGGCTGCCGCATTATCCGTCACCGTAATACATTTCATAAAATCGCAGTAATCTAGGATTGCGATGCCGTTTTCAGCTTACAGCGTGGTACACATGAATCAAGTAAAATGTAAAATATGTGTATTTACATCATTACTTAGGAATTTTGGTCATAAAACAAGGTTTTTGCATCGTTTATGTTACTTAATTTACTTCATGCTTTCTAAACAATGACATTTTTTTTAGATAAACCTCTAATATGACTTCTGATCAGTGAAAAATTACGCCCGTACTACATTGTCCGCCTAGTTCGATATTCCACATCTTTCTCCTTGACGCTACCGACGCAGCCTCGGGAGCTAAACTAGCCAAAGCGCTTGCCGTGAAGTCGAGGGATCCGGGTTCGAATCCCAATCAAGTTGAATTTTTTTCTCTGTGGAATATTGCACTGATGTGCACTTGCGGGTGACTCCGCAAAAGGTTATATAGAGTATAGTCTCGTTTTCCTCAACATTTGTCAATTCAGTCCGCCTGGAATACTTCAACGTCCCAACCACCCAGCCTTGTCTATTTGTATAGCCTTTTTGCAAGGTCCGCATTCCAAAACCTCATTCCAGTCTCACTACCTACTCTAACGATAGCCACAAGATCCTCATCCCAATATCTGTACTACCCAGGGTACCGCACCTTCAAAAAATCAGCCTTCAAAATGTCATATAAGGACGTTCAGTGGTTTCACTCAACAAAAGGGAATTCCACGAAACTTGCTGGAAGCATTAATTCTGTTTTTCTAAAGCTACCTGAATTTTTTCAAAATTATTTACCGCAGATTTCTTAGGATATTTGATGGGGAAGTCGACAAAAAATTACATGGGTTCTAATTGGAACGTGAGGTGCGACTAGAGCATTATTCATCGAAAAGAACGTTTTCTAGTCAAGAATAAGAAAAACAAAAATAATTTAAATCATCAATAGAATAATGTATGAAAATCATTTGATATTTTTTTTATTATTTTTGTTTTTCTTGTAATTAACTACAAAAAGGTTCTTTTTGATGAATTAAGCTACTCGTTCCTTGTGTTCCCATAAGAGCCCATGTAATTTTTTTGTCCACTTCTCGATCAAATATCTTAAGTAATCTGCGGTAAATAATTCTGAAAAGAATCAGGTAGATTTAAGACAACATAAGTAATGCTTCCAGCAAGTTTCATCGAATTCTCTTAAGTTGAGCGAAACCACAGAACCTCTTTATAGTTGCCGGTGTAAAACTCCCTACCTGATGAATTAAAGAAACTACAGTCCCTGAACCAATTTAAAATCCGTATTTATAATATGTTATTAGGCAAATAAGTTTCCTTTATTCTCTCCAGGTACCTACATAATTCACCAAAATGTTATGTGTCAGCTTGTATGCTTGAAAAATTATCATATTTCATGATAAAAGTTTTCATACGAAAAATGTTATATGTCAGCTTGTATGTTTAAAAAATTTATATTCTATTGTCGTTATAATGGAACCTTGACAAAGTGTTTTTTAGTGTATTGTTGTACTAAAGGGGCAATGCCCCAATGCAAATAAATTATTTATCTATCTATCTATTTCACACACTTGGTGCCGGTGCCTTCTGTAACGTCACAGTCAGTTCCTATTATCGATTCTAAAGCCTCCACCGCCAAAACGGCCGACCGTATAAAAACAAATCCTCGCTTCAGCCGTCACATGGCGTTGATGCAAAATTCCAATTCGCCCGAGCAGACATAAGCTCTCACGTTCTTGAGAGATTTATGCCGACCTACGAAATTGGAAAAAACTCGAAAAGACCCGACGCAAAGGTGCAAAGACCGTTTCAAAAGAACGTCGCTTTCCCTTGCGCATTGTTACGCATTTTATTTCGACAAGACATAGTTCATTTTTTTTCGATAACTTTACAAAAATTACAACATTTACATTGTGTAATATATGATATAGTATTTTTTTCTAAACTATGATACCAAAATTAAACAAAGTACATCATCAAAAACAAAATGATATCGAGAACAGTCATTCATAAAGTATAATTTGGTTTTAGCCATCTGTTCATCTAGATCAGGGTTGTCCAACTGACGGCCCACGGTACCATTTATTGTGGCCCGCGAATGCTCATTAAACAAATAATCAGAAATGTTTTTTTATACCTTACGTTTTTTCTTATTGTAACTTAAAAAAATAATAATTTATTACCATTTGGCCCGCAACCTTATTAAAGGTTAAGTTGCGGCTCTTTGAGGCCTTGCAAGTTGTACAACATTGATATAAATGGTTAAATTAGAAATTGAATGAGACAATTACATAGATTATGATATCCTCAATCCAGTGAGACAATAATGGAGAATGTAGAGAAAAATAATAATAATACAATTAAGGTCCTTTAAGCCAAAGCGGAGTGTCAGCAGGTGCTTTTTGTTAAAATTGTTTTTTTTTTGCTTTTGTAGCGTTTTTAACAATTTTAACTAAGCAGCCACGCTTTTAGCGATTCCTTAAGAGGAGATACACAATCAATATCATGCATTTCCATAGTAAATTCATTTAACAAACCATAGAAAAAGTTAGGGCATGCATGTTAACATCGGAAATTATATTATAGTACTTCGAATTAAGTTTCGTCTTCGAGAACTATCACGACAGATGATTATGCAGAAGATATATATACTTCTCCTCCCACCTCAATTCATAGTTAAAGGTAAGTTTTCGTTTGGTAAGAAGCGGTGATTAGGAGGTATTAGTCACGTATCGTTTCACTTTCACAGATATTCGACGCGCGGCGCATGCGCAGACCGCCCGCGCATCCTCCTAACGTGCCATTTCCAAAGAGGGCGCGCACGTTGCAGGCAATGATGTTTCCCCCTTTTATTGTACATTTGACTAATCCACAAATTTATTATTTTTTTTGTAAATAAAGGGTTTGAAATGTTGTAAAATATACATTTTAACTTGTAATAAATTGTCAAACGTCGCTTTTTTTAAGCAGCACATGTCGCAAAAGCTTACCTTTCCATTTTAGTTACTCCATTGTGCCGCGGTTGTGTGCCACAAATAAAATTTTATGAATACGGCATACAGTCCTCCGTCGTGTTAAATTGACATAATTAACTCTGACCCGTTTTAAGAATTAGTTTAAGAGTTATTAGGCCCTAAACATTGATCAAAACAAAAACAGGCAAAATTATAGTCATATAAAAGTTCAAAATAGATATACATGTAGCCAAAAGTTAAAATAAAACGTAGATTATTGTCTTTGCATTACAAAAACGTCAATGTATTTTAAATATGATGGTAAGATCGACAGGTATTAGAGTGACAGTTCGGAGCTGCGGCGACATAACTTGTGACATTCGAAGCGTCATAACATTGACATTTATAATTACAAAGAGCTAATAATTAGCAAATTGCCTTTCCTCATTATATTCTTCCTTTGAGCCAAAATTTGTGAGAATCGAAGATGATGGACCCACGGCCTAGGTTGAGTTTGCGTGGAATCTCCCAAAAGAGAAAAAAAGTTGATCATCTGTAGGTTAGAAATGGGCACTATTACCAGTCCTCCAGTAATTACTAGTAATAGTAATAGCTCTAAAAGTAGTTACAGACTGCCGGACATATAATGCAACTGAAGCGTTCCAAGGCGTTCGCTTGGGCCACAGTCCACAGTGAGGTTATGAGCGAACACCTCACTGTGTTCTATATTTATTTGTGTGTTTTACTGTGTTTATTTGCCAACGACGCTGTCATCTATCATGAAATTAGTGATCACTCTGACTTTGAAACTCTATCATCGGATTTAAACAACGTTCATGTGTGGAGCCAAGAGTGGGGACTCGAAGTTAATCTGAGCAAATGCACGGCGGTACATTTCTTGCGGAGGTCGTCCAACTATCCCCATATATATGCTGTGGATGGTGTTAACATAGAGGCGACAGATGAAGTGAAGTATCTAGGAGTAACGATAACTTCGGACCTATCGTGGGGAACACATATAAGAAATATTTGTGGCAGAGCTCTGAAGAAGCTAGGATTCGTCAAGCGTACTGTGGGAAGATTTTCGAATGAAAAAGTAAAAGATTTCGCACTCGTCCGGCCACATCTTGAATATGCAGCGAGCATATGGGATCCGGTGCAGAAAGACTTAATCCGGGAACTTAATAAAATACAAAGGAATGCTGCGCGATTCGTCAAAAACTGCTACGGGCGTACAAACAGTGTTACACAGATGTTAAACGAATTAGGCTGGGAGCCGCTAGAGACTCGGGGGTTGCGCGCGAGGCTTAGATTGCTTGAACAATTGAGAATAGATATCTTTCAGAGCGACACGGAGAACATCATATTAGAACCCCACTATATTTCCAGGTCCGACAGAAACGATAAATTAAGAGAGATATTTTGCCGAACGGATAGGCATGGGAATTCGTTTATCCCCCGAACAATAAGGGACTTCAATAAATGCTAGGCGTAATTTCATTAGAGCGTTTCCTTTTTATATGTAAACGGCTGGTGTTCTAACACCCCCGCCACACGCCTATTGAGGCGGCTTGCGGGGTAGTATGTAGATGTAGATGTAGATATTTGGCTTTATCCACTCGGAGCGGAATCGAGGGATCCGGGTTCGAATCCCGGTTTAGGCGAATGAGTTTTCCTCCGTGGAATATAATACTAAAGAATAATGAGTTAAGGGGGGAGGGAAAAAGAAGCAAGGTCAGGTGGTGATGACATTGGACTGGGGGTTGGGTTAGTAAGGAATAAGTCGGTTTTAAAACGGTGGATAAAAATTGTAAACATTTGGATTCAGTCAAGTGAATTAAAAATAGTAAATTCAGACGAATGAGAATATTTGGTCATTTCCATAATTTCTAAAACATCCTGTTTAAAACCCTTTGTCAAATATGAGAGGTATGATAAAAAAATAACTGGAATTTTTAAATTTCTCAGGGTTTTAAATTCCGATTTTCAATAATTATATTTATTTTCCATATGGTTGTACGGTCAACAAGGAATACTACCAGGAAGTTATGCGCCGTTTGCGTGAAGCAATCCGACGAAAACGCCCAGAATTACAGCAAAACAACTCGTGGAAATTGCACCACGATATTGCTCCCGCTCACACCTCACTGCTTATTCGTGATTTTTTGGTAAAAAAAACAAACCGTTATTTTGCCCCAGCCACCGTATTCGCCGTAAATGGACCCCTGTGACTTCTTTCTATTCCCGAGACTGAAGAGAACCATGAAAGAACGAACATTTGCCACAATTGATGAGATAAAAACACAATCGCTGAAGGATTTGAACTCTATACCGAAAACTGAGTTCCAGAAGTGATGATTACATGATTGGAAAAACCGCTGGCACAAGTGTATTATATCTAAATGGGACTTTGAAGGGAACAAAATTGATATTGATTAAAAAATAAGTATTCCTAAAGAAAACGGAAATTCCCGTCACTTTTTTATTACACCTCGTATGTAAGAAATTAATATTAAAAACACACTTGTGTCCCGTTTCTATGAGGTGCTCAGCGAAATGTGACTTGAAGTCTTTGTAGCAGCGTAGGTTTCCGTGGAACTTGAATGAACGTTTTGTGTTTAGCACCCATTTTGTGTTCTTCGACGCGAGTTCTAAATTTTCGACCGCTTTGGCCCACAAACACACACACCACCGCACTTTGTGTTAGTATAAAAGGTTCGCAGTACCAAATACCTTTCTATTCGTCTTGAAAATGACGCTATAGACGTCGAAACCGGTCGACAAAACTTAGTGGAACCATACTGTGTTTTGAAAATGATTCATATCATCTACATCTACAAAATACTCTGAAAGCCACCTCAGGGGTGTATGGCAGGGGGTGAGTATTCACCAAAATACATTACACTACAGCCTAAAGTTAGTGTAACTACGACTAATTATGCATTAGCATAAATCGCTTGTCACGAGGTGAAGCCTCACAAGCATGCACTACTACACTACAGATATTATCACAATGGAGGGGGACCATTAAAAGATATATATTTTGCAACTGCACAAATGGACAGAGACTCAAGACTTATGTAGAAAACATGCACGGCGTGGTGTTAGTAGTGGATAGCAGATATGGATTGAAGTATTAGGGAGTACTACTACTAAAATATTATCAACGTTGTCAGAGAAAAGACCGGTTTGGAACTTACATAATACATTGAGTCTAAATTTTAACCGACAGTCTGTAAGCTTTTCCCATCCCAGTTGCTGCAAAAGGCCAGTAACACTAACGAGATTATCATAACGGCCTTTATCGTATCTTGCCGCATTCTCCTCGCATATCTCCTCGCATATCTCCTCGTTCCACAACGTAAAGCCAAAATCTATTAATCTATGAACTTGATAATTATATATCCATTATCTATCTTTGCACCCGTACGGGTGACTGTGTACCGCGTCGTTTGCGCAACTGCAACTAACGCAAAAAAAAGTGCAATTCAAAAGTAGCCATTGTGCAATACTTACCTGTTTGGACGGGACAGTATTGGTTTCCCTGTTTCCCGAAAGGCAGAATAAAAATACTGAATTGTACAAGTCTTCAAACTTTCTGTTTCCATTAAATGACAATCCCTTTTGAAAGTGGGATTAAAATATTTCATCATTCAAATTAAAATGGAATAACCTTTTCCCTAAATTTTGATTTATTAATTATTTTTCAAGGATAGAATGAATGTTTCATACATATTCCTTCCTAATTTGATTATATCGTCACATGCTAAGGAATTTACACAATTTGTATTATAAAAACATACATGGCTCATTGCCGATGCTTCAGGAGAAATGAATTTTTGTCCCCGACAGTGGATCAGGAATTGGGTCACCTTTTCAATGCGTAACAGTCCATTTTTCAAATACCAATTCAATGCTGTAAAAGTAGTAGTTTCAGGCTTGATTTGGTGGAATATCATAATGAAAGAAAAAGACTGGCAATTTTCCACAAAAGGTTATTTCTTATCTCTCGCACAACTTTATTTGTAAAATTGCCACTCTTTTTCTTTCATCAATGCTGTAACATAAGAAATTGCAAAAAAATAGATCGCAAAAGGCTTTATATTATTTTATATTTTAAACAGAATATTTGGCCTGTTATCTAGTGAGTTTTCTGCAAACATTTTTTATTTATGCATAGTGAGCACAAATTCAATTTCCTTACTTTCTAATAACCAGGTTTCGATTATATTACTAAACTTCCATCCACTTTTAACTTTCAATATGTCTACAACGGTGGCAACGAGTACAATATGTTATGTGTGTTAAACATGTGTTACTCTATCGAAATAATTCGATTTTTGGGATAAGTATCACTGTATCGTGATTAATTCGTAATATATATATATATATATATATATATATATATATATATATATAAGCCCTGGGTTTAACCACTTCGCCATCATGGCTGTAAAGTTAATAGAATCTGAAATATTCATAAGTGCCATTAATGGCCAAATATAATATGCGCACTCAAACAGAGCAGTTTTAAGCAGAGAATTGACTGCGATAATGCATTAATTTTGTGTTATCGTGCCCAGAGCACTCGCCCGATTAATGTTTTTCCTTGCGAGTATCGTTTTAGCTGCTGTTTGAATTTCCGCGGGAAATGTTGTGGATGGATAGACGCGAAGTAAACATTTATCATCTCATCTCTTCTGCGTAAGGTTGCCTTAATTTTATTCCCATTAATTTACACTTTAAAATGTTTGAGAACTTTCTGCTAGGCATGCTACTATGCACATTGATCCATTAGACATCAATACGCTACGAAATAAATAAATTCTGAGAAGCGGATCATGTCTATTTCTTCGAAACTCGCCTTATTTTCTCATTCCCATTAACATTCCCTACCCATTGTACTTTGAAGACTGCTTCTGAAAGGATGCATCCTTGCATAACTTCTTCAGAGAATTTTTACTTTAATGTTTCTTCCTTATTTCACTCAGCTAATTTGACGACAATTAATATTCAGAGGGTGTCTCAACTGGAACTGATTATCGGCCAGGCCAAGGCAATTAACAAACCATGCATTTATACTAAATTGATTGATTAATTATTCCATCTCCCAATACAGCGTGAATTTCCTTTACGAGAATGTTTATTAGTTAACCAATTAAACTGCATGATTCTACTCTTTGTTCTCTTCTAGTGCAACTTTCCAAGAAATTTTAAAGACGTTCAAAATGTTGATATTACGTATTAGATGTTCAAAAACGAGATATTGCAATTGGTGGACTTGGATCCAATTCACAGTAAAGGTTAATGATTGAAGATACACTTCTTCCGGGTATTACACCGCGTAGGTCCATTGTTCTGGGACAAAACCCAGAACAATGGACCAACGCGGTGTAGTACCCGAAAGAAGTGTATCTTCATACTCATCAACCCGCGGAAGCCTACACAAGAGAGGTTAATGATTTCCTTCATTAATTCTAAGTAGTGATGGACAAACCGCAGCAGTACCTAACTTCAGTGTAATCCCCTGCTGAGGAAATGAACCGGATGTAATACATTTATCTTTGATGAACGATTCACCTAGACTAGTCATTTTTTTTTAAATCTGAGTTTTGCACTCTAGAATTATATTATTTACATTAATTACTTCACGCATATGCTTTCTTTCCCTTGTAGACTCCGCGAAAGATACTGAAGCGGCTAATCTCTCCGAATCATCCATACCACCTTTCTTTCTAATAGAAAAGACGGTGTAACACATTAACAATTCCTGCTACTCCTACATATTCGTGCTTTTGTCTAACTCCTCCTCAGTCTCTCAAAAGTTGTGGCGTGGAAGAGTCTTTGAAATTAGCCTGAGAATTGTTTGTGTTTGATTCGCACGAGATAGTTCCGATCACGTAACTAATGAGTAACGTGGTACAATAACGAATGATTCGCGATGTTTGTGTGTTTGAAACATTCGATCTTATATGTTGATTATTGCGACTTTAATCAAGATATTCTACTCCATCAAAGATATAAAAAAAACCGATCGGAAAAGCTGCGTGATGTGTTTACGAATACTTTCAAATACACCAAATTCTCGATCCCTTCGTAATTGTAGGTACCATGGGACTCCTTAGAAACGTGATCGGGATTATTTCGAAGGGTTCAAACAAACCCCCCTCCCCTGGGGGGGGGGATTATTACCTTTTTAATGACTCTTTGGGGGAGGACGGGAGACCCGTTTCGCTCTCTTAATGACCGGTTCACAATCGGCCAAGGTCCGATGGTGGCTCCGTTTCACGTTCCTCACGACAGGTGAGATGGAACTAATGAAATGTGGACCCGCAGATATCCACTAAAGATAATAAAAGACCCGCAGATAACCACTTGAGAGCCGAAGATGGTCACGTTGCCTGGGTGGGGGTGTGGAACTACGACAAATGACGTAACTTTCCGTATTTTATGACGTTTTATCACTTAGGTGAGAATGCAAAATAACCCACCTGGGCGGAAATAGTAGCATAACGTTTACACAGTGATCTATTCCGATACTGTTACTTCGTGATCAATAAACCGATTGATGCATCTGTGGCATCGTTTGAATTGGTGTACGGCCACAACGACAATCTAAGAGTAAACTTGTAATAGCGTAACGCTGACGTGTTGGCTCAAGGCAACTGGAGGCCATTTTTGGTGTGTGCGAAAATCTTTACGCAGCTTAACTAGCCACTCTGATGAGGTATATAAGAAAAGTCCTTGTCAGTCGCTCACTGATTCAGGAACGCTGTAAGATGGAGCAACCAAGGAGGTTAAAATGAAATGGAGTAGGCATGACCGTGAACGCTCATGGGCGAAAGTGAAGCAAGAGTAGGGGTGCTTGGGAAGGGTTTTGTGCCGAGTAGGTGTTGCCAAAGTAGTCACAAAACATCGCCTGGTCTATGGTTTTTAACTTAGATTTGAAGAAAATCAAAAGCGACCGCCTGACCCTTAAGCCAGAGGAAGGTCTAAACTGTGCCGACTGCAATGGTGGAATTGGCTTCAAAAATCTAGTGGTATGTCGCCTCCATTTCTATTCTAACCTCCTTGGGAGCAACAGACACTTCAAATTTTAAAATGCCGTTATTCAACTGCCAGCAAGAAATTTCATAAAAGTGAGAATCATTTCTGATTTGGCTCCGACTGAGACAACGCTCCCTTTCATTTTGCGACGACGACAATTTCCTGTGATTCCGGCATATATGCGATTACAATCAACAAGTCGCAGGGTCGGTCGTTTGACCTCGTTGAACTTGTCTCCAAACAGCAGTATTCTCTCACGGACAGCTGTAGTATAGATGTAGCAAAACTTGGTGGCATTCACCCGTACAGAAAATGAAGTCAGGGAGTGGAGATCATACAAGAGAGGAGGGATAAAGATCCTTAAGTTCTCTCTAGAAGTCCCAAAAGGAGCCCTTCGATAACTTTACCCGATCACCAATGCTTAATTCGTCCTCAGTGACCTTAAACGCACCTCTGGTGAGTGCCACCAAGTTTCGCTATAAGTACCTATACGTTGCTTTCTCTATCGCAAATAAACGGAAAGAATGTAATTCTTTAAGTGTTGGGAATAAACTCATGATATCAAGTGTCCTATATTTTCAATATCTTCCTTGAATAACTGGGCGCCATGGGTGCCATTTAAAACCTAGAATCTCCTAAAAAGGCTCAAGATTGAAGAAAAAACAAAAGGACACAACTCATGCACGGCCAGGAAAGTATCGGAAAATTTATAATATGATGAGCTCAAGTCAAGGCAAACAACTTTCAAGGAGCTTTGCCGTATGTTGACGCTCAACTCAATGTACACTAATATCATATTGTACGATAAAACCATGAACTAAAATTTCTACCTTACAGAAAAGTTCATTTGACGAAAAAAAGAATAATTTCCACCAAAGTAAAAGATAACTTCTGCTGATACTAATGCTTGAAGTGGAACTTCAGGCAATTCACGACCACACTGCATCTTGTCTTTTGAAAGAACAAAAAAATTGGGCAAGGGAATGAAAAAAAATGTCTTTCTATTTGAAAATGGGGTATTGATGTGCCAGTACAAAATGAATAACATCACATTTTACGAATCATAAAAATTCCTCGAATGTAAATGTATTCCTGTCTCCGTTCTTGCGTGTAGAGCCGATTTCCAACATTGGAATAAAAGAAGCCCTTACGTTTCAGCAAAATGAAAGAATTGCGTCAAAGCGATACTGCAGGCGATCAGACTTCAGTTTGAACATGAAACGGCAGGTCTGTTGAAAACGGATATAGATTACACAGAGTGACAAACTCACTGATTAAATTGTTTATGGTTTATGTATTGTAAAAGAAGTAACACCCAACTTCTGTTTGCAATGGTGGATGCGATGGAGTGCAACGCCCTAACTGAAAAAAAACATCCATAGAGGAATGATTCACTCGTAGCCAAACATCAAAAGACATTACAAACAAATGAAAAAGCTCTACTTGCCGAAATTTATTCACTGTTCTTGGGGGAATTTAGTTTATTTGTAGTACACGCCAGAATCAGATTTTTAATGCCTGATACATCTTGCTTATAATCTACATACATTACTATTGAAATGAAAGCTTTAACATAGTAATTCCACATGATCTTTATCTACGAACTAGGTTTCGACTTATGAAGTCATCATCCACCTGATGTTAAGCAATTTCCACCTAGTTTCACCTGACACAACCAGTTTACATAAACTCCTATTTAAAAAATGGCAAGTTCGTGGTAGAGAAAAGTAAATCGTATCAAATAACAAAAATTTTATTCAAGAAAAGCTTTAGTAGGGATTTGGGCTTATTAATTGGCCAACCTAAACAAGGATTCGGCAGTACAAATAGTTGATACACGTACAGGCGTTTATTTTGCCATCCGGAATTAACTGCAAGCATCACTTGAACTGTTAATACAATCCAAAGGTTCAGAAACATGCTTCAAGCAATAACTAGTGCCAATAAAATATGCCGAGGAATATATCGCATGTATGCCCAAGGGTTTAGCAAAGATTTTGGTAGAAAAATATAGCTTAAATTCTATGCCATGCAAGGCAGTTCACAAAGTGTTCAAAGTCCCAATTTCATTAAACACGCTATGATTCTAATTGGGCAGCTAAGCGAGGAAGCTAAGGAGGCAAGAAATAATGAATTTCAGAAGTAAAAAGGGAGTTTTTCTTGCAAGATATTTTGGATAAAAATAAATTGTGCTGTTCCTAATTATTCCTAATGCCATCGGACCCACTTATTTCTATTTTGAGGAATGTACCCACAAAACAAGAGGCCGAGCTGGAGAAAGCGGTTTATACCTTCAACTGTTAGTTCAACGGTATACACCAACAAAGAGGCGTCATTTTGAGGGGAAAAAGTTTGTAAATATCATTAATCTTGTGCAATTTGTGTAAAAATGTGTATAAATAAGTGTAAAATTGTTTTAAAAAGTTAAATCATTTCCTTAAAAGATTTGAGTTAATCAATTAATTTCAAATAAATTATAAAATATTTTTATCCAAAGAGTGGACGCAATTGGCTCTACTACTATGGCATATAAAACATATCTTTTGACTCCATGGTCCATTAGATTATAAAATTTATAATAGGGAATTGAGACTACCAAATGGAATTTCTTTTAAATTAAATTTCTTTTTCTCCGCCGGAAAAATGATGTACTATAAATATTGTGCCATTATGATTGATTAGATCGGTTGCACTTAAGGGACTCCCAGTAAACGGCTAGGCTAAGCTGTTCAAAGTATTATTTTAATAGGGCAAAACCGTAAAATAGCTTCCAGAATTTTTCTTAAATTTAAGAAATTTAAAATGCCTCTTAAAATGTATTTACGTGACTTAACCATTCATGTACGTTATCTACTGTATGCGATTGAAATCTGACATTCAATTTCAATGACTTGCATTAAATCATTCAAGGTATCGTCTCCCTGGGAAATTCTTGCGTGGAGGCGACCTTTACCGGGAAAATTACTCACGTTCATTTGTGCATGCAAACTTCTAAAGAGAAACATTAAATTCTGAGGGAAAAAGGGTTATTTAGCATATTTTCGGATTCAAATTGAAAAATAGACTCAGCTGCTAAAGAAGTTGTCAATTACGAGGATCCTATCGGAAGCAATGGTACATTTATGGGAGATAAGTTACAAAATAATATCAGTCGGGCATTCTGCTCGACTGTGAAGTAGATAGCTACATTTAGGCCCTCCACCCCGGGTTACAGAAGATCAATCCAGAGATCTTCGACTCTTAGGGAAAACGTCCTGACCATGACAAATACTCGTGGTTTCTATTTAAAATAGCGAGTTTGGAAAGATCTTTAGAAACATAATCTCTTGTGCCATTTATGTCCATCAAGTATGGCACTCTAAAAGCAGAGCATTGAAGACACTTCCCTCAAGGATCAATACCGTTTTATACCACAGCTCTTGAAAATATGGAGACTGAAAATAAATTTCGCCTGCCTTGATGAACAGCGATGGCTGCTTTGGAAATTAATGGAGAAGAATGGTTTTCTGGCACCGGATTTAAACCACTGTCCACTGAATTCACAGGTCTTTCACTTTAACTTAGTCATGGTATTTCGCATCAGTATCGGTCATCAAAAAAGCTGACATACCAGAAATTCGTAAGACATCATCATTTCATTTTTTTCCGCTTCCGGACCTTCTAGCTTCATTGTGTTACCATCTGTTAGTAGGCTTTTCCTGATAGAGAAAATTTTCTTTGCTAGGGATACCGAGCTCAATATATCAATCTTGCTTCTTCCATCACTGATCATACTCCTTAACAGAGAGCCTAATTCTTCCCTTCTTGCTGAAAAAGTCACATCGCAACTTATCCTTATTGATTTCTCCCATTCTTTCGGTTTTAGTTTCATAAATTACCGGATTGTTTTCATTCACAACAAAATTCACGAAATTCAGTATTTCCTGCCAAAATTGCTTCGTCAACAGCATTGCATTGCGTGCTAACTATTTTACCAAGCACATGAAATTATGTTTAATTTTTCCCTAATTTCATTCTGAGCTTTTTTCAATGTAAATACAAAAGATAATGATACCAAACCATACACTTATGATGCTAATTTCATTACTTTAACTTCTTCTAAATTTATTCATAGCCAACCATAGCCATAGCTCATAAAAAAAACAAAAATCCTTATTTCATTAAAATCTCATTTATGTACAATGCGCATTTTCTAAGTATTCGGCTTTTAAATTTATTATACCGTGATATAATTGCTCAATCTTAATATTTAACATAAGCACTTTTTTAACTGTTGTCATTTTCTTCATTAAGTGCTATCCTGTTCAGAGATTGAAATAGGGATCCTCGGTACAAGAGGCCAGTAAAACCTCTCCCCACAATCTTCTCCCCCACTTGCGGTAACCCTTGGCGGTATTAAGAACAAGCAGGCGTATAAAAGACGGCGAGAGCACTCGGAGGAGGTAATCTCGGCTGAAATATGGGACACAAGATATCGACTCGAGGGAACAAGAGCAAGTAGTAGTTGTTCTCCCAGTAAACGCTCATTTCACCGCAAGGTGACGCTGTAACTTGCCAGCCTCTCAATATAAAAAAAGTTAAAGATGAAAGGCAACACCTCACCACCTTCCTCTCTCAAACTGACCCTTTTTTCTAAAATAAAAAATCGGCCGACATTACTCATCGTTCGCCACAAATCGCCGCTCTCATCGTCCGTTATATAATCCCCACGATCTTAATCCCTCCCCCTTAACCCTTCTCTAATGCCGGCAATTCCTCGTCTCTGGTTTCCCGTCCATCTGGGATGGATAGCCTTAAGTAAACGATTTGTCATTAGACCCGTGGAGTGCTCCGGGGACATTGAGTGTGTGATGCATTGCGGGGATGTCGCGGCATCAACTGCTGCATTACGTGAAAAATATGTTTTTTTAACCATCATGTCCCTACCAAGTTCCAAGCTTGTTTCCTCATATTTTTTTGAACTCGTGTTTGAATTATTATTTTTAACTAACTGAATTGCTCGGAGTTGCTCGGAATCACACTTCCTTCATAATGCATCATATTAAGAGGAGAATCGATTTTTTTTAAATAAGAAAATTCATTCTTTCGGGTATCTTATAACATAAATTCTTACACTCTATCTTGGGTGAAAGTAGTTTTAAAAATTAAAAAAAATAAACCACTGAACTAAACCCAACGATTATCATTCCTTCTACAATCAGCTTAACTAAGCAAAATGAATTTTAAATGCGTTAAAGACCAAAATCTGGTTGTCAAGGATATATGCTAATCTTGATTTCAGAGAAAAATGTGCGTTTTTGCAGCTAAATACGCGATTATCAGACAAATAATAATTGCAGAAGACAATTAATTGAAATAATCGTAAACCTCATTATTTCAGCCATTTGATAAAAAAAATCCCAACCCTCTAACTTGAGCGAAAGTAATTTTAAAAAGAAAGAAAATGAAACCACTACACAAAACGTACCCTAGACCATCTAAGGGCCCATTTTTGGGACCTTTTGGTTTTTTGAATATCTTATAATTCTCCCAATATCTTTAACTTTAAATCCCCTGTCAAAAATACAGCGTTAATTGGGCGTCAACGAAGCTCCCATCGGGGAGAGAAGGAAGAGTTGACCAAGCCACAAGGGAGGGTGAACGGAGAGTCTGGGGAGCGTAAAGTGGAACACCGGAGAGTAAACGAAGCGTCGTCTTGTACTGTTAACGGAGCGTAGACGGGGTGCAAGTCTACTCCCGCCTCTGTAAATAGAGCTACATGTAGTCCTATTTATAGTTTTAAAAATTGCCTTAAATGTTTGTCATTGAAGTAATGATTATAAGAACACAATTTATAAAACTTAACACAATAAAAACCTAGAAAAAAATTAAAAAAGTATGGCATCAGAAGGCATCGATTTCGTACCCTTTCAACTCACAGCCGATCGCCTTAACCACTGGGCTACTACCGCTGTGTCAGGAATTGCATTATCACAGAGTTTAAGTATAATTACATACCGCGACGTGCTTTTACGGTTTTTAAATGCTTGGATTTGATGACATGTATCTTTTCAATGACCGATGGGGGAAATGTACGAACTGGCTGGCTACCAATTATTAACACCATATGTTAATATTCAATTCCTATCAAATATTACTAATTGATCATAACCGTAGGTATGTAATTGAAGTTTAAGCTGTCCTTCAACGAAGGTAGTACATCATGGCATTAACTAAAAATATTGCATATTATTGGGACGTTTGAACAATCAGCTTTCATTTACACAAGCCTATTCTTAGAGCAAAAATTAGAGCTTTTTCGTAGTATTAGCAGTGAAATCGAACAGTAAACAAAACCATCAGCCAACTCTTCGTTTACTTCCACGGAAGCGTTTGATAAGTGCTGACGGGGAGACGAAAAACGAAGCGTCAAAGGAGCCACGAGGAGCTCCGTTCGCTCTTGCGGAAGAGTTAGGGAGACGTATTTGGAGTCAAAAATCTTGGAGAGTAATCGGGGAGTAAAGGAAGTTACTCCAAGAGTATAGAACTGTCCGTTGACGCTGTCTCTACGCTAGGGCAAGCGATCGATTTTTACCAGGGTCTGCCACGATCGGAGTAAAACTGTAGAGATTATAAAATACAAACAAATATTCTTTTTTAAATCAATAGATTACGCTTTAGATTACCATTTTAAACATTTTGTTCCAATAATTACTGTACCATTTAGGTACATCATTTCGCTTAGCTATTCTAATTGTTTCATCACATTCCTTATATTTTAACTTTATATACTTGTCACATAAATAGTTTTCAACTACTAATGTAAATATTTAGTAGGTCTTCCACTGGTGATATCTTAAGTGGAACACACATTCAGTTTTTCTTTATTTTTTCTTTGCTAGAGTGCTCATCACTGTTCATATTCATGTTTTCAATTATTAATCTTATAATTTCATGTAGCAAATAATAGAGCTTATTCTTATAAACCTAATTAGTACGTTCCCATGCAGTCTAGCCCTAGCTTAATATAAAAACCACAAGTGCAAATTTAACAATTGTTTTGCAAAAAAAATGGCATGCTCTCTTTGTGTTATTTCTAACGTCATTTTTCTTATTTTATTGTACATCTTCACAAAAGATTCGCCAAATTAAAAAAATTCGCCTGAAATTATTCCTAATGTTTTGAATTTATTCATTTGTTCAATTTTATTGCACTTATAGTATGACTAATTCATATTTTTATGGGACTATAATGGTCGTGTGTGGTTAGCTGCTCAAATTTTAGCTTCTTTGAAAAGTTAACCATATGCATACATTTTATATTTTCAACTGAATAGTAATCCATAGGCATGTTTCTGCGAGAACTTATTCTGGAATACAGATTGCCTTTCAGTCTTCCAAACTGCTTTGAAAACGCTCACGGCAGTAGGAATGAGTTAACAGCCTTTAAGTCGCTCCACTGGGTCACGAGAAATCTCAAAGGAAGCAACATGGATACAAAAGAAACTATTCTTGAATATTTAACCACGGCGTGGGATCCCCACGGGTTAGGGCAAGTAAAAAAATTGAAATAGTACAAAGGAAGTCCGCCAAGACCGTATTAGGTAGACACGTCACGAGAACGGATAACGTGACGGAGATGATAGAAGATTTGGGTTGGGTCTCTCTTGAAACTAGAAGGAAAATCAAGAGGCTCAGTGAGGTGTAGGTATAGGATTTTCTCAGGAGACAAAGGCTGGGAAGAATTAAATGGGACCATGGTGAGACCTAATTATATAGGCAGAAATGACCACCCGTGCAAAATAAAATTAAGAAAAAAAACTGACGCGGCCAAGAACTCGTTTTTGAATAGGGGTATGCATATGATTGGAACCGTCTGCCTAATGAACTTTACTGAGCCCTTACCCAAAACCTTATTATCATGTAGAAATAAATGAAGTAAAGTGCTTGACAATGATGTATTACAACGTATTGAAACTGGTCGCACAAACCTATATTTAATTTTAAAAAATGGAAAACTGCTAAGATATTTCATTACTATTTAGAAGTAAATGTTTAGAATATTTAATACAAAATTAATTTTCATATTGTAACTTATGTTAATCCATCTTAATTATGTTTTTTTTTTCTTTTTTTCTTTTTCTCTACATGAAATCATGTTATCAGATTATTTCATGAGCATGTCTCCTTTAATTGCCACCAGGCATTTTCCTTCTTGCAATATAAATTTGAATAAGTAAGTAAATGGTGGAAAAATGATAGGTTCCCAATATGCGTGCTATGCATGCATTGGAATCAGCCGAGGTTGTGAGAATTTGGATTCGCTGAGACTCGAGTTTTGACTGTGGACCCTCACGGTTGGCGTCGTCCCACGCTTGCAAACGCATCCATGGTAACCGACAGAATGAACTCAGACAGTCCCTGGAAGTTCAAGTCGACGCCCATTGTAAACACCGCTTCGTTCTCTGAGGCCTGTCTACAAGATTTCATGCTCTTTTTCCTCTTCATTGTTTGGGCATCACACTCTATTTCAGCTGCTTGAGTTCTCGGACGCGAGAGGCATTGTTTGATCAGAGCAAATATACGGCGGATCGACAAATGATTTTTAAAAAAATTGGAAAAACTACTTTTTAACCCTACAAACCAATTATAAATCACATGAAAAAAACATTTTTTTCTTCGGGAAAATAGATTTTTATAGCCTCATCACCAACGTTTTGCAATTTAAATATTCCTCCTTCAAGGATACAACTAATTCACAGCATTTGCAAAAAAATCGGTTAGTTACGTTTTTAGTATGGATTATATTGAATATTGTATCAAATTTGAATAACCAACTTTTTTTATAAATTCACTGAATTCATCGTAGTCATGAAGGAACATATATACTCCTTTATGAATCGTTGGTGATGATGTAATAAGGATTTATTATTTGGAAACAAATTATAATTTCATAACAAGTGGTCGAGAAAATATAATATTTTTATAGCGTCTAAGTTCAACCCACTAGCTGTGCGACATCGGTAGGTTAGATGAATTACAAAATTGAAGGCAAGCTTAAGGTCGTGTACGCGAGCTTGATTTAACTCGATGTAAATCTCATAAGAGTGGTTTACAATTTTATAATATTAAAATATGCAATGACACGAAGAAGGTTGCAATGCGCACTTCAACGATAAAATTAAATTATATATAATTTTTCGATTTCAGCACAATTCTATTCTCACTGACTATGCTTTCGGCATACAATTTTACTATCAGGGTACGTATGAAACAACAAACAGATGTACATAAACTAGCAACAAACCTCATCACAACTAACAATGACCCTCCCCTCAGCTATTCGTCCCTCCACCACCATGGAGATGTAGTTTACAAGGACCCTTGAACATTTTCTACATATGTATTCACAATAGATAACATTGAATGTCGTAATTAATCATCGTATTAATAGTCAAATCACAATATTCATTTTGCCGCAATCATCATGGTCGGTGAGAGTAAATAAATATCGGTGATATATTATGATAAAATACAATTCACTTCCACAAAGTACCTACGGCCGGAAATTCCTGATCTCTAGAACTTTATAAGTAAACCCATTGATTTTTCGCTAGTGGAAATAAAATTTTCCAACAGGTACTACATCTTCCTTACATCCATTACTGATTCATAGCTGAGGTTTCCTTTCACAGCACTTTGCACAGCATACTGTCAATTTGGCTTGCAGATAACCTTAATCATGAAGCAAAATTATCGTTATCACATTGAAGTATTGCTAATAAAATCGTCATGTTACAATAAGAAATACTAAATACTCTATTTGGGTAGTGCAATAGTAAATACTCTTTACACTAGAGTCCCGCTAATCCAAAATTAATTGGGATCGAACACTGTTGGAATTTCGTAATTTTAGGATTATCGGAAATATTGCATTATCACAGTAAAATATCCATTCAAATTACTTTCTTTCATATATAGATACAACATTCTAATCACTTCTGTTCTTAGTATAGTACTGTATAACACAATCGTCCATAATTACATTGAATTAAAATCTGCATTGCACAGTAAATCTGTATCTCGACTACAGACAGATTCTGTAGAGTAAATTTTCCAAACTACAGTAGTTTTGTACCATACTGTTGTAAAAGTTAATTTTAGTGGTTTGTCTATGATTGTACTTTGATGTTGTTCCGTTTATCCCAAAAAATTCATCCAACATGTATATTTATATATATATATTTTTTAAATGTTCCAAAAATTCTTTTCGGATTAACCGTACATTAGGATTATCGGTGTTCAGATTAGCGGGACGCTCTAAAAAAATTCTTACACGTGATAACAGTGTGACTTTTTAGTTTTGTTGATTCAAGACTCATAAAAGCAACTGCTATTGTTCTCGTAATGTTCGCACATTGCCATAAAAAAATGAAATTAGAATTTATTCAATGTGATATAGCAGTGTGATATGCGATAGAGAGAAGGGATTACCATGGCCGGAAACTTTATCTGCAATTCAAGGATAAAATATTAAATATATTTATCCCTTTTTGGCTAGTGTTTATACGTAAACTTTTTAAACGATTGCTTTATTATCTCCATTAAATCTGTTCCTGAGTCATAACTAATGTTTCCTTTCACAGCACTTTGTCCCTCTATACAATGTCAGACCTTATGCTGCTCCTTATTCCGCATAAAAAAATCCACTTTTTCTCCTACTCTGCCAGCGCTCATTCTAAATTTTCTCTCTCATTCACCGAACAGACGTTCCCCTTTAAATCCTCCTCCATTCCCTCACACTCCTTGCTCGCTGCCTTATATATATATGCGTACCGATAGTCTACCGCCACCCCAACATCCCACTTATTCTCCAACTATTTCCAACACTATTTCACTGTAGCAGAAGAAAAGGGTGTTTCAGAAACACACCACATCTATCGGGATAACACTTTAAATTCAATCTATTCTAATCTGTATTGTTACAAGTACTATATAAAAAATTTCATGGTTTCCATATAATTTGTTAAAGTTTATTCAACATTATCAGTAAACCAATATTTTATATTCCATCAACAAAAGGGTGTATCAATTTGAAATAAGTTTAAAACCTACTGGGCTAAATATTATTATTCATGAAAGAGGGTGTTTCGCCGACTGCCATGTTGCTGAAAAGCTCTCCGGCAATCAAACGAGTTGGCTATCCGATCCAACTTACATGTCCCTAGGCTCTTTGCCAGTGTTTTTAAAGCTATAATTGTGATGCGGAAGACAACTTAACGATTATGTAGAAAACGGATGGTACCTGCGAGTGCTAATAGATGTTGCGTCGATAAAAACTAATGTTCGGACCAGCTTTTCGCATCCTTATGTTTGCAAAAATTAGATTCCCCGTGAAATCTTTAATTTCTTCAATTTAGTATTCCAGCGTCTCCTCTCCGTTTATATCCGCATTTTGTTCTCAAAATCTCCAGTCAAAGAATATCTATTCAAGTGTTGAGGTTGGTACAGATTGGGACACATTAGCGAGCACGAAAAACGATGATGATGGAACGATGAAATCCATTATAAAAAAACAACTTAGTTTCAATGCACACAATTTATTAGATACGACCCGGCTTTCAGCAACTTAGTGCCATCTTCAGGTCTTGACAGATGGGAAGAAGTTGCTGAAACCTGGGTCGTATCTAATAAATTGTTTGGATTGAATCTAAGTTGTTTTTTATCATGGATGTTACCAACTTTCACAAAGTTAAACCGGAGACGATTACTGAAGAACGATGAAAGTTTGGTGTAGCGAGGCGGAGCGTTTGCAGGAGAAACGTTTTGTTATCTGCTGGCTCCTAATTCTACACAACTAGTTTGTTTTAAGGCGCCTTAGGCACCCGTTGACTGACGATGAATATAACAAACAATTTTGATTTGTGGCTCCATCTAACTCGCTTTGTTCCCCGGAATTAACGAGTGTATCCCTTTAGAGAGTTAGAATTTGTGTGAAAATATTTTTAATGGAAGTTACCATGAAGAAAGCACAATATTAAAAAATATAAGCGAAAAAAACTACGAAAAAGGAGAAAATATATTTACCACACCAGGGGGGTTATTTTGTAATCTCACATTTTTCATGACTCTTTGCGGGAAGGTGGGAGATCCGTTTCGCTCTCTTAATGATCAGCTCACGATTGGCCAAGGTCCGATGGTGGCTCGATTTCACATTCCTAATGACAGGTGAGATGGAACTAATGAAAGGCGGAGGCAAATGAAACGGAATAAGAGTTGAAAGATACGGATCAAGAGTCGAAAGAGCGGATGAATCAAATAAATTGACCGGGAGTTCACCACTTGAGAGCCGAAGATGGTCACGCCGCCTGGGTGGCGGAGTTGAACTATGAAAATTGACGTAATTTTCCACATTTTATGACGTATTCTCACTTAAGTAAGAATCCAAAATTATCCCCCTGGTGTTCGAACTCCATTCCTTCCGCCTCAAAATCCATCACCTTACCACCGGTCTACCGCTTCCTTGAAGGAGCTGGCAGTTCACTGGGGTTAAATGCGTTTTCGTGACTGTGGCTCCATCTTACAGCGTTACAGAGACAGTCAGTCAGTGATGAGCGTAATTGTATATACACTATAGTAGTAACAGCTGATTTTTTTAAGTCTGAAAAATTCGAACAACTTAAAAGATTAATCCACGAAGTAATTTAAAACTTAAAATTGTCCATGTTCGACGACTCAACTGAAAATCAACACATGAGCAACAATTGCGATTCGATTATCGAAGTTCTTTTCTTCTCATGTGCAACTCCAGCGCACATGAACGATGCTTCCCATCTGTGTTGAAGTGCGTTGCCTAGCTCACAAGGTCTGAAATAAATTGAAATCGAGTGCTCTGATGCGTTTCCAAGTGAGCAGCACGCTATAACTGAGGAAAACAACTCAAGCTTAGCTACGTGGTACACAATAAGGCCTATAATAAACTCCTGCAGATTCAAGCGCTCATTGATCAACTCACCAAATAAGTTATCTTCGTACGTGCTTCCTAAAGGAATGCATTTTGCAATTAATATCGTTACTTCCAAACCCCTCCCTACGTAAAATACTCACTAGGTATGTGAATTACTTCACCCGCTCTGTTTTATGCCCTCCTAAATGTATGTACATCCAGACCGGTTTTCCTATTTATTTCCACAACTTCACATTTTCGAAAACAGCTAAATTCGTCTTTTACATCGGGCGTTATTTTCTCAATCGTTCTCTATAGTATCGTATGATTGACGTGTTTTATTCATTATATTTTATCACATTTTTCAAACATTAAATATACTCTTATAATTACTATAATTATAATTAAATTTAAATTGAATCGTATTTAATCATTTTTCATATTTTTATTAATCATGACTTTTTTATAATTATTGATTTGTATATTTATCAATATTTTCTTTAACATTTATTTGCGCATATAAGCTCCCCTTTCCTTTCCTTTTACATACTTCTTGCATTGATTTTTTAAAAAGACATTAGCTTTATCTATTGGTAGGTTTTCGCAGGTTTTCCTCTTCATGTATGGGTGTTTTCCTGCAGTGTATTTTTTCGTTAAGGATAAAAGCTCCTCCCTATTCCTTACATTTTTCCCATAATTGTGTATATGTTTCTATATTTTTTATATTCCAGCTTCATCATTATAAAATATTGATGGTCATTTTTTTGCCCTTTTTCTATAATATTAATGGTCAAATTGTAATTGTTTCGTAGATGTATTTGAGGAATGGTTATATGGAAGAAGGGACTTCTCCAGTCTTAATCTCGTCCCAATAAAGTAGCATTATTATTATCGTTATTATGAACAACAACAGCGGACGAACATAAACATATCCATGTGGTGAAAAACCAACCCAGGCGAGACTCGAACCCACGATCCTTGGATTAGCGGGCGAGGACTTTACCCAGTCGCCACACAAAGCCAATAGGTCCACAGTTTAACTTTCAGTATGGTGATCGGAGAAATAAACTTCTACACATGCCAAGAAGGGATTCTGTTTCCACTGAAACTGAAAGATATTTTCCGCCGATATTCGAAACCGAAATTAGGAACCAGTACATACTCTAACCACCGCCCCAAGTCGATCCCACATGCTGCAGTCTTTTCGTGAAGTCATCTCCATCCCATATCATTTATACCTATAATCTTGGAGTCTATAACACCTTTAATGCACTCTTAGGTGATCCAGAGAGAAACAATTGAATCTAGAGGAATGCCAAGAAAATAATTATGTTTCCAGTGCTTGAATACCTGGGTGATGGAATGGAACAGGACGGAAATTTATTTCGGCAAATATTTTCCTTTGCTTTGAAAAAAAAATAATTTCATAGGACGCCCGTGTCGCGGGGGAAATAAGCTAAAAGGTATATTCGAAAAGATGTATGCACATCTCCATCGACATACTCACACTATGATCCGCCACATTGGCGTGTGGTTAGTTGTTGTAGAACACATAAGACAGGGGGAATGGAGTGAGTATATGGAGAAAAATGGAATTGGTAGAGTGGGGAGACGATAAAGTGACATGCGTTTTGATGGATTCTCTGTCTCTCTTGCAGACGTTGAGTGAGCATTGGAAGATAAAATACTTTTTCACAGCTGTTCACTACGGAGAGTCTCTTTTACTTTATCCACCTTGTATGTTTTACAGACGAAATCAATATTATCCAACGCATCATACTGAATTTCCCGTCACGATTTGATTCGTGGTTTAACGCGTTGTGATTTAAAATTTCCCGTAGAGAGAACATCACCATCACACTAGAGAGGTTCTTATTTTCTTTTTTATTGGAATTTCTTTTGGGACATCTCCTGAGTTTACTCCATTTGGATGGAAAATAAATTGCGTTAAATATAATTGCAATCAGATTAAGGAAAGACGTTCCATATAGCACTCAGCAAAAAAATGTTGTCCTTAACGATAGATGAATTTTTCTTAATAGCCGCGATCGTAGTTCAGAGATGGCCTGAACAGCTTCCTCCCGATTGGACCGGGATTCTGACACAAGTGTCGTTCTCGCTTCAGATGGTGGAGAGGCTGCCTGTGTCGGTGAGGGTGGTCTAGCCGGTGGTGTATTCCTCTAAACTGGCGGTTGGTGGAGTTAACTTTTTATGCAGGTGGTTGGTATAATCGCGCAGAATCTGCTGCGATATGTGGTGGTGTTCTGGATGCATCTCAACCACAAAGAGTGCATCCTTGCCATCTACCCCCTGCGTTCGGGCTCGCTGGCAGCATAGCATGCAAGAAGTCAACCCCTTAGGGCTTCTTGTACTGAATTTAAGCTCCCTTGTCGGTCTTGTTTGGAATGCAACACCCAACAATTAGGGTCCCCATCCGACAGGTGCTAGTTGAGGGCGAATTTTCTGGTTTGCTTATTGGTAACCAGTTTTACTGCGCTTGGAGTGGTTAGCCTCACACGCAGACCTCCACCATTAGCCGGCCGTTTCCAGGCCACGAGGAAGCTGGTGGTCCGGCTTTCGTACCCATACTATCATCATTTCGTAATTGATGAAGTTTTATTTACCCTAAATTTAAGCATCGAAGTATAAGGTTTTATCCTTCTTATATAAAATTTGAAGTGGGAAGTCAAGCAACTCTACGTTAGCGCTGAAAGAAGGGTTTTTAGTAGTCTAATTAATTTTTTGTAGACCATTCCCAAACCTCTTTATTTGATATATGATAATTTGTCTTTTAGTTTAGGCATACAAAAAGGTAGTGTACACCGCTGTGGATGGGGTATATAATCTATTTTAGAACAGGGCACTATTTGTTTACTTCCCCAGTTTGACTTGTATTGATGTGATCTTTACTAACCCAATATTTCAAACATTTACTAGAATCCCATTTTCTGGTCGAGACGATTCTTCCATGCGTAATCTCTTAATAATACTGTTATTTAATGCTGCCGAGTAATGTACATAATATTTTTGATACTTTTGGATGAATAGTGAATGCCTAGTATATTACCGCCTTCGTAATGGTGATTAAAAATTATCTAAGCGTGTGCCTTCATTTGAACACGAGTGTTGCATTGGTATTCCAGCGCACAATTGCAGAAAAAGAACCCGAGGGGTTGCGGGTCAATGTTTTTACGCTTCGCACTACGGCCTTCCACAGCTGCCTAGACCTGGAGCACAAAAATGCAACGTGGCTCTACGTTTCCTCTGCATCTGCACACCAAGGACAATTTGTGGAGTAATTAATGCCAATACGGTCCCAAAATAAACTGTCTCCCCAAACTTCGTAGTCCAGTCCCCATGCCACATCCTCATCGTTACCTAAAGGTGGGCATTTTCTGATGGTTGTCCACTCTACTCGGACAAATTTACCTTATAATGGCCATTTGAGCCGTTTTAAAACTTTCCAAACGCATTGTTTACAGCCATTCAAGTTATCTTGATCCCCGGGTGGACCGTGTGGAATCTTCGCTTGACACTTTTGGAACCGTTCAATGACGTGAGAGACATCATGCGGCCATCATCTCGTTAAACATACGAAGACCAACATCCATAATCTTAACGTTGGTGGATAATTAAAGTCAACTACATCTCTAAATCCCTCCTCATTTTAATAAGACAATTTAGAGGGCAATATTGTTTACAATTTCTTTCTGAAAAAGAATCATATCAGAAAACCATCAATATCATAATATGACGAGTAAATGATTGTTTTCATTGCAAGAGACTGCTAAAGTGAAAAGCATAGAGATCCTTACCGTCTTCCACCATTAATTTATTGCCAACGAAGTATTTACACACAAAGAATGCATTTGGTAAATTCACATAACGAATATATTATTACACTGTGAACGAACAACCTACGATTTCTCACCTATTGATTGGTCAATTACATGCCATGGTCAATTGAATGTCATCATGAAAATTAAACATATTTCACATTAAAGGTTAATTTTTCCAGTTATTTGGTTTATCCAATAAGTTCTTACAAGCCCAGATGTATAATCAACTCTAATGTTCATTAGTTACAACTGTTTCTGCAGATAAAATTATGCCGACCTATGAGTATTTTTCATTGCAAAAAAAACTTTTAACGAGGATGTAGGTATTATCCTTCCAGCGCAAGAAAAATAAATTTCATAGGATGAATTAAGCAAACAGGTACGTATTCACTCTGCATGTAGAGAATATTCACACTTACGGCGTAAGTGATCACGTGCATTTGACGTCATCTCCGCCCAATGAGCTCTACGTACGAAGGGAAAATAGCATGGATTGCCAGGTTCTAATACGGCCTTGGTATGGTTACATAAATATAGACTTTCTTTATAAGTCTTTGATTTAGTTTTAGGCAGAGGTGTGGCTTTGCGAGTTCTTTTGCTATGAAGGTGAAAAATTTGCAAGTGAGACGGAATTGGCTCTGCTTTCGGTATAATCGGATTAGGTCGACTAACGACTGACGGTGTAAAGAATACCACTTCGTATATGCTCCAGGCTTTTATCATGGAATCATAAAAGGAGTCACCATTACAATTGAGGTTTGTCGGTGGAGAGTTGATGAAGAGGCTGTGAACTTCGTCTGCTTGTTTTTCCTTTCCTATACACGCCACTGCCAGGGCTCACCAGGGATCTTTTTTGTTCCCTTGTAAGATGCCCTGAACAATTTGGTATTGGAAACGTGATTTTTGGAGCAACGTCCACCAGACCCGCACCTCCCTTTTTTACTGGTGCTGTTAATATGGGAGCGAATAGTGTTTTCTTTGATTCCAGACAAAGTTCACAAAGATGGAATGCAACTTGCGGACGAATACCACAGTAGGGGAATAAACCTTCAGAATATGCCACTTCTTGGGCGCTATATACTATTTCATAATCTACGCTCTGCCCCTGATAGGAATTTACCCATCCCCTGGTTTCCATTTATCAATGACACCCTTCATCGTATACATTACATCTCTTTCCATAGCTTATTTCTGAGTTCCCCCGTTTCTAAAACAGTCGTTGCACTGCAAGTTAATGGCTATAAAAAAAATAAATCAATAAAATGTGACTCCTCTGGAGTAAAAACCTAAGGAAATCCAATCGTGGCACATAAAATATAAACAAATAAGTAAGTGCAGAAATACTCTCTTTCCAGTCTGGAAGTTTTAGTCCCTCAGTTTATCAGGCGAGGACTTTACGTCGCCACTAGGGCCGACACTTATCCACATAATTAAAATATATTCACTTATCCACTTAAGTCACTTAAACTTAACTCATTTTTTCACACATAACGATGAAAACGTCTTCACAAAGGATGTTTTTTTGCGATTCTGTGAAAATTACTGGGGTGAGAAATTCATTAACTTTCATAAACAGGTGAGAAACTACTAACAAACATACAAACTACCAACCGTTAGTTTTTAGACGTAATATAGGTGTTAGAAGTTCCTATTTTTTTCAATATTCTCCGTCTGGCACGCACAGCCGTAATCTATCCCATGTAAAACAGCTTATATTCATAGAAAAATTGCTCGAAAAGTAGTTCAGCAAGGGGTTAACATTTTGATACCATTGGAAAGATGGGAGATTCACCTTTAAAATGAAGTCAAATGCATCAAATTCTAGGCTAAGTGGTATTTCCCTCGAACTACCTTAACCAGAGCAAAGTAGCACCTCTCTTTCAATTTACCATGGGAGAACTTAACCACACCTTGTTTGAAAGCTCTTGGCCCGAACGCAGAAACCCTTTTCCGACCTGGACGAGTCTTTTCCACGGAAGGTTCCTGCACGGGTGTTTGGGTGAAAGTGACCATTCTCCCTCGGGACTTCAATCACATCGCTTGGAATCGCTGCTAACCTCAATGCTTTCGCTGTTTCCTTTTACTTAGCGATAGCAATTTTTACGTTCTAACCATTTCTTTTTCATAGTTCATATTAAAGGATTTGTTTTTGAATAGCTTAAAATTGTGTAAGTTCTTTAAGATCATTTTCAATTCATTTTAGCTTATCGCTTCACTTTTTTCTCAGTGTAGTTTTTGCTTAATTTAAAACTTTCGCTTATATTATTACAGTTAATTTTATATTATCTAAAGTTAGTTTAATAAGTAATTTCTGTTCTCTTATAACTTTTCGTTAGGTTTTCTTTCTTGATTTTGTCAATAGAATAAGCTAAGATTAAGTTAGTACCTATATCATTTCCTTTATATTTTTTAGTGTATATGTAACTCACGTTATTTGCAATTTAATGCTTTCAAGTCCTTTTAGTAGTTATATTTTTTTGACTAAGCGCAGAATTCACTTTGCATTAGATTTTTTTATTATTTCTTTCTCATTATAAGTCGCCGTTAAGGTTGAGGTACTACTTTGTATATTTGTAGTACGTGGTTGCTTAGATAGGTATAATTTAGAATGTACTTCACGTATAAATTTGGAGGGTGGGAGGGTTCTTCATAGTCAGGCGCGCGAAATAATATATAATGTATTTACTAATGCGTAAATGTGGAAATAGACACTGCAAATTCGTGTCATTCCCAAATAAAAATGTGACCGAGTTGATTCTGTTTAAAATTGAGGCTTCGTTATTCTAAGTTGTTCTTCATTATGTTAATGGTTGTTTCGTTTATTTTAGTTATCAGTTATAATTTTTTTGATGTTCTAAAAGAAATGCTGTTTTGTTAATGGTTGAATGTTATTATTTTGGAAAAGGTTGTTAAGATGCTGTTGAAAAAAGAAAGAATGTCTTGTTGTGGGAGAGGCAGCAAAGAGAGGATCGTTGATGTATATTGGTCTCAATAAAAAAGGGTCTGGAACTTTGTAATATGAATAATTATTTTTTTATTAAAAACATTTTAAGCATAATTTTTTAATATAATTATTTTTTTATATAAAAATATCTTAACATCGGGCTAAAAAATAATATTTTATCAAGTGAATGAAAGTTCAGCCTAGTACTGGAAATAATTAAATTAAATTCACGGAAATTAGCACACACATGGATTCACACAATGAATTACCTAAGAAAATTTATCGGAAATAATTGTTTTTAACAGTTTAAAATGTTTAAAATTGTCAATTTGTGTAAGACCACAACAAAAAGCAAGTAGCGCAACCTCATTTATATTTTCACGGTAACTTTAGTTCATTTAAAGATTTTGTAGAAATTGTGTATTGAAGTTCTCTATTCCATTGAAGACCAAAATCTTCATATTTAATGAATTTATGCTGATATCGAATATAAAAGAGCTTTGCCATGCATTTCGATGTGGTCTTGCATAAATAGACATTTTTAAACATGTTATATTGTTGGAAACATAATTATTTTCTCTTTATGACTAACTTTCTTGTATTGAATTTAATTATTTCCAGTTCTAGAATACACTATAATTGACTTGAGAAAATATTTTTTTTTTAGAACGATGTTAAGATATTTCATTCTTTTTAGATATTTTATTTAAATAATATTTTTTTAGAAAATCGTGCTTTAATTTTTTTATTTAATTTAATTTTTAGTCATAGTTAATAAAATTTACATAAAACAATACCAGTTTTATTATAAACATTTTATTAACTTGGAATGTTTACTAGAAGATATTCGTCAGGTTGTGGATTTAAAGCGATGACTCTCTAATTGTTCCTCGGGATGAGAGTCGGTTCCTTTACTAGATACTATTCCACCTCGATTCACAATATAGGGAGGGTGTTTTAATACATTAATGAAGTAGTAACCATGGATCCATGGAAAAGCGAAATAAAGAAAACCATGTAAAAAAAGCTCACGACATCACAATACCTAATTGAATTGAATTGATTTGTAGGCGAGTAACGCCTAGCGGCTCGGGTTTGAGACTCTGGTAGCACCCGACGGTCCTTCGGCCGGAGCGGGAGGTGACGGGGGTTGAGGAAGGAATGCTTTCCCGTCCACGGTGGAGGTGGAAGTGATGCTTACAGGCGATGGAGGGAGGTCGAAGCTCCCTCGAGAAGTGATAAGCGAGTGTGTGTTTTGCGAGAACTCTCTCAAGGTCGCCTGCAGGAGTAGGGAGTTTAAGGTAGTTTGAGCGAAATATCCCTTTGCCTAGAGATTAATGTTTTTGGCCTTATTTTGATGAAAAAAACTCCCATCTTTCAAATGACATCAAAATATTAACTCCTTGTCAAACTAATTTTCGAGAAATTTGCCTGAAAATACAAGCTGTTTTTGCATGGGATTAGATTACGGCTGTGCGCTCCAGAGGGAGAATATTGAAAAAATAGGAATTTATAACACCTACATTTCATGAAAAAACTAACGGTGTGTAGTTTGTACGTTTTCTCAACTATTTATAAAAATTAATCGATTACTCACCACAGTAATTTTTACAGAATCTCAACAAAAAAATCGTGCTGTTTTGAAGGCTTTTTAGCCGTACGGGGTGAAAAACTGAACACCCTGTTGTACAAAACAGATGGAGGTACACCAAAAAAGCAGGCGATCGATTGACGCTGTTACAACATTGTTGGTATTTCTGTATTCTACGTAATAAGATATATATCACTTAAATAAAGAAACAATTTCTTTTGGATTCATGAAAGATAGGTATGTACCTACCTCACAGTTCTAGTTCTAACTGCAACGATGGGCGGCTATGTGTTGGCTGAATAAACCAGCAAGTACCTGCGGCAGATTCAAGTCCAACAAAGTGTAGCTTATAACCGCAACGCAGCTGGCACGTGCAGTGCAACTGGAACAGAATAGATGACGAAGCAGTCCTATTCAGCTTCATCAGTAGCCGCTTCACAGCACAGAGCTGCAGTACGATCACGAAACTAACCTGTTGTTTGCAACAGTTATTTGAAACAGTTGTCTGACCGAGACAGTTGCGGTTGCACCCGTTTTTCTACGACAACTCTTTATTCCACCATAAGGCTAGAAACAAAATCGCTCGTAATTAGAGGCGTGGGATCACTTTAGATAATAAATGATTGGGTGAACACAGATGACAGAGTAGCACACACGAATGTAATGTAATGATCCAGGGTGTAAAGCAGTTGATTTTTGCGGCAAGGTGAACCTTTACATCTACATAGGTCACCTCAATGGTGTGTGGCAGGGGGTGAGTAACCACCAACATGCATTACAATATACCCTGAAGTAAGCGTATCTACGACTATTAATGCATTAGCATAGATTGCTAATGCTTGCCAGGAGGCGAAGCCACACAACTTGTCACAAACATGCACTACAATAAAGATATTTTACCAATGTTAGAGGGACCGTCAGTATTCATTTATTTTGCAGCTATCAAAGTTAGTGTAGCTACGAATATTGATGCATTAGCATAAAATGCAAATGCTTGTAATGAGGCGAATCCTCATTAGAATGCACTACACTATAGGAATGCTATCAATGTTATAAGGTTCATTAGTATTTTGCAACTACATAAATGGCTAGAGATATAAGAATCAAAGATATCAAAAGCTTGCACAGCTTGCGTGCTGCCAGTTCTAGGTAGCAGATAAGCATATTAGTATTAGAGAGTAAATACACTGTCTATTTACAAACCTAGTTAACAGTGTCGTTGGCTGCTGGTGTGGTCTCTTATCGTTTGTGGGTAAAATGTCATTTTAAATCTGTCCGTTCTGCAGTACAGTTCCATAATTTTATTCTCATGATTTGATCTAGCGTAGCATATCGGATTTCGTAAAATTAGCTTTACATCGTCAGAAAATGAATCGATTTGGAATTTATATACTTAATTCCTGTAGATTAAGTCTAGATTTTAATCGACGGTCTGAAAGCGATTCCCATCCCAGTGACTGCAAATGGTTAGTTACTTTTCTTCTTAGGTGATGCAGGCACTGTAGGTCGCATGGTAGATGAGATGGTTGGATTACTGAATGCCGCTACTGAAGTATCAACAGCAGAGGTAGAAGCGTGGTTTTCTTGGCATTCGCCCGCCTTATACGACCAGTCGTTACCGCGGGTGGACTCGCCAGCAAAGGCTAGTCGAAGTTGACGGAAAACATAAAAACGTGAAGAAGTATGAAAGCCAAAACGATAATGAATTGATTACATTGAAGCTTTGCATGTGGGTAATTGAGTGCACTGTAACGAACATAACCCACATTAAAATTTCCTCTTGGCCCCTGAACTCGATTTTACTCCCATGAAAACAGCATAGGAATCAGTACAGTGGTTATTTTTTTTGCTTTATTCAATTACTTGAACTGAAATTATCACTATCGGATGGCTTGAATAACGAATTATATCATTCTTGCATTTGATTATGTACTTTGCTTTGTCTTTGTTTAAAAATTAGGTTTTCAATTCCAATATTTTAATTTTTTCTCCCATTTGTACTATGCACCGGAAATTTTCCCGGGACATTTATGACTTCCATTTGATAAATTGATCATCGTTAGCTAATTTCATTGCGATTCCGGTTGGGTTATTTTTTATCTCAACCTCTCCATGTGCGCTTAACGGCTTTCACTTAGTTTCTGCATTTAACACGTAAAATGTATTCTTATAATTAGGGCCCATCGGTATGCGTAGAATATCGCTTATCACGTACAGATCTTCACGCTGCTAGGGACCTACGTATTACACCTATTAAACCTTAACACACTCCTAGAGCTCAAGTGAGATGGTTGTAGTTCCAAGTCCCTCAATCACTGCTTTTTATGTAGCCACGGAATGAGTGAAGTAATGAGCCAATTATCTTGAAATTTTTCTCGTAGGTAGATTATAATTATTCAAAATTAAAATATGGTCTCTAATGCTATATATTGTTAAAAAAATCTCGCTCAGACTCAATAATTGGAAAATATGCTCAAAGTATATGCTGCTCTTCCCCACGACCCCTTCGCGAAACTGGAATATTTTTTTTTATTTTTACTGCTTAAAAAATATACAATTTCAGTAAAGTAACTTAATACCATGCATCATTAAGTGACAAAGCCGCTAATTTCCACTTGTTAGTAAAAAAACTTATATGACAAATGATAAGTGAGATTCTTTTCTGCATCAATATAACTGCAGTATTATCTTTAGGAACTATCACTTCTTCCGTTGACAACCAACGAGCATTTCTGCTAGTATGTTATACATTGAAACTTATGCCTGAGGCCATTGGGTTACATGGCCAATATATGAATTTAAGTGACATTTTAGTAGAGGAATTTTTTTACCCCAAAATATCCATGTGTGGTTGATGAATTTTGCATCGCATATGTATTTCTCACGTCACATTGGAAAGGCAATTTTAACTCTACGCTAAAACTTTCAATTTTATTTATTCCCGTTAAAATTAAACGGGCCCTCATCAACTTCTATGAGTATAATTGTTGGGTAGGTAGGTTCGTAAAATTAAATAAGATGACGATATGTATGGCAAAATAACATTTATGTTTCACCTTTGCACCCAAGAACCTGCCTTGGTGCTTGCTTGTTAATCTTTATCCCTTCAATTGAGGATGGTTTGAGAGAAAAATCAATTCACCTAGAATTTGATGAACTTGACCTCATTTTAAATAAAAAAACTCTTTTATATTTCCAATTATATCAAAATTACAACCCCTTGCCGCACTAATTTTTGTACGATTTTTCTAAAAATATAAGCTGTTTTACATGAGATAGGTTTTACGGTCATGTGCTCCAATGGGAGAAGATTGAAAGATTCAGGACTTTATAACACGTAGATTTCGTCAAAAAATCTAACGGAGTGTAGCTGGATGTTTGCTCAGCTATCTATAAAAATTATTCTATTGCTCACCACAGTAATTTGAACAGAATCGCAAAAAAAAACCTAATCTTTCAAAGGATTTGAATCCGAACGGCGTGAAAAAATGAGTCAAGTTAGCGTCTTACGTAGATGTATTCATTTATTCACTGATAATTTTTGCCATAAATACCTATATTTTTGAACCATTAATATTACAATATTTACTTCATACTTTTTACGAACGCTGAAAGTAAAAAAAACCAAATTCGAATATATTCACCATTATGACTAGGGAAATATCTCGCTCAGACTACCTTAAGGTAGTTTGAGCGAAAAATCACTTCACCTAGAATTTGATGAATTTGGCCTCATTTTAAAGAAACAACTCTCATCTTTCCAATGATATAAATATATCAATCCCTTGCCGAACTACTTTTCGAGCAATTTGCCTGAAAATACAAGCTGTTTTACATGGGATAGATTATGGCTGAGCGCTCCAGAGTGAGAATATTGAAGGAAATAGGAATTTATAACACCTATATTTCGTCAAAAAACTAATGGTGCATAGATTGCATATTTTCTCATCTATTTATAAAAAATAATCTATTACTTACCACAGTAACTTTTACAGAATCGCAAAAAAAACCTGCTGTTTTGAAGGGTTTTCTGCCGTTCAGTGGGAAAAAATGAGTCAAGTTAGAGACTTATGTAGCGTTATTTATTTAATTACTGAGATTTTTGGGCATATATAACTATATATTTGCGCCATTGATATTACAATATTGATTTTGTACTTCTTACAGACGCTGAAATCAAAGAATAAAATTTGAATATGGTCTCCACTATGACTAGGGATCTATCTCGCTCAAACCGCCTTAAGTAAATATTTGGTCACCTTAACCGCAAACTAATAGTAGATACCTAAAAGTTTAAAAAAGCCAAATCTTAGAGTGACAGCCGTTTCAAATGCAGAACATTAATGGAAATCAAGGAATGGCGGTATGAAGGATACCTCGTTCCGTCAATATGATGCTTTTATAGATTTTGCCGCCGTCAGAAGCAAGGCGTGCTCTGCGTCGACATGGGATTCCAGAGTCAACCCCGTCATTTTGTATCCATGGCAAACAAATGAAGTCTCAGAACAGGCTCCCGTGCCTCCACACGCAAGATGACGGTGACACATAATCGATTATCTGTCACCGATACGAAAACAAAGGAAGGAATGAATCCGCTGAAGTACATCAGCTAATAGTAAAAAATATTAAGATTTGCCTTTTTTTATTTCATCCGAGACAAATGCCCCAGATCTTTCCTGTGATCGATTTATTTTTGCTCCGATTCAGACAATGGTATGTTACGGCTTAACATGATGGGGAGGCACTCATGAAACATTTTCAAGGTATCCGTAAAAAATGAATCCCTAAAGCAATAATGTCAGATAAGAGATACAAGCAATATTTCCTTTTATTTTTAGCATTGCCACTAGCACAGTCGATATAGCTCTAAAATCAATCTGAAACGGGGAAAATTGTTATCATTGAGATTTTTGATTAGTTGGTAGATAAACTAATTCTAAAATTATTTAAAAGGTTTGGGGCCAGCAACTTGCTGGGGAAATGTTAATGGCGGTCATCCAAATCTGGGAATGTGTGGTTTTTCGCTTGTATAACAAAAGCTACGTTGTTTAGAGAAATAGTTTTAAATAAAAATTATAGCACATAAAATTACCTACAAAATGAGGTACCTTGGTGAAACTTTATTCATTAGATTTTCTTGTGCATCAATTTAAAATAATTACAATTTTTTCAGTGCACATTTACTCTCAAAAAATTAGACCCCTGTAACACCTCTCTCTCATAGTATAGACCACTGTGCCTCATATATAGTAATAAGATCGTATATTTTGGATCTACCAAATTAAATAGTTTAGACAATATCGATAGTTGAAGGAAGAGATTGTCTTTTGTTTAAAGGCTTGTATAGTTGGCCACTGGACAGCTACGTTTTCACAAGATAATTTAAAATAAAGGTAGGTAAAGCAGAGAACTATCCAACACCATTTAAACCATTTCTTAATTTTTAAACTCACGGAAGATACTCAATTTGTGAAATGAGTTTCAAAAAATATAATTTTGCAATCAGGCAATTTTCCGAGATCAAAACCATATAACCACAATTTCTCAAATTGTCATGGCCGCCTTCAACAATTACCCAGTTAACTCCTTATCCAAAACTATCTAAATACTTTATCTCTCGTATCAACTCACCAAAAATCTCAGCGGTAGCTCGTTTCTCCGTCTATACTTCTAATTCGACTGGACTATTCTAGTAAAATAGTTATTCGGGAGTATTCCGCGTGTTATTTCGGTTTTGCCCGACGTTTCTTGACCCACTGCTGGTAACTTCTTCATGGGAATGAAACTTGCTGCCGCTGTTTACTCTTATATGTATATCTATCCCCACTCAGAAATTGGTTCAAGTGGGAGAGTTGGAAGGGGGAAGGGAGTTAGGAAAGGGGAGGTGGAGGTAAAGAATTTTTTCGGGTGACTGTGTTTCTTGTGCAGCTGATATTTAGGCCACCATCTCTGTTGAAATTATGCTTATTTTTCTTTATCTCGATGGCTTCACGGATGAGTCGGGATTTGAATCATACCATCTTTAGCGATGACTTTGGATTTTTTTCAAAGACAATTGCGTGTTCCAAGGATTCGTGCTCAGCCACTGCAGAATTTGTTGTTTGCTCCAGTCGAATGCAGTTGCAGTTTGTGCTCTTCCAGTCGAGTTTTGACTGAGCGTCCTGTCTCTCCAATGTATTTTTTACCGCATGCTCCGCAGGGAATTTCATATACCCCTTTGTTTACGGTGTTCTGCTCTTTCCTTTGCGGTATTTAAATTGCACCTGTCGTTTAAAAATTACCTTAATGTCATATTTACTAAGGACGTTGCGTATCTTATCGGTCGTGTACTTAATGTACGGGAGAAAGGCTATCTTCTGGCTGGTGATGTCCATCAGAGATATCGTACTTGCAGCTATTAAGCTGGGGGGTTTACAACCACAGCCGGTACCTGTCGTTAGACTTACCCGGGGGTTCTGTGGAGGTCTGGAAAGGTAAAAGGTTACGGTAAAAGAGGTAATTAAAATATTGGACACCTGAATCTCATAATTAGAGAGACAGGCATCGTCGCAAAACCCTTCATTGAGACGTCCGAAGCCTCAATTAGCGAAATTAATCTCCCAAGGGGTGGTGTGGCAAGAGCAATGGGGCAAATGCCACGATTGACCCCTCAAGCCAGAAGCCACCTTTAAGGGTCACTCCGCTACTACGGTGGTTGGCGTATGAAAGGCTCTTTGATCATCAGAATTCAACAGTGTACCCGCCTCCCAATGGAGTGCAGGGCACAGCAATCTTCTCCGAAAACCCAGTGGACCTTTCTTTAACGGAAACCCCTCGCCAGAGCCCATTCAGCTACCGTAAACGGCACCCATCTAACGCCACGGGGAGGACTGGGTTGACTTCTCAGACTTAGTGAAGGGCCGAACCGGCGGCCTGGGTCCCAGCGGTCTGAGCATGTTAGATGTCCATCAGAGATATGATGGAAGTTAGAAAATTAAGACGAAAATAACTCGAATACTTTCTCCGATACATGCAAAACATTATAGAATCTAATTGCTATCTACCCAAGAATACATCCTTTTTCAAATGTCAGGATTATAATACATTTGAAATAAATTATATTTAATAAGTTGAAAAAATTGCGCTTATGAAAACTATGTACTCAGATAGGATATGATTAGGTACTCATTCATTAAATCTAGCTAGTTTATTACAAATTAACTAGTATCTACTTATTTGAAGACGACAAAATATGAGTAAAGAATTTTTATGCAACATCGGTCGCTGGCTATACCCATAGTTTGAGAATGTTCAGAATTCGCTGAAACCTAATTTGCAATTCCATTGTACGTTCGTCATATCGATTGTGAATGGAATAGTTATTTTTCGAAGGTAGCGTGTTGAAAAAATAAGGAAATGATAAGAAGAATAGAAATAAAATTGCCTTTTTTTGAAAGATTCATTCGCTTATTTGAGAAAACCGATGAATCTAGAGTAGGATTGCAAAGATAACACGGGCTAAGAGTAATAACTAAAAGGGAGTTCAGCATCATATGGTGCAGTAACATGGACTCTTGATAAAAGGCGATAAAAACATGCTTTTGAGATGTGGGTGTGGAGGAGAAGAAAGGAAGTGTGGTGGACGGAAAGGAAGACAAACGAGGAAGTGCTCGATATATTAGGTGAGGAGAGAAAACTACAGGAGGAGATACGGATAAAAAGTAAGTGGTTGAAATACTATAGTTTGAAGTTTGAAATAGAGGGGAGGGTCTTGGATAAGTGGGGATGGGAAAGACAGAGATACACCAAAGACGTTGAAATTCGCCATGAAAAAAATCATTTGACTTGACCGGGATTCGAACCCGGATCTCCCAATTGCCGATCAGGTTTATTAGCCAGTCACTACACCAAGCCATCTTAATTCAAAGCGAATTTCTGCGGGGATTTATGTGTACAAGTTGTTCTCTTCCCCAGTCTACATTGTAGCACGTGAGATGTTGTCGTGCATGATATGCCAACATTGCGGTATCGCTTTAGAACGACTAACTCGACAATATTCCAGTCATTGCGATTGCACAAATGATGTGGTACGCAGTCACGTGCACGGGTGCGAAGTTTTACACCAAAGACGGTGAAATTTGCCATGAAAAAAATCATTTGACTTGACTGGGATTCGAACCAGGATCTCCCAATTTCCGGTCAGGTGTGCTATCATGATTTTGTCATGGCGAATTTTACCGTCTTAGGTGTATAACTTCATACCCCGGCGCGTGACTGTATACCACATCATTTGTGCAACCGCAATGATTGGAAAATTAGAAAGAAAGAGAATTGGCTTTATGGACGGCATCAAAGAAGGCAGGACGCATGCAGAGGTGATGAATGATATCATCAATGAAGGAGAGAGGGGCACGTGACTATACAATACTAGATTACATCTCTAACCCATTTTCTACATAAACCTACCATAACCGATAGCTCACCACTAGTAATATATCATGATAATAAAGAAAGCATATCATCGCGACGAATGCAATAAAGGCCGTCAGATGGGGATATTGAACCCATATCTTTTGGGGTGTTTCATTAAAACATACAATGCCATGTCAGGCTTTCTATATTCCCAAACCTTTCAACTTTCCATGAGCTCAAAAACATAAGAGTCTATTTCCTAACTCATTCCCTAACCGTTTCAGACATTGATTTGGGTGGAACATTCTTGAACAATGGTTGGATCGTCTGTGGGTGAAAGCAGGGTTCTGGGTGTGGAGATCCGAGGGCACTGGCCCCTTTGCACAAACAAGCGTGCTTCAAACAAACTTTTACCGCAGAGCGACGTGGAGAGTGATTTGGTTCCGCAATAATAATTAAGGGAAAAGTTTCAAACTGCGATATATATTAATTCCAGTGACATAATGAAACTACGGAGTCGGCAAAAAATGGCCACAGGGGCCTCCATGAATGAATCTCGGTATATGAGTCTGCCAGGGCGCTCTCTCGCGGGGAAAAAGGCATTAAATCAAATTATTTCTTGCCTTATTCCTTTCCTTTGAAAAAAATGTCCAATATATAACTTAGAAATTAAAAAAAAAATAGGTATTGGTTTTCTTTGTAACAGCCACTTGTATTGATATTTTTTCTCAAACATTTCTGCAAACAAATTATTTCAGGGCTCCGTCGTCAGAGCCACATTTTTATCCCAACGAGAATGGAATTTCATCTTCAGGAATCATTGATTTCAAACTTTACATTTTAACGTAAGAAGTACCTATATTCGAAAAATGATTCATATGTTTATTCAAGCTAAACAAAATATTCCCAAAGCTAATGCTAAGTTAACTTTTACACGGTTGGTTGTGCCTTCGTTACTGATTCGTAGGAGGTGAAGAAAGGTTGATTCGCTGATAAAAATGCCTTTTTAGTACCTATATTGCTTTCCACTTTGCTATAAATGTATTGACATTAACAGTAACAACTTTTGGTGATCTAATAGAAAAACTTAGTTGGGTCTTCCAGAAATATATAAAATCAAATTTCCTCAACAGCATGAGCCATGGGAACCTTACGTTAAAACTGAAGAGTACACTCAAGTGAGTAAAAATCAAATAGTACCATCACTTAAAAATGCTAATGTCACATGGAAATATAACATACTTAATTTTTTCCTTGGAAACTCCGGGGACTTCAGCTTGTTTCCACATTGAAATTTATCCCCTCTGGCAGCATATACTTAAACTAAACTAAACAACAAATATAAAAGAAGCAGCTCTCTAACTATCGAAACAACCAATGGATATGATAAGTGAGTGACATTCAAATGAGAGATACAAGTGATATTTCTATTAAGAGCATGCAAAATATGCTTGGGAGTAAGGAAAAACGTTACCAAAACATACATTGGAGCATAACCCGACACATAACAGCAGTAAGATAAAGAAGATTAGGACCAACAGACGTGTGGTGTTATAGAAGAAAAATGAAGATCACGATAACCAAAAGAATCATCACTGAAGATATCCTACGAAGAGTGATGCGGAAAAGAAGTGCAAAGAAAACTCGTAGAAGAAAAATAGATGGACGCATTCTGAGACACAACTGTCACCTGAAAATAATAATTGAATAAGATGGGCATAGAATTAATTATAATAGAATACCAAGGATAATACAAAATTATGAGACTTAAGTATGTCGCATACTAGGTTTTAAAAGGCGCTCGTGACGCCCACTTATTCAAGGAAGATATTAAATTAAATGACACTTGGTGAGATTTCCCTTGAGAGATGAGGCAGGCAGGCAGAATAGGACTGCTCGTACAGCATTTTTCGACGTCTTCTCAGCTGCCGCTGCTTGACGTTGAGTTGATGTGGTGTTTAAAGGGCGGGATAACGAGTCGGATGTTGTAATTGATTCAGGAGTGAGTTATCTGATGTTTTCTATTTCGAATGTCGGTCTTTTTAATTTCAAATGTGGATTTTTTTCGTATTTCTATATAATGTCTATTTTTTTATTTTAAAGGTTGCCGATTGTTGTGGAAAAATATGTAGCTATGGAGTGGAGTTATGACGAGATGGTGGGAATGTTAGGAAATTATTGCTTTATTTCCGTATATTTTCCGCTTTTATTTATTTATCTATCTATTTTATTTATTTATTTCTATGATGCAATTTTTAAACAAAAAAGGAACTTTTGAAAAAAGGTTAAAAGAATTTCTGAAAATACTAGGTACATTGCGTGTGAATTGACGAAAAACTACCGTCATTTTAAAATTTAAGTGAATGTAGCTCCATCTACTAACGGCATTTTAAAACTCAAGTGAATGTAGCTCCATCTGCTATCGGCATTTTAAAATTTAAGTGACTGTGGCTCCATCTACTAACGGCATTTTAAAACTTTAGTGAATGCGGCATCGTTTTACTGCGTTCCAGAGTCAGTGAGTGAGTGACAAGGTCATTTCTTAATAATGTCAAATATACTTTAGCCTTGATAAATTAAAGTTTTCCGTGTTTACATCCCTAGAAATGATCTAAACGCTTTCAACGAATCCAAATACGAGATCTTGGTGCAAATACGTATGTGTCGAGTAGCACCAATTTTACGCTGGCGACGAAAGGTGTTACACACATAATTGGCTACATCCCCTTCTTTGTGATGACGTAATTAACTCCTAAATTACACTTAATTTCAATTCAACACACTTCCTCTTTCGGCATTGCATTTTGGTGGAGTTTTATGTTTTTAGTACTCATGATTAATAGTAATACTTAGTGCTTTTATACAAACTTTTTTACTGTACGACGAGTTCCACCGATTTACGGCGTCGTCAGGTACCGAAGTTCGTTATTTCCGTTAATATTTGTTGTAGTTACGGGGGGGGGGAGGGGAAAAAAACAAATGTTCGGGCAGGGCTGAGGAAGAAATAAAAAATGTTGATTAAGGGCTGGTGAAGCGGGAAAGGTTATATTTATCAGAAATGTACAGTACAGAAAAAAATTTGTGGAAAAGTACTTAGTACAATCATTAATCATGAGTACATGATTACTAACATAATAAACTTCTACAAAGTGAAGCCTACCACTGTCAAATTTTATTTTTTTGTTGGTTTGAGAGGCATATAGTTCGTTTGTATACCTTTTATACTTTCCGAGTTGTAAAGAAATGTTAGGCTTACACTATTGTGTAGTATTCCCGCAAGCCGTAGGTTAACTCCACCTTCTAACCGATTTTATAAAGCATTTCAAGTAAAAAAAACTGAAAGGTTCAGTTTAATTAAAATGAGTACTGTAAGCGATATCAAATATGTTTGCATTGGATGATTTAGTGGTGAGTCCCAGACGAAGGAGTTCCCCAAGGGCCTCTCCTCTCCCCCACACGTGACCCATCCCTCTTCCCAGAGCCGTCATCGTCACCATGGGGGTGAATCCGAGAGAGACAGAGACACGGGGGCGAATAAATCACAGAGGAATAGCCGAAGGGTCAACTTGTGTGCGAGGAATAGGGCGCCTCTCCCCCTATTCTCCCCCCTACTCACCACGACCCAAAGGGGTGGCGGGGAGGGGGGGAGGGGGGGAGGGGTACACATCATCCCGGCCCTTAACTCATCTGAAACCGCACACTCAGTTCTCTCTCCACGGACGCATGTGAGTAGGAAGAGGAAAGGCAGTTGGAGTGTGTTAGGGATACGAAGGGTATACGGGGAACAGACGGAATCCTTTCCCGAACGACGCTCCCTCTCACCCTCATTTTACTATTTGGAGACTCACTAGCGCCGCCGCCGACGCGTCTCGAGGAATCGTGCGGTCGGTTGGTCTTACGTCTCCCCATCTCTGTCTGACTGGCTGATTAGTAGGGGAGCATCGTCTTAAATTAGGTCACACTGTCTCGTTAGCAGGGGAGCATTATCTTAACACTTTGAGAGCTAAGAACGTAACGGTATGTCCTTTTATTTTTCCGACAGGACGATGGACGTACTCGGACGTCCATGAGTTATCATTAATTGAACAGCAGCAAAAGATGGGACGTAAGGATATGGCTGAAGTCTTTCGGGTAAGCGTGCTTATGACCACGCATTACCTACCAAAGACACTACCAAAAGACATAAAATCGGCAAAAACTCTATCCACTTAAAAAAAAGAAAGTAAAACTTCATCTACTAGGATGCCTAGATGACAATGAGGTCTTGAAAAATACTTTAAATCAATGTACCTTGAATTTTTCCATCATTGATTAATTTCATTTGAAATTCTTAATTGAGATGTTTCCTTTTTTCTGTTTTAATTCAATGTTTTCATAGAAAGTTCCTAACTTTTGCATAATTTTATTTATAAAATTGGATTAGAAGATTAGAATTACAGTATATTACTTTTGTATCATGCATTTTTGTATATTGTATTGTTGATAATTTTTTGCCATTGTGTATGAACCTGCTTTTAAAATATTGTATGATAAATATTCTGCTAGATGGCATAGAACGTCCAGAGAGTCTTACTCTTAAAAACCATAAGTTTTTCTGTAAGTGCCTCCAATTTAAAGTACAGAGCTCAAAGTTTTAATTTAAGACACTCACTGACTGCTTAGCAGGGGAGTATTGTCTTGAATTAAGACACCCACTTGCTGGCTTATTTCACATATGCTTTAAAACAAGTCAGTTTGTGGCTAGTTTGTAGCCGTTCTCCTGCCCTTAAATCAACTGCTCTGGAGTTCAGCAAATGCTGTTTTAATAATATTGCCTCTGAAATCCTGATATTATTTTTGTCTTAAAACAAGATCTTCTTTTTAATGTGTGTCTGTCTGTCCACCTCGGGGCGCTGGAGGCGGAGATGGGGATCGTGCACCGTGCACCGGGTGTAGTGTGAGAGAGCACCACACGTCACTAACTCTTCGCATCACCATCTCAAACTTCCCTTCTTCCTCCTCTCCCAAGCAAACACTAAGGCCTTCTGGAGATTCCGTCATGACTCAAGGTACGAGATTTTGTGTGGATCTTCCGCCAAGGAGCACTGTTCGTGCCGTAATCTTCTCTTTTCGTTGGCACGAGTAACCCGCGGTATGGGCCACATCTGGCCTTTTGATACTTTCAAGTGGGTGTTACTGATGCTTCCATAATTTCCTGAGGATTTCTCTTTCACAATTAACGCCTTTTATGCTGTCTTTTCCTGGAATTCATTCTTGAAATGGGGATATATTAAAAAACAATTTCATGTCGGGAATTTTGATGAGAATCGGGGGAAAACTCATAAATTGAAAAATAAAATGAAACGTAGCAGTTCTTTTGTTTTTAAGGGAAAAAGACTCAGTAGAATATTGATATCAATTTATAATTTAATTTAAATTAATGATTAAAACGATAAAAATTATATTATTTCTGAAATATGCACGATACCATAAACACATTTAGGCCTAGTATTATAATATCTGGTTAAAGTTAATTGCAACACCATGTACCATTTTCATTTACTTGATGTACCTCAGAACTCGTGCTATGCATATTGCATCAGGTGGTTTAAGTCGGTTATTCAACACGAGAATGCTGATGGAAGAACGTACTAACTTTGGCTTTCTTTATCGAGTAAATATTCATTACATACCAGACATTATATAATCGGTCCTTAAAAGTATTTAATCATTATTTATTTACTTTATTTTCAGAATTCTTCGTATTTTTATTAGTTACATTGTTGTTAATTATTCTGTTTTACTAATTGTTGACTACTTCTCATAAAAAATCTAGCGTCGGTCATTTTATCAATTCTTTCAATTGGAATTTATCTTAGGTACTTACTATCTTGCATTTTTTAAACTATTTTTTTAGTTATATGTAAAGACTAACGTTTCGTTTTGATATCAGGTGAGCAATTCGTGACGACAGCCATTATAACGTAAATTATCAACTAGGTTTTTCATCTATATTATTTATATTTTAAATAAATTTTATTTTAACGAGCTTTGTAGTTAATAATAAATATTTTCTTCTCCAGAGCAGCCGTAGCACTTGCTTCGTAACTAAATGATCAGAAACTGAATGCATGAGGCGGAGTTTAATGTCCTTTTTTATGTAATATCAGTTATCTCAGATTGAAGTGCAGTACTTTGAGTAACAGTACAATAAATATACCTAGAACATGGAATACATTTCTTACACATGCATATTAATTTACTTTTTAAATTTTTATTTTGTTTTTAGTTTGGGTGTAAAACAAGAACTAAGCTGCCATATACGTCAAAAAACGATAACAAAATGGTTGTTACAAATGGACGAAGTAGATGAATACTTGTCATGAATATGTCTTTGCGAGCTTATCTTGCAAAAAAAGTTAATGTTTTCCGCTTATTCAATTCAGATCGTCTTATTTAGCGAGACGATAGTTATTTTTATTGTTTACAGCTTGAGCAGTTACACTTGAAATGACAAATGCATTTTATGCGTTAGTACGCCTGCACTAAATATGAAAAATGTGTCAAAAATGCAATACATAAATGTATCCTTCGTTGGCAACTAATACAACTCCGTGATCCATTGACTGCATGCATGACTATATATCTTGTATTAAGCAGTTCCTTAGAAACAATAAAAGTTACTCAATTAGCTTACTTAGTAAGTGACTAATAAATATAGATGTATCACTTAAACTAACATCGGCATGCCAAGTAACGTTCACCACAGAAATCACGTCTTAACATCAATAGGTTACAGCTATATAATTAATTTTATAATGTATTTTTATACGTCTTCCAAGCATATTGAGATACGTGTTTGCACATTTAAAATATCCTACAATAGATAGAAGTGTTTTACTCGATAAGCAATTGGGACTTTAATTTACATCACCGAGCTAACTGAACAAACTGTATTTGTCCGATCCGGCCCAGTTGCCGGATCCTCCATGCTTACCCTAAGCTATTCCTTGAGTGCCCTTGCATGCATTACAAGAGATTCGTGTTTGTGGACCAGATGTGTGTCCGTTTCGCTGGAGGAGATAAACATGGACTGGGGAGGGCGCCATTATCCCACATTTACATCAACTACATTTTCTCTGCAAGCTCCAACTCCTTCTACTTTGTGGTCACCTAGCAACGTTCTCCTAACGTGAGAGGAGGGCGCAAAATCATGCCTCGCTTCGCATTAATTCGAATTGCGCAATTCCACTGTAGCGCATTTCAAACTGATTAGTGAAACCACTTAAACTGTTAACGCCACCTGTGATAATCTCAAGCCGAGTTGCGTCAAGTTCAACAGCGGATCGCCGCATCATTCCGAAAGCGAACGCCCACGATTTCCGCAGTGCCAAAGAGATGAGTTCATGCACAATCTTCCATTGCCAAACAGTAATGCGCGACAATGCTAAACTTAAAGCAATGGTGTCTAGAGTTATTTAGCACATGCGATCCCAATTAACTATGATTCCAAGAATAAACTCCAGATGATAATGATACGAACATACATACCAATCACGCCAATCCCTTTAAGAATATGCAAAGTAAAGAAAAGTTAGTTATTGCTTTTAATCCAAGAAAACTGGTTTTATTTTATTAATCTCCCACATTAAAGATAGTCAGTTTTCTAGGCCTAACGGCGATGTCTAAGAAAAGTTACTCCCTTTTATGGAGATTATGTTAAAAATAAGTTCATTTGCTCAGGGTACACTACCTCAAATGGCACTAAAAAAACCTAAAAATAATCATAATGAAGTGAGGAATTTCGGCGAATTCGATCGCTGTATGTATTCCAAAATGGAAAACAGGACCGTCAATTATAATTAGAGTCACAGATGTCAGAACGGTACAGTAAATGTATTAAGAAATTGCCAGGCATAGGTTTATTGATACAGCTGTAGACAAAAACAATTTATTTTATCATGAAAAGTATATAACTTAAAAATTGTATTATACATTAAATCTGAACTTTTATGGGCCGTAGGTAATTTTAAGATTATTGCCTTGAATGATGATTATGCGCTTTGAAGGCTTTTTAGATCCTTATGAAGAAGATTCAATAATTTTATGGCCATAACGACGAAAGTGTTATGATATTTTGTGGTCTACTGGTGGTGCAGAAGGGGTGTATTGCATCAATTCTGGTTTCCGTAATGCAGGGCGAGGGTTGTTTACTTGTTACACGCATTTAGGCTCCAATACTGAGGACAGCTGCGCCAATTTCAGTGCGCTTTCATTGTTTTTTTTGTTAAATGTTTTGAAGCCGTTCGTTAGGAGGCATTAGTGAGGCTTCTGAGGTTGTTTCTTTACGCTTTTTCACTGTCATTGTCACTTTGTTTACGCGTGGCGGGATGGCGGCTTGTGGCGATTTTCAATTGTTGGTATAGAAATAGATTGATTGCTCGACTAAAAATGGGTAAGAGGTCTTAATTTATTCCTGGATTCTCAAAAGGGTATTCCGTAGCCGTGATAAAGTACAAAATTCTAGTTGAAAGGAACAGAAGCTTGTTTATGACTAATGTAAGTACTGTGTTGTATTCTTCACGTTACCGTATAGCATGTCATGTTCGATGCTGATGATTACCTATGTATCAATTTCGGAACTCATATTATTTTGGCAGATTTTGGTTTGTCTTCCTTACGTGATATAAATATCTTTGATGTGATTATTGAAAGTATGGCTATTGAAGGGGTTTTCTGTGTTTATGTTGATATCAGATTTAGTTAACATTGTTATATTTCTGACGGATAAAATCATTAGTTACTTCCTAACTAGCCATAATTTCCCTCAGTTAGAAATTGAATAAAAGCAAAACTGCGTATGATTACATTGGGATCGTATGATTCCAGTCCTGACTAATGACTGCTGCGCTGCGGTTGGTAGCTTCGAAAAAGGTATCATGCCGAAGTTGGGAGACTGCTATCATTAAATTCTAGTATCCATGACTGAGGATATGGTAAACAGGAAAACACTTAGCAAGTAATTTCGCCTGGACTTGATTATTACCCATGAAATATTTTCTGTATATTTTGGCAACGTGTTCATTTGAATCTCGCCGTAGGCTGAAAAATCAATCTGAGGCTTGAAATCACGATTCATGACTAACTCGAGCTAGTTATGAATAATGGAATAATTAAGGTCCCTAACGTTGAAAAAGAAAATTTGAATGCTTCATTCGTGATAAACAGTCGAAAAGATAGATAAATAAAGTTCGAAATATATCTGGTAATGAGACAGGGAACCGGAATAATGCTCAGAAGTTATAAAGTTTCAAATTTATTTAACACTAGAAGGACGGGATGGGTCATTTTGACCCAGAACACGTATTCAAAATAAAATTTAACTACTCATTTGTGGTTAGATACTTTTGACATTTTTTAACTTTGTGCTTTTCTACTTATATTTTACTAATAGGGTAAGTCCGGGAGAGATGGCCCCTCGGGAGAGATGGACTGATTGCATATTTCGGAATGTAGCCGCTCTAGTGCGCCACTGTTCTCATGCTGGTGTCAAGGCCGATTACGTAGACACGTATTGTTGTTTATAGCCGCTTTGACTTGATTATTTGATAGTTATTCAAAGAAAAAGATATCAGGTGAGCAAAATATATTTTCACAGTTAACGTTTTTTAGTTGTAGTGTGTTTAATTGTCCATATCATTGAGTTTCATGTCTATACTTGATGAAAACAATATGTAACGGTTCACTTTACACCACTGTGGCGCCCCTGGCATTGGGGAAAGCAGAAAAATGGCCTGGTCCATCTCTCCCATACAATCGGGAGATATGGACCAATTCGAGTTGGGATAGATGGACCACACTTTTTACACTATAAGTAAAAGCTGACAATTTAGATTTGCTTTATCAAAGGGCTGAAATGTTAAAAAACAAATATAGTCGAACCAATAATTTAGGAAATTGTAGTTAGTAGTTATTCCAATATTAAAACTTGGCCTTTTCATTACATTTTAATTTTTTGTGGGCCGTTTAATCCTCTTGGTTAGATTCTTGTTTTATATGTTCTAATTTTGCCAATTTATAGTTTGGTAACATTGTTAGTAACCATAGAGTCTTATTAAAATATTCTTTTGTACAGAGATTTTTTTTCCAGTTTATTTAATGCCCTTTAGTTATGGTCCATCTCTCCCAATATCCTTGGTCCATCTAACCCATAGCATATGGGTGAGATGGACCAATGAGAAAAAAATATATTGATTTTTTAAAGGTATTTTCCATTTACATTTCACTTATTTCTTATGAAATACTAATAACGTTATCTATGATATTATAGGACAGCAAACGATTGAACCGATTTTACCATAATTAACAAAAATATGAACACTTAAAAAAAGTGGGGCCATCTCTCCCGGACTTACCCTATATAAAGAAAATTTGGTAATTAATGTACCTTAACTTTTTCATTGATTTTATATCTAGAAGGACGGCTATGGGTCATTTTGACCACTTACTTCTTTTTGTATTGTAGTCAAGTTTTCTCACCATTTTATTCTCCTATTGATCACTGCTATTGATTTACATCAACTAAAATCTATCAGAGCACATTTGGATCATTACTTGAAGCCTTTATATTTCATTTGAATGCCATTTGTTGATAGTGGAGCTCTCCTGATTGCGGATTACCAAAATAACGGAAAGGTTTTACTTTCAAATCGTCTTTGAATTTGACTTACAATTGAAATTTCCAGGAGAATAGGATCTAAAATATGCCACTTTCATTCTGCCGTGGTGGACATTATTATCGTATTCATTATTTAAATACGTAGGGTAAAATATGACACCTAGATGATAGGAATGTTATCAGCATTGCTTCCAATTCCAGAAAGAGAGGTTACAGCGGCCAACGGCGGCGAAAATGGAAAAGGATAATCCTGACCATCGCTCGCCAAATTGTTTAAAACTGTTATTAGAGATACGCACGTTCACCCAGACCTTTTTTGTCGCCGAAGTATCGGCACACTACTTCTGAAAGTCGTGTAGAGGATGCGCCGTGCTCAAGTTGTAAAATCATATCCGAATCCCCTATTCTTTAGCTTCAGGGAAATCACTCTGTGTGATGCAAAAGAGAGGAGGAAAGAGTTTTGACACGTATGAGTGCAGAAAAACCTATTGCTTTTGTACCTCCTACGATTAGTGGGTACATTTTCCGACGCCGAAAAACTCGCCAAACATTCCGTATGCTTTCCTTGTGTCGTCAGCTCCTATTACCGCAGGTGGCCATGTATGTACTAGATCCCTACCGTTGTGGCTGGCGTTCACGTACTCTTAGGAGGGGGGGGGTTTTCCCGGAAAGGAATGTGGCTCCCAGGTGGGTAGCAGAAGTGACGAATAGGAAATAAAAAATAGCTAGGTAGAAGTGACAAATAGCAAAATAAGTAGAAAGAAGTATATTCATAGACTGGTAGAAAGTGGTGGGTATGTGAATTGAAACGAAACCCTCATCTTCCCAGGAATCGTAGGCTACTACCCCATAGGGTCAAACAAGAAAACATTGTCAAATTTTGAAAAATTGAAAAAACTATAACTACCTTTATATGTCCTCAATGCAATAGAAGTGTTAGTGGAAACTACGCTGAAAAAATAACTACATGTGTAAGTTGTGCAGAAGAGTCTTACACCTTTCCATATATGCGTACATGTACATGTCTGTGTATGGATGTTATTTTTATGCATTTTTTTTATTTGAAAAAGATTTTGTGAAATTAATTTTTATAAAAGAAAAGGTAATTTACATAAACATGCACACTTTTCAGTCTGTTGTCTTTATTTTAAAACTGCTATGCTTGAGAATAGCCTAGGACGACCACTGCTGAAGAAGATAAACTGAAATTATTTTAAATATTAACAATTAATTTAGTAAAAATAATTTTTATTGCTAATTTTGTTTGGATAAAGCCTTCTTAATGTCATTTGTGGAAAAATACTAAGTACTGGGAGAAAAAAGTTGCTATTCGATGCTGGAGAACTTTATAGGTCAAACTGACCCCTGCCCGTCTTTTTAGGAAGTGCGAAACTCCCGTCCTCCAAGTATTAAAATTGATTTCATGAACGGCATATTTTAATCTTATGAACTGAGTCACACCCCTTTACGGTGGACGAAATTGATTTATCCTTTACAAGGAGAATACGGAGGACTGGTTTCAAAGTAAACTTAGCACTCGACTTATGAGAAGAACATGCACTTGTCAACTGCCTTACCTTATTGAATCGTCCTCTCCAGGGAATATCATCTTCAAATTCATTTCCGATTTCACCCCGTCAGTAAAAGTCCACTTCTGAAAATTTAAGTATCCATTTAAATTGGTTTCAAATGTCAGTGATGAGCAAAGTTAACTGAGCATGCTCAGTGGGGATAGACCACAGAGAAGACACTCATGAACTAATTCAAAAGTAGTCCAAGACTGAATTGTCCTGAGCATACAACCACAGAACGTTCATCGAATGTTAAAGTGTGAACTAATAATTTGAGACTGTTCATCGATCGTTCGTTTCAAGTCCACTATGTATTATTAAAAAAAAGTTCTGAATTTTTCCTGTTGTTTTATCTCCATATTTACTTAACGCTTGCTTTCGAGTAGCTCAGGAACATTGACTTTATATTCATCCTTTGTGGCAACATAGGTTTCAAATAATTAATGCCAGAAAATATTTATCGTGATTGGATGGTATTTTCTCAGACTATCACGGCAATTACATTTAAAAATTAGTTCTCACAGTTACATTGACGCACTGGAGTGGTCCGGTATAAAATACTTACTTCAAGTACCTTAATTCAAATCAGTAGCGAATATGGGTGTGCATGGGAATATCATAGGTGGATATGAGATAACAGTAATATTATTCCGATAGGTAGCAGGAGATATGACGATTCTATAGTATAAGTAGGTAGACATTGTGATTCTATGAGTCGCCTTTCAAGCTTAAGACTATTTACGTTCAGAAATTCGTCTACGTTGAACATTATATATGAAGTATTCCAAAGATCAATATTCTTTGCACCATCTATGAGTGCCATTTGAACGTCCTTCGTTTGATCATTTTAAATAGTTCACTGAACGTTCTTTGACCATCTTTTAGACGATTGGGTAACGAATGATGTTGTCTCAGGGCAGATATGGTGGTGAAACTTATTCATCGTGAATGAAAGAATGGTTGCCATTTACAAATCAATAAAAAATTAGCATAATAATGCGACTTCAATGTATAAAAACCCCCTTTTTGAACGAAAACATATTTCATTCTCACTCTCCTTTAATTTCCATACGATTCCCTCAATGGACGATTCCCCGACTTATGCCTGTTGCTCACGGTAAAGTTTTCTATAAAAGAGCCTTATCAAATAATTTATTGAAACATTTATGAATCGTACGTAAAACGTTCTTGCTTGTTCACGGTAAAACTATTCATAAAACCAAAATATTGGCCAGTCTGCCATCTATGAGACGCTTTGCAAACACGTGAAGTGACTCGTAACTTGGGTTTTTGGTACTCGACTAATAAGAAGGAAAATGCCTCAACGTTCCATGAACTTCCAGCCATGTTTGTTTACTTTTTCCTTGTTTGGCTTCCCATGGATACGAGATTATTATCAACGCGATGAGCGGAACATCTCTTTGGTTGTTGCATAAAACGGTTTTATGGAAATAGAATCTGTCATAATCCTTCAAATGTTAAATAAAACTATTATTTACAAAACGCTTTTATCTTTAGGTGGTTTGAGCGAGAAAGATCCCTATTCATAGTGGAGACAATATTCAAATTTTATTCTTTGATTTCGGCATCTTTAAGAGGTAGGAAATTAATATTTTAAAATTGATGGTGCGAATATATAAAGATGGTCGTGGTTCCATAATGCCCTATACAATGCACAATAGTGCAATAATGCACAATATATGCCCTAAAATCTCGGTAATTAAATAAATAAAGCTACATAAGTCTCTAACTTGACTCATTTTTTCCCGCCGAACGGCTGAAAACCCTTCAAACAGGCAGGTTTTTTTTTGCAATTCTGTAAAAGTTAAGGTGGCGGGTAATAGATTATTTTTTTATTAATAGTTGGGAAAACATGGAATCTATGCACCGTTAGTTTTTTGACGAAATATAGGTGTTATAAATTCCTATTCCCTTCAATATTCTTCCTCTGGGGCGCTCAGCCATAATCTATCCCATGTAAAACAGCTTGTATTTTCAGGCAAATTGCTCGAAAAGTAGTTCGGCAAGGGATTGATATTTTTATATCATTGGAAAGATGAGAGTTCATCATCTTCATTGGTGCATGTGTCCGAAGACAGGTTTCAACGGTAGCGTTGTCTCCACAGCATTCTGTCCTGGGCCTCTCTCTTCATCTCCACATAACTCCTTTCTTCTTTTATATCCCTCAGCATTCCGTGCCTCCTTCCTCTCTTCCCTTCTATTTTCAATTCTATTATTATTTTCTGTAGGCAGTTATTCCTTAAAATATGTCCTATCCATTTTGCCTTTCTCTTTTTAATTTCTCTCAGTATACTTCTTTCTTCTCCAATCTTCCATAGCACTTCTTCATTCGTGATCTTATCTTTCCATCCAATCTTCCCCATTCTTCGCCATAGCCACATTTCAAAGCTTTCTAAGTACTTTTCTTCTCTCTTCTTCAACGTCCACGTTTCGCATCCATACAACACAATGCTCCATATAAAGTATTTTGCAAATCTTTTCCTAATATCCATCTTGATGTTCCTTGCTGTCACCAGTTCCTTAATCTTGCTAAATGCTACTTTTCCTTGCCCAATTCTGCTTTTAATTTCTTCAGTACAGTTTCCACTCTGTGTAACTATACTTCCCAGGTACTTGAAAGAACTTACTTGTATTAATTTTTCTTCCTCCAGCCATATATTTAAGGGCCCTTCTGTCTTCGCTATTCTCATTACCTTAGTTTTATTGCTGTTTATTCTCATTCTGTAGTCTTCACTTTTCTTCCTGATTCTTTCCATCATTTCCTGAAGTTCTTCTTCATTCTCTGCTATTATAGCCTGGTCATCAGCATATTTGATGGATTTTATTCTCTTTTATCCCCCCGATGTCTTCTAAAGCTCCTTCCAGCAGTTTATCAGCATACAAGTTAAAGAGACATGGTGACAGACAGCAACCCTGCCTAACTCCCCTTCCTATTATGGTTTCCTTTGTTTCCTCGTCCCCAATTCTTACCGCAACTTTTGATGGATGTACATCTGCTTTATTAATCTTCTATCCTTCCAGTCTATGTCTATTTCTCTCAGAAGATCTAATAAGATCTCCCATCTGACCCTATCAAATGGCTTTTCATAATCAATAAAGCATACGTATATCCCACGGTTCAACTCTAATACCCTTTCTGTTAACATCCTCATACATCCAATAGCATCTCTCGTTCTTCTGCCCTTGCGGAAACTGAACTGGTCTTCCTCTAAATTTTCTTCTATTTTCCTTCTCATTCTTTCCAATATAACTTTGGTTATAACTTTGCCCACATGTGAGATAAGGCTTATAGTTCTGTAGTGTTTACATTCCTGTGCATTACATATATTTGGTATCGGAACCATTATCGTTTTGATAAGATCTTCTGGCCACTCCCCTGTATCATATATTTTATTAACCAGATCCGTGAGCCGATCCAACCCATTCTTCTCTAAAGCCTTTAGAATCCCTACTGGTATTTGGTCTCCGCCGACTGCCTTCCTATTCTTCATTCCTTTTACTGCCATTTCTATCTCCCCTTTCATTACTTAAGGACCTGTATTGTCCCTCTCCTCATTCATGTCATTCTCCAATTCAATTTCACTTCCTCTTTCTCTTGTGTAGTACAGTTCTTTTATATATTCCTCACATATTTCCTTCACATCCTCGTTATCTGTTGTGACCCTTCCACACTTATCTCTCATACCTTTCTTCGAAATGGCTCTATATTTCTTTGTAGTCAACATTCTCAATATTTTGAACATTTCCTCCATCTTTCCTTCTTTTTCTAGATTTTCAATTACAAAGCACTGCTCCTTCATCCACTCTTCTCGAGCTTTGTCTGTAGTTCTCCTTAATTCATTGTTAATCTTTGTATATTGTCTCTTTCCTTGTTCCGAGTCATCTCCTTTCCATTTCCTTCTTTCTTCCATTTTTTCCAACATATCTCGGTTCATCCAACTTTTTCTAGCTTCTTTCTTGTTTACAGTTCCAACCTCCTGTTCAAGAACCATTATTATGCTTTCCTTCATATCCTTCCACTCTTCTTGAATGCTTTTCTCCCCTTCCCCCTTCTTCAGCTTTTCTTCTAGGACTTTGGTAATTTTCTTCTTATCCTCTTCCAACTTCATCAAGTTCCACTTCTTTATTGATTGCTTTTTCCTCGTCACATGCTTAAGCCTAATGATCATATCTACTATCAGAAGATTGTGTCCGCATCCGCTCCAGGTAGTGTCTTCGCGTTCTTTACGCTATTCTTAAATCTTCGATTTATCAGTATAAAATCTATTTGATAACGCTTGTTATCACCTGGGCTTTTCCACGTGCAGAGACTTCTCTTGTGATTCTGGAACCAAGTATTTGCTATCCATAACTGCTGTTGTTCACAGAATTCTATCAATTTTTCTCCTCTCTCATTTCGATTGCCTAAACCGTATGCTCCCACAGTTTTCCCTTTCCCTCCTTCTCCAACTACACTGTTCCAATCTCCCATTATCACTGCCCTCACTTGTCTCTTTCCATTCTCTTCGTACACCTGCAGGATTTCTTCATATACCTCTTCGACCTCTTCCTCTTCTGCTATTGTTGTGGGCATGTACACTTGAACCACCAGGGTATCTACTGGTTCACTCTTTATTTTCAAAGCAATCACCCTTTCACTACATGCTATAACCTTGCTTACCCCTTCAGCAATTTTCTTTTTCATCAAGAATCCAACTCCTCTATTCTTACTGTTCCCTCCCTTGTAAATCATGGTGTACCCCTCATATGTGAGTTACCCTTCTCCTTCCCAACGGACGTCACTGAGCCACATTAGGTCTATATTATTTTTCTCCATTTCTACTTTTAAATTTTCCATTTTTCATTTCCTATTTTAAGTTCGTACATTCCAAGTTACAATTCTTAATGATTTGTTATTTTCCACTATCTTGTTTTCCCTCTTATTGCACCATAACCAATAATTGATGAGAGTTATATCTTTAAAATGAGGCCATATTCATAAAATTCTAGGTGCAGTGATTTTTCACTCAAACTACCTTAAGCAAGCTCATTCTTATAAAATTAGCCGATTTTATAAAACTTTTTACCGAATATTTTACCCTGAGCAACTACTACTTTCCTACTTCCCCCCCCCCCCCCATCCCTTCCTCTCCCCCGTGAATACTTTCAACCAGAGTCCTCTGGATTGCCGATAATACACTACATAGTAGTACTACCCTATGAGGGAGTAGTGTTGAGAACGGCCATCCAGAGGACTCTGCTTTCAACCATCCTTTGTTTCCCCTCCTTCTAACCCTCCCTCAAAATATAAATATTCGTTGTTTATTACTCAAACCGTTGCTTGGCAATGATGTAAACTAATTGAAACCATAAGGTGGGACCCAAGGGTCTGACACAGGGAATTTTCGCAACTTATAAACAGGTTATAGTGAAAATGGCATTTGTTTTATAGATAAAAATAATATTTTTTTATTTTTTTCTCCCATTTTTGGATTTAACCCCATGTAATCCCTAGTTCAATTTGCAAGGAAAATTGCATTTTTTGCTCTAAAGGGCCTGTACCCAGAGTGATTAATACATTATTTACATGCTTACTTACGACTCGAGTGAAGGAAAAATTTTATACATTTCGTTTCACCAACTAGAGCAAACCGAAATTATAACTAGCATACCGAACATCTAAGAGGGTGAAATTTGCCGTGTAAAAAATCATTTCACTAACCAGGATTCCAGTCAAGTCAAATGATTTTTTCAACGCATGTACATCACCCTCTTTAGTGTAGATCTTTGTGCATGTGTGCATGACTGGGTACCTTATCACTTGTGCAACAGCAATTTTGTCAATTAGCAGACATAATAGGTTAACTTTCTCCCATGACCGGAGATAGTCTCAAGACCAGTGTCAGATGGAGCTGAAAGCGACGATATAAATAGGCGCAGGACGTCTTAGACATGATGCATACCAGATCTAACGTATATTGTTTATTAAGAAGTCCACAGGTAGAATTTTATAAGATATGTACAACCCAAAAACTGCATCTTGAAGCTTTTCTTTTTATACAACGTTTGCCCGGTCGAAGTCAATTGTTTCAAATGAGGTATTCACCATAAATACTTCTATTCTAGTTTATGTTACAGCTTCTAGTTTCAGTTTAGTAGATATAGAGTTGTTTCATCATTGATTTTGAATCACTGATAAATTATCGCGTTCGAAATTCTCTCGGGGGTGTTTGAGTCATTTCATTATCACCACGGAAGCCTTCCTAGCAACTTAATCCATTTCTAAATTACTTAGAAAACATTATCATAAATATAATTAAGGCATTTCGCCTGTATCTTAGTGCTTTGATAGTTCATGATGAACATTAACGATCACCAATTTAGGAATATAAGGAATTATGGTGTAACTTTTACCAAAGAACATTTGGAAACTAGGTCACTGTAGGAAAAGACAGTACTAATTAAATATATTTTTAGAAACACATTGTCTGTTTGAATTCATGTATATCCATGGAGCAGGAAGTCTGGGGCTCTTTTTTGAGCTTAAGCAACAAAATTTAAAATTCATTGATTCTATTTCGACAGAAAAATTATGATAATTTCCCTTTTTATATTGTTGCACGAAATACAGAGCTGCATGCAACCCCTAGATTCCACGTAAAGAACGCTTTCTATACAGATAGCCCAGATAGATTCCAAAATAAGCGAGGTTAATAAAAATCACATGAATGATAATAGAGAATTTTAGAACTGTACTGAAAAAAAACCTGCCAACTCTGTGTAGCTTACATTTTCAAGGTGATTTGTTTAAATATTGGATTTTAGTTTTCCACCTCCGTGGTATGTGCAGAAGTGGCCATTTATAAATAAAAGGCTGCAAAATTTCCGGCTTTGCAAAATTGGAACTCATTAATACAATCATTAACTTAGGCGAGGAGCTTTACTTTGGCTCAGAATGAATTAGGAGAAGGAAAAAATTTTACCGGGGTTTCTTCCACTGGAGTAATATATGCATGAAGGATTTTGCGTTCCAAACTTTTTGGCGAGGAAAAGAAAAATAGAGTTCAATTTCAGGTTAAGGTTAAAATAAGGGAGGTTCTTTTGTTAATAATTTACTCCCATGGGCCACTATTATAAAACATTTGAAGTACCTAATTAATCTTTTTTCGTAGATTTTCGCAGTTCATTTCACTTTTGTTAAGTTTCTTTTGGATTTCTGCGATTAAACTAAACCTTTTTGGCAACAGTTTCGCCGTGCTATTCTGCCGGCTTTGTCAGGCATTCTAAATCAACAATTAAAAATAAATAAACAAACTTAAGCGGTTATTATGTACAGTATGATTAATTAATACTTGAGTATTTCAAAAGTCTTTTCCACGTATAAGGAAGTTTGTAGCCATCTTCTCTGTTTAGGTTGTTAGATCTTTTTTATATTTCAATGGCTTCCCTGATGATCCGTGGATAGTAGCTAATTTCTTTACATAAAACTTTCGCCCTTTTGATGTCAATACTGTGACCTTCTTCTAAAAGTGTGTGCTAAGCCACGGCAGAGTGATACCAATCTTTCTTCCGAATAGACCGTTCGTGTTCCTTCAGTCTGCATCCTATGGCTCTCTTTGTCTGGCCAAATTATGATTTTCCGCAACTAGAGAAAATTTCGTATATGCCTTCGAACATTGTGGGAGGTAATGGGTCTTTAGCTCCTCTAACAATAAGATGAGCCAAAACTTTGGAGGTGGTGTTAAATCTTGTAATGATGTTATGTTTCTTCATGATTTTACCTATGCGATCTGTTTTTCCCGCGATGTAAGGTAGCATAACAAATCCCAAAGGCTTAGATGTCTCTTTCTCCTTAGGTTTTTGATTTCTAACACTTTTAATTAATGTTTAGCTATAACCATTATCCTTCAGTGTCTACCTTAAATGTTTTATTTCTTCAGTGATGGAATCAGCATCTGAAACTCTGCGAGCGCGATCAAATAGGGTAATTCGGATGATGATTCCATCGCTGAAGAAATAAAACATTTATAGCGCATGTCTCATGGTAATAAGACTAAAATCAGAAAATAATTAATTAAGTAAAAATAATTTTTTAATATAAGTACCACGTTTTTAAAACGGACTAAAATGTTTTTTAATAATTTTCCCTGGGTCCCTCTGAATTTTTGAGGGTGAATTTTTAGAGGCAATGGACATGGTAAGACTTGAAGAGAAAAACGTGGGGCGCAGGCAACACATGATAATTAAGTAGGAGTAAAGGGACCAGTTGCCGTTGAGCAAACTACCAAAATTATTATTACCATTTTCAATGCACTGAAATTGGTTTTTGAATTCTTCCGGATTATCTACTTCAATTATCTACTGCCTGCGCCCCACGTTTTTCTCTTCAAATCTTACAAATATCTCCGTAGCCACTAAAAGATCACCCTCATAAATTTAGAAGGGCCCAGGGAAAATTATTTTTTTTTTAATTCATCTAAATCATCCAAAATAAAAATTTATATTCGTTAAGAATTCACTCGCGAGTTCATAACGAAAAAATCATCGAACCCAATTAGGAAAATTACTTTAACTTCTCAATGGCTTATTTTTGTACAAACAAAAGCAATGTGGATCGCGGAATGCTGTAGTTCCTCAAATCGACGGACGTCTAAAGCCAATAGCCGGCATTCCTTATTGAAATTATTTTGATGGGAAGACCTTTTCTTCGAAAACTAAGGGAAACATTAGATTCTGGCTTTTACTTTTGTTAGATTTATTTTTTTTGTGTGAAGACTTTCTGAAAACGGTTACCGTAACTGTTCCTGTACTTTGGACGTATATAGGATCAGCTTCATCAACGGAATACATACTTTTGTAGAGTTATATTTCCGAGTCAAGACCGGAATGAATTAGTTTCGAGAAAATTTTATCATAATAATGTTATCGAATGAGCTAATTAATCTTAAGTAATAGAAATCAATGATTACGTGATGAAATTAGAGCTTCAGTCAATAAATGAATTAGCATTCAGTATATTCCACTCCATTATATTTCCAACCATAGTTTCGACAATTACTGTCATAATCAAGGTGCGTACAATAGCAAGCGTTTGCAGTTTTTACATACACAACTCACAGTACTGGGATGTTTATCTTACAAGGTGGCGGCTAAGGGAGAATAAATGGACAAACCAGTGGCAGGAGCATTCTTACATTATAACATAACTGGTGAGGAATAGAAGACGAATATTAACGTTTTTTTTTTTTTTTCAATTTTTGTCCAATATACCTTGCGTGACATGAATCACATTTTTTAAACTTCTTTCGAAAATTTGCAAATATTTTTGCATTAAATAGACCGTACTTTTAAAAATTCTCTCCACTGACGACAAAAAAGTTAATAATGTCCAAAATTCGTGTGATTATAAAAACTATATGTAATTAATTAAGTTCAAATTCATTTATCGATGTGTACCAATCCATAAAGTTAATCCTGAAATTTTAGATTTAGTTCAGAGCTAGAAGTTGGTGATTCTGCGATTCCAGAAATAGCTCATTATAAGTTGTGAAATTTCTTTCTACTTTTCGCCCGCAGACTATCGTATTTGCCTCGAATCCATACCCTCGAAGAACCTCGAATCCATAGAATTTTTACTAAACTGGTGGAAAAATTAAAAATATTTTGAGCCCCTTGACGCTAGAGTAATTCTGCATTTAAAATATTGATGTAAGTAAATGAATACCTGTCAATCTGTTCATTTCTTGAATTCTCAAGATAGCATTTATATAAGATGGCTAAAAGGTTTCATAACGCTCGAAAATGAGGCAAAAAAGGAGTGGGTCAATTGGGAACCTGAACGGTCGGTCTCGAAAAAAACCTATCACCGCGGTCGAATGGCTTGTAAGCTATATGTATTTGTTAACGTTAGCAAACATTGAGTGCAATGCGTTCACTTTTCTATGGCAAAAAAAAACTTTTAGAGATTGCAAGGCCTTACCGCTTCCACTCCGTAACATTTTTCGTCCTATTCCACTACCCTAATCATTAGGATTACTCCCTCCGAGACGGAGCACTTGGCCATCCTTCGACCACCTCAGGTATACAGGTATACAAATAATTCAATTCTTGCACAAAAGAGCACGAGATAAGTTAAAGAGAAGCGGGGAGAGGTGACAGCTCTGAAGTTTTTTTTAAGTTAAAGAGGATGGAGGATGAGGGCCATCGCAAAAATTTTACTGCCGAGTTTTTCGTACGGGTCTCTTGCAAGCGTGGGGTGTGCAACCATTTTCCTCACCTAGTCCTAGGCTATTGTTTTTTAATGTTATGTAAGTAGTTACAGCTAGTCTCTCCATCACATCGATTTCATATCATTCTTGATAAGCATGTGAACGCGTTTACAATCGAAATGGCAACAAAATAGTTGCATAAGTTGGCAACACTGGTTGACAATTCTATGCTTTCATTGTGAACCAAAAACAGGGTAAAAAATTGTGCACCTCAAAAAATAATTCGGCAGCAGACATTTCGTTCCTCATTGTTGGAGTGCTGTTGCTAAATCTGGACTCACTGGAAAAATTCGTGCAAAGGTTAAGGAGGTTCAACCACGACTGTGTGAGTCAAAACAAATACTAAATTCCACATTTTGGATATTTTGTCAAAAAAATCCTGCTTTCGCTTATGAAATGCGTTATATGTGTAGCAAAACTTGGTGGCACTCGCTTGTGAAGATCATGACGTAAAGGAGAGGAAAGCATGCATGAGATGTGGGTTGAAGCGGCCGAGCCTTTCTCCAGAGGACCTTGCGAGAGTCCTTCGACAACTTTGTCCGCTCATCAACGCTTGGTTTACGGTCAGTGACCTCTAATCCTCCACTGGTGAATGCCACCAAGTTTCGATATACCTATACCTATGGGAACGCAAAATTAAGGAATAACATATTATTCCACGAGTTTATTTTAAATGAGCACTTTTTTTCAGAAATAGGAGCCGACTGCAGCGCCATTTCCTACGCACTACCGCATTTTGACTTCAATTACGGCATTAATTCTTCAATAACTAAAAAAAATGAAGTCTTAAGATGCCAATATTTTATTTTTATTCAATTTCTCTGACTTATTTCCTTCTCATAAATAGTTTTCCGCAAAAATGGCATTTATATTTTATGGATAAATACTATTTTTTCCCGTGGTTCTCTCATTCCCCCATTGAACACTATGTGATTTCAAGTTCAATTATAGAATAAAATAGCGTGGAAAGGTATTATTTTGTTGTTCACAACAGATAGAGGACTACGTTTTCTACAATTAGACAGAATAAGTCATTTTACGATGGAACCACCTTAACATTCTAAATAGTGATGAATGGACCGTGGATTCATCTGATCAGAAAAAAAGTTGTAGTAGCTGTTGTAAGTTACCTCAAAACTAGAACGCATAACACAATTTTGAAAATATGTATTAAAAAATGGTCATTACTGTTAAAAAAGACTTAACATTATTTTTAATTTTAACGAAAGCTGAAAATTGAAGAAAGTATACTGCAATGATTTAAGAAATCACCTTTATAAAAATACGACGAGTGTTGCTGCTAATTCTCATTTAAGTATTGGAGACAAAGTTAACAGTGAGGAATGGGATTTAATCCAAAGTATCATATTTGGATATTAGTAAGAAATACCATTGAAATGTTATTTATCCAATGTGACTCAAATGCATACAATATGTTGAACAGTGCCAACTAAAAATGACAGGCGTATATATTCTTTAAAAAACTATCGCACAAACCATTATCCAATTTTATTTCAGATCTACCATTAGAAAGCTTCAATAATTGATTTAATATGAGTCACTTGACAGGCACTTTCGTAAAACGCTAGATATTTACTACTCTATATGAAATTTTGCGTGAAAATAGCGTCCACCATTTTGTAAAGTAATATCACCAACACTTTGGAGAAGAACTCCCAAAGTCAAGCAAAGTAACGCAAAAGAGTAGTTTTAACAGACCTAGTAGTTTTTATCCGACCCAATACCTCCCACAGCGTCACCCTCAACTTAAATAGGAAGATTTTCGTAGAAAACTCAAGTCAGGTGTAATTTTGGAATTTTTGTTATGTTTGAGCCCCTGTATCTCAGAAACGGCGATAGATCATAACCAATGACATGCCATTCCTTAGTTGACAATCAATTTTGAGTATTTGTACCAGGTTTCATGATTCTACCTCCAAAAAAGCCATTTTGGAATTTTGTCCAGTTTTTTTTCGATTTCAGGCCACTGTGCGGCGCCGCGGTGCGGGGTACCGCCCTTTGCAGTGGATCGCATTGCGAGGGACCGTATCTCAGAAAAAATTCGGTCGTAATAGACTTTACCTTTGAGTTTCTCATTAAAATAGTGCTTTTACAGCCCAAAATACAGCATATTTCGGTCCAAAGTATATACTTAGGCCCCTCGCGGCACGGGTTCCCGTTAGTTAAATGTAGCCAAATTTTAGAACGCGCATATAAAATTCATTTCGATCATTTTGAGGGTAGGAAAACATTAACTTTTCTAAATTATGAAAAATAAGGGTCACCCTAATGTGCAGTCAAAGCTGAGTCGTGGAGATGGTGGAGCAGAATGGATGACTTCATGAATGCACGAGCGACTGGGCGAAAAATAGGCCTTGATCCGATTCGGCGAATTCAACGTTGAATCCACATAGGTCTCCACCCACTACTCTGCCGTAATGCAGCCCACTCGGATCACCCACAACCAACTCTCCTTCGAAATAGAATCGCCTGTTTTACGAGGAAAAAGACGCTGCTTAGGAATGCCTATTCTGCCTACTCTGCCTAAAAGAATGATTTGTTTTTTTGATTGACTGGTTGAGAAACGTGCATGGAAACCATTTCAAGGTTTTCGGTACCATTAGCGTTTTGGAACCAACTTACTATTTTAAAATCAGCAACTAGAAGTCATCAAAAATAAATAAAAAGCTCACAATTGAACTACTGCGCCATCGCAGTAATTCTTTCAAGCTCGCCGAACAGAAATACAGCCATTGAAATTTAGAGTGTACTAAAATTTTCCATATGGGAAAATAGCAACATACGAGGGTGAGGTGAAAAGTTCTCGGCCTGACACAGAGCTGGTGTAAGTACCAATGAAATTTTGGATTTGTTATATTCGTACACGTTTCCCAAAAATGTCATTCAAATTTCAAGTTGAGCTGCCGCATTGTATTGTTGACACGGCTTTTTGAAGTAGACGTGTTGTGTGTGTTTCGTTCACATGGATAAACTGGAGTATCGTGCTGTCATAAAATTATCCGTTTTGGACGGTTATTGGTGAACGGAAATTCATCCAAAGTTGGTGAAGGTTTATAAGGACCTTGCTCCGTCATTATCGAGAGCTAAAAAATGGGTGGCCGAATTTAAACGTGGCCAAAATTCTCTTGAAGATGAACCATGTGAAGGACGTCCCAAAACTGTTACAACAAATGAAAACATCGAGAAAGTGCACAATATGGTTTTGGACGATCGACGATTAAACGTGTATGAAATAGCTTATGACGTAGACATATCAGAGGAAAGAGTACGATAAATTTTTCATGAAGAATTAAATATGAAAATGCTTTGTGCATTTTGAGTGCCGCATTTGTTAAATGCTGACTGAAAGAGAGTGCGTAAACAAATTTCTCAGCAATGTTTGGACCGTTTTCAAAATAATCGAACTGATTTTGTGAGCTGATTTGGTACTGTCAATGAGGTAGGTCCACCACTACACGCCAGAAACTAAATAGCCATCGAAACAGTGGGTGGAAGCCGGTGGACCTGCCCCAAAAAAGGCGAAGTCGATTTCATCTGCCGGAAAGGTGATGGCCAGTGTTTTCTTGGATGCAAAAGGGATTCTTCTAATTGATTACCTTACAAATGGTAAAACAATAAATGGTGAATACTACGCAAGTCTTCTGGACCAACTGGATGAGAAAATACGTGAGAAGAGGCCTGGGTTGCAAAAAAAGAAAATCATTTTTCATCATGACAATGCCTCAGCCCACAAAGTTGCTTTGGCACTAGGAAATCTGAGGGATTGGAACTAAAAATAATTGGAAAATTCATCCTATTCACCAGATTTGGCACCATCTGACTTCCACCTATTACCACATTTAAAAAAATTTGTAGATGAAAAACGTTTCGAGTACAATTTTGATGTTATGGCAGCCGAAGATGGTTATTTTGCAGACCTACCAGAATCGCACTTCCGTCATGGAATCTAATCATTTGAAAAACGTTGGACAAAGTGAATAGACATAAAGGGGGACGATGTGGAAAAATAAATGCATTTTAGACATAAAAATTACAGTCTTTCATTGCCAGGCCGAGAACTTTTCACCTTGCCCTCGTATATACACGTTTTTGCTTTTAACGAAAATTATCCACGAATTTAAAAAAAATTATTGGAATATTTACTGAAACTTTTGTATTGTTTCGGAAGTATTTTTAGAATTCTACTAAATCACTTTATTCCACCACTTAGTCCTGTGGCTCTAGTCAGGTGATCCGTTACGTTTAATACAGCGAAGTCTACATATCCGCTGGTATCCCACTCACGAATGATGTTATTTTGACGACACGACCTCGAAACTTTCAAATTAAGCCATTTAAAAGTCGATATTTTCCGAGGATGTGACCTCAAATCCACGACATTTTCAAGGTCGTGTCATTCCTGAATGAGGCACCAAATCCCTTCCAGGTTGTGAAGTTCCCTGTCTGCGTCACACTCTGTCACGGAAGTGTCTCAGAGTGAAAGACGTGTCAAAGTCGTCACAGGTATAGCATCTTCTCGTCTGCGAAGAGGAATGGCTGGGTCATGGGGCAGTGCCTTATTCTCAAGCTAAGTGATATCTTCTCTTCCACAACTACGCTAATGCCGACGGTAGCAGTATTATTTTTTTATATTATTATCTTTTTGCCAAACATATTAAGTATACTAGTCACAAAAGCAAATTCAAGGCTAGCATTTTAAAAGTTCAAGACAAAGAGATTCCTTACAACTTTCAGTCTGATATGACACTTATGCGAACTTTCCTTATAGCCGTTTGAGACGTTTCTGAGAAACTGCACGAAAAATAAGTATTAAGGGTAGGCTAAACTTTTACCAAATTTTATTGAGAAACTTTCGCAGTAATCAACAGTAAGCACGGCTAATTACAACGCTGAGAGACAGCTAGTATGCTAGAGTAATTTAGTAAGTCGGTGATAAGGTTGAATTAGTATGAGTAGATTCGTTTTATTCCATCTTTACAGTCGTGACTTAGCTATTTAGCATTTTAAAAACATTCTGTTCAAACAAACCATGCAATATTTAATCCAATAAATTAACAAATAAACCGATAGGCAAAATTACTGAGCGAAATAAGTTAGTTTAAATCCACATTTTGGCACTATTCTGCTGCCGGACAAATTCTCTTTAATAATATTTTTGGAGTTGCTATATTACAGATGTTTAAGGAATGTTGCATTATCCTTGAAACAGAAATTCCAATTATGAACAGTTCATTTCAGTGATGAAAAAACCATCTTTGTTATTTCCACAAATTTTATTACGCTGGCACGACGCGCGTTTCACCACACTGTGGCATACCCATGTGCCATGTGTGTGGGCACATGAGTATGCCACAGTGTGGTGAAACGCGCGTCGTGCCAGCGTAATGAAGTTTAGTGGAAAAAACAAAGGTGGTTTTCTCATCATGGATATCCATAATTTCCACGAGGTCAGGTCTGAGAACATCAGTTTTAGTTCATTTAAGATCCATTACTTCCATGATTATGGAGTGCATTATTTTCCGACCGTTCTAAATTGAGGGAGCGTAATTGCTTCTCACTGATTATAGGAAAGGAAAGCAGTGAGAAACGTTGAATGTGAGTCAGATCAGACTCTCGAACGAGCTATCGATTGCGGCATGATCCTAACGATGATTGCATAGCAAAGTGACGACGGCAATTAAGCGATCGCCTAAGGCATAACTCGTGTTCAACACAGAGCGACGCAAATGACACGAGAGAAAGCTTAGCCGAGAAGCGATAAACTTTCTGAAACAACCGCATAACCTTAACTTCTAAATTGAAACGTTAACTTTTGGCTTTAATGTTAGCACAAAACACGTTCATACAATTATGCTAAAATTACACGTTCACTAGTGATTGGAATAGTTAAACTTTGACAGTGTGCTTCAAACTCCGAGATCATCTACATCCATATATGTATATGCGTTATATACATCCCACTACCAATGATGAGAGTGTAACACAGAAAATATCGATCCAGTACGTAAGTAGTGTAATAGTTTTGATGCATGGGAAGTATGATCACCAGCGACGAAAGAGGAAGGAAAAGATAATGTGGGCATAGTACCACAAGAAAAGAAGGCGTTCAAACCGAACAAGAGTCTTCTAAAAGCAAAAAAACACAAGCTTCGAAATAATAAATGAAAACAAAAATTTAAGCATGCATTTCTAAAAAAAATTAAATTTTATTAAAAAATAAAAATAAATCTTAACCTCGAACTAAAAAAAATAATATTTTCTCAAGTGAATGAAAGTTTAGCCTAGCACTGGAAATAATTAAATTCAATTTAAGGAAATTAGCCACACGATGGATTGCCTATGAACATAAGTTATGTTTTAAACAATATAACATGTTTAAAGTTCCAATCATTGCATTAACACAAATTACACGATACGCAGTCACGCGCACTGGTGCGGAGTTATACACCGAAGACGGTGAAATTCGCCATTAAAAAAATCATTTGACTCGACCGGGATTCGAACCCGGATCTCCCAATTGCCGGTCAGGTGTGTTAGCCAGTTACACCACCATGGATAAATCTTAATTAAATTATTATACATCTTAATACACCAAGACATCTTAATTCAAGGAAAGATTTGAATTAAAAATTCTAAAATACCTTTCCCGTTAGGTTCTGTCCATTGCAGTGATTTATTATTTTTGTCCAAATGTTAATTTCTTCTCAGATCACATAATATGTAGATGTTACTCAAAATATCCCAGTACTTCAGTTTAAAGCGCTTCGACATTTAAGGTCATTTCGCACTTCACTGTCTCCCGCTTGCTTATCTTTTTATATATATAAAAGTCAATGTATGTATGTATGTATGTATGTTCCACATCTCCTCCTAAACCACAGGGCCGATTTTGATGAAATTTGGAACACATGTTTTTTTACTGGTAGACAACAAACACTGTATGGTTCAATTAACCGAAACCCTATTTTTTTCAGGGTTAAGGGTGTGATCCTTACTAATATGTATAAAAATGTAATGGTCTCTTTCTGTCTGTTGCTCCATCACGCAAAAACTACTGGACCGATTGAGCTGAAATTTGGCATGCAGATTGAAGACATATCTGGTTGTATCGTATGCTATATTAAAAAGCCCTAAAGGCCCCCAAAGGCCCCCGAAGGTCCCCCGTGGTGGTCCATGCTAAGCATTGTGTTCGGTGCAGTGGTTTCATTTTTTGCTTTTTAAAAGTACATTCACTTTCAAGATATAGGGCTGGAATTTTTTTATCGGATGGCTGAATCAATATAATTTCTAATTTTATCAATCGATTTTCTTCTATGCTCCGTATTTTTCTGAAATTCATGTTTTCAGTTGAAAAATCTCACATATTCCCTGAAATCAACAATAACATATTTCCTTGACAACCAGAGATTTGATTTTCATAGAATATTCACGCCTCTAGCATTTAAATATCACGCTTTCCTGCAGGCCCATGATAGTACGTAGAAGCAAAATCCGTATAAGAAGAGCCCAGAGTCCCAAGGGCCCCCTGATAAATTGCTTCGGGGGGTAATCGATAAAGTCAATGCATATTTAACAAGTATACTCTTCAACGTCTATTCTCAAAGTAGCTCTCAAAGGGGCACTGCATGTATATGAGAGAACACTTACGTAGTAAACGTTACACATAAAGGAATTAATAGAATACACAATTAAATATGCAAGAATATTTACGTGCAGTGAATATCAATGGTAATAATGCCTCTGTTGCTACAACAAACACGGCGTTGTTTATTATCGTTTAATACTCACATGTATTACACGTAGTGAAACCGTATGCCTCTCATTATGATTGCGAACTGTTTTTTAGACCAATTCCTACATCATTAACGTCACGAGTTATTCATATGTTTAAAAGTGTTAGAGTGCAGTTAACTTAGATACATTCACTTAATCATCGAGATAAACAAGATAGGTTACGAACTCCTAGAATGACCACGCATACAGTTTTTCTTCAGGCTTTGCGGTTTTCTTATAAAATAAGTTTCACGTTTTTCACACCCGTTGAATTTCAACGGGTACATTCCGCTCGTAGGGGAAATAAATGTAATGGACGAATAGGAGGATCACACAGAATAGTTCCGGACGAGTAAAACAATGCGCAAATATAATATATAAATATATATGCGCAAGAAGAGAGATTGTACAAATTATTCTACTCAGTTATTGATAATTTAATTTCAATATTAGCAATAATTATGTCTTTTACCTCTCGTAATCTCCCAGATTTTCTTTCCCCGGGAGCTGACTTCTACTTGAATCAACTTTTCAGGTAGCCCTTGTTGACTTGCTTATTTTTTTCAATAAATTAGTCATTTATTCTTGGTATTCTAGTTGGCAATTATTCATTCAAATCTCAATTCATTCATTTATAGGGCTTGTAACTGAGCTGCAAAGGTTAGAGAAAGTATGAAAAGCTACGTGAGGGCCATAGGCACCTTCTAAGATAAATGAATACGTTAATTACGAATTTGACGGAGCAACGGACAGAAACCTAAACAAATAAAAGAAAAACATCGATAAAAGGAGAAAGGATCGGAAACATGGCATCTCTTTCACTTTGACACTTGGAGGCATTGGATATCAAACTTTTGCTTTTCAACTTCATGCATATTTCATGAAATGCCGCAACTTAAATTGGCTGCCGAGTTTTCGCGGTGGATTGATGCATGAGTTTCCTGTTTCGTGCCTTTTTGGGTTTATCCACAGCAAGCTTTGCCTCTTTCTGATGCCAGTTTCACGTAATTATTTCCCTCGAAATTTTCCGCACGCAGGATGTCGAATTAAAAAGTATAGTATCCATTTAGTTGATAGAAGTGAGACTGACTCAATTATCTCTCGTGGGGTAAGCACACACGGGAAATAATTACTCGAGCTAATCGTTTGCTGGGTAACCTGCATGCAAGGAGTTCTGAGCTAGCGAGACATTTAAGTAAGGGAAACCTGTAATACCTAGTGGCGAATTTCTCCCCCGTAATTAATTCGCCCGTAGTGGCGAATTTCTCTCCAGTAATTGAGATCCGTGCGAGATGGTCTCAAATACTGCATTGCCGTAAAAGATTAAAATTAACTATGAAATTCATCACGATAATTTTATTATTGCTTAAAGTCTTAAATGACAATACGGATGTGAGTATACGCTAAAATTTAGAATAAACCTTTAAGTTATAAGTCATTCTATTTCCTGACTAAACCAAAAACATTACCCAAATACCAATAAACGCCATTCGACTAGAAAAATAGTGTAAAACTAGGGAAATAGAAGGAAAAAAAGATTTTAAATGTAATTTTAGACATGGTCACATAGGCATGACTATTTTCATCATTATTGCTACGCTTCATTTCACATAACTGAAAGCAAGACCGTATCCTAACTGAAAAGCAATAAAGTAGGTATTAAAGGGCTACTACCGCGAGTAATTTTAGAAAGGGTACGTAGTTCCTCAGTAGGGCTTTTAAAAACATTCCAGACAAGTTTACTTTTTTGCTGAGATTTCAAAAGAAGATCGAAAATACGGCAAAAGGAAATTGAAAGAATAGATTGGCTATCAAGTCCGACCTTTTCCAGAATGATCACCAAAGCGTGCGAGATCGACATTTGAAAGAACTATTGAAGTCGAATGAAATGGTCCAGAGGAAGCCGTTAAGGAACACATTAGAACGATTCGGTCGGTAATGTAACGAATCGAATATGTTAAGAATATTACTTCGGACTCACTAACTCGAATCAAAGGTACAAAGGGAAACCGGCTCACAAGGAAGTGCAGGAGAGAATAAATAAACACATCTCGCTGGGCATAAACGGTCATCCAAACAAGATGAAAGAAATCGTTTCGAAAAGACACGATAAACTATTCTCTTTCACCAATATTTTACACTGGAACAGATTGCCAGGCAACCTGGCCTGGAAGAGATGTTGCCGTTGTGTTTCAGTTCCCTATTAGAGTAGAAGAAAGAAAATAATGATTGCGTGATGAAAGTATATGATAAAATAATTGAGCAAGTTGACGATGCAGGGTGTATTAGCTGAATGTTTGCTACATATAAAATGACAGCAGAAAAGTTAAAGAGGCATGAGAATGCTAGAAGATAACTCAGAGGTAGATTGTGAAGCATATCAAGAAATACATTTTCGTCTAGGGAAGCGAAAATTACTTTATGAGAAAGTCTTCTCCCGACATTATTGCATGGCAGTGACACCCCGGCATGCAAGGATATATGTTAGGTTTAATACAGTGGTTATGGGGTATCTGATAAGTGTTAGCAGAGCCCATTCGGGTTCTCCAACGAGTCATGGCCCGGTGGAGAATCCGAATAGACTTCACTAGCATCATTAACAGGGAATGTAACGTGTACTGGGAAGTTAATTTGCTGGTTTTCATATGTCGAGAGAATAGATCTGAGTCAAATTACAAAACAGTTATATGATAGTAGAGTTAATGGTGTAGGAGGAATGGCTAAACCTAGAAAGTCGTGGGTGAATGTTATAAAACATACGTTCCATTGTTTCAGGCTCAACTAGGTGGAAGTTGAATTTCGTAAATGAAATACTAACTTTGTTTCCTTCCAACATTAGCATTGCAGCGATTTCACACCAGAGATATTGCACCGAGAAAGGAAAGGGAAAAAGATGGACAAGAGGGAGGAGCTGGAAATCAGAAGGAACATGAAGAAATACGTTTTACTTAATGACATCCTTGAAAAAATTTTCCCCTCCTAGAAGTCTCTCTATCCCTTACAGAGAAACGGACACCCGTGGCCCTCCCACCCCTCTCCCCACCTGCTGACTACCCACCACCTCCTTAATCCCTAACCCAAGGCAGTAAACCCACGCCAAGTCATCTCCCACCCCCCACCCCTTCCCCACTCACGGTTCTCCATCGACTCATACTCCAACCGTCACCCCTTACCTCTCCCCACCCTGGGTATTTTCCCCTCCTGATAACCCACTACCCTCATGATATATATACACGTGAAAACTATGTTTGAATTTGTACCTGATGATGACACCGATGTGTCGAAACATGTTGTACCAAGAAAATAAATCTGTGGAAGGAAACATAGTTAGTATTTCATTTACCTTATAAAACATACTCATAAGATAGGGAATATTAGGAGTATTAAAAATGAGAGAACGTTTATCAATCAATGCATTAATGTGAAACGCCGAATAGGCATTTAAATGAGGGGTACCTAGGGAGTTTGAATCAACTTAGCGAATGAGTCTGACACAGGCATGTTTTTTTGTATAATTTTAAGTGAAAGGGGAAGATCTTCATAGGTGCTACTTGCGGATTAACCGCTTACAGTCCAATGTTCCCACTTGCGAACAGTTTTATAAAAATCATGAAAATTATAATCCACACCTATTATTGTTTTCATAGCTTTTCATGAGTAAATGATAGATTGAAGTAATTTTTAAAACGAAATACCTACATGACTTCTGTAAGAATAGGTCAAATAAGCTATAAATTTTCAAATTTTGCTAATTTCAGCACCTCTGTAGTTAGCAAGCAATTTATTCGATATTTTTTTCTACATTCATTTTTAAATAATAATTACTCATTTTTACATAGCTATAACATCTCTTTCATTTTTTTTAAATGATTCTTTGGATATTGAAATATCTTATATTTGAATAATAAAAAAATTTAGTTGTGTGTTCCCATTTGGAAACATTGGACTGTAGTTATGTCTTAGTTTCGATTCTTGATAGACTCTGATTGTGCTTCTCCAAACCCTTGTGGTATCATACTGTGCATTTTTCACCTCATCCGAGGTATTTTAAAAAATTGGTATTACTCTTGTCTATTTATATACATATTCTCAACTTGCAACAGTTTGAAACTCTGCACTACATTTTAGTGCTCAGTTGGATATTGTAGTATGTGAGACTAAGCATTCGATAGGTGTGAGTTATCACAAGCTTTTTTCTGGTAAACTTTTGGCTGTGGTTAGTCGGGTTAGTCCTTCAACGTCGTTCGATCCTTCAGGTTGTTGCTTCTTGTGTGTTTTCCTCAGTTCAGTGATTCAACAAGTCCGGATTGTGTTCGCATTCTTTCAAGTTCAAATTTAATTTTTTTGGAGCATTTACAATAGATTTAGTAGTCGAGCCTTTGAATCTGATAAGTGATTTGAAATGTCAGAATTCGAATTGTGCCAGCTTCCTCCTGTTGAAGATCACCGTTTGACACTTATGAAGAAGACGTCGATGAAAATGATCCAAGAGATTTTGTGCATTGCTATTTACCCCTGCAGACACGTGTGGGAAAATCAGCCTCACTTTACCGCATAGGAATGACCTTTGGATTAAAAAGAAAGACCAACTACCTACACAAAAAGGGGTATCACAGCAAAGCACTGCATAGAGAAAGATGGGTAAAATATATCTCCTTCTGTATCATTTTACGATTATGTTTTTTTATAAAATTATGATTCAGCGTTTCAAGGAGTTTAAAATTTCTTTCATATTTTCAATTCATTCATTCATGAGTCAAAAGTAATTGAACGAATGAATCATGTAATTCAGCCATAATTTGGAAGAAGATAGAAGCAGTTTTGATGAGTGTGACAATAAATGCATCTTTACTGTTTTCCAATGAATCGCGAATGCTTTTCTCAAAATTAGACAATAATTTCCTTAGTAATCAATGAAATCTTTCCCTGTCAACATGAATACGTGTATTTTTCAGAGTTTTGATGCTATTTTTGAAAAATATAAAAACCATGTCAAAAGTTAAATTTTCAGCATTTTATTCAGTTGAGTGTACAATGTTCCCATTCTGGATCATGCTCTAAAACACATTTAAAAATTTTTATTTACATTTTCCTTCATAATTTATCTTAATTAGACAATAAATTATTAAGAAAAGCAAAAAAAATTAAAATCGGTTTAGAAATGAATTCGGTCTGTAAACGATTAAAGGGATGTGGACGGATGCCTTTATTCCTGGTATAAATCCCACAGAATGCTATCTGTACATGCAGGGTTGAAAAGGTACCAGCAAGTCATTATGACTAATGTTGCTGATTGGTCTACAGCTACAAAAGCTGTCCTCTTTCCCAAGAATGAAATAAACTGGATGTTATCTTTCATCCACCTGGCAGTATTTCCTTGCGGCATACATCTCAAATATTAAAATAGCTTAGTCTGAATCTTGTACGCTATACCCTTACTTGTACGTTATACCCCGGGATGACTCTATCTACAATGCAGAAATATCCGTATTGCTAACTGAAATGCCTCTTAAGTAGCAATAATGTAGCTGAAATTTGGGTTGAAATAACTAATAAAATCCTTGAATAATAATTGGGGGTCTGAGAAGAGACGTAAAGTAAAGGCTGGTGAAAACTCTAATATGGAGCTTGGCGCTGTATGGGACGTAAAAATGGCCTTTACGAAGAGAGGATACGTACGTAGAATTGAAGCGTTTGAGATGCGAGATTGGAGAATGATGGCGAGGGTGAGCTCTCAGAAGGAAGACGAACGACGACGTATTGTATATGGCAGGAGAGGTGATGGAGGTTCGGAGAAACCGGAAGGGATGTATTGAGGACGTTTTCAAAGGCATGCTGTGTACAGGGTGAAAGAGGGAAGATCACTGAGTAAGCGTGGAAGAGGAAGGAAGAGGATAGGAATTCTGGACGAAATATGAAGAGGTAGAAGGTATGAGGAATTTAAGAGGGATCTAATGGCGGGACATCTTTAGCAGGGAAAACGAGATAATGTTTAAGAAATTGGGATGAAGGATAAGGACTGACCAAAAACAGTATATCAACAAATCAACTGGTAAAAACAAATCAGCGGGTAGTATACTCTAATGAATGGTGGAAAATTTTCAAAAGAGCATTATAATTCAGGTGTTGAAAATAAACCAGTTTCACTACGCACTTCTCTGTGACTAAAAAATAACTATGCTGACCATCTAAATGATATGCAGGAGTGACTGTTGTTGAAAGATTTATATTTACCTCGTCCTAGTCAGATGCAAACTTGATCCCTCCACACATTCATAGAAATAATAATTTCGCTCGTGTAGGTACTTATTTTTTTAGTGAATTTCATTCTATTTGGACATAAAAAACTCATTTTTTATGCACTGTTTCTTTCGAAGAAGTTTTTTGGTTTTTTTTTCAAGCACCCGGATGTTTTTTATTGAACTTGAATTATTTTTTTCGAGGAAACAAGAAGCGTCTCCAAGGCAATCCATTCTATTCACCAACTGCCAAAAATCCTCCATCTTGCGCGCGCGTGAGTATGTTAGCCTCTTCAAATCCGTAAACCCTTCCTCCCCCATTCCACAAACAACCCCTGAAAAGCCAGCATCTCCCCTCTCCTTCCCCCTGGAATATATGGGGCTGAGGAAGGAGGGGGGGGGAGAAGACATGTGTTGGTGACGTCACACCTCGGGCCGATCAATGCCTAGGGTCGCCCCGATTTCTAGGCCGCCAAAGGAAAGGAAGAGAATGGTAGATAGAGATAGAAAACTCACGCAGATGCGGAAGTGCAGCTGGCACAGACTACAACACCCACACAATCACACACACCCACACAATTGCCCTGGATCCGCTTAGAGCACCTCACCAACTTCACGCAGCTTTAAAGTGGGTTCACCATAAATGAACTTTAATGTCATCTTATTCATATTCTGGATACATATAGAAAAACATTCTTCCATCCGATATGAAGAACCAAATTTTACCTTACCACGCGCTTTTCCTCGCAAATTGACCTTGGATTTACTGTGTTAAATGCGAAAATGGGAGAAAAACGAGGAAAAATATTATTTTTATGTCTATTACATATGCAATTTTCACGAAAAACTGTTAAAAAGGACCATTATTTCCATGGGAAATTATTAAAAATTAAAAAGATGCACCTTGCCGCCTAAGTTATTGATTTATTATTGAGCTAATTATTGCGATAATTGAAGTTCAAACGTGGCAATTCCATAGAAATCGCGCTGCAGTCGGCGTCTATTGCCATAATAAATGACAAATTTAAAATATATTCGTGGAATAATCTGCATATTATGTTCTTTAATTTTGGATTTTAATTAGCTAACGCATGTCATCAGCGAAAGTGTGATTTTTTTAAATCTATTACATATAAAGTTATAAATGAATATTTGTTTTCTCCCATACAGTTACGATGGAACCACCTTTAGGTTATTTAAACGATAAATCAATTCACATTGAATGAATGAATTTAACATCACTTTAAAGAACAAACTCCCCCATATTTTTAATGTTGTCAAAATATTAACCCCTTTCCGAACTGCTTTTCGAGCAATTTGCCTACAAATACAAGCTGTTTTACATAGAATAGATTATTACAACTACGTTCTTTAGAGGGAGAACATTGAAAAACTTATGTATTTACAACACCTAGATTCTGTCAAAAAACTAACGGTGTATATTTTGTGTCCTCAACTATTTATAAAAATTGATCCATTACTCACCGCAGTAATTTTTTTACAGAATCGCAATAAATTCATCTGTTTTGAAAGCCGTACGGCGTGAAAAAACGAGTCCAATTATAAACTTATGTGGTTATATTTATTTACTGAGAATTTTTGTCATACATAACTATATTTACTTCATACTTCTTACAGACTCTGATTTCCTTGAGGCAATGTTTTCGTATTTTTCTTCGCCGTATTTTTCGGATCCTTCAAATGCGCAGCTAAGCACGGTTTAAGTGCTGTCATGGGATTCATCTCACGGGCTGAGGATTCCTTGAATCCATAACTCGTGAGGTGAATCCCACACGATGTTTTTCCCTCGTCTTTCCACATTCGATGTGCCACGAGGGCATAACATACGTTCCCTTGAATCCTCCAAATATATTACCGCGATAATTAGGAAGAACGGGCATCGTTTCCCGGCTAGCCAAAAGAGCGTGGTTCGATTCCCTGTCCATCTGGAATTTTTCTCGTGGAAATTTCAAAATAATTCATCGCTGTACTTTCGGCAAGGATGAAGTTCTTCAAATCATCCCCAAGTATCACCAATCCCTTATATATTACTAAAGCCTGTTCCTCATGGTCAAGTTTCACGCATATCTATAAATATCAACAATTTAATAAAAATCATTTATTGTCACATTACACTTACAAGAGTTTAGCTATGGCTAGGGTAAGTTGGTGACTCGTCAAAGTATAAAATAGTATTGGAGCAATAATTACAGTACTAGGAGTATATAAATAATAAACCTACAGAGGTATACATAGTTTGAAATACTAGGATACAATTAGGCATTAGTACATGGGTACATAAATTAAAACCATTCAAATTTATACATAATTTGAGGTACATGGATACAATTAGGCATTTAGTACATTATAAAATCTCTTGGTCATCAAGATACTCTTGAATAGAGTAGTATGCTTTATCTGTAATTATTTCCTTTATCTTTGTTTTGAAACTATGGAAATTGATCGAGTTATTTTTTAAGTGTGTGGGAATCTTACTATACAGTTTTATACCTATGCCATATGGACATTTTTCATATAGTTTTAGTCTGTGCGGTGGGTATATTAATTGCAGGACATTTCTGGTTCTGTGGTTGTGTGCCACATTGCCTTGATAATACAGATTGAGATTTAATCTAACATGACTCAAAATTTCAAGTATATAAACAGAATACAATGTAAGTATTTTCAGCTTTTGGAATATCGGTCTGCAAGATTCCTGTTTATTCAGCCCAATCATATACCTTATGACTCTTGTTTGGTTCCAAAAAAATAAAATAGCACCTGCGCTATTCCCCCATAGCGTTATACCATATTTCATAACAGCATAAAGACATCCATAATAAAATGTCTATTTGGTTTGATAGGTAGCTATTTTAGATGGACATGCCATTAGATAACACTCTCCCTGTCATCGCTGAATCATTTATTTTACCGCTGTAGCATTTTCAGGCTTAACATGGTAGAACCACGTTGCGATAATTTGGAAATTATTTCACGTTGTAATATTCCACAGAAAGTTTCGTTTCTTCCGACCCAGGGTTTCGACTATTGCCAGTCGTTATCAAGGTCACCCTGGGTTGGAAGAAATAAAACTTTCTGTGGAATAATACAAAGTGAAATAATTTCCAAAATAAGGATCAACTACTTGAAATCATCCATCTCTCCATATGAATCACGGACCCTTCACATAGTACTAAAGCCTCCTTCTCATGGTAAAATTTCGTGTAAAATTTAAAACATCTACATTTACATTTTCATATTACCCAGCGAGTTGCCGCAAGAACAGAGGAATAGAACTACAGGGTCCTAAGTTGGCAACGGCTATAATTATTTTTTTATATAATGCGCCATGTTCTGAGCAGTTCTGAGCGATTAAACAATGGTTTAAATGGTATTATGGTAAAAATGGTATTTTGATCATCATTTCTATTTTTTATATTATTTCGCCTCAAAGTCGCTATTCGTCCTTCTGAAGGACGTTCGGTGGTTTCACTCAACTTAAGAGAATTCGACGAAACTTGCTGGAAGCATTACTTATGTTGCCTTAAATCTACCTGATGTTTTTCAGAATTATTTACCGCAGATTACTTAAGATGTTTGATCGTGAAGTGGACAAAAAATTACTTGGGTTCTTATGAGAACACAAGGTACGAGTAGCTTAATTCATCAAAAAGAACATTTTTCTAGTTAAGAATAAGAGAAACAAAAATGATAAAATAAAATATATCAAATGATTTTCATACATTATTCTATTGATCATTTAAATTATAACTGTTTTTTTATTCTTGACTAGAAAACGTTCTTTATGATGAATAAAGCAAGTCGCACCTCACGTTCCAATTAGAACCAATGTAATTTAATGCCCACTTCCGCATCAAATATCCTAAGAAATCTGAGGTACAAAATTTTGAAAAAATTCAGGTGCTTTAACAAAATATATTTAATGCTTCCGGCAAGTTTCGTCGAATTCCCTTAAGTTGAGTGAAACCAACGAACGTCCTTAATGATCACCCGTTAAGCAAATGTACCTGGAGGTTAACGTTTAAACGGATTCTACTTACCCGCAAATCATACTTTATGTTAGGTATTACTGAACAACTCCCTCATTTTTTCCTAACGCACCAACTATGCAATTCGCCAAAAATCACTGCCGGAACCATAAGGATTACAGACTTTACTCCGAAGGAACTCGCGAACATGGTGGATGCGGGCAAAAATAAAAAAGGTAAAATAGCGTACAAGACAGCCAATTTGGCCACTCTGCGTGTGATATGTGACTGAGGAGTTTGGCAGGGGGTATTAAAACACCAGAAATGAAGAAGAGAGGGAAAATGAGTTGGAAGAGAAGGACGAATAAGTGAACAAGAAGTAATTGTTGTGCATATATCTTCAAAAGATACACACTACGGTGTTAAAATAATATCAAAAGTACTTGTAAAATTGCTACTAAAAGTAAAAACGGATAATGATGTGGAGGAAAAGGTAGGTACATACCACTTGAACGTAGACTGTGGATTGTTATATGAAAGAGTTGAATAAATAAAATGGACGGAGATAAGCGCCGACGAAAATTTCCTGTGAAGGTCGTTAAATGAAAACTCTCTAAAGCAGAAGTGATATACTGAAAAACGTATTGGAAAAAAATTTAGACATAAGACAAGTACTCGATTTTTTAAATAGGGGTATACATGATTGGAACCGGTTGCCTTATGTACTTTTTGAGCCCTTACCCAAAAGGACGTTTAGAATTTTTAAGATAAATTTAATTTTTATAGTTTAACATACGTTAATTAATAGTTATTATGATTTTTTCTCTTCGCATAATCATATGATAAGATTATTTTATGTGCATGTCTTCTTTATTTGCCACCAAGCATTTACCTACTTTCAATGTAAATTTGAATACATAAATAAATAAAGGCTTCTCGAAAAAAATAGTTAAGAGAAATTTAAAATTACTGAGGACGACTGGAATATATTACGCAAAGGATATGAAAAAATTAAATAATATAGAAGATGAAAGAATAGAGAAAACGGAATACTTACAAAACGTTAATTTTGAGGGACATGAGGATTAAGAAGAATTAACCAATTACTTGGTTGAAAAACTGAAAGAAGTCGATAGTTCTTAAAAAAAAGTCTACGTCATTGCTGACTGATTAAAAAATGCAACATAATTTCATTTAAGATAGTTCATAACACCATTGCACAGTTGATTCGCCATGAAAGTATCATCTGCATCGAAAGGAATTCGAACCCAGATGTCCCTTTGTGCACCTTTTCCTTACAATTTGGAGACCCGGGTTCAACGAATGATCAGATAATATTTTCCCGGCGAATCCATCACATTTGTATATTAAGTATAGTTCAATAATATTAGCATTTTTAAGTCCAACATTCTTTAAATTCTTCCGGAAAAGTTTTGTAGCGCGTCACTATGTACCTACCTACAATATATTTTATTTTTTCAATTTTCGCGAATAAAATCAAATGTTTTTAAAAATCATGTACGCTCACAGTTGAGGGTTCCCTTACTACCTTGTTTGATTCAGAACAACAAGGAACGGAGCTGACTCAATTTCCACGATATTGTTTTAATAAAATGGTAAAAAAGGATGTTTTTTTATCAAGCACGTAAATGGAAAATTTCACCGCTAGCAAAAGGAGCACTTCTCTAGTTTGCCTACCTGTCACACCTATACCAAGTAGTCCCAGGCGAGATATGAAGTTGACTTTTGGAACGAAAACAGGTCATGACCCAAATTCTATCGCGAAACTAGGGACGACTTCAAATGAAACTTTCCAAGGGTCTGTTCCTACTTCACTTTAGTGAATTTTTACCCACATAAAAAAAACGAATTCGTAGCAGTGGTTTATTTTCTCAATTTTTTAGAAGCTTTCATATCAGATATTATATATCAAATTGTTACAATTGGATCGCTAAGATAATGGAGTTTTTAGTTCGTTCTCACAATTTTCTTTGGAACTTTATACATAATACATGCGTTTTCGTCTAAAAAAATAGCTCTCTCGCAACTCATTTCAATAAAATAAGTGTTAATGTCCCTGCGTTCGTTTCCGCGGGGCTTGGATGAAGGCTTGTCCACAATTCGGGTTCCCACCGCTTTCATTGTTGTCTTAAGTCAACAATGAACGCCCCGGGAACCCGAATAATGGACAAGCATTCGAATGCAAATGTCCTTCGATGCCTCAGTACTGATTTACGTCAAAAACACAAGGGCTGGCCTTTAAAGCATTAGGGTTGACGATTTTTGTGGTTCTGACGAGTAAACTTTGACAGTCATACTATAATAAAATTCTTACTACCATAAATTTCATCATTTTTAAAATTACACCATGCATTGGGCACACCAAGTTTTTTTTATTTCCTTGAGCGATAATTTCATTATTTTTCTTTCACTCGTTAATTGTCCACAGTGACCCCGATTAGTGAGTTCATTATAAGATATGGTAAGGTTCGAAGTTATTTAAACTGGCACCTACATTCAGAAAATTTAATATCGCTCGCAAAGCAAAAAATTGTATGAAAAAACCAAAGTATGGAAAAAACAATTTGAATCATTCTTTGCTACAAACAATTTCACAGAGAGAAAAAAACTGTTCCCTTCAACAAGTCGGTGTCTTAATTAATAATCTGGGAACGGTTCCAAAAGAGAAACGTTGCGTATTCGTAAGAATGTTTCGTGTCTTCACTTTTAGTTGAAAATTTCCTATCCCCACTGTCACCATAGCTTAAAAGAGGATTTCCCCTTCGATTATAGTTAGTGTAATTTTGGCTGTAAACCACGCATGACATGTATTCCGAGATTATATTCAAAGCATAATTTCATCGAACCAAAGGCCGATGTGAACGACGGCCATCAACGCAAATTCCAACTCATCGAGTGTTGAAAACATTGGTCTCTATGGAGACGCTTGTGATCTCCAAATTGCGTCAGCCTTCAAAGGTAACCGTTAACGTCAAAGTTCCTCCTCGGGGCTGGAATTAAGATTGATATATCCTGACTTAACGGAAACCAGCCGTGGCGTTGGATTTTGTGTCGTCTTCCTGTCAAAGAGGAGTGTATTACGATTGACGGTATTGACAGCGACAATTAAAGGTTAAGGGTTAAGTGGAATTAGGGGGTATCCCACAGCATGATGAGATGTGGGATAGCCCCATTATTCCATTCAGATTTCAGAGACTACTTAAAACACCTTTAATATTTTTGTTTGTTATGTTTAATTAAGGCTTTCCAAGTCGTTACACAGCAGTCCCACAGCCTTTAGCAGGCCCCTTCGTCAAAAACTGTAATTATTATCGGATTTCCACCCACAGCAGACCGCTTTGCCTCCATTCGTAACTTACAGCGTTAGTTCAAGATATGTAATCAAAAAGTATGTTCTAAAGTGTATGGTAGTCTTTGTAGGGGTTTGATCTGCTACATTGCCATTGAAGTGATATTTCATGTACGCTGATTGTTGGCCCATATTCATGAACTTGAATCTACGAGGGTTTGTTTATTTGTTTACGGAATCACTTGCAAAACCGTACACATCTGACTTTCGGTTCAAGGCCATGCAATCAAAGAGCGAATAATTGACTACATCACTATTTATTTCGCGTTTTAATGCGCTTCCCTTTTGGAAAATACCATAGAAAATTGAACTCCCGTTTTCCCTAGAAAGTTGAAATGACTATAAAATATGGCTCTAGGGAATAGTTTGCCTAAAATACATTTTCCCTCGGTAATGCGTTTGAAGGTGGGTTGCAATGGCTTAGAATGTATTTGTTTTACACCAAACGTAGATGACTGTGAGAGGTGATTTTTATCATCGTTGAAAATCTTTTTTATTGAAAAATATTCCGTCAGTCTCATTACGACAAACTCTGAGGATACTGGGACTATTAACGGTATTTATTTTACGGAGTCATCCGAAAGTGCTCATTAGTGCGGAATTCCACAGTCTCATTGCAAGGGTGAGGTGAAAAGTTCTCGGCCTTACACAGAAATGGCGTTAGTACCAATGAAATTTTGGTTTTGTTATATTCGCACACGTTTCCCAAAAATGTCATTCAAATTTCAAGTTGAGCTGCCACATTGTATTGTTGACTTTTTGAAGTAGACGTGTTGTGTGTGTTTCGTTTAAATGGATAAACTGGAGTATCGTGCTGTCATAAAACTATCCATTTTGGGCGGTTTATCACCAACGAAAATTCATCCAATGTTGGTGAAGGTTTATAAGGACTCAGTTCCTTCATTATCGACAGTTAAGAAATGGGTGGCAGAATTGAAACGTGGCCGAAATTCTCTTGAAGATGAACCATGTGAAGGACGTCCCAAAACTGTAACCACAAATGAAAACATCGAGAAAGTCCACAATATGATATTGGACTAGCGGCGATTAAAGGTGTATGAAATAGCTGAAGCCATAGGCATATCAGAGGAAAGAAAACGGTACATTTTTCATGAAAAATTAAATATGAAAAAGCTTCGTGCATGTTGAGTGCCGCATTTGTCAAATGCTGATCGAAAGCAAGTGCGTAAACAAATTTCTCAGCAATGTTTGGACCGTTTTCAAAATTATCGAACAAATTTTGTGCGCTGATTTGTTACTGTCGATGAAACGTAGGTCCACCACTACACGCCAGAAACTAAATAGCCATCGAAGCAATGGGTGGAAGCCGGCGGACCTGCCTCAAAAAAGGCGAAGTCGATTTTATCTGCCGGAAAGGTGAGGGCCAGTGTTTTCTGGGATACAAAAGGGATTCTTCTTATTGATTACCTTGCAAATGGTAAAAAAATAAATGGCGAATACTGCGCAAGTCTTCTGGACCAACTGGATGAGAAAATATGTGAGAAGAGGCCTGGGTTGCAAAAAAAAAGATATGATCTTTCACCAGGACAATGCCTCTGCCCACATAGTTGCTTTGGCACAGGGACAACTGAGGGATTTGAACTAAAAATAATTGGAAAATTCACCCCATTTACCAGATTTGGCATCCTCTGACTTCCACCTATTCCCACATTTAAAAAAAGTTGTGGCTGGAAAACGTTTCTAGTCCAATGAAGATTGTTATGGCAGCCGCAGATGGTTATTTTGCAGACCTTCCAGAATCGCACTTCCGTCATGGAATCTACTCATTTGAAAAACGTTGGACAAAGTGAATTGACATACAGAAGGACGATGTGGAAAAATAAACGCATTTTTGACATAAAAATTAGTCTTTCATTGCCCGGCCGAGAACCTTTCATCTCATGATTAGTTATGATTACTCTATGGTTGTAAAAACGATAAATGTGCAGAATATTTGTTTTTGTTTCCATGAATATATATTTTTTCCTCAACAGTCATTCACTCGATACACTACACACTGCACTCTACGCAATTGCTGGTTATATTTTTCCTATACCTGAAGGTTTTTCCTAAAGTAGCGCTTTGTTCTACGGAAATTACTGACCAAAGTCTTTAATTTCTGAAGAAAAAAGTTCTAAGAAAACAATTCCCTAGAATTTAAGTTTAAGGGCATTTCCTTAGGTAACAACATTTTTCTAAGGCATTGTCAAATTTTTCCTTATGAGGATAGGGAGATATGAAGGGAGATATAGAGGCTATAAGAATAAAACTAAGATTTCTAAAAAAACAAACTTTCACTAACTTTGCGGCGACCAGCAGATGACGCTTATTTTCACAAAAGGCAATCAAGTTAATTAGTTTTCTGTATATAAGTAGAGATTTCAGTCCTTCAGAAGGGGAAGACGTTTTTGAAGTATTGAAAGTTGAACTTGTAGCTGTTGGTGCATAGTAGTAATTACGGGATGATACTTAGATCTAGTAAAAGGTGAAAGGTAAGAGAGGAGTGGAAACCCTTGTCGATGTTAAGATGTAAGAATTAAAGTGGGGCGGACCGCTTGTCAAGTATGCATGATTGGCCGATGTCCAGGCGTCAGTCAGCCAATCAGATGGCACTGTTATTAAATTAAACTGCAGGAGTTGTACTGTCCACTTCTATTTAATGTACATTAATACACAACACGTTTTTCAAGGCTCAGGGCTTCATCATCATGTATACACTCCCTGTAGTGTAGTGTAGCGTAGTACACTTCCTATAGTGTATACCTAATGATGACGCCCTAATCGTTGAAACACGTGTTGTGTATTATTGTACATTAAATATAATTGGACAGTACAACTACTGCATTTTAATTAAATCACTGAAATGCAGTTCCACCACGTAACGCCAGATACGTTCTATTTTATTCAGTATTGTTATTGTTGTTAGACGCAATAGAAAATCAATGCAAGGCAATCACAAAGCAAGTTAATCATGATAAAATTATAGTAATAAGATTTTCCGCACGATGATGGCGAGATTAAAGATTTTAAAAATTGTAGAAAGGTAGTAAACATTTTAATTAGCCATGAGTGCTAACATAATGAACTTCTACAAATTGGGGCAAACAAATCTCAAGTTTACTCGCATAAATGAAAGCACAAGTATTAACGAATCGCTAGATCACTCTTGCCTGGACGTAACCTTGGCAATTATGCCTACGTATCTCCCGTATGGTGGCGCTCACTTCAATTTTCAGCCGTTTGGTTCAGCTGCCCTCAATCCATTAATTTGCGTCTTTCGATGGCATTCCATTCGATGGATTCCATCCACTTCCGCCGCGTCACATTTCGTCCACTCCATTTCGTTTCCGTGTGATTTCCGGCTAGCAACGCAAACGACGTCACGTCGACTCTCGTTTATTTCGGCCGCGCGCCCAACCATCCCAATCTATTCCCATGGCAACTCCACCTACCTCCACATAACTCTGACGTCACGCCCGACGCATCTTATGCATATGAAAAAGAATGTTTGCTTGTCTGTTTGTCTGTTATACAAATCTAGAGTTTTACTCCGGTCATGCTGAAATTTTGGAGACTAATAGTTCAAGACAAGAGAATAATTATAAACTATTTTAAAAATATCTCAGGGCCGCAAAAGGTCCCAAAAAAGGGTCGGCTCTCTGGTGGTCTACGCTACGCATTGGGTTTTGTGCAATGCTTTCATCTTTTTTATTTTAAAATTACTTACGTTCAAGATAGAGGGTTGGGATTTTTTAATCAAATGGCTGAAAGAATGAAGGTAATAATACTTTCAATCAATTATCTTTTCCAATTCGTATTTGTCTGAAACTCGCGTTTGTATCTGCAAAAACGCACATTTTTCGCTGAAACCAACAGTAGCATATTTCCTTGACAGCCAGATTTTGGTCTTTAACGCATTTAAAATTCATTTTGCTAAGTTAAGCTGATTGGTAATGCTTAGAATTGGGTTTTTTTGCGGAGTGGTTAATTTTATTGCTATTTGAAATAACTTTCACTCAAGATAGAGAGTTAAAACTTATTTTATCAGATACCGGAATGCAAGATACTGAATGAAGTGTGCCAATTCAGCTACCAATATATGTATATATTTCTCCGGTCGTTTATACCTATCCAATCCAGAGAATACTTTCTGCCCTGAATAGGCTAAAAGTCTATAGCGGGGCCCACATTTATTGTTGTTTTATCTTTTATTGTTATCATATGTTCTTTTTTTATTTTTTTTCCTTCTTTTTTTGGAGGTATCGAAAATGTGGAAATAAACCACATGTGAATTGAAATTGAATGCAATGTGATTCCCTGACGTCATAGACTGGATGTTGAAAATTTATAGATAAATCAGTAAAAGTAACACGTAATAAAAAAGTGTTATAACTGGTGGTACTCAACCACCCGCATCATACTTATGCCACCTAATTGAGGGAAAACATTTCTTTTCCGAGTTTTATTTATAACGATGAGTAAAGCAGGTTGCATATAGTAAGTAGGATAGGCGTAGATATGACGGCAACATTTAATTTTACCCAAATTAGGTCATAAAACAATTTTTTACATGTTTTAGTGGGAAAAGTACTTGAATTAAAGCAAAAATCAGGACTTGAATGGTATTCCACAAAAATATTGTGAGTGACTGATAATTCTTTAAAAAGGAAATATTTTGCTGGAGCACAATAGGCAACAGGACAGATGATCATTTATTTCAAATTGAAATTAGATACTTTGCAATAATATTCCTTTTGAGAGGATAATAGAGAATAATAGGTTTATAAGTATTTTTCGAATGAAATGAACGCTACCCAACAAGGAGATAATATAAACGTAGCTATTAGTATATAGTTTTACAGAAAGAAAACAATGGAAATTGTGTAACTTTAATTATATATTCCGGTAACTATATACAATGCAATAATAAAGTGCTCAGTAGAAAAAAATAACAAAAAAATCCAAATAGAATAAATATAGAAAATTCATATCTCTATAAAAAAAGGTGCTAAAAGCATGATATACTGAGATACACAAGGACATAAAATGAATTTCGTCATTATGAATTGTATTTATTCAAATTATGCCAATATTCTATTGTTGTGACTCTATTTCAGAATTCTTTCTGAAATTAAACAGTCAAGCAAAGTCAAATTTTGAGGATACCGGATCTAGCCACGGTATTAAACCTTTTACATTGTCACCCGCAAGTGCACACAAGTGCCATTTTTCATCTAGGTATGTTCAACAGTCCGACAATGAGTTTAAAAAATAAATTCTTCCCGTGATAATAATACACTTTAGCCTAAAGAAGTTAGTGAATACCACAAAGCTGTGATTGAGAAAAATTATGTCTTATTATTTGAGTAACTCGGATAACTAAAGCAAGCATCAATATTTACTTTTAATTAAGCGACTGACAAGAACGAGTAGAAAAATTAATTCGTGAGGGGCTGCTACTAAGGTCAAATTAAAATGTTTAACAACGTACAACAGCGATTAATGCAACAAAAGAACTTTTAATTTGAACGGACGCAATTCCACCTTACTATTATTATTTTTTATAATTAAATTTTATAGAAACATTGTGTTGAAAATTACTTAGTTTTCTCTTTACCGCAAGGTATAATGCTTCGGTTGTTTCAGCAATGTGATTGCGAATGTTTTGAATTCCCATATACCTAATCGTAGAAGTGATGCGCTGACTTAATTGCGAGTAGAAAGAGGATAAGGGGAATTTGGATGGGATTATGGGAAAAAATTCAGTGAAAACTTTAAAAGGCTGTATTTATTCCGTCAAAACAATTTGTTTACAATTTGGCAACAGAATATATCATTTTCGTACCCAGATAATTTTTTTATTATCCTTTGTGGTGAATTCATGGATATATAATAGTCTGATAATACACCAGTACCTGGTTACCGAGCGTAGCTCGATGTTTATTTGGTGTACTAAGAACTTGTATGCTCCTATTCTGCTACTTATTGTCTAATTTAATTATATTGGGCATTCATATAGTGCGATTAAAGGTTATAACAAAACAAATTTTATGAAGCATAACGGATATTATTTTTTTAAATATAGTAGTGATGATGCAATTAGGTAGAATAAAGCAAACTCAAAAACACAACCAACACAAAAATGTTCTTCTAACGAAATTCTGAAATCATCAATAAATTCAATATTTACATTGTTTTTACTATTTCCAATATTCATTGATAGACAATTTTTATTATTAGATTAAAAATTATTCAATATTTCTTTCCATGCAACGTTTCTAGTGTGTCGAAGTTATTGATTCAGGACGCTCTTGGGCAAATTGTTGCAACGTTGATCCATCTTCAAAAGTTGTACGAGCTGCTTCCGCAAAATCGGGGCATTCAGGATTGCACGTCAAATTGTGATAAAGAAGTGTGATAATCCAAGTCGAACGACAATGGCCATAGCTTCTTCAAAATGTTCAGCGTAAAAACGTGTAGATCCAGGGAACGAAGAAGACAAAATAATCCTTTCACCAACAACGGCATTCTTTTTTTCAGCCAATTCACTCAAAAATTGAATCGCTCTTGTAGTTTTCTGAAGGTATTTTTTTGAATTTGTTTTAATCCATTGGATACGGTAATGTTCCACTCTTATATAAGTATCAACCAGATATTGCTGAAAAAGCCGACCGCCGAAATGCAAAGCATTGAACTTCAAAAGGCGGAGACCAGGATTTCTTAGGTTGATGTCTGAAGGAAAATATTTGGCAAGTTAGGCAAATATCGGTACTGAGCTAGTTCAAATCTAGTCAAATTTTGATAACTTGTACAAAGTGTTCTTAAAGAAATATTAAGGCACAGAATCCAAAATTGCAAAATTTGGGTAAAATAGTGGGTAAGTAAAGGGCCCAACACGACTGTCAATATTGTTCATGGCAACTAAAGATTTCCCACGTTTACGAATAATTAACTCTTTATCTGGAAAACGTTGGTCAGCGTTGAGGGTAACAATGCCACAACCTTCATTCTGAAAGGGGACGTTAAACCTTTTGAGATAAACGACATCAGGCAATGCAAAAAGCAGCTTAAGATAAGGCGGCTCTACACCTTCAGCAGCAGCGCGTCTATTAGCTTCTTCTTCTACTTCCCGCATTATCATGAATCTAAGAGCATACGGATTTTCAGATCTCAAAATATGTTCCAAGAGACTAATGAGATTCTCGCTGATACCATAATTAATGGCATTATTTATGCGTGCACTAAGAGCATCCTGATTATCCAAATGTATATCTGTCAATATTGAGGCCGTTCAAATTTTCCATCATCATTTTGAGTAGGGTGAGCTGCCACATAGTTTGTGATAAACTTGACTGCTAGCAATTTAACTATAAACTCCTCGACCTTTGACTGTTCGATCTTCATCTACGGTGAAAGCTATCGCAAAACATAAATTCAAATTTCGAATCCTTTCATAAAAGTCATCAAAAAATGGATGACGTCGAAGAAACGAACGCGTTAACTCGTTCGGAAATTCTGGATGTGGTAGATCTATCTTACCATGCAAGAAGCAGTCCCCAAACTCAATCTCAATGAATTCGATTTGACACATGTTCTTCGGGAAAATGCAATCTTTCATAGTGAATATATGGAAATCTAAAAGTTTGCAAACTATGGTAAGAAATATCAGCCGTTTTAGCTGCCTTGTAAGAACTTATTCGGTTTAGCCGTAATGCTTGTTGTTGTCTTGAAATTCTCCGGCGTTGTTCTTCCAATCGTTAATGATGACCATCATCATACTCTTTTGTACGCCTCTGAGCCGCTCGTCCACGCATGTCTTGAATCCGCTAATTTTTTTGTGAGTCTGATTCTTCTGTTCTTTGGTTATTTTGTCGTTGCCATGTCTTTTACAAATGTAGTTCCCTTTGTTCGTTTAATTATCCGCTTCTCTGAATTCGTGCAATATCACGTATCATTTCTAAATGCTCTAGACGATCATCGGAAAACTCATATTCTTGTCTCATTCTTTTCTGATCGTTCCTCTCTTGAGAGTAAGAATCATTTAGTTCAATCATCATTTCAAATAACCTATTTTTACATGTGGTTTTTGCTACCCGGCTTGGTCTTGCTTATGTCAGACAATTTTCTTCCTTTTTAGGAATTAAACTGCTTGAGGAACGAGGTATTGAGTCATCAACTTGTTCTATTTGCTCCGGAATAAAATTCTTTGAGTTATTGGGTCATCACCTTGTACCATTTGCTCCTGAAATTCTCTTTCAGGTTGCTCTGTAGATCGGATTAATATATTCTACATTGGACTCACGTACACACTTCCAATATTACGTGATCAATACCATTTACTAGGTAGCAGCCATTAACCACACATGGAGAGTTTGGGTTGAAATATATTCCAGCTAAAATTTCAAAGTACATCGGTTTAAGAGATTTTTATAAAGAGGCGTAAATGTCTCAGCCATGAATTTCCATTCCATGCCTATGCTGCGCTTTCCAAGTAAATAACATATTCAATTGTTGAAGTCGTGTAAAAATTTTAAATTTTCGAGCTAAAAACTAAAATTCTAGGAAAATGCGATGGGTACACGGAAATTGAATGTACGAATCAAAACATTTATTCTTTTAATCTAAATGTAACATTTTGAACTTTGTATCAGGAGTGTAAGCAATTGAACAAAGCAAACAAAGAAACTTCTGTTTAACAAAAATGGAGTAGTCTAGCCTTTATACATGTTAAAAATGCAAATATATTTTGCCCAGTATCTTGTAAAAAAGAGTTTTCCCAGGGTCAATAACTAGGTAATTCGCTTTTTCGTACCCTATGTTAGTAAATTTGAAACTTTCATCAAAATGGCTAGAGCCGTTCTCGAAATAAAATGTACATATATATACACACACATATTATAAATACAAGATTTGCTCGTTTAATAGTATAGGATATGATACACGTAAGTGCTGGCTTAAAAATAGAACAAAACCGGTATATTACACTTTTTAATGGAAAAAATGACGTCATATCTACCTCCGTTCAGCTTTAATCATCCAATATGTCTTTGGCTGAACTGAAAGCCTCTGAACCTGTATACAACATTCTCTCTAATTCCATGCGTGATAACGTCGTCAGGTAATTATTTATTTAATACACACAGGTAAAGGCCCAATCGCGTCCTTTTTCCAACAATTAGAATGAATATCCAAAATTAATCCGTGGACGAACACAATCAATCTCTTGGTGGTGGAAAATTCCATCCAGGCGGGACTCGAACCCATGACACTTAAAGCAGTTTGAGAGAAAAATCACTTCACCTAGAATTGTTATGAATTTGACCTCATTAAAAATAAAAAACTGTCATCTTTCCAATTATATCAAAATATTAACCCCTTAACGAAGTACTTTTCGAGCGAGTTGCCTAAAATGGTAAGCTGTTTTACATGGGATAGATTACGGCTGTGCGTTCCAGAGGGAGAATATTGAAAAAGTTTGAAAATTAAGAATTAATTCATATAAAATATATCATAATTTAATACTTGAGAACTAATAATACCTCAAAATTAACCCCTAGTAAAAAAATTGTAAACAATTGACCAAACACAAAATATAGAGCTAATAAGGTATGTAAAAACAACTATGTGTATTTTGACGTTAATCTATGTCCAAAATTATTTTTAAAAATGATGTAAGTGAAGGGTTAGTTTTAACAAAAGGATGCAAGTTCAGTATTGTTTAGAAGCTTTTTAATGTTTTCCATAAATTCAATGTTATAATGTGTGACAATGATACATTATAATTAGTACGAAAGATATTTTGATGACTTTTAGGCATAGTCTTGACTTTCTGAACCTCCTGCTCCTTTCTCAATGATAAATCTACCTGAAAATCGAGTTTTAACATTAGTCAAAATTCCCACGCATATTAATTGTATCTATTTAATAGATTTTTTTTGTTTTAATCAAAGGAACATACATCATGGCGGGTGGACTTACATCCTTCTCCGCTTCAACCCCGCACGGCTCTTGCACGGTGCTGACATCTTCCGACTGCTCTACAAACTAGGGAAAAATTTTCTGACACTTACTACCTTGTCTATCTTATTACGCCTGGCTTGTACTTCGCCTTTCTCCGAAAAAGTCATTTTTTTATTTTTTTTGGCACTTACATCCTTTTCCATTTTTACTACACAATTTCCGAAACGTCGGCCAAATAGATGTAAGTATCATATTGATAAGGACCTAAATTCCTGATTTTAAATAATATTTTTTTAAAAGAGGTGTACGTACAAATCTGCCAACTTGAAAAAATTAAGAATTCCTAACACCTAGATTTCGTCAAAAAATTAATGATGTTTAGTTTGTATGTATCCTCATCTATTTATAAAAAAAATAATCAATTACTCACCGCAGTAATTTTTACAGAATCACTAAAAACAAGTGCTGTTTTGAAGGATTGTTAGCCCTACGGCGCTAAAAAATGAGTCAAGTTAGAAACTTATGTAAATATATTTTATAATTATTGAGCATTTTGGTTATATATATATGTACATTTTTTCACCATTAATATTAAAATATTTTCTTCACACTTCTTACAGCTGAAATTAAAACATAAAATTCAAATATGGTCCCCGTTATGACTAGGGAACTATCTTGCTCAAATTATCTTAGTGAAGAAATAACACGCAATTTTCCATAAAAATAAAATATACTTTATACACCACGACGCTTAAGTTGGCCGGCGTGACCGCCGACACCTAGTCCAGTAAGCGCAAATTAAACGCAAGTAAATTTCTTGAATGCTTATTTCTGGAATCCAAAAAAATCTCAACAACACTATTACTGCTTTCCTCAGCCTTTAAAATTTCATGAGCGAAAACGCCAAATTGTTTTTCGCAGAATCGCCGTTTTAGGCGCAGCGGTGGGCATGCAAATCTAACTAGTTCCTCCGCAAGTGTCTCCTTTCAGACAGCTTAAAAACAGATGTTTCAGACATGTCTTTTTTTCATTGGAGTTTAGCAGAAAAAACTGAGGCTAAATGAACTGCCACTCTGTCCATTTTAACGTGCAGGAAAAACTTATTTCTCTTATCCAGCGACTTAGAATCTAACGCCCTCCTTCCAAACGTATTAACCATCCCACTGGGTTTACACAGGTTTTAAAGACACATCTGCAAAATAATAAATTAATAAGTTATTGATTTTACAATACTCGACTATTGATAACCCATTTGAATAACAAAACAACACATTTTATAGAGAATAAATGTCCTCTACACTTTTCACACGCCCAGGCTTTTCTCTCACTATACGATTTCTCTCTCAGCTCAGGATACGTAAGTCGTACTTCTCTTCTCGAAGCTATTCTCCTTCCTTCACTTACTAGTTTACCCAAAATCCTCCACTATATCACAGACACCTGCAATGGAAATCCCACTCAACTACATATTCCTCTGAACATTATGGAAGTCAGACAAAGAGTAATTTCATGGTAACACTCATTTTTAAAAATGTACGTAAATCTAAAGTAATACTGTTTAGCTCGACGTGGCAAGTGAATTATTTCCATGAGTTTGAGTGAATGCAGCCTGCTTATTCCTGCATGTTTTCCTCACTTCTCGACGAGAATGTGAAGTGTCACAAATAACCCGTGAAATCATGAACCCGACAATTACTCTACGCCTGATATGCAAATGATGAAGTCCACTTTGATGTAAAGAGGTGTATTTTGAATTCAAACCGTTTTGTCACAGACAGAACAATACCATTAGAGCTTTCAGAAGAAGATATATGTAAAAAATCACAAATGACCCGCGTATTCATAAAATTAAGGATAACTACAAACTCTTTGATTTATCGACAATTGGGTATATCTTCATGTTCACTCGCCGATATTGACGATGAAGACAAACACGATTTTTAACTTCTATTATGTTTAATAAATATGTTATTCGCCGTAGCTCATACATTGAATACAATTGTTTAAATAAAGAGAGCCAAATGGACATTCATGAGGTACACTCGATGTCAATTATGCCATCTTTGACCTCATACTATTTTCACCAACCTTTCATTCCCAATAAAAGAGTGGTTATTAAGGCGTTCCAACGTCTTAATTAAGCATCGCAACCTCCATATATGTATATCCACTTATTTTCCTTTCCCTTTCTCTAACCATGATCATTCCCTCTCTCTGGCCGTCAAAAAAGGCGTTGATGGCCTGGGCAACTAAGTACAGAAGTTTTAAAAACATATCTGAAACGAATTACAATATTAAGTTACATAATTAAATGAAATAAGATAGTTTATAATATGGATAACAAATAAGGGATACCAAAAATCAAGTTTTAATTGAAAATAACGCGTTTTTAGTTCTTGGAGATGTTTCTTTTCCTCCCTCACGCAACATGCGGTAACTTAACCACAGATAAATATCTTAAGCGTATGCTACCACAATTGTCTTTTGATGCTGATGTGGCTTTCGAGTTTTTCCGTAATAAAATTAAATATTTTCATGAGCATCTTGGAGGGGTGACCTGCAATTAGTTGTTTCCCAGTTTCATAATTTCTTGAATTAAGGGATTTGACAGGATTTCATTTGGCCTAGCACATACAATCTTAGCAGTCGCAAGGTAGTAATTATTATGCGCTGTCTGCAGTTCCTTCTAACTCCCATAAAATTAGACCCATTTTCTCGTCGTTCTTGCGAATTTACAAAAATAATCCACTGATTCCAAAACCTGGCATGAAGAAGGGAGGAAGTTGAGAAATGAATTTGGTAAATGGAAAGGACAGTAATTGAGAATTAACTTCACGGATTTGTGTATCGGTCTGTTTTTGTTGCTGTCATTAATGGTCACTTTCTTGAGGTCAAGGGGTGATTATACACACAGTTTTGTCACAGAGGGACATATAAACAACATTTAAACTATCACAGTATCATGTATTATTGTGTATCACACTTCCTTGTGTTACTAACAATTTCCTTCCTTGCGTTTTTTCCTCGAACTAAGGCCCTAATGGAAGAAAGCCGTGACACTTTTCCCGCATTTTCTCTATAGTTTCAGAAAATAATTGCGTCATTTGGATCCTTAACATCACTCACGCGATGTCTCATTGTAAGCGTAATGTCGTTTCTGCCTCTTTCATAAAATTATATCTTCAACCGTTGCTCCCGCAATGAGATTGGAGGCATAATGTAAATTAAAAACGAAACGGGTCCAATCATCTCTCCTTGAAGAACATTCAATGTCACTTCTGCCTTCTCTGATCTCGTACCCAACTCTTTATTTCCACAAAGATTGGTGATATTAGCATCAGTTAAATACAAAACGGGCCCGATACGTTGACGGTTGAGTAACTTCCACTAAAATATCGTAAGTTCAGATTTAAAATGAGCCTACTCTTCATTTATTCTAGCAACCACGGGTTGCTGTTTCGCGTTGCATCCTATAATAACCTTTGTGGTCACGAGACTCGGGATTATTTCGTTATATCCTTACATTGAGCCATCGCTAATTGTGCTGGAAAGCTCAGTCTCAAACGGAATCATTTCCCTTTATCCCGACTCCGCTTCCCGAGTTAATCTCAGTTTAGCGGCGTCCTATTCGTTTGATAACCCCGTTGTCCAGGCGACAGGCGCACCACACCCTCCCTTTCCTTTAACTCCTCGGCCCACCGATGGCGGAGCTGGCATTCACTCCCCCTTCCTTCTTTCGAGTCTCACCAAATTACGAGCAGGGGATGACTCCATAGTTTCATTCGGTCCACCTTTTTGTGTCTTTTTTTACGACCGTCGACCTCAAAACGACCTCATTCGCCGCGAGAATCGTTTGTGTCGCTTCGCACACACAAGGAGGAAAGTAGAGGGCACCCCCTCTGTCTGTCTCTGTTGTTTGCCAATCGGTTTAAGGGAAAAGAACGTCCATGAAGCGTGGAATGGCTTCGTCCGTTCCTTCGTGTGTGCGCTCCACGTACTCGGAGCCATCAGCGCCGCGCAATTTGCGACGGCACTGGGTGGAGAGTGACGGAGAGTAAAGGGGAGGTGGGGGGGGAGGATGCGACGCTTAAGTAAGGCGTCGGAACGCCTTACTCTCTCTCTCTTTCCACTCTTTTATGCGGAATAAAAGAGTTGGGAGGGATAGCATGGGGTCTGATAAGCTGGAAGAGACATCGGTGGTGCCACAAGGAAGCGTAATGGGTCCCATTTTGTGCTTAATTTACATCTACGTCGCCAACCGCACATGGAATAAAATTTTGAAGGACGGTATGAGGTCAGAGAAGGTATAAGTGGTATTGAGTGTACCACAAGGAAGTGTTATTGGGCTAGTTTTGTTATAAATCGACGCTAATATCTCCAATATTTATGGAAAGAAAGAGTTGGTTACGAGGTCATAGAAGGCAGAAGCGACATTGAATGTGCCTCAAGGAGAAGTGATTGGACCCGTTTTTTTTTCAATTTACATTATGCCTCCAATCTCATTGCGAGAGCAACGGTTGAAGATAGTATTTCATGAAAGAGGCAGAAACGACATTAGGCGTAGCAACACAAGGGAGTGAGACAGACAATATTTTTCAACTACCTCCCTTCTTCATGCCAGGTTTCCAAATCTGTGTATTATTTTTAAAATTTGCAAGATGGACGAGAAAATCAGTATAATTTTATGGGAGTTAGTGGCAACTGCAGACAGCGCATATAATTACTACCTTGCGACTGTTAAGACTGTATGTGCTAGGTTAAATGAAATCCTGTCAAATCTTTTAGGGTTGTGCCGATGTTACTTTAAATGATAATAATTTAGGGATTTGTAGTAAGATTATTTTATAAGAGTCCCACTTCTGAAATGTCACTAAATATTCACACCATCCTTACAATATTTGTTTAGCGAATTCTATATCACAACAGAATGAAGACAATATTCATGCATGATATCAAACTGATTCACCACCCCATATTGTCCACGCAACATGCTTGTCATTTTGACTGACTGTCATCGGCATCGGAGGAAATTTCGGTTTATGATTTTGTATATGCGGAAAACCTACCTTATTGGTAAATTAATGCATTTATCAGTGATGGCATTCAATATCGATCTGTTCATTGCATGGAAAATTCAGTGGAAATTTCTTTCGAGCACAGGAGAAGAAAATAACGAGTGGTGAATGTCACGCAAAACTAGTACTGGCTCCGCTACCTCTTCGAGCCAAAAGACGTTATTTCCCTTCGTCACGAGCCGTCGATTCATCGATGGAACCGTTGAATAATGCAATAAGCTATTTCAAAGTGGCAATACTCAGCGTCGTAGGCAGTGCCTCATGCTGGTAGAAGCTATGACAAGGATTTGTGGAAACGCGAAAATCCTTCAACTCGACCAGAACCTCCGGATTACCAGTCAGATGTGTTAGCAAGTTACACCAAAAATCCTTAAGGAGGTTCAACTCCAGCCATGTGAGTCAAAATAAATACTATATTCCACGTTTTCGTTTGTATTGTTTAGAAAAAAAAACACTAATTTTACTTATGACATACCTGAGATAAAAACTATGTTGAGGTATGAAATGAGAAGATTTTTCGACGATTCTCTTTTTAATATAACCTTTTTTCAGTCATGGGAGCCGACTACAGCGTCTTTTTCAATGTATTACATCATTTTGATTACAATTAACGCCATAATATTATGTTAAGGAACCGGCATTTAATTAGCATTTAATTCTAAAGATTCTTCATATCTTACACACAGTTTTTCGCAAAAATGGAATTTATCTTATGCATATAATAATGAATGCCATTTGCCAATGAGCGAAATAGAGTTCCTGCTCCAAAGCCTATGTAGCAATGAAGCTTTTTTGGAGATCCTCTCATTATCATGCACCTAATATGTCTAACCGTCTACCAACGCACATTGTCTCTTCAAATTCCGCCAAAATATTTCGAAGAGAATTTAACATATGGCTATTTTTTGTTAACAAGATTGAAGATTATTTCTACTTAGTTATATTTTAGTACAAATGTCATAATATTCTAATATATAAAAATGAATGTTTGTTTGTTCGTCTTCTGTGAGTTCCAATACCATTCTTCAGATTACGATGACACTTTAGTGAGTTCTTTTGCTACGCTCCCACGAAGGTTTCTAAATTATTAAATCGCAATTTTTGGGTTGTTTTTACCCCATTATTGAAAACTTTAACTCCCATAATAAAAGCATTGAAATCAATGCTGGTATTTCTTTATTTGTTTTTTTGAATTACTTGCACTCAAGATATTCACATGGGCAATTATATGTTGCATGCTCACGAGTGGGACAGCCGAAAAAGGTATTTTTATTTGCAGAGGGTGGTAAGACCAAAAATATAGTATGTCCCATAGCACTTGAATACATTTTTTCAACTTTTATTTTATGCGCAAAAAAATCATTGCCTTTCATTTATATTGTACATGTAAATGTGTCTGTTTTGTATATGTGTACCTACATAAAAAGAAAAAGAGGCATTGCAACCCATTCCGGGCTCAGCTAGTTTATAATAATTCATAATCGTCCGATAGCAAAAAAATAGTCTGTATTTGGGTATGAAATATTATTATAATTTAACCAAATATTAAGCTGATGCTTGTTCCACTTCTTGTTCCTCTGTCTCTAATTGAGTGCGAACACTTTAGTTGTACATTGCTTTCTGACTCTCTTGTTCAATTAATTGTTGTATTTCGTATTGTTTTGGCGTCACCAGCCATCTATATATTTTTGAAACTTAAATGATGACAACCTCAAACCAGATTTTTACTCAGGGGAGCCAATTTTCCACTAACTAATTAATTTTATTAATTTGTATTAATGATCCGAACGCCCCCGAACAAAAATCCTCTGAGTGCGAGGTGGCCCAGGGAAAGGAACTGGCCCCCCTACCCTGAATGTGTGAAATTCACACGCATGTAGCTTAGTCCGGGTTGAGCTCTACCCTCAACTATCCAAACCAACCTTCGGGTTGAATCACTGAGTGATGAATGATCTGTACGAAATTATGAAAGAACTATTAGATTGTGCTCTCACGCGTGGACACAGGTAGCATCAATCTGAAATATCATATAATAAATTAGATGTATAGAACATAAAGATGATATGGAGATATCTGATATAAATTAAGTCTATAAGGACATATTTGTACTGCCCGCGGATAAGCTCTCTGAATATGCACTCATGGAATAACCGCTAATCATTACAATGATTAATATAAGGTAAAAAAGACTAAATTTACAATTCAGTTAAGACCAAAGTGGTCTTCCAAAGACACATACAAATTATTGAGACAGAATGCTAAGAGTAATTATACCTAAATTACTCAATTATGTAAATTTTAGTATACCTAACATAACCACCATTTCATAATTGAAAATAAATTGTGAGAACTTATTAATAAAAAATCAATGATAACATAATGAAATGGATTGTCATTCTCCTGAATATATGTATAAGTTATAAAAAGTTTATACTTTATTTTATATGTTATAAATTGTAATTGATTAACATATATAATTTCACCAATAATTACACTGATGTAAGGGAATTATGTGAATTAACTCCACCAAAGCTCTGTATTACTTTTTGCCTACACAAGCACCTCCTGACGAGCCAGTGGCTCAAAAGGATTTAAACTGTATTTACGAAATTTCTGCATTTGTATTAAATTGAATTTATGTATTGATACCTGTATTTGTATCAATTTGAATACTATGAATAATAAAGGACGTGTAACTTATAAATAATAATAATGAAATATAAAAATTAATATTTTCCCCATACTTCACTAATTCCCGCATTAAATACCTATCGTGTAATTTCTAATTCGATTTGCAAAAAAAAGTGAAAATGTACGATTTTTCTCGTTCATATCAAACCGCGGAAAATTGTTTTCAATTTCTGGTCAGATAATGGACCAAATGCTATTCAAGTCATTTTACGTCAGAACCACCTTTATTAAGGACAAACTTTCGAAGGGGATTTAATAGAACCTGGGGTGGGATCACTGGTCCTTCTTCCGCGTTGCCCTTATCCGCAAAACGCAAACCGATATATTAGGTCAAGAAATGCACTCACAGCTAATTAAATATAAATTTTATCCCATTAAATACCAATATGCTAAAAGTGTCTATATTAATTTTTCCTGGTATGGATTATTGTTGTCTAGTATTCAACGATCTGCTCGATAAACTAGATGATATGTTACCAGGTGTACACACCTCATGTGTGCGGTTTATCTTTGGATTACGCCGACGAGATCACATTTCCCCCTACAGAGACCAATTTAAATGGGTAAAAGGTGTTAATAAAAAATAGAAGATTGTTTTTTAAGTGTTTGTTTTTGCATCAGCTGTTCGCATTTAAGGAGCCCGACTATCTATTCCAATTTTTTAGTATGTACCTAGTTCTCATAGGGTCATAACTAGAAGATATTCCTCAATGCTTTACTTTCCTGCTCATTGCACCACCAGATTCAGTGATTCATCTGTTGTAACATCAACCAATATATGGAAATAACTGTCAGTAAATGTTAAAATCACTAAATCATTTGAAAATTTTAAAATTATTATTTTTTTCTAAATTTTTAATAGTACCTTTATTGTAATCTAAGTGTAACATCAACCAATATATGGAAATAACTGTCAGTAAATGTTAAAATCACTAAATCATTTGAAAATTTTAAAAGTAAAAAGTATTATTTTTTTATAAATTTGTAATAGCACCTTTGTTATAATCCATGTGTACATCATATATATTATTACAGAAAGTTCTTTTTCTGACATTCCTTATATTATCCGTTAATACTGCACCTACAGTGATAAATGAGGTATCATTTTAAACGTTGAATCACCAGCTTCTGACGAAAAATACAATCTCAATCTCAAATTTCACTATTTACCCATTAATTTGACTGAAAAGTTTCGATAAACCCTCTTGCCTGTATTGTATTCATATGTTTTGTATATTTTTGCAAGAAAACAAGTATAAAGAAAGTACTTTATGACACACCTACTTCTCTATTTAAAACCCAATTACACCGTTTCCTTAACGTACTAATTCCCTGATAGCGAGAAAGTGCGAAATTTTCGCACGGGTTACATAGTAATTATACTGTTTGGTTATTCTTGCTGTCACACATGAACATAAATGTATGTACGCACGTTTGTATTTTTGGCACTTAAGAGCCTGTACTCACAGCGATAAATAAATTATTTACTTACTTACTGTCCTAAGAACGCACTCCGTTAATTATATAAGTGATTTAAATCACCTGACAAAATTAAAAGAATGACGATCACGTTTCTTCCTTCAAAAATGCAATAAAAAAATAACGATAACGCAAGCGCGTGCGTTAAAAAAAATATTTATCGTGCCTCAGATGCATCTCGTATTCACTTCATGGTGCCATAGTAAATGAATGAAGGTCGTGCTTGATAAGCTAAGGTCACTAGAGGATGAGTCATAACTATTGTTGGTTTACAGTGACCAACGTACTTATTGTAAGAAGTTATTCCAATGAGCAAATATCTCACGATTTCCTGGTCAACATGGAGGATATTCCATTGCCCCATCCTACGTCTCTCGACGAGAAAAGAAGGGAACAAAACACAAGAGAGACTGTGGAACAGATAAGATCAAAAATATTCTCTGCCCGCACACTATTCACGACTTAAACTTAGGTAACGTGATTGAATGCCGATTAGTAGGGGATCGAACATTAAATAAGAGAATACCTATATGGAATCGTAAGGTACGAAAGCGCAGGGGAGTTTTGAATCCATAGAAATGCGCAATCGGCCATATTGTGTGAATCAGTTTCAATTTCACAAACCGAAAACATTAGGTACATACTCATTAGTTGCAGCTTTTCGTGGTACCGTCATGGTTTAACTAAAAAAATTCAACATGGAAATAATTTCCAAAAAAGCGCCTCATTATAAATAAATATAATAGGAAAATTGCGCGCGATAGCCATGTCAAGTGGATATTTTTTTCGAAAAGAATAGGCTTCAATTTCTTGCGACAAAACGCCATCTCCTCTCTTCTTCAATCTATTGTAGGTTATATATTCAGCGAAGTTGTAATTCACTAATGAACCCGCAATTGTGAGATCCAGGTTATAATATTGGAAAAGTAATTTTTTTATTTTAGCCTTGTTAGTAGCACAAGGAAGATGTTTTCTACGACATTTCTTCAAAACTAGACCCAAAATCACGCTCAACACGAGTGCGCTAAAGAAAACTGACCCCCAGAGTCGTTCCATTCGATTATCATGTTGCTCTATCAAAAATAAGGGCGTCAATGCCACCATATATTTTTCAGTTGCGAATACCTTAATCGAAAGAGGAAGATGATCGAGATATCGAACGACCTTGCGGTATTGCCTTGCGTCGACCATCAAAAGTTAACGTGAATCATCGACGAGAAGCAATCAAAACAAAGAAAACTGACATTTGTAACAGACAATTTTTAGCAGGATTTCCGGATTAATGAGGAAGTAAGACAAGGGAATTTTGCCTGATTCTCGAGTTACACCCAAACTACATTTCAGAACACAGTCAGTTACACTCACGTACTTCCTCAACGCTGTCTTTGTTCTCAAGGGAGGCGTTTCAAAACCGCGTGCTTGAGCGTCGCTCCGAGCCCTCGTGACCCAGGCGAGTGTCCTCATTGGACATCTCCATGGAAACTCCCAGGAGTCCCTCGGAGTCGTTGTCAGGCAGCCGAATCTGGGTTTTGATTGCCGTTTTCCATTTGGCGGCAAGAATACAAGCTAATGGCCACGTAATTGAGTCAAACTGAGAGAGACCTTTTGGGAATAGATGAATGAGTGAGTTAGCCTCCGCACTTGCGTATGATCTCTACACGCTAGTCTAAGATTACATACTTGAAAAGTTTAGACCAAGGGTCTTGGGGTCAAGGGTCAAAGGCATTACTCCTATGGTCATACATTTCAACCAGAGTACTCTAGCGGTCAGGCGCTAACTATCAAAGCGACAGGTAAACTCTTTAGTTGAATATCTGGTATATTTAAGTGGGAAACCACCTATTTATTTCTCAGGGGAAACTTAAAAAGGTAATTGTATAATCAATTCTGCATCCTGAAAAATTCTGGAACCTGATTGCAGCGCAATAATGCCGTCCAGTTTCGTTTCGTTTTCGTTGCGTTTTGCGTTTACGCAGTGTACTTTCTCGGCCATCTTCTTTGTTTACTTATGGTAGCGATGGTGATGTCTCGTGTGGTCCCAGGCGTATTTTAAATGTACGCTGATAAACTTCTTACAACATAAGGAATAATTACAGCATTTTTCTCAAAAAATAATACACATATGGCAAAAATATACGATCTTTATCTTTTTCACGCATTCTTATTTTTCCATTTGCGCCTGAAACAATTGGCGCTAGTAGTAATCCATACGAGATATCGCAATTCCATCAGACCCTTGGTTTAAATCATGTGAGTTTCATGGCGACACGGCAATTTTAAAGACCCCCTTTGGATATTAGTTGAGGAGCTTCCACCGTGACAAGTGTAAGTCAAAATTAATACCGAATTCCACATTTTAATTTCTTTTTTTTTAAATTATGAATCTCATTCATGATGTCCCGGTGAAAAAAAGAAGTCGTATACCTGGGCGCCCTAATGTCAAACATGGTGGCAGTGAAAAGGAAGTCAAACGCAGAAAAGCGATGGCCAAGACCGCAGTTGAATAGTTTGAACCAGTGGAGAACACGAGAAGAGTTAACTCAAAGTTGCTCAAATGTTTACATCGTCATTTAGTCGTGTTGTTTGGTGTTCTGGTTTTTCAGTGTAAACGCGGTCTTTGCGTTTGTGTCCCTTTCCCCCAAAATTATGACTCCGGACATAGAAATCGTCAAAAAAAGACATTAAAACACTGGTACAAATACAAGGGAGGGAAACTTGGAGGGACTAAAGAAACGTGTGCCGTGTTCGGCTATACCACTTGATAATAACACTGTCACACAAACAAAATAAACCTACGAAATGAGTCTATCAAGAGTGGAGATCCAGTGAGAAACTTCAATGACTTGTCGACTTATCTATCCAGAAGAGAAAAAACGAAAAGGTGCAAAGGTCGAATATAAAGCCAGAGAGAAGAGTCCAAGAGAGCTTTGTCCAAACCGGGAGAATAATCAGTAGGCAAATGGTCGAGTCGAGGTTCCGAATTGCAGGTGAACAGCTTTTCAAGGTGCCAAATACGTGAGAGAAACTTATTTTCATGAGTGAAACCAAGAACACTGTATATACGAGTATGCAGTGTTCTTGAGTGAAACATAAACATGATAAACAAAACACTCGCAAATTCTGATCGATTTCTACCGCTAAATTGCACGGAAAATTGTGTGTTTGCACTCGCCGTATAAAGTGACATTCAGTCTGATTCAGTCATTCGTACAATATTTTCTTGCACACTTGACTGTACATGCGATCGCACGAAGGATTGTACAAACAAATGTACCGTGTAAAACGGCCTTAACACTTATAGTTCGCTGGAAACATGGAGCCAAATTTGGATTTTTCAGTTTTTCCACTGTAGCTTCTAAACTAGCAGTCTCAAATCTATTGGGTGTTTTTTTAGATCTCATCGAGGCCTAAAACTTTATCTTATCCTTACTCTCTATCACTTATAGTTCGCTGGCAACATGGTGCCAAAGTCAACTTTATTTAACACACAGACGTTGGGGGCGAAGCCCTCAAACGAGCAAAGCGAGTATATACTGTAATTATGACCGGTGTGTACAGCTACCTCGTTTAGAGTTGTTGGCAATTCTTCGAAAGCAATTGAAGGCACAATTGTGCAATAAGTTCGAAGGTTTGATTTGTTCTTACACAGTGATCTTGGTTTGTAATTTTAATCATAATTGAGAAGAATTTTAGAAATATCCCTTACGTTTACAAAACTATTGAAGAGTGACATTTTATGGATCACAAATTATTCAAGACTCATTATAAACACCAATGATAAATAGTAGCATAGAACACTGCGAACATATACTTTGGAATGTAGTTTGAAACGATCAACGTACGTTTTCATTTGGCTGTAAGAATTTAAAGCAAATTATTCGACTATAGCACTTAAATTCAATTTTCAATTTCAGTCGGTATCAGTAAGTTTCACTTGTGCAAGAAACGTAATATTTGTCGAGAATATTGAAACGAAGGTTTATCGTGTGTTTAAACAATGCAGTTATGGAAATTAAGCGATTACAAATGTTATATGTACTATATGTTATATGTATTTTATGCTGGAGGAACATCAACGGGCCACTCGACTAGGACAGACGTCGAAGTCGGCAGTCGCAGAACATGCAGCCATGGGAAATGAGATCGACTTCGGAAAAACAAAAGTAATCGCCAAGGTCAACAAGTTCAAACCCAGGCTGTATCGTGAGGCCATTGAGATCAAGATGAATAAAGAAAATTTCAATAGAGATGGTGGCCTCCAAATAAGCAACACATAGATGCCCATACTAATTAAATATTTTTCACGTACCTCTCCCTCCACCCCTCATCCCTCTTCCCCCTCCAACTCACTATTCTGAGATATATATATCCCTCACCGGCAACGGGGACATCAATTTCCTCTGGAAGAAGTGACCAGTAAAGGGCACGAAACGTCAGGCTAAACCTGATCATCACGCGGAACACCTTTTGATAAGCTCACGTACAGTCGCCGCATAAAGTCTGGCGACATCGAAAAATGGGCCGAATTAGCGAAACTACGATTTTGTGTGACTCCACTAATTCAAAAGTGAGGGGTGGGGAGGGGAGATAGAGAGGAGGGGGGTGGGAAGGAGGTGAGAAAATTTCCAGAGTAGTCGTGAATCGGAAACTCGTCTTGCGGGCTGGTGAATTAAGGGGATTAAGTTGCCGATGCCGCCAAACTTTATGCAGCGACTGTACATTCGTTTGTACAAAATCATTCGTCGTGTAAAATGGCCTTTATAGATAGATATTAATGTATAGTTTTTTTGTTACATTTCTTTCAATAAATTTTGCCACCTCAGAGTCATCTCTTGATTTTATCTCATTATTGTTTCGCCGGTTTCACATCTCGTGATCGATACTTGATGTCATACAAGCATTCCTATCGTGATCGGTAAAGATGAACTCCTCGGTCATTTGAGAGATCCAGTTCATCGATCAATATTTTAAGAAAACTTGATCTCGGGATTCGATCAATCACGATCAATCACGACCGACCCATCAATAATCAGTCCCCGCGGATAAATATCCGGTAGAGGAACATATATGAAACAGGCGGCTGTCGATTGCGAAAAGGTGCACTCCGGGCGGAAGAAGTGGGTAGTCTGCCGAGGGGCGCCCGTCTTTGGGAGGCACCCCAAGGCAGGAGGCCAGCCCAAGGTGCTTGGCTCGTGGAAATCGTTATCGGTTGGCTAGCTGGTTCGTTGGCGAAGACTTTCCGACAGTCATTTACGCCGTGAAAGATGAGCGAGAGCCTTGCCAAGGAAATGATTATCTGCGGCATGGGAGGAAGAGCAGTGAGATACCTGAAAGCCTACTCATAAAATAAAAAAATGAAAAAAATATATTTAACCATGCTTTCCTAAAAAAATAAATTTTATTAAAAAATCCAAAAATAAGAAAAACATTAACATCTTCCCAAAATATAATATTTTCTCAAGTGAATGACATTCAAGACCATATTAAGCCCAATATCAACATAAATTCATTAAATATGAAGATTTTGGTATTCAATGGAATAGAGAGCTTCAATATACAATATCTATAAAATCTTTAAATGATCTAAAGTTAAGGTTCGAAATATAAATGAGGTCACGCCCCTTTTCGTTGTGGACTTGCATAAATGGACAACTTTAAACATATTATATTGTTGAAAACATATATTTTTCTATTTATGTCCATAGGAGCGAAGTCCTTATTAGGTAGGATGTCCATTGCGTTGCTAATTTCCTTGAATTGAATTGAATTATTTCCAATACTAGGCTTAACTTTCACTCACATTATAAAATAATATTTTTAGTACGATGCTAAGATATTTCTTTTTTTTATTTTAAAAAAATATTTATTTTTTTAGAAAAGCATGCTTAATTTTTAATTTTTTTACTTTTTAGTTCCAGTAGTAAAATGTTTATAAAACAACACTAGTTGTCACGGGACGAGAGTGGGATGTTTTACCACTATTCCACCTCGAATCTCAATGAATAAAGGGTATTTCATTACATTATTATTATTAAGCTGTAAATGAAGTGGTAACCATGCAAGTAACCAAGGATCCATGGGTACATGGAGAAGCGAATTAAAGAAAAGCATGTAAAAAGAACGGACAAGGGGCAACAGTTCAACGTCTCATTTCGACGGACGGAGAGTCAAAGCAGCTTGGCTTTGAGCGTGTATACGATAGCAGATAGTATCCTGAAAATAAACAGTCATTGGGTATAAAAATTGTGGTGGCGGAACTATTAAAGATTTCCTTTCACTGTTCACAGTTTAATTGATGATAAGACGGGAGGCAAGGGAGTTGTTTAGAGTCACTATCACGTATTAATAGATAGATCGATAAACGTCTTTATTGGGGCGAGATTGAGACTATTCTTCCACCTAACCCCTCGTCAGTACATGAATACGGTGAACACGACAAACGCTGCAATATGTAAATCAAAGAAATAATACTTACTAAAAATAGGTAATAGAAATAGAATATTAACGCAACATAATGAAGTGTCAGCAAGAAGTGTAAAAAGAAATGTAAAATTGTGGAAAAAACGTACGGGTTTTGGCTGGCATCCGTCATGGAAAAAATACCCACTGCAGGAAAACACTCATTGTCAGACATGAAGGGTAGGGTGTGCTTTATTTTTATTTTTTTCTCGTATTTACATTTTCAACCTCTCAAACTATGCTATTGGAACTAGGGAACGTGAGCTCTACGGCCTCTTAAAGTTACAAGTTATAAAATTCTCCAATGGCCGTAATAAATATGCACCACTCGTCAAAAATACGCCACAATTGCTGTGTTGGTTTGCGGGAAAAAATGGGGGTAAATCCACGCCAGTGACCAACCACAACCTCTCGACCAGAAAACCCCTGTGGTGGTTTACGGGAATGTTACTTCGTCGCCAGTGACAACCACAGACACACACAATCAACCCGAATAGGGATACTTCACTGGGCTAATGGGACCCTGCTAAGGATGCCTGGGTTATGAACACACACACACTCAACCCAAAGAGGGATTCTTTGCCGGGCTAATGAGACCCAGCTATGCTATTGGGTAAAGATAGGATATCCTTAAAAATTCCGCTCAATTAGTTAGCATTTAGAGGTCGCTCAAGAGGCATAAATGCAGTGACGTTTAATTTTTCACTTTTCCTATTTCAATTTACATGCATAAATCAGAGCTAAAAGTCGGTCCTGTTTGGATAGTAACTTTGTGCATACCACTAGCGGTCTGTGAAATACTCACGCCCGGGAAATGACTCCTTAGACCCTTGATCGAAAAGGCGCGAGGGGGGCGTAGGGAATGAAGGGCGCAGGACGAGGAAACAGCTGACTGCGGCCCGCGCGCGCGCGGCCTTATGTGTGGGGCGCGCAGCAGTAGACTCCGCTAAAATATTTCATTCGTGGAAAACGGTTGCACATACGTAAAAATGGAGTGAATGTTGACCCTAAAGAACTGTAACATGGCGCATTACCCCTAGAAATTTTGTTTTTTTCCTCCAGTCGGGAAAATTGAACGTCAATGCATTTATGCCTCTTGAGCGACCTCTTAATGGTTACTAATTCAACCTAATTTATTATGATATCCTATCTCAACCCAACAACATAGTTTGAGAGGTTGAAATTGAAAATCCGAGAAAAAAAATAAAAAATAAGCCACACCCTAATGAAGGCGGGTGTGAAAAACCTGATTATTGAGGCATGAATAAGAAGATTGACCTTTTATCTCCCCACTTTCGGAAATCCGTACTCTGTTGCATCAATAAACCCGGGGACGTAAATCATTTAAGCTAGGAAGACGGCACATAAACGCAGGCTTTCCGGCTATATCGCCTTAATGTTCGTTGACGTCACACGACCCTGACATGCCGTGGAGGAAACTTTCTCCGCTGAAAGCGGAGTTCATTAAACGCTAAAATTGCCTAGAGCGGATACTGTTGTCTCCATGTGCAATTACCTAGCCTTGTATGCAAGGAAATTGAAATAGTACAACAGAGGTCCCTGCTGTGTACACAAGCATGGAGGAGGGAAAATGACAGAAAAATAGGAGTACTTGGAGTGTGGGAAGGACCACGTCTAATTTGAGCAAAACATTGAAATTAATTGGCATTTATTTTAATTATGGTTGGCAATTTACGAAACTCCACAGAATGTCTTCTTTCGTGGCCAAACGAGGAGGAAAACTGTTGCATTTCTTGGTGCTGTAAAAATGTTTTCTGCGTGGAAACGCGTATAGTATGTAAATGACATTTTTTCCCCAAATTTCTCACTAAAAGTTGAAAACAGTAGTTATGGTGTGCTCTTTCATGGTTATAAATGTATTCGAAAAAAAGAAAGCCCGTTTAAATTAGATGAAACTTTTAAAATTCAAGATGGCGGACTTTTGATTGCACGAAAGTTCCCTTTCCGCTTTGTTTCACATTATTTTGTGATCTTAGAATTCACAGCTGAAAATTTGTACGGTGTTTGTTATAAATATGGACTATAAGTGAATAAGTGAGGTTGTGGCCCAGGCATTTTAAATCCTTTGTTTTTCTACAAAACGGTACGAAGTAATTACTATTTTCGGTCCAATTGGTGGAGTTTCTGAGAAAGTCACAACTTTACTTTCGTCCAAAGATGTTTGTAATTGAATTGTAAGCCTGTTTATTCTAATTTAAAAATAATACACTGGAGGTTCTCTTCGTGATCCCTTCTTGGTCATCCTGATGTAATGAAAGTCCGTCAATAACTGAAGTAAAAATGTGAAAATTGAAAAGAAATGGCGCTTTAGTCGGCTGTAAAAACGTATTCATTGAAAATGTATCTCTGGAATGATTTTCATACTTTGTACCTTAATTTTGCCTTGACGTAGCTATTGCATGTCATCATTGAAAGTAGATCTTTTTCAACAAATCGAGCAAAAAGATTAAAATTAGTATTTCTTTTAACTCACACAGTTGCGTTAGAACCTACTTTCAAAGAGCTCTATAGTTTTTAATCAATTTCTTTCCAATGAATCATTCTAATCTGCGAAGAATTTCTAAGATATTGGTCTTGAAGGGACTTGGGGAAATGCTGTAGCTTTTCCCTACACTTCCATTGATTTTAACCGGTTTTGTCACATCGATAATTAGTTCGATATCTATGATTATTTTCGTGTTCGCGTAGGTATACACTTAAAGTAGCATTTATGAGATGGGGAGGGCATCCTTTTCCAAATCTTAACTCCCACAGACTACCTCCGTTAACATTTAGAAAGAATTTTCGGAATTTTTTAGCTATCAAACTTCTGAAATAGGTGTACGAAAAAAACAACTCCTCTTTGCTTACGTGTCCCGTTCATCTACTCTGTATGAGTACGTGCGTTCATACTAATCAGTTTTCAATCATTTTGAGATTAATTCAAACATTATTGTAAAGCACATCATAAATTTTACTATCATAAGTACATCTGCTATGCCCTGTTTAAAATATTAGAGTTGAATGATGTTTTCCTGGATAGATGGACAATTTCTAGTTTCATCATCATCAAGGTAGATATGTGCCACGCATAACTCAGTTTTAACTGTATACATTTCCTGCGCTTAGAGCGTAATTATATATCAAAGAGCTGAACGAGTCTGGTATCCTGTTTGAAAGAAGCGCAGCATGCATCCGTCAATTTCTCGTCCAAAGCCAACAGCGTCGACGCCTTTGAGATGCAGATTTCCATAACATCGCTTACTGGCAAATTAATCAACTATATCATTCTGCACAAGTGTATTCGTACTGACATTGCTTTCCTATGATGAACATTCAGTTTATCCCATGCGTCGATCTCTGACCGTATCTTTTTTTAACCTCCTCAAAGATGTATTTTCATCCCTTGCCTCACCAAGAACGCTCGAGTTATTCCATTTACTCTTAAGTCAGCCCATCAAACGTTCTACATCTATATCCGCCTCTTCATCACATACACCGTCTATTCTCACCCTCTGCCCTCCTTCTGGGCTCACGATTCACGTCAGACGACCCATTCCTCGCAACATACTTGCACAAGGTTTTTGCCATCGAGACTTTTTCCCTTTTCGGTAAACTTGCCGTTTTTTCACGTCTTTCTACTCCAAAATTTCTCAGAAGTTGGCTCGCGTCGTTCGAAAATGCTTCCTACTAAGGGATTTAATTACTTTATCTGACCTAGTTTATGCGGTGATACCCTTTCAGAATTAAATTTACCGCTTTGTCTCAGATGGATGGTGGAGTTATATACTTTTTATGAAATATTTTTTTTTTGGAGGTGCACTAAAACTTCTCGTCGTCCACTGATTCTAACTTCTGTCACCTCGTTGTTTGCTATGGGAAAGGTTTATAAACAAGACAATTGATTTAAAAAATTATATCGTGACAAAAATGGTAAAAATTTAAAATTTACCGAATGGGATATTTTCATGGGACAATAAAACACTTTTCCTGATTCCGAAAATAGTTAAATATGTGTATGAGCAGTTTTCAATAATTTTGAGATTAATTCTAACATAATTGTAAAGCACATTATAAATTTGACTAACATAAGTACATACATCTGCTATTCCCCGTTTAAAATATTAGAGTTGAATGATGTTTTCCTGGATAGATAGACAATTTCCAGTTTCATCATCATCAAGATAGATCTGTCCTGAGACAGGTTCCAGCTGAACTCCTCCAAACTTCTCCACTATGTGCACACATTTTCATCTCTTGATAACTCTTATTCTCCCTCAAATCCGTCAACATATCAAATTTTCTTCTTCCTTTTTTCGTTTTCCTTTCAATATTTCTTCCATTATCTTGCTAAGGAGGCAGTCATGTCTCATGATGTGCCCTAACCAGTTTTCTTTCCTTCTTTTTATTGAATTCATGATTGACCTTTTCTCGTCAATTCATTCCAAAACTTGGTCATTCCTCACCTTGTCTGTCCACCTCACTCTCATCATTCTTCTCCATAACCACATTTCAAAACTTTCAAGATACTGTACTTCTTTTTTCTATAGGTCCAAGTTTCTGTTCCATACAGGATCACGCTCCATGCAAAGCATTTGACTTAGGGTATTAGGTATTTTTTTGGCAGCTGACAGGCTTTTGTTTTTTCAAATGCTTTCTTCCCCACGGATATTCTACTCTTCTTTCCAGTTTACCGAAGTATAAATTCTAGTGACCCCTGTTGAATAGTAAGGAATCACTGAAGTAAACAACTGAAGCAACCTACGCTCCTGAAGTATGATCAAGCAGTACTGGGTATTATCCACATGCATCTGTCTAGAATGTTAATTTAATCAATTCTTCCGCATTTGAATGGATTTGCTGGCTATTTTAAACCAGGATAACTTCAATTTCTCTTCCAGTAGGTATATACAAGACAATCGATAACCCAAACTATATCGTGACGAAAAGGTAATATTGAGAAATTACCGAATGGTACATTTTCCGGTAACAGGTATCAACCCTAATAATTCTACAGTGGTAAACAAATTTACTAGGATTGACGCTAACTTGCGTTTATACGGCAAAATTCTAACTAGAATTTTTTTTACTATAGAGTAGAAGGATGGTAATGTACACGGGATATTAAGAATTATTAATCTGAATTATTTCAGCTAGAGTCATAATTTTCAGCCGACTCACAACTATACCATTTTGTGAGGATATTTCTGTCACTTTTGTCTCTAAGCAATCTTCCACTGCTTGTACCTTGCCGCTTGTAACCCTTGTTGCCCACAAAAAAACATGGTATTTTAAATATATCGGTTCTGTAGTTTATTTCCTTCATATTATGCCTGTGATCTTTTCTAACGTAATACGTTGGCTCTAGCGAAATATGTTGAAAGCCCGGAAAAACATTGCCTGATTCAAACTTGCATAAATAATTTAACCTTTATTTTCCCTTCGATCAGTTGGAGATACCCACCCTAATTTCTTTAACAAATCTATAAAATGCATAAATTTATTCTGTTTCCGTGCAAAAAAGTAAAGTTTTTTAAAATGGTCATGAAACCATATATCGATCGTTTGGCATGGTATCAGCCGGATGCATGCTTCGCTTCTTCTGAGTAGCTTGGTGGACTCGGTTTGCTCTTTGATATTGGAATGTCGCTCTATGCGCAGAAATAGTAATACAGCTAAAATAGAGTTGTGTGAAATACAGATATACGTAATACGCATATGTGTGTATTTTTGTCTGGACCCGGTGAAACTCCATATAATTACACTCAGTGAAATACTGATTTATAGCCAAATGACTTCCGTATGAACCTCTAATTTACGCAGTGTTTCATCTAGAGCTGCTTGTAATTTGGCTGCACGTACTCATGTAATATCCATTCATTACATCCATATGTAGGTGCCTTTAATTCGTAAAAGGAATGAAACGAAATATGATCACGATCTATTTGAATTAATGTGCATACTATTTAGTTTTGTGAAAGAGTTTTTTAAGTACCGAGTTTTAATAATAAATGAGTGTTTGTTTATTCATATGCTTGTATAATTAAATTCGAATATTGGTATCTATAATTATTTGATTTTTACTCCAAAAACACATAACTAGTTTATTCATCTTATATCGGCCTTATTTACACTTCTACCTAATGATACGTAGTGACCGCGATGTGCCATGTCAATTGGAAATGATTCTATAAACAAAAACGAATCCTTTTAACAACTATTTGATGAATTATAGATACCAAAAAAGTAAGATATTAAAATCGTTATTTCACAGATAATTTTTATTCGTTTGCGCCTCAAAAAAAATTGCGCTTGCTATGATCCGTTCGATAACTAAACACTTTCAATGTTGTTAGTGACAACAGTTGAATTGTCAGTACAATTGGTTGGACTCTATTTAAAAGCCGTAGAAGATGACTTTGAGGTAAAGTTAATATTTAGAATTATCTTCACAAAATGGTATAGTTGTGAGTCTGCTAACAATTATGAATTGACCTTAATCAGTTCAGATTTACAATTTTTAATACCCAGTTTACATTACTAACTTTCTACCATAATAAGTCGAATGCTAGTAAGGATGCTATTGTGTGAATGCAAGTTAGTGCCAACCCTAGTAAATTTGTTTACTACGCTATAGTTACAATGATGAACTCAAGTTACCGGCAATGATTGTGAACGCAATTTTCGAGCATAAATAAGTGATTTTTACTTCATCGTCAAATGGTTCATCATAGAGAATACCAGGAAAGGCACACTATAGAGCAGAAATCAGCATCAGGCATCAATTTTGTATTAATGATGAGTTATATAAAGTGATTTCTCTGCTTTTGGACCTCCTAATTCGTCACCATTGTTAAGAGAACCCTCGCATACGGGTAAGTTACAATACAATTTTAATTCCATTTCCACTAGTTTACAACTGCCATATTTCTCTTAGCAGATAAATCACAAACTCCAAGTCTTTACCACGTTCTGAAATTTCGCGTATCTGTAAATCACATATTTTCAATAGCTCTCACACAGGAGAAACTTAAGTCTAAAAATGGCTGTTTTTGACCGAGAATCCATTTTCGTTTTCTTCTAGAAAAGAAAGGATATATCCGAAACATCTTCGTCATTTTCTAAATTATTTCTAATTTTTGTTATTTTAAGTACATACCTACGCTATATCCCAAATTTCAGAATGTTCTCCTTAGTACAGGTTTTTCACGTCGAAAATCCGATTTTAAAGGAAAAATTCAGAGTTCAATTTTTGCTAAAAAGAAATGTTAAAGAAAAATAAAAATGTACAGAAATTTTCTAGAATTTTTCTGTAATAGTATGATTTCAGTTTTATTCCTATGTTAAAATAAGTTCTAGAGATAAATGAAGGATACAGTAAGCATGAAAATTCCTTAAAATTTAAGTCCGCCATGTTGGAAAAAATGACGGTCACAAGAAAACAAGTGGGGATAACATTTTTAATAAGGTAACATTCAAGTGTCAGAACAAACAGCTATATTCCCTGAAAAAATATTTTTTTTTAAATGTTCATGCAACCATTTTATTTTTTATTGGATCATTTCATATGTAGTAACCCACCCTTCAATTCCTCACCCAAAGCCGTATGTCTGTTCAACCTGCATTTAAGCCCTTGAGATACGGCTTTCCATATCACCACCTCCTGGAAAATGCATCCGGAATATCCTTCCCTACAAGGGTATCATTGCTGCTGACCTTGCTTTCTGCTGATAATCCTTCAGTTTATCCCATGCGTCAAGCGCAGACCGTTCTCACTTTATATGGACAAGCTGGCTATACTCTCGATCGTCGTCCTAGCTACATCATCTTTCTTTTACGACTCTGCTTCACGTGGCTACGGTGCCGCATCCTTTATGACTTCGCACAAGTCTCCTCTCATCAGTAGCAATTCCATCCCTTGAACATTCGTGTGTTGAGTGTGACTCGACATTAATTTTTCGCCTTGGAAAGGTTAAAAATATATTGTAACATATTTTGCACATCAACGAGAAGTTGCTCCCCAAGCAGTATGTGCATACATATATGTGAATATATACATATCCATGTATATATAAATTTATGTGCATAACTACTATCGCCACAAAAAAGGTAGAACGCTGAACTTTAAGCATTTGTGCCAAATTCCGCCGGAGCTCCTAAGAGCCGTGTAATATACCGTTTTACTCCTTGATTCTTTGACTGCAAAATGAATTCATTGAAAAGTGTGTAATTGTAAACGCTTAGCTCCTACGGTCGAAAGAGTGAAGAAAAACACATGAAAAACTAGGAGAACGGCGAAACGGTCGTCTTCTTAATCTCGTCACGACCAAAATATTTGATTGGTGGACTTCATTATTTTTTACAAATATTCTTTTAAAATTTTATTTTACATATTCCTTGATTTTTAAAATATCCGAAAGCTAGATTTCAATTTCCGAGGTGTTGAAAAGTATATGAGTATCGAAATTACGTATGCTTTTTGGAAAAAATATTGCAAAACTTAGGTGGTGTTATTTTTGAATAGTCATGAGATTAAATTCGCTGCATGTGGTTCTCTAGAATATGAACGCACCAAATTATAGAAGAATTTGATAACTGTTCACTAATATAATAATTTAACTTACAAGCAAGGAATAGCACTTGCTCTGGCGTTGTAAAACTATTCGTAATGGTAACCCCAAAACAGGTTTTCGTCTGGGGTACCTATATTCCATGATTTTTTTTAATTGTACTATATTGTACTGTAAATTCTAAATTAATGGAATAAAAGATATATTATTATTATTATTATTTAAAAAAATATTAGTGTGGCGCGTGGCATTCTATGGAGACATAAATTACTACGTTTTAAAAGGCGCCCATGATGCCCAATGATTCAAGGAAGATCTTGACATTACTTCACAATTGATATCATGAGTTTATTTCCAACACTTAAAAAATTACATTCTTTCCGTTTATTTTTCACATAGCGTGTGAATTGGCGATTATCGTTGAGCAGTGGTCCTTGCTGAGGGTTGAGCCCGATAAACACTTTCACTTTGCGGGGATTTATCGAGCAAGAGAGTGAAAACAACGTACAGTTGTTTGCTGCTGCTGTTTGGAGTTGAAGTCCAACGTGGTCAAACGACTGATCCTTAGAGACCTGCAAGAGGTTGGGTTATTTTATCGCCAAAAGTGGTGTTATTTTTTGCAAAAGCGCTGTTATTTTACCCTGAAATCGGTATTATTTTCACGACAAAATATTTAGTGAGAATTAAGTGCCCTCCTCCCACCAGGCCCACCTGTTGGCAATAAATGTTGAATACCATTGATTAGGGAAATTGTAATCAATGAATACCATGCTATATTCACATTATATAATTTTGTACATTTCACATACCTAACCAATTTTATTAAATTAAATTAAAATTGCAGTTAAATGTCCTTGTTTTCAAATGAAAAAAATGGCCAACTTTTTTCTTTTAGATTTGTTCTCCCATTTGTTAGCACAGTGTTGTAGGAGGAAAGAAATCTCTCCGAGTCCACATTTGCACAGGGGGTCAAAATTGATTCAAGGCACTTAAATGCAAATGATGGTTCAAACAATTTCAGTGCTTGAATTGCTTTCATTATATTCAGTGAACCTTGGAAATTTTGTTGCTGTAATTTTCGAAGTAATCTCCAAACCCCAACCTCACTAACTTTTCCATCTCAATTGACTCAAGGCCATGAACTTTTTTCAATTTCGAGATTAGGTCAGGGCTCACCGCCGTTCTGAGAAATAATTGAGGGTCAAAAACTATTTTCAAATCTTACTCTACTTGGACCTTCCTCTATAAGAGAACAAAGTTTTATTTGATGCCTTTTATGTCACCTGCACTAGCATTGACTTTACAGCTTCTGATTTAGAAGCTGTCGTACATTGCAAGGAATTAATAGTTTTCTAAAAATATTTCCACGGAACGGAAACTTACGTTCAAAGCTCCATGGATTTCATTGAAATCATCAAAAGATCAAAGGTCACCAAGAAAGATATTCTTGTAAGCTTTTATGTAGTTTCCCTTTTTACCAATATGCCAACGGATAAAGCGGTAGAAATCATCAAGTCTCTCACATCCAACGGCCTCCCAGAAGACGTCCCTGAAAATGGTCGAATTTTGCCTAAAAAACTCATATTTCCTGTGGAATAAAACCTTCTACAAACAGAAATTTGGAGCTGCTATGGGTTCACCTCTTTCTCCCGTGATAGCTAACCTATTCATGGAGGTATTAGAACAAAAAACGATACAATCTTATGGCAAAAAACCAGAAGTATTCGTAAGATACGTAGATGACACCTTCGCTATCTGGCCTCACGGTAAAGAAGAGCTCGAAAAGTTCCTCCAACATCTAAATGGACAAAGCAACTCTATTAAATTCGCAATGGAAATAGAAAAGGACAACCGACTTCCATTCTTTTACGTTATGGTCCAGAAGAAAGAAGATGGGACATTAGGTCATTCTGTGTTCCGGAAATGTACCCACACTGACCGCTACCTACATGCCACATCGCACCACCACCCTCAACAGAAAGCCTCAGTCATGAGAACGCTGTATCATCGAGCTTTTACGATCTCTGACGCCGATCCCATCGACGGCGAAAAACAGCACTTATTAAGGGCATTTGATAAAAATTGTTTCCGCCGTGACTACATCTTGAAAACTGCACGGAAAGAAGAAAGAAATTCTCTCGTGTTCCGAAATAAAAATCCCACTGACCCGACAGAAAATAGAGAGAAGCCAAAGTCATATGCCACTCTCCTTTATGTGTCTGGAACTACGGAGAAAACCTCCAGAATTCTATCGAAGTACAACGTAATTAGCAGATGCACATGCGAGACGAAGACGCGTACTTCTGAAAGCCAAAGACCCGCTTCCACGGAACCTCTACGGAGGAATATATGAAGTTTTGTGCAGCTGTGGACATCCATATGTAGGCCAGACATGCAGAGCCCTAAACATACGCCTCCAAGAGCATCAACGGGCAATTCAAAATAATAATTACCGCATTTCTGCCAAAGCCGAACACCATCTCAGCGGCCCCACTCATAGTTTCAACTTTGAGGAAACAAAATTACTATCAAAGGAGGTACGCTATTACCCAAGATTAATCAGGCTATAGAAATTGCGAAGAGACCAGAGAACGTCAACCGAGAAGACGGTTACACGTTGAGTAGAAAGCTTAAACGAAGTTTTCAAATTTAAAAATTCCGGCAACAATGGGAGTCCTCAATTATAAATATATAACGACGAGAGTGACAAGAAATTTTCTTACATACATTGGAAAATCAGACCAGGAAAGATCAGGAACATTCGAAACCTGGTTTTTGGAGGTGGATCCTGAATATCAAGTGGACGCGTATAGTAAGAAATGCTGAAGTACGTAGAAGAGTAGAAGAGGAACGGACGATGTGAAACACTAAAACAAAGTAAAAAAGACAAACACAAACACAAACAAAGTAAAAAAGCGGAACCTGGTGGACTGGGAACACTCTGAGGTACACTGGATTTGTGAGGAATATAACAGAAGGAAAAATAGAGGGAAAGGTCCCTAGATGAAGGCCAAGGAATAAGAACATGGACCAATGAAATAGGAAAGAAGACATGAAGAACTACTAGCGAGTAAGGGAACTAGCATTAAATAGGGAAGAATGGAGGGATAAAATCAACCGATTTTAGGATTGAACAACCAATATTGATTTTTACGAATTTTTGGTATAAATCAATATAACAACTTCGGAATAAATGTAAAAAATGTTAGTAATATATTAAAAATTAATTAATTTAGCTATAACAGTATTCGTTACAAATTTTTTAAGGTAGTTTGAGCGAGATAGTTCCCTAGTCATAACGGAGACCATATTCGAATTTTATTTATTTATTTATTTCAGCGTCTGTAAAAAGAAAGAAGTATGCACTTTAATATTAACGACGCAAAAATATAGTTATAAATTTCAGAAATTCTCAGTAATTAAATAAATATAACAACATAAAGTGTCTAGCTTGACTCAAATTTTCACGCCTTACGGAGAAAACGCCTTCACAAAAGAATGCGTTTTTGCGATTCTGAAAAAAAATACTGCAGTGAGTAATTGATTAATTTTTATAAATAGTTTAGAAAACATACAAAAACCACACACCGTTATTATTTTGACAAAGTCTAGGTGTACGTCACCCTCCCTCTCACCCTCCCCCCATAATGTTTGTGACCATAATTATATTCTGAGTGTTCTATGTTATGTCACACACCAACTCAGTGTGCCTGATGATGACGTGCAGGGTCAAGACATAGGTCGTTTCTAATAAATATATGTGGAATTACAAAGTTACTGCTTCTAATTCGCAATTTTAGAAGTTCCTAATTCAATATCCTCCCTCTGGAGCGCACAGTCGTAATCTATTCCAAGAAAATATCTCATATTTATAGGAAAATTGCTCGAAAAGTTGTTCGACAAGGAGTTCATATTTTGATATTATTGGAAATAATATAGTTTTATCTTTTAAATGAAGTGAAATTTTTGGTTAGGTGATATTTCGATCAAACTACCTTTAAGAGCATATACTGTTATTATATGGCAAGTGCACTGCTGTATTAAAGGTAGAATATATACGAAGGCAAAGGGAATTCCATACTGAGGAATATGGAAGTAAAAACCAGACGGCATAAGAAGTGCAAGGGTGCGAGAACAAATTTCAAAATGAAAAATAAACCGTATTGGTGAAAGAATCATGCAAATCGAAGCGGTGCGCTATTTTTCGTGAATGGATGATATTCGGGTCGCTTCGAAGCGGTGGGTTCTCGGTGGGAAGCACGGCGCTGCTGGTAGCTCTGACGTCATAGCGATGACTGCACAGCGATGCCACGTCAACTCAACAAAATGGCCATGCTCCAGAGGCCCAAGCGTCTTCGAATATCATGATTTTTTTTAATAAATTAAACTTGTAAGTTCATTAGGCGTTCCGCAAAATATCAGTCCAAAATTTATTATTCTATTATTACCACGATTATTTCAACTTCAACTGTTTGTTTGTCGTTTGTTTGTTTGTCTCGATGGAATTTTGTAATCGAAATCCAACCCACTTCCCAATGTTGATTCGAGCTGAAATTTGGCACACTTACTTACTCTCGATGACAACACATGAATCAGTCATTAAATTCACTAATTACCAAGTTAATATACTTAAATTAAGTATTTTACATTTTATATGGAAAGACGTATTTTGCCAATAGATGGCGCTATTAGAAGTTAGGATGTATAGTGAAAAGAAATGCTAATGAATTAAATTTGAAATTGCCATTGCACGATTAATATTAAGACTAAAAAGTAGAAATAATTATATGTAAAAAAACTACATTTAAAAAAACACGCTTATATTCAAGTGTACTAAAAAGTAAACAACAATGTTTTCATAATTCGGAGAATAAAAGCATGGGCACTTTTTCTTATTCAACATCCAATCTCTAATAAATTCTTCCGCTTCCGCTTTGTGTTTCAGTCTTAATTTTTATAAGACTTTATTTTCCCTATTTAACATTTGTACTCCCTGGACGGGAAAGTTTTTAAGGGCGGGGGGCTCTAATAACTTCACGGCTGCCGCCGTGAGGCCGCATTCGTATCGTGCCATTTCGAAGCATAAACTCCTTTCCAAGACACTGCATTCTCTTTTGGCCTCCGCGCCGCAATTCCAAAATGGCAATTTGAGTAGTAATGAAAAACAATACATGCATTAATTTCTAAAAAATACTAGTATTTATACAAAAAAAATATTTATCACAACAAAATTAAAAGATATGTTAAAAAGCTAAAGAGAAAAATAAAAATATTGTATTCCAATATATATGATATAAAATAAAAATAGCGTAATGACAAATTATTGCTCTTCTTTATGGATGCATGCCTCACCCTCTTGTTTTGTTGAGAGGCTGCCCTATATATTGTTCATTGTCATATCGTGTAATCTCTCTTAGCCAGTAATTCATATTTCCTGCTGTGTATTTACAATGTTACTTAGTTATTAAGTTTCCTCTTTCACACATACACGACATTACACTCTTCCCATGTCAAGTGCGCCACTTGTCAATTGACCGGTAGGGGTGAGTCTCGCACTCACCGGAACGGTGTAATCTACGCGCCTTCGGCGCGATCAGAACTGTTGTATAAATAATTTCGTGACCTCGAGGCTCCTATGTGACCCTTAATGGCCGCATTAGCATATATTTACAATAAAAGCAGTTAAATACTACCCATTTTTAATTTTATTAATTTTTGAACCGTAGGAATTCTTGTAAAAATCTTTAGAAAGGAGTAATTTTCATAATTCTGAGCATTTATGATGGAAGACCGTGCCTAAAACTCATAAAGTTTATGTTATACGCACAATGGTGCAATACCGCCCACAAAGCCCATTTGCAATGGCGCACAGTGGTCTGGGGAGCCCGTTCTTCCGGTCAAAAGTTACAGGACAATAACAGGACTTGATAAGAGCCTAATTCATCGACTTTCAATAATACTGCGGGCTACATCAAGTCCGTATGAAATTAACACCCCTAACTTTCAGGAATACACTTTTAGGACGGCAAAAGAGTTTGTATCCCTCTATCCCTGGTATTTCATGCTACCATCCTTGCACAAAGTACTGCTACATGGAGCCGCGATAATTAATGCTGCACGTCTTCCAATTGGAATGTTTTCTGAGGAAGCGCAGAAATCAAGGAGCAAAGACTGCAAAACATTCGGAGAGTTCTACACCCGAAAAACATCCAGGGCTGACTCTAATACAGATTTACTTCATTCACTGCTCATCAGTTCCGATCCTGTGATTACTTCACTTAGAGGTACACCTAAGAAGAGAACGGGGAGTATTCCTGGTGAAGTGCTAAGCCTCCTTTCGTCCCCCAATGTAAACTCAATATCTTTACATATGGAAACTGACGAATCCAGTGATGAAGTATAATTTTAATGCCCATGGGGAGGACATATCATAAACGTTTTAAATAAATTCTAAAAACTGTGTATAAATTGAAATATAGTTGAATATGTGTTCACGGTAAAATATCGGGAAACCCATTTGGAGTTTTGAGAGGGAACTTGAGAGGGTCCGGCTATTTTCTCATCTCTGGAATACTCGAGTGATGAAGGAATAAATTCGATTTTGAATTTGAAATTTTCTTTCCTCTTTCATTTCCGTCACGCCTTGTGACCTTACAGTAAAGCAGCCAAATTATAGAGGCATTCCAAAGAGTCATAATTGCATAGATAGAATCATTTAATAGAATATCCCATTATGTACAAGGGAACTCACAACTGACAACGCCAGCTATTCTTAGCAGCCCATTTCTCACGTAAAACGTGAAAGTATTCCCTCACAGTTGACATTGCAAGAGAATTTGAAATCACAATATCAATCACTGTCACTGAGCAATGAAAAGAGCACTTCACCATAAATAGCTTGGTGAAACAATGACCGCCCGCTCCTCTATATCAGCAAACTTGTCGCCTGTCCGTGAGATGGCGCTCCGGAAGCCAGGCGACAAAGTAACAAATTTCGTCGAGCTATTAGCAAAACGGCAACTAAAGGCAGATGATTTTTACAAAATAACCTAATAGAGTTAATTTTCTTTCTACTCTGGCATAGCTCAATACGGTGGAAGACAATGTTTTACTTTAGAGCCAAATTTGCACACACTAACAGATTTTCCGCCCGTGTCTCTTTGAAACGCTGTCCCAAGGGATTTAAAGACCTTGTAGGCTAACTAAAAAGGATATTTCGGTGAGGATGAAATAAAGGTGCTATTTAAACACATAAAATGCATTAAATGAGGTGTTAACTCTTTATACAGATGGAGAAAAAAAGTCTCGAAAATTTCAAAAATTACATCACGACAAATTTCCCTCGAATTTAGGTCTTCATTTTGGAAAATAACTGTTTTATCGAGAAAAAATTCTGTTTGTTCTGGAATGATCTCTCATCTTCCTTTGTGTAATGATTTTTGAGTCATTTGAACAAGTTCGGAAAATCGACTTTTGACTGGAAAAACAGGCTCCCCAGACCACTGTGATGGCGGTTCGCACGCTTCACTACCTTAGCCCTTTTCATCGTACGTGAGGTCCATTGAAACAAAATTTTCTTTTGAAAGATTAAGCTGTGAACTGCAGAAAATGTTTTATGTTTATGTACCTGAATTTAAGTACACTATTGATTTTTCAGCACCACGAAGGTAATAAAATTTTCCTTTAACTGCCATGCTATGCGCATTTAGTCTTCATCTACAACTACAAAATACCAAGCAAGCCAACTCAAGGGTGTGTGTCAGGGGGTGAGTAGTATCATACATGCATTGCAATATATCCTGTTCAAGTTAGTGTAACTACGACTATTGGTGCATTTGTTTAAATCGCTAATGCTTGCCAGAAGGTGAAGCCTCACAAACATTGACTACACTATAGATATGCTACCAATTTTAGAAGGACCGTTAGTATTTTGCAACTATATAAATGGACAGAGATACAAGAATTATACTGCTTCTTTCATTACTGCGCACAGGAAATGAAAGATGAGGTATTTCATGCTTCGCTCTACGTCATAAGTTTGGCATAGTCAAGGTTCTTCCTTTCGTAAGACTAACATTTGAGTGATTATAATTTTTTTAAATACTTTTAAAAACCACGCTTATATTCAAGTGTAGTAATAATTAAAGAATAGTTTTTTCATCAACCTCCTTATAAAAGGTGGGCGTTACATGAATATATATTGATATTAATGACAGAAGTTGCATGTTGATTAATAAAAAGCGCCCACGATTTTATTGAAAAGTGGGTTGGATTTCGATTACAAGATTCCATCCAAACAAACAAAGAGTTAGAGTTGAAATAAGCGTGGTAAAATAGGCACAATTTAAAAGTCTATCTAACCAATAATGTTACTTTCAGACGAAAATCGTGAGCTTCTTAAGTGTTCGAACCACTACATCTGCATGGGTTTGCTTGTAATCGCTCAGGAGTCTGTTTATAACCCTCAGAACCTGTAAAACAGCGTAATAAGACTTATATCATGGGGATGATTAAGGTGTTTGCAGTCAAGGGAAGTCTAAAATATCATATATATTATTTCTCAAGGGCTTTTTTTGTCGGTACGCCATAACTTCCTTAATACTTCATCAATTTTCATAAATGAGGCAGCATTTTAAAGATTTTCTTAACCGCTACACCGAAAAAATATACAAATTACTCACATTTCAGTTGTTTTTCGAAAAATTACAATTGAAAAAAAAAACGTTTTTTTGAAATCCCGCCCTCAACCTATCGATCATCTAACGAGAATATCGAGATATATCGAAATGAAACCGATTTCAGTTTCATGCATCTATTATCTCAGTCCTCATTTAATTTCGACTTAAAATATTGAGTTAAGGTATTCGATCTGCTGACCTAGGTATTTAGAAAATGAACTAAATTACCTAATCAAAACTTGAATTTATATTTACTTCCCCAAACCGCTCGCAGTAATTTGTTTTTACTTAGTCCATGACGACCAACTTACTTCGTCTCTGCTTTCTACGATAAACAAACCCAGTGATAAAATCATATTATTCACTTTAAAGAAATCTACACAAGTTCAACTCAAAAGTAAGTACCGTATGGATTCTGACGCACAAACTACACGATACCAACTATACGGTGTGCACTGTGGGATTTGATGAGGATACAGTGCGAATGCTTCGCACGGGTCGACTAGTAATTTCTTAAATTAGAGGCAGTTGGACTCGTTAAAAAGACCCAAAAATTTAGAATGAGGATCCCATCTGTGATTGTTGAAAACAAGCTGGGAGCTAGCGGGCAGGCAGTGGGGCGATAAAAGCAGCGGCCACCAAACGGTGTAAATATGGGAATTCCAATTATGTTTTTCTTGCTTAAATATTGAAAATGAAGCTCAGAAAGGAGGCCTAATGGCCTGAGGTAGCTTGAGAGATCCCACGCAACTTTTCCGAGGGCATATGCAAGCCTTAATTCCCTCTCTCCAAAGGTGATCAATTTCTGTAGCAAGTGTCTTGTGAAATTTGTTATGGCAACGAAAATTCAGCGTCATTGGGCATGGCATGGCGTGGCGTTGCGCTGAAGAAAAATACACCAATTTGAAGAATGGCTATTAATGGACTAAATCAAAAATATCTTCCTTATCTTACTGTTAGTAGCATCACTTACAAATGACATCCAAATGCATTAAAAGAATTCCCAAAACAACTATGCTTCTCATTCGCTGAATAGATATGCATATGAGCAACGAGACTCAAAAAACACAACAGTCGCTAGCCATTATAATCGATGTTACTGTGGTTTTAATATTTTGTGATTATTGCATTAATATATTTTTAAACCAATTTAACGATATAATTGACTGCTATCGTGTTCAGTTGTGTACACGTATCTACGTATATATCGAAATAGTTGAATCCACATTCGTCGTCGAAGTAATAGAATACAATATTTTTTGCCACTAATTCGCCGAAAATTATTACAAGCTTAAGTGAACGAGGATATTAGCAGCCTCAAATTCAGTTTCGCGGAAAATAAAGCTAAATGTGCTAGCGGAGTTGGTTAAGTCAGAAGATCTCCACGTTTCTCAAAAGAATGTATTACAGCCAGCACGTTACAATCTCCCTCCAACTCTTTAGTTACATTAATAACTTATATATCTGTACATCAGTAGGCCTCCTTGGCAAACAATACAAAATGATGAAATGATGGCACCATATCTGGTGGCCTCATGCTTTATTAAAATAGGAAAAGCGTCAACTATACATTGAAATCTTAATGTGTTTTGGGGAAATAAAATAGAAATTTACTAGTTTTACGACTAAAATCCAACATTTGTCGAAAAAACACTATCTATGAGTTATTTTTATTTATAACACGCGAGAAAATAGATTAATCCACTCTGCACAAGCATATGCACGAGGTTAGATGGTTGACTTGATGGGTTAGACCGACGCTGGGACTATAAATAAAATAAAATCTGAGCTGAAAGAGATTCGTAACGGTTATGAAGAGGTTGTAAAAACACATTTGAAAGAGAAACATTCCGAATACCTATTGACGAAAAATATAATAGTTATGCGTAAAGCTTAGCTTTCATTAAAATACAAAGCCTGCTTTATATTTTAAAACGAGTACCTGAAATTCTGTTTCGGCTATATGTTACAAAATAAAATGTAAACGGCCAATCGTATTATCATTGGAGAGGAAAGTTGAGACGTAGATTGTAGGAACGTCCAACATACCCAACCCATTTTATCCGAAGAAACAACCATATGAAAGCCATATTTGAATCCTAATTCCAACAGAAACATGAAACAAATGAAACACTGGCTTTACAATATCCCAAGAATGAATATTCAAGCAGCTCCAAAATCTTTAAGTATGCCTCCAGCTCAGAGGAAATATCAACCAGAATACTCCCGAGATCTTTCTTGTGACATCTCATTCCTTAAACCAGTCTGCGACCAAATCGATCTATGTTCCTCTTTTGTCCTTTTCAACCCAATTGTAGCCATAGCAGGGAGCAGCAGAACTCAATATCAATCAAAGTAACTTTTCTCAGGTACCTTACCGAGAGGAGTGAGCTGTGTGTGACGTGTTCACGCCTTGAGAGAATATTCGTCTGCCTTAGAAGCGATCGAACCAAAGCTTGGAATAACCACTCTTCGTTTATCATTGGAGAGGCTCAAATGAGAGTTTAGAAAGTATCATAGCTATTTTCTTATGCTAATCCATTGATTGAGAAAATAAAAAAATTGTGTTTACCTCCTTAATATTAGCATTCAATACGACGCCTTGATAAAATTCAGTCACTATCCAGAACACTTTTCGCACACTTAAGTCTGGGGCTGAGACGATTTGCATTTTAATGAATCGATAAAGAAATCACATGAGTTTGGCAAATTAATGTGGTTATATAAAGTCCACTTGTTAAGTTAAAGTTGACTAACAACTTTTGCTTCAGCGGTGTTAGTTTGTACTTGAGGCTCGCGATACATTTAAGGTAACTTCCTCACAGAAGGTGAGCAGGCATTTACACAATGAAATAATGGGAAATACTTCAATAGTTAACGCGCAAAATATTTGTAAATGTTGTCGCCAGTTTGTCTTGAATCAAAGTTCCTCCTGCTAGTCGTATGATGGCGCAGCAGTTTCTTCAGTGTACTTGCGGTTACTGAGCTATAAACCGCGACTCATCGCGGTAAATCGAGGAATAACAAACAGGTCAAGCCTCGAAACATATACCTACTTATATCATTGTCTTTTGTGAAAATATTACGAGCATATGTCACGATTATTAAGAAAACAATCGTGAAAAAATATTAATATACAACCATAACGTAATTTTTCATAAAACAGTCGGTCATCCGTCCGTCGAGTCCAGGTAGGTCCAGGTTGCGAAACATTTTCAAGATTTAAGGTGGGTGCTATGACAACAAAGTTAGGTGATCGCTTCTCTAAGCCAGCGTCACAATGGGTACTTGAACACTTCTCAGCGGACCGTAGTAATAAAATAGGAAACACTGTATTTGAGTTTTATCGAAATCAGAAAATTATATTAACTAATAACAGTACTTATGTGAAATTTAATTATCGTACATTGATAACGTCGAATACAACCAGAAAATTCTCATGTTTTTTATCACAAAACCAATAATATGAATGATTTTACTGTTTTTATGCTTATTAAAATCTTATTAAACTGAGATTGAAATTTTGAAGCTCTAATTACTTACAGATAGCGACCATCCAAACAAAATTATTCTGCGCATTTCCGCGTAATTCTTCTGCGGGCCGGATAAAATCATCTTGCGGGTGTAGATGTGGCCCGCGGGCTGCACTTTGGAGACCCCGGCTATAATGGACTCCGCGAAATTATGCATCATAAACAAAATTAACCGAAGGAAACATCTCCAACATATTTTTCTCCAACTATGGCCAAAAGCGATTGCCTCACCCTATAAGGGCGATGAAGGAACTAGTAGCTGTTATCCATGACGGGACTTGTTTTTTACTTAACGAACACCCCGTAAAAAAACTCGCCGGATTCAGGTAATCACAACCCAACGAAAAGAAAAACAAATAAACGTACCCACACAATGGATTACGAAGAACAACGGTGATTCCACAAACCACTAAAAAAAACCTGACTAACGATAAGAAAACAAACGAATTCGCAAAATGAAAAACAACCAACACGGAAAAATTCACGGAAACAAGGTGAAACCCAGCCAACCTAACAAAAAAACGACGGAACTCAATCAATGAAAAACCACCAACCCATGAAAATCCACCCAACCCAACGAAACATATCCTTTTTCAAGGTTCGTACAAGAAATAATAGAAATACAATCCATGTTTCGAAAATTAAAAATATTAATATATTGCACAACTCATGAAGGTCCAGTGCTCCTAATAACTCCAATGTATGGTATTTTAGAGGATCGATGAAAGAATTTTTCATTTAAGAGGGCAGCCATATTCAGTCTGCAGATACCATGGTGTATCTCGTTTTTGGTTCATTTTTTTAAAGCTACCTAACGTGTTTTCTGTAATCTGGAGGCGTTTGGATTAAAGAGACTTCAATTTGATGAGGTTATAATACCAACATCATAAAAAAACAACCCTTAACACACGAGGCAATGGCAATGTTTTCCTCACATTTCAATGCAATCTCTCTATTCTTACATTATATTTTTATTCCGGGAGTCTTTTTAAAGAGAGCTCATAAAATTGACATTGAACGCAACATTAATAATCATCCGTACTTCTAAACACTTCTAGGTATGCCGGTTAGTCTGGGAAGACGTCAGTCACGTCACAAACAGCAGTGGGGGTCTCTAGCTTTCATTTCGATGATTCTTAAGCAACTCCGGTTATGGTTGTTCCGCCGCGACTGTGTGAGTCAAAACAAATACTAAATTCCACATTTTTTACATTTTGTCCAAAAACACCTGCTTTCGCTGATGAAATGAGTTACCTATAGATACCCAAAAGTAAAGTAGAAAAAATGCAGATTATTCCACGAATGTATTTTAAATTGACACTTTTTTCAGCCATTGGAGACAACTGCAGCGCCATTTCCTACGAATTACCGCATTTTGACTTCAATTACGGCAGTAATTAACTAATTACTAAAAAAATAAGGTGGCAAGATGCCTATATTTTATTTTTATTCAATTTCTCAGGATTATTTCCTTCATATAAATAGTTTTCCACGAAAATGGCATTTATAATTTATGGAAAAATAATATTTTTCCTCGCGTTTCTCTCATTCCTCCATTGAACACAATGTAATTTCAAGTTCAATTATAGAATAAAATAGCGTGGAAAGGTATTATTTTGTTGTTTATATCAGATAGAGGACAAGCTTTTTTACAAGTTTACAGAGTATGAATAAAATGACATTTAAGTCATTTTACGGTGGAATCACCTGAAGGCAACCTGTACATATATTCTATCAACCTTGATCCCTACCAACGAAAAACTACCAACGTAATCAACGCTATGTAAAACAACCACTCCAGACGATGAAACATGTCGTTGACAAAACGTTAGCACGCCCACAATCACGTTATACACAAAATCTGATGTCATTGCACGAAATCCAGAAGTGAACTGAAGCACTCGCGATCCTAGCTTACTATGCTAAATATTCGTTGGTTCAACGTTAGCATACGAACACCAATCTGTAAACAACGAACGTCACCCTTGCCGCAGTAAAGCAACACAAGAACTGAGGCATTCGCACCCTTTCACAATGTCGCCAAAAATGTTAATGTGCCTATTATCGCTCCCGTTGTCGGAGCGACGAAATTCATCGGTTTTCTGTTGATAACGTTTACTCTCGATTATGTAAAAAGATAATTATAAAAATCTGTGTAGAAGGAAATCTGTTGGTGAGTAATCAGCCATATTTTTGCGATAATGCGAGCTATCGCCGCTTCCATTACTTCTACACTGCAATCATTAGTAGTAATACTAATAGAAACCGGGGGGTTTCCCTGTTTTCTGGACATTTAATCGGGGGCTAAAAAAGGACATTAAAAACCGGGTTGTACCCGGCTAAACCGGGTGATTTGGTAATCATCCTGATGAGAAGTTGTTGATCAACACTCTGCTAAATTGAGAATTACGAAAAATGCTTGGTAAGATCCGAAACATTGCCGAAACTGGTACTCTTGAAGGCACATGTCTAAAAAAGAAATAAAACGCCACGCGGGAAAAGTTAAGGTGCATAAATGTCCTAAATTTAAAAAATATAACAATATACAAATCGTTTCCGTGACTTAAAAAGTATCGCTTGCTAGAAGAAAATTGGGTGTGTGTAACTAAAGCGCATATTTACCTAAATGTGCAATACAGACAAAACGATTAACAATGAATATAAAATTATAAACACAAACAACAATGACTAAGCGTAGTTGCCATGTAAACATCTGAAAACCATTCATGTTGTTAAGGCGTTCATACGTATGGCGTTTTTCAATTGTCAAAGCCACTTTTCGAAGTGAATTCCCCAACCATAATCAATAAATACATAGTATGAAACGTTTAAAAAATATATATTACAATCTTAAATGTACGAATTCAGTGGACAATATTTCAATTCAGATTTATTCAATGTATTTAGCTATACCTTATGGAATCTGAACATTTCTCAAAAGGAAAAAAATATTTCCACGCAATCAATACCATTAAAAAAAATATTTTTACTGTTTCAAAGGATCTTCTTTTAAATCGTGACAGGAAATGATAATACCTCAAAGGCTTGTTCGTTTAAGTTCGTTCAAGTTTGGATAATGAGGCAAGAGCGTTGAAAACGAGGTTGATATTATAAAAAGTCACGAGGAGATATCAAGATTTCTTTCCATAAACCTCGAGATGGACCTCATGTTTCAAGCTTCTAGGGAAGCGCAGTACTTTCATATTCATGAACCAGAGGGTCAATTTTCTTCACAGATATAAGCGTAGAAACGGTAACCATGGCAAAAAACTGGATAGCACATTTATGCGTTAGGTTGTATAGGATAAGGTAGGAGAAATTGATCGGTTGGTTGCGTAAGTCTCAAGGATGTCATATATCATTCCTTTCCCATAATAGACAAAAATCATCCCCCATTTTATTCTCCCCATAGCACTTTTTCTCCACCATAATCCGTAGAAACACCTTATGAAGAGGTTTCCTACGGATTTACTTCGATTTGAATGGAGATGACATCGCCTCTACTGACCTTTTTACGAACCACAAGATCTGATCTCCGTAAAACATTGCTTCCTTTCGCTCGGAATGGTCCTACCTCTCTTCATCCAACCCATAAAGCTTATTCTCTTTCTTCTCCTTGCCCCACATACCTTAATTCCTCTCCACTCTTTATCACGGCCGTCTAAAACCCCTTGGTCCCTCAAACTCCCCTCCGAACACCAAATCTGTCTCATCCTAATCTCCACCAGCAGTTTCCTGGCCTTAACTGTGACCCCGAGCACTTCATCGTTCGTCTTCTTTACCGAACATCGAGTTCTCTAAATCATCTTTAAGCACACGTCTAAACTACCTTAACTTATCCATTTTGAATTTAAAAACTTTGTACTTTTCCACAATTTGTTTAAAAACTAAGACCGGTTTCACCTTAATAAGGAATATTCTGGCCAGAAGATGCCTTATTAAGGTGAAACTGGCCAGAAGATGCCTTATTAAGGTCAAACTGGCCAGAAAATGCCTTATCAATGTGAAACTGGCCAGAAAATGCCTTATTAAGGTGAAACTGGCCAGAAGATGCCTTATTAAGGTGAAACTGGCCAGAAGATGCCTTATTAAGGTGAAACCGGTCGTAGTTTTTTAATAAAGTGTGGAAAAGTACAATTTTTTTTATTCAAAATGGATATCTATCACTTCCTCGAAGTCAAGCCTGAAACTATAAAATTTATACCTTAAGGTAATTGGAGCGAAAAATCACTTCACCTTGAATTTTATGATTTAGACCTCATTTAAAGAAAAAGACTCATCTTTCCAATGATATCAAAATATTAACCCCTTTCCGAAGTACTATTTGAGCAATTTGCCTGAAAATGCAATCTGTTTTACATGGGATAGATTAAGGCTATGAGCTCCAAAGGGAAAATATTGAAAATATTAGGGTTTCATAACCCCTATATTTCGTCAAAAAACTAACTGTGTGTAGTTTGTATGTTTTCTCAACTATTTATAAAAAATAATCTCTTACTCGACGCAGTTATTTTTACAGAATCGCAAAAAAAAAGCCTTCTATTTTGAAGGCGATTTCACCGTACGTCGTGAAAAATGAGTCAAGTTGGAGATTTATGTGGTTATTTATATTTATTTAATTACTGGAATTTTTTGTCGTACGTAACTACATAATTGAACAAATAATTTTACAATATTTACTTCATACTTCTTACAGAAACTAAAATTAAGAAATAAAATTCGAACATCTCTATTCTCTATAGTCTCTATTATGACTTTGGAACTATCTCGCTCAAACTACAATTAAATCGTACTTTGATCCTTTTTTCTCCCAGCCCGAAATTCTGAATTGATGAACGCCTCAATTCATTTTAAGCACTTCTCCCGCCTTTTCCCTATAAAATTTTTCGCTGAAAAAGAACTTTGGCCGTTGATGTTAATACATGTGTTACTCCAAAACGATATCGATGTAAAAATATCACGGCAGGAGTTACAAAAAAAGTCGCTCTTCTGAAGCAGTGTAACTTCTTAAATATATTTTTATCGGTTAAATCCTTTTTTAATGAGTTTTGCATAATTGGACTCTTTGCTCGCTTGATCCGAGAGAAATAAATTATGATAATCCCATCAAAATTAAAAATTTCCAACTTAAATTCGATTTATTATTCCATTATTTTATTTTGATAATTTCAAAAATTTTATACCAACAATAGAGGCATTCCATATGCTGCAGACCTTCCGTGCGATTGAATTAACAAACAAGATTAATATTTTAACAAAATGAAGATGCAGACGACATATTTTCTCCGCTGAGAACAAACTGGTATAAATGATAATTAAAAGATTTAAGTTTTTTTAAATGAGAGACTGCTTTAAGATTAACTTAACTGAGTCAATAGCAAATGTTGTGCTTTATTTGTTTCAGTACCTACACCATCATTGGGCCGTAGGGGCACCGGCTAAACACGACCGCTCTACATTCTATTTGAAATAAACACAGTAGACCACCTCCACTGTGAATTTCAATGAGATATTCTCACGAGACACAACGTTCCGCTGTTCATACTCGTACTCTTGGGCTTCAGCTATTGGCTTTGTCCAAAGGTGAGCAGCCATGTTTGTTTTAAAGAGGTTATATCCTCGTGGACTGCGGCGCAAACGATAACCTACGCGAGAACTACGTGGCATTTTCTACTCCGTGCTTTGTTAGGACATCTAGGGGCCTGATTCTGATGCTTTCCCGATGTTCAACTTTTCCACCAAAACGTCATGACTTTCCGACACTACGTCATCATGTTCCACCTTCCACCATAGAATCGTTCACTACATCGTTCATCGTTCAATGACTGGTGGAAAGTCAAGCTTCCCTTCCACCCGTCATCCACTTGGTGGAACAGCGCTAGTGCCGTGGTGGAAACTTTCCGACGGAAGTAAGCGTGCGGAAGGTAGAAATTTTTTTGTTCGGGGTTTCGAGGTAAGTTGGAAATCGGCATAAGTTTGTGACGTTCAGTTCTCCAGAGGGGGTCTTTGAGCCGTTCATTGAATGGATCAAGAGTCGTTCAATGAACGAATGGTGGAACTTTCCACCAGTCAATGACTGGTGGAAGATCAGAATCGGGCCCCTGGTTCCTTTAAAGCCTCCATGAAATTCACCGCGAATGGAAATAGCTTAAGCGTTTGAAGCAAAAATGTCTAAAAAGTCTGGAATTTAGGTGAAACTCCTAGTGTGTGAAAAATATATTCATAGCAAAATTTCTCTCACACGCAAATAACCTTGGCAGAGGACTCCGTCAAAGAGTTACTACCGGGGATAAGCCGGAGATATATTGAAATCGGAAAGCATTAAAGGTAGATATATTTCGGGGGCATAGAAAAGATAGCGTCATAAGCAAATTCGGTCCACGATAGAGGTTGGCAGTGTTGAAAGGTTAGGGGCGAAGGAGATCGATCATATTACGAGGAGGAAGGCGATGAGATTTTCTCGAGGTGGTGGAAAGGGTGGGCCGAATAAAAAAAAAAACGCGTGGGGGAATGAAGCGGAGCAGGTGCAACTGCTTTCGCGGATCTAAAAGAGTAGAGAATGGGTTTAGTGAGAAGAATATAAAAGTGCAGGATTGCAATGGCGAAGGAAGCTTTTACGAGGAGAATGTAATTCATGAGTGGGACTGCGAGCGAAGGCATGAAAAAACAGATTTGCTACGAGTTTAATAAGGTGCTTAGCGTTGCAGTGTCACGGTGCACATACAGAGAGGCCAAAAGCGAGACAGCAGTAATTGTTTCTTGCGTAACTTGCCATGTTCTTAGTAGTTCCAACCAGTTGCTCGCGGCACACAGTGAGATAAAATGGCTTTTGATAAAAACCAGGGAAGTGATCCGGAAAGGAACTTTACGTTTATTGCCTGACCTGGGAATTTTTAACTCAACTATTTATCAGGTACGTGATCTGATAAAGGTACTTCACGTTTAGTGCCTGACCTGGGAGGCACGAAACAATCCGTTTTGGTAAAGTGCCGGACATGGGAGGCACTCGCACTAATCCGAGTCGGAGCCTAGGCGTCAAAGGCGATTTCACCGCGGGTGGTTCATGGCACCAACTGACCAGTCACAACTACAGTTTCTAACTTCTAAAAATTAAATGTAAATCGCTAAAATTATGTATGTATTTGTGTTTCACTGGTTACGCTATTGAAAATGTTTTTTTCACCGAAGTTATACCATAGATATGAACCATTTTACGTGCTTTAGTAAACCAAGCCAGAGCAATGTACTATTCAGTAATTGCTTCATATTTTCTAAAAATTAGCAAGACAAAATCTGAAAAGAAAATTTGTGTTTTCCTAAAATATTTCCGAGTTTTTAGACTTTTCAGTCGTTTCTTCTATTCAGAATCGTCTCCTTTTGCTTCTCATAGATCATCGCTTTAAGCTATGTTTGAGTGAACAATTTAAAACATTCTTCTTTTGCACCACTTCCAAACAATCAATTCACAAAATATGTCTGAGCCTGTACCTAATGACAATATATGTACTTTCCTCCTAAGAAAATTGTTAATAGTGTGGTGTATTTGCGCAACTATCATGACATAATAAAACATAAGGAGCAACCATTTCGGCCTCTCTGCCTATACGCTGTGGTATGTGGTTCAGTCTTTTGGTCGTCACGTAAATTAGATGAGTGCAGACTGGAAGCTGTGATATGTGGGCGTAGAAGAGAATGGGTGGAGTGAAATAAATAGCTAGGAAGACAAAGTAGAAAAATGAAGTGATGGGAGGAGAGGAAAGAAAATTGTTGGCGGAGATGCAGAGAGGAGGCCGTTAAATCCGATGGAGAGCGCGTTGAAAGTAAACTGCTCGCAAAAGAAAAATGCAGAGGGTAGGTTGGGTTAGCACGAGAGAGGAAGGAGAAAAAAGGAGAATTTTCGGCGAGATTAAATGGGAGGTAGGAAATATGACGAGAAGAAAGATTGTGATTCAAAATAAACATGCGTACAATCGATGATGCAGAAATGGGCAAGTTTAAGTCCGGAAATATAAAAAAATAAAATAAATAAATTGGTAGATCATCATAATTAGGCTTATTTCTGCGTCACTGCAGCCGATACTATTCTCTCAGACAAATTTGTATGTATCGAAATAATGGCCCCACAATATTTTTTCCTCGGTGCATGAATGAAAGTTTTCTAAAAAATTCAATTCTTAAACACGTTTATCGTTCTAATAAACATTCATTTAAAACAAGAAAAGCTAAGTGGTGTAATAATTTTGCAAACAAAGAATTTCCAAATAATCGAGAATTAGATAAATGAGCCATTTACAATCATAAATTTAAAAACTTTAAAAAATTACTTTTTATAATTATACAATAATAATTTAGATACTTGAAGAAATATTTCTAAACCCAGTCTGGAAATGAAAACATTATAACGATGCTTACACTAAGCTTTTACCTTGACAGAGCAGACCTCACATCTAAAGATATATATTACACCCCAGCCGATAAAGGGGCTTGTGTATGGTTACTAGCCATTTTTCACTAGGCATTTCATTGATACAGCTATTTGGTATGTATATCATTATGATTCATTCATATATAAGGATACCTGAGGTGGTTATGATGTGAGCATGGGATAAGAGAATTGGGTTATAAGGTGCAGTGCCTGACACCGGATGTTTCGTCTGCCAAGGAGGCCGCTTCAGAGAAGAATGAATATTTCGCGTGGTATAGGAATCGAGATGTCGTAGCTTTGTGTTTTACGAAGACAGAGCTCAAGAATTTTAGAGAAACCCAATGTATTTAACAGAGAATAGTAAAGCAAAAGACAAATCCGAGTGGATGAGTGATTTTTAGAGGTTTTTTAGCGATCCTATCACTAGTTTGCTACACCATTACTTGATATTTTTCATGTTCTTAATCTCTCATGAATTCAAAGGATGTGATAACTGCACAATACGGAATCGATTGAACAATGTCATAATATAGTGGTTTTTGAGTCAGATAATTATCATGGCGTTCAAGAGTTATCCTTCAGGTTTCTCTCCACTTTCTCTTCATATAACCGATGCCCATCCTAGCCTCCCATCTATTCATGATTTCACAAAAGACCTCTGTAGACGGAAATCCCCTCAAATGGCAAGCCAGACAACGAAAATCAGTTTTGGCGTCCATTTCCGTTATTTCATCTCGAGTAAACGATTTCCACCGACGTAGTCAGGGAGGCTATTAATCTTCTCTGCATCAGAAGTGAGTGAACTTGGGTCCAATGTGCTTTTCCGAGAAGACTAAATCTCGTTTTAGTTCTTCCATTTGCGAGGGTCGTCCATCCCCAGTCCTTCCATTAACTTATTTTCTCTTTTGCTTCATTTAACTACACTTTTTTTCAGTGACTGCAGCGGATCTCCTCGGGGCCTAAAGGGGGATTCACATTCAAGCATTTCACGCGTCTCGCGCGTACAGTTTACGTGCGAAACGCACGAAAGGTCCACATTCAAGCGGAGGCAACGTCGTCGTACGCGTGAAATGCACATGGTGACACCTATTGGAGGATGAATGAAGTTGTAAAAATAAGTCGAGCCTCTGCGTGCGTGGACGCGCCGGGAGCGTGCGAGCAGCGAGGGGTGGTACGAGGAGAGCGACTAAACAAGTCTTTATTTCATTATGAGGACATGTTTATGCACGGTGGGCTTCGATCGACTTAAAATTAAAGTGCTTGCACCGATGAAATCTTTTCAAATTTCATTTCTACGATGTCTCACGAATATTTTTATCCCCGAAAGAAAATAATTGGTAGAGCGATTTGTGAGAAAATTGATTTTTATTGTTTACATGGCATTTTTCCGTCAGAATTTTTCTGTGATGAAAATTCCACGTTCGGACCTTGTTCACGCATATTCAATTATGGTAATTTTATAATGCATTTCTAATGAAATTGACTTGGAAATATAAATTAAATTGATTTTATCATCTCGAACCAATAGCACGAGTAATGATTTGGAGTCACTTAATGCATGAAAATTGTATCTTATTACCATTCTATGTTATAACATACATATTGTTATTATATAATCTATACTATCATTATTCTGCAAGATAAAACAGCTTACTGTATAATAAATTATTGCTTTAGATCAAATTTAAATAATGAATTTAGAAAAATAAAAATCCACTTAAGTAATAATTAACTTACCATTTATTCAAACATCAATAGCACTAATAGACATTAAAATGAGTGATAATAAGTATATTTACTAAAAACATGAAGCAGTCTTTCTGTTCATTCCGGATGGTTCTTAGAGATTTGATGCTTAGATGAGTTTCCCATATAAGTTTGAAATCAGCGTGGACAGATTCCATTGACTATTCACTGTAGAAACCAAGGCCTACTTGTATTTTGTCGCAAAAATCGGGTATGTGAAAAAATACTGCGTGGACATTAGGTGTTGCCGTTGTATTGAGCATAATAGAGCTCTCTTTGTATGCAGCAATCTTATTTTTGAAGTTGGGATTGAAGTTTTTACCAAAGCAGACCATAACATTATTTATAAAATTTTCAAATACAGTTACGTATATCAAGCGTCTCAAATTTTGACTTCTTGATCGCAGTAAATCAGGCTTTACTCACAGTGTTTTGTAAGGATTGCCGTTGAAATTTTAACTCCCTTGAGGTATATCGCGAGTCACACTGCATGTTTCTGCCGACTGAAAAGAATCTAGCTCAAATTCATTCAGTAAATGTTTATGTAAATTGTTCACGAAACCTATCATTAAATGCAACTCTGGCGGAGGAACAATTTCGAGGAGAAGAAAAAAAAGGACTAGACGCTGTTTTTGTAAAATTGTTCGCCTGTTTTCTGCTCATGGCGAAGACCATTGAATTTAATTTACTGACGTATAAGCTATCGTTCTGTAGATATCGCAAGTACCTATTCAAATTATCATTGGTTTCGTAACACTAGGCACATGGGCAGTAACTGCTATGCGACATTATACCAACCAGAATGTAGGCCAATTTAAGATCGGTTGCGATAGTTGATAATAAATAATGCCCGAAAAGTTGATAATATTTACTGCAGACCAGAAGGATACATTCCCATAATTTTCCTAAGAACTAGGTGCGAGATATTTTATCATTATTTTATATAATAACTATCATTAATTTATAACCCGCCCGACCCTTAACCAATTATAATATATAAAACCACCCGAATCCTTAAAGCGTTTAGCGGAAATACCATGTTAAAATATCTTCTTATAATAGTTTTAGTCAAGATCTCCAAAACGCGTAGTTAAGATGCATTAATGAGATAGTCCTTTTCCAACCAATGAAAAACATTAACCGCAACGACTTTCAATAGAACGTAATTGCATTTTATCTAAAAAAAATACGTTTCATTAGGAGAAGGAATGCACGTATTCGCACAGGGAATTACGAGGAAAAGAATGTTTCAAATGTTACTCATCCAACATTAACTAGGAATTAGTTCGAAAACTAAGGCAGAAAAATTTCCTTCATAAGATTATTCACTACTTTTAAAATATATCGCTATAGTAGTGGCTAAATTAAATGTTTACGTTAAATATTGAGGGTAAAAAAAATTACACCGCTCGGGATTGAACCTCCAACCTTGGCACTCGCAGTCAAGCGCCCTACCGACCGGTCTACCGTTGTCTTGCTCAAACTTGGCCTATACATACCTTTTTCTATGAACCTCGGGTTATGCCCTGAGAATGTCCGTCCCCATCTTGAGGAGTTTTTTGTTGTTATTTTGCTCATTGTTCACGTATTGAGGTTCTTATTTACACTAAAACAATTATTTATGGTTCGTATCTGATCTAACTTCACATTTTTGGCGGGCATTACCGGGGAAATCGTTAATTATAATGAATACTGCGACGGTGTCCCGTTGTCGCCTGGGATGTTAATGCACGAAAGTTAGCACATAAAATTCTCAATGTGCCAATAATACAACTATTATATATCCAGCACTGTAGCAATGATTAACAGAAATGAACGATTCATGTATGCATGCTAATATATCCCAGTGAATCTTATAAGTAAATACGAAATGACTCCATGTGTCCGCCATTTGTTTCACGCGTCCAGGCGCGTCGCGCGCGTAGAAAGTTGAACAAAATTCAACTTCGCTCGCACGTAGCCAGGCGAACGAAGCGAAGCACCTGATTGGCTGCGCGCGAAACGCTTCGCTTAGTACGCGTGAAATGCTTGAATGTGAATCCCCCTTAATCCAATTCCTTAAATCAACTCATTATCCTTTCTCTGATTTTCTCATCGCATTAACTCACCGCCCGTTAATTGAATCTGAGTTTCATTCAACATTAAGAGTCGTCGTGCAAAAGGAACGCTTTGGGTTCAGACGGACTCCTTAAAACTTGACTTGCTTCGCTTCCTTAAGTCAATTTCGAAAATTTTGTACTTAGCAATTTTTTTACTCTTTTTATACGATTCATTAGAACATATACTTGGAGCGTAATCTCACAGAAATAATAAAAGTTAGCACTTAGTGTTTTCCACACTACTTTTATCGCTACCTAACCTCTTTAGGGACAATTTTTTTCATTATTTTTAATTTGAACAATTTTTTTTCTACATTATGTTATACACTATACAATCCTATTAAAAGTGAGTTTTTTGCAAATTTTCATCGGAACATAATGGACACAAACGTGTATTCTTCCCGTTACAGGACCTCATTTTCTCCCATAGACTTAACATACTGTAAATGGCTACATATGTGGCAGTATCCCTGAAGAGGCTAAACCGGTTTCGACATTTTCACGTCATTTTCAAAGAGGAGACCAAATGAGCAGTTTGCCTGACATTCATATGTTTGAGAAGAGTATGTGGGGTAAGCATAACGAAGGAGGAAAGAGGTGGGGACGAACGTACGTTTAAGGGGCAAGGTCAGGGTTTTCGAAAAAGGTTTGAGGAGGGTGAGGAACCCGCACGATAAGAAAAGGTGAATGCGTCATCGGCACAACCACGTTAACAATTTTTTTCACAATACATTATTTGAAATGCCCCAATTTCAAAATATTCCATGAAATCTTATTTAGCGCCTTTGTCAATAACATTTAAAATATGAAAATGAAAATAAGATGATTGGTCACAGTCAAATAAACGCTTAGCAAACATGGATTTGTTGTCAGAATACAATAGTGATTTTTTATATTCATTTATTCTTACAAAAAACTTTCTTCCAGTTTGCCCAATATAAAAACTATTACAATCATTTTTATTATATTTTAACAGGTAGACTTAGCTTTTTTCTTTGTCACTTATGCAATCTTTAGAATTAAAGAACAATTTACTGGAGGTCACTGGATTATAAAAGCATCATTTCACATTTTTCTTCATAAACATATATATGTCAGGCAAACTGCTCATTTGGCTTATCTCAAAAATGACGTGAAACGTCGAAACCGATTGAGGCAGCAATAAATGAAGTGTGGAAAATACTTGTGTGTTCACATATGAATTTCCAACACGTAAACTCGTCAACGATTAATCTAGTACTCTCACTAGGCAGAACACTTTGGACGATAAATGCAGCATTGTAGAGAATACTGGCAGTGATGGAAATGCGATTTTATAGAAGGATAATAAAGGCCAAATGGCCAGAGAGAATCAGCAATGAGAAAGTAATACGAAGACTTGGAAAAAAAAGATGCCGAATGAAAACTCGGCAGAGTCGAAAAGGCTTATTGGACATTTCCTAGAATTCTAGAGCCTTTTCAATTTAGTTTGAGCGAGATAGTTCCCTTGACATAACAGAGACCATAATCTAATTTTATTTTTCAATTTCAGTGTCTGTAATAAGTATGATTTGAACATTTTAATATTATTTGTGCTATAATATAGTTATAATGACAAAAATTCTCAGTAATAAAATAAATATAACCACATAAGTCTCTTACTTGAATCATTTTTCACGACGTATGGAGACTTAGCCTTCAAAATAGAAGGGTTTTTTTTAGATTCGGTAAAAATTACTGCGTTAAGTAATTGAATAATACTTATAAATAGTTGAGAAAACATATAAACTACACATCGTTAGTTTTTTGACGAAATCCAGGTGTTATGAAGTCCTAATCTTTTCAATATTCTCCATCTGGAGCGCACAGCAGTAAACTATCCAATGTAAAACAGATTATATTTTTAGGCAAATTGCTCGAAAGTTAGTTCGGCAACGGAAATTAATATTTTGATATCATTGGAAAAATGGGAGTTTCTTCCTTTAAAATGAATTCAAATTCCAGGTGAATTGACATATCGCTCAAACTATCTTAACACAATAATAGAAGAAGAAATGAATGGGAAGAACTATCAAGGAAGACAAAGAAAGGAATACACAAAGAAAATTAAGAGGGGCGTTAAAATGAAGACGCGAGAAGGAATGAAACGGTTATCTGAAAATAGAAAGAAGAGGTGAGTCCTAGCAAACCTCTGATTCATAATTACCAATGATGACCTAAGAATCTTCTTCATCCCAAGACAAATATTTTTACCCATCCTACCGATCATCTTTTATTTCTCATCAGAAGATCGGCATCTCAAATCGCGGAAAAATACATCCAAGAGCCACTGAACACGACCGGGAATAATATTTTAAATCCTTAACCCGAGTACCAGACAAAATTGTACGACAATGGACGATTCCACAGTTGAAGGTCGATAGTAGCGCCTTCGGGAGTAGCTGTAACTATCAGGACAAACAAATCGTGTTTTTGTATGTTTACCATCGGGAAAGGTCATCTCACTGATTTGTTAGTTGCGTTAAAATGGTGAAAAGGTGTGCTTATGGGTTGTGCAAAAGCGACACGAGATATAGGAATAAGCCCTATATGGAGGGAGTGGAGTTTATGTTTGGAGTTAAATTTTGAGCCACCTTCACTGGTTTTGAACGATTTAATGATTAGTTCAAAGGCTCCAGGTTTAACTGAAACCAAAATTAATCAAAAGAGAAATTCACTATTATTTAACTTGATTCCCTCAAGACATCAATGGTTGGATATGATTTGTTTGTCCCGATAGTACCAACTTCTTCCGCGCGCAAGCGTTGCGTGACGTCATTTGCAAAATCGTCCAATGGACGATTTTACAAATGTATTTAACAATAGGAAAACGTAAGTTTGAACAAATTTATCCTACCATCATATTTCAAGGAAAAAATTGCTCAACCAAGGCATCTACATCTACATGCTATCTAGCGAGCCACCACATGGGCGTGTGGCAGGGGGTGTTAGGACACCAGCCGTGTGAAGATGTAAATGAGAATGTTATAAGGGAGGTGAAATAGTTAAGTGTATTTCGGGGGTTTTTTGAGTGCATCTCAGTTTTATCGTGGTCACTTATTGTGCTTGGGAAAGGGGCGGCACCAGACGAGAGGTTCGGGGGGGCCAGCGCCTCTTGGGGTTCGTAGGTTTCGTCCCGGAAATTCGTAACCAACTATGTGAAAATGGCGCGATATAAGTGGTTCGGAAGACATTTTTTTCCTTTTAAGAAGAGCAAGTTTTTACTGAATGCATATTTCCCTTTTAGATTACCACCAAGTTTTGACTAATTCCAAAATTATGTTAATTTACATTCGCATTTAGCCTAAGGTTTTTAAAACAATTTTAGTTCATATAAAATTTAACCGGATTTTAAAGTAATTTAACAAAAACTTCAACAGCAAAAATGCAGCAACATAATTTAGGTTTTTAATTTAAGATCTAGGGCAAAGAAATACGCCGGGTTCTGGGGGGAGGGGGCAAGTGCACATACTGCCTCCCCACCCCCGCCCCCTTGGGGCCGCCAGTGGCTTGGGAAGAACGAATTCTAGTACCTATCTGTTCGGCAATGTGTCTCTCTTATTTTATCTTTCGTGTCGGACCTAGAGATGTATTGCGGCGTCAAAATGATATTGTCTGTGTCACAGTGAAACACACTTTTTCTGAATTCTCAAACAATCTTAGCCTAGTGTGTAGCACCCTAGTTTTGAGTGGTTCGCAACCTAATCACTATTAAAGCAGTGAAACGCACTTTGCTCGCTCGTAGCACTTTTTTAAATAAGTTCACAGCTCTAATTTGTACTTTATTTTTACCTTCGTACTTTTTCGAATTCAACCTTTCTGTCCAGAATCCCAAATTCCCGAGGCGTATTCTAGGTGTCGGCTGGTGTACATGGTGGATGACCCTGCATCGTTGGAATAAGTATCTAGTGTGCTGTTTGACTAGCACGCATCAGCTACCTTCCAAATACTTTTCAACGTTCACTAATCCAATACTATGAATGCAGGAAGACAATACAGGTAGCAATATACTTTGGAACTTGGTTTAAAAAGCCCGCCCGTAGCGCCCACTTATTCAAGTAAGATGTTGGCATTAAATGACACTTGATAACATGAGTTTATTCCCAACATAAAAAAATGACATTCTTTCCGTTTATTTCCGAGAAAGAGCAACGTACTACAGCTGTCCGTGTGAAAATACTGCTCTTTGGAGTTGAAGTCCAACGTGGTCAAACGACTGACCCTGCGACTTGTTGATTGTAATCGCATATGTAGGAATCACTGGACACTGTCGTCGTCGCGAGAAGAAAGGGAGCGTTGTCTCAGTCGGAGCCAAATCAGAAATGATTCTCGCTTTTATGAAATTTCTAGCAAACAGTAGAATAACGGCATTTAAAAATTTAAGTGACTGTGGCTCCTAATGACGGCATTTTAAAATTTAAGTGACCGTGGCTCCATCTAGTAAAGGCATTTAAATTTTATGTGAATGCGGCTCCATTTAATAACGCATTTTAAAATTTAAGTGACTGTGGCTCCATCTAATAACGGCATTTTAAAATTAAGGTGACTGTGGCTCCATCTAACAACGGCATTTTAAAACTTAAGTGACTCCATCTTGCAGCGTTTTTGAGTCAGTGAGTGAGTGACAATGGCTTTTCTTGCATAGATAGGCAGACACTCCGCGTGTTGTAAACGCCAGCCATTGAGAACATTAAGTTGTAAAAATAATGCGGTTGTAAAGGCTATAACCACGCCAGTAATCGTTTCAATAATGCTCACAAGAGGTAATCTTTCCTTTCAGTACGGTTACAGGGGACTCGTGTGTACTCGAGTAAGGGAAAGTCGCTATATTTAACCACTATGAAACCGTAAGCAGTGGGGGTGTTGAGGTTAGTCCAATTACTCACGACCCGACGGCCACGCTCAAAGGGACAATTTGCCCCGTGGTTCACATGCGCGGCTGGTTCATTCATATCCCGCCACTCGGCGACCGCATGCAGCGCCACTTGCCGCGAATCGATTTACGCATGACCGACCGCCTTTTGCGCGGCAACATTGTCGTCCATCGAGTACACCACCATCGTGCTTCGGTCGGTCGCTAACCTCACAGACATACATTCAACACCTCCCTCTCTCTCTCTCACTCCCAACGGCATTGATTGAAGCGCCGTCTATTTCGAGCCTCAAACACTTCCGCTCCCGGCATGCCTTACCCGCGTTTAATGGAGACGTAAACAGAACTCCTCAGCGTCCGTCCCTTCCGGCCATCGCCTCCCGCCAAAGTGTGGCGACGCCGGTATTTCAAAATAAATAAAGTAAACCGAAAGATTTACTCCCACACTCTTATGAGAGGAAAGGTCGGGTTAACTCATTGCAAAAAAAAATCTGTTCCCAGTTTTAGATAGACTAGGGTTCCCATAGCGTATTTTTGAAAAAACGGGACATATGCATTTTTCACTTTAAAAAACTGGGTCAATTCGTAAAAAAGCAGGACACATTAAAAAATAAGAAAAACATAATGAACTTCACCATGGTTGTATTATGAATAACAATCGCACTTACAACGATTAGATGAACAGAATTTCAAAACATTACTGAATCAAGTTCATTTTTATACAATGTTCATGTTCATTAGAATATTTATCACAATTGAGAGCCTGGGAGTCAAAGTAATACAAGTGACAAACGTCGTCCGGTGTCAACTGTATCACTTTACTCCAGTAAGAAATAACAAAAAGCAAAGTAGCTTAAGTGTTCGGCGGCTATATTGCAGCGCCATACACTCGAACACTTTTATTCCTTTTCCTGTAGCTATCTGACGGCACCCGACGGTACCTACTTAGAACATATGCACTCATATCGTTTTTCGTGTTTATGTTACTTGTATTACTTTGAATCTCAGACCCTCAATTATGAACCTGGTCAAGAAGTTTCTTTTTCCTTAGATATTTGGGCATGGAACTCAACCGAAGACAAACCTTTAATATATTTCTTTGCAATGATTAAAGCTTTTAATGTTTCATTTGATGAAGGGAAATTCTCTTCTAATACTATCGTTCAGTAAGCACCTACGTGTCGCCATGATACAAACTATGTGCCACACTGAGCAGCAACCAATTTACGATCTAGTAATGCCGGCACTGAACTGACGTCGCCTCATATGCAACCGGGAACCTTGTATGTGTAACAGCAGCATAGAGGAAAATAGAGCATCTTTATTACAATTACCAGCTTCTTATTAGACTTCATCAAAGTTTCTTGAATTCGGCACCAGGAGTTAAAATGGAATAATATTTTTAAAAAAATGGAAAATATTTAAAATGGAAAGCCTACAGGAATGATACTAAAGAAAAAAAGCGGAACATTTGGAAAAAAAATCGGGACACCGGGACATTTTATCAAAAAACGGGACTGTCCCAGGAAAAAACGTGACGAATGGGAACCCTAAGATAGACCCTTGCGCTCACTGGGACGGTGTCAGAAAGTGGAAACACGTGGCGAGTGTAATGACGTCATAGTCGTCGTCGTTTTAAGTAAGTTGTCCATCCTCTTTAAGTAAGTTGTCCATTGGCCATCCGAGCAACTTAAATTTAGCCGCTCGCTGCAGCGGGGCAGCCCGAAGTTAATGCCATGATGAAACCAGGAAAATCGCGTTACCTCACCTGCAAATTGAGAGAAAAGGTTTTTCTTTAACAGAAGGATCTAAGGTTAGTACTTGACTCCAGCTTGGATTTACAAACTTCGAATCCGGAGAAGACAAGCGGAAAGGCCTATGTAATCTTACTTTGTTAAGGAGGTTCCGCCGCGACTGTGTGAGTCAAAACAAATACTAAATTCCTATAACGTCATCTTCAGATGAAGATGGCGTTATAGTACGTCGAAACCCGGGTCGTGCAAATAAAATTATCATGGTGGAACCACAAAGTTTAAGTTTTTCATTTATACAATGAATAAGTTCCACCAAGTAACGCCTGAAACTACAAGTTCTCAGCATGTGAAAGGTAAGCTTTTTCGAACATTTTTTCAAGGAAAACATTTTTCATGACATTATCATGCCCGAAAATTGCGGCCATATGAAATGTATGTTACAATTGTAACATTTTTTAAAGGATGAACGTTCTCACTTAATATTGTTCATAGCCATTATTTGGCTCTATTGTTGACAGAATACATTTCTGCAACTGTGCTCACTATATTTTCCTTTCTTGTTCCATCGCTTGTGATCCTACCTCACGGATAGAAAAATCCTTCCACCTGCGCAAGTTTTCCCGATCCACCTTTAACATATGACTCAGTCTTTCTGATTTCTTTCAAAAACCAAAATTTTGATTTTCTTAACATTTATCTCTACATTGCAAAATGCATATTTGCATATTTTTGTCCATAGAGCAGACAGCATTCTCGCCAAATCATCTTTCCTCTCCGTAAGAATTACTAAGTCCACAGCAACGCGTAGCACGCTCATTTCTCATACTTTCACGTGTATTCGCCTCATCAATTTCTCTTCTCTTTCATTTTACCACGCTTATTTTAACTTGCCCTGTTTGTTTGCTGTTCATTAGTTTATCTGGATGGAATATTGTAATCGAAATGTAACCCATTTCCCAATTTTAGATCGAGTTGAAATTTAGCACACTTACTAACTCTCCATGACATAGCATGAATAAGTCATTAAATTATCAAATTACGAAGTTAATCTAATACAACAAATGGTTTACATGTTATATGGAAATAAGTCTTTTGCCAATTGATGGCGGTGGTAGAAGTTAGCATTTATAGTGAGAATAAATGCTAATAATTTTAATTGCACATTACCGTTTCACCATTAATATAAAGACTAAAAAGTAAAAATTAATAATATGCAAAAATATTAAGTAAAAAAAACCACGCTTATATTCAAGTGCACTGAAAAGTTTAAAACAATGTTTTCATCACTTGAAAAATAAAAGCGTGGTCGCATCTTAAACACTGGGTTGGTTTTTTTTAGTAATAATAAAAAACAATACATGCATTAACTTCTAAAAAATACTAGCATTTATACCCAAAAAATATGTATCACAAAAAAATTAAAAGATATGTTAAAAAACTAAAGATAAAAATACAAAACAAAAAATAATGTATTCCTATACATGGCATCAAATAAAAATGGCGTAATGACAAATTATTGTTCTTCTTTTGGTTGCATGCCTCCCCCTCTTGTTTTGTTTAATTGTGACGCTGCCCTATACATTGTTCATTGTCATATCATGTAATCTCTTAGCCTGTAATTCATATTTTCTGCTGGTTATTTACAATATTACTTAGTTATTAAGTTTCCTCTTTCACACAAACACGACATTACACTTTTCTCATGTCAAGTGCGCCACTTGTCAATTGACCGGTAGGGGTGAGTCTCGCACTCACCGGAACGGTATAATCTACGCGCCTTCAGCGCGATCAGAACTACGCGAGCATTATGAAAGTATTGTTTTATATGTTATTATTTCAGCTTATCTGTGATAGTACCAATGATCACGGTTGAAAATATATTTTCGAGTCATTCATTGGAAGAAATGATACCTATTATAAACGGTAGAGGTATCCAAGCCCCACGTCACTAACCTTATCAGGGTGGCTGCAGGTGCACTGGCTGTCCACACAGCAGGAAATTACCAGCAAAGGGTCGGCTTTCGATCAAAACGGAACACGTGCGGTTTATTAGATCCGTTTGTTCCTTGAATCGCCCACGCCAAGTCCGCCCACGACACACATTCAGGCCAAGATAGTCAACCCTAAATCTGGAACACAACATCCTGGATAAAGTTCTAAATACATGTTGAAATCCGCATAAGACGTCTTCGTTCTTCTAATTAACGAAAATATTGCTGACGTAAAAATACGTAGCCGTAGCACGAAATAAATTGATGCGCTACTTTGTAGAAATTAAATGCTCACCATGACGAAAATAAAATAATTTTCCATTAGTCGCAAACTCGCTCATCATTACATACTTTTCTAAATTTGCCAATTTATTTTAATTTCAACAGCGTCATTATCTTTAAGAAATGGTCGTCAGTGGAAATTTAAACATACTAATTTTTTATTACATCGACCAATTACGTAGCTTTGAAAAAAGTATAGGGATTTGCTTTGCTTTTGCTAATGATTACGGGTGACCTTCGAAAGTGTTCTCAATGATGTCTCCGCAACAAAGCCTTTCAAAAAACTTAACTAAAAATGAGCAACTGCGCGAAAAGTAATCAATTCGACGAGTCATGTATAAGTCGGTACAGTGATTACAAAAAACTTCTACTAAAGCATTGACCAATAATAATGTCCACCCCAGTATCGAATAACAATACCATTTATTCTTTATTTAAAATAGTATCCACCAGTACACATGTAGACCACAAATAACGAAATATCTTAGCAAAAAAATAACAGTTTACATCCCAGAGCTGTTGAATTTTTTAAAGATTTTCCTGGCGTAAAAACATGCCGTACACTCTTTCCTATCCACTAAAAAACGATGCTACAAAAAATATTTCTCTTATACTCATAAAATGGGAACGACACGAAATATGAAGAGGGTAAACCGAAAATCCAAGCATGTGGAAGGTAAAACCTGAAGACAGACATGACGCTATTACGTATGCTAGAATAAATGGAATCATTCACCTACCCTGGAAGCATCATAATGTGGAATGGAAAACGTTACACGGATATCAAGCGAAGAAAAGCCATGCCATGAAAGCATTAATGAGGAAAAAACGACTTATGCATTTTAAAAAAATTGGAGTTACAATAAGGAAAAAGTACTTAAAATAAAATTCTGGTGAAGTGTTGCGTAGTAAGATTCAAACACATGAGCCATTGGATAGATAGATAAACGTCTTTATTGGGGAAAGATTGAGACTTTAAAAGTCCTTTCTTCCATCTAACCCCTAGGAAAGCCGAAACAGAAGAGAATATAGGCTTGCGATACTTGATGCTGGAGGCGGATGCTAAGGATCAAAAGGATGGATTGGATCAGAAATTTGGAAGCGTACAGAAGAAGGAGACAACCATATTCAACGCTTTCAAAAAGACAAGGTCTAAATGAACAGGCCACATTTTGTGATCCAAGGAATTTATAAGGATCTTAAGAGAAGGGTAAATAGAAGGGTAAAGTCCCACGAGGAATATCGAGAAAAATAGCTCCCGCCGGATGTGGTCTCCGCATGAGAACCAAGTCGGGTTCGAGGTTCCACAGAAAACTCAGTCTCTAACACAGTCGGGATACAAACCCTGGCCCTTCGCTATAGGAAGCCTCTACTCTAATCGGAGATCAGTCGGCTTATCAGCCGGATTTGCGCGGAGAGAGTGAAATTTGCGATGGAAAGATAGCATTAAATTTATTACTATTAAATAATGAAATTATCCGGATACGCATAGTAAAAGTTAAGTGAGTAGTGGTTGGCAGTATCATTCAATACTTATTTCAACTTAATTAGCTGTAATCCGTTTCAGGAATATGGACAATTAAATAAATGCTCCAAAACGAAACTAAAACCTATTGGCTTGCCATTAGAATCCTAACAGTAAGGAAAAATTTAATCTTGATCTATATTTTTACATTCTACTCGCATGTTTCTGGTTTTAAATGCATTATATTTTATTATTATTTCTAATGCAGATAGTGCAATAGAAATGGTAATGATAATGCATACCATGGTGGAATAATGTGCACATGATCGACTCTCAAGAAATATCTCTAGGACTACTACAACGTCTTGATCTAAAATATGTGATAAGAGGTGGTACTGGGGTAAATGAAGAGTTATTTGTGGCTGGCGTGCAAGGATGTATATCGATAGATGCGCTATTCCTAGCGAATGTTTCTTTATGAATACATATTTAGGCTTGATAGTACATAGTCTATGTCCCATATTGTACATATGTAACATATCACTGGATGGATATAACAAGACGCTGCGTGCCTAATCTCTTTCTCCTATCCTCTCTATCCTAGGCTGCTTCATCTAGCTCTCTGCTTTCAAATGCTACCCTTATACCTTCCATCCATAACCGTGTAGGTCAACTTCGTTTGTTTCATCCAGGTGGAGTCTCGAGAAATACATATTCGTTTGGTCCATCGATTTTTTGGAATTCTTAGCAAATGAAAAAAAATCATCCCAGATTTTTATCCTTTATCTGTGCGACTCTATCTGTCGTTGCCATACGGTTGCGAACCTCCTCATCAGTAACATTACTATGTGAACATTTTAAATGTATTTATAGTCAAAGAAATATGCGAATGTTTATTTTCTTAATATTAATATTATGACTTTTTCAAGGTAATAGTTTTTCGATGCCTTGGTGACCAGCTCAGTTTAGTGAAGTTCAGCACAAATATGCTATCTTCTCGTGTATTTTCTTCAACCATGAAATCAATAATTGTTTTGATACAGACTCGTTTGGTGAATACAGGAAGTTGAGGTTCTGTACACAACTTGTAAATGAATGAATACTCACATAAAAATTAGAAGAAAAAATAGGATTAATCGAATAATTTGGAATGCCCAAAAATATTTCATTATAACGGGAAATTTACTATCAACAATTTGAATATTTATGTGGCACTGACTGTTGGTCTGATATGGGAAGGAAATATTTTGAAACTAGTTGAACTGCGGTAGAGAGAAATCAACTATTCATTAGGAAATGTTTTGCTCAGCGTAGAGCTTTCAGAGAGAGGTGTAAGGGAAAAACTCTATGTTGTTTGAATAAAAAGAGGTACGAAGACATTTTTATAATGCTATTGCACATGAATTAAGCTCAATGCAAAAAATGCGACTTTCATCATTTGCCACTCCAAAAAACTCGTGCTGCCCTAGAACATCTCAATGGATAGGTTACCTGTCATTTGCGTAACGAGGAGGAGGTTATATGTATTCAAAATTCGCAACTACAACAAAATAAATCATGCTATTCTTAAATATACAAGCGCGGCTATGGTCTGCAATATAAGGTGAATTGATTAATAAGTGGGTTTATTGATGTAATGCAAGGTATTAAACATAAGTTTCGCATTCATGCCATACATCAACATCTACAAAATACCCTGCAAGCCACCTCAAGGGTGTTTGGCAGAGGGTGAGTAGTCACCAATATGCAGTAAGCTACACCCTGAAGTTAGCGAAACTACGACTAATGTCATTTGTGGTCTACAGCCTAAAACGACTCCCAGATGCATCAGATGGGGATATATCTATTTTAAAGTGATGACTGACTGTTCTGTTTCCCTGACTAGGGAAAAAAGGCTACATTATGCTGGAACACAAAAGATGGTAGTACTTATAATGTGATTTGCATATCTATTCTCAATGGCATGTGTGCATGTGGGCATTCGATTTTTTATTGAACAAAGGAACAACCGTAACGTTACGATGAAAATGTAAACTTACAGATTATGATACATTATAGTTTATAGAAGCTAATTCTTGTCCATTAAAATGTTGTTGTATCGATATTGTGGTCCATAGAGATGCAATAATAGATTTTTGTTGATTGAGGATTGAAAGCTAAGATCTGTAAGAAGCAACACTTGTAAAATGTCATTAAATAAAATATTTTTTACGATCTATGCGTTATTCGAACATAAATAAAACAAAAACTGGTAATAAAGATTATTCACATTACACATAAACACATATTTATAAAGATTAATCGGGGTTATAAAATATTATATTCAGTTAATAATATGTCTGCTCAACATACTGCCTCTTTAAAGGTGTCAATTCTGCGAAAATATTATATTTTTCTCGGAAAATTCTACTAATTTATCTATCTTTAAATAAATCTATCTACAATTGTAGAACGGATCTCAAACGGCACATTCTTCGTAACATGTAAACAAGACCTTTTTGTTTGGAATTATTTGCATTTGGTGAAAATGCGGGAAGAACTAGTCAGAGATATGCCAGTCAGTGATTCAGGGCGTGAGGAACAGGGTGCTGATCTCTGATGTATATAACTACATAGGTGGCGTAATTCGGGGGTGGCAAGAGGTTGCAGTTGCCACCCCAGAATTTTGAAGTAAAAATTTCAATAATTTATATTAACTTGGAAAATACTGTTCTACATGCACTTTCTTTATTCTTCATAAATCATGCCTAATTTAGCGCAGAAAAATAAAATACGAGTTTAAAAGTTGTGCATTACAAAGTTAGACAGAAATAGTGGAGTAGTAGGCGTGGCGTAATAAAATAACAAACATTAGATGCGTGAAGAACAAGAATGAGCGATGTCAACGTCAGGAAGTGGCAACTCTGTAATATGCAGATTGCAGAGCGAGATTTGGCAACTGTAGTCTTTCGTCTTTGCAATAGTGTTGCCTGTCGTTTCGTCTGCCTGATGTTGGTATGCTCTCTTCAACCAAAACAAAAGAGATGTATTAGTGCAGTATGATGCGTACGCGTGCGTTGCTTAAGTTTTCTTTAAGTGCTTCATCATCATAGTATTACAATCCTAGGATTGGTATATTGCAGCCCTCCATTTCGCCCTATCCCATGCTAGTTCCTTCACTTCCCTATGGTTCTTGTTATTTTTTCTTATTTTTTATTATTTCTTATCTTATTGGTTTAAGTGCTTAGTGCTTATTTATAATCATCGCACCAATGACAATGGATGACAGGTGCAGTGATTTTTATTACACTTCAAGTGAACCACCGTACCAATTGCATTGACTGAGACTGCCCCCGGCATATCTCCCCCTGCCATACGCCCGGCATATATTCCGTGTCTTCCACATAGATTGGCGAGAGTTGTTGGAGGTAGTAAACCTCGAGATTGGCTTCAGGAGGCAGGCAGGTAGGCGGATTGGCCGCCACCTATACGTCAAGTGGATAACTAGGTGCGGAAGCCGTGTGGCGCGCATGGCCTGAGGGATGGCGGGATTTTGAAAGTTTGATTTACAATCGTCGCACGGAGTCCCGTCAGGGTTTTCGCTAAAAACAAGTGTAACTGAATAAATACTATCCATAATCACGAATAGAAAAGTGATAAAATGTTTTAAAAGAATGACAGCAAGGCTTTATTTAAGGGTACAACGGCACAAAATAGAGCAATTTTTTTTTCTCCTTTCAGAAGATATTGGTAAATTAACTCGTAAATTATTTCCATATTTGTAAACTCTCTCTTAAAAGTTGTTGACTTCTGAGCAACTTACAACAAGAAAAATAACTTAACAACTTCAAGAATTCCGTCTCATCTAAAGATACCAACAACCACACAGCAGAAGACACGGATATCAAAAAACAAAACTTTCATTCCTAAATACTCCGGTATCGAAGATTTGCACAGAAGAACCACAACTTACATAAAAGCCCTGAAGAATCATGTATACAAATTCTAAACGTCGGCAAAGAGAATAAATAATTTACAAATTAAGAGACCTAAGTATATCTTCTGAAAGAAAAAAAAATTGTAAGAAAAAGACATGAAGAGGAATCATAAAAATTGAGCATGTTGAGCAGTTAGTGCATCACTCTGTATCTGGGTATTATTTTGGAGGAAAAAGGCTGTAATGGTAAAGATATCAGATGCACTATTTCCCTGGATAAAGAAACATTTTCAAATAGAAGTGAATTGATGAGGAGGGGAGGTCTGAGAAGAGACGTAAAGAAAAGGCAGGCGAAAACCCTAATATGGAGCGTGGCGCTGTATGGGTCGGAAACTTGGACATTGCGAAGGGAGGATTTGCGTAGACTGGAGGCTTTTGAGATATGGATTTGGAGAAGGATGGAGAGGGTGAGCTTGGAGGCGAGGAAGACGAACTATGAGGTATTGGATATGGTTGGAGAGGAGAAGAAGCTTGTGGCGGAGGTTCGAGGAAGGCAGAAGAGATGGATGGAGGTGGTTTTGAGAGGGGAGGAGATGCTGAAGAGGGTGATAGAGGGGAGAACACTGGGGAAGCGTGGAAGAGGAAGGAGGAGGATAGGAATTCTGGACGAAATAAGAGGTAGAAGATATGATGGATTCAAAAGAGATCCAATGGTGGGCCATCTATAGGAGGTAAATTGGGATATTAGGATTACGACTGTCGAAAAACCTGCCAATCAGCTGATAGAATACTCTAAAAAAATTATCATAGTGCAGGGTGCTTCAGGAGGAATGTGCGTAACTTCTTGAGGTGTAATAAGGACGTAATTTCATCCATTTTTGTCCAAAGGACATGGGGTCGAAACTTCTTACATACCTGTATGGCGGGATTACTTTCGACGTTTTCAACCGTTAACGAAAGATGAGAAAACTTTTTAAAAGTCTTAACTTTTCCGCTCCGTCTAACACTTTAAAAATGGCATGGATCATTTTGACCCATAACACGAGTTCTAAGTCATATTTCACTACTCATTTGTGATTATATTCTTTTTAAATGTTGTGACTTTGTGCATTTTTACATATATTTTACTAATATGGAAAGCAAATTTCGTAATTGTTGTTATTTAAATTTTTAATTGATGTTATACCTAGAAGGACGGCTATGGGTCATTTTGATCCATAGCATCTCTCGGTTTAGGTGTCATTTCGAATGTCATTTGTCGATAACGGAGATCTCCTGGTTGCAACTTACCAAAATTACGGAAAATATTTACTTTCAAATCTTCTTTGAATCTCACAATTGAAATCGCCAGAGGAATAGGATCAAATATATGCCAATTTCATTCTGCCGTTGCATAAATATTATCGTATTCATTATTAAAATATGTAGTGTAAAATATGATAGCTAGATGATAGGAATTTGAGCAGCATTGCTTCCACGCCCAGAACAAGAGGTTACAGCGTTCAGTGGTGCGACAATGGAAAAGGATAGTCCTGACCATCGCTCGCCAAATAGTTTTGACCTCTCACTAGAAAAAAACACGTTCGCCCAGACCTTTTTTGTTGCCGTAGTGACGGCACACTACTTCTCAAAGCCGTCTATAGGATGCGTAGTCCTCAAGTTGTAAAATCATTTCCGAGTCCCCTGTTCTCTTGCTGCAAAGGGAAATCAGTCCGTGGGACGCAAAAGAGAGGAAGAAAGAGTTTTGGGTAGATTTATCGCGTTGGTGTGTGCTAGAGGTGTATTAGGCAGCAAAATTAACCGATAAAAAGTTTTTGGGATATATAACCTGGGGATCCCATATATTTTATAACACGATGCCTAGAGATCGCTTCTTAGATGCAGTGAAACATTTGCGATTAGATTAAAGAGCGTTTCGCAGCCAACGGTTACGGAAAGATAAATTTGCTTTGGCGTCTGAGCCATGGAATACATTCATTTACAATAGGCCATCATAATCCCTCCCTTTGCGGAGCTATGGCAACGTCAACATCATATGCAGCACAATTTACATTTCACGTGAAAACGCCGAAGAATGGTGACCTATACCAATGGATACATTTTTGTAGAACTATGTAAAATATTTACATATAATAATTCAGCCTGCGTATATTTGTGCACGCCAAACTCGAAAAGTATTCACCCGATTGCGATGAAACTTTGGTGAGTTGATGTGCGCGCACCCACGAAAGTTTCTGAATATCAAAATCGCAAATTTTGAGGTTTTTTTTACCCCAATATTGTTAACATTTACTCCCACAAGAAAAGCATTGCATTCGGTGCAGGTGTTTCTTCATTTGCTTTTTAAAATTATAACTCAAGATATTGGATGGATATTTTTATTATAGAACACATAAAAAAATGCAGTATTTAATTATTTCATTCAATTTTCTTATACGCTTCGTTTTTGTCCATGTATTACGTTTATATATCTAAATTCATCAATTTTTCTTCCTTTTCGGCAATAGAAGTTTCCTTGGCAATCAGGCGTGAATATCCATTTAGTAGGGATTTCATGAATGGCCATTCACGCCTGCAGCATTTAAAGGACAGGATCAGCGGCTAATTTGATAGTTGCCGTTAAACGAATAAAGTTTGCCATTCGCCTTGCCTTCTCAATGACCCTCCAATCGCTTCAAGTGTGTGTGGATTAAATCAGGAAAATTCTTGCTTTTCACGTGGTCAATTATACGTTGCATGCTCACGAAACACGGGACAACCGAAAATTTTATTTGTTTTGCAGAGGGTGGTGAAACCAAAAATATTGTACATCCCAAAGCACTTAAATAAATTTTTCAACTTTAATTTTATACTAAAAAAATCATTGTCTTTCATTTATTTAGTACATTTAAATGTGTCTACTTTGTATATGTGTGCCTACTTAGATATAAAATTAGGCATTGCGACGCATGCCGGGCATAGCTAGTACCTACATGATTACAAATAGTCTCTGCAACAATAGTAGCATATCTATAGTGTAGTGCATGTTAGTGAAATCTCACCCCCTGCCACACATCCTTGATGTGGCTTGAACGGTATTGCGTGGATGTATGTGTAGAAACAATCTGAAACTATTCTCAGAGGTGCATGAGAAATTTAACGTTCTCTCTGTCACTTATTGATTATGATGGCTTATTTTCAAACTTATACCCGAATATTCGGCGTTTCCATGGCAACAGCTAAGTGTTCAGGATAACTCCAATAACTCCGTAAGCTTAGAGTTGCAATCCCATGTCAATCAGACAATAAATTATTGAAATCAAATCCCTTATCACCTAAGTAATACACCAAGATTCCTCCTGAAACAACCTGTATTCTACTTTGAGATATTAAAACCAACAGCTGTGGACAAGAAGGCATTCATATCACAGAAGCCATGGCTGTACTCAAAGTCGATACAGCTATAAACAAAAAATAAATGCCTAAAAATCTTAGAAATATATTTTTTTCTTCTTCTTTCAGGAGATATAGGATTTCTAGATAGAATTATATATATATATATATATATATATATATATATATATATATATATATATATATATATATATATAAATAAAAATAAACTTTGCCACAGGTGGGGCGGAAATAAATATAGAAACACAAAAAGAAGAACACTCACACACTATACGTTCTGATATTTCGACAGCCGAAAAGCTGCCTTTCTCACAGAAGGAAGGATACAGAAGGATACAGGATATTCTGTATCCTTCCTTCTGTGAGAAAGGCAGCTTTTCGGCTGTCGAAATATCAGAACGTATAGTGTGTGAGTGTTCTTCTTTTTGTGTTTCTATATTTATTTCCGCCCCACCTGTGGCAAAGTTTATTTTTATTTAAATTATCGCGTGTGTGATTTTCCATGAACTCGTATATATATATATAATAAAAAGAGGTCATGAAAAGGAATCATCTAAAAATCTTAGGGTTGAGCATTGAACTCTATTGGTCCATTGTTCTTGGAGATAGGAAGAGCTGACATGAAACGAACAGAAGCATCATCTGTAAGTATGAATTAGGTGATAATAAAATAATGAAAGGGTAAAGCCTGAATTACGTGATCATTTTTCACGGACAGGTTCAGGGATAGCAGCAATGATAGCTTAAATGATGGCTCTCTGACGCCCTAATTTTCAGGGGTAGCGCCAATGATAGGGATCCCTATCCCTTTTTCCATAATTGCGACCGTTCCGTTTTACGTTCCTGAACACGTACGTGATAACCAGCTGCAACCAATCAGAGTGCACGACAGAAAATACGAACTGAGCCACCACTAATGAGCTTTGATATATGTAAATTAATGAAAGTAGTATTCATCTACGGTTGATAATTATGTAAACATAATCCCGGGTACGGAAATAATTAACCGTAGTTACGACACAAATGATCGTGTGATATGGAAAATGATGGTTTCAGCAATCATTTTCCCTATCATTGAAAAGCATAGCTCAAATTATCCCTGAACTTGTACGTGAAAAATGATCATGTGATTCAGGCTTAATATAAGCCCCCAAAGCATCATTGTTTTTTTAGCTCTTTGCAAGTCACTGCATTTTCTTAAATCAAAATGCGTCCAGTGCCTAAAGATACAGAAGCCGGAAGCTCGCAAGAACTGGAAAACGTTTTTGTCATTACTGTTAACTATTCAATCATTCATTTGCTTCCCAGTAGCTCGCAGGCATACCACCACGTGTAATTTTTAGTGCAAGATGCGTAGTCCTATCAATCATCTATCCTTCATCTGAGTAATCTACCGATTAAATGTAAGTTATGATGAGAGTCAGAGAATATCCAACAGACTCTTACACATGGAGTGCCCTATCTCCCCCTAGTATTTCTCTCTTCATAACAGCGTAAGTCCAAAGTTTCTTCATCCCGTCCATAAAGCCGATTCTCTTCCTTCCCCTTCCCCGCTTACCCAACATCCTACCCTCTATCACGGCCTTCAGCAAACCATCGCCCCTCATTACCCCTTCCTGCCACCTACCCTGCCTTCTCCTAATCTCATCTATAAGTTTCCTCTTCTCACCCACCATGTCAAGCACTACTTCACTTGTCTTCCTTTCCGTCCACCATCCACCGCACTCCACCATTCTTCGTCCTCCTCCACACCCGATTTCAACGATTTCATTCTATTTTCGTCTTCCTTTCTCAGAGACCACCTTTCTGCTCCATACTGTCTATCTATAGTGCTATCAATAGTTTTTTTTTAATGCCGAACAAAATTTACTTTCACTGATGATTGGTCGAAATGGGAGCGGAAAATCTGCAAAAGAGGTCTGGCTTTCAAGTCAGATCTCTTCCAGAATGATTATCAAAGTGTGTTGGACCCACTTTCGAAAAAAATATAGCAGCCGTTTGAAGTTGATCAGAGGAAGCAGGCAAGGTACACGTTCGAACGATTTGGTCGGCAACATAACGTACTGGATATAGGTTATGTTAAGAACATTACTTCGGCCGTCGTTAAGAAACAGACTGTAAATAAACTCATAAACTTAAATCAAAGATACACTGATAAAAATGGACTGCTAGGATCAGCGAAAGAGATTAAATAAGAACATTTTATGGGGTAAAAAATCGAACATCCAAGCAAGATGAAAGCAATCGATTTGAAAAGGCACGTTGTCAAATTCTCTTTCACTAAATTTTTACCCTGGAACGGTTTTCCTTTCAAACTGTGGGGACTCTTTTCTGTAAGAGACGTTGTTTCAGGAAAAACACCGGAATTATCATGAAGGTTCAAAACTATCATAATTGAAAATTTAATTTGTAGTGGGAGGGCATCAGCTAATTGATATTACATAATACAGACAACGACCATCAAATGGATTAAATAATTTCGTTACTGTGTATTTTGCCCAACCATAATATATTTCCTCTTCTTTTAACAAACTAATAATTTGAAATAAATGAGTCTTCATCATAAGATAAGATTAGTGAAAATTCAAGACGAAAAACTCTCGCTGAAATTCGTCTTGAAATAAGATGGCTTTGTGGTGGTGTAACTGACTAACACAGCTGACCGAGAATTGGGAGATCCGGGTTCGAATTTCGGGCAAGTCAAATGATTTTCTCATGACGAATTTCACCCTCTTTGGTGTGCTGCGATTTTCCCTTTCTTTTGACAGATGCCCATTCCTTGTTGTACTCCTCATGCTACTACCCACGAATTTTGTCTTGAAGCATTCACACACCTCCTCCTCTCCTCGTCCATCTTTCGCAAGCATTTAGCCTATGTGCACAAAATCATCCACTTGTTCAATTACTTCAAAATTCACCCCCATTGTATAACACCCGGCTTTCGTACCCATAATAATAAACGTTTGTAGTCACAGAATAACAGGACTTTTAGACATTCTGTTTGCACACACTTGGCATAAGACTTTATAATGAACATAACTTGAATAAAATGAGATAAAATTTCATATTTTATGTGCAGGATGAGTTAAACAAAATAAAATAAATTACAAAAATAAACGTAATTTGATATGCTTAAATCAAGTCGCCCTACAATGCAAACATATAAGAATAATGACCATAAATGGCTAGTACAAAATATTGTGTATCACATAGATGAGGACTCAAAATGCATATTTTAAGATATGCCTGTATATCTTACGACGGAAAATGCCATCTTCTGGGTTGAATGAAAAACATAATGAACGGAAACTAGTATATTACATGAGATTTAAAAGTATATATAAACGGTAATATTATTTTTCCCATTAAAACTGTGAAATAACCACTACTTTAGTATTTTACGCATTCATCATCAGTTATATTCATTCTGTCACTTAACAGATGTTATACAGGAGCTTCCGCAAGCCCTTAGAGCTCTCAGACAGAAATACAGCAACTTCCGTAAAATAAATTTGAACTCGCACATTCACACGTTCACCCGAGTAATAATTGAGAAGTTCCATGATATAAAACAAAGTTTTTGCGTGATTGATATTAGTTTATTTGCGTCATACGTCTTAAAACTGCTCAAAATGAAAAAAATCGTAGTGTCTATAATAGCATGAAAACTGTCGCTCGACCTACCTTAAGATGAAGACTATTTAAGAAATTTAACGGTTAACAAACAGGAGATTATAGTGGAGAGCTAGTGAAAACAACCTTTGGAATTTAAGAGTTGTTAGCGTCTGTCGAAATAATTATGTAATGGTATGGCGATTGGTAATGATTAAATTCAAGCCACATGGACTAATTAATGATCATGAGTACATTTTTTTGAAATAATGCACTTTTTTCCTAGCGCATGTGCCACTTTACGAAAAACTGTTTGAAGAATCAAATTTGTTTATCAAGTTTAACGGCACAAAAGTGGAGGCACCAATATCAATTTAGCTTTCAATATTATTTTATCAAGTGAATGCGATTGCTGAGGATAAACGCATTTGCTCAGTATAAATTGCTGCAGCTGCCTCTTCCTGCTGGAAAAAAGTATTTATTGAAAACGAGTATACACGTACGTCCATATGCCAGCAAATTTAATATATTTCCTTTCCTTTCAGTAGCTGTGGTATTTAATCAGTGAAATCTGTACATCTTTAGTGTGCAGAAACAAAAATGTGGTATGCTTTATTCTATTTTGCTACGCTTATTTTATTCATCTGTTTGTTGTATGTTGGTTTATCTGGATGGAATCTTGTAATCGGAATCTAACCCACTTCCCAATGTTCAATCGAACTGAAATTTGGCACGATTACTTACTATCGATATCAATACATGAATCAGTCATTAAATTAACTGACTAACAAGTTAATCTATTAAAATTAAGTGGTTTACATTTTTTATGTAAAAACGTCTTTTGCCAATAGATGGCGCTAGTCAAAGTTAGCCTTTATAGCGTAAAGAAAAGCTATTAATTTAAATTTCAAAGGACCACTGCATAATTTATAAAAAGACTAAAAAGAAGAGATATGTAATAATATGTAAAAAAAATACTTCTTTAAGAAGCCACGCTTGTATTAAAGTGCAATAAAAAGTAAAAAAAAACAATTTTTTCATCAGCCGGAAATAAAAGCGTGTGCGGTATTTCTTAACCACATCCAAATTAATGGCATATTTTACTTAGATAACAGGTATTTGACCTCCTATGACAACTTTATTTTGTTTTTGGAAATATGGAACACTTATTTGAATAATCTTTTTGATAAATTTGGTTCTGAAACTATAATATTTCGCTTCTTAGAAATAAAATGTGTGACTAAATAAATAGAAATATTCGAAACGTTGGCAGAAGTTTTACATTTTATATTTGACCTAATACTATTAGTGTTGGGCAAACATTTTCAGTAATCGATTAATCGTATCATATGATAAAATTGAGGCATAATCGATTCAGGAAAAAATCGGGTTGAAATAATCGTTTATGTAAATAATCGGTGAATAACCGTATGATTCTTGAGAATCGGTGAACAAACATACGGCTCTTGAAAATCATACGATTATTATCCGATTCTTTTGTGAGCTAAATAATCGGGTGATGAACGAAATGCGCACCGATTCTCGGTATAATCGACGAGGTTATGTGATGAGTTGAGAATCGGCAAAGATTCATACGATTAATATGGCGCATACTTCTTTGCCGATCAGAATAAAATTATTTGAAATAATCGTGTCGTGAACGTCGACAATGCGCAACAGAAATCGGCGTGAGTTGATTGTTGGCCAATAATCTACGCTCGTGGATCATGGAATACATGGAATATATGAAAAGAATCTGTAAATAATCGTATGATACTTTGAGCTGAATAGCAAGGATTTAAATAATCGTGTTTTGAAGGTGGTTTGTGCGAAACGTCAAGCGACGAGCGTCTATTCCTGTGTATAATCGACGCTTGTGGAGTTGATTGATCTTAATTATTACATGTGTTATTTTATTTGTATTGGTCACAGTGGTAAAAAGTGGTTTGGCTACATATCTTAATGCTTTTAAAACATATTCGACAGGATGCAGTCCCCTCGTTCGAATTTCTCTGAAAATACTTCCACAAATGGCTTTTTATAGGAGGTATGTCACTTTGAGTCTCAATAAATATTATAATATGAGTATCTTGCCAACAATATAATCCAGAGATCAAGTGTTGAGAAGTAAGTTTTGGATAGTAATTGTTTGCGATCAACTGTCTATAAAGAGTAAAAAAAAATATAACTCCATAACTCAGTCATAATGCAATCTTGTCTTTGCAATTATAATGGTAATACTTCCACAAACGGTCAATACATGGAGCCATACCAATCTGAATTTTTTTCTAAACATTTATTTGCGAAGAAATATCACGAACAATGTCCCGGGATCCACAGTGTTCGAGAAATTATTGGATGGCAATTGATCAGTCGATTTAGTTCATTGTTGGCCATCATAAAGATTCGTCGACGGAGTCGGCAAAAAGTTGTCTTTCATAAACCTTTTCCTCTACGAATTGAACGGACGCCGATCACGCTGATTCTTCATTAATTATACTTTTAATCATATATATTTTCTCATATTTTTTAATCCTTCCCATTACTAATAAGAATAGTTTTTCAGACACCATATATATCAGTACGTGTGAGTACGCCAACTTTTGATTTGTTTCTTCTCCCGCCTATTCCATTCAAATAATCGACTGTACCATAATATCGGATGTACATAATCGATCCAATAATCGAAAGAATCGGAAGCAAGGAAACAAAAATGCGGGGTTTATGATTCTATTTTGACTTGAGCACTCGTGGACAGTGTCTCAAGGGTGAAGTGATCCAGAACACGTTTTCCATGCAAGTCCTCGCGCATATCACTTACGCAACGTTGGAAGCGCTAACGCTTTATCTATCATGCAAAATCTGGTTACCGTCAACATGCTGAAGGTCAGAGAGCAGATAAAAAACGAGAGAGAAACAGACTGCGGCGCGTTAAGTATTCAAGGACAAGTTCTTTCGCCGCGCAGAGGGTGAACATCAAAATACGCTAGCTGGCCAATTTTTGCGAAATCGTCTCCCGGAAGCCAGGAATGCCAAAAAAAAACTGTTCTCCCATGCGTATGCCTCAGGATATACCGTATTATATAAGTTTTTTAAATAAGTGGGTGAAAGTTGAGGCCAAAACCCTGTGAAACTCCATTGGGAATTAAGATTACCATCAAGTTAAAAACGTTGTGATTTTCCCGAATATATAAGTTGAAAAAGCTTCTTAAACAATGAATCTCAGCGCCAGTGACCGACAATTAATCCATGGAGATAATCTCCACTTGAGATCTTTGTTGCCGCTTGATTGTTTACTTCATTTGGTTCACAAAAACACCTAAATTTGGGTTTCATTGGTTGGTTATTTTTTCACAACGTTTAAAAATAAGTACTCAAGCTTAGATTGGTGAAGGTAATTGTCTTTATCGGTAAATCAATATCAGTTCCATGCATGGAAGACAGCCGTCGAAAAATGTGCTCATGTAACGGTACCGTTTAAGATGCCTTTTTTCGCTAAAAATTAAGATATGAAAATAATGTTACCAGTTATGGAAATTTTATTAAATTTTCCAATTTTAATGACTCTATTAACCTTTTCGTATATCTCAAAATAAAAAAGTTATTCTAAAAAATAATTTTTTGAAGAAGAAAAATTTTGACAATTTCAGTTACCACTTCAGAAAATGTGAGCAATATGCGTAAATTTTGGCAGAAAAAGAAAGTTACAAACTTTAAGTACAATTTAGACTAGTTTTTATTTTTAAGTATTGCTGGATGCAACTGCTTTTGGGGGTTTTCATGGTAACTGCAGAATGCTTGTGACAAAATGTTTGCGTTGCCATTGCTCGGTAACTAAGGAGTTGCGACCCCATGTTCACAGGACAAAAAATGCTTAAAATCACGTCCCCAACCTCCTTCAGAAGTATTGCCACTTCCTCCTGAAACACCCTGTATATTTTATTTGCTTCAACTTTTTTCACTATATTACAATTCCCATGAGATTCTACAGCGTATGTAAACTAATGTAAGTCACATACGTCTGTTCTGTGAAATCGCAAAGGTTTTCATTTTTTAAGTTTTGTTTTTTTATTTGGTTTCAAATATCCACTCATTTGCCGCGTCACTCTTTCAAGTAGGATAAAAAAGTGTAGTTACTTAAGAGAGAGTTCCTTCTGAATTAATTGTCTGATGACACCTTCGTTGCTATTTATTATCGTCAATTGTTGTAAATTTATATGTGCTTTCAAAAATCGAGATAAAATTAAGTGTTGTGAAAACATGTCAAATTATAATAAATTTTACTTAATTTAGCAATAACTGATTTTTCAGTGCAGGATGTTTTGTTTTTTTTGTAATGTGCACCATTTATTTAAATAATCTTCTAGATAGGTTTAGTTCAAAATCTATTATTTTTGTTAGATGGACATAAAATGTGTGGTTATTTTTGATTGCATGATCTACTATTGCACATATTTGAATGTAACTATAAACAAAAAAAATTATATATGTATAAATAATTTTTAACATAACTACTATGTAAAATAATTGTAAACCATATTCAATTGATACACAATGCGCTCAATAATTTTCATTGTAGACCTGAAGTAGCATGTACAAAAATGCAAAACGTTGGCAAAGATAAAAAAATAATTTTCAAAATTAATTGACATATATCTCCTGAAAGAAGAAAAAATTACATTTTTCCTAATAATCAATCTTGCATTCGCCATTATTCAACAATTTCACTATCCTGGTTACTCAAAACCTATAGTTCGAACACTGCTGCTTTATCCATCACATCAATCCCACTCCCTGGTACACCGATATGACACACAGGTGACTATTACGATTCTTTTTTATGGTTAAGTATAACGAGTGATATTAAGTCCATCGTTGCCATATTTCACTCTTCGCCAAATTCGGCTCAAGGGCCTTGCTTTGGTAACGGCGTAAATGTGGCAACATCAAGTGTTTCATAAATATATACGTATCGTCCGGATACTTCCAAAATTACAGTCTCAGGTGGAGGATGAATACGCACGCGTTGTGGTAGTGGGCAGGGAGTGAGAAAAGTTTACTCCATTTTTACCTCGTCGTCCAACAATTTTTTAAAAACCTTTTGAATCCCTGTCCACCACCACAATGTAATGCTCCACATATGTATCACAGCGGTGTAAATCAACATACGCGGCATATTGCTACCCTGCAAACCATCTCGGGGGGGTGTAGAAGGGGTTGTTAGTGGAGGAAAAAAACACCTACTTTCCCTTAGAACCTATCCTCAAATCTAATATATAAATATTAATTACATTTATTTGTTCGTGTTCTATGCGTTCTAAAACCATTTATCAGATTACGATGAAACTTTGGTGAGTTGTGGTGCGCGCGCCCTCAAAGGTTTCTGAATTATTAAATCGCAATGTTTGGGGTTGTTTTTACCCAATTATTGTTATAATTTACTCCCACAAGAAAAGCATTGAATTCGGAGCAGGTGTTTCTTTATTTGCTTTTTTAAATAACTTGCACTCAAGATATTGGATGGACATTTTTATCATAGAACGCATAAAAGAATGCAGTATTTAATCATTTCATTCAATTTTCTTATACGCTTCGTCTTTGTCCAAGTATTGCGTTATAATCTCTAAATTCATCAACTTTTCTTCATTTTCAACAATAGACATTTCCTTAGCAACCAGGCGTGAATATCCACTTTTATAGCCATTTCATGAATGGCTATTCACGCCTGCAGCATCTAAAGGCCAGGTTCAGTGACTTATTTGATAGTTTCCCGTTCGCCTTGCCTTCTCAATGACCATCAACAAGGCAAAAGGTCAATTGCTTCAAGTGTGTGGATTTGGTGTGGAAAATCCATGCTTTTCACATGGTCAATTATATGTTGCATACTCACGAGTGGGACAACCGAAAAATTTATTTGTTTTTGGAGAGGGTGGTTGGACCTAAAATATTGTATATCCCAAAGCACTTGAATAAATATTTTCAACTTTAATTTTACGTACAAAAAGTCATTGTCTTTCATTTATTTTGTACATCTAAATGAGTCTGCTTTCTATATTTACTTAGAAAGAAAAAGAGGCATTGCAACGCATGCCGGGTACTGCTAGTGATATATAAATGTTAAGATATTTCACGGTACTTGAAGTTAAAGCAGAGGCGTTGAATTTTATTGCGCAATAAAACTTCTACCTAACGGTATAAATACATTAACTTATACACTTACTTATATCATTTGAATCAATTCATTGCATCACCATCCTAGAATTCTGCATAAAGTGGTTTTGGCACAGTTAATTTGTTTTTTTTTCTATTTCCGATCACTTAGGCTTGAGGGCGAATCCTTGAATCCTGTTTTAGCGGCGCCCGAACTCGTTATACATTAGGAGGCAAACATCGAGTCACCTAAATATTTAGACGCCCATCTGAAAGAGAGCTTCGGCTTGCACTACACTCGCAGCAGCGCCGCTCTCCGAAGTGGGCACTCAAAGAATAATTTTCTCTTACAAATATTGAAAATATTCATTGAAATACCCGGAGATTCCAAATAATAACTGTATAATTTTAGAGTATTAAATGGGAAAAATAAGTGTCACATTTACAGCGGCGCATCAACCACAAATATTTAAAAATCAAATCAACTTTTAAAAACAACTGTTATTATATGTTTAAAATGTAGTCAATACAGAGTATAAAATCCATTGTTTTTACTAATTTCGAAAAGCTAGTCCCTCTGGAAGATTTATATCGAATTTTATAAACTTTAATTGGAAACTTTACGTGTAAATTAACATGTTGTTACTTCATTTTGAATACAAAATTTTGTTGGATGATAAATGTTAAAACAAATTCATATTTTCAGTGTTAAATCAAGAAGATGTTTTGATAATACGACGGAGAATTTCAGTTCTTCGTAATGGAGGGAATGTTTATGTATTTTTTTGCTAAATAATACAATATTTCTGTAAAACTTTATTCAAGAAATTGAAAATCTAAAAAATAGAAAGTAATTTTCCTATGTCTTTTAAATATCATTCTAGGGATTTTACAAAATTAATTTCTAAAATAGCAATTGGAAGCTTCTTCCAAAGAAATTATAGTTTTATTTTCTTGTTTTCGATGACTAATGCGTAGCATTAAATTTTTTCAATGTTTTCACTAAAACAATAGTATTTAAATGTCATATCGAATAATAGATTCATTAAAACCATCAGATAGTTTTTAAATTAATATATTACTTCCCGATTTTTTCAACCAAACACATACGAGATCGTATCATACTCGTATCAGTGGACATTTCGTGAGTGGTCCAGATTGCAACCGATAAGAGCTCTGACCTGGAAGGGTTAATGGGAAGATTAATATTTTTCTGACATTCTGATGTCATTATCCAAATCAGCCATATAAAAAACTGAAGTGGTAGTACCTACCTCAGTTTTAGGTGGCTGGAGCGGAAATATTGGGTCATTTAGTGTATATTTTAATTTTTCAAGCAAGATGAAAAGATAGCTGGACCACTTGTAATTTTAGTAAATCAGTTAACGCGATCGAACCTACCATACCTACATGCATTAATGGAGAATAAAAAATAATTATATTTTAAATTTTTGCCTAAATTTGAGAATGTTATGACTTGTGTTTTCGGGGCGGTGTTCAAAATTTAGGCAAAAATTGTGTTACAATAATTTTTTTCAAATCTCTGACTCTGTGTGACACGTTGGTATTTTTTATCAGCAATTATATTTAAACGAAATGTATAAATTTGAAAATATAAGAAACTTTTTAAATTTTTTATCCAATTATTACGAAACAAGGTTTTAAAAGGCGCCCGTGGCACCCACTTATTCAAGGAAGATGTTGACATTAAATGACAATTGATATCATGAATTTATTCCCAACATAAAAATATTACATTTTTTCTGTTTATTTCCGAGAGAAAGCAACGTACAGTTGTCCGTGTGAGCACTGTAAAATTTTAGTGACTGTGGCTCCATCTAATAACTGTATGTTAAAATATAAGTGACTGTGGCTCCATATTACAGCGTTCCTGAGTCAGTGAGAGAGTGACAAGGGCTTATCTTATATAGATAGATACCTATATATTTCATGCACCCTAAGGCTACGTGTTGAAGTAGTATAAATTGCCAAGAAACAAAAAAAAATAAATTGCATTTTTTTAATTTAACCTATGATATTACTTATAAGGAAACGTATGCCAAATTTAACGCCAATATTTATCAAAACAAAAATTGTTTCAAATACCTCAACGGATTTTCAGCGTGCAGAATCGTTTAGCACTTAGACTCTTTGCCACTATCAGACAGTAGCAGGATCAATCGAAATGAATTGCAAGGTAAGCCATGTCCAAATTCAAAGCCGAGTACGACGATGCATAATTTCGGTGGTAGTCGATTGAGAACTAGTTTTTTTCATCGTGACAGAGGCCGCCCATAACGAATTCAGGATTTTTATTTAGAAAGGCTTTCAGTCACTCCTAATCCCTACCACAAAGAAGAGCCACTTCACGATTCCAGACATAACGAAAAAAAATCTTGAGTGCAAGCATTCACCCATGTTTGTAGATACCGACGTGTCTTTCGACTTATTCCGGCTTTGAAGCGAATTTCGATCATTTTTTTCTCCTTAATTCTCTCGCACCAACGCAGGGGTAAACGTCGATCTAAATATGCTTTAAAACGCGGCATAACTCAAAAGCCATATCCACGTGCCACGTAGCTACTTAAAAGCATGCATGTTTATTGACGGTTACTCTCCATTTTGATGACATCTGTAGTGTAGTGTTGCATGCTTGTGAGGCTTCGCCTCATGACAAGCATTAGCGATTTATGTTAATGCATAATTAGTCGTAGTTACACTAACTTTAGGGTATAGTGTAATGCATGTTGGTGATTACTCACCCCCTGCCACACACCCCTGAGGTGGTTTGCAGGGTATTTTGTAGATATAGATATAAAGCTTGATCATAGTTGTAGCACATCAGGAATTATACCGATTAGTGAGATAATTTACGCCACTAAAGATGAATGAACATGACTAGGAAGCTAATCTAGGGAATAGCAGAAAGGGTGAAGAGAAACCTGGCGTCGGTATGAGCTAACTTTTAACGATATGTGACAGGAGAGCCAAAGTATTAACGTCCTATACCACGGGCAGAATGCTACACGTACGTAAAGCGACAACTCTTCACTAGTCTCTTCTTCCTATCCTAACCCGACGTCCCCGTCATCAGCTCCCATCTACTTCGAACCTATCGTGGGGAACACATGTAAGAAATATTTGTGTCAGAGCTCTGAAGAAGCTAGGATACGTCAAGCGTATTGTGGGAAGACTTTCGGATGAAAAAGTAAAAGAGAGGTGCTTTTTCGCACTCGTCCGGCCACACCTTGAATATTCAGCGAGCATATGGGATCCGGTGCAGAAAGACGTAGTCCGGGAACTCAATAAAATACAAAGGAAAGCTGCGCGATTCGTCAAAAACTGCTACGGGCGTACAGACAGCGTTACGCAGATGTTAAACGAATTAGGCTGGGAGCCGCTAGAGACTCGGAGGCTGCGCGCTAGGCTTAGATTACTTGAGCAATTAAGAATAGATATCTTTCAGAGCGACATGGAGAGCATCATATTAGAACCCCACTATATTTCCAGGTCAGACAGAAACGATAAATTAAGAGAGATATTTTGCCGAACGGATAGGTATGGGAATTCGTTTTTCCCCCGAACAATAAGGGACTTTAATAAATGCTAGGCGTAATTTCATTAGAGCGTTTCCTTTTTTTATGTAAACGGCTGGAGTCCTAACACCCCCCGCCACACGCCTATTGAGGCGGCATGCGGGGTAGTATGTAGATGTAGATCTATTAGTGAACGCTTCATTCGCTAGCGCTCTTCTCCTTCTGATGTATTTGCTACAATACCTATTCTTTTCTAACGTACTACCCAAGCAGTTAAGTTGTAACGAGAATAATAATGATTTCTTTACTAACGAAAAAGTGATGTATTAATAATATAAGAAAAAAGTGCAAAAATTATAGTACAATTCAAGAAAAAGTTATCCATTAAGAAAATAAAAAAAAAATAAATATACAATAGCACATAAAGTCCTCCTGAGCATAATGCTCCTAAGAAGGTGCTTACTTTAGCACTTTACTCCTTTTGGATCTGATGCACATAGTGAAATGTACAAAGTTGGATCAAATGCAAGTTACAATAAAATATAATTATACTCAAATACAATTTAGAAACATTTTTTTACATTCAGTTTTTAGTTTTGACATGCTTCGGAATCCTTGGGAATTTCTATATAATTGATTTAATAATTTTGGTATTATATTACAGATTCTCCTCTCACCATATGTATTGAATACTTTAGGACATTGATAGGGATCCACATTCCTCAAAGTCATTGAATGCTCTATTACTTTTGATACTTTATATATTAATCACTGAAATAATTCTCAACTATCAGTATGTAATCAAACAATTTATCAATTGTAAATATGTTTACATGTTTGTAAGCAAACTCTACGTTTATAATTCTTGCATCATCACCCAAATTGTTGTCATTTCTATGTTTAATTTATATTATATATTTATATTTTACATGAGTCATTCCTGACAATTACCTAAAAACCTCACTACAATACTATAAACTCTTTTAAAATTGTGTAAATATTTAATCAAATGGAAATGTTGCCACTTAAGACTAGATAAAATTGTCTTAATATATTTTTAACTTCACCATAAGAATGTCACAAAGAGCGCACTTTTTTACTGGCCACGTCCGAGACCTCAGGGCCTGATTCTGATGCTTTCCCGATGTTCAAGTTTTCCACCAAAACGTCATTCGTTTCCACCAAAATGTCATGACTTTCCGACACTACGTCACATGTTCCACCTTCCACCAGAGAATCGTTCACTACATCGTTCATCGTTCAATGACTGGTGGAAAGTCAAGCTTCCCTTCCACCCGTCATCCACTTGGTGGAACAGCGCTAGTGTCGTGGTGGAAACTTTCCGACGAAAGTAAGCGTGCGGAAGGAGGACATTTTTTTGTTCGCGGTTTCGAGGTAAGTTGGAAATCGGCATAAGTTTGTGATGTTCGGCTCTCGAGAGGGGGTCATTGAGCCGTTCATTTAACGGATCAAGAGTCGTTCAATGAACGAATGGTGGAACTTTCCACCAGTCATTGACTGGTGGAAGATCAGAATCGGGCCCCTAGTGCACGTGAACTCGACCTTCGGCCTACTACCATTGCGACCGGGGCGGACCGGAATGGACGAAAGAGATTGATGCATTGTCGCTGCCCTCCCCTCGTGTGTCAAGGGGCGAGATGGAGATGGGGGAGCAGACAAGAGGCAGGGAGAGGGCAAGAAAGCATCCCCTGGCCTATATCTTTCAGGGGGGGGAGGCGTTTGAGCCCTCTTCGCATTAAGAAGGACAGCTCAACGGAGGCCAGGTGTTGAATACGTCGCTCGGGAGTAAGGAAGGAGAGGGAAGGAAGAGCCCCATACTATGGATTCATGCGTATCTACGCGACTCGTGACTCAGCGCTCCCCGCGAGGGCAACAATGCAGATGCGGCGATCCCCAGCAGTCCAGACAGCGTGACGCAATAATAATTCTTCCGCTTCTGCGCAGTACTCTGAGAGCAACCACGCAGGTTTATAGCAGGGAAGGGGGTAGGAGAACCTAAACATGAACTACGTAACATATTGCGAAAAGATTGCGAATGATGGAGTGGTTAACAGTTTTGATTGTTGCCAGGTAGTAGGTAGGTATTGAAGCGACTGGGATGAAAATCGCTTTCAGACAGTCAATTAAACTTTAGGCTTAATCTATTATGTAAGTTCTAAAATAAGTTATTTTCTGACGACGTTGGTAGCATTTTGCAAAATCCGACATACTACGTAAGATAAGAACATGATTATAAAATTAGAGAACTAGACCGCAGAACGGACAGATTTAAAGTGTCATTTTTCCCACTAACGATAAGAGACCATAACAGCTGCCAATGAGACTTTTATCTAGATTTGTCGTTAGGTAGTGTAGCTAGTTAATTAATTTACTCTCTAATACCCGCGATAGTATGCTTATTATGAATATATTATATATATTATGCTTATACTATACTATATATATTATATATAGTATGCTTATGCTTAATAGTATGCTTATCTGCTAGCTAGTACTAACAGCACGCCGTGAATGTTCTCAGTATGACTCTTGTATCGCTGTCCATTTATGTTATTGTAGATATAGTTGCAAAATACATTAATACTTAATGACAATCATTAGCGATTTATGCTATTGTATCAATATTCGTAGTTACACTAAATTTAATACGGTATAGAGTAATGAATGTTGGTTACTACTTCCCCCCTGCCACACACCCTTGAGATGGCTTGCAAGGTATTTTGTAGATGTACTGCAACGAGAAATGGAGACAGACATAAAGGTGAAGAGTTTATGAATATAATACGGCATATCATAACGTTAATAATGGCACATAAATTTGCATCAGAAACCAAAGTTTTGCTCAAATAATGTTTGGCACAAGTTTTAGCCGTAATCAACAATCAAAGATGCATTAAGAATTAATAGTATTGTAGAGTGATTATCGAAAATTTCCACTATTGCTTATTCAGTTCGATTATCTCAGTGAGTTTCGATGTAATCTTACGTAAGGTATCTCAGTACAGAGTAAATATTGAGATCAAATCGAAACGCGTTGTGAATATCGAAATGAACGAAAAACAGTGGAAAATCACAATGTCCATTCAAGTCTTTGTCATTCCACCGCTAGTCACTTTAACTGTGAATTAAACCTTGGGAAGCATCAAGTTCAAAATATTTACTGGTTCCATAAATACATAAGCATGCAGAAAAAAATGAAGAAAGAGATAATTCAAGGAGAAAGATTATGCGGTGATAACATGGACAAAATAAATAAAGGAATTAATAGATAAAAGTACCCAAAATATGATGGAATCAGCTATAAACACAAAATAAATCAATAATGGTGTTGTAGTTGACCGATCCGTGGGATTGAAACACCGATGATGATCAAAAACTTCTTTCTGAAGAAATATTCAATTCGTTGGGTATGAAAGAGTGACATTTGAAAAGATTGAATAACATGTATTAGACAAACGCCTTCATGATACCCTGCTAGTAACCTCAAGGGGCAATGGCATATCACAGCAAACATTCTTCACGTTACATACTGCGAAAGGAATGGGCAATATCTACAACTACAAAATACACCGCAAACCACCTCGAGGGTGGGTGGCAGGGTGTGAGTAGCCAACGTGCATTACAATACACCCTATTAAAGTTAGTGTAACTACGACTATTGATTGATGCATTAACATACATCGCTAATACTTGTCATCACAAGCGTGCACTTCACTATACATATGTTACCAACGTAAAAGATATCGTTAGTATGTATGTATTTTGCAACGCTATAAACGGATAGAGATTCAAGATTCATGCCGAAAACATCTAAATCTACATCTATGAAGTACCGCGCAAGCCACCACTAGGGTGTGTGGCACGGGGTGATTCCACACCAGGCATGCAGCACTCGTCCCAGAACAAATCAGAACCTCGCACGCTCCCCCTGGCTTTAGGCGCAGGCCAAAAGCAGTCAAGAGAACAGTGCGTAGTCCAACCGGAAACTGGGAAAGTGATACGTAAAAGAACATACAAACATGCAGAGAAATGCTATAGACACATCTAGTGGTAAATATTACTGACACTGTTAATTTATGAATACTACGAGATGCTACTTCATGCAAAGAACAAAATAAAATAATGCCGGACTAATCGACCGGTGGAAAGAGTTAGTAATGATGTAGTGTTATTAAGCACAAGTGAAAATTCTACTCTACCTATTGAGGGTGGGAGTTTCATGTGATTGATATATCGCAACTATTATGATCCCTTATTGTTCACATGTTCGGCGTGCTGCTAGTACTAGGTAGCAGATAAGCATACAAGTATTAGGGAGTACTACTACTACTAAGAGCTACACTAACTACCGACAAACCTAGTTAAAAGTCTCATTGGCAGCTGTTATCGTTCGCAGGAAAGATGACATTTTAAATCTGTCCGTTCTGCAGTCTAGTTCCCTAATTTTATTCTCATTATCTGATCTACCGTAGTATGTCGGATTTCGTAAAATATTGTTAACGTCGTCCGAGAATAAATTGATTTGGAACTTACATAACAGATCAAGTCTAAGTTTTAATCGTCGCTCTGAAAGCCATGTGCGTAATATGGATGAAATACGTCATAATGTTAATGTGTATAATATTGAACGATTTCAACGATTTTTTCAACATAAATACAGAAAAGAGGTTGGCAGATTTCTGTTACATAAAAGAAAGCCTGATAGTTATAATGACCGAAAGAATGTTCAAATATGAGAGATTTCTACCAGATATGTCATTATTATTATTAAATATGTCATTATTATTATTAAATATGTCATTATTATTATTGGTACTTCAGATTCGTTTAAATTTATCTCAATGGCAATTAATTGTTTCGGGTCAGAGGTGTGTCGTCCATGTTTACGGCTTATCACCATTGAGGCTTATGGGATATTTTTAAATATTTCATCAGGGTGAGTTTCGTCCATGTAGGTAAAATTGCATGAAGCTAGAACTAGCACGGTAATATTTTGGAGGCACAATTGCTTATTAAACCCCGAGAGAGAAACTGAGCTAAATACTTCATCAATACAATTAGGATGTATTGTCCAATATGTATGTCAGGTGAGAACGGTATCATAGTGGTGGCAAATGTATGGCCTAGTGTTGTAAACTGTAGGGATATTGAAAACAATAGTCCATTTTCCACGAATATTGGGCACTTCAACTTTTTCCGCTTTTTATAATGTGGTTAACTCCGAAAATAGATCAGAATCTTCTGGTTTTAATATCTTCTTATGCGCTTTTACAAGCAAATTATAGGTAATTGAATGTTATTTTTTATGGAGCTATGATCTACAATTCAAATGGTTACCAACACTTTACCAACGTTTCACTTTTTTATTAATAATTCATCAGGGCTTCAGGTGATATTAGAGAAAGGGAGCAAGAGACTTATCCCATTATGGTTAGCAAAAATATATGTAGAGATGGGCCACTCTGAAAATTACCTCGGTAATTATCGTAAATTATCGCGGTATTTTTCGTAATTTACTGCATCCCTTGTAAATTACCGTAATTTTCTAGATAATTCACCTATGTTTGAGATAATTTTTTATACAGATAAATTCCCAACATGTTCTTTTAAGCCAAGTTCTTATGTGTTTAATTATAAATTGAGGCATGTGCAACTCATTTTTGGAATATTTTACTTAAATTATAACATTATAAGATTAAAGCTTTCTACTATTCTACTTGAAAATTTCTCATACTTTGACAAAAGAAAGCCAGATTGCGTGTTTCTGTCGTAGTTCTTTTTACAATTTTCAAAATTTCTAATAGATTAATGTTGTATTAGGCATGGTTTAAACGTGGTCATTCCCTTCCTATTGCTATTGGCTTTCTTATTTAACCATAAATTTACTGATTAGTACTTAAAACTAAAAAATACAGGAACGTTACGGTAATTTTCGTAAATTACCGCTGTATTTTTCGTAATTTACCACATCCCTTGTAAATTACCGTAATTTTCTAGATAATTCACCTATGTTTGAGATGATTTTTCGTACAGATAAATTCCCAACAAGTTCTTTTAAGCCATGTTCATATTTCCTATGTGCTTAATAATAAATTGAGGCATGTACAACTCATTTTTGGAATATTTTACAAAAATTATAACATTATAAGATTAAAGCTTTCTACTATTCTGCTTGACAATTTCTCATACTTTGACAAAAGAAAGCCAGATTGCGTGTTTCTGTCGTAGTTCTTTTTACAATTTTCAAAATTTCTAATATATTAATGTTGTATTAGGTATGGTTTAAACATGGTCATTCCCTTCCTATTGCTATTGGCTTTCTTATTTAACCATACATTTACTGATTAGTACTTAAAACTAATAAATACAGGAACGTTACGGTAATTTTCGAAAATTAACGTGGTAATTTACCTCAGATAAACATTGCGGTAATTTTCTCATCTCTAGCAATATGTAACAACAATGTTCTTACAAACAGGTTCAATGTTCTCAGAACATTTTTGTTACATGTTGCTAACCGTACTGGGATAAACCTCATACGTACTCCCTTTTTCTAATATCATCTGAAGCCCTGACGAAGCTTTAGCAAAAAACTGAAACGGTGAACTGTTGATTTCCATATTTGAATTGTAGACCAAAGCTCCAGAAAATAAGAACATTCAATTATAATTAAAGTGGTCAAGATTAACCTATGTACAAGAATATTAAAAGTGAATTCATTCAAATACAATACATCATGCTTATACTTTTTTATCCCTTCGTTGAATTTCAATAGGATGCCATCCGTTAGTTATTTGTTGAACAGCTGTGCGTTTTATAGGTATGCATGGAGCTGAAACGTGGACTCTGATTAAAAGAGAGAGGAAACGGTTTAGAAGGTGGGAGAAGAAAGTAATAAGAAGGATATTTGGTACAGGAGAATATTGTTTGAAGGAGTAGAACAAACCATGAGGTAGATAGGCAGGGTGACGTAAAACACAATCAAGACAAATTAGGAGGCTGCAACATGTTTGTAGAATGAATTATAACAATAGTAATAGCTTTTATTTAGCAGCAGCTATTCTAATAATCAATTACAGTTTACATAACAAATACACTTTTAAAAAATGACAATGTATTCCAATTGTAAATATAGTAATGTTAATCCATGTTAAAACATGTGATACTTCCAGTTCACTTAAAACTACATTGAATTTGGTACACGATACATTTTACAACTTAACCTCAGTGTCTTGCGTCTATCAACCACTCTCTTACCCTTCTTTTAAAAATATCCTAATTTTGAACAATATTTAGTTCTGAGGTCATTGAGTTGTATAATAAAAATCCCCTATAAAAGAGTGAGGCCTGTGATGATGTCTTCTTTCTCATCGGTAGGTGGAAATTAATATTTATTCCAGTGTTATAGATCATTGTTGGTAATGAGAATTTCGTCAAAGTATTTTGGCATTGACGCAATTTTAATTTTATGGATAAAGGTTTACACATTGTATTCTAAAGATTGACTGACACCCATCCAAATCAACGTTTTAAACACTAATTAAATTCTGGTATACTTATCAGATTTAAGTATCAGTCTCATAACTTTATTCTGCCATACTTACTTGTAGTTTTTTTCTGCCTGGATGACAGGATAGCAAAGAAAGTGGAGAACATGGTGGAAGAAGATTAATTAAAGAGGAAGACTACGAAAGGAGGAGGTGAACGCCTTAGAGAAACGGTTGAGGACTGCTATGAAGCTAAGGCTCTCCAAGGGTTGTAGAGATAACGAGGATGATGACACACGAAAGTGATACTTACTAGGCATGGGGGTAATTATAATGGTACCAGTATTTTTTTTACTAATATTCTAAAGCATAATAATCTTTAGAGTACTTATAGGTCTTCTTTTTAATAAATCACCGCTCACATTAACATCACCGACGTTTTGCGATTTCTTTGCTGACATCTTCACGGCTAAAATGTTACCAAATACCGGAAAATTGCCAGAAACCCAAATTCATGTAACAAGAGAAGTGACATTTGTAACTTTTAGAGCGATTTATAACTCAATGATAATATAATTTGAACAAGGCATAGGAAGAAAAGAGATAAAAAACTTGGTTAAAAATTTTATTAGTAATAATTTTGTTTTTTGTTTCATCAAGCTTTAGTTCATTTTTATCTCTTTTTTATCTCTTTTTTATCTCTTTTTTATAATATTTTTTTAATTTGTACAATTACCTAATTACATCAGCCACTTATTTAATCCATTGTTACTGTTTCATAAATAACATGTTTTCTGTTATCAAGCAAAAGTTTCTTCATTACGTATGGCATTCTGTTTCTCTCAACTTCAATCTGCTAATTACTCGAGCTTATTATGACAAATGTATTCAAAATTGTTATTTCAATTGTTTGTGGATTATCATTTATATATATATTATTCTGGTTTGTTTTATTTTTTCAATATTTTGTAATATTTTAGTCCTGAAAATGTCAGTAAAAAATGACGACACGTCGGTGATGTTAATGTGAGCGGTGATTTATTAAAAATAAGGCCAATACTCTAAAAATTATATTCTGCCATGAATATTGTGTTCAATAAATGAGAAGAGGTCCTTATTTGATACTTGAAAGCAAAAATAATATTGGTCCAGCAGTACCGAAGAAAATATACCGGTACTTGTGAGATTGTTTATATGCATTAGTCAAATGCAAATTAGTGCACATCTTACATAATTGCTCCGGTATTGACATATATAATTACAACACACCGCCAGCATCATGGATGAACAAATTTCAGCATTCGATATTAAGGATGATCATTAAAAAGAGAATAAAATAAGGATCTCATTCGATACATTCGATACATGAACATTGACACGCATATTTCAAATCGCTTAACATAAGATTGTGAAATGGTGAACTAGGTGTTAACTTTTTTCGCTTGGCCATAAAATTTTAGTGCAATGAGTTACTGTTTTTACGACTGAAAAAATGTTTTTAAAAAACTTAGTATTGACTTGTTTTTTCAGCAAATATCTCAGTATGTTTGCAGAAAGTCCTGGGTACTACAAGTTACTATTGCACCGACCATAGGTTCCAGAAGGAAGCAGATAAAACCATACGTTACTATAGCACAGGGCAGCGGTTCCCAAACTTTTTTGTCCGGGGACCCACCTTCATTGTAGAATTTTTTTCGCGACCCACATAATATTATATAATATTAATAATTATTATTACAAATAATATTTTATTACTATCGTGAAAATTCTGTATTGAGAAATACACCTCTAAAATCTAAAAGAAAATGGTGAAGATGATATAATTGAAGACAAAATATAGTCCGAAAAAACATTTTAATTCAGAATCTTAAAATGAAACAAATACAAAAATGAAAAAATGAGACATATAATTAATGTGACTTGTGGAGCTGGTTTTTGCGATTTACAAGTGACTCAATATCTGGGTTGAAAGTTGACAGTTTTAAACGCAGGTCACTTTCCACACAAAGCCTGTTTCTGTATCTATTTTTTAAATACAGTAAGTAGGTACTTATCAGTAACGGTACAACACTGAGGTATTTCCGCTTTGAAGTACTGCCCGGTAATTACAGGTATTGTGTGTACATCCCTAGAACACACCTCTAGCAAGAATTTGAAATAATATGTAGTGATAAATATAAATTCGCAACTTCAGATGTCTTTCCGCACAACAACTATCAGCGGCTTTGACCTTAGAACCACTCTTCTCTCTGTCTCAAAGCTAACTTGAAATTCGTGTGTACTTCCGGGATTCAACATGACGGCTTGGTTCGTTCGCTTGCATACTTGAGGTCTAGGTTCGTTTGCTTGCTTGAGGTCTAGGTGCGGCAATAATCCGGCCTCCCGACGCAATAATGCGGGCCATAGATGCGGGGTCTTGTCTCCGCTGTCGCCACCCTTCCATTGTTGGAGACGGACGACGCTCTCTTGACGAAAGTCGGTCGAGAGTCACAAAAAAATAACGAGCAGCGGCATTCATTCCCAAGTGCCCCGTTCACACTTTTAAAGACCGACGAGCAGACAAACCGTACGTGTCAAATCTGTGAGCGGAAAACGCCGAGTGAATGTTCATTCGTGGATACTCCTGCTTTTCCCATAAATTTTATTTTAAATGCAGGGATTTTTGTGGATTATTTCCATTTTTTTTATTTTACTAACAAAACATTAATGCGTTACCGTGACAATTCCGTTACTAATAGCTACGTTTTCGGCGTTTCAACTGACAACTTCAATATGGCCGACTGCGCATTGTAATGGCTTCCGTATTCCCCTATTTTATCGTAACGTTTAGTAATAATAATAAGTTTAATGCTTCCCAAAGCAGCACTCACCAAAAATTATGACCTCATACATACATATTAGGAAGCTTTAGGTAGACTCTAAGAATAAAAAAAATTGTAATGTATACATATAAAAAAATAATAATTAATACCTACAATACTGTTTTGCGATGATCCTAATGGGATGAATATAATAAGAACAAGAATTTCACACAATAATGCTAAATAAATAGTCTACATCGGGCTGAGTAAGTAGCCATTCCACTGTCATTTGATAGACTTTAGTATGGCTTATTTTTACCCTTCTTGAACCTATGGCCCGTGCAATATCAACGTGTAGTAACCAGGACTTACTGCCAACATACTGGGATAAGTGCTGAAAAATCAAGTGAAAAATGAGTTTATAAAATATTTTTTCAGTCGTAAAAACGGGAACTCACTATTAAAAATGCACTTTGCACTTCTGTGAATGATATTTTATATAAATGAGCTGACCGATTCAGGTGCCATAAAATAATATCACAGTTCGCGCGACAAAAAGGGAAGTGTAAGTTTTTGATAAGTTTTCATCAACTTTTGAGGTTTGCTGTCGATGAAAACGAAATGTTAATTTTTTTTAAATAATTGCCGTTTTTTACTGCATACACTGCTGGAATATATTATCATATTTCATTTACGAGTTTAAAAAAATGGGTGAATGTTTTGACATTGTATTTATTCAGATGGTGGAGCACGGATAACGTAAGAAATGTCAAATAATGTCAACAGACTGCGACGAAAATTTAAAAAAATGGTTGATCAGTTAGGAGATACAGATGAGCACGTCTGCCTCTAGGAGAGTTTTAAAAGTTTGAAGACTCCATTGGGATAAAAGAATGCGGGTTTCATTAAAAAATAGTTATCTTAGTCACCCAAAATTAATTGCCAACTGCAGACAAGACAGTACGGAATTCTGGGTGCTAACTTTAGACGAGGTTAGATATTTTTTTTTACTTTAATGGGATCCAGCAAAGACGGCCATGTCCCACGACTTATGTTTCTCTGAGGATTACTTGTATTAAAACATTATATCAATCGCACATAATTTCTCTCGCGATAACTCTTAAGGCTACTTATACACGATTCTTAGGGGTCGTGCAACTACGTTACCGTTTTCAGTGTTTTTTGTTTTACCCTCTCCCCCCCCCCCCCCCCCCGCCCCCTTCGTTGACAACCGTAGTATTTTTCTCAACCTCTCCCCCTCCCGACATGTAACGTTGTCTCTACAAATGAAACTTTCAATTCAATAATATTTTCTCAATTATTGAGTTAATGTACTTTTTGGGATACGTTGAAATAAGACAAATAAAGTAGCCGTACAAGATTTTGTAGAACTACATTATCTCAATTGGAACTAGTAATAATAATTTTTAAATTATAAAAATCAACCATGAATCACGGCGTAAGGTGCTGCAATCATCTACTTTGTACTCTCCCATCACCACATCTCTGACTGCTGCCTTGAAAAGTGTTGTCACGAGGTCGCTATTTTAACCCGTGAGTAGGTTAAGATGTAAGCAATTTGATGGTAAGAAGACTTGCAACATTGTAGAGGCAATGGTTCAGTTACTTTGAGTATAAGTAGAAGCTTGGGATGTAAGAAGCACCCCGCGCACCCTTCCTCGTGTTAAACTCTGTAGTATTGTCGACACGATGTTGACGAGTAAAAAACGTAAACAGGCGTGTTGCAACAGCTACGTTACTTTGAGTTAACACCTCCCCCCTCCTCCCCCTCGTTTCCCGTCGTAGGTTTTTAGGCGAACCCCTCCCCCTTAGTTGATAACGTAGTTTATGCAAGACCCCTTACTTCAGAGCTGAAAATTGGACTGAATTCAGTATCCTCAATGTCGTATCGAGTGAAGGGTGTGATCATATCCGACGAAAGAATCGATTTCCATTATCAATGGCGAAAACAGAAATGCGTACGATACTTGTTTTTTCCATTCTTTTTTTGGATCCAACCACCAATCACAGGCAAACGAAAAGTGGAATTATTCGAAAGAATGTGAGTGGTGGAGCTAAAGTAAACAAAAATGATCTTCGGAGGAATTGCGGTAGGTGTAATCGAGAAAACCTTGCACTTGAGACTTGCGGAACTGGGTTTCTGAAGCTTGTTTATAATGTTTTGCAAACAATACAGAAACACAAGCTTAAACAAAATTGCACAGTTTATTTAGGTTGCGTAGTTCGAAAAATGCCCGTACAGCGCCACTGCGCACTGAAATAAGTAACGTGTGCAACATAGACCTTGAATATAATAGCTAGATGGCACTTTCCAAAGTTTGAGCATAGGCCAAGGTGTATAGATCCATACACCTTGAGCATAGGCGGCCGGCGAAGAAAACATGAGATCACGTGCTATGTGGCAAAGAAATGGCGGCGTTCAAATGTTTTGAATCACTTCGGAGCACAAACCAAGAAATTACTGCTCAACTGTACCGACGTTTACTTTGAGCGTGAATAGTCGCTTTTTATACGATCACTTAATTAATGAAGAATTCCTGTTTTTTTCGCATCGTTTAAATTTTCTTTTTACCTTAAAATTCCGATTTTTTCCCGGGATTTAGAAAATTAATCCGCTTAGCTATAACCTCGTCTCATGATTTTCTCTCTCATGCCTCGTCCTCATCTCTTTATAAGGTATAACGGAGGTTCGTTCAAACAGGTGATGAAAGAAAGAGGATAGGGAACACAAAATGTGATAACACAATGGTGGTGTGAAGATGGAATGATTGCCGATTCCAAGTGAAATAAATTCGACTAGACCGGGAATTGAACCACGGACCTTCCGATGTCGCGCCGGATGCTCTGACCACTAAGCTATCTAGTCTACTAAAAAAACACTGGAATCGGCGGGGTGTTTATATGAATCAAACACCCCCAAGATTATCCCGTAAATGTCGCCGAGAGATGGCGCTGGGCAATTTCACTCACCGGCAGAGAAGAAATTACGTACACAGAAGAGGAAAGCAAAGTTTTAATCAGGCACATAGACAGTGGTAAAGATGTAGAACAGGCGTTTCGGGGCACGCAGAGCCCAAGAAGTAGAAATGAGCCATACAACCATTCATTCATTCAAACCGCTCACAGGCGTAAATAATAAATATTTCGTCCAAACAGGTGGTGAAAGAAAAAGGATAGGAAACATACAATGTGATAACACAATGGTGATGTGAAGATGGAATGAAGGCCGATTCCAAGTGAAAAAAATTCGACTAAGCCGGAAATTGAACCACGGACCTTCCGATATCGCGCCGGATGCTCTGACCACTAAGCTATCTAGTCTACTAGAGAAACACTACAAGGTTAATACACTTTATAAGGTATATATATGCATATATACCTTATAAATAAAAATAAGTCAGTGGCATAAAAATGAAGTTGACGGCAATTTGAATGAAATAATTATGTAAGAACATGGAAGCTTATTACCCTGAGACTGCCACAAAAACCCGTAGCAAAGGGAAAAAGGCAGTGTAATAAAAAATTAATAATATGATATTGGAGACAAGACGGTCCTACATTCAAGGTCTACGGTGTGAGCAAAGGCTCCAAGGCATTGAATTCCACGTAAGTTTCGAATTAGTTTCAGAGTTTTCAGCTCTGAAATCAGTACCTTCCGATTTCAGGGCCGAACTTAATGTTGTGTGAAACAAGCCTTTATCGTGTGTAACCACGATGCGAGGATCTCTGTGAGGAAAGGATTGCAGCTGTATTAATAAGTGCGTTTGCTGACGACCAGCGCAGATTTGCCTCCATTCTTTCCATAATTAATGTAGGTAATTAATTTAGACTGAGCCAGTAAACTGTTGCTGCTTTAAAAGCACATGCATAGAGAAATTGGGCACTCAAGAACCGATTCACGAAAAATGGTTGACAATTGGATAAAAATAATGCCTGTTGGTCACGGTTAAATTTTCGGTAAAACGTTTTATAAAATCGACTAGTTTTATAAAAAAGAGCTTGCTAACGATAAAACCGTTTTATAAAACCTAGTTTTATAAAACGTTTTACGGAATAGGACAATTTCTATTTCCATAAAACCGTTTTATGCAACAACCAATGAGACGTTCCGCTCATCGGATTGATAATAATCTCGTACCCATGGGATGCCAAACAAGAAAAACGTAAACAAACATGGCTGGAAGTTCATGGAAGGTTAAGGCAGTATCCATCTTGTTAGAAGAATGTCTTAGAGCCTTAGCACCGTTGAGTAAGATCGTAAAGTAAGTAAATAAACAATACGTATAGTTTTTAACTTAACAGTCAACCAAAAGAGAGTGCATTTATCACTTCACGTGTTCGCAAAGCGTCTCATAGATGGCAGGACATTGCGGTTTTATGAAGAGTTTTACCGTGAGCAAGCAAGTACGTTTTACGTACGATTCATAAAACTTTCGATACAAATTTGTATAAAACTCTTTTATGGAAAATTTTACCGTGAGCAACAGGCATGACGATTGAAATTGGTTGCTTAGTAAATGAAAAACGATATTGATTTAGCTAGATTCCTTTCCAAGGAAGTTTTTGGGTTCCTATATTTTTTCTGACTAGCTGAATTACCCGGCGTTTATCGGGATGACACTTTCTTCATTATCTTGTATTCGAGAATCTAAAATAAATAAACTTAAACCCTCTATCTTGACTGAAAGTAGTTTCAAAAATCAGAAAATACACCTCTGCACAAAACCCAATGCTTAGCATTCCTGATCAGATTCGCTAAGCAAAATGATTTTTAAAAGCGTTAAAGATCAAAATCTGGTTGTCAAGAAAATATGCTATCGTTGATTTCAGAGAAAAATCTGCGCTTTTGCAGCTAAAACATAGCGAATTTCATACAAATACGAATTGGAGAAGATAATTGTTTGATAGAATCATAAATTTCATTCTTTCAACCATTTCAATAAAAATTCCCAATCTTGATCGTAAGAAATTGTATAAAGCAAAAAGTAAAACCACTCCACAAAACCCAATTCGTAGCGTGGACCACCAAAGGGCCCCTTTTTGGGACCTTTTGGGGCCCTGAGATATTTTTAAAGCCTACAATTTATCTCTTGTCTTGAACTAGTAGTGTCCAAACTTTCAGTACGATCGTAATAAAACTGTAGATGTGTATTATATATATATATATATATATATTTATTTATATTTTATTAGATATATATATAATAAAAATTGCACTTAACAGAGGGTGGGGAAAGACAAATAAAATGAGAAGACTTACAGGGAACGTTTCGGGCATGTAAGCCCTTCCTCAGCCATAGAAAAAGGCTTTCATGCCCGAAACGTTCCCTGTAAGTCTTCTCATTTTACTTTTCTCTCCCCACCCCCTGTTAAGTGCAATTTTTATTGTTGTGGCCTTCCGTTGAGTGTGTGTATGTATATATGTATATAAATTGGTAGATGCATGAGAACTCTTATGATAAAGTAGATCCAAGCTTACCTCAGTGGCTTGTAAAACCCAAGCAGTTTTATTTTACTTCCCCAACAAAATTTCGCCATTTTTGTCTGTCTTCCATCCATTCTTTATTTTATCATCTTCAACTTTTATGATGTCTCTTTAAGTACGGTCCCACCACCTGAGTCTCGGACTTTTTCCAGCGGTCTTTTATCACTTTGCTTTCCATAAAAAAACCATCTTAAGGGTTGAATCTCTTCCTGCATGCCCAACTCAAACTTCTGCATCTTGCCAATGCTATGATGTCAGGTTCTGTACATACTTCCCTTTATTCATTAATCATTCTTACTTTCCATAGCCCTCCCTTCGTTTACCGGTACATAGGTCGTTCTCCAAACTTTTCTAAAGTAACCAATTTTCTTATTTTTTTTCTGAAAACCCATATTTCTGATCCGTACAGTACCACTGGTTGTATGATACATAGTATTATACAGCATTTCATTAGTTTTTACTTGAAAAGATTCTACTTTTTAAAAGCTTTTTCAATGCCTATTATTGCCGTTAAGGAGTATTACGTTGATATACGTTTCTACATGTTGTATATATCTATTGTAATTCCCAAATATTTTAACTGTGTACGTATTCTGAAATAAATTTCTTCAATTTTCAATTCTTCTTACCCCTCTTGGCTCCTACGAATCAATAAATAATATATTTTGTCGTAATTTACCTTTAGTAAGACTGTTTAGGCCCTTGATAATGTTTCTTGACGAATAAAATAAAAGTAAAGGACATAAACGTAAATTGATTCCAAAGAGAAGCCACTTCAATTCTCAGCTAGACAAAATTGTTTTTTTTATAAATCATGTTGCAAACACTTATCTTTCTATACTAATGTATGTGTTACATTTGACTGTATGTAAAATGCGATTATGTTTGCAATATAATATTCTTTTGGGTGAACCTGAAGCATAATAAATAAATAAATAAATAAATAAATACGGATAAATAAATAATTTATACTTTCGGAAAACTTCGGACACGGAATAAATACTTTCATTCTACTCACGCGGAATGTGCATTCAATAATGTATTCGTAAATCACGTGGACCACTTGTCAAACTACAGTCATGCAAAATGCAAAGCTAACAAATATGACGAGAAAAATAACAGAAACATACCTACCGTCAGTGCTTTTTGTCTGCACCGTACTTTGCTCCTGGGGGTATTACTTTGCCCCACTTCTGAGAAAAGATGTCAATGCCATCTAGCGGCAATTTAGTGTAACATAATGACCTAGTTAGACTATCACATTACTTTAGAGTACATATCAATATTTATCGGGGAATTTCAGTGACAAAAAGTGGTGTTTTTTTAAAATAATTAAATCAAATACTCAAAAATGGAGCAAAGTACTGACTGACTGACAAAGACTGAAACAAAGTACTGACTGACAAAGACTGACGGTACGAGTGTTTAAATTAGTAGGTACATTGTTTCGCTGGTGTGGACGGTGCGTGTAGATGTTTGTGAACGGGATATCCCAGTGCGTGTTCAGGGGGGGTTTCGATAGAGTAGAAGGGTGCTATGCTCTTCTGCATTCGAGTGAAACAGCACAAGGGGGAGGAGAAACACTGAAATGAGAGGGGATTCCTTCTCCCCCCCCTCCACCTCCCCCATCCACTCTACGTCACTCTTAGGGAGGGGGGGTAAAAGCGGGGGTGTTCCGAGGGAGGAAGCACTCCAACATATACAACAGTCGAAAGGGGGGGGGCAGCAGGGAACTTCCCCCCCCCCACCTCTGCATTCCCCTCCTCCTCCTCCCCTCCCCCTCTTCAGGCAGGGGTGCACCCCACCCCTTCCCCTCCCTTACGAGAGTAGTAGCAGTAGGGGAGGGATGGTTCAGGCGATTGGGGGGGTGCGCGCAGTCACGGCAGTCAGTCCAAGCGGTGAGCTTCGAGGCGAGAGGGTCGACGCCGCGCTGTGTCCCCCCCCTACTGGAGAGAGAGAAAAACGAGTGTTCGCCAACAATATATTGCCGGTTCCCTTCTTTCTTTGTTGGTACCCGAAAAATGGCGCCTAGCATGGGGCTATAATTAGGACGGTCATTATGGGACCTCATTAGAATTACCGGTAGGGCACCGAGTGTTAAATCCGAAAAAAAAAGTCGACCAGTGTTTTTTTTTCTCAAAAAGGTGCCCCGTGTGGGGTTTGGAATAGGGCACCCAAATTTGGCGTTCGATAATATCGCTCCGAGTAAGAAGCGATCGGTAGGTCCATCTCTCCAGCAAAGATATCCAGGATTTTGGGCGCACAGTGCGAGATTCCGGTTAAGGGTTCCCAGTCTGATCTTTTTTATATAAAAGTGCCCTGTGAACGGTTGTCCAGTTGGGGGGGGGGGAGTGTGTTGTGTGGATTTGCACACCCAAAGGTGGATTTCAAAGAAATAGCGCCCAGTGTGAGAGGTTAGCAAGATATTCACCATTCCTGTACGAAGATACCGGACTTCCACGTCCAGTGTGTGGAGTTACGAGTGGGGGTGTGTTTGTTGTGGTGTTGCAAAAGAGACTCCGATTGTTGTGAAGTGCCACCAGTGTAGGATTGTGAAGCAGGGCGCCAAACGCTTGACCGGTCGAGAGATACATCTTTACCTTGCGATTATCCCGCATTTTTCCAAGAGGCGAGCGTGGGTTCCGCGTGGACTGGCGCCCCTCCCATCTCCACACTGGCGCCACCTGTCGGAGTGACCCGAGTTGAACCGCGTGAGATGATCGGCGATCGATGCTGCGAGTGACACCTCTTGTGACCTCGTGACCCCGGCGAATAAGAGAATATATCTGCCGGAAAACGTCTATTGCGAGCCAGATCCCTAAACTTTTGGTCCCGGCTACTCTTGCCCATGCATTGATTTTTGGACATCGAAGACTGACAAGGCCCACTGCTTTAACGTCCATCTCTCCCATCCTATCAATAGTGAGGAAGAGGAGTAATTTGCCCTTGTTATTGGAACTTTTATCCGCTCATTCAATGTATCCAGTGACCAAAGGACTGGATTCTCATCCACTTTGAGCTCTCATTGCCCCAGGACTCGGAACCAGGCTCGGAAGTTTGGCCGCCACTACGGGCGCTCAAATCGCCGTCCAAGTTTTTCGGTCAGAGGTCGCACGAGGTGAGGTCTCGTGGCGGGCTGGTCCATTCCTGAGTTCGGGAGCACTGACCTAACTGACCTCCTCTCTGTTTCTCTGTTTGGACGGAATCGATCAGTTGACTGTAGGCGGATGCAGATGAATACATTGAACGGTCTCCTCCTCTTGAAAACTTGTGATTCTTTATTTCCAGAACGTTGTGCCACGTTAAGAGGTTTCACATTTTCAGGACCATATACGAAAACTTAGCGGAAAATACTTACGCCTTCGAGAGCTACAAGCAGCCGTCCTTTATTTAAAAAAAACAAGCTTTAAACGCGTGTGAATGTGAATAGAGAAAGAAGAAAATTATTTGAGTGGAATGGGTAATCTGCTGTTTCGAGGTTCAGTGCACTCTTCTACTCCACACATGTCCTACGGCGACTGTCAGCGTTTCAGCTTCAATTTAAATCTATTTATACGACACATTTAATCACTCATCTTCTTTTCTTACTTTTCCTCATACACACTCACAAGAAACCTATACAAGTGGTTGATAATACTGTCTCAGGACTAATGTGGTGGAAATTATGCGTGACGGTATCCTTGCGTAGCTCTCCGATGTCCTAATCCCTCTTACGTGTGACGAAAAGCAAGTGACCAAAAGAAAAAAGACCGTGCGGGAATCGAACTAAGAAACTGGACACAAAAACTTAAAAGCAAAGATCGATAAAGTATAACCACAAAACCACAACGCTTCCTTAACTCCCAGAGCCATCCAAAAAGATATCAAGACAAGAACTGTCCGCCACCACTTCACGTACCCCACGTGGAACTCGCATTCAATAAAGGACAGACGACGATCAGTTCGCGCATTCCTCCGCAGTGAGAAACAAGGGAATGGGACCGGACGCAACTGCCTCGGGTGTCGTGTCCCAATACAGGAGGCTGTGGATTCAATAAGTGCTGAATATAGTAGTGCACGAAATCAGGCAAGTCCACATGCGACACCACATCGTCCTCCGTCCGGCGCCAGGTGGCGCCCCATGCGGTCCAGCCCATGGAGACCACCACCGTGGCTCGGCCAGATGAGCTGGAAGCCGCTGGACTTAGAAGCGGAATGGCTCCACGTGGTCGTCAGCCATCGAAGCGTGGCAGGGCATCACCATTGCATTTGCGGTTCCTCATCTTGGTGCTGTTCCTCTCATGTCCGGTGGAAGCCCTCCTGCCTGCTTTGGACGTCGAAGCAGCACCCTCGGCGTCTAGCGGCGCCAACGTAACGTCTTCTCCGGGCGCCATCGTGGCCACGGCGCCGGCGCCATCGATCGGTAAGTGTGACAGCATGGTGAACACGTGCGTCGTCATGGATACGATTTCGGGGCGGGGGGGGGGGGGAATCCTCCCCCCCGCCCCGAAATCGGGATTGGGATTAGGGGGGGTGATTCGTGTAGGGTCAATGGCAAAGAGGTGAATGTGTATATCACGTATTGATCCGGGCTACAATAATTTATTTGAAGCCACCGATTTCAGAATCCACTTCCGTGTACCTGAGATGGGTACTTCGTGAATAAACGATACTAGTCGAACTATTTACATATGTGAGCTTATCGATGTATTTTCTGCATAAGGAAGTGAATACTTCAATTTGAATTAAAACTTCATTACCGGCCGACAGCTTCACCAATTTAAAATCCTTGTACGTTTTATCTCATCGCCATTAAACGGCAGTTAGTTCCACGAATAGTTTTCAAACGATAAGACCATCATTTCTCCGTCAGACATTTTAGTTCTTTTAGTTAATAGTTCGCGAATGCTGTACCACATAGCTCACCCGCAGGCGTCACCTCTTTGAATTTGTCCGGTGAATAGTTCTAGAGCAACGAGACCATCTATTTCACTACCAGACGGCATCACCTTCAGTTCTTTTGGTTAATAGTTCGTGAACAATGATACCACCTAGTTCGCCGCCAGGTGTCACCACTTTGAGTTCGTTTGGTGAATAGTTCGAGAAAGACGAGACCATATAATTCGCCGAAAGATTTCACCGCTTTCAGTTCGTTCAGCGCCGCATTATGCCGACATTATGCCGAATTATGTATAAATTTGAGTTTACTCGGCATCATTAATAATTACAGCATGTCAAAAAAATGAACTAATTAAAGATGAGCTAGTTATTTCGAGAAGTAGACACTTCACGCCAAGCCAATACGATGATGCTAAAGGATATGTAGAATGTGTGGTCCATAAAGATGAGGAACACAGTTGCGGGCGTTGTGTCGATGGAGTGGGAAAAAAATTGTGCTTCAAATAATGAAACCATATTTACAGTATCATCAATAATCATCAATCGGGTTGAAATTCTGAAAAAACATTATGGGAGCGGATAGATCATGGCATTTTTTATCATATCTGTAAATTCAGTTCCATAAATTACAAAATAGCCCGTGATAAATACAGGAAACGTTTTGAGTTCTGCTCAAAACATTTGGGCGGTCAATCAGTGAAGTTGGTGGAGACAAAATCAATGTGTTTGGGTGTTGTGATTAAACACTTACTTCTAAAGGAAATTAAATGCCCTTGGTAACAAATTAAGAAACTCCTTTACATTCATTAACGGTATTTTAATATAATTTATAGAATTAATAATGCCGCAGTAGAAAATCAGATAGTGAAACATATTGCATTATGAAGTGGCCGATAACATAAGAGCTGAGCTTGAGAAAATATCGTTTTAGGTGTTACTCCGGATATATTCTAAAATGAAGGTGTCGCAAGTGACAAAAAAGGCCAAGGGGCACTATACGCACTAGACGTTAGTAATTTTTAACTGAGTACTGAAATAAAGGCAATTAATCTAATAATATCCATCATAACATCTATCCATCTATCACATCTCCTTAATGGCTTTTATCGTAAATAGTCTAACATGATTGAGGTAAACACACTCTTCCCTTTCTTTTTGTCGGGGCGTCTTTTAACTGCATGGCAAAGTGAGTTTAGTTTGGCTTGAGAAAAGGCAACAATAGCATCTACTTCGAAGAAATTTAGTAATTTTAAAAATATTGCGATACACTTCACCCTTGGAATGAGTTTTTAATTTATCCACATCTACATACTACCCCGCAAGCCGCCTCAATAGGCGTGTGGCGGGGGGTGTTAGGACACCAGCCGTTTACATATAAAAAGGAAACGCTCTAACGAAATTACGCCTTGCATTTATTAAAGTCCCTTATTGTTCGGGGGAAAAACGAATTCCCATACCTATCCGTTCGGCAAAATATCTCTCTTAATGTATCGTTTCTGTCGGACCTGGAAATATAGTGGGGTTCTAATATGATGTTCTCCGTGTCGCTCTTAAAGATATCTATTCTCAATTTTTCTAGTAATCTAAGCCTAGCGCGCATCCTCCGAGTCTCTAGCGGCTCCCAGCCTAATTCGTTTAACATCTGCGTAACGCTGTCTGTACGCTCGTAGCAGTTTTTGACGAGTAAATTGAGTAAAGTGGAAAAAATTACGCGAAAAATCGTTCTTTTTAATGAGTCCTATCCTAGCCGATCCTATTAAAAATTCACACAATGTGTTTATCCCTAGATTGTCGGCAACCAACACAACAATCAATAGTTCAAATAGGTGAACTTTATTTTAGTGAACTACTCTCTAAAGTGAACTATAATGTCCATCATTACCGTGCACATCTACCAATTACCCAGTAAGCCGCCGCAGGGGTAGTGACTTCATCTATTTAGTCTTTATACCCTAGCGTTGTTCTCCTTAACAACGCAACTGGTATAACCATTGAATAGGTGCTTCTTGGTCTTCGCTGAGCGGATAGGGGAGAGTGCAGGATTCGTATTTGCATTGCATGCCTGGTGAGGAATCACCCCAAGACACACCCTTGAGGTGGCTTTCAGGGTACCTCGCACAAGTGGATTAAGAGCATGTGGCTCCTTTAGGACTCCAACCATTGAGAGGGGAAGGAATATGGAAAGTGAATTACGAGAGGGCAGACATAAAAGATAAATGTGTTACAAAGGATTAGCGTCTGAGTGTATTTTCCCGTTGTCAAAAATGGGTAAATAAAAGTTAACATTTAGTATTTTTCGCACTAGTTTTATTCCTACCTCAACCGGTTTCGACATTTTCACGTCATTTTCACTTTTGTATTCTGACAACAAATCCATGTTTGCTAAGCATTTATCGGACTGTGACCATTCATCTGATTTTAATTTTCATATTTTACATGTGGTGATTTACAAAGGTGATAAATCGGAAAATTTTGAAATTGGGGCATTTCAAAAAATGTATTATGAAAAATATTGTTAACGAGATTGTGCCGATGACGCATTCACCTTTCCTTACCGTGCGGGTTCCTCGCCCCCCACAGACCTTTTTCGAAAACCCCAACCTTGCTCTTTAAACTTAAGTTGGTCCCCACCTCTTGCTTCCTTCGTTATGCTTACCCCACCTACTCTTCTCAAACATATATGTGTCAGGCAAACTGCTCATTTGGTCTCCTCTTGAAAATTACGTGAAAACGACGAAACCGGTTGAATTAGCAATAAATGTAGTGGAAAATACTAATTGTTAACTTTTAAAAATATGAATTTCCACCACGTAAACTCGTCTAATTCACAATTAAAGTTGGAAGGAAGATTGTTACACATATCAGTTTGATAGTGCATCACTTATTTTACGTTTTTACGGGTTCTAGATATTTTATTATTTAAAGGGTAATCTACCAGTTAATGTACATTTGGATGAGCAAAAGTAAAAATCCTCGAGATATTTACCAATGCATGCCCGACCTTTATACACGATTTCTTTCTTCAGCTCGGCATACGTCCTACCTCTCTTCAGCCCCTCCAGAAAGCCTATTCCCTTTCTTCCCATTCCCCACTTATCCAACATCCTCCCCTCTATCGTGGCCTTCAGCATCCCTTCATTCCTCATCGCCTGTTCCAACCGCCTAATCTACCTTCCCCTAATCTCCTCCAAAGGTCTCCACTCCTCGCCCAACAACTTCCTCCGTGCGTCGTATTCCGTTCCGTTCCCCGAACTTAACCCATTCCCCCTACATACTATTCCACCCGGGAGGAAATTTCAGTCTCAAACATTCTGCATATATGCCCATAACATTCACACCAAACGGTGGCTGGAGCGGTAATCGTTGAACGCACATTCTAATAACTTTTCAATCAAGTCGAAAAAAATATACTTGGACCACATTTCACTCAAGTACACCTGTTTATACGTTGGAAATCACCATACATGCAGTAATGTAAATGATGCAAGAGTCATATTTCAAATTTTCGCCTTAAATAAGGCATTTGTTTACATTTTCGGCGCAAAATTCGAAATTTACGAGAAAATCATATCTAAATACGCTTTTCTTACTTGGCATGATACCTTGATATTTGTTAGCAGCTATCATATTAATAAAAAACTTATTATTTCGCATTTAGGAGATAATCTGTACATAAGTAATCGAATTGTTTCAAAATATATGCCGTGTGCCACAAGAGTACTAGTTAAAATATCATTGGATTGCCAGGAAACCAAATCGGTAGCATGCAGTTTTTTTCACTTTTATCGATAGATATTACTAATAAGGAGACTTATGCAAAGTTTCACCCAAGTCTGTTAATAAACAAAAATCGCTATAGCCACCTTAAACAATATTATAGACCTGAAAAGGTGAAATTTACCATGAAAACATCATTTCACTTGATCAGGATTCGAACACGGATGTCATAACTGCCGTTCAGGTGTGTTAGACAGTTACACCACCAATTCATCTTATTTCAAGGCAAATTTCAGCAGGGGTTTATACGAACAAGTTTTTCTCGTCCCCATAGTCTGCATTGTAGCCAAGGAGACTTAGTCGTGCATGATATACCTCAGTCGCGGAGTATAAACCCAACATTGTCGCATTAGAACGACTAACTTGACAATATTTTCCAATCATTGCGATCGCACAAATGATGTGGGACGCAATCACGCGCACGGGTGCTAAGATATGCACCAAAGACGGTGAAATTCGCCATGAAAAAACCGTCAAGTCAAATATAACACTATTCTGCATGATATCAGATGACTGAAAACTAGTAAGTGATTATAACTAGCTTTGATATGCTGATTTCAGAACTGTTATTAGATTTCTCCTTTCACGTACAATTTTTTTTAGAATGGGCCCAATTTAACTTCCAGGATATATTGATAAGTGCATTATATGTGCCAGTGGGTAATTATTGTGCGAGGGATATTTCTCAATACAAGCTAATGAGCCTTAGGTTGGCCCAAGTTAATTAGTCTTAGGTTGGTACAACTGCTGCTTTTGTTGCGTGACCTTAGAAGTGTTATTCATCCTTCATTCATTTTTGTTGCAAACATTGTCATTGCGTGAATTAGTGTTTATATAACTGCGCTTAGAGTAACCATCTTAAAATAAATAAATCCATAAAATCTTGAAACCATAACTCTTATTTTGTGTAAAAATCTGACGTGATAGAAAAAATAGAAGTAATTTATAGAATCAGCATAAAAAATTGATTCAAGAACATCTATTTTTAATAAATAATCTGACACAAAGTTTAAAAAAATTGCGGCGTAGCGTTCTTAGACGCAGGCGATGACGAATGGACGCAGGCGATAATCTTGAAGCAATTTACGATAAGAAATTTGAGCTGGCAGTTATAGATGTTTAGTGAAAGGAGTGAAAAACGAAAGGAACCTTTGGAAAAGATTAAAAGTAAAGATTAATTGACGCATGGAGTAACTTGAGACTGTTAGTTGAGTTAATGAAGTACGCGCTAAAGATCAAACGTTTGTTGGCAATTCAGCCAAGTGTCAGCAGTTAAAGTCAACGGCGTTACAAAATCAAAGCAAGATATATGTCATGATATATACATAAATCATATAGATATGTCACATATAGGTAAATCGCAATAAATATTAAGGGATGATTATCTTTTCCAAGAAAAGAAGTCTTACGATTTATTTAGCATTACGATGACACAACTAATGCCTGTTGCTCACGGTAAAATTTTCCATAAAAGAGTTTTATAAAAATTTTTATTGAAAGTTTAATGAATCGTACGTAAAACGTACTTGCTTGCTCACGGTAAAACTATTCATTAAACCGCAATGTTCTGCCATCTATGAGACGCTTTGCGAACACTAGAAGAGATAAATGCACTCTCTTTTGGATGACTGTTAGGTTAATAACTATAGGTATTGTTTATTTACTTACTTTCTGATCTCACTCAACGGTGCTATGGCTCTAACGCATTCTTCTAACAACAAGAAGGACATTTCTGCCTCAACGTTCCATGAACTTCCAGCCATGTTTGTTTACGTTTTCCTTGTTTGGCGTCCCATGGATACCAGATTATTATCAACGCGATGAGCGGAACGTCTCATTGGTTGTTGCATAAAACGGTTTTATGGAAATAGAACCTGTCCTATTCCATAAAACATTTTATAAAACAAGGTTTTATAAAACGGTTTCATCGTTAGCAAGTTCATTTTTATAAAACTAGTCGATTTTATAAAAATTTTTACCGAAAATTTTACCGTGAGCAACAGGCATAAGGGATATGGAGTGATTGCGTTGCTTTGGCGGCACTTAGGCATGAACGTAGAACTAACGGTAAGAATATTAGAACAAAAATGTCGTCATAAAAAAAGATTTTCCATAACTAAAGAGAAAAAGAGAAGAAAAAAAGAAACCCTCATTAATATTATATATCCAAATGATATAACTTACTGACCATGTTTTCAAAGGATAACTGTCGTTTTCATGGTAAGAAACAAAAAAATGGTGCATTTCTATGTATAGGGTAATTCACAGAAAATCTACAATACTTAAAGAATTCGGAAGGGGAGATGATTTTAAGCATTCATTTCTGTTAATGTGGGTTCGAAACTCCTTATTTACCGAGCCATCGCAACGCAAGCATTATATCAGAAGAATTTAGCCGTTGCCATGAAAATGCTGAGAATCATTGACGAGCACAAATGATTATGAAATTAAACTTGCCTTAGTCGTGCTTAAGGTAGTTCAACCGTAAAATGACTAAAATGTCATTTCATTCATATTCTGTCTACTTGTAGAAAACGTTGTCCTCTATCTGATATGGACAACAAAATAATACCTTTCCGCGCTGTTTTATTTTATAATTGAAGTTGAAATTGCACGGTGTTCAATGGAGGAATGAGAAAAACACGGGGATAAATAGTATATTTCCATCAAATATAAATGCCAGTTTTGCGGAAAACTATTTATGAGGAAGAAATAATCCCGATGAATAGAATGTAAATAAAATATAGGCATCTTACCACCTTATTTTTCTAGATATTGAAGAATTAATGCCGTAATTGAAGTCAAAATGCGGTAATTCGTAGCAAATAGCACTGCAGTCGGCTCCTATGGCTGGAAAAAAGTGCTCATTTAAAACACATTCGTGGAATAATCTGCATTATTTCTACTTAACTTTTGGTTTTCTGTAGGTAACGCATTTCATCAGTGAAAGCAGGATTAATTGGACAAAATTAAAAAATGTGGAATTTAGTATTTGTTTTGACTCACACAGTCGCGGCGGAACCTCCTCAAGATTTGTGTATTTTCTTTTTTTGCTGAAATTTACGGTTAATTCTTTCTATTTTCAAGATGGTCCCCGAAATTGGCAATCATTTATTCGTTAAAAATTTTCTTTTTAATTTAATATTTTTCTGGCATACGAAAAAATTAGTTGAGTCAAAAATGTTTTCAAACTCTATTTTATTTCTACTCTTGGCAAAACAATTCTCCTATTTTAAAAGTAACCAGACATATTTCCTCATAAATGATAGTGTCACATCAATGATTGATTCATACGTAGAACTGGAAATTATTTGCCAGAAATGACAATTTAACTGTCCGATTGAAGCTGATGTATTTCCTTTTGAATTTACTGAAAGACGGACTCAGCCACAGAGCCGGAATGGATGTCTCATTTTGGGCAACTGAAATTTAACAAAAAAGGCAACAAAGTGCTCATCCTGCGATAATCGGCATGGATCAATTGTGAGTCACATGCATTGAGAATGATTGTTTAAAAGCTAATTGAAGAGAAGCAGAAACATTGTCGCACCCACGCAAAAATTTCTAAGAATAATTCGTTCCATATATTTGCCCTTTATCTAATGCTATATGTTACCATCTAAATGTATTTTTTTGAAAATGAAACCATATAAATTTTTAAACACCCTTAATGAGAGTCCACAACGATGTTTCTGTTAACATGAAATTTACTTCAAATGGTATTTATTCTCTACCTATTTATTTATATGGTGCAAATTTCATGAGTATAGGTCAAATGATTTTTTATTTTTAAACTTTTGCCGACGTTTCGGATGTTTATTCATCCATCTTCTGGGCTATAAACAATGATGTATGATGATAAATGATTGACAGTTCTGTTTTGGTTACATAATTGTAAATTTACAGACATTAAATATAAAAATACATAGACATTCAAGATTTTTACCTTTAAAGTTTGGTGCTGTTTTGGTTTATTTACAATTTTAATTTGGTTGCTTGGATATATTTCTTTGTTGAAAAGTTATGTGTCATTTATTAAATTATGATAAATTTTGCTTAGATAAGTGATGTCTGTTCTTTTATTGCAACTTTTTTTATTCCTGGATATATGGTACATTTCTTTGAATAATCTTTTTGATAATTTTGGTTCCGAGTCTAAAATTTTGGCTTCTTCGAAATTAAATGAGTGACTATTTGAAATTGCATGATTTGCTAATGCACAGAGTTGAACTTTAGTCTTAATTGATGCTTTATGTTGCGAGATCCTATTTTTTAAACATTGAGATGTTTGGCCTATATAGCTACTGTCACAGTCTTTACATGGAATGGAATAAATTATATTGCTTCTTAGCTGTATAGGGGTATCTGACTTAAGTTTTGAATATACAAGTTTATGCTGCGTTTTATGGTTTTTATGTGCAATTTTAAAAATTGTTTTTTGAATACCTTGGTAATTTTCTCTGATAAACATCCGAAACGTCGGCAAAAGTTTAAAAATAAAAACTCATTTGACCTATACTCATGAAATTCGCACCATGAAATTTACTGCCATCCGCTGAAATCGTGATCAGCCATTAAAATTTTAACGCAAATTAATACTTTTAACGATTTTTTCTTTTATATTAAAGATTTAGCGATTCCTTAAAGCTAGACCTGAGACTATATGTTTTATTAAAAAAATAATATTGAACAGTCTTCTGAGGAGCGTTTCGTGGATACGAAAGGAAAACATTCAAAGCCAAAAGATGAATATATTAATAGTTGGCGTGATTGAAGTTAAAAATTTGTAAAGTTCACATAAACAAACTCAAATAACTCATTACTTTATAACAATACTTTAATCATACCAATTTTTATTATAATATTTAAATATAAAAAACTTTAATAACTACGCAGTTATTACAGTTTATCCACGTGGAATTTACTAAGTATTTCATTTCAATCAAAGGCCTATTTATTCCATAAAGTTACGCTGGAAACCAATAAGTTGAAAAAGTAGGCGGTTTAGTTGCCCTATTTACGAAGGCCGCAGAATTTTAACCATTTCCGCAATGACGGCAATAAGGCGTCACAACGTTGGAAATTCAAATAATGACATTTAAAAGTCGAAATTAGTCGAGGCTGTGACGTCAAAGCCAAGACGTTGTTGAGTTCCAATCCTTAATGAATCAGGTGTTTGAGATATAGAGGCGGAGATTTGAGATGGTACAATGAGTAGAACATACGTTAAAGTAATTAATATGAGAGGTAAGGTGTGGAAGCTTTTGATGGAGTCTCGAAGGAGAAAAAGCCACGTGCAGTGTAGATGGGAAAAGTGTTCAGGGACATGATACCACTAGTACAAAGTAGGAACTAAAACTCGTTTCATTTTATCAAAGGTTGACTACAACTCGTAAAAAATAATAATGACTCAAGCACTCTCCAAGAATGACAGCTCAGAGAAATGTATGGTTATCAGGACATGGTATCCACAAATCATTGTCTGCTGAAAATATATTACAAACATACAGCAATTACAATGCCTACATCCCAACTACATTGGTGAGATCTAAAATGAATTCCTGATAAATTTGCCGCAAGTAGAGGAAAGAATCAGCCTTCATAATCAATATCACCTAGCCATTACCGAGCATCTTTCTTCAACTTAATTCGTACTTTGCTGAGTCTGCATTTGTTTTTGTTTCTAAATATTCTTTTTGTCCCTTCTGATATAGGTCTCCCATTAAAGATTCTCATACTACCCTTCGAACTCACTCTCTTATCCTGTACCTATTTTATTTACTTAATAATAACCTAATACTTGTTGTCCATAAAAAATTCTCCCTCTCGGTCAATTTTTAAGGAGAAACTATTCAACCATTATTATAGAAAGCAATTTAAATGTCTGTAACCTCACTGTGTAATCATGTGTTCCTTTAAGCCATTATGTTGACTGCAACCGTTTAACTTCAACTTACTTTTTCTCTTTTTTTCCTCTAATTTTGTATCTCATTTTATAGTTCTTCTTTTCCCACATATTTTTTTTCTTATTTTGTTTTTTTTCTCTTTCTCTCCTTGTGAATCATCATTTCCTTTGCCTTAGGTGTGTCATATATTTTTTGGTGCTATCATTATGTAAATTGATGACTTTTTTGCCTGCGATGTTTTATTTTTTCGAAATCAAAACTATTTACGTAATTTTTGTATTGCTCTTATTCCCCATAAGAATCTAGAGCATAATTAACGTACATTCATTCACTCACACCTATCTGTTTTTTTTTCATTCAACTAATAATTATTTCCTTCAAATGAACGAACACACACAGCGCACTTCCTTTGTTTCTTCATTACGTTAGCGAGACGATTCGTCAAATTTTGCTACGAACTGACAGACACTACTACATCTACATACTACCCCACGAGCCACCGCGGAGGTTTGTGGCAGGGTTTGCTAGGACACCGGCCATGGAAGGGGAGGGGATTAGTAAAAGGAGGGGAGGAAGGACAAAAGTGAATTGTATGTTATCGATGTGTCTTCTGTTAGAATCACGTCTTTTGTTTTATGTCACTAATGGGGTGTGGGATGAATGAATGTTTTTATCGATAAATTCGGCAATGTAATCATTCTTATTCTGTCGCTTCTATCAGATCTATAAATATACCGTGGAGTCAAAGTAATACATATTCTAATATATAAAAATGAATATATTTTTGTTCGTCTTCTATGCGTTCCAATACCAGATTACGACGAAACTTTGGTGAGTTGTTGTATATACGCGCGCGCGCGACGGTTTCTGAATTATAAAATACATTGTACAATAGGTGGAGCGTGAGTCATTTCAACAAATGAGTGTTGGCACGCGAGCTTCTCAAACAAGCGAGGAACGACAAGCAAGCAACGAAGAAGATCGTTTACGAGTTGCTCAATCACGTGCATCAGAATCGTATCAGTGAGACATAATATCGCGTGCATCAGAATCGTATCCGTGAGACATAATATCGCGTGCATCAGAATCACATCAATGAGACATAATTTACGTTCAAATGAACGTGATTTCTTTGTGCGTACAATAAGATTTGGTGCAGTGGTCTCTTTCATTGCTTTTTTTAATTGCTTACACTCAAGATATGGATTTTAAATGCTTATAATTAGATAACTTAAAGAAACAAGGTTTTGAATTCTTGCAATCGATTTTCGTATACGCTTCGCTTTTTACGAAAAAATGGATTTTTAAGATTGAAAATCTTAAATGTTTTCACTACTTCAACAATAGAATATTTTATTTACTTGGAAATAGCAGCATAGGCTTGAATGAAAACTCATGGTAAATGTGTCTGCTTTTTATATGTGTATCTACTAGAAAGAAAAAGAAACATTGCAAGCCATGCCGGGCACAGCTAGTGATATAATATAATATATTTATTACTCCACAATTGCATATAGTAGAGTGTATTTAATATACATTTTTTATGGAGCATTATGCAACCTCAAATGTCACAGACGTGTTGGGTGGATGCCTTCAATGCATGAAATGCACTGCTGATATGAAACAAAACTTTTATGCGGAGCATATATAATAAATATAATATATGCTTCGTGTCGCACTGAAACTCGCCTGAATTGAATTTTTCAAGTAGTGTGTAGCCTGCAAGTCTGTAACGGCTCCCCAGCTAAGATTTCCATCAACCTTTTACCAGTTTCTGTTAGCTCGTGGAAGAAATTTAAAACGAAGCGTGTGGCGCTATAGTGGTGAAGCATGAAAAGGGAATGTTTGCACTTGTCAGTTCGTCAGTGTATCCCTCTTATTATTTCTCATCCATCAGTTCCAGAGATGTGGTTCGGGGTTCCAGTAACATCCTCCGTATGTTACCCTGAAACTTGCGTAATCAAAAATTTCGTAACTAATCTCAGCCTAGCACGTAAACCTCCCCAGTCTCTAGCGGTTCTCAAACCGGTCCTCTCAACAGCTGTGATGAACACACTGTTCTCAGTTTGAACGAATCGTACGACTATCCTTTGTATTTAGTTTGTGTATTTATGAGTCCTTCTGTGCCGGGTCTCCAATGATCGTGGCGTATTCGATATGTGGCATCACTGACGCGAAGTAACATATCTAATTATTCCCATGGCATATCAGCCAAGGCTATGTTCTTTGTTGGTATACTCTATCCTCTATTGCAAATCCCTTTGACTTGAGAGCAATGTTTTTTGGATGTGTCCTTCTCATTCTGGAATACTGTTCGCCCACATGGTCTACTGCCTGCCCTACTTCGCTAAAATTGTTCCATCGACCCCTGAATTTCTTTTTAGACATTTTCCGTCACCGCGTTCCCTCCCTCACTCCTTGCTCGCGTGATAAAATACTGGCATCTCCTTGATCTTTTGCATCCCACTCTCCGCAGACAGAAGTCGGTCCTTCGCCAAATCTTAAATGGTTCCTCCCGATCCACTGAACTTCTTACACCCTTCTCACTACGTGTTCCATCTTGTTCCACTCGAAGCAAGAGTCTTCTTCACACACCCCAGTTCCGCCTATCCGTTTCCAAAAGATCCCTTTTCCACCGAATCCCAAACCCTTTTCAACTCAATCTCCAACAGGTATCCTTCTCTTGACCCTTTCTCAAGAAACAACATCTTTACCTCCTCACTAAAACGCTGGCACTCGTAACTACATTCATCCCATGAATAGTTACGTTACCCATATGAATGTTATAAACTTAGTTGTTTTTGTTACCTCTATTTTTTTATGCATAATTTACTTTTATTAATTTGTTTGTTTCAGTATTCCCAATGTAAAAGACCTAGTGGCTTTTTTTGTGGTAAACTTAAATAAATAAAAAGAGAATTACTTCTAAGAAGAGTCGATAAGACTACAACCGCACGAAATTAAACCCAACCACAGGAGAGCGGACATCGTTCCCTGGATCGGTGGAGAAAGGCTTCCACAGAAGAAGCCTTACGAAATCCTAGCTCGGCAATTTATTGTGATTGATTCGTGGCAAGATTGCTTAAGATGACGATTGATCATTTGTGAGTGGGCAGCAAACGTAAAATACAAACTATGATGATCGAAGAGTATTGTCAGGGTCTCATTTTTGCGATTATATTATAGATAGATAGATAAATAGATAGACGTCTTTATTAGGGCGAGGTTAAGACTTTTAAAGTCCCTTCTTCCATCTAGCCCCTAATATGAAGAGATAGGGTGAGAGGGGTATCCAAATCAAAAATGCAGACATTTCCAGAAATAATTCTTTTGAAGTGAAAACTTATGTCGCGTTGAGCACTTTTGTAGATGGGTAAAAGACATTGGACTCGCGTCACCGTCACCGTCACTACATATATGTATAATTATGTATATTCTGTATATACACAGTATACTAGCTATATTCGGAGTTCCAGACAAGTGACACGCCAACTAGCGGAGAAAACTGTAATCACTAATACGGGTATAGCTGATAGCGAGTGGTGTAGCTGCTGTAGTGCTGGGAGTGAGACAATTTACTTTTTCTAGAAATGCAGAATACGCCGATGACTTTTTCACCTAAAAAGGTGAAATCAAATAAAAATTGTTGCGTTCCGCAATGCTCATCTAAGGCTTGCAGAGACACGAGGGTAAGATTCCATGAGTTCCCTAGACCTGGGGGCTTATTCTCTAAGTCGAAGCATCGGAGCTTTCTGGCGAAAAGATGCTTCAATAAGCTACTTGCTCCCATCGGTATTCTCTATCATGGAAGCTACAGGAGAAAGAGCAAGCAGAAGCTACCGGTAGCATATTAGGCTTCCACCCATATTCTGTAAATGTCACGAAGCTACTTCCGTAGCCCCAATAAGCTCCCACGGTAGCCTTACGAAGCGCGGCCTCCGAATACCCTGCTTAAATATTGGTCATTTTATTACGCTTATCTATCTATAATTATCCAACTCACGGGTATGTTTCTTACATTTATTAAATGCGCATTCCTTGCACTTTCACTGGGTTACTTTGTCATTTTCGCCATTAGCGGGATTTTTCACAAAAAAAACATATTAACTGGAGTGACGGAAAGCCATATTTACCTTCAGTGAGTTACGTGATTCCAGCCCATAATGGGATACTTATTGGGCCGTGGTAGCGAGTATCACCTTCGCATTTCGTTTGAAAGTTTCATCTTCGTATATTATTTAAATGATTTAGATTTATGCATAATAATACTTAGATGAAAATACGAGAAAACAAATTTTAGGGAGGGACGAGGACGAGGGACGGATTATAAGTATCCCAGTATGGGCAAAAGAAAAGGAAGTAGGAGGGTTTGGGCTAGGAAGAAGAAATGATCGCGGTGAAAAGGCAGTTGAATATTGTAGCAGAAATAAATTAGTATTGACAAGCACTTGGTTTAAACATCACCCCAGGCGTAGGTACACATGGAAAATGCCGGGTGATACTGGGAGATACCAAATTGATTATATAATGGTGAGGCAGAGATTTAGGAACAGTGTAAAAAACTCTCGTAGCTATCCAGGGGCGGATGCGGACTCAGATCACAACTTGGTGATGATGAAGTGTGAAGTCAGATTCAAAAGGCTTTGTAAAGGTAGGAAGATAAAGAGGTGTAATCTTGAAGCATTGAAAGGGTTGAAAAGGAGGGAATACCAAGAGCTGGTAGAAAAGAACATAGGTGAAGAGAAGCGGATGGGAACCATAGAGAAGAGATGGGAGCTTATAAAAACAGGCATCGTAGGAGCGGCAGAGAAAACAATAGGAACGGTGGAAAAGAAGAGGGTTAAGAAGCAGTGGGTTACAGAAGAAATGATAAAGAAAATGGAGGAGAGAAGGATATGGAAAAACGTGAACACCGACGCAGAGAAGAGGAAGTACAAGGAATTGAATAATACACTCAGGCGAGTGACCAATCGGGCAAAAGAAAACTGGTGGATGGGACAATGTGAGGAAATGGAAAAGATGCCGGAGGAGGGGGAAGTTTTGGAGCGCTTTGTACGCCAAGGTGAAAATGTTATCGGGTGGTAAGAGAGGTCAAACGATACCAAAGGTTAAGGACAAAACAGGGAAGATATTAATCGAACAGGAATATATACAAGAAAGATGGAGAGAATACGTAGAGGAGCTATATGACAGCGAGAATAGACCCCTTAGCCTAGATGTAGAGGATGAAGGAACAATAGATAAGGATAGCCTCGGACCAGAGTTACTTGAGAGTGAAATAGAGATGGCATTAAGAGAGATGAAGGGTAGAGAAGCCATGGGAACCTACCTTCGGAGCTACTGAAGAATCTAGGTAGTAGGGGGAGAAAATCGTTTTTCGAACTTATTCGCAGGATCTACGAGGAAGGAGTATGGCCAGAGGATGTCGTAAAAACAGTATTAATACCTATCTCGAAGAAGAAGAAAGCGTCAGAATGCGAGGAGTATAGAACAATCAGTTTAATTTCGCACTTGTCGCCTTTACTTTTTAACATCTATGCTGAGGAAATAGTAAGAGAGGCATGGGTTGAGGTAGATGTGGGAATGAAAGTAGGAGGCCAGTGGATAAAGTCGGTTAGATTCGCAGACGACCAGGCGTTGGTCAGTTGGTCATCGAAAGGACTACAAACTTTATTAGTTGCACTGGAAAAGCAGTGTGAGAAATACGGGATGAAGATAAATAATAGGAAAACAAAAGTAATGAGATTCTCTAGGACAAAGAAAACGAAGCTGGTGATAAGGGTAGGAAGTCACAAACCGGAGCAAGTAGAACAATTTAATTACTTGGGTAGTACGCTAGAAGAAAGGGGACATAGTAGCAAAGACATTAGGAGGAGAATAGCGCTAGCGAAGGAAGCGTTCAATAATAGAAGGGAGCTGATGACGGGCAGTCGAATTTCTTTATCACTATTTTCTCATCCGGACTTAAACCGAGAAACCCGTTTATTTGCAGCGGCTCTTTGGTTAAGACTAAATAACTAGTTTAAACTATTGGTAGAGTCACAACCACATATGCAAATGTTTCTCTCATGTACCTACACTTTACAGTATTGCCTCCCCCTGCTACTCTGATTCTGAGATATGTTCAGTAAAGGGAGAGACCTTCCTTCTTTTATTGCAATTTTCTCTTCTATAGAAAGTGAAGAAAAATTAGTCCCTCTCAGAAAATTGACACAATTCATCGTTTAGAGGGAGGAAAACTGTTCACAAACACGTAAAACAGAAGGTGCACGCACAGACCACGTAACACGCAGTCATAACTCGTGAAACTAAACATGTTGTCTGGTTGCAAAGTACAGATTCTAAAATGCACAATATTAAACCATGTTACGGGTATAGTTAGCCGTAAACGCTGTACAAATTGTATCACTGTATTAAACAGGGTCCTGACTCCTAGTGGTGAGAAGCTCCACGTTAGATGGCGGAAGAGCTTCTCTGCAGCTGCGCTTAATGTCGGCCTAGTTAGGAATTCATTCCTCCGAATGAAGCCATTCTCGTTAGACATCGGCAATCTTTGTCCGTCGCTGCGTCGTAGACCAGTGAGCGGCCCATTCATAAGTAAAGCCTTATATGCCAATAAATAGTTTAAACTTCTCCTGTTTGGAGAACAAGGGCCATAATTTTAAGTTCGGTGTCACTTCGATGTTGAACCCCCACCACCATCACCAGTCCAGCGTTTAACACACACTCTCCTTCAACAATATTTCTTCGGCTGGAATTCTCGCCCAAATACCGCAGTATTTCATCGAACGAAATGAAAACTTTAGCACTCATGACTTCAAATTACTAAATCACGGTATACACTTCCACCTTATCTCGGGGCAAGTATACCATAATTGACGACCATATTGAATTATGACGTCAGCGATCACAGCGCCGCTAGTGGTGATTTCATTTCCGATATTCGGAAATACTTGTGGATGTCAGTACTTGTGGATGGGTACAAACCATTGGACTCGCATCACCGTCACCATCACCGCTACTAAATATATGTGTAATTGTATATCCTGTATATACACTTTTGCGGATGGGTAAAAGCCATTGGACTCGCATCACCGTCACCGTCACTGCTGCTAAATATATGTATAATTGTATATTCTGTATATACACAGTATACTCGATATATACACAGTACTTGTGTATGGATAAAAACCATTGGACTCGCGTCACCGTCACCGTCAAATAAACTATATTATAATTTTATTCATATTACATTTTATATATATATATATATATATATATGGGTCATTCCACCTCAATTCAACAAACGTTTGTCCCTTAGGGTCTCAGATTTTGATAAAAATTGGTGTATGGGTACAATATTAACTCAAACTGAATACCCTCAAACCGTTTTGAGAAAAAAAAATTTTGAGTGAATTATGCATATTTTAATTTTTTCGCATTTTTAGCAAATATCCGTGCCTTAAATCATATTATCACTTATATCTCCGCTTGTAATTGTCATATAACAACAATTAATAGCTTTTATTAAAGCTAAATCTTTATTGAATACAAATATATCAATAAAAAATTATTTTCTTCTATACCCTATTGTTGTAAATTACTAATGTTTAAAAAATTGTTAATAAACTTTTCTCAAATACTCCATCTCAGAATCAGCCGAAACTTTTGTATCGCAATCTAAACATGTTCAGCTAACTATTCCAAAAATAAAATTTAGTGGCAATTCATAAATGCGTTTTTTATAAGTATTTAAACATTTACAATTTTCTCTCGCGCAGCCCGTGTTTAAAACATTGTTATTAAACTTTTCTCAAATACTCCATCTCAGAATCGGCCGAAACTTTTTTTTCCTAATGTCAACGTATTTAGCTAACTATTCCAAAAATAAAATTTAGTGGAAATTCATAAATGCGCTTTTTATAAATATTTAAACATTTACAATTTTCTCTCGCGCGGCCCGTGTTTAAAAAATTGTTAATAAACTTTTCTCAAATACTCCATCTCAGAATCAGCCGAAACATATTTTCCGTAATCTAAACATATCCAGCTAACTATTAAAAAAATAAAATTTAGTGGAAATTCATAAATGCGTTTTTTATAAATATTTAAACATTTACAATTTTCTCTCGCGCGTCCCGTCAGCTTCCCATTTGGAATACATGCAGCAGACACGTGATGCAAGCCTAAACATTTCCCTAATTGCTCAAGGTCGTGGCTATATGAGATAAAAATATATTATAAACTATGAATGTTAACTAATGAATATGAATGTTTATTTTTGGAATAGTTAGCTGAACATGTTTAGATTACGATACAAAAGTTTCGGCTGATTCTGAGATGGAGTATTTGAGAAAAGTTTATTAACAATTTTTTAAACATTAGTAATTTACAACAATAGGGTATAGAAGAAAATAATTTTTTATTGATATATTTGTATTCAATAAAGATTTAGCTTTAATAAAAGCTATTAATTGTTGTTATATGACAATTACAAGCGGAGATATAAGTGATAATATGATTTAAGGCACGGATATTTGCTAAAAATGCGAAAAAATTAAAATATGCATAATTCACTCAAAATTTTTTTTTCACAAAACGGTTTGAGGGTATTCAGTTTGAGTTAATATTGTACCCATACACCAATTTTTATCAAAATCTGAGACCCTAAGGGACAAACGTTTGTTGAATTGAGGTGGAATGACTCATATATCTAATATACGGTTTAGTTCATTCAATTTGGGTTGCTACAAATATTGTGCCGGATAATATAATAGTCCATACTCGTGCAGGAGAGTGTACTCGATACAAGAATAGTGAAGGTTAGTACAATATAACTCCATTTCTTTTAATACGTTCAATTTGAGTAGCTTATTCATATATACATAAACATAAACTTTGCAGACGATAAAAATCTACCATTGATTGAATTTTTAAATAGTTAGTTTGGTTTAACGATGTCTAATGATCGCAATCTTGGCACAACGAAATATAAAACTACTATTGATGCAGTATTTACAAGACATTTAAGCAAATTCGAATCAAAATTATTCGTTTCTTACTTTAGTTACCATAAGCCTATTGTTTCAGTTTTAGATATTGCCGATGATGATGGCGGTGATGATGAAAGAGTTGTTGAAATAATGGATGAAAGTTGATTATTCTGACGTGTACAATTTTTATGTAAAATAATTGTGTTCAATAGCGCAATAAATGAATATTTAATTTATTATATACATGAAACTACTTTCTACTGATTAATAAAACACTTCATTAGAAATTATTCCCTACATTCAAAAATGCTCACGTTATTTCAAGTTTTCACTTCTGTCGGCACTCCCGGAGTGCCTCTTTCTTTTTTTAGCATATGGACCGAAAGAGGAGGGTATTTCGGCAACTCCCGCACCGATTGTTTCTAAAAACAGAGACCTACGTCACAATCGATTGTAATGTCCACACCTTGCTGTTCAGAAACCCTCAACAAAACAATGTTCCATTGCATCCACTCGAATTTTCAAAATCCAATGCGTTATGAAACCGATTCGAAATAATCCCCCTGCAATCGATGGAGGGTGGCACGAGATATTAATGAGGAGAGAGGTCGGCATCTTGGACGATCTGAATTTTGGACTCCAATTGGGAAGACGAAAAAGATTTGGAAGGAATCTTGAGCTTTTAGAAAATCTTGGGTCAGCATCTTGGACGATCAGAATTTTGGACTCCAATTGGGAAGACGAAAAAGATTTGGAAGGAATCTTGAGCATATATAAAATCTTGGGAGAGCCACTTTGCACGAGTTACTGTAAGTTTAAGGGAAACGTTCAAGATTCCTCCACCATGGATGTGAAAAGGGAAGCTGGTCCAATAGAAAAAAAAAACCCTCAGAATTAATTTTTAGTGCACAATATGATGAACTTTATGCATTGAATGCATTGAACTTTAGTTCAATTCAATCAAGGTAATCTTGCCGCTTGATGGAGAATAAGGTGGAAGAGACGGGAGCCCCATCTGTGAAGGGACAGTCTCAGAGTAAAATAATAGGACTGTACCCTTAAGGCCGTTTAACGATTGGCGTCTACGTAAACATTCACATCAGTCGCATGCTCAATGCATTGGTGCTTACGAAGGCTTTTTACGAACGCGTGAAGGCGGTAAATACATTTACGCCCACCACCAATTTGAAAGTTCAACTTTTAAGTTCATGGCTCACGTTTGATAAAAAACGCATGAGCAGTACGTGCATTGAATATCGTTATTATTTCTTCAGCTTTCCTGTTTTTATTTGCCGCGATTCGACGTATTTTAAGCCACTAATAAGCGACTGATACTATTATAATAATGATCAAAACATCTTAATTATTTCCCTTCATTATGTTTCTTGCAAGTTTATCTTAATCCACGAAAATGAGTGGTTTTCATTATGTTTATATTTACTGCTGCGGATTCTTACCCAAGGCTGTACAGCCAGTGGCGTAGCCAGGTTTTAGGTCTAGGGGGTCCAGAGAATTTTTAGGGGGCTCCGACTCATAAATTAACCAGTTAACTAAACTTTACCAATTACGGTGATGCAATAGGCGGATGGGTTTGTACAAAATATGGCAATTGACAACGCATTATACAAATTTATTTATACGTTTTCGGAACTTAAGGTGAAAATATTCACAGACTAAGTGACTTAGGGGCGCCAGAACACGGAGCTGGGGTGGGGGGCCAGCATTTGCCCCACCTCCCCCACCCCATGGATACGCTACTGTGTGCAGCAAAGGGTTTGGTGAAGTTAGATGACGACTGCCGACGTAAAGTTCCGCTAGTCAGCCGATCTCAAATCGAAATCGTGGACGTGATTCCGTTCTCGATCAGCGTTTCAAGTTGACGTCAATCTTAAATTGGGCGGAATCCTGTGGTCATCGTAAAACGGCGGCCTGGGAGATAGAGGAAACGGGGTCCTGAATTTATATATAAAGGCGTGTCGGCGTGAATCTTTGATGTGAAACGCCTCATAAATGGTAGTCGTCCATGGCTGGCGACGATGCAACCTAAATTGTACATCAAACATTTCTTTAAAACTGGGAAAGTAAAAAATATATACGTGAGCCATCTTGCATTCGAAAAAGGAAGGTAAATAGAGTAAAATAAACGGCTATCACGATATAAATAACGTATCCACATAAAATAACATGGCCTCCAAGTATAGGTAAAAAATCGCATGTCGCCGCTTGTGTAAAATTAGTGCAGCTCGACGCAAAATCCTGTGATAAGCACACAAGTGGGATAATTTGGAAGGGTTTAATTCTTTAAATGGGATAAACTCACGAGACCTGAATTAATAGAGGTCAAACTAATAGAGATATTTGAGTTTCGAAATATTTAAAAATGTGTGCATTTTAGGGAGTAGGCATGTATAAATATCTCCTAAATAGGAAAGCGATTACCGATAGAAAGAGATAACAGGATAAGAGGGCATAAAACTCTCAATTCAAAGGGCCCAAGAACGTCATTCACGGAATTTGGAAATAATTTCGGGAGCGACAGAAATTAACAGCTGAATCATCTACTGAAACAGGTGTGCCACAAACGAAGATGTTAGCTATGGTAGAGCCACCTCTTATTTCGTTTATAAGTTTTATTTCAATCTTTAATTTCAAACCAATCACAGCCTCTTTTCTGTAATAACACTTTTTACACAAAGAACACATCATGTAAAGTCCCTGAGATTACCTGTTAATTTTTTTAGTTCGGCGATGGCGATAGCCCTGCCACAATTTTGCATTGATAAATCAATAATGACTTTGATCGAAAACAGATTAAACAATGTATTTATTGTATCATTAGTTTAAAATTAGTGATGGGCAAAGTCGGTCTTTTGAGAGATTTCGGTCGCGTCGGTCACTCCCGCTTGTGATTCGATCTTCGATCGTCGATCAGAGAGACCGATTTTCCAGCTAGTGAGCAGTCCAAGTTGCCTTCGATCAATGATCTCTCAGGAAAATCGTGATAGATAAAAAATCTGGTCGTTCGTGAGTTTCATGCTGTAAGCATGACCGAGGTATACAGCTTTGCTCTTGATAGCACAGAGCAGGCACAGAGTTTCAGTGCAGCTACCTCGTTCAGTGCCGGTTTCCGTGGAGTTGTGGGTAATTCTTTGAAAACAATTGAAGGCACAATTGTGCAATCGTGCGAAGGTTTGTTTTGTTTTTACACAATGCTCTTGGTTTGTGATTTTAAGTATAGTTATACGAAGAATATTAGGAATATCCCACTTGATTACAAAACTATTGAAGAGTGACATTTTATCGACCACAAATTATTAACAACTCATTATAGAAACCAATGATTAATACTAATTTAGTAGCGAAATTTTATTTTGGTATGTAGTTCGAAACGATCAACGTTTTCTTTTGGCTGTAAGAATTTAAAGCAAATTATCCGACTGTAGTACTAAAATTCAATTTTCAATTACAGTCTGTTTCACTTGTTCACGAGACGTAATATTTGTCGAGAATATTGAAACGATGGTTTATCGTGTATTTAAGTGACAAAGCAATTATGGAAATTCAGTGATTACAAATGTTATATGTGCTGTGATGTATTGCGTGTGTTCTTGTGGTGATATTTTGATATTTAAAGGTTATTTGTGTTAGGTAGACTTACACTCCTAATGGATGTGTTATGACAGGAAATACACCATGGAGGTTATAAAAGTTTCTGTGCTTCTGAAATGGCATAATATTGCGTTGTGTTTCTGGACGTGAGTTACACGAAGAAAGTGTATGTTCAACTTATGCTAAAGTTATAGTTTATGTCTTAAATTTACCAAGAGTTAGTGCTTCAAAAATAGCCTATATAGTGAAGTTAATGGTGGGTTTTTGTTTGTTTACGTCGTAGATTTTTAAGTTACAGTACCCCCTGAAATAATCTCATAGTTTGCTGCTGTGTTTGTCTAAGAGTGAATTGCATGTAAAAAAGCGAACGTTCAACTTTGGTAAAGGTTTGTTTACATCGTACTATATATCTATAATTTAGTTACTGTGCTTCTGAAATACTGTCTCGTGATCGTCGAGTGCTTACAATAGTAATAAATGCCAAAATCGAAGATTTGTTCATAGGTTAACGTAATATTCGTCGTTTATTGTTTACATCGTAAATATAAAGCATAAATTCAGAGTATTAGTGCAAATACAGGAGTCCAAGACATTCGCTGTGTATATATATATATCTGTGATTCTAATAATAACAATCAGTCCTACGATGAATACTTTTTTGTGAAGTTGCTTCTGTCGTGATGTTGTTTTCTTCTCGTGAAGCACTTCTTGTGCCAAAGTGAACTGAATAGGACTTCACGTTTACTATTCTCAATATTTGTTGAAATATATGAATTTTTTCAGCCACTTGAGTGATTTATATCTAATGTAAAACGCTCCTTACAAAACATGCTTCGTTTGTTGCCATCGATTAAAATCGTTGGGGTTTCACCATGCACTTCGTCACTTAGATAACTAATCAAACTAGTCAATTATATTGATGTTCAGTAAATATGTTTTTCGCAATGCCACATAGATTCTAAATGTTTAAAAAGCATATTATTAAATGATGGTTTGTATATGTACCTGCGTACCTTTCAATAAAATGTATATTCAGTAAAAATGCACTTTGTTATAGTATTGAATCTTTAGTGCTATATTAATTCCCCCTCACAAAATGCTTTTGCCCGTACATTGGAGATGTTAATTGGTTACGAAAACGATTTGATTATTATAGTTATGTCTTACAGGGTATTCAACAGTTATACATATCAAATTCTTATCAGTAAGTGTTAACATATATTGCTTCAAAGCTACCTATAAGAAATGCCTAATACACACAAAATATTTGTTATTATGATGTGTATGAGTAGGGATTTAAAAACTGATTGCAGGATGTGATGAATCTTCTTAAATTGTTTGGCACTGACAGTGCTAATTTTAAACCCACTACATTCGTTCTTCCTCTAGATGATATTGCTGCTATCATTCAGAAGCACCAATGCAATGCAATAAAATATGTAAGCGTCAGTGAGTTTCTCTGCTATCTGATTGCTAATCTAGTTGCCATTTACTAGACTATATCATGTAACAGGTAGGGAATACTATATCTAGGCAAAATTATAACTAGTTTACTCTGTAGATTTTATGAAATGCATGGAACAATCAGGTTATAAGAATGTTTACTAAATATCTGACCTCAATATATATGTTTATTATCTTTGCAAGGAATAGCCTCTGATCAATTATTAATTTACACAATGGTTTAGTGCTTATCAATGGTTATAGCCATCAATAACTTCAGACCAATATCCACTCTGCCAGTTCTCTCTATATTATAGAACTGTAATCAGAAAACAGTAGTGTTTACATATCATATGAGTGATAACAGTTGTATGTCATACCTAGTTTTGATTCAAAGAAGAAAAATCAGCTGTGCACACTGTGACAATTGTTTATTTCCCATTGAATCATCATCAGCAATCATTGAATTTGCTAGAACAATATACATACCATCTTGGATTATTAAGAGTAAAGATTCTGAGTGTATTTCATGTTGATTTTTGCTTGATATACTTACTGGATACTTATGGGAACTAAAGCTAATATCTTTTTATGAATTTTCTTTTGACATTTTGAAAATATCTCTTCCTTCATGCTACCGTAATGGACTTTATGAAAGGATTATTCTCTGTGGGTTTGGCAATGTTTAAATAATAGATTAGAGTTGAGTATTGGAACAGGATTGTGATTGAGGAGTGAATAGCGTTGAGCAAGATGGAAAAAATTGTGGGTTCATGATGTGGTGGAAGAGACATTAAAGGAGGAAGATTAGGAGTCTTAAGAATAGGAGAGAGTGTGAATGAAGTAATGTATGAATGCAATAGAGGCAAAGGATATATGCCAATATAGGGTATTATGGAGTAAATTATTATAAGAGAGCCAGTTTCCAAATCCAAACAGACATCACTAACAGCAGAGAGCAAACAATATCATGTGATAAGTTGTGTGCCTCAAGTTATCCAGGTACTCAATTACTTAGCAGTCAACTTAAGTGTACAGATGTCGTTCCTGTGTGACTTAAGGTCAACTTGATCAGAATAAAATTATTTTTTATGCTCTAATTTAAATTAAATGTCTGTCATAATTTAAGTCAAGTATGCACTCATAGTTTTGGTAACACCCTTTTATAAATTGAAGAAGTTAATGGAGAAGAAGGTCATGGATGGATAATAAAGCAATGGTAGGTAATCAATGATTTTTCACTTATAACAAAATTTTAGTGTAAAATGGATTTGGTCTATAATGCTTCATGCTTAATGAATGCTGTTACATATTATTAATATTATTTATTTCACTGATATGAGGAACCTAAGAAGCTTTCTCGGGTTTCCAACAGGGTGATGGTCTCCATGTAGGCTGACGTTTCGATGTCTGACTCAGTCATTGTCATCAGGGGTGATGAAAACTAAGGGTTGTGCAACCATTCATAGATCCATTTATTTTTAATAATCAATAAGTGAAATAAATGTTGGTGTAGGTTTTTTACAATTACTACTTGGCTTATTTTGAATATGTTCCTTGAAACCCCAATATGATTAAGTCTGAAGTTGACTCCTATTGTCATGATCTTTGGTAAATTTATGAATATTAATCAACTGTTATCAAAGGACATGCTATGATGTATTGTTTACCTGTAGTAGAAATTAACAAGGGTAATTATAGCTGTTAGGCTCACACATGCCAGATTGGACGAAGAGCAGGAACGAAGGGAACATAGTCCACTCAGCATCTGTGGATATTTTTCCTCATGGTAAGTGGCTTGCCAGCTCACTCCAGAGTATAGATTGAGAATGGTCATTGAGTAGAAACCATTAGAGGCTTAAGACAAATAGCAAAAAACAAATAGTGGAATGAAGTTGTAACTGGGGCAGAAGTTTAGTGGAACGAGGTGTCCTACTCAAGATATTAAATGTCTGGTATCAGCAATATTCAAGAATTATGGGGGATATGTAATGCCTCAAGTCCTGATATAGGATGCAAACAAAAGGTTGGTTTGGAAGGTTTTATAAAGGGTTGTGTGGACTTCGGTGGATCTAAACCATTGGCTAATGTTGAGAGGGTGAGATTAGACTAAAGTTATATCAGGAGTGGCTCTCGAGAAGGATAATGAAAGTAAGATAGAAGAGAAGTTAAGAGATACTTGACTAGGCATTGAAGTTACATATAACAGTGAAGGAAATTTAGGAGTCCACTTTATGTCAGATAGTAGGTAATTAAGAGGAAATGAGGTCCTGAAAGGCACTTTTGAAGGGAAAGGTTTGCTTCATTGGGAGAGGTAGGAAAAATATAGGCAATTGAAATGAATGGATGTGATGCGCAGAACTAAATTGAAACATTTTAAGGAAAGAAATTTTTGAAGCAGGAAGGGTGGAGTGGTAACTGACCACTGAAATATATATGTCTGTTAAGCTATCTGTATACCATTATAATGGTGGTAAAATGTCATGGTCAGGCAAATATAAGAATTAAAGTGAATGTGGAATGATAACTGCATGTGGAATGAATAGACGTTGATAACAGTCCAATGCTATAATTGCATTACTCCACCAATGATTAAGATAGGCATCAGTTTTTAAACTAAAATAAGATTTTCTTTGCCACTATAGGTTTCTGATTATCCTCATGAATGTTCTGCTAACTTCCTGCAGGTTCCTTCTAAATTTTCCTGCTAAATATTTACCAGGGATTTTGGATGTACAATGAGTAATTAGTACCATCAGAAATTTTAATTTGTCCTTTCCAAGGAATTAAATTTTAAATGAATATGGTCTAAGCTCCTGTGTACAAGCCATGTTCGAATACACACTTTGATGGATGATACGATGATTAAAAATTTCCAGCACTATGTTACAGTATATGATGCTCTATTGCACGCAGAAATACAGTCTTTATTTATTTAATTGCTCACATACAGCATTTCTGCCAATTTAAAGTGACACAGTATCGGTGGTATGAAGTCATATATTGCCTTACTAAACATGTTAGTACATTTTGATTGAAATAACTCCTTGCCCATTTCAATGGGATGCCTAAGGCTGATGTAATGGCCCACTCATGTAATTCATTTTTGCTTACAACCAATTACAGTATTACGATATTTACATTGTACCGTTTATTGAAGCTACACTCAGTGCAAATGCAAATGAAATTCCGGAAACTCATACTGATATTTACTGATCAAGCCTATGTACATTTTTTTAACTTACTATTCACTACAAAAGTATAATGATGAAAGTATGAATCAAATTACCTGTGGGTAATCATAATTTGCAGTTACCATGTCTCGAACGGTGTTTGGATCTAACCTATATTAACAGGAATCACGCTATTATTCCCTGAATCAAGTTCTTCAAATACCATTCCTCTAAATGAAAAGGAGAGTTATTGGCACATACGAAATTTTATTCTCCGAAAAAGGATTCGCTGATGAGATTGCAGTTTAAAATATTTGAAATAACACCAAATGCAAACTGCATTCCAAAAACAAACAATTCTGGATGAATTCACCGGTGATTTTAACACGCCGGTACTTCGGAAGACATATGGGAAGAAAATTCAGACGAAGGGAAAGCCAACGGACATCCAATGAAGCACTGGAAACATTCTTGATTGACAGCAACACCATCAAAGTCTAGAAAAAGTGATTGAAGAGAGAGGAGCGGAGTTGAATTTTTAAAATGCATTGGCAATATGAATCACAGTTGTTTATATAAACGGCCGGTATATATATAATACAGCGGCATGGGTATCAGGTTTGATTTCTAAGCGATCACGTCATAGACTCAGATATTTAATTATCACACAATTTACGACTCGTCGCGGCAAAGGAAAACAATTCATAGGGATATAGTATTGTACTATACTACTTACAAGTGACGATTAACCTATTGTACGTAATAAATAACGGCACTACATAGCCAACGCAGTAACAAATAATGCATTGCTTGGCGAATTAACAAACGGATAAGTACCTGGATCATGTTTAATTTCCATTGCATTCCTTTTGAATCTTAACCCAGCTGTCTCTTTGCCGACAGTGTAACGGATTCGGTCTTCGTTTTTAATGATGTTATTATTCTACTAAAAAGCGAGCCAGCAAAACTGGTAAAACTCTCTCGATGCAAGATATTTATGTCGTGATGTAAATTGTTCACTGTTATTACGCTGCGTCTTTGTTAGCGCAACCGAGCGGAGCATCGAATAACTGCCTACATCTCACGAAAGAGCGAGTAACTCTGGAATCTCTCGTTATAAAACTCACTCAAGATTTTTTTGGTCGGTCTCAAGTCTCGTGATCGATATTTGATGTCATGCAATCATTCCGGTGAAGATGAACGCCTCGGTCATTGGAGAGAAGTCGTTCATCGATCTTTCTTTTAAGAGAACTTGCTCTCGGAATTCGATCTCTCACGACCGACCCATCACTATTTAAAATGAATCATACTTGATATTAGGGCATGATAAATGACTTTCTCACTCCTTAAAAGCTGAAACAATAAGGTCTTTTTTTATAGAATTTAAAAACTGTTTTCACTTTTTTTTGAATATATATAACAAGGAAAAAATTTCCTAATTCTGAGGCGACAGTCGATATAGTAAAGAGTTTGAACATAATGGCTTGATAAAAATATGTGCAATTTTCCACAAACAAATAAAGCTTTAAATATGACCTAGATTTCAACGTGGAAAAAATTCAAAACCAACTGATGAAGATGAAATGCATTGAAACCTTGTTCGCAATTAAAATTGTGTTACTTGTGAAAAATTGCACAATCTTTTATCCAGCCTTAAGAAAAACATTTACAGCATTTGGGTTAACTTCGAATGAAGTATATCATAAAGGGCATTCGGTAAATTATAACATTGAAGAAAACGATCTCAGTTATAACCTGGCTAACACTGATACCATTTTCTCTCATATCAACCTACCCACATGCCAATAGAACGTCAAACAACGAATAAAGAGCCAATCTAACTCTATGCACACCAGGTGCGTTGTTAATACTTTATTTATCCGAATATAAGCCGCACTTTTTTTCCCCGATTTTGGGGCCTAATAATTGGGGTGCAGCTTATAATCGAGGTGCGGCTTAAAATCGAAACCCTTCTTACAAAATCGAAAAAATGACCGATTTGAGCAAACCAGCCATTCGGATTCACGCGGACACCAACTAAACTCGCCTAGGCCACGGGGAAAGTAAGAAATAACGTTGACAAAGGACAAATTGGTGCACAATTTATTCATATTATAAAGGATAATATAGGTAACATTGAGTCACAGTTACATGGTAATGTAAAAACAGATATAAATTCTAATGCCTAATACTGTAGGTGGTATGGGATGCTCCAAAACGTGTGAGGCTTAAATTCGCGTATTAATTTTTTTCTCTGTTTTTAGACCCCAAACACGGGGTGCGGCTTATATTCGAGAGCGAATATAAGCCGCACCTCCGAATATTATATTCGGAGATATACGGTAACCCTGAACTGCTCAAAATTTCCTGGCGGTGGTTTCTACACCGTCTCCAGCGTGAACTTTCGGCGAGTATGAATTGAAAATTGCCGACCAAGAAGCGTGCGTCCAGCAAGGCAGCTCAACTCCCCCCAACGCCTCCACACGTGTATGTCTGGCCCCCCTTCCCCTCCCCCACAAAGGGTTGCAACCACCGGACACCCCCCAAGCCCCCAAGCTACTTTGGGGGATGAAAAAATCAATTTTACTTCCGGTGTTGGACGAAAGCGGTCGAATAATTTCAGGTTTACTTCCGAGAAGCTTATCGGTTTCGACTGGTAACTGAGTTCACTTCCGAAAGAGTATCTTGAGAGGAGTATGTAATTCAGTGAGGGATAGTTCAGGATAAGGAAGATGATTGTGATAACACCGGCCACGCCAGGCATTAGCCGACTCTCAAACAAAATCGACGATTGTTCACAGTCAGAGGCGGTAAGAACGCTTTATTTTCTCGAATCTGAGCGATAAAATGTTCTCAATCCTCGAGTTCAACGAATCCTTTTCTTTAATTCATCCCTGGATCACTCCTCCTCAGTGAACGTATTCTATGCACTTCTGCAACGCCACTTGGGTAAAAAAAAAGCACTAATTCTATCACAATAGAGATTCATAATGAATAAAGACACTTGGTAATCTTCCACAGATTACCAAGAAATCTGTGGAAGATTACCAAGTGTCTTTATTCATTATGAATATCGAGAACTTCCACCATATCCAGTCTGAAACAGTTGTACTATAGAGATGATTTTTCTGTTGTCTTCCTTCGTCACTATGATATCATACAACTGCTTATTCTTTCATTGTTTCTATGTTAATTTATTTCTACTTCATACCCCAATGTAACAATCCGGGATTGTTAGTTTGAGATAACAAATACATTATGAGCTGAAGAAATTAGAAATTACTTTACCTAAGATTAAAATTATTTATTCTGACGAAAAAGACTATACACCTAAGTTAGCCGTAGAACAAATTTAAGAATAAACTTAGTAAAACTACATATTTATGAAGAAAATGTAAAACATTAGAAGAAGAAATACACGATGAGAGCTTTAAAATAAAATTTCAAATTAACACTTTTATTGAACGTCAACAAGACTAAATAAACCTTTCTGGAGTGTGAGGTAAAACGTTTCAAAATGTTTTAAATATGGCATTTTAAAGAATACAAACGAAGAAAGAAGGAACTAAGATTCAATATTTCTAATATCGATTCATTAAAAAAAAAAAACATCGCAGGAATAGAATATTCGATGTTTCAAATTAACACATTGCGGGCCCGATTTTCATGAAAGTCTCCAAAATCGGCTTTAAAAAATTTAAAGGGCTTCGGAATGGAACGACCACGTCAATTGACGTTCTCCGTCAGTCGGGGTAGCCAGGAGCACGTCTATTGACGTGCTCCGCATTGAATGTGTTAACAAGGCCGGCACTTTTCTGTATTTCGATAATCATTGAAACGTGAGACATTGAAATAAAGCCAAAAACCGCACTCAGATTCCCACGTAGTAGCGTTGTGAGAACTCTGGCGTCTATCGATCAGCGATCAGGAGATTTCGCGAAGACGGACGACCGTGTGAAATGTCTTTATTCATCTATTTGAATAGGTCGTTACAATTTGGCGATTGGCCTGGTGGCAACGTTCAAGAAGATAACATAAGAAATGAAGTTGAATAAAATCAAAACAATATACTCATTGTGAAACTCATGACTTTAACTTTTGTATGGCAAACGTAACACTTGAGTTTAGTGGAACACTATTAGGAAACTGAAGTATATTAGCGTGAAAAACTTGCATCACAATTTGTAAGTAAATACAAAAGGATAAAGAGAAAAAACTGTTTTTATTAAAATCGGTTTTTTATCAACGTTATGAAACGTACCAGAAGAATTTCTTATCATAATTTTTTGGGAGGTAGCAGTGGTAAAAAGAAAGAGGCTGTAGCGTTGGAATGTGTCTACTAGTCAAAACAATACTTATTTTACATTTTTTATTATTTAATGCTTCTATTTGTTACACAACAGCTCTTCCAGCTTCCAGACTCTTTCATTCCCCAGATCCAACAAACCCTTTTCTAGTCAACAACCCCTTAACAACCAAAACATTTCAACAATAAATAAAACATTTGCACACAAAAATAAATTAAAACACGTAAATATTACACCAAATTAAAACAAGATCAAAACAAAATTAAAAGTAAATTTCAAACGTTACAAGGAATTGGGATGAGTATGTAGTAGATAAGATAGGGTTAAGAAAAAGAATGTGGATTCGGATGTTCCAGTGATGGCCATGCATGAAATTCTTCATTGGTTTGGCCATTGTCAGAAAATGAAAGAAAGCCTGGAACATTTTCGATAGATTAGTGAATGGTGTGAACGGAAGGGGTATACCGAAAAATTCAAGTGTGATTTAGTGGATGGCATAGTGGAGGGATATTCGAAGTATTTAAAACGGAAGAGCGTCTTCAGAAGTGTTAATGCATGATTGTAACAGAAGCGGAAGAGGTATGAAAGGACAAGGCAACATGGAGGAAATTATTAAAGCAGAGTCAGCTTATCACCGAGAATTAGCTTTTTTGACGGCGTCTACTCAGAAAGGGAATGGGGTAATTTTTAATTACGCATATATATGTATATATATATATATATATATATATATATGTATATATATATATATATGTATATATATAAAACTTCTAGGAGAATCACTCGGGTGATAAATATACAATATGCCAAGAGGGTGGCCGATAAAAATATATAAACGGAAAAAAGAACACTCACAATTTAAAACTTCCGATATTTCGAAGGAAAGTAGCTTCCATCTTTCTCTAGGTATAGAGTAAGAATCTCTCTACCTAGAAAAAGATGGAAGCTACTTTCCTTCGAAATATCGGAAGTTTTAAATTGTGAGTGATCTTTTTTCCGTTTATATATTTTTATCGGCCACCCTCTTGGCATATTGTATATATATATATATATATATATATATATATATATATAGTAGAAAATTAGAAGTCTTCTAATTTTCTACAGCTGAAGAAGGGCCTACATGCCCGAAGCGTACCAGTTAGTCCTCTCTCTCTTTTTACTTTTCTTTCCCCACCCCCTGTCAAGTGTTTTTATTGTTGTGGCCTATTGCCAAAATTTTCGTTTTTTGTGTGCATATATATATATATATATATAAATAAACTTTGCCACAGGTGGGGCGGAAATAAATATAGAAACACAAAAAAGAAGAACACTCACACACTATACGTTCTGATATTTCGGCAGCCGAGCTGCCTTTCTCACAGAAGGAAGGATACAGATTCTGTAGTATTCTTCAGTGGTCAGTGTTCTTCTTTTTTGTGTTTCTATATTTATTTCCGCCCCACCTGTGGCAAAGTTTATTTTTATTTAAATTATCGCGTGTGTGATTTTCCACGAACTCGTATATATATATATATATATATATATATATATATATATATATATATATATATATATATATACGGTATGTATGTGTGTAAGAAAGCAGTTTGAAAAGGTTCCGCAACGGTTTTGTGAGAGTGAAATTAAAGACTCAGTTTCACTGTTTATAATATATTTTTTTTTAACTAGCTGAATTACCCGGCGTTACTCAGGATCACACTTCCTTCATAACTCATCATAAATAAACGTCATTCTTTCGGGTATCTGATAAAATAAATTTTTACTCTCTATCTTGAGTGAAAGTAGCATTAAAAAGAAAAAAAAATAAACCATTGTACAAAACCCAAAGCTTAGCATTCCTTATCAACTTAAGCAACATTAAAGCAAAATTAATTTTAAATCCGTTAAAACCAAAATCTGGTTGTCAAGGAAACATGCCATTGTTGATTTTAGAGAAGAAAGTGCGTTTCCGCAGCTAAAAACGCGATTTTCAGACAAATACGAATTGTAAAATATAATTGATTGAAAGAATTATAAACTACATTCTTTCAACGATTTGATAAAAAATCCCAACCCTCTGTCTGAAGCGGAAGGAATTTAAAAAGCAAAAAAATTAGACCACTGCACAAAACCCAATGAGTAGCGTAGACCACCAAATACCACCAATGCCACCAAATATCACCAATAGCGTAGAACACCGTAAGGGAACACAAAAGATCCCAAAAAAGGACCTTTTGGCGCCCTGAGATCTTTTTAAATGTACATAGCCAACAATTTTCTCCTGTCTTGAACTATTAGTCTGCAAAATTTCATCATTATCGGAGTGAAATTGTTGATTTGTATATAAGACAGAAAGACAAACATTCTTTTATACATTTTTACATATAGATAGATACTTACTGCCTTCTCAGATTACATTCCTTATCCTTAAATGAAAACAAGGACAAAAATGATGAAGAGCTGCTGCTACCAAGCCCAAACAAAGAAGGCATTTGTTCAGGAGGATGTTGACAGCTTGTAACGCAAGCCTGGAAGTAAAGAAGCACTCTATTATTAAAATATATTTAGAGCATGCTATTATATGTCAGTGAAGCCTCGACATAAACAGCAGCAGAGCAAATGAGATTGGAAGGAATGAAGATGTATTGTTACCGAATAATTATGAAGATGAAATGGACGGAGAGTCACCTGCGAAAACGTCTTACGAGGAGATGTAGAAAGGAGAAGTATAATGACAACTCTGCGAAGGATAGGACACATTTTGCGACACAACAGCCTAATTAAAGCAATATTGGAAGGAGAAATACTTGGGAAGAATCACAGTTAAAGACCAACAATGAAATACATCAGAAAATATATGAAGGACTATATGAAAGTGAAGAACTATGTGGACATGAAGTCGTTGGCGGAGAGGAGGGTTGCAACGAAACAATCTTTGGATTGATGACAACTGATGATGACAAAATGACTCCAATTGCCATCAGCAATTACACCGAGATCACATGAACACACCCATGAGTGATGCAGGATTCGAAATCGCGGCATCTTCATTCGCTATACCTTCCAAAATTAAAATACATGGTCTTTTTGGATGAAATTAAAATAAAACATCTATATCCCTAGAAAATAGTCCAATGTTTTGCTAAATATATTTTCTAAGGCATTCAAATATTTTTTTTTAAGTAGAAACCCACTTATGCGTACTTACTTTGCTTCGGAAATCGCACTCACTCTATTAGAAATGGTACAATCGGCTACAACTATTCGCTTATCATAGTTTTGCCAAATTCATACTAAATAATAATATTTTTACGCCATAATGTAGATATTTTGTTCACTCGAAAGGAGAATGAGACGTGTACTCCCTAAAAAAAACAAAAGTAAGTATTTCTAAGGATAGCATTACGCAAAATACCGGTTGATAACTTATATTTTAATTTCGAGAATCTCGTGGTGGTGGTATCGTCTCGTCTCTCCAAGAAAGTGGTTTCGTCTCAAATTCTCACCCAAGGTCTCGTGCAGAGTCTCGTCTCGAAAAAACCGAGCCGAGACTCGAGACGAGACGAGAAAGTCTCGAGTCTCGCGGCAACACTAATAATGGCGACGAATATGATGATGGAAAAAACAAAGTTAAGGAACAAAGCACACATATTATTCGACCAATATATATATTTATTTTTAAGAACAGTTATTCCGACTACTACAGCTAACTGCAGCGCTATTTCGATTGTATGAACACATTTAAAATTCAATTATTACAACTTACTTAGCAAACAAATCATATAATAGTGTGGGCAGGAGCCTAAATTTGATTATCATTCAATTCTTGCGCAGAATAATTCGCTTCTTGTAACAGTTTTTCGTAAATATTTTCATATCTTATGAGATCAAAATGCTATGTTTCCCAATGCTTCACTCATTCTCGCATTCAAAACTATTTGGAGTTGAACTTGTGAAAAATAACCTTGAAAAAGTTTTATTTTGATGTCCATATGAAATTGAGGACACGTTTCTTTATATGTTGTCATAATATGAATAACATTATATTAAATTCTAATGCCTGTTGCTCACGGTAAAATTTTCCATAAAAGAGTTTTATAAAAATTTTTATCGAAAGTTTTATAAATCGTACGTAAAACGTATTTGCTTGCTCACGGTAAATCTGTTCATAAACCGGCAATGTCCTGCCATCTATGAGACGCTTTGCGAACACGTGAAGTGATAAAATGCACTCACTTTTGGATGACTGTTAGGTTAAAAACTATATGTATTGTTTATTTACTTACTTTCTGATCTCACTCAACGGTGATAAGGCTCTAACGCATTCTTCTAACAAGAAGGATACTGCCTCAACGTTCCATGAACTTCCAGCCATGTTTGTTTATGTTTTCCTAGTTTGGCGTCCCATGTATACGAGATTATTATCAACACGATGAGCGGGACGTCTCATTGGTTGTTGCATAAAACAATTTTATGGAAATAGAACCTGTCCTATTCCATAAAACGCTTTATAAAACTAGGTTTTATAAAACAGTTTTATCGTTAGCAAACTCATTTTTATAAAACTAGTCGATTTTATAAAACGTTTTACCGAAAATTTTACCGCGAGCAACAAGCATAAGGTATTTGGGTGGAAACCGACTTTGATGGGCACGGAATTCGCACAAAATGAGTTCACTTTGCGCTACAGCAATTTTCCTTCAAGCCATGAGAAAGGAATTGATTTCATGACGCTCAAGGTGAATGCAACAAGTAGGTACTAGTAAATATTCATGGCGAATTGGAAGACACGTAAAATAATCGTGTGCACGCGATTACATTACGATGTCGTGAAAATTCGTCGTGTAGCTAAAATAAATGTATAGAAGAGCACAGTCTTTCATTCATGATGAATAGCGAAAATCCAAAAAGCACGTTAAGCTTTAAAACAGACGTATTTGCTATCAGTTTTAGATGCATAATACCTTATTCTTCTTCTTCCACAGCTCTACAGCTAAGTGTGGGCCTTGGCTTCCTCAGTTAAATATGCCCCCATTCGGCTCTCCTTTTTGCTTTCTCTCTCCATCTTCCAAACGCATATTGTATTCAGGTCCTCTTCAACATCATGCAGCCATCTTTTGCGTGGTCTTCCTCTCCTCCTACTCCCTTCCATCTTGCTATTTATTGCTAACAATTTGGGCATTCTATACTCTTCCATCCTTTCAACATGGCCCAACCATGACAGTCGCAATGACTTCGAGAACCTAACTATGTAGTTATTCTCTTCCAATATTTCATTTATGCCATAGTTCATTCGTATTCTCCACGTATCTTCTTTTGCTGGCCCATACATTCTCCTTATTGTTTTTCTTTCAAATCATCTTAATGTTTCTTCATCTTATTTGAATAGGACCCATGTCTCAGTTCCAAATTTAATTACTGGTCATATTAATGTTTTATTCAAATGGTATTTATTGTCCACCTGTTTATTTAAATTAAAAATTAAAAGTTGCAATTAAAGAACAGACATTACTTATCTAAGCAAAATTTATCATAGTTTAATAAATGACACATAACTTTTCAACAAAGAAATATATCCAAGCAACCAAATGAAAATTGTAAATAAATAAAAACAGCTCCAAACTTTAAAGGTAAAAATCTTGAATGTCAATGTCTATGTATTTTATATATTTGATGTCTGTAAATTTACAATTATGTAACCAAAACAGAACTGTCAATCATTTATCATCATACATCATTGTTTATAGCCCAGAAGATGATGAATAAACTTCCGAAACGTCGGCAAAAGTTTAAAAATAAAATATTATTTGACCTATCCTCATGAAATTTGCACCATTAATGTTTTATAAATTTTCAATTTAGTTTTCCTGGACAGAAGAGTTGATTTGAGGAGGGGTAAATTTTCAAAATAGGCCTTGTTACCTTGCATAATTCCCCTTAGATTTATCTCCTCAGAGATCTTATTTTCATTATTTACTATTACTCCAAGGTAAGTAAATTTTCTGACGCCCTCAAAATCGTAATTCCTAATAATTAGGTTTTGTAGCTCTCGTTTGTCCTTTGAAGAAGAAAATTTTAAGTATTTGGACTTGTCTTCATTTACATTGAGGCCCATTCTTTTACCAATATCTTCAATGATAGCAAACATTTCTTTAAGATCCTTCACACTTCTTGCTATCAGAGCTATATCATCAGCATATGCAAAACCTTGTTTGGATTCATAAATAACTTAATTTCAATTCTTTCATGCTTTGTGCAAAACCAAGTTAAATAGCACAGCTGAGAGAGCATCTCCTTGTCTTACCCCTGAGGTCACTTCAAAAGCGCTGCTTGTTCTACCCAAAACAAAGGCTTTACATTGGGATTCCTTCAGTGTTATCTCAACCAAATTAGCTTCTGTGGAATAACATAATCTTTCAGAGCATGGATCATTTCTCTTCTATTCACACTGTCAAAAGCTTGACGAAAGTCAATGAAGATTATACGCAAATAAACGTTGTATTCGTAGCACTTCTCCATTGTTTGTCTCACATCTACATCTACATACTACCCAGCAAGCCGCCTCAATAGGCGTGTGGCGGGGGGTGTTAGGACACCAGCCGTTTACATATAAAAATGAAACGCTCTAATGAAATTACGCCTAGCATTTATTATAGTCCCTTATTGTTCGGGGGAAAAACGAATTCCCATACCTATCCGTTCGGCAAAATATCTCTCTTAATTTATCGTTTCTGTCGGACCTGGAAATATAGTGGGGTTCTAATATGATGTTCTCCGTGTCGCTCTTAAAGATATCTATTCTTAATTGCTCAAGTAATCTAAGCCTAGCGCGCAGCCTCCGAGTCTCTAGCGGCTCCCAGCCTAATTCGTTTAACATCTGTGTAACGCTGTCTGTACGCCCGTAGCTGTTTTTGACGAATCGCGCAGCTTTCCTTTGTATTTTATTACGTGTCACTGCGAATATCTGATCAATGGTGCTTCTTCCACATCTAAAGCCACACTGATATTCTTCTAAAATGTCTTCGGCATGGATTCGTTTCATGTGAATACTAGTGAAGATTTTTATAGAGTCATTATGTTACATTCAGTATCATAATGACTCTATAGTTATTGCAATCCAACTTATCACCTTAAATATTGGGAAAATCAATCCAGTTCTCCACTTTTCTGAAGCTCCTCTGACTTCCAAATACTAGACTAATTGGTGTAGTGCTCCTGTAGTTCTGGGTCTCCATTTTTTATCAATTCTGCTGATACACCATCTTCTCCTGGTGCCCTGTCATTTCTTTGCCTTTTCACACTTTCAGTTACCTCCTCTATAGATGGGATGGGTACATCCACACTTTACCCCATCCTGGTGGATCGAGATTTGTGTTCAGAGAGTTCAGAGTTCAACTCCTCTAGAGAGGTTTGTTTCTCAGCGCATAAGAGCCCCCTCTGCCCTATTGTTGTGAGGCACACTTTGTCTGGCGGTTCAGTCAAGACCTGTCCGGCAAGGGAGGCCCTACCAGTAGTTTAACTACCACCGGCGTAGCTCTTGACATCATAACCACTCGCAATTCTCCCCGCCCGGCACATAAGGTGCCTTCGAAAAGGCGGTGCCTCAAGGGGAGGCATAATACCTACTGCCGTTATAAGAATTACAGGAAACGTCCATAAAAAAATGCCTCGCTCTTCGACCCACAATTATCACCAGAAAAATTAGGTAGGCAGTGATTTGGCAATTAGTCCATTCACGGAACTTGAATGAAATTGTTTAACTTAGTGTACACCAGAGGGGGTGATATTCGTCATGAAAAAATCATTTGACTTGACCGGGATTCGAACCCGGATCTCCCAATTGCCGGTCAGGTGTATTAGCCAGTTACACACTATTAAGCCATCTTAATCCAAAAAGAATTTCAACCAGGGGTTTACTCCCCCGTTGAAATGATGTAACTGGCTAACACACATGACTGTCAATTGGGAGATCCGGGTTCGAATCCCGGTCAAGTCAAACGATTTTTTTAATGATGAATTTCACCGTCTTTGGTGAATATCATCGCACCCGTGCGCGTGAATGCGTACCATATCATTTGTGCAATCGCAATGATCGGAAAATTGCACGCAACTTAGGCCTCATTCTCAGTCTCATTCAGTTCATACTGTAAATTCGCTCGATGCATTCTTTTAAGTGTAGAAAACCAAATTTATTTCCTAAATGCAGATTACAAGTGAAGCGATTCAGAGCGATTGAAAGGCCATCTATTCAATAGAGCCACCTCGCATCTACATCGTAGAAGTTACCTTTGACCCACAAAACTACCTTCCATTTCGCATTTAAGTGAAATGACGTCTGAGGATATATTTATTGGTAAGAACCCCATTAACACCTTGGATGTGCACACCAAATATCATGACAAAATATTTAACACTTCTTCCGTAAATAAACATAGTACAAATCTGCATATCTGAAAATATTCACCATTTGTACTCTTACTCCAGTTTCACTAGAAATCCCCCTTCCGTGGCATATCTCTCTGTTACTACACGTTAAACTCCATCATGTACACCATATTTTGAGACGGTTTTCATCCCATTTCAATCGCAGTGCATCATTTTCAAAATTTACTTTTTCCTAAATTTATGATTGAGCACGTCCCTCTCCATAAATACTAAAGTAGTGCAGATCTTATCTCTATTTTTTCACAGAATCATTAACCCCATATTCTGTCTACAGCTGTCTTCTATGTTTATGTGATTCCCATTCTTCTATATTATTTGGTAACCCTCACAACTGCGTGTTCAAACAGTAATGCAATATTTTTGCACCCATCTTATTGTTTCAATTTGTTTCTCCCCTTGGTACAACACATTAGATGATTCATTATGCATTGGCATAACGTCCTTTCTTTCAATTACCCTTCTTTCCACGTGTCAAAATATGTATAGGAATTTTAAGATTTCTTCATTATTCCATCAAACTAGTGTTATTCCCAATATCTCTTTTTATATTCTCACAAATTATAAAGTAAATAGTCATCTCATCCTTACTCTTAAGTTCATTTATACCCGTCGTTAGTATTTGGCCTCACCAGCACGTTGCTTCCATTTTTTTCGATATTTTACATCCTCCTCGGTAATCCTCATTCTTTTCAATCTTTCTCGGAGATTTTAATCAATTTGTAATTATATTACTGATGTTTTATCATGCCACCTACTATACTTCTGATGGCATGGTCCGCCTACCACAATCTTCTACTCGCAATCAGATATCTGCTACCACATAAGTGGCTCTGAATAATTCCCTTATTTCTCTATAATATTTAATTCTCCAAGTTCTTCCCTACATATGTTTGTAACCTCACTTTGTAAGCATGTGTGCCTTTAAGCCATTATGTTGACTGAAACAGTTATGAAACTTGCTTTTTCTGTTTTTTTCACGTAATTTTGTATCTCATTTTGTAGTATTTTTCTTTATCTCCATATTTCTTCTCTTATATTGGTTTTTCTCTCTTTCTCTCACTTTAAATGGCCATTTCATTTTTCTTTAGGTTTGTCATATTTTTCTAGATGCTATATTTTTGTAACTTGATGACTTATTTGCAAGCTATGTTTTCTTTTTTCAAAAGCAGAACTATGTATGTAATTTTCGTATTGCTCTTATGGGGATACCTAGAGCACAATTAACATTCATTAATCCCCTATACCCTTTCATTTTAACCTCCTATGTTTCATGTGATAATATTTTTGTTACTTGTAAACTCTAGGAAACCTATGTTCGAAGGTTTAAGAAATTTTTCTTGCTCTCCCACGACTTAATCCCTGTGGACATAGGGTTAGTGTAGTGGATCCTGGCCTCATATCCCGGAGGCCAGGGGTTTGTAACCCGGCGGTGATTTTTCAGTGAAACCGCCATCCTCACTTGGATGCACTGAGATGACTTCGAGTGCTGTGAACCGTCCGTCGGATAAGACGTTATAATGTCATTTATTATGTAAAGTGTTTATTTCGCCATTGTTATTTACAATATTATTTATCATATGTAAGTATATAAAGTTTCTCAAATATTTACAGCATTTACAATGCCAGCCCTGTTTCAGGCTATTGGCACCTCTTGTGGGATTGAGTCAAACAATTGAATGTATCATAAATGTATTTAAAGCATGTAGCAGATTCGTAATATAGTTTTGGAACTCTTTTCGCCCGGGATGGCATATTTAGTCTGACATCCTTGGGGCTTTTCTTTAATAATTAGCTAATACCGTTTATCCGCTAGCAGACGCTAGCGACATTACTGGCGCATTTTTACCCTTACTTTCTCAGTTCAGAAATACATCAGCATTCTCAAGTCGTCTTAAAATATAAGACACTGTCTCCGGCGTTACTCTGTGGGACTCCTTCATTTAATAACAAAATCATTGTCATAAAACATCCACGCTGCCGATACACCGGATCTTAACAAAAGTTTTGTTTTGACTTCCTTGTATTAAAAAAATAATACAGATTTATATCGCGTTAACTATTTTATTTAAACAGCATTTAAATAAAATAATTTAAAAGTACCTCATAGGCACGAGGTGAAATAGTAAAGAAACAAAAATAATTAAATAAATACTTGAAACTTATTCTATTAGCCCCAAGATTTCTGAGAGTGAAAAAGGAAAATGCTAAGCAACAAAAGGCTTAAAATCGTACCTTGGCAACCGTTTAAAAACGTATCTATATGAGTACTATGCCTAAGATTTCTTTAGGTTTGATCAAACCTAACCTTCAGTTTAGACCCACGTTAAGTGTTGTTTTATTGGTATCTTATCATTTGATTCTACTGTCACATTTTTCTCCAAGGAACTATTGCAATTCCGCTTTTATCATTCACAAAAATGAATGAACATTCACCTCAAAGAAATCATGTGTATTTCCCAGGATTAAAAATAAGATTTCCCTAGAATCTCCTTATTGTCGATCAGTTGCTCCGCCACCAATTATCAACACCAAGCAAAGTTTAAATGGCGTTTATGTGAACTGATGTTCTCTATTAATGAAAAATAAATCTCTATTTCCCACAAAATGAGACCGATCTCACTATTCTTCATGCTTTACATATTTTTAAATATTGGAAACCGCTTTCGATGATTTACATCGTGTTCAATCTTGAAAACTATGTTTAGCATAGATATCCACTGGTCGTAAAATAAATGTTATTCAGTGTCATACTGCCATTATTTTTTAAAATAAATATGGAACAGTACCGACGAACGGTATTAGTTACGATGATATACCAATTGAGACATGCAGGAAGCGTAGTCATCTTTAATAGGCCACGGTCCTGTGAGAAGAGATCCGTTTCAAAAAATACTTTCATTCGCAGTGAAACTTTGATGTTAGGTGCATTTATTTTTAACCTCCTTTTTTCTGCAGGCGCCAGCGCCGCTGAGGTGATCGACGAGTTGGGTTGCTGGGATACCGAGTTCCGGCTCACGTGCCGAGAACTCGACTCGACCATCGCCATCTTGGACGCCCGCTTCCGACCCTCGTCGGACCCCGAGGGTGATGAGGGTGCGGTGGTGGAAGGACGAGACCCTAGCGAGGACCCTGGAGGGTCCACCGCGACCCCTTGGCCGCTCCCGTGTCCCGCTCCGCCCCCGGAGTGGCTGCAGGAGGAGCCATGGGTGCGGGCCGTGAGCCCGGACGGCGCTGCGGTCGTCGACCCGCTCTCCGCCGGCGAGAACGAGTCCTTCCCGTGGCCACTGAGGCCAGACGACACACACAGACACTTCCGCCTCGCGCTCAACCGACGGTGAGTCAATCCTTCCGTCCATTCGTCTGTCCGGCTGGCCTTTTGGTATTTTTCTTACGCTTTGGCGTTTGCGAATCCATGTCCCGTTCACAAATCATAAACTTACCATCAAGTTAACATTACTAGGGCTAAATCATGTTTAACATTGCGACTCATGCTATCTCGCGGCAACACAATTTCCAGTTTAACGTAGTAATATTGTTGGGGGGTAATTTTGTATTCTTACTTAAGTGAGAATACGTCATAAAATACGGAAAATTACTTCATTTTACGTAGTTCCACTCCGCCACCCAGGCGACGTGACCATCTTCGGCCCTCAAGTGGTGTTCTGCAGGTCTTTGATTTGATACACCCGCTCATTCGACTCTTCACCCGTATCTTTCGACTCTTCATCCTAATCTTTCGACTCTCGATCCCTTTTTTACGTCCGAATTTCATTAGTTCCATCCTACGATAATAGTCCCTGGTTAAATCTACGTACGTGGTTCCATCTCACCTGTCGTAAGGAACGGATATAGAGCCACCATCGGACATTGGCCGATCGTTAGCCGATCAATAAGAGAGCGAAACGGATTTCCCGCCTTCACGCAAAGTCATTAAAAAGGAAAGATTAAAAAATAACCCCCCTGGTCACTTCTGGCAAAAAGTAATGAAACACTTAAGAAACAACAGAAGCACCATAAACGCCTGCTGCAGTACTAAGCAGTACTGAGCATTATCCACTTACATGATCACCACTAGAATGTTGATTTGATCAAAGCATCCCTATTTGAATGGACTTACCGGTTGCATTAGTCCAGGGGAGTTAGTTTGTTAACTCACCTTTTTAATGACTCATTGCGGGACGGCGGAAGACCCGATTCACTCTCTTAATGATCGGCTCACGATCGGACGCAAGGTCGGAAATGGAGACGACGACGTCTCCATTTCACGTTCCTTACGACAGGTGAAATGGAGCTAATGAAATGCGGAGGCAAATGACACGGATCAAGAGTCGAAAGACACGGATTAAGAGTCGAAATATACGAATCAAGAGTCGAAAGAGCTGGTGAGTCAAAGAAAAGACCCGCAGCTCACCACTCGTGAGCGGAAGATTGTCACGCCGCCTGGGGGTTATTTTGTAATCTCACCTTTTAAGTGACTCTTAGTGGAAAGGCGGGAGATCCGTTTCGCTCTCTTAATGATCGGCTCACGAACGGTTCGTGAATTGTCAAAGCTTTAATTACCTTATATCAAATAAAAGATGCCGAGACTAGCAAATACCCAGATTTCTCAACATCTTACGGAAGACATCTTACACTGTACATACCACGAAAATCTAAATATAGTCAAAACTACAAGCGACATGTAAGCGATCACTCAATATTTAAAAACAATTAAGTGCATCTAATTAGTGTTCGATTCACAAGCACGGGAAATATCTACTAAGAACGTACTTTTTAAGGCAATATTTGTTAAAATTATGGTATAAAAAACTGAATTCCATTCTCCATACACTGGCGTATAGGCACACGAAAACAAAGGTATCAGCAACATTGTTTGGGAAATATTGATACGAAATATATACACAGATAATTCAAGCTAATAATAACGTAAGCATTTCAAACAAAGCAAACCTTCAAGTGCCCAATACATTGGAGTTGAAAATGCTGAAGTTCTTCACGTTTAGCAAATTACAACAATACGATTGAAAATTGTTTGTATCTTTCGCGACCTTGTTTATTTTCCAACTCAAGCTTCGAGTGGAAACGATGGTGGCTCCATGTCACGTTCTTTATGACAGGTGAGATGGAACTAATGGCAGGCGGAGATAATGAAACGGATCAAGAGTCGAAAGATACGGATCAGAGCGGATGAATCGTCTAAAAGACCAGTACATGACCGGCAGTTCACCGATTGAGATCCGAAGATGGTCACGCCGCCTGGGTGAGGGAGTTGAACTACGAAAAAGTGAGATTTTATGACGTATTCTCACTAAAGTGAGATTACAAAATAACCCCCCTGGTTGGCGGAGTGGGACTACCAAAAATTTGTAACTTTCCGTATTTTACGACGTATTCTCACTTAATTAAGTGAGATAACATAATAACCCCCCAGGAGAACTTCAATGTCCCTTTCTGCATTGTGCTTCCTTTCATTACTCTTTCTGGTTGAACTTCCATTTTCATATTTTATACTAAAACCAATATTTCAACACACTTCCCGTCACACGTTTTTCAAATGCCAATAACCAGCGTCAACCCTAGTAACTCTAGCGTGGCAAACAAGTTTACTATGTTTGACATTAACTTTCGTTCACATGGCAACATCCTTACTAGCATTCGTACCACTAGGGTCATCATCACCAACTGGTATTCTGCCTACTGGCAGGTCCCAAACACCAAAGCTGTCTCCAATTCGTCCTGTCCCGGACCTCTTACTTGGTTTATTTGTAACTTCTTTTTTCTTCACTTCGTCTGTCATTTTCAGCCTTTTTCTTCCTCCCCTCTCCCTCCACTGTTCCCTCGACTGCTGTACTTAAAATTCCCTTCCCTCTTAAAATATGTCCACTCCAGTATCCCTTTCTCTTCTGTATTCTTTTAAGTAGTGTTCTTTCCTCCCTTACTCTTCCCAGCACTTCCTCATTTCTCACTCTATCCACCCATTTCAATCTCTTTTAGCCTCCTCCACACCCACATCTCAAAATCATTGATCCTATCCTTCTCTCTTCTTCCCAAGGTCCACGTTTCTCATCCATACAACATAACACTCCACACACATAACATTTCACCAGTCTATTCCTCAGTTCTATGCACATACCGCTGCATAACCCATTTATCTTCTTATTAAGAGCTTCCTTTCCCATAGCTATTCTTGAATTAATCTCTACCTCATTCTTCCAATCTTCCGTCAGTATGCTCCTCAGATATCTATACCTTCTAACCTGCTCTATTCTTCCCTCGTTAAATACATAAAGAAAAATTACATACATAAACAAAAAGTACACCAAATGAAAACAAAAACAAATCGAACATTTAAGTAAATTTAAAACGTTACAGTAGGGAAATAAATATCCTTATTTGGATGAAATTGAAACAAGGTAGTCCTCTTTTCCTCCCAACCCTTAAACTTCACATAACATTTCACCAGTCTCTTCCTCAGTTCTAGGTCCATACCGCTGCATAACACATTTCTCTTCTTATTAAAAGCTTCCTTTTCCATAGCTATCCTTGACTTAACCTCTCTCTTAGTGTCTCTCCTCTACCTCACTCTTCCAATCTTCCGTTAGCATTCTCACTAGATTAGAAATCCAATTATGTAAAACGGGGCATAACCGGCCATTTTGCTAACCATCGCCAAAAGAGAACGCTATAAAAACTTCAAGTTTGTAACACTGCCAACCTTACCATGTGATAAGCGCTGTAATCACGGCCGTCTTTCTCCTTCGAGCAAAGGCGGCTTTACTTAAGAAAGTCGACTAAGCAATAAGTGGCAAATATAACGACGTCTCGATATTTATCACTACTTGCGCGGCACCGATCTGCTTACACATTACTTCCGGTATTTTCCCAAAAAATTCATGACGGATTTGAGCAATTGATGCGGCAACTTCGAAAGCAATCGGAACGGCAATTTCACGAGATGCTACGTGTTTTATCGCAGAATCGAAATGCATCATGGCGTAAAAATAAAAGCCTGTCCATTTTCCGCAGAAATGTGAACTGTGGTCGATATTATAACGATTACTACTAGTATTTACCACTAATACCAAAGGAGTACCTACTGCCACAGTGGACTGGCCTGGCATTTAGAGATGGGTAATTACCGTAATTTTCATATGAGGTAGAATTACCACGGTAAATTACGGTAATTTTCAAACATTATCGTTTTTTTCAGTAGTTTTTAAGTTTTAAGCAATTACATAACAGGAATAGGAACATAAGATTAAATATGAAAGCCAATAGCAATAGGAAGGGAATAATTATGTTTAAATTATACCTACTACTACATTAATCTATTATCAATTTAAAAAATTGTGAAAAGAAAAACGCTAGCAACACGCAATCCGGGCTTTCTTTTTTCATGGTATGAAAAATTTAAAGAAGAAAATTCGAATATTCTCATACATAACTCTATAATGTAATGAATGATTTTCGTAAAATATTGCTGTATACTCATCAAATTATAATTTAACACGTAGAAAATGAATGTGGACATGGGTTAAAATAATATGTTTGGCATTAATTGGTATGAAAAAATGTCTCAAACAGGTGGACTTTCCTGAAATTTACGGTAATTTTCAGGGGTCGTGGTAAATTATGAAAACTTCCACGGTAATTTACAAAAATTACCATGGTAATATTCAGAGTGGCCTATCTCCACTGCCATTAACCAGATCCTCCCGCTCCTTCCCTGGGACCTTTTGGAGTGCGATACCTCAGAGAAGGGGCTTGAAGTGTTTCATGACCTCATTTACCGATCTATCGACGATTTAGTCCCTCTGAGAAGTGTCTCGAAGAAGTGGCCCATCAGGTTTTCCCCGGATGCAACTTTTGCCGTGAGAAACACATCATGAGCCTGGAAACTGTGGAAACCTTATCTTAATCCGAACACCCGCGCAGCCTCTTATTTGGCCGCATGCCGACATTACAGCTTCCTCCTACGGCGTTATTATAAGATCTACATTTCAAGGTATAATCGAAAAGATTCGTGATAGCTCTAAAAGGTTTTGGTCTCTAATCAACTCAAAGAAGAAGTCCTACTGAATCCAAATATCTTCTTCTCTGAACAGCATTTCTTACATTAATGATGTGCGCCCCTCTGCATTAAACAGAGAATCCGTGCCACGGATATCATTCTGGACTTCTTATAATCATAATTTGATGCTCTTTCACTCTGTGAGGTGTTTATGAAGGCATTAACTGATATATTTTGGAGGTATTTACACATATTCCATGAAACGAACATTGAAAAAAATATTTATTTAAAAATAACTATCCGAAAATTTATCAAATCAGTTTTTAGCGTCGATTTATCCCTCAAAACGATATAAAAAATTTCATATTTGTACCCACTCAAGAATTTCTCGCAGAAATGTTACGTGGAGCTCTTCTAATAAAACGCTGGCGGCAACACGTTGTTTTACACCCATATTTTGGGGTCATCATCTATTTCTTTATATTGACGTCATCAATTCGGAGATTGCCATTAGTTTTACTCTTTCAACATTCCAATTTTGTATGGCACACGATTGGTTCGAATATCTCACATCCTTTCTGAGTTACAAAGAAAGGTTTGGTACACACAATTTCGTTAAATCGTGTCCAGCTATTGTGCTCCCCCCACACATCTGTACCCATTTATTAAAAAAATATATAACGCGTCAAAAATGACACGGATCGTGATTCAGAAGAGTTGGAAACGCGGTTGGTTTGTGAGCGACCCAGAAAGGTCATCGGGGGTAAAAACCCACCGGTTTTTGTCCTCCTATGCCCCACCCTCTCTAAAAAAAAAGCGGTAAGTATTGAAAGATTTCACTATTTTTTTACGATTTAAGAAAGGAAGAAAGACTCTTTTCAAGTCCGAACGAAAAGGGGATCGGGTAGGATTGCCGTCCCACTTGAGAACCCAACCGACCCTGGAGAAGAGACGACGTCAAAGGCTTCTCTACTCCGGTCGAGAAGCGTTAAATCAATTTGCATCGGATTCCTCGCAGCACAAGGAATACATTTGCGGCAACACGTACTCCCAATGTACCCTCTCATTGGCCGAACGGAGACGAGCATAAGGGTTCGTGCATAAACTACGTTACCAACTTGGTGGGGGTGAGGGTCGCCTAAAACCCACGACGGGTAACGAGGGGGATCGGGGGGGGGGGGGGGTTAAGGGTTTTTTAAGGGTTCAAGGGGGAAATTTCGTTTAATTTCCTATCTTATTACAAATCTTTCAAATTCGAGTGACCTTTATTTCTTATTTAATTCTGGAGAAGAAAAAAAACCTGTGAGTGATAAAAATCAATTTTACATGCGTTACTCATGGAAGTTTATGTGGATGATCTTGAACTGAACCATGAAACTTAAAGCGCGCAGAAAGTAGCCTATTAACTGTGGAGTGGCAACATTTAAGGTTGTGTATAAAGTGAGAAAGTTGTTTAGCTTCTGGTTCTCGAAAAACAACTGAGCGTTGCAAAGAAAAATTTCATGGACACGTTTCAGTATATATTTTTTGTATACAGTACAAAAATGCCAGCTTTATTGTTCTTAGATTAGTAAATTTGTGATAAATCCACCATGGAAAAGTGCAGTTAAAGTAAAGTTAATAACAATTACAATGAGTACTTAGAAAAACTTACATTGAGGGGTGTATGAATCTTTCGCCCTCTCAAGTTAATATTTGTTCAGGTTAAGGGCCTTATATTGAGGTGTAGATGCAATGTTTGAATTCTTTAGTGCACGTTAAAAACATTCTCGAAGATGAATGTAAAACGCTTGCCAATTATAAGTATGATGAGGAGGTGAGTTACAAGTCGTACACAAGTTGAAAAACATGCTTTGAAGCTAACAAAAAGGTTTCCATATTTGTTTCAAGTTCAGAAAGATACACATATGATATGAGACTTCTCTTAAATGCAGTAAATATTCGTGGGATTCTCTGTTGCGGCATTTTGTCATTCTGTTATAACGTGTTGCTCACCTAATTAAGGGAATGTTGTGTCTAAAATATACCTATCATTCCATTTACTTGCGTCTTTTTTTATGTATTCATATTCATATTTATTAGACATTAAACAAATTGCAATTTTTAATATTCATCGTCAAATAGTAAACAGCAAATCTTAGAAATGTATGCCGATAGGATTGCATTCCAGAAGTTCCTCAAAGGAATAAAACCCTTCAGAAGTTTCTAATCCATGTGCGGAGTACATTTTTAAACCTTGAAATTGATACATTTCTAGTCTTTTGAGGAAAGAGTTTAAAAAACCTTTGTTTAAGAAGAATGAATTGAACATTGATCCATAAGATTTGGATAATATACACTGGGGTATTACCAGATTATCTTTTTGTCATGTATTATGGTGTTAAAACAGAGCTCCTGTTTTAAAGGAGTTATTATTTACCTTGGCATCACAAAGGCATTTGAAAATATATAAATATATAACTTGATGAGAGTTTTTTATTGACCACTATTTTATATTATAATGTTTTATGGAGAAACGGTCATGAAAAAATGTCACTTTTAGTCTCTTGCCAACGTCTTGAAACTTTATTGTTTCATCTTCAGGGCTTGAGGTGGAACAATTAGATTACCAATTCGGACAGTTTTTATGTACCTATATTGACTTTTATCAAACGTACCTATTTGTTTGATAGAGAATAAAAGTGACTTTTTTAATGACCAACTTTCCATAAAACATCATAAAATATATAACCCATACAGAGTCATGACTCTAAGATGCCTAAAGAGGGGTTTACAGTGCTCCCTGGTGTGGGAGTTATAAATAGTTTTGATCGCCTTCTTTTGTGGAGTGAATATATGTATTCATCATGTATTCAAATTTTCAAGAATGCCTCTTCCTCTAGTTGTTGATTTATTTGTTATGGTTACGGGTTCCGCGTGATGACGCCGCGGCGCTCGTAACTTCCGAATATTTCAAGATTCGTGACAAATACGTGTAGACACGATCGGTCTTCCAAATGAAGTCGGAAATCATAGTCGACTCGATATAAATCGATCAAATAGGAGACACTTGGTTTTTAGGTCGTCTTCCGCGTCCATCCACATTCTATGGACGATATGTATGTTTTAAAAGTCAAATGTCCATTTTTTCTTTTATGTATAACATTTATGTAGCAAGAAAAGGTGCGATTCTCGCCAAATTTATTTTGAAAAACATTATTGTAATTGAAGATTCTAAATATTATAAAGATTGATAAATACAATAATGATAAAGGTTATCAATCCACACATTCCATCTTGCTTTTCATTGTTATTTTTTACTGTATTTGGTCAAGTTTTTAGTTTTAAAAGTAAAACTATTTATAGCACGAAAGACACGATTGTCGCCATATTTCTTAGGTATTCAATATGCATCATCTGATTGTATTTAGTTTGGCAAGTATTTTCTTTTGTTAATTTCTTTCACATAAGAGTCTCAATGTATGAAATTGTATGTGATTCATAGGACAAGGTCCTTGAACAGCAATAAATTTATTTATTACTATTATTATTATATTTCGCCGGCGTTCCAGCTGGCTTCTTCAGGTCCACTGAAGAAGCCAGTGGACTACAGCTGACCTGAAGAAGCCAACTGGAACGCCGGCGAAATGTTGTTCAGAGAATGTGGATAAGACGCCGGATAAGACCCGAAAACCAAGTCTCTTCAAGTCAAAGACTTCGCGGAAGCCTTCACGGAAACGATCAGATAGGAGTCTATATTCATGTGTGTACAGCTCTCGCGAAAGCTTATGGCGTTCGGATGCGCAAAAGAAGACAACGTGGAGGGGTAAAGCTTGGTGGAAGGGGTAGGGAAAAAGGGACGTACGGGAAAGCGAAGACATGGCATTTGTGTCATGCATGAGTGCATTTAAAAAAATGGAATTTGTTTGACGCTGACAGCACAAACGCCGCGCATCCAAACGCCATAAGCTTTCGCGAGAGCTGTAACTGGGGCTTTATATCGATGTATCGATACGTCATCACAGAGACCTACCGAAAGTCGACAAGGGAGGCACGTGCCCTCAGCCCTCTTTAACGCATTGCAACCCCCAACCGAGCGAAGACAGCTGCGGTCGAACCGACACAGTCACCCACCCACCGACTCCCTTCTACCGCTGTAATAAATCCACGCCTACTTTTTTCCCTCCTTCCAGCGTGCATACTCCCGACCGTGACGTAAGTGACAGCCACAGATTCACACCTGCCGCCGCCGAGGCACCCCGCCTTGCGCTCTGCTCTGCTCAGCTGTGACGTGTTAGCTCGTGAACACTCGTGGTCGATCGCCCTTACCTCTTAGATCTACTACATATTACCCTCACAAGTCGCCTCAAGCATGCGTAGCAGATGGTGAATGTTCATTTGCATGCATTACGACCATACTCTGCACACTAGGGTGGTCACTAGGTACATGGGAAATTTTTTTTCACCGCATCTTCCGGGGGACGCCCTTAAAAGTTGCCAATTGGCTAAAAAATGAGATTGGCAAAGTTTCAGCTCAACATGACTACGTTAACCCGTGCGCCATTGAGTCAAAGGTTTGGGAAAAAATTTCGAATTTTAGCAAATAAAACAGTTTTTCCTCTAGGTATAAAGCGAAAACCATTCGTCATAGAAACATGATTCTTGCGTCCTTTCATAGGAAATTTTTTGTCATGAAGTTTTTTTATAACGTCTTATTTCGCTAAAATTGATTAAAAGTGACTGAAACTAAAAAGAACTGAAGCATTTTTTAGGTAAGACCGTGGTACATATCCTCCCTATCGCTCTTTTTGTAAAATGGCAAAACATCGAATTTAATTACTTGTTGACGCTTTTTTTCTGAGAAACATCATTGATTTCTTGTGACCACCCTACTTTACACGCATTAGCTCGTATTAGGCATGAGATACAGTAGGCGATTCGCTGAGTGAAGATTCAGCGTTTGAAACTCTATGCAAAACAATTTTTTTCGTGGATTGATCAAAAGAATACTAGGGGAATGCGATGAGAAAGTTAGAGGCTGTTATCATTCACAGGTTTGTCCCTATCTAGAATAAGCGTCTAGTTTACGAATCCATGGTTGATAATGAATAAAGATCGCGTGCAGCGAAGAGCCGCTAGGTTTGTAAAGGTATGTTATGATAAGTCTAGCAGTGTGTCGGTGCTATTAAAAGGGAGTGGAATGCGAAACGCTATTACAGCATAGATTAACGAATAGTCTTAATCACCTGAGTAAATTTAGAGCGGGTTATTTCTCCGAAGATCTAAAGTGTACAATATACATTCCGTGCTATTGTGGTAGGTTCGGTTGCATTCATAAAATTAAAGAGATAGATTGCAGTACTGGCAGGTTAAAAAAGTAATTTTTCCCACCCACGATTCGGAACCACGATAGCTATGATTGGTGCCGTTGATATAATGTTGACAGTAACGATAGGTAGCGTTGTTTACACGCTAGTTTTATAAATAAAAAGGATAAAATAAAATATTTCTATTTCCTTTTCTTATGTACCTTTAGATTTTTCACGAATGTTTCGCATGTTAACATGACTCCCACTCCACCTTCGTGATCCATGGATCTCTACCATATGAATGGTATACGCAATCAATAGGGCAAAAGTGGAAGGGAAAATGTACCCAAAGTATGATTTCGTTAACTTTTAGCTTGTGCATCACTGATGAACCCCTATAGCTGTAGCATCCGTGTTGTATCTATAGGTCTTGCTGGATACAACGTAAATGTAGATGCACCCTATTGGCTACAAAATTAACGAAAACTACGGGTATAAATACATTATGTAAATGCATACATGTACAGAGATATAAGAGTTGTACAGGTAGCATGTGAGATATGGAATTAGTATGTACATTAATGTAGAAACATGAAATAGCGAATCGAGTAATAGGCACTGCCAATCTAACAACCGAAATATTTGGTCCTAATGGCGGCTATAAAATGATATCTGATAATCCATGAAAAAGTCACATTTTAAATCTTTCCGTTGTGCTTTTATATTTTTCAGATTTAAATGCTTATAGATTTTCAGAAACTTTCATACGTTTTAAAGCTTAGGTAAATAACAAAGTATGTGAAGTCACATTTTAACTCCCCATTTAATCCACAATACATGTATCGAATTCCCGGGTTTCTCTGTGACACAGCCGTTTTCAACGTCCTGTCAATGACGTACACCAAGAAAAATGCATATATCGATCAGGCAATGAAAACAATTACTCATTAGTTTTTCACTCAGGGAATAAGCTGTCCCAACCGTAGTTTCTACACCCTATTGTCGTTGCTAAGGGAAAATGCAATATGGCGAAAATTGTGCATTCCACTCTATATAATGGAAATGACATATGAAAACCGTATTATGAATTATGAATCTTTGATAGGAAAATTGAAAAGTAATCCTTTTCTTGGTAACATTCTAATTGGCTATGAAAAATTAACCTATGACAGACATGATTAGGTGGATATAACATAAGTGGGATTTGCGGCTACAAAAAAACTGAGTCGACATTTTGGATACCAAATGTTTTCGGGAGACATAATACATATATATACCCCAATAAAACATGAATTTCACGTACTACTAGAGCTTTGGTATGGCCATGTCATATGGCACAAGTATTTTTCGTGAATTTCTCTACAGAAACATGTCGCACACAACTTCTTGCGCGATAACTCTTACCGATATGTATCGAGATGTGATTAACTCCGAGAGGAAAGTGCAGTGATTTGTTGACGATAAACTGTAATGACAAATTTGACGCGATGCCTACTTCAGTGTTGAAAATCGAATTGGATTCAGTACCCGGACAGCGCCACTGCGCACGAAAATCATCATCGCGTAAACACAGGCTCCGTCGATTCGATTTAAGTTCGTAATTTGGTCCCAAGTTTTCGGCTACGATATAAGTATAGATTTCAGTGCCGAAATACGTTTCGTGAAAAACATCCATAAGTCACGTGACTGCTCACCACTCCGCAAAACATTACACCACAACGTGAACAAAAGAGAACTTAGTTGCAGCTCAAAAGCTGAGTGACGGGTAAAACTTGCGAAATGGGTGAAAACTAACGGTTTCTATTGGTTGATTACAAAATAAATATATGTTATTGCCAACAGTTCGTATACTTCCCACGGATGGTGCAGGATATCCTTCCTTATTTTTGATTGGCAAGAGCCTCGCAAAAACCCCGTAAGGAAAAACAGAGCTGACGCCTATACTCAACTACACAACTAGCATTATCTTCACAAATAGCAAAATATAATTAACAAAAAAATCAAATGATACGTTAAGAAAGAACAAAGAAGAAGAATAAAAAATCAAAAGCTATTAGCGAAGGAAAAAAATATATGTATAATAATGTTTTTTAGCGGCGCGTATGGCGTTACAACATCTCTCCACTCCTAAATCACCGCTCTCCCACCGCACTCGCGTCCGTCTCTACTCCTCCGTCGTTCGTCCTATATTGCTTTACGGGTGCGAGATTTTCGCCAATACTCTCACCATTCGTCAGCATTTGGAGATTTTTCAAAACAAATCCCTCCGTCAAATCCTCCGCATCAGTAAACTGACCAATATGCGGGATGTAGTACGCAGGGCGCATAACCTCCCCTCTGTGCAGGAATTCATCACTAAGCATGTTACTATGTTTAAACGCAGACTGCCCGGCACCTCTAACACACTCCTTTCACACATTTGGGATTATGATCCTAACATCCCAATCATCTCCAGACTGCCTCACCAGATCACTCTCCTATGAGTCTATCCTATGTCTTTACTGTCACATTTCTTCTAATGTTAATTCCTAGTGTATGATTTTCTTTTAAATGAAAATATAACGAAATGACAAATTATTGCTCTTCTTTTGGTTGCATGCCTCACCCTCTTGTTTTGTTTTGTTGTGAGGCTGCCCTATATATTGTTCATTGTCATATCATATAATCTCTTAGCCTGTATTTCATATTTCCTGCTGTGTATTTACAATATTACTTAGTTATTAAGTTTCCTCTTTCACACATACACGACATTACACTCTTCCCATGTCACGTTCGCCACTTGTCAATTGACCGGTAGGGGTGAGTCTCCCACTCACAGGAACGGTATAATCTACGCGTCTTCGGCACGATCAGAACTGTTGTTGTCTGTTGCCATATTATACCTTGCTATGACAGAGACTCTTATTTAATTTCGTTCAATCCGGTAGTTTCCATGCTTAGCCTTAGATTTTAGTGTCTGCGTTTCTCAATGGAACAGTATTATTTGAAGTTCTTTTTCGCAAACACGACGACAAACACCTTCACAAGACATTTTGCGCTACTTATGATAATTGACCGGTGGGGGTGAGTTGCCAACAGAGCAGGTCCTAAAAACGGGCTCGTAGACGATTCCGTACGATAAAAATGGTGCGATTCCTACAAGTCACACGAGAAAAGGCCGCCTTGTTAGAGAACCTCAAAAAGAGGAACTTGAGGCGTGGGACATGGATTTAAACTTCAACCGATCAATCATCTACCTCCGACTGGTTGGTTATTTGTGGTGGCGACGGAAAGCCGAAGTCATTAGCGCCATTTTGGATGAGTGCGTTTTCTTGGCAAAGGGTAGGACAATACGGGGAGTGAAGGAAGGGTGGATAGAAACCCGGCGTCGGCAATAGCTTGCTCTTAACGAAAGGCATCTTGGGGGCCATTCATTTTTCATCTACATCTACGTGGTGCCCTGCAGTCCACTTCAAGGGCTTGTGTCACAGTGAGAGGAAATGTCTTTGATAAAAAGTACAGGGATGCGATCCGAAAAGGAACTTCACGTTTAGTGACGGAACTAGGAGGCACGAAACTACACGTTGTGGTAAAGTGCCGGACCTGGGAGGCACCCGAACTCATGGAGTCTCGGCTTCGAAGGCGACCCAACCCTTCAACCGCGGGTGATTTATGGCACCAACCGACCAGTTACACTATAATTTATAACTTTTAAAAGTGAAGCATAAACAGCAAAATTATTTTCGTCTTTGTGTTGCACTGGTCACGCTGATGATGATGGTATTTCCATCGCAGTTATACGATAGATATTAACCATTTTACGTGCTTTAGTAATATTAAACTGGCTTGGCTTACTAAAGCACGTAATATGGTTAGTATCTATCGTATATCTGCAATGAAAAAACCATTTTCATCAGTGTTGCAAAGCCCAAAACGTAGCCAAGACCACCAAAGGGCCCCATTTTGGGACCTTTTGGGGCCCTGAGATCCTATTAAAATAGCCTATAATTTTTCTCCTGTCTTGAACCTTCTTCAAAAGTCTGAAGTCTTCAAAAGTCTTCAAAATTTCAGCACGATTTGAGTAAAACTGTAGATTTGTATAAAAGACCAACAGACAGACAAACATTCTTTTTAATATATATAGACTAGCTGAATCACCCGGCGTTGCTCGGGATCAAACATCCTTAATAAATCATCATATGAGAGGAAAATATATTTTAAAAATTAGAAACTTCATTCTTCCGGGTATCTGATAAATAAATTATAATTCTCTATCTAGAGTGAAGGTAGTTTTAAAAATTAAAAATATAAACCACTGCACAGAACCCAATGCTTAGCATCACTAATCAGCTTTTACTAAGCAAAATTAATTTTAAATGCGTTATAGACCAAAATCTGGCTGTCAAGGAAATATGCTATCGTTGATTTCAGAGAAAGATGTGCGTTTGTGCAGCTAAACACGTGATTTTCAGACAGTAACGAATTTGAAAAGATAATTGATTGAAAGAATTATGAACTTTTTTATTTCAGCCATTTGATTAAAAGAATCCCAACCGTCGATCTTGAGCGGAAGTATTTTGAAAAAGCAAAAAATTAAACCATGGCACACGTAGCGTATACCACGAGAGGGCACATTTTTGGGACCTTTTGGGGCCCTGAGGTCTTTTTAAAATAACCTACAATTGTTCTCCTGTCTTGAACTATTATTTTTTAAACTTTCACCACGATCGGAGTAAAACTGTAGATTTGTAAAAAAGACGTACAGACAAACATTCTTCCTTAAATATATAGATTGAGCCTGAAGCAGATCCCATTAAATTCATTCCCTAGCAGTGTCTTTCTTTCGCCGAATCCTTCGCCTAAGGAAAAATCGCCAGCGGAAGCAGCGATTCAAACCCTCGAATCGATCCTTATCGCGACTCTCACTCCACTGGTCAGTTTCGCATGCTCCGCTGCGCGTTAGTAGCGGCGGACCCAGAAAAGAAATTCGCGAAAACAATGAAGAGGCCATTTGCATTTTATTGCTGAGGCGATTACCGCGCTGCGCGTGGCGCAATCTGTGCCGGCCAATCTCAGTCGGGGACAATTGTTGCCGGTCACGCACGCGCAGGCGTGCGTTTGTTGACGTCTGCAATGCCTCGTTCCCGTCGCCATGGCAACTCTCTTTGCCCGCGTAATCACAGCAATGAAAAAGATATATAAAAAAGCTACCGTTGCTGCCAAGGTTGAGCTAACCAAGTAACTCTGCGACCAGTTTGAAGTGGATACGCAAATAAAATTCAGGAGGAATATAATAATGTTTCGAACACATTGTCGCATGGGGACTTAAGGGGAGCAGGGGGGTTATTTTGTAATTTCACTTTAGTAAGAATACGTCATAAAATGTCACTTTTTCGTAGTTCAACTCCGTCACCCAGGCGGCGTGAACATCTTCGGATCACAAGCGGTGAACTGCCGGGCATGTGCTGGTCTTTTAGACGATTCATCCGCTCTGATCCGTATCTTTCGACTCTTGATCCGTTTCATTATCTCCGCCTGCCATTAGTTCCATCTCACCTGTCATAATGAACGTGACATGGAGCCACCATCGTTCTCACTTGAAGCTTGAGTTGGAAAATAAACAAGGGCGCGAAAGATACAAACGATTTTAAATAGTATTGTTCTAATTTGCTAAACGTGAAGAAGTTCAGCATTTTCAACTCCAATATATTGGGCACTTGAAGGTATGCGTTATTTGAAATGCTTATGTTATTATTAGCTTGAATTATCTGTGTATATATTTCGTATCAATATTCCCAAAACAATGTTGCTGATACCTTTGTTTTCGTGTGCCTATCCGCCAGTGTATGGAGAATGGAATTCAGTTATTTATACCATAATTTCATAACTTTAACAAATATTGCCTTAACATCTAGGTTCTTGGTAGACATTTCCCGTGCCTGTGAATCGAACACTAATTATATGCACTTAATTTTTTTTAAATATTGAGTGATCGCTTACATGTCGCTTGTAGTTTTGACTATATTTAGATTTTCGTGGTATGTACAGTGTAAGATATTTTCCATAAGATGTTGAGCAATCTGGGTATTCGCTAGTCTCGGCATCTTTTATTTGATATAAGGTAATTGAAGCTTCGACAATTCACGAACCGTTCCTGAGCCGATCATTAAGAGAGCGAAACGGATCTCCCGCCTTTCCACTAAGAGTCACTTAAAAGGTGAGATTACAAAATAACCCCCCAGGCTCCTGGTTGCTTTCTTCATCGAGAACGTTCACTGAGGGTGCAAAATCCATGAGATTTTCACTTTGTGTTGAATTTACTTCCTAAGGGAGGGGGGTAGGAGTTATTGCTCCACCTGCTACATGCCGCCACAACAATGGTTGTCGTGGTGGCCTGGTGCTCCACGACACGTATGTGTCCGGTGATTCCATGGCTACACTAAATAAATTGCCGATTTCCTACAGTTCTAGACCCGATATGGCACGCTATGCTGGAGTGGAACAGACTATCCTCGGATGTTAACCTGTAAGGCGAGCAGGCTCACAATGTGATTTAACAAAGGGGAAGTATTTCACTCATTAGTTTGTTATAGGCGCAGTCACAACGATAAGGAGAGCGTATTAATAAATAATCTAAACGGAAATAACGGAATATTTTTAATAATATAGAGGGTGATTACAAAAGAATAAATCGGTTTCAAAGATCTGTATTTTTCAAATGGTATTAGCTATAGAGCTGTGTGACCTCTTAAAATGACCGATATATTCTCTATTTTTGTAGAAAAAAATTTCCCTACAAATATTCAATATGCCCTCCTTGATTAACCTGATCAATGTCAAGTCGAAATTCAAATTCCTCCCACACTCAGTGAAGCATGTCAGCCATTACTGTCTTCACAGCGAAAGTTATGTTAGCTTTCAATTCCTTGCTGTTAGTAGTCAATGACGGCATAAAGACTTGACCCTTGACATATCCCCACAAAAAATCACATGGTGTGAGATCAGGTGACCTCGGAGGCCACGGATGAAGGGCGAGGTCTTGCCTTGCAGATCGACTAATCCATCTTTGTGGGTAGGTTTCATTAAGATTAGCACGAACTGAGAGGAGCCAATGGGGGGGAGCCCCGTCTTGCTGAAACACAAAATCATCGGAACCTGCTTCCAATAGAGGAAAAAGAAAATCTTAATCAATGCCTACTAACAGCGAGGAATTGAAAGCACGCATATCTTTGGCTGTGAAGACAGTAATTACTGACATGCTTCACAGAGTGAGGGAGGAATTTGAATATCGACTTGGCATTGTTCGGGTTACTCAAGGAGGACATATTGAACATTTTTAATGTATTTTTTTTCAACAAAACTAGAGAATGTACTGGTCATTTTAAGAAGTCGCGCAGCTCTGTAGCTAGTACCATTTGAAAAATACAGATCTTAGAAACCGACGCATTCTTTTGTTATCACCCTGTGTATGGATCGAGAGGGGCCTCACCTCGCGGGTAGGAATTTCGAATTAATTTTCATGCCAACTATTTAACAAACTAGAGAAGGTGCCCGTTTAATAACAACGGTAAGGAAAAAATAAACACAAATACATAATAATAAACCATTCATATCTTATTTAGTGGAAAGAATCATTGAGTTAATGGATACACACGGAATCTAGACTTAAGAGCAGTTGCACTAGAGAGTGGTGCAGGTCTTGAGACAACACATCTTTGATTTCGCTAAAAATTTCAGAACATCTTCAACTAATAGCGAAATGAATATATGTAAGACGGTTTCTTTAAAAAAATTATTTTGGATTCTACGGGCCTCCAAAGGTCAGGGTCGGACGCAAATTTGGTCGTGCGATGGACATAAGTAACAGACAATAATTTCTAATTCTCACATGGGGTTCATGCTAAAAACTATAGTTGGTGATCGAAGTCATCCTAAATTAAACATTTTTACATATTTTACCTAGGGTCACTTTGTGCATTGGCAGTGCATGGGTTTCAAAATATATGAGAATATCATGAAATTGAGTGCCAATGTTTTTCATTGCCGATAGTTGACCAAATTAAGTTTTAATTAATAATATTGCGAAAAATCGTTACGTTTTTGCAAACATTTCGGAATTTCAACCTAAATACCAAATTCCATTGAAGGAATAAGAATTATTATTTTATTTTCCTTCTATTGATACCTTACCCAATAACAGAAAACAACTATTTCTAATTTAATTTTACAAATAAAAAAAGGTCCTGCTTCTCGCGTATTTCTTGCGTGAAAGTTACTGACATATATATATATATATATATATATATATATATATATATATATATATATGCACATCGGTGATTATTATAGTAGATAATATAAGTTTAATCAGTGTCTACTATAGTTATATCCCTCTTCGAACGACTGGAATTTACAAGAGAAACAATATTAACAACTTTTTAAATCTTTTTTTTAAAGGCTTACAATTTTTATTTGTGCCAAATTTCGGCGCATTGGGCATTATTAATAGGGATGAGATGATTCCCCAGAGGTGTTAGCCGAAAACGAAACCCCTGACATTAAAGGGTTTTAATAAAATTACAGAAAATATTTTTCCTCTTTTTTTTGCAATCCATTCAGTATTCAATCATTTTATTTCGCTGAGACGGAAATAAATTAAAGAGCGGTAGCGCTTTATGTAAAAAAATATAATAAATCTCTGAGAATTTACTTTTTCTCTCGGAGAATTCTGTTGTAATCACCCTGTAGCTGATTACTGCGATAAATGAAGTCAAAACGTGGTGATTCCATAGAAATGGTGCTGCAGTCCGCGAATATGGCTATAAAAAAGTGTTCAAATAAAATATATTCGTGGAATAATTTACAAAATTCTGTACCTTCATTTTGGTTTTCCGTAGCTAATGCAAGTCATCAGGCAAAGAAGGATTTTTTACTCCACTTAAGTAACGGGTACACTTAAGTGAACCCGGGGACCCCTATTTAAGTGGACTTGGAAGATGTCGATATAGTGTACCGTCGAGGTGGTCGAAGTATAGATGGCGTTGATAAGTTGAGATTGAGATAATTGAGTTGTCGGTTACGCCGCGCCGCCGGCCATGCAAGGCACGCCGCCGAATTAAAAACAAAGGCGCGACGCGACTTGGATTTCAATACTAAGTCCAGCAGTCGAAAAAGTATTGACGAATTGTCCGAGCAGATGAGTTTTGGAATGATTTCCGTTGCCACGCTAGTTCGTCTTATCAACCATTCCTCTCCCTTCCCACTGCCAGCCTCGTATTTCCGCTCAGCTGTCTGGCTAAGCGTGGTTTCAGTTTTCACCAGATTTCGGCCCAACAAAAAAAGAACGTAGTGGAGGCGTAGTGAAAAGACACAAGAGTACGCAGGAAAAATTAGGTGCGAACTAAAAAAAGAACGTAGTCGATAAGGATAACATGGGGAGTTTGATTAGCAACACGCTGTTTGTTTATATGTTAGAAGTTTATTTATTCTTTGTATTGTATTGTTGTCACGATCGGTATTAAAGTGGTTAAGGAGGTTCCCGCCGCGACTGAGTGAGTCAAAACAAATACTAAATTCCACATTTTTTAAATTTTGTCCAAAAACTCCTGCTTTCACTTATGAAATGCGTTACCTATAGAAGCCCAAAAGTAAGGAACAAAATATGCAGGTTATTCCAAGAATGTATTTCAAATGAGCACTTTATTCCAGCCATAGGAGCCGACTGCAGCGCCATTTCCTACGAACTACCGCATTTTGACTTCAATTACGGAAGTAATTCCCTAATAACTAAAAAAAAAAGGTGGTAATATGTCTATATTACATTTTTATTCAATTTATATGGATTATTTCCTTCTTATAAATAGTTTTCCGCAAAAATGACATTTATTTTTCATGGAAAAATACTATTGTTCCCCGTGTTTCTCTCATTCCCCCATTGAACACCGTGTAATTTGAAGTTCAATTATAGAATAAAATAGCGTGGAAAGGTATTATTTTGTTATTCATTTCAGATGGAGGATAACTTTTTCTACAAGTAGACAGAATATTTATGAAATGACATTTAAGTCGTTTTACGGTGGAACCACCATAATCTCTGACTCTGAATTAAATATTTAATTGTGATTTAATCAAGATAAATCCATCCAAAATAAGATAAAAGAATATAAAACAGGTTTTCGTGAAGGCTTCCGCGGAGTTTTGTTGATGAAGAGAATGGTTTTTCGGGTTTCCATCCGCGTTTATCCATTTTTGGTGGACAATATTTCGCCAGCGTTCCAGCTAGCTTCCTCAGGTCAAGCAAGCTGGAACGCTGGCGAAATATTGTCCACCAAAAATGGATAAACATGGATGGAAACCCGAAAAACCATTCTCTTCAATATAAAACAGGGCCGAAAAAGGACTAAGGCTCGTTTTCACTTGAAAAAAAAATATTTTGCATGTGATCTCATTGAAATGCGGCCAATGCTGTGACAGTCAACCGACAACCGCATCGCACTGTGTGATTGGAAGTAGGGATTGGAAATTTTAATCCAGAATCGATTTTCGATTAATCGACTTTCGATAAAATCGATTTTCCAAAAATTCGATTTTCTGTCCAAAATAATCGAAATCGATATTTTAAAATAGAAAAGTATTTGTCTGCTTAAATACGGATGTGCTGTTGTAACAAAATGCAAAATATTGGTTAGTGGAAGCACTATAGTAGGGATAAGAACAGAACACGGTTAAATTTATTAATACACTATATTATTTTAAAGATATTAATAAGGCTTTTTGCAAGGAAGTAATAATCCATACCAGATAATTACATATAGTTTAGTAGAAATAAGAATTGTACCTATATTGAAAAGTGGGCATACCTACCACAAAATGAAAAACAGAATTTTATTTATTTCTTGTTTGCAAATCCGTGGAAACAGTGTTCCTCATGGATGTACCTTAAAAAAACTAACTTATTTATATGTTTTCCGGATAATCGATTTCGCACCTGTGTTGAAATGAACCCGGCGTGAGAAAATAGTCACTCACACGGGACGGTAGAGGCAACTATAGATAAAATCCTACTGGCTAGTTTGTATACGTGGGGATATTCTCTCTTAATCTTCTTCCAGGCTTGTAGTGGATTGGGGTTGGACTTGCGGTCGACTGGAGGGCGGTTTACGAACTGGCGCAGCTCGATTGGCAAAATTAAAATGCTGCAGCAAGCTAAACATCGAAAATCGATCGGCTAGAATCGATTTTGATCGATTATTCAAAACAAAAAGTCTACTTCGATTAAATCGAAAATCGGAGTGTAATAATCGATTTTCGATTAAAATCGAAATCGATTTTCCAATCCCTAATTGGAAGAACCCGTAACCGCTACCGTTCCCGCTAACCGCTCCGATGAACGCTAGTGTGATACGGCCTTTAGAGGGCGGGGAGGGGGAGACAAAGCTCTCCCCGGTAGGGAAAGGGGTTTAGATTTGTGCGGTGCAAAGAGGCGCCACATGGGCGCTTGCACAGGGCACGAGAGGTGCCCCGGAGATATTTTAAAAGAAGGGACCCTCGCTCTGACGTCACTTTAATTCCGGGAGAGCTTCTCCGGAGTTCCGACCTTGTCGAGAAGGAAAACAAATCAGCAGTTTCTTGAGGAGGAGGAGGGGGGGGCGGGGCTCTCTCTCGTTCTCCAGACGTAAGAAACTAATGGACTGTTTACACTACGGCTTAAGCCTGCGCGGGTAGTTTGCGTGGGCAGATGTGTTAACGGCTGGATATTGTGAGAACAGACCGCTCCAAAATTGGAGCAGGGCTTATTTTCTGGACTTTGTGAGCATGTTTTTTCGTGTTTACACAACGCGATATGGATTAAGCATGCGTTCACGCATTTGATCACTCAAGTTTTAAACATTTGGATCGATTCGATAACGTCATGTTCAACAACAGATTGAGACAAAGATAATTTTATAATCTCAGTTACTACAATAGCAGTATACCAATTCCATGAATGCAAGTGGGCAAATAAAATGTTGATTTTACTTTTTTTTCCAACAAATACAATAGTTGATGTTCATAGTTACCCATTTGATTTGTAACGTTAAAAACTAACTATATTATTTGTTTTGATTTTACTTTAATTTATTATAATATTTGTTTAACTTTATTAATGTATTTTCCAGTTGAAATGTTTGATTAATTGTTAAAAATATTTTGGTTGTTAGGGGGTTGTTGACAAAAGAAGGATGGTTGGATGGAGAAGGGAGAAAGGACTGGAAGCTGGAAGAGCAGCTCAGTACCAGATAGAAGTATTTCCTAATAAAAAATGAAAATAAGTGTTGTTTATGAGTAGACATAGTCCAACGCTACATCGTATATGAATTTCTCCGCAATTTCTTGGTCAATACATCTTTTTAACTGATGTAGCTCCAAATCGCCACAGCGACGCACTACCCCAGCTGCATTGTGGGTACAGCTGCCGGCGGGCGGAGCCGGACCTAGCCACACGACCGAAAGTTCGATGTTATTTTCGGTGACGATAAGCGAAAGAAAAAGATTTTTTAGGATTCACAGTATGGAAACTTAGAAGAATATTGTGTACGAAAAATTAGCTATTTTACTGCTTGAAAAGAAAATTATAAAAAAGTGTGCGCCATGTTTAATACAGTGATTGGTAATATTTCTCAAAACTCAAACTAGCTGTGAAGACAATTTTATCCGTAGGGGGAGCGTATCTAGCCTGTAGGTAGATTCATACTGTCCAATCAGAGCGTGTCCCTGAAGATAGTTTGAGCAAGATATTTCCCTAGTCATAATCGAGACCATATTCAAATATTATTATTTTAATTTCAGCGTCGGTAAGAAGTATGAAGTAAATACTGTTATATTAATGGTCCAAAAATATAGTCATATGAAAAAAATTCTCATTAATTAAATAAATATATCGGCAGAAGTCTCTAACTTGACTCATTTTTTCACGCCGTACGGTGTTAACGCCTTCCCAACAGAAAGTTTATTCGCGATTCTGTAAAAATTATTGCGGTAATTAATTGATTATTTTTTTATAAATAGTTCAGAAAATATACAAACTACACCGATAGTTTTTTGACGAAATTTAGGTGTTACCAATAACCATTTTTTTCAATATTCTCCCTCTGGGGAGCACTGCCGTAATTAATCCCATGTAAAACAGCTCATGTATTCTAAGGCGAATTGCCTTGACAAGTAGTTCGGCTAGGGGTTTATATTTTGATATAATTGGAAAGATGAGAGCTTTTTATTGAAATAATGAGAGTAAATTCATCAAGTTCTAGGTGAATTGATTTTTTCGCTCAAACTACCTAAAGTTTCCTCCCAGATGAAGATACGAGCTTTTATACTTACGTAACATATCGGACAGGGTACGTGTCGCACATTTCATCTGAAACATTTTCTTTCTCAGTGTCCGAGGGAGCACAGAAGTGCTGACAAAACATTTCTAGCAACAGTGAAGATGTTTCTACGTTTTTCCTTGAAAGATGTATTCGTTAAAGCTCTATTATTAGACAAAGACGAAAAATAAGGGAAGCGTAACCAACATCGTCGTTTTAGCGTGCATAATAATTTAAAACAAATAAAAATAGACGGAGAATATTGGACTATAGACCTATAAGGAACTGCTGGATGACGAAAAACTTTTTTTTCCAATATTTGACTCAAACTCTTTCCAATTTCTCTCCACACTGCACATTTCTCTTCAGAGCCGCTGTACAACTTGTCATTGAGTGAAGTATAATCCCGTACAGATTCATGCATCTTTTATCCAAGCATTTTTTTCTTGAGGGCACAAACATACAACTCAAGTCCTGTGACTGAACTGAACGGAGACTACTTTATACTAATATCTCTGTGTAAAAATATAATAATGATAATATTTATTTGAATTTAAGCAAAAAAACAATCCAAAAGTCATCGTTAAAATACACATTGAAAACACACACTCAGGGATCAAAATGTCATTATAGAAGTATCACTATCGACAAATTTCTACAAAGAATAAAATGCTTTAGAAGAAATCTGACTGTTAATAATCATTTCAAACCTTGACATGCTCATAAGCCAACTCTCTTGGGGCAGACGATTAAAAAAACCTTAGCCCATGTTCATTAAAAGAATTGGCGCTTTTGGACAACCTACAGTCGGACATCATCAAATTGTCCATTTTCCTAGTGAAATGATGATGAACATTGACTCCTGTCTCGAAGGAGCTCAGGTTTTTTTTTAACCTCACATACACCTGTAATATAAATTTAATTACCATATAAATTCATGATACCCAATTGTGTGAAATGATGTTTACAAATCTTCATAGGGTGTGAATCCGAAATTTTCCTAATAGCCCTTTTTTGCAACCGAAATACGTCTTTTTAGAGCTTGAGGCATGACCCAACATCTCATGTTGTTGGCGCGCCTTAAGCGCAACCCTTCAGGATGTACCGGTTGAACAGAGGTTGCCTCTGCCAATCGTTTTGAGAGTGAAAAACAATGGGGGTGGAAGAAAGCGTGGGGTCGAGTACTGTTATTTGTGTGGAGGCGAAACTTAAAACAATGAACGGACTAAAAAACTTAAAAAATACTATTTTTTCTTCTTACAGGAGATATAGGTTTTTTTGTTTTGTCTATCAATTGTCGTAAATTTAGGTGCTTTAAAAAATCAAAATAAAATTAAGTGTTGTTAAATTTTTAAATAATAATAAAGTTTATTTAAATTTGGCGATGCCTGTAATTTTTTTGCAGGATGGTTTGCTATTTTTGTGTGCACCATTTTATTTAAATAATCTTTTTCATAGGTTAGGTTCTATATATATTACTTTTGTGAGTTGGAAATTAAATGTGGTTACTTTTGATAGACCTATATCTCCTTAAAAAAGAAAAAAATACATAATAAAAAAATAGGTCATGAAGAGGAATCACCTAAAAATAACTAAGAGCTGCAGGTACAAAAGAATATAAATATATAAATATTTTTTGAGTCGTATGGCATTGTTATGGAGTTTTATTTTTTTGTTGGCTATATTTTTTTGTTTGCATATATTTTTTGGTTGAATAAATATTAATTTTTCCCTCCAATTTTTTGTTTTGTCAATTTTTTAATATAATTCTAAACACCTTTATACATGGCCCAAGGTTCCTTACTAGGTCCCGATAATTGTTGACTGCACCCCCCGTGGAGCGCAGGCCAAGAGAGGACGCAATCGCAAACCGCCAAGTGACGTCACGTGCCACCCACCCGCTGCAGCAAAGCGCCACCCCCAAAACGCGAGATCTATTTCCGGCGCCCACCGTGTCGGCCACCCACGCCTCCGTATAGGAAAGGGGTGGGGAAAGAAGGGGAGGGTGGGGAGGGGTAGCAGAAGATGAAAGGAGATAACAGACGGCGATATCTCCTGCTAGATTAAAGGAGAGTGCACCATAGAAGAATCGAACGAATTTAAATTTATATCTTTGCGCTATTTAAGGTAAATTTTATCGAAATATCCCTTCACATAAAAAATTCAACGAATTCGGTCGATTAAGAAAGAAAAAAATCTCATTACTAGGAGGAAAAACTAAGTAATTTATCATTTCACAATGCTAAGAAATGTCCATGAAGTCACGCCTGAGATAAGGTGGATAAATTCGTTCAGAGTGACTGAATAAGAAGATCAAAGAAAGAAAGAGAGGCGTGGTGGAGAGAACAGATCGACTCGTTAGAGAAATATCAAAAAGAGGGGAAATCAGATGCATTATTCAGGAGAGTAAAGGAACTGACGGGTGTTAGTATGGGAAGGAAAAGTCCAGCAGTAACAGACTAGACAGGAAAGTTGATCGTAGAACCAAAAGGGATCCAGGACAAGTGGAAGGAACAACTTGAAGAGCTTTATGGTAACGAAATACGGCCCAGTATCCAAGATATAGCAAGAGAAGACGATATCGAAAGAAATGGCATCGGACAAGGAATGCTAAATAGCGAAATCGAAAGTGCTCCACGAGACATGAAAAGGAAATAGATGGTAGGAATAGATAACATACTCGCAGGGTTTCTAAAAAGTATGGAGAAGAACGGAAAAGGAAAACTTTTTGCCCTTATTCGTAGGATCTATGAGGATGGAATCTGGACGAAGGACTTTGCAAATACAATACTAATGCCGATGCCGAAGAAGAGCAAGGCAAATATTTGCGAAGACTTAGATAGGACAATAAGCATAATACCCCACGAGGCCAAAGTAGTTCTGAGAATTAAATAGAAGGCTAGAGAAGAAAGTCAACGAATACCTGGGTGACGACCAGTTCGGGTTAAGGAGAGGGACGGGAACGCGAGACGCTATAGGAAAGATGAAGACGCTAGTATAAAGAAACCTAGAGTATGGAAATATTTTTTTGCTTGCTTTTTAGATTTCGAAAAGGAGATTCATAGAGTGGACTAGACGAAATAAATGGGAGTGTTGAAGGAATTTGGGGTCGATGGAGGGACAGACATTTAATTCGGAATCTGTATACTAGCAATACAGCGCAGGTTAGGGTAGTCGATGGAATATCGGAATGGGCCATGATAGGATGGGGAGTGCGGCAGGGGTGCCCACTATTGCTGTTGCGTTTAAACATGTATTTAGAAGAAATGGTAAGGGAGGCTTGGAGGGAGGAGGAGGTATGATTAAAGGTAGGAGGGGAGCCAATGAAATATATGAGATTTACAGATGATGATGATACATTGGTTTGTCATTCTACCAAGTGATTACAGTCAATGACGATTACGCTAGAGGTGCAGTGCGAAAGGTATGGGATGAAGATAAATCATAAAAGGACGAAGATGATGAGATTCTCCAGAGGTAAGAAGGCAGGGTTGAATATATGGGTGGGAGGGCAGAAGATAGAGCAGGTCGAGCATTTTGCGTATCTGAGTAGGAATTTGGTGAAAAATTGGTTTAGTGGTAGAGACATCAGATGCAGAATTTCCCTCTTTAGAGAAGCATTTTCAAAGGGAAGGTAGTTGATGAGGGGGGTCTGAGAAGAGACATAAAGAAGAGGCTGGTGAAAATTCTACATCTACAAAATACCCTGCAAGCCACCTCAAAGGTGTGTGGCAGGGGGTGAGTAGTCACCAACATGCATTACGCTATACCCTAAAGTTAGTGTGTAACTACGAATAATTATGCATTAGCATAACTCGTTAATGCTTGTCACGAGGCGAAGCCTCACAAGCATGCACTGCACTACATATATGCAACTAATGAAGAGGCACCGTTTTCAACTAAACAAATGGACAGAAACTCAAGAGTTATGTAGAAAACATGCACGGCGTGCTGTTAGTACTAGGTAACAGATAAGGATTCAAGTATTTGGGAGTACTACTAAGAGCTACACTACCTCTCTAAAAACTTGGTTAAAAGTCTCATTGGCAACAGTTATCGTTCGCGGGACAAATGACATTTTAAATCTGTCCCTTCGGCAGTCTAGTTCCCTAATTTTATTCTCATGATCTGATCTACCGTAGTATGTCAGATTTCGTAAAATATTATCAACGCCGTCAAAGAATAGATCGGTTTGGAACTTACATAATAGACTGAGTCTAAATTTTAATCGACGGTCTGAAAGCGTTTCCCATCCGTTGCTGTAATATGGAGCGTGGCGCTGTTTGGGTCGGAAACTTGGTCATTGCGAAGGGAAGATGTGCGTAGACTTGGGGTGTTTGAGATTTGAGTTTGGAGAAGGATGGAGAAGGTGAGCTGTGTGGCGAGGAAGACGATCGAGGAGGTACTGGATATGGTTGGTCTAGAGAGGAAGCTGGTGGCAGAGGTTTGGATAAGGTAGAAAAAATGGATGGAGGAAACTTTGAGAGGAGAGGGAATGATGAAGAGGATAATAGATTGGAAAACACTGGAGAGACGTGGAAGAGTAGGGAATTCTGGGCGAAATAAGAGGTCGAGTACATTTTTGATAAATCCCAAATCAATTTGTCATCCTCCCGGTAAAATATTTCAGAAGTAAAGTAGTCCCCATTTGGATCTGGGTGTGGAACAATTGAAGTTTTCAAAGAAGAAATTAAACGTTCACGCACTCCGTTAATGATTAGTTTACACTTCAAAATTTCACTCGTTATGTTATCATTCCCATTTCGTTCCCATTTTTCCCCAGCAGCCATCCCATTCATCATCATTCTCTGTGGCGTTATGATCTCATCATATATATTATTACAGAAAGGTCTTTTTCTGTCATTCAGTATATGCTCCGTTAATACTGCACCTACAGTGATAAATGAGGTATCATTTTAAACGTTGAATCACCGGCTTCTGACGAAAAATACAATCTCAATCTCATATATCACTATTTACCCATTAATTTGACTTAAAAGTTTCGAAAAACTCTCTTGCCTGTATTGTATTCATATGTTTTGTATATTTTTGCAGGAAAACAAGTGGAAAGAAAGTACTTTATGATACACCTTCTTCTCTATTTAAAACCCAATTACACCATTTCCTTAACATACTTATTCCCTGATAGCGTGAAAGGGCGAAATTTTCGCACGGGTTACTTAGTTGCTACTTAATTCTACTTCCCGATATATACATTTTTACATTCTAATTCGTAAGACTTCTGCAAAACTATCATATGGACCTTTAAAGTACTCTCACCAACTATATCTGACGTTTCTTTTATCCCACACGACCTCGCCATTTTTTTTCTTTACTGCATTCATTTCCCTGCTCTCTCTCTCTCTTTCGGCTTTGAAATTTTCACCATTTACAAAAAAAACATTTTTCTGAAATCCCAAATCGATTTGCTTTCATTCAGCATCTTGTACACGCATTCTTTACTTATTTCTTTCACCAAAGTTTTGCATACTCAAGATTTTTAGGGATCCTAAACAGAGCATATATAATACATCATGAAGAGGTTGCTTCTCTCGGTCTTTTAGCTAGCGGTGAACCATTAATGAGAGGCCCACCCAGCCCCGCCAAGTTAAGTGCGCTTTCATTGTTTTTTTGTTTAATGTTTTGAAGCCGTTCGTTAGGTGGCATTAGTGAGGCTTCTGAGGTTGTTTGTTTACGCTTTGTCACTGTCATTGTCACTTTGTTTACGCGTGGCGGGATGGCGGCTTGTGGGGATTTTCAATTGTTGGTATAGAAAAAGATTGATTACACGACTAAAAATGGGTAAGAGATCTTAATTTGTTCCTGGATTCTCAAAAGGGTATTCCGTAGCCGTGATAAAGTACAAAATTTTAGGTGAAAAATAACAGAAGCATGTTTAAGGCTAAAAAAGCACAATGTTTTATTCTTCACGTTACCGTATAGCATGGCATGGTCGATGCTGATGACTACCTATGTATCCATTTCAGAACTCATATAGATTTTGTTTTTTTTCTCTATGTGATATAAATATCTTTGATGTGATCATTGAAAGTATGTATTATCGAAAGGTCCTCCTGAATTCAGGTACTCAATGTGATGTTTGATGATGACCTTTGACGTGATCATTTGAAAGTATGTAATATCGAATTCAAGTACTCCTGAATTACGCTCATTACCCATACCGATGAAGATAATATTTCATATGACCAAATACACTAAAATCAACTTAGAAATAACAATATATTTTTCGCAGAAGGGAGGACTTATTTATGAATAAAGAACAGCTTACGCAAATGATCACATGTCATGCCTAGCAAACATGATAAAAAAAACCACGAACAAAACAGGTAACGGAACAAAAAGGGAGGAATCAGGCGAGATGTTGTGGAATATGAACATAATAAGAACTAAGATATTACAATTTTCCACAGATAATTATCTGTGCAAAATTTTAATATCTTAGTTCTTATTGTTAGTTAACGGAAAGTGAAGAAATTTAGCCCATACATTGTTTCCCTAGGATCTTCCCGTTACTCAATAATTATGAAATTACCTAAAATTTTATCATTCTCAGAGTAAGATGAAAAAAACAATTGCTACCAAGGAATTGATAAAATCCGCGAAAAGTTTAATTAACACGAGGATAAATCTAGCCTGGCAGCGCAGTCGAGCAAAACAAAAACCAGCAGACTTCCCAAGGATACATAAATACTACTACCAAAATGTATAACTTGCACCCGAGTACTGTTCTTGGAACATTTTCGGTGATAAGACGTGCTCGTCATCTCAATACAAGTTCACTTCAGCCACAAGATTTAGCACAAGCACTGCACAATACGGAACGTGGTAAAGGTGAGCTTTCGTCTCGCCAGCGTAAACGCGATTTCCAACCACTTTCAACAGGCATATCGGCTCCAAATTCACCTCACTTACACTTTAAATAGCTTAGATCGACACAATTTTTTTATTAACTCCCTACCAAGGTTTTGACTGGTAACCGTCAATATCAAGATCAATGAGTGGATCACTACCATTTTAAATGTCTTCTTTTTTTATAGCTATGACAGAATTCCACCAAGTGAAGCCTTAAACAATTTGTTAAGAACAACTCAGTAGGTCAAGATATAGTCCAAACTTATTTAATGAAAGTGAGTGTGAACAAAAATTAGCTGATAGCTACTTTAAATGTGTAGCTGTAATTTAGCAGCTACTTTTTTTTCGATTTGCAGCTATTATACTTAGTAGTGGCTACTTTTCTTTAAGGAAGTAGCGATGAAGTAAATGGTTAAGCAGTCTTTTTTGCACAAAAGAGGGTAAAAATTCGTCAAGAAAATATCATTTGACTTGACCGCGATTGAGTGTAGCTGGCTAACACACCTGACTGGCAATTGGGAGATCCGGGTTCGAATCCCGGTCAAGTCAAATGAATCTTTCATGACGAATTTCACTCTCTTTGGTGCGCATCTTTGCACCCGTGCGGGGGACTGCATGAATGGTGTAAGAAAAAGCGGTAAACCGGGAAGTCTTGGGAGGATGTGGTGGACGATACTCTTAAGAAAAATAAAAATTACGAGACTTGAGATCTGGAGGCAGCGTTTGAAGCAATGCAACTGAATCAAAAGAATCATGTATGGACATGTCGCAGGTTGGAGGACATTATTAAAACCAGTTTTGGAGGCATATCAACCAGAATTAAACATGCAGTAAAACCCCGCTTTTACGTCCCCGGAATTTACGTTTTCCCGTGATTTACAACATTTGCTCCCGGTCCCAAAAATATTTGCATCATTAAAATGTATTTTCATCCCGCTATTTACACTTTCAAATCCCGCCATTTACGACATTTGAAAGCAAGAAAGATGGCGGCTGGCGCACTTCAACTGGCGACTCTTCGAGCGTGATTAACGTTAAATACGGATAAAATACATGCTTAAACATGATATATGAATGCTGATTTATTTGGTTTCCTTTAAAAACACAATTATTCGTTTGATGGTAGCACATTACATCGATAGCATTGCAGTAAAGTATTTATGCCGGATATTGTAATGCTTGCGATCGGGATTCTCGTACAAAGAGCCATACCAGGGAATAGAATTCTCTTCCCTGTCCGTACTAGATGTTTAAACAGTACATTTAAATTTGTAGCGGATGTCATAAATATATTTAATTAGATGTTATTTGGCCAACTACCGCTGCCATTGTGGCGGAAAGTTAAAACGTATGTTAACTCTTGTTCTCATGCTTCGCAGCGATCTTTTTCTTATTTCGCGTAACTCACGCACTAATGCCATTCATCTTTTGTTCTTAGTTACTTCACCTTTAGTTTCATTTAATGAGCAATCGCAATGATTGGAAAATATTTTATAGCTCACCCAACACTGACGACCGTGGATAGAATTCATCGGGAAAATTGTGATTGATGTTAAAAAAAAACGGAATTGGGTGGAAATAAACCTGTCAGCTGAACGAAGAATGGAGCGTGATAAATATAACCAACCAATTTTAGGATCCATGATTCAATTTAGAACGGAATTGACGAAATTGAGGGATCCTGGAGAGGAAATGGGCGTGACCATCTTGACCTTGAAGTAAGTAAATGAGAGCTCTGTTCTTCGCCGACACTTCAAGAAGAGAACTTCGCGAAAAGGGATCGAAGAGGGAATGGCTCGCAGAAGAAGAGTTCTATTATTGGCGGCCTGGAGAGATAAACAAGACGCGGCTCTCAACGGCCGAACAGCCTTCCTTCACCAGGATACCCCAAGGGGGCGGGGGGGGCAGAAATCGACTAGAATTAAATTTCTAACACCCTGCAATGTGTAAAAAGGCCCTCCGGGATTAAAATGGAATATGACGACAAGCAGAGGAGAATATATAACTACCTCATGATCTCACGCTTCCAGGAAATACACTTCGAGTTGCACGAATAAAAGGAATCATTGTAATGCCTGTAGCTCACGGTAAAATTTTCGGTAAAACGTTTTATAAAATCGACTAATTTTATAAAAAAGAGCTTGCTAACGGACAAAAACCGTTTTATAAAACCTAGTTTTATAAAACGTTTTACGGAAAAGGACAGGTTCTATTTCCATAAAACCGTTTTATGCAACAACCAATAAGACATTCCGCTCATCGCGTTGATAATAATCTCGTATCCATGGGAAGCCAAACAAGGAAAACGTAAACAAACATGGCTGGAAGTTCATGGAACGTTGAGGCAGTATCCTTTTTGTTGTTAGAGGAATGCGTTAGAGAGCCTTAGCACCGTTGAGTGTGATCAGAAAGTAAGTAAATTAACAATAAATATAGTTATTAACCAAACAGTCATCCAAAAGAGAGTGCATTTATCACTTCGTGTTCGCAAAGCGTCTCATAGATGGCAGGAAATTGCGGTTTTATGAACAGTTTTACCGTGAGCAAGCAAGTACGTTTTACGTACGATTCATAAAACTTTCAATAAAAATTTTTATAAAACTGTTTTATGGAAACTTTTACCGTGAACAACAGGCATTAGATTGCTGAACAAAAGTTACGATTTAAAAAGGGAACTTTGGCGAAAAAAACTCTTTTCAATTTTCCTGAGAAAAAATTTTAATGCGGCCGAATTCGATGCTCACATCTTGCCTTGATAACGATGTATAATACAATGGCAGTCAAATCAAAGACGTTTGTTGCCACAATTACGAATCAGAGAAAAGGTGGAACAAAATTAACAAAAAACGACGATAACACCAAAAGACAAAAAGAACAGCAAACAGCGCTATGGGCATGTATCAGCCTCTTCAGGATATTCTGTATCTTTCTTTGACATTAAAGAAAAATCATGTGAATGCACACCGGAGCAGTGGTCTCATCAAATATTCATCGCAGTAGAAAACAAGAAATAGTTTTTCTTTCGTCAAGTATACGTTTCACCACAGCAGTCCTGAGACACTATTTTTATGATAAATCTGCTACTGCTAATATTTGAAATTAAGCCTCAAAACAAGTAATATTTATGAAAACTGCAAGAAAATGAAAATAGTTATAAATTATGTATACCTATTAACTTGATGGTATTCCCGATTTCAAAATAAATAACTTTGGGAAACTATTAAGGCATACCAAAGGAAAGGTTGAGGTAGCGTAAATATGTGAAAACAAGGCACAATAAAACACCGCTTGCCATATTCATTATAAAATCCTAGATTCTCAAGAGAATCGAATTACCAGAAGTCAAAGGTAGCCCATTCTTAAAAGTTGAACATTGAAATTAAAAACACTGTAGGAAAAGGTTGGAATTACCATTAATATTTGGCAAAATTGCATTCACTCTTAAAGTATAAATAACGCTCCATCAAATAGAATACGTGCTCTTCATACAATGCATATGGTAAAGAGCTGAATATGAACTTGTCAAAAGAAAAGTTTCGTAAGGATATACAGTGAGCGCTATCAAAATTTTAAAACAGTTCGTAAGAAAAAATGGACTAGATACTTTAGTTATCAACACCATTATTATATGATTTTTTTATGTAATACCCAGCCAGCCTTGACTGTTGTACTTTATTGAGGATTTAACTGTGTATGAGTTTACCATACTATTATGTTTGTCATGTTGGGTGAACAATAAACTTATTAAATAAATATATTATTCCAGTGGCCAATAAAATGCTTCATCATTCGAGTGCGCTGAAGTGCGTTTAAATGTATTCCGACCTGCGCTTACTTTTTGAACATTTGAACGAAAAGATCCCCGTACTCTTCCCGCGTTCTTGATTGCGCTTAACACATTAACACACATTAATTTCTTAACAGTTCCCGAAGTTATCCTATCAAGGAAAGTAGGGCACGCTGGGATTAAAACTTATCCCCTGCCACGTGCAATTGAGGATGCTATCAGGGTACTCGGTAGATGCATTGCTGAAATAATACTAAACCTTTGAAAACCTGCAGTTAATTAGAGCCCAGTTAATGGGTATTTCCAGTGGCCAATTAAGAGGGTGCCTTTCAATCGTGAGCAGGAATTGCTAACTGCGGGTGATCACTTTACGAGGTGCAATTTTTCGTGATTTCCGAAAGGAAAAATTGCAAATTGCCGGTTGCGGTACTCAAACAACTGGCGACTCAAAGGTCAAGGGTTCTTATTTCGTCTCTTACACGAACCTTGCGTTTGTCTTAACGATTGAGGCATCTGTTTTAACCCAAATAGGTACGGAGGCTACACGCTAGGCTTAGATTGCTTGAGAAATTAAGTACAGATGTGTTTCAGTGTGATACGGAGAATATCATTTTGAAGCCGCACTACATCTCTTAAGTCCGACAGCAAAGATAAAATAAGAGAAATACATTTCGGAACAGATAGGTACAAAAATTCGTTTATCCCACAAATAATAAGTGACCGTAATAAAAACTGAGATCCACTGAGAACACTGCCGAAATACTCTTCACCTTTTCACCTCCCTATAACATTCTCCTTCACACATTTCTGTTGGAATAAAAATTGTGGAGCCCCGAGTTTGCAGCCTGATAGCTAATGAACAAATGAACATTTATGAAAACAGTTAAACCAAATTTTGGCGTATTTAATTTTTACTTCACTCATATAAGCAAAAAATATATTTGATTATTTCTTATATTTTTTTACGGCACCGAGAATTAAAAAAAGTACCAGTTTTTTTGACGCCTTTCAACCAAGCCTCCACTTTGAAAATGTGTAGCTTAAGAACTTATCATTCGATCATAACCAAACTCTAACACAAGTTGGAAACAAAGATTTTCGTATGTACTTCAAAGTTTCAAATTTTTATTTTTATCCAAAAAAAGTTGTTATCGAATAACTAAATGTAGGTATTTTTATTATTGACCGAAATGTCGCACAAAAGCGAGATTGGTCGCGTTGTGGAGCGCAAAAGATGAAATACTCACTGATATCATTCTCTCTGTTATAGTCAAAACAGTGTAGTAATTGAGATTGAAATTGAAAACAGTCTTTATTGTTCTGAGACTTTAAGTCCCCTGGAACATTGAAATATTATTACATGCCACAACAAATGGGGCCAATGGTGACAGCAATACATACAAATTTCATTAAGGAACACCACATATAAACCAACAATAATCAATGAATAAGAGAATAAATAACATGTGAAAATTAGGGTAACAGTGCACAGATTTAAGATCACACATTAAGGATTGAGAAATTAAAACAGGCAGCATAGACTATCAATCGCATAGCTTACACATGTGGCATTAAGAATAATGGAATATAAAGTAATAGACACAACATCAAACAGTATGATAAGAAAAGAGCATGACGAATCTCAATCAACATTGCAATGCAAGGATATGAAATCAAATTTCAAGAATTGATCATATCGATTAGATATATGAGAAGATTAAGTTAAGTTACACGACTGATCAGTCATATTTCTCTTGAACATCATTGATTGACGTGTGGTAGTGCCCTAACACCCCCTTCCACACGCCCATGTGGTGGCTCGCAGGGTATTATGTAGATGTAGAAATAATACCAAATTCACCTCCGTTTAATGCACAATTTTCTTACCCCTGGAAGAAAATCTCACGTCGACAAATACGGGGAGCAATTGAGTGGGATGGGTGAGGGTGAACGACAGCAGTGATTTTAAGAGGTTACCAGCCCTGACAATACGATAAGTATTAGGATGTATCGGCTGCGATATTTATATTTGACGGCTGTAGTAGTCACTTACTCATGTACAATGTCCATTGGAAGACGTCTTCCAAACAGATGGAGGATAATGCGAAGAGTGAATTCGAAAAGATTCTGATTATTTAAACTTTGGAGTTGGTTACATTGGATTTTTCTATCAGCTGTAGCAAAATGTGAAGACAGACAGATGCGAAGAATTTTCACGTCGCGGAGGAAATTAGAGTAATTCAGTAATTCTCAATCCTTTTTGCTCAATTTCCCTTTCACTATAATCCAGAATATAATTCCCCCTTCACGATATAAATTATAAAATAATAATTTAATTACGCAAGTGTAAATAATGTGAATACATAAGAATCGATTTTAATTTGTGGAACTCAATTAAGTCGATTGAATTCCACAAAATAAGTAAAATTATATCTGGACCGGGAATCAACCCACGGACCTTTGGCTTGCCGGGCCAACGCTCAGACCACTACGCGACCCAAGCTTAATAAGAACTAAGATATTACAATTTTCCACATAAAAATGTTTTTAATCGACCTGGGTTTCGATGCACTGCATCATCATCAGGACCTGATGATGATGCAATGCATCGAAACCCGGGTCGATTAAAACTTTATCTGTGGAAAATTGTAATATCTTAGTTCTTATTATGTTCATATTCTACAACATGTCGCCAGATTCCTCCCTTTTTAACACGCTTTTTTATACCCAAGCTTCCTAATTCCGGTGGCAATTTAGGAGGATACAAGGGGACTGGATGTTAAGGCAATTTCTCCGTTATTCCATCGCCGTATTTAGCGGCATGCTTGAATATCTCAATCGTGGCCTAGCACGGCATAAGTGCTGGTATAGGATGCAGGTGCATGGATTGTGGCTTCCTTGTAGTTCGTCGCTCCCTTCTGTTGCCATCTTTGAAGGACCGCTAGGGGTTAACATCCAGTTCCCATGTATCCTCCTAAATTGCCAATAAAATAAGAAAGCCTGGGTAGCTTAGTGGTCTGCGAATTGGCCCGAAGAGCCAAAGGTCCGCGGTTTCATTCGCTGTCCAGGCAAATATTTTCCCGTAACAATGTCTCCGTTATATCATCGCCGGCAGGCATGAATATCTACAACAACTTTACTGCTTTTTCCAATTATTGCGATTGCACAAATGATGTGGTACGCAGTCACGGGTGCGAAGATATACACCATAGACGGTGAAATTCGCCATGTAAAAAATCATTTGACTTGACCGGGATTCGAACCCGGGGCGATCCGGGTTCAAATCCCGGTCGAGTCAAATGACATTTTCATGGCGAATTTCACAGCCTTCGGTTCATAACTTTACTGCTGTTACTTCATCTACGGGAGCGTCACATTTTGCGAAATGGTGATCACAACAACTCCGCAAACCACCCAAAACTCTCCAAAGGGTTTTAATCTCCACTGGCTGATAACCCCTGGTCTAGAGGAAGGGGGGAGGGGGCAAAGGACGTAGAGGGGAAGGTTAGCAGATGAAGCGACACAAGTATTTACCTTTGAAAGCCATCATTGAACGAAGACCAACATCTGGGTTTTATAGATATGTTGGCAGAATATGCCGTAAGTGTGGAGAAGTGTGTGAAATTTATTCTAAATGTGTTCACCTCAAAGCCACTTAGCCAACCATTTGCAACTCCGCACTAATTCAAGTAGGTTACTTAAGGTGGCTGGAGCGGTAATCGTAAGTCGTTGAAGACACATTCTAATAAATTTTCAAATAAGTCGAAAAAAAATATTCTCGGACCACATTTCACAATAGTAGACCTTTTTTATACGTTGAATATCACCATACATGCAGTAATGTATGTGGTGCAAGAGTTATATTTAAAATTTTCACCTTAATTAAAGCATTGTTTTGACTTGGATTTTCGGCGCGAAATTCGAAATTTACGAGAAAATCATATCTAAATACGCTTTTCTTTCACGGCATGATACCTTGATAATTGTTAGCAGCTATTATAATAATATGAAACTTATTTTTTCGCATTGAAGAGAAAATCTGTACATAAGTAATCGAATTGTTTCAATATATATGACGTGAACCATAAGAGTACTTGTTAAAATATCATTGAATTTCTAGGAAACCAAATTGGTAGCATGCAGTTTTTTTCACTTTTATCGTTAGATATTACTAATAAGGACACGTATGCAAAGTTTCACGATAATCTGTATACAAACAAAAATCGATCCAGCGACCTTAAGGTCGTTTGAGCGAGATAGTTCCCGAGTCATAATGGAGACCATATTCGATTTGTTATTTTTTTTATTTTAGCGTCCGTAAGAAGTATGAAGTAAATATTTTAATATAAACACTGCAAAAATATATTTATATACAACAAAAAATCTCAGTAATCAAATAAATATATTTACATAAGTAGATTCTTGTGACTTGACGGTGAAATCGTCTTCACAAAAAAAAGGACATTTTTGTGATTCTGTAAAAATACTGCGGTGAGTAATTGATGATTTTTTATAAATACTTGAGAAAACTAACACACAACGTTAGTTTTTTGACGAAATCTAGACGTTATAAATTCCTAATTTTTTTCAATATTTTCCCTCTGGAGCGAACAGCCGTAATCTATCCCATGTAAAATATTTTATATGTGTTTTTAGGCAAATCACTCGAGACGTAGTTCGACAAGGGGTTGATATTTTGATAGCATTGGAAAGATGTGAGTTTTATCTCTAAAATGAAAACAAATGTATCAAATTATAGATGAAGTTAAATATATATTTCGCTCAAACTACCTTAAGGGGATAATATTTGCGTTTTGGATGACTCTCAGACGTTGGGTTAGTATACTACATAGCACCACGTTAACTTTCCTGCTGCTTACATTTACAGAGGAAACGAATCTTCGCAGCCCATAGTGTCCTGGAAACGTGGAATGCCCTTAAACCCATTCCTCCAAAATGATTGTTTTTTTTGCAATAGACGCTTCCAGAGTAAAAATAGTCCACCACGCGTCCTGCACGAGAGTCCTTTGACCGCAACTGTTTTCAATTTCATTTCTCATCGCTGAGTTACCTCCAAGCGTTCCGTGGCGTAAAAATTCATTAGCCGAGCACCAAGTCCCTCTTAGATAATGACTTTTCTTCCGTCCTTCCCCATTAATCTGGTACAACCGTTCACTCAACAATGAACTGTTCTCTCAACCGTTACTACCGCTTTCTGTTCATCCACCCCCACAAAATTTAATTGGCTTCTATCAGACGGCACTACTTCGTGATGTGCCTTTGTTTTCCCCCTTCGTCATCATCAGCAGTCATCTATTCCAAGATTGGTTTGTGGCAGCTCTCCACTCTACTTCACTCCCATCTTAGGTAACAGAATTAGTCCTTCATAATTCATTGGATTGCCATCCCTTAGGTACTCCTTTGTTTTCAAGATGCTCAAATGTCTCAGGATGTTACAAGGCATAAAATTCTCCAATGGCCGTAATAAATTGGCACCACTCGTCAAAAATACGCCACAATTGCTGTGTTGGTTTGCGGGAAAAACTGGGAGGAAATCCACGCCAGTGACCAACCACAACCTCTCGACCAGAAAAACCCCTGTGGTGGTTTACGGGAATGTTACTTCCTCGCCAGTGACAACCTCTCAGGATGTGTCCAAGAAGTTTGTATCTCCCACTTCGCTGAGTTTTCACTGAGCACATTTCCGACCATGCTCATCGTATAACTTCTTCCTCGACTCTTTCTTCGATTTCCGTAAATGCTGGTATGAGCTACGCTTGCCTTCAGCTCTTTCTTTTTAAATAACAAAAAAATAATTTGTTACAAAATGAAACATTAAATGCAATTAGGACAATTGAAGGCATCAGAGTCGAAGTAATACAAGTAACAAAAACACTAAAACTGATAAAAGTGCATAGGTTCTAAGTTGGTAGCGTCGGGTAGCTACAGGAAAAGTAATATAAGTGTTCAACCGTATGGCGCTGCGATCTAGCCGCCGAACACTTAAGCTACTTTGCTTTTTATCATTTCTTACTGGAGTAAAGTGATACAGGTGACACTGGACGATGGGAAGATTTTCGGATGAAAAAGTAAAAGAGAGGTGCTATGTCGCACTCGTCCGGTCACACCTTGAATATGCAGCGAGCATATGGGATCCGGTGCAGAAAGACTTAATTCGGGATCTTAATAAAATACAAAGGAAAGCTGCGCGATTCGTCAACAACTGCTACGGGCGTACAGACAGCGTTACACAGATGTTAAACGAATTAGGCTGGGAGCCGCTAGAGACTCGGAGGCTGCGCGCTAGGCTTAGATTACTTGAGCAATTGAAATAGATATCTTTAAAAGCGACACGGAGAACATCATATTAGAACCCCATTATATTTCCAGGTCCGGCAGAAACGATAAATTAAGAGAGATATTTTGCCGAACGGATAGGTATGGGAATTCGTTTTTCCCCCGAACAATAAGGGACTTCAATAAATGCTAGGCGTAATTTCATTAGAGCGTTTCCTTTTTATATGTAAACGACTGGTGTCCTAACACCCCCCGCCACACGCCTATTGAGGCGGCTTGCGGGGTAGCATGTAGATGTAGATGTTTGTTACTTGTATTACTTTGACTCTCAGACCCTCAATTAAGAGTTTTGTGGGCATCAATTCTGATTAGTCCCTGATATTTTCTCAAGAAGTCCTAATTCCTCAAATTCATCTTTTCATCAATTTTTTGTTTTTGCAGTCGCGGAGGCTCACTTTTGAGCGGTCACAGATTCGTGGTTTGCCATTCTTTACATCGTGATGTTAGAGGTCTTTCTCAATAAATTAAGTCGGGAATCTGTAGTATTTACTTATATCTCATTTTCAAAACAGTTTTTTAAGTACCCTACAAACGTATTTCGGATAATTTGAGCGAAAAATAGGTTTATTTTTGCTCCGGTGGCGTTAGTTTTCATGTACAATTTATGTGCAGTTGTTTGTGTCGAAACTCGTCGTCCATTAAGCATACACAAAGTTATCCTGGAGGATTTCAACTTAGTAAGATAGCCAGATTAATTACCAACTAAGTTTTTTCGCTGATTGTGAGAGGTACGGATTTCATCACTCTTATCGAAGTCATAATTTGGCTAGAAGACTGTGATGACATTGATAGTGTTTTGTGAAAACATGGAATTATGCCCACTTGTCGGTGGTTTTCAAGATTGTCGGAGTTCTAAAAAAAAAGAATCTCAGCAAAGAAAGGAATCTTATTATAAAAGAAAGGTGAGTGGTTTTTTCATTAATTATGTTCCTATTGCAGATTTATTGTGGAGTCTTCATGCAAGCATTTTAATGCTGGAGACAGTAATCTGTTGCCTCTCAATTCGTGGAAGTGGATAACGTTTTAAAACTGAAGAAAACAAATCATATCATATCTTTGTACCATGAGAAAAATGTGATAATGCTAACATTTAACAGAATGAACCAGTGATTTATTTCAAATCGTTCTTAATTTGGCCAATTTTATTGTAATTCCAATGAATTCTATCAATTATCCTTAATATTATTTTAGTTTTCACCTCGTCTCTCGAAGTTATTCTCCTCCCGACCATGTGTAATTCTCGCATTTAAAGCATTTCTATGTCCTTCTTATAAATCAATATTTTTTCCTTGGAGGAAGTTAATTTGACGTAATATTCTTAGAGTTCATTATACAATTGCTGGACTAGATATTTACTGACACTATCCCTTACCGAATTTTCTTAGAACTCATACGCATTAAAGATACATTGCCTGTGAAATTTTCAATGCAGTGTTTGCTAGCATTTTTAATCTTGTTTTTTTTAATATAAAATTTTTTTAATAAAAAATATTTTTAAAAAAATAATTTTTAATAATACAAAACGTTCTTTATTATGTGGAAGGAAGACATGGTGAAAGTAGGAAGTGTACTTTCGTGTATTTCAGAAAAATGTGCGAAGCTATAAGACGTTTATTTTTGTTACATATGATGTGGATTTGTCAGAATAAATCATAAGACCTGTAAATTAAGTGGATCTCCTAACAAAATAGAATATGAAGTGGTTACAACAGGCTAGCTGCTTAATAGAGAGAGTGCTAAATATATGGTTGATAGTCAAGCTTGGTGACGGGGTAACGTAATCAGAAAATTAGAAGAATATGTTGTTTTTTTGTCAATAAAGCCGCATCAGTATATTTAGCAAGTATTTGGAACCCATTAGAGAAGATGCTGGTAAAAAAGAGAAACGCTTCAATAAAACGACAATATTTAAAAAGAGCAACGAGAAAAAGTAAAGTTTATCCAAGTTATTGGATGAATAAGTGTGCGAGTCCCTCCCAAAAAGAAGTCATCCTTGAGTAGAAACTCGTGTTAATGAAATAGGCACAACCCGAATCCTTTCAGCAAGAAGACATGTTCTCTGGGGCCTGATTCTGATGCTTTCCCGATGCTCAACTTTTCCACCAAAACGTCATTAGTTTCCACCAAAACGTCATGACTTTCCGACACTACGTCATCAAGTTCCACCTTCCACCAGAGGATCGTTCACTACATCGTTCAATGACTGGTGGAAAGTCAAGCTTCCCTTCCACCCGTCATCCACTTGGTGGAACAGCGCTAGTGTCGTGGTGGAAACTTTCCGACGGAAGTAAGCGTGCGGAAGGTAGACATTTTTTTGTTCGCGGTTTCGAGGTAAGTTGGAAATCGGCATAAGTTTGTGATGTTCGGCTCTCCAGGGCAGCCGTTCATTGAACGGATCAAGAGTCGTTCAATGAACGAATGGTGGAACTTCCCACCAGTCAATGACTGGTGGAAGATCAGAATCGGGCCCCTGGTGTTTTATGGGCTAACCTTGACGTTCATTCTCCGTCGCTGCAAAATGTCAATGGTCGTTCCTTTGATCACACGCAGACTAACCAAGTAGAGAAGTCCTCAGCTGAGGAAGTTGTCTCCGCAGCAACACCTTGGCGCTTCATTCATGTCTGACTTCAGTAAGGCAATCGATACCGCCTCTGTTATTTACGATAGCTTGAACAAGCCTATGATTAGGTGTCATCTCTCTGGCTGAAATTATTTGCATCCCCGGGATTTTTTTCGCAACTGAGTATAAGTCCTCGAAAGATGAATAATATATGCTCAGTCTTCTTATCTCACTCACTCACTCAGTGTGTCTCAACTAGAAGGTTGGTTTTGGTGGGTGAGAGTAGAGCTCACCTCCCGTACTTAAGGAAGTCATAGGTGTGTGAAATTCACACATTCAGGGTAGGGGGGGCCAGTTACTTTCCCTGTGCCTTTCCACAAAGTTCTGGCAATCAGACAGTCGCAACTCTAGTATTTTCGGATGAGGTGTCTAGAGATGTATCACCCAGGGGGGTTATTTTGTAATCTCATCTTTTTAATGACTTTGCGGGAAGGTGGAAGATCCGTTTCGCTTTCTAAATGATCGACTCACGACCTCCCAAGGTCCGATGGTGGTTCCATTTCATATTTCTTACGACAGGTGAGATGTAACTAATGAAAGGCGGAGACAAATGAAACGGATCAAGAGCCGAAAGATACGGATCAAGAGTCGAAAGAGCGGGTGAGTCAAATAAAAGACTTGCGGGGGGGTTATTTTGTAATCTCACCTTTTCAATGACTCTTTGTGGGAAGGCGGGAGACCCGTTTCGCTTTCTTAATGATCGGCTCACGATCGGCCAAGGTCCGATGGTGGCTCCATTTTACGTTCCTAACGACAGGTGAGATGCAACTAATGAAATGCGGAGCCAAATGAAATGGATGAAGAGTCGAAAGATACGGATCAAGATTTGAAAGAGCGGATTAATCACATAAATAGATCGGCAGTTCACCGCCTGGGAGCCGAAGATGGGCACGCTGCCTGGGTGGCGGAGTGGAAATACGAAAAATGACGTAATTTTCCGTATTTTATGACGTATTCTCACATAAATGGGATTACAAAATAACCCTCCACCCTTCCCCCCCCTCACCTCCCCCCCCTCACCGTGTCTGACGTCACAACAATCGACTGAAGAGGACCCAAACGCCATTCATTGAGCACATACAGCGCACAATCTCAGAGCTCGAAGGCTGTTTTATCAACAATCCTTGACGACCCTCCGCCGTTGCCATTTAGTGCTTATGCCCTTGCCTTAACCGTTTTTTCTCACTCACCACATCAACTGCTTCAATGCGCTAAAGTGAAACGGAACGGTCGATTGTGAGGTAATGGTGGGGTAAAGTGTTGTCGGAGGGAAACGGCTGCAGCCGCAACTGTTTCGGTCAGACAACGGATTCAAATAACTGCTGCAAACAATAGGTTAGTTTCATGATCGTGCCACAGCCGCGCCGTTGCGCTCTGTGCTTTGCAGCGGCAAATGGTGAGGCTGAAGCTGACGGTTTCGTCTTCTATTATGTTCCAGTTGTCCTGCACGTGTGGCTGCATTGCTGTCATAAGCTACAATTTGTTGGATTTGAATCTGTTGCAGACGGTTGCTGGTTTATTCAGCTAACACATATCCTCCCATCGTTGCAGATAGAACTATAACTCTGAAGTATGTACCTATTTTTCATGAACCCAAATGAAATTGTTACTTTATTTAAGTGGAATATTTCTTATGGCATAGAATACAGAACTGCGAGCCATGTTCTGACAGTGCCGATCGATCGCATGTTGTTTTTTGTGCATCTAGCTGTTGTCCACAACAGGGTGTTTCGCGGAACTGTTTCGTTTTGAAACTGTTTTGGTTGCGAAACAGTTGCAACGAAACTTTTGTGTTCTTTTAGTGCCACCTATATAGTGAGGTGGCGTATCTAAGAGGTTTATGCGTGAAACGGAACACATACGTGCGAACGCACGTCGATTGGTTACGTAGGCACGCGCGATTGCAGCGTGAACGTAGCACAAAGATCAGCGGATGCGGAAGGGAAACTTATAAAAGGCCTTACCCCGAGATATCCCGATGCCACATAGAGACCCTTACCCACGGACGAACGGGGGTTTCAGAGAGGGGGAGATGTGAAGGGATTAGCATTCAGGGTTAGGAGGGGGGCAGCTGCGGCCCCTGCCACCCCCCTTCATCGATACCCTGTGTGCCTGACACGGCATGAGGACGCAGAAACCCTCGGACAGCCAGCTCGCACCCCAAAAACACATGCGCTCTCGTACATATCCATCCATCTATTGAGAAGCGGAGACCACCCTTGCATAAATGAACACACATCTCAATCCGGAATCTGCGTGGACCGTATCTCCAGAGGAAGCAAACGCAGCGGAAATTAAGGCGCGCATAACTACACTAACATAAAAATAAAACTATTTTTATACTCTCTTACACATGGAAAGTGCGGGTGAAAATTAATCTTAAGACATACTCCAATTTACAATTGTTTTATTAAAAAGATCAACATACACTTTTAAAAACATTTTCAGCGAAGATGAAAATAGTCCCATTTTCTGCGGAAAATTTTAAATCATACTCCACTAGAAGTAAGTCGTATTTTAAGCTCAGGAAAGAGCGCTTGAAGTAGGAGCGTCTGAAGAAATTACAACTTAGCTGTTTCCACATGAGGTTTTATTGTTACCGACCATGGTTTCGTTACAGAGTAACATTATCAAGGTGTTACTCTGTAATGAAACCATGGTCGGTAACAATAAAACCTCATGTGGAAACAGCCAAGTTGTAATTTCTTCAGACGCTCCTACTATGAAGGATTTCCACGAAGTCACGCCCGCCACCATTACTCAGGAAAGAAGTTGGTGTTGTAAAATACACACTCATCAGTATAAATGCGGGGATTTGAAACTGAAATCTACTCTTCATAACTTTCGGCAAGTATTTCTTGCGTGTGGATGCACTTCAGCAACCGAATTTGTACCTCCAGCAACCGATGTTGGTGACTACTCACCCCCTGCCACACACCCTTGAGGTGACCTGCAGGGTATTTTGTAGATGTAGATGAATGTCTCGCCTCCATTCGCTCGCCCCGTCACTGCGTCGAACGACTATTCCATTATCTCGAAGAGAATTCGTGAGTAAGGACACGCAGAGTGCGAGATTGATTGGGATCAATAGTATCCAAATTCTGGGTCGTCGATTGAATTCGGACAGATTGGACTCTGCAGAATTCACCTGTGCGGTTGGGTGCACGACAATATTGGTATTAAAAGTAGCAGTGGTATTGATTTAGAGAATCAATAACTCCTTTAAGAGCCTTCGCTGGTACAATATCCGAGTTTCCGCTGGCAGTTATCCCTCCAAATATCCTTGCTTTATTGACCATTTTACTCCAAGTCCATACCCGGTCTAGGTATAAAGTTTAAGGGTTAGGAGTAAGAGAGGACTACCTTGTGTCAATTTCATCCAAATAAGGATATTTATTTCCCTAGTGTAACGTTTTAAATTTACTTTAATGTTCGTTTTGTTTTTGTTTTCATTTGGTGTACTTTTTGTTTATGTATGTAGTTTTTCTTTATGTATTTAACGAGGGAAGAATAGAGCACGTGAGAAGGTATATAGATATCTGAGGAGCATACTGACGGAAGATTGGAAGAATGAGGTAGATTTTAATTCAAGAATAGCTATGGGAAAGGAAGCTTTTAATAAGAAGAATGTGTTATGCAGCGGTATGGACGTAGAACTGGGGAATATACTGGTGAAATGTTATGTGTGGAGTGTTATGTTATATGGATGAGAAACGTGGACCTTGGGAAGAAGAGAGAAGGATAGGATCAATGCTTTTGAGATGTGGTTGTGGAGGAGGCTAAAAGTGAGTGAAATGGGTGGATAGAGTAATAAATGAGGAGGAGGTGATGGGAAGAGTTAGGGAGGAAAGAACACTACTGAAAACAATACAGAAGAGAAAGGGATACTGGAGTGGAGATATTTTTATAGGAAAGGGAATTTTAAATACAGCAGTCGGGGGAACAGAGGAGGGAGAAAAAGAAGAGAAAGAAGGAGGCTGAAAATGACAGACGAAGTGAAGATAAGAAGAAGGTATAAGAAAACCTCTACGGTGGGAATCTCTAACTGATCGAAGGGAGAAATACAGGTTAAATCTTTTGCGCAAGTTCGGAGCAAACAGTTTTTTGCCGGACGTTCAACATATACTGCTAGAGCCAACGTACTACGGTAGAAGCGATCACAGGAATAAAATAAAGGAAATTGATTGCAGAACCGATAGATTTAAAATGTCATTTTTCCCACGTGCGATAAAGGATCATAATAGTTGCGATAGATCAATCACATGAAACTCCCACCCTCAATAGGTAGAGGAGAATTTTCACTTGTGCTTAATAACACAAAATCATTACTAACACTTCACACCGCTTGATATGTCCTGCATTGATTTATTTTGTTTTCTGCATGAAGTAACATCTCGTATCATTCATGAATTAACAGTATTAGTAATATAAACCACTATATGTGTCTATAGGATTGTTCTGCAAGTTTGCATGTTTATTTTTGTATCACTCTCCCAGTTTCTGGTTTGACTGCGCACTGCTCTCCTGACTGCTTTTTGGTCTGCGACTAGCGACAGGGGGAGCGTGCGAGGTTCTGACTTGTGCTGGGACGAGTGCTGCATGCCTGGTGTGGAATCACCCCATGCCACACACCCTGGTGGTGGCTTGCACGGTACTTCTTAGATGTAGATGAAACCAAGGAAGAGGCCCGGGACAGGACGAATTGGAGACAGCTTTGGTGTTTTGGACCTGCCAGTAGGCAGAATACCAGTTGATGATGGTGATGTAATTATTTTAGTGAGGAAAAGTTTTATTGATTGTTGAAATGTGTTTGGTTGTTAAGGAGTTGTTGACAAAAAAAGAGTTGGAAGTGTGGAATGAAAAGGACTTGAAGCTGAAAGAGCTGCTCCTTAACAAATAGAAGCATTGCCTAATAAAAAAATGGAAAATAAGTGTTGTTTTGACGAGTAGACAAATTCCGACGCTACACTACCTACTCAAGTAACTTAATGGCTTTTCCCGATCCAGTTAATGCCTTCCTACTTCAACAGAAAACCTCGCTTTGTTTGAAAAATGTTGCTGTTACCGAGACTATGCACGGTATAATCTTTTACGGAGTCACCCGCAAGTGCACATTAGTGCGATATTCCACAGAAATCATTCGTCTTGACCGGGATTCGAACCCGGATCCCTCGATATTACGTCATGTGCTTTACTCAAAAGCGATAAAAAGAGCCAAAAGCATTCGACGCTATATCGAGGGATACGAGTTCAAGTCCCGGTCAAAGCAAATGATTTTTTCTCAACGGAATTTTGTACTCGCTTTCTTCCTTCTAGGAAATCTCTTTACTTTAGTTATCTCATGGTTCATCTTCATTGCAAATTTCAAGTTCTGATTTTCTGATGCGGCTAAATTACGACCACAATCCCACGGCGTTCTGTATACCCAACTCATGGTACGTGAAACCGACATAATCAAGCTGACATCTCGCTTTCATTCCTGCACTAGCGGGAAATACCCGGCGTTGCTAGGGATCACACTTCCTTCTTAACTCATCATATTAAGAGGAGAATCGATTGAAAAAAATGAGAAACTTCATTCTTTTGGGAATCTGATAAAATAAATTTTAACTCTCTATCTGGAGCAAAAGTAGTTTTATAAAGCAAAAAAATAAATCACTGCACAAAATCCAATGCTTAGCATTCCTAATCAGCTTAACTAAGCAAAATGAATTTTAAATGCGTATTAAAAGACCAAAATCTGGTTGTCAAGGAAATGTGCTGTTGTTGATTTCTGAGAAAAAAATATATCACTGCACAAAACCCAATGCTTAGCATCCCTAATCAGCTTAACTAAGAAAATGAATTTTAAATGCGTATTAAAAGACCAAAATCTGGTTGTCAAGGAAATATGCTGTTGTTGATTTCAGAGAAAAATGTGCATTTTTGTAGCTTAAAACGCGATTTTCAGACAAATGCGAATCGGAAAAGATATTTGATTGAAAGAATTATAAAATTACTTTATTTCAGCCATTTGATTTTTTTAAATTCCAACCCTCTATCTTGTGCGGAATTAATTTTAAAAAATAAAAAAAGAAAACCACTGCGCAAAACTCAATACGTAGCCCAGACCACAAAAGGGGAACTTATTTGGAACCTGTTGGGGCCCTGAGATATTTTTAAAATAGCGCCCAACTTTTCTAATATCTTGAACTATTATTCTACAAAATTTCAGCAAGATCGGAGGAAAACTGAAGATTTGTATAAAAGACATACAGACAAACAGACTTTCCTTTTTTATTTATAAATTTGGCGCCTATCATTTCCTAGGTACATGCAAGTTTCTAATGAGTCGTTTATCGCTCCAATGCAGCACAATTTTAAGCAACACTAACATTATCTTACCTCTCTCCACTCTGTCTAATTCTATCTTGGAATAGGTAAAAGAACCAAACAAACACATTATAATTACGCACCAGAATCGTTTCAATTAGATTACTCGTCAGTCACTGAGATTGCATCATGCCGATATCCGCCTGAGATGACATCGGAATTCTTATAGCAGCCCTCCATTAATTACTTTAAGTGAAACATTTTGCAAATAGGACTAAAAACTAATGCCTATTAAACAGTCATTGGAGTTTTTTAAGAGAAAATACGTACAATTTTAAGTAATATGTGTGTGTAATACCAATACCAAGGGTCTGACGGAATTGCGATATCTCGTATGGATTACTACTAGCGCCAATTGTTTTAATGGCGTAAATGGAAAAATAAATATGCGTGAAAAAGATAAAGATTGTATGGTTTTGCAATAAATCTTTTCTTTTTTTGAATAAATACAGTAATTACTCCATTTATTGTAAGACGTTTATTAGCGTCCATTTAAAATACGCCTGGAACCACACGAGACATCGCCATCGCAACCGTAAGTAAACAAAGAATATGGCCGAGGAAGTACACTGCGAAAACGCCAAGAGAAGGACTGGACGGCATTATTATCGCTGAAATCTGGTTCCTGAGTTTATCAGGATGCAGAATTGATTATAAAATTACCTTTTTAAGTTTCCCCTGAGAAATAAATAGGTGATTTCCCACTTAAATCTGCCAGATATTCAATTAAAGAGTATACCTGCCGTGCTGTTGCGCTGATAGTTAGCGCCTGACCGCTAGAGTGCTCTGGGTGAAATGTATAACCATGGGAGTAATGTGAGTGTCAGACCCTTGACCAATACCCTCAACCAGTTATTTCACAGCGTCTACCACACGAAAGTAAATTCGGAAGCAGACACTTCCGAAAAGAATAATTTAGTACTATCAACAGTGATTATTGAATTTATTATAATCACTAAAATATTTCTAGTTATTTTGAAGAATCACTATAGAACATAAAGTTACTTTACATAAAAGTGTTTATAGTAATCGACAAATGTAGTCATTATTAATTTACTTAATCAGGCAAGTGATTTTTATATGGGCATCTAAAGCGTCACGAGGAATGACCGACACTAGATGATCACTAGATTGGCATTGTTAAACAGCTGGGAAACATTGTAGAAATCTCCAGGCCCAGAGAAAATACAAGCTTAAGTACACTAGGAACTTTTTTATGAAGATTTTACGCAAGGGACAAAGGATAACGATTGTTAAGTTGATTAAAATCACTTCCATTTACGTTGGTGGTAGTAAGGAAGACCTTCGTTAATATTTACGGACCTACATCTTTAATATCAATTTCTTGCAAGATCTAGGAGAATTTCATTGCTAGTAGCATCATGGCCAATCATCATCACGAAGTGCATGATGCATAAGTTTACGCCGATTTGAAAAACCAGTTATGCCATGAAAAACACAAACTGGCCTTCCACACACTTATAATTTTGAAATCTTTGTATAGAAATACTCCAACAAATCAGAGTTTTTGGCGTAAAAAAGCATTTGACTAGGTCCCACAAGATAGAGTGATAAATACTAATTACGTCAGAAAGACAAGTTCTTAAGTTGATTGGAGACTAATTGTCAGACCACTAATCAATGTCAGAAGAGCTCAAAGTAACATCGGGTGTGCAACAAGGTAATGTTATCGGGTTACTTTTCTTCTTAATGTAATTTAGTGGCATGGAAATTGTGCAAATAAATTATTAAAACTTTGTGGAATATCGAAGTAGACAATGTTGTGCCTGACGTTCAACATATTTTGCTAGAGCCAACGTACTACGATAGAAGCGATCACAGGAATAACATAAGGGATATAAACTGCAGAACCGATCGATTGAAAATGTAATATTTTCCACGAACTATAAGGTATCATAATTATTGCGATAGATCAATCATATGAAACTCCATCGCTAGGTAAAGTAGACTTTTCACTTGTGTCCAATAACATCGCATCATTACTAACACTTCACCCAGTTTAAAATGTCCGGCATTCTTTTGGTATCTACATGAAGTAGTATCTCTTAGCATTCATAAATTAATAGTATTAGTAATAATAACCACTAGATGTCTCTTTAGCTGTGTACTGCATGATTGCATGTTCATTTACGTAGCACTCTCCTAGTTTCTAGTTTGACTGCGCACTGTTCTCCTGATTGGTTTTTGGTCTGTGCCTAGAGCGGCCGGGGGAACGTGCGAGGTCCCGAGTTGAACTGGGACGAGTGCTGCATGCCTGGTGTGGAATCACTCTATGTCACACACCGTAAATAGTTGCACGGTACTTCGTAGATGTATACAAAAAAGGCCCCAGTCCTGAGGAATTACCAGCCAGGATCTTGCTCTTAAGTAACGCTATACTTAGGTATTGTGTCCCAGTGATGCATGACAGAAAGCAGAGCTTTCCGAGGATGGGAAATCTGTCGAAAATCACACCGACCAGTTCAAGTGATGCACACAGCGCCGTATCCATTTCTAGAAATCTCACCTCGACCGCCAGAAGGGGATCGCTTGCACCGCACACGGCATACATCTGCCCTCGGCCGCTCAACCACCGTTAAAATGGATTTGCGTGACATACACAAGGTGAGCGGCGGGGGGTGTCAAGTCAATGGTGAATATCTTCGGCGAGCCAACGTGCACGCACGCGGCACGGGATTCCGGGGCCCTCTCCGCGGGAAGGGTGGGTCAGCGTTTCGCAACAATGGACGGTGGTGAAGGGCGCATTGTTACTGCGTTGCCCCGTCGTCGCCACCCCAACCTCCCACGGCCCGTTGGCAGGACGACGTCGTCGTCATGGCAACCGCAGGCTCTTCCCCCACTACACACCCTTGAAAGTGGGGAAGATGTGCCGTCCATCACCCTCTCCCTCGCCTGGTGGATGACGCACAGCAACGGCGGCGGCGCCCCGCTGAGTCATCCATTGTTGACGCCCCAGACTCTACGCCCCCACCGCCTAAACACCATAGCGACGCTCGCTTAGCGGGGCCTGGAATACTACCGAATCAAAACGCGTGAGGTCGGGGAGATCGTCGAAGGGAGAAAAGATTAGGAGAGGATCGAGGAACGAGGAAGGGAAATCAGATGGCCCTTTTGCCTCACTCAGGATTTGGAATGGCATTTCGAAAAGGTTTACAGATTTGAGCTGTGGACCAAACCATAACAAATAATATGCGTAGACATGAACTTCTGGAGCAAGGACGTCACTAAAAATAACACGGCGTACAAAACAGATGCGGATGCGGTTGGCGTGATGCCCAAAGTAGGTGTGGTGCCTTCCTCCCTCCCTCCGGGCTTCGGTTTGAAGCCCGGAGAAGAGGAAGATACTTATTACCGAAATTCCTTCCCCCGCTTCTTCTGTGCACTAAAAAGTTTAGAACTCCCTTCGTCCCACGAGACATCGCACTCCTTGACGACTTTCGTAATGGGAAAAGCTTTCAGACCGTCGATTAAAATTTAGACTCAATCTATTATGTAAGTTCCAAACCGGTCTATTCTCTGACGACGTTGATAATATTTTACGAAATCCGACATACTACAGTAGATCAGATCATGAGAATAAAATTAGAGAACTAGACTGCAGAACGGATAGATTTAAAATGTGATTTTTCCCTCTTAGTAGTGTAGCTCTTAGTAATAGTAGTACTCCCTAATACATGAGTACTTATCTGTTACCTAGTACTAGCAGCACGCCTTGCATGTTTTCTACATAAGTGAGTCTCTGTCTATTTGTATAGTTGCAAAATACATATATATTAACGGTCCCTCTTCATTGTGATAATATCTGTAGTGTAGTAGTGCATGCTTGTGAGGATTCGCCTCGTGACAAGCATTAGCGATTTATGCAAATGCATAATTAGTCGTTGTTACACTAACTCTAGGGTATAGTGTAATGGATGTTGCTGATTACTCACCCCCTGCCACACACCCCTGAGGTGGCTTGCAGGGTATTTTGTAGATGTAATCAAAATGCCATGTACCTGTTCAGTCATGTCCCCATTTATACTCTTATTGCATTAACAACATATCCAAATATTTACATTGCATATGGTTAAGTATCCTAGGAAGAATTAATTAGTTCAATTAGCTTCTTAAACAATGAAATTCAGTGCCAGTGATCGACAATTAATCCATGGAGATAATCTCCGCTTGGGATCTTTGTTGCCTCTTGATTGTCTACTTCAATTGGTTCACAAAAATAACCGCCATTGGGGTGACAGTGGTTGGTTATTCTTTTCAAATCGTTTAAAAATAAGTGCGTAGGCCTAGAATGGTGATGGTAAATGTCTTTCTCGGTAAATTAATACCAGTTCCATGCATGGAAGAGAGCCGTCGAAAAATGTGCTCATGTAATGGTACAGTGTAAGATGCCATCATCTTCGATAAAAATTACTATATGAAAATAATTTTACCAATATTGGAAATGAAATACAATTTTCTAATGTTTGCGTTCTAAAATGTTTTTCGTGTATCTCAAAATAAAAACGTTACTCTAAAAATTAAATTTTTTAAGAAGAAAAATTTTGACAATTTCAATTGAAATCTTGAAAAATGTAAGCAATATGCGTACATTTCAGCAGAAAATGAAATATACCAACTTTAAGTACAACTTCGAGCAGTTTTTCTTTGTAAGTATTGCTGATGCTGGATGCTTAAGCTTTTGGGGGTTTTCATGGTAACTGCAGAATGCTTGGGACAAATGTTTTGCGTTGCCATAGCTCGGTAACTAAGGAGTTGCGACCCCATGTTCACAGGACAAAAAATGCTTAAAATAACTTCACCAACCACCTCCAGAAGTTTTACACTTTTCGTATGAACACACCCTGTATATAAGATAGATTTAAAATGTCATTTTTTCCGCTTACAATAAGGGATCATAATAGTTTCGATAGTTAAATCATATGAAACTCCCACCCTCACTAGGCAGAGTAGACTTTTCACTTGTGTTTAATAACATAGCATCATTACTAATACTTCACCCCTCTTGAAATGTCCGGCAATAATTTGTTCTCTGCATGAAGTAGTATCTCTTAGCATTCATAAATTAATAGTATTAGAAATATTAAACATTAGTTGTCTCTTAAACAGTGCACTTCATATTTTCATGTTCATTTACGTAGCACTCTCCCAGCTTCTGGTTTGACTGCGCACTGTTCTGCTGTTCACCTGACTGCTTTTTGGTCTGTGCCTAGAGCGGCCGGGGGAGCGTGCGAGGTCCCGATTTGAACCGTAACGAGTGCTGCATGCCTGGTGTGGAATCACTCTATGTCACACACTCCAGTGGTAGTTTGCACGGTACTTCGTATATATAGATATAAAGTTGTTAATTACTCTGTGATAAAAGGCTTACGTTTGTAAATACTCATTTTGAACGAATCAAACAAATTTAAACAAAAAACTCGGCCGTGAAAGTTGTTATACCAACAGAATGCCACCTACCGGTAGGTTGCAAAACATTTCGCCAGCGCACATCAATCCATCCGTTCGTGTGCGCTAAAGTGCGCTGATATTCATCTACATCTACAAAATACCCTGCAAGCAACCTCAGGGGTGTGTGGCAGGGTTCGAGTAATCACCAACATGCATTACACTATACCTTAGAGTTAGTGTAACTACGACTTTTTATGCATTAGCATAAATCGCTAATGCTTTTCACGAGACGAAGCCTCACAAGCATGCACTACTACACTACAGATATTATCACAATGAAGAGGGACCGTTAATATATATGTATTTTGCAACTATACAAATAGACAGAGACTCACTTATGTAGAAAACATGCAAGGTCAGCTGCTAGTACTAGGTAACAGATAAGTATTCAAGTATTAGGGAGTACTACTACTACTAAGAGCTACACTACCCATCGACAAACCTAGATAAAAGTCTCATTGGCCGCTGCTATGGTCCCTTATAGTTCGTGGGAAAAATGACATTTTAAATCTGTCCGTTCTGCAGTCTAGTTCCCTTATTTTATTCTCATGATCTGATCTACCGTAGTATGTCGGATTTCGTACAATATTATCAACGTCGTCAGAAAATAGACCGGTTTGGAACTTACATAATAGATTGAGCCTAATTGTGTTCCGATGTGCGCTAACTTCAGCACCTTGAATGGAAACCCTCCAACGACATAAACAAGAAATAACACGACACCGGCACGACTTCATACAGCATTGCTCTAATTGTCGAAAGCACTTTCTCACGGTATCGCTTCTGTTCAATCGTCGGGGCCATTATAACTTTCTCTGGGTCTCGTCTCCACATCTGTGGACCGAACCACATTATCTGGGCTAAAAGATGTGGGGGCTAGTAAGAGACCCAGTGAACCCTCATGCCTGCACCCCTTGCCCTGCACAATATCTCTGCGTGGGCTCTCAATGAGTGTGGGAAGGACAATATCCTGCGAGACCTCCACACATCGCTCCCCAAAAAGACTTCCGAACTCCCAATCAATCAAGTTTGCCATCAGCGCCCTTTCGAAGGACACAAAGGGTAGGGTCTAGGACGCCCTCCGTCTTCATTTGTTGTGGGAGGGTGAAAAGATAGATAGGGGAAATAGGGGGGGGGAAAGGGGAGAGGAGGGTGGGGGGGTAGGTTAGCAATAAAGGGGGCCACGCGGCAGTTCCCCTTAATGGGGAAAGCGACGCCCACAGATGTCGCCACTGAGCCGATTGGGTCGAAACTGTGTCGAAATTGGGTCGACTTACCTCTGCGCACAATTCAAGATGATTCCACCGAAAAATGACTTAAATGTAATTTCATTCATACTCTGACCACTTATAGAAAAACGTGTCCACTATCTGATATGAACAGAAAAATTATACCTTACCACACTACATTTCTCGCGAATCGAACTTGAAATTACGTGGTGTTTAATGAGAGATTGAGAGAAACACGGAGAAAAATAGTATTTTTACCAGTTAATATAAATGCCATTTTCGCGAAAAACCGGGTTTAAGAGGGGAAAAACCCAATAAGTTTAATAAAAATAAAATAATGGTACATTACCACCTTATTTTTTTATTTATCAGCGAATTACTGCCGTCATTGAAGTCAAAATGCGATAATTGTTTAATGGCGCTGAAGTCGGCCTCTATGGCTGGAAAAAAGTGCTCATTTCAAATATATTCGAGGAATAACTTGCATTGTTTACACATACAGCTTAGGTTTCCAATAGGCAACGTAGGGAATCACCGAAAAATGAAATTTTTTAACCAAATAAACAAAAATGTGGAATTTTAGTAATTGTTTTGACTCATGCAGTCACGGCGGAGCCTCCTTTAAGTATCGGTCCGTGGCATACGATGCATTTCACTGCACAATATGAGCAAAGTAGCCACTATTCGGAAAGTGTAATTTCATCCTCCTACTGAAACCATGCGCGCTAAGGTTTCATTGCCAAAGGCTGATGAACAACATCACATTTATTGGGTAAACGAGTTGGCTGGAATTAAAATATACAAATCAATACAAGATAAGAAATAAAAAGAAATAAAAATACAAAATTACAATGGAATACTGACTCCCCAGTAATCCAGTCAAATCGGTATATTTTTCTGTCTTCTATTAATGACCCAGAATGAGTATAAAGACCCCAAGTGCTCCCAATGCTGAACCTCATATTTATGAATATACATATGGATCCTAAACTTACCCCGAGTGGGTGTTGCCAAACATTCCGCATGCACCGAAAAATCAGGACCAAGCAGATTGTAGCGCCGCCACTCTAGAGAAGGTGGTTCTAAAAAGGAAAGGCCGTGATTCAAATGGAGATACTGGAAATAAAGGTACCGGAATTGGCTTCCCAATTAAACCGGCCATTTTTGACACAGGAACGGAACCATGCCGATTCCAGCGCCACGTATCTTTTGCGGAAAGCCAGGCAACACTGCTGCCCGTACAGTTGTGCCGAAGATTTAGATCCATAAGTATATTCATGCTCATATTCTTCAAGTGTTTGCGCCCTAAAAGAGGTTTTAACAGGAATTCCGACTAGTATCCTATGGGAAAATAGAAAAACGGAAATTAATTTTTCTATCCGGGTTTTCAAGTTTCACCCGAGTACCTGGGTTTTCGTGATTTCCTCGGTTGCCGTTTGGTTTGACGGGCAAATAATTTTCATCAAGGAATGGTTAGTCATTGAGCTGGTGGTCAGAATTATGGATTTGACTCCTTAATCGTAATTCTAATGTCACTATGGATATAATTCCTGACTACCATTCTTGTCCTTATTAAGTGGGTAGTACTACGTAACAGTGAATTAAGAAAATCAACTTTGAAATTCAACCAAGTATGTCACATACTATAATTTTGTTTTAAACATGAAAAAGGAAAGAAAGTAAGAGAAAATAGGATTACGGGAAGGATGAGCTTTGTTCCACAAGATCGTCAACGGGAGACTCCAGCCAAGAGCAACGCCAGGGGGCTTATTCTCTAACTCGAAGCATCGGAGCTTTCTGGGGAAAAGATGCTTCAATAAGCTACTTGCTCCCATCGGTATTCTCTATCATGGATGCTACCGGTGAAAGAGCAAGCAGAAGCTACCGGTAGCATATTAGGCTCCCACCCATATTTTGTAATCTACTTCCGTAGCCCCAATAAGCTCCCACGGTAGCCTAACGAAGCGCGGCCTCCGAATACCCTACTTAAATATTGGTCATTTTATTACGCTTATCTATCTATAATTATTCAACTCACGGGTATGTTTCTTACATTTATTAAATGCGCATTCTTTGCACTTTCACTGGGTTACTTCGTCATTTTCGCCATTATCGGAATTTTTCACAAAAAAGATATTAACTGGAGTGACGGAAAGCCATATTTACCTTCGGTGAGTAACGTGATTCCAGCCCACAATGGGATACTTAGTGGGCCGTTATAACGTGTATCACCTTCGCATTTCTTTTGAAAGTTTCATCTTCGTATAATATTCAAATGATTTGAAGCAACGAGCAATCAACGAAAGCAAATAGCACGAATGATATTGAACCATATCATCGACATGAACCCTAATTCCCGAATATATTTACGAACAATCATATTTCAAGTGATCAAAACAGCCAAGATGGACGTTGTGCGTTCATATTCACGACATTGTTCACGAGATTATGTTAGCAAAAATAAAACATTTTAGAATATTGCTCGCATAGTTTTTAATGCGTGGAATTTTTCGCTAAAAACGATGCACATACATCTTCACCGCCTAAATCGGCCTTAAAACAGGTTTCACCAGTTTTATCCACGGAAAAACATTGTGACGAGCTTTCCCATTGGTTCTAAAAATGACGTCACCAGAAATGAAGTTTCCGCGGATTTGGTTTAAAAAGATTCTCATACCCGCCTTTCGCCAAACCTCTCTCCACTTCCTATTACGTTCTTGAGAAAGCTCCCGCGAGTTAGAGAATACGGTTGGAAGCCAATTTTGGTAGCTTATTCGAAGCTACGGCATCGGTAGCTTCGAGATAGAGAATAAGCCCCCAGGTAGCGGAGAAGTTCCGAAACTCTCTACCGAGGATACTGAGGATATCGTGTTGATGACGAGTGCAAGGAATAAAATTTCTATTCCCTGACGAGTGTGTGGCCACGTTGAAAGTTGCAAGTGATATTCGGATTTATTTGATAAGTTTCCTTTATCTATACTTTATATTTAGAGTCGTAATTCGTGGCTTTGTCATTTATTTGTCAAAAGGGTAGTTAATTTTTAGAATACGTAGCGATACATAGCTTTGGCTCATACTTAATACTCCGACACGCAAATTTCGCTCACAGCTCACTGTTGTTTAACCGCTGTAAACTCTCGATTTTGGTCATGAATAAGGCACAGTTATACTCAGTGTGTCGGCCATTTTGAAAATTGACGTCATCGACTCCAGCGCCGACATCGGTGATTTGAGTTTCCTAAAGGATATGAATTGAAAATGCGATGTATCTAATATAAACTCGAATAAATATAGGGGGCTTTCCAATTGCCTTGAGCAGATTAGCGCACATCGCAACAGATGGGAACACACGAGCGCACGTTGAAACGGACAATTGGAACGCATCTGCGCTGATGTGTTTCCAAGATGGCGGAACAATCACGGTATATTTGAATTGATTATATTAAGTGGGCTTAAAATTACAATTAGATGAAATGAGAGGCATTACTGATGTATGAAAACGTGTAAACAATGTATAAATGGCTGGCAGAACATATAATCATGGTACCTTAAGACAGTCCTGTTTCCACTGCAACATTCATTTCCCCGCCATCACAAGTTTCGTCTGCTAGCGCATATGCAACAGAGGTCCCGATGTGTTTCCATCTGCGCTGCGCTAATGACGTCACAGCGACAATTGGAAAGCCCCAAAACCGAAACAGTTTGCAACAGATCAGCGCAGATGCACAATTGGAAAGCCCCCATAATTAGATGTATTTATAAACATCAGTTGCAGGTATTAAATGTCCAAACAAGTGCGCGGCCTTAGCTTCGAAACCCCATCCACCTGGGCTTTCGAACCATTATGAAACACTTCGAATTTTTAACTTTCCCCGAGTATCCATATTTACTAACTATATCCGGGTATCCGATTTTTGAGCTCTTACCGCTTACTCAGGTTCTCGATTTTTAGGCCGAAGTTGCATGCTTTTACCACTCAATGCATTGTGTTCAAGGACCAATTGAGTCTACACCGGATGTGTACACAGAATGTACGTAAACATACAGTGTATGTTCACACCGTAAAGAATAACAAATAATGTGAGCAACAAAGTATATCAGGCTAGGATTTAAGGACCTCATTTATTTTATTAACTATTTAGTTCCACATTCTTTGTAATCATTACCAACATATCTAGAATTGGCACTAAAATATAACACAACAATTTCATTGCAACTGATTCGCAACCGAAAGAGTTTCAAAATGAAACAGTTCCGCGAAACACCCTGTTGCGTACAACAGCTACATTTACATACTACCACGCAAGCCGCCTCAATAGGCGTGTGGCGGGGGGTGTTAGGACACCAGCCGTTTACATATAAAAATGAAACGCTCAAATGAAATTACGCCTAGCATTTATTAAAGTCCCTTATTGTTCGGGGGAAAAACAATTCAACAAAACGAATTCCCATACCTATCCGTTCGGCAAAATATCTCTCTTAATTTATCGTTTCTGTCGGACCTGGAAATATAGTGAGGTTCTAATATGATGTTCTCCGTGTCGCTCTTAAAGATATCTATTCTTAATTGCTCAAGTAATCTAAGCCTTGCGCGCAGCCTCCTAGTCTCCAGCGGCTCCCAGCCTAATTCGTTTAACATATGTGTAACGCTGTCTGTACGCCCGTACCTAGCAGTTTTTGACGAATCGCGCAGCTTTCCTTTGTATTTTATTAAGTTCCCGGATTAAGTCTTTCTGCACCGGATCCCATATGCTCGCTGCATATTCAAGGTGTGGCCGGACGAGTGCTAAATAGCGAAATAGCTAAAGGCACAACGGGCAATCGATCGGCGCTGTTAGAACATGGCTAGTAGTTCTGTATTCTACGTAATAAGAAATATTTAACTTAAAAAAAGTAGCGATTCCATTTGGATTCATGGAATAATCTCCACAGTTCTAGTTCTAACTACAAATATTGGCGGGCATGTGTTGGCTAAATTAACCGGCAACCGTCAGCAACAGATTCAAATACAATAAATTGTAGCTTATAACCCTTATAACCGCAACCCAGCCACACGTGCAGTGCAACTGGAACGCAATAGAAGACGAAACAGTCAGCTTCAGCTTCATTAGTTGCCACTGCACAGCACAGAGCGCAACGGCGTGGCTGCGGTACGATCACGAAACCGACCTTTTGTTTGCGACATTCATTTGAAACAGTTGTCTGACCGAAACAATTGCAACTGCAGTCGTTTCGGTGCGACAACACTTAATTCCACCACTAATCATATCACTATATTTCTTCCTTTGACAGGTGCTCTGGTGTCAATCACTGTAGCTTCATCCTGTCCAACGACTTCGAGGAGGCGGGGAGGCTGTGGGGCCCTGGAGCTGTCAGGATACGATACGCCTGCATGCGACGCGGTGAGTTTTTGCTCTGCCGGCTACGCCGCGCAAGAGAATACTTTCAATTTAGTCCAGGGGCCTGATTCTGATGCTTTCCCGATGTTCAACTTTTCCACCAAAACGTCATTAGTTTCCACCAAAACGTCATGACTTTCCGAAACTACGTCATCATGTTCCACCTTCCACCATAGAATCGTTCACTACATCGTTCATCGTTCAATGACTGGTGGAAAGTCAAGCTTCCCTTTCACCCGTCATCCACTTGGTGGAACAGCGCTAGTGTCGTGGTGGAAACTTTCCGACGGAAGTAAGCGTGCAGAAGGTAGACATTGTTTTGTTCGCATTTTCGAGGTAAGTTGGAAATCGGCATAAGTTTGTGACGTTCGGCTCTCCAGAGTGGGTCTTTGTTTCGTTCATTGAACGGATCAAGATTCGTTCAATGAACGAATGGTGGAAATATCAGAATCGGGCCCGATCACTACTCACTTCACAGGGAGAGACCGAACTACTTTTCGAGCAATTTGCCTGAAAATACAAGCTGTTTTACTTGAATTGTTTACGGCTGCGCGCTCCAGAGGGAGAATATTGAAAAAATAGTAATTTATAACACCTAGATTTCGTCAAAAAACTAACGGTGTGTATTTTGTATGTTTGTACAACGATTTATAGAATTTAATCTCTTACTCAACGTAGTAATTATTACAGAATAGCAAAAAAAACATCTTTTTTGAAATCATTGTCACAGAAACATGGTACAAAATTTCACTAATTATTTTGTTGCTGTCGACCTGTTTCAACGACTAAAACGTCATTCACAAGACAAAACAGATGTAAATGACGCTTTAGTCGTCGTAAGCGGTCGACAGCAATAAAATAATTAGTGGAATTTTGTAACGTGTTTTTGTGACAATGATTTCTGTCTTCAATTTCCACAACGTATCGCCACAATCGATTCATTTGATCTTTTTTGAAGCTGTTTTCACCGTCCAGCGTGAAACATGAGTCAAGTTAAAGACTAATGTGGATATATTTATTTAATTACTGGGAGGTTTTGAAATATGCAACTATATTTTTGCGCCATCAATTTTACAATATTTACTTCACACTCCATACAGACGCTAAGATGAAAAAATAAAATTCGAATATGGTCTCCATCATGACTAGGGAAATATCTCGCTCAAACTACCTTAAACACGTCTCTGCTCCATGTCAGTCGGATAAAAAAATGCATAAACCCAGCTCCCTCAACGCTTACACTCCTGAGCCCAAGAATATAACAGACCGCCATATTTATCCAGCATGGAAGAACCCAAGAAATTCTCACGATTTCACTTTTCATTCCAGCGAACTTAAGTGACAGGTGTTTACAGTTTTTGATCTCATGCCTATAATTTCTTCCTTCTACACGGAAAAAAATAACAATACACTTACTGGGATGAAGGGAAGAATGTGGGCAAAGGGGTTCCACTGAGTGTTAAACACTCCGCCCTAAGCACAAGCAAATAGTGGGTCAAAGCAAAATGGAGGATGAAAGCCTTTTCATTGAAGTTTCCTGTACCACAACGCTAAAGAAGAATGCCTGTGTAAGCCGTAATACGACAGAAAATCAGTATTTTACCGCTCGTTTGAAGTAATACTAATAGCTATTGAAAAAACTTGACGTGAAATCAAGCACATTGAAAAATGAATACATACTTAGCTATAGGAAACATATTTTTTTAAATTTACTTCGGATATGAAAAGTTAATTATCTTTTGACATTTATAAATAAAAATATACCGATACATTTAGAAGAAAAGTATGCAACTTCTGGAGGAGGTAGGTGAGATGATTTTAAGAATCTTTTGTCCTGTATATATGGAGTCGCAACTCCTTAGTTAAGGAGCTATGGCAACGCAAACATTTTGTCAGAAGCATTCCGCAGTTACCATAAAAACTACCAAAAGCAGTGGCAACCACCAATACTAACGAAGAAAAGAGACTCCTAGTTGTATTTAATGTTAGTAGTTTTCTTTTCATATTGAAATTTACGCTAATTGATTGCAATTTCCAAAATTGTAACTGAAATAGCAAGTTTTTTGTTCTTAAAAAAATTAATTTTTAGATATTTTTTTTATTTTGAGAGCTACGGTAAACTTATTAGAGAAAAAGAAATTGGAAATTTTTATTTCAATTCTAAAATTGGTAATATTATTTTCCCATCTTAAGTTTTAGCAGAGATGTGGCATCCTAAATGGGAACGTGACATGAGCGCACTGATTGAAGGCTCTCTTCTATGCATGGAACTGGTATTGAATTATCGAAATAGACACACACAGTTCTGATCGCACCGAAGGCGCGTAGATTACACCGTTCCGGTGAGTACGAGACTCACCCCTACCGGTCAATTGACAAGTGGCGCACTTGACATAAGAATGTAATGTCGTGTATGTGTGAAAGAGGAAACTTAATAACTAAGTAATATTTTAAATACACAGCAGAAAATATTAATTACAGGCTAAGAGATTACATGATATGACAATGAGCAATATATAGGGCAGCCTCACAACAAAACAAAACAAGAGGGTGAGACATGCAACCAAAAGAAGAGCAATAATTTGTCATTACGCTATTTTTATTTTATAGCATATATAGGAATACATTTTTTTTGTTTTGTATTTTTCTCTTTAGTTTTTTAACATATCTTTTAAATTTTTGTGATAAATATTTTTTTTTGTATAAATACTCGTATTTTTTAGAAATTAATGCATGCATTGTTTTTTATTACTACTCAAATTGCCATATTGGAATTGCGGCGCGCAGGCCAAAAAGAGAATGCAGTCTCTTGGAAAGGAGTTTATGCTTCGAAATGGCACGATACGAATGCGGCCTCAGGGCGGTAGCCGTACAATGAAAATCATACACTAAGAATCATTTACAAAGGAAATCATACACTAAGAATTAACATTAGAAGAAATGTGAGAGTAAAGACATAGGATAGACTCATAGGAGAGTGATCTGGTGAGGCAGTCTGTATGTGGTTGGGATGTTAGGATCATAATCCCAAATGTGTGTAAGGAGTGTGTTAGAGGTGCCGGGAAGTCTGCGTTTGAACTTAGTAACAAGCTTAGTGATGAATTCCAGCACAGAGGTTATGCGCCCTGCGTACATCCCGCATATTGGTCAGTTTACTGATGCGGAGGATTTGACGGAGGGATTTATTTTGAAAAATCTCCAAATGCTGACGAATGGTGAGAGTATTGGCGAGAATCTCGCATCAATAAAGCAATATGGGACGAACGACGGAGGCGTAGAGACGGACGCGAGTGCGGTGGGAGAGCGGTGATTTAGGAGTGGAGAGATGGTGTAACGACATACGCGCCGCTAAGGCTTTCGCTTTGCACGTGCGGAGGTGATCGGAATAGGTGAGTGATTTGTTGACTATGATGCCAAGGCCGTTGCAATTCCAGGAGAGAAGTAACAGTGATGTAAGTCTAGTGCGCGCGGTGTGATTTATGTTAATAGGCTGTTGAAGCAGGAATATTTTCTTTTCATTAACTTTAGTGAAGGAGTTATGTTGGGAAACAATGCCGCCAAAACATTGAAATAGGTCGGCAAGGCAGAGGAGTCAGTGTGAGGCGGTGTCTGTGGCTGAGAGGTACCGAAGTAAACAATTTACTTCATCAATTTAAGCTTACGTACTTATTTTTAAACGTGTTGAAAAGAATAACCAACCACTGAAATCCGAATGGAGTTATTTTTGTGAACCAAAAATGAAGTAAACAATCAAGCGGCAACAAATATCATATTGGCATGTACATGAAGTATATTACTTTTAATTTCATTATATCTCCATTTCAAAAGGTTAATTCGGAAAATATCACTTAAACAGGAAGTGGTGACATCTAGCTGATGGTGAAAGGAAGTTTTTTTTTAAAAGGAAGTTCTGTTAGATATTCGAATGAGAGGAAACAGAAGTGGACGGTGGACGAATTGAGACGGGAATGCATGACAAGAACAACTCACGTTAACGAGGAGGAAAATTCAAGGTGGTATGTGGGGAAGCAGGAGATCTCAATTAAGACTTAATGCTGGACAAAGAAAAGAATAATAAAACTTTTTGGAAAAAAATTCAAAGGTAATCCAGAAATAATGGAAGTTGACAGATAGATTTACCAAAAAACATCCAATTCAAGGTTACAAGGAAAAATGATTAAGATGACATACTTGTAGAAAAATATTACTTATTCACGGTAAATCTATCCAAATCTGTCCAATCCTTTCCTAGTCGGTATATACGGATCGATTTGGTACGGAGGCAAGACCTTCCCATCCTGATGGCCCAGGTTTGGACCCTCATGGTAGCAGAGGTTCATCGAAGGAATTCCCGATCGCCTCTCGTCTGCTTTGTGAAGGGCACTTTAATTTCTGCTTCAGCATGTAGTTTGAACAAACTCGTTAACTATTTTTTTTTTAATTCGGTCACGACTTTTTTGTATCTGTGAAATGCTATCAACCGGGAGATTACCGAAAGTTTCCTCCGTGAAACCGTTGTTCGAATGCTCACGGGGGGCTATTTTGTAATCTCACTTTAGTGAGAATACGTCACAAAATTAGGAAAATTACGTAATTTTTCGTAGTTTGACTCTTCCACCCAGGCAGTGTCACCATCTTCGATTTGATTTAGTGGTAATCTTCAGGTATTTTCCTCGACTCATCAGCTCTTTCCCGTGAATCACTGGGTCTTTTGACTCTTGATCCGTTTCTTTAGACTCTTGATCTGTTTCATTTGCCTCCGCCTTTCATTAGTTCCATTCCACGTGTCGTAATGAACGAGAAATTGAGCCACCAACGGACCTTGGCCGATCGTGAGCCGATCATTAAGAGAGCGAAACGAGTCTCCCGCCCTCCCGCCAAGAGTCATTTAAAAGGTGAGATTACAAAATAATCTTCCAGATGCGATCCTCCGATCTGCGCCAACTTCAACGCCTTGAATAAAAAGCTCCTTATTCATTTCCGCAATTCTAGGTACCGAGCATGACTGATAGGAATTCTCATTCCACTTCCACTTTGTTTTTACAGTCTTCTTTTGAAGACTTTACGTTCCCTTTTTAACTTTACTACCTGGACTAGGGAAAGTTTTTAAGGGCGGGGGTTGCGTGCGTGTATTTTATTGAATTTTTGCTGTGTGTTTTAAATTATTATTGTTTTTTTTTCTTTTTTTTACCATGCTTGGGATTTTTTAGCAATGCATAGAATAACTTATTAATTTCTTTAGTTATTTATTTGTTATTGCTTTTTTTATTACATATATTTGTTAATATATTTAAGTAGGTATATATATATATATACATATATATATATTTATTTATTTATTTATTTATTCATATGTATTTATCCCTTACATATATATATATGTATATATATTTTATTTTTATTTTTTAATTCTTTTTTCTCCAAACAAGTCTATGTTGTGGTGGTGTTTTAGGAATTATCGAGGTTGTAATGAACTATTTTGTTGTTATGCTAATCAGGTAGGAGATATCTTGGAGGTTGAATGGCTTTAGGTCGATTTGTCGGTGATTGGGTGGAATTGGTCAGGAGGTTGGGAGGGTCTAGGTGAATGATTGAAGGATGGATTTTTACATTTTTGCGCTTTGAAGGAAAGTGGGTTGTGAAAGAGAGAGGATTTTTGGGGAGGATTTAAGTGGGGGTCAATGTTAGGGTTCCAGAGTTGGTTGAATAAAGGGTTAGGATGCTTATTGAGGAATTATTTATAAGTTTTTGAATTTTGGATGAGGTGTTCGGCTACATATTGAAAGGAATTCTCATTGGAGTTGAGGACATACGCTACATTCTCCCACGCTAAGCTTTACTGTGTTTTCTAGGGGTTCTAAGTGATTCCGGGGTTCTTGGGGAACCCTTAATTCCTTCTCTTCCCGTCTCCTTCCAATATTCCTCACTCACCCGTACCCAGACCTGCTAGTCTTTGACTCTGCGTCTCAGCTGTCATCGACAAAGGAGCCAGCTGCGTTGACTGCCTCTGGCGAGTGTTTTGCCGACGCCGTATGGCGGCGACAGTCTTCACCACATTGCCCCCTTCCAACGGGGGCAGAGAAATAACAATAACATTGATTTGGTAATTTGAAAAAAAATAGCCAAAAAAACAGGTGAGATGAAGCAATGTGAGGTGGGATTTGAAGTAGATGAAGTAGCTACATATTCAAGAAGTGAAGGAATGAAAAGCTGTATTAATACTTTGGGGTAACCCATTAGAGCATATAAACTATAAACAATTTGTACATTATGCTCAAATTAGCATAATACACACATTAAATATGAACAAATTTAACGCCACTTTATCAAATTAATTTAATTAAATTACTTTAACTAAATTTTCGCAATTTTATGCTGTTTTTAAATTAGAAATATAATTTGTCATTGAATGATTGGAGTGACGAGGAGAATTTGATGGTAGAGGGAGGCGACTTCCAAAACTTGGATGCAGTGATAAGCAAGGAGTTAAACATAAGAGATTGGTATAGGCTATAGGGATGTGAAGGAAGCTAGGGTCAGATCGCGTTAATCTTTGGTAAACACTTCTTATGGGGATAAATTTATCGTAAAGATAAGCGGGATTCCGATTAAGGAAGAGGGAGAAAAGAAAGGACCCCAAGAAGTATTTTCTTCGGGAATCAAGAGGTAACCACTTTAGATCAGCGTAATATTTGGACACATGATCATCACTGTGAAGGTCAAATATGAACCTAACACAGCAGTTAATCAGTCACTGAAGACGCAAGAACACGAGTTTAGTCACAATAAATTAATATACGATAATAAAAAATTGGAAATATAAGAGAAGATACAAGCATAGCTCTGGTAGAAACAGGAATATTTTTATTTTGCAGTTTGATTAGATAGAGAGTTTTCCAATCATTGCGATTGCACAAATGATTTGGTGCGCAGTCACGAGCACGGGTGCGAAGATGCGAGCACGGAAGCAAAGAAACAACAAAGACGGTGAAATTCTCCATGAAAAAAATCATTTGACTTCACCGGGATTCGAACCCGGATGTCCCAACAACTTGTTCGAATAAACCCCCGCTGAAATGCCAATTGAATTCATCTACATCTACATGCTACCCCGCAAGCCGCCTCAACAGGCGTGTGGCGGGGGGTGTTAGGACACTAGCCGTTTACATATAAAAAGGAAACGCTCTTATGAAATTACGCCTAGCATTTATTATAGTCCCTTATTGTTTGGGGGAAAAACGAATTCCCATACCTATCCGTGCGGCAAAATGTCTCTCTTAATTTATCGTTTCTGTCAGACCTGGAAATATAGTGGGGTTCTAATAGGATGTTCTCCGTGTCGCTCTGAAAGGTATCTATTCTCAATTGTTCAAGTAATCTAAGCCTAGCGCGCAGCCTCCGAGTCTCTAGCGGCTCCCAGCCTAATTCGTTTAGCATCTGTGTAACGCTGTCTGTACGCCCGTAGCCGTTTTTGACGAATCGCGCAGCTTTCCTTTGTATTTTATTAAGTTCCCGGATTAAGTCTTTCTGCACCGGATCCCATATGCTCGCTGCATATTCAAGGTGTGTGCATATGCAGTGAATTAAGGTGACTTGGCAGTGTTACTGGCTAACACACCTGACCGGCCATTTGGATATCCGGGTTCGAATACCGGTCAAGTCAAATGATTTTTTCACAGCGAATTTCACCGTCTGTGGTGTATAGATAAGGAGTTTAAATTCCCTTGTTACTAAATTTCCAGGGCATGTTGATCCCATGACAAATTACATGAAAGAGTGAGTCCAAGGTACCGAACAGTCTTTTTGATCTGAACAATTGTGTATGTACCATCACGTACAGACAGAAGGCGATCTGACGAAGTGGTGAAGAGCTGTAGGGGAAGGGGAAGAAGGTTGTAAGATTGTTTTTAAACAATCATCTGAGCCGAAAGTAATGGTGAGGGTGGAAGGGGGTAAAACTGTCGGCTAAGGGAGAACAGGTAAGAGGAGTTACATGCTCGGAATTTTCAAGCCTCGACAGCAACGGAATTTTGACGTCACTTCCACGAAATTTTCAAATAATTGTTTGAAAGTCGAAATTTGTCTACGTTATGACGTCACGTCCACGACATTGTCGAGTTTGATTCAATTTTAAACAAGACCTCAGTTCTTTTTTGGGATACCATACCCTAGAAAGACATTGTTCTAAAGGAGGGTTCACGATTGAAGACATTTCAGCCGAAGAATTCCTAAGACAACTAAGAAACTCTTGCATGAGCTTACATATTTCCATATCATTAGTTCAATGCCGAAGTGATATTACTTTACTTTGCTGTTTACTTCCTCAAACATGTCTTCCTGCATCCATGTTCCTGTATTATAATCCCGTTTCCCACAACCTGTTCTAAATGCTACCGAGTAGTGGTTTAGATGGACTGGGAGCCTTGAAATTGCACCAGTGGTTACGTGAAGGATGGATCAATACACGTTAGAAAAGATTATTATTATTAGAAGCAGCGCAAATTGCACCAGTGGTTACGTGAAGGATGGATCAATACACGTTAGAAAAGATTATTATTATTAGAAGCAGCGTATCAATAACAGTAGGTTAAGATAGAGATAAGGTTCGACTAGTCTTTCCAAATAACCGCTGGACCATAAAATCTTAAACTATATCTTTCTTTAACTCCGTATACGTCCTAGACATTCCTATATCCCATCCATAAAGCCGATCATCTCTATTCCTCTTCACTGTTTGAAGCGATAACGATTTTGTTTCACGACTGCAGCCTATATTTTTAGCGGAAACCAATTCTCGCAAAAATGTTAGGGTTGATTAAATCTCTCAATATCATACATCAATGTAACTCAGTCTTCAAAGCAATATTAATTCAAAGAGAAAAATAAAAATATGGCAAATCTGGGAAACTTTTTTTTCTCAATATGGTTTCAATTACCAAAACGGACTCGAAAGGACGTTCTCAAACGTCAATTACTAATTCCCCGTCCAAAAATAAAGTCGCACAAAACGTTTATAAGAATCCATGCTGATGAATACAGTGCGCGCAACAGACATACCACTCCGCCACTAGTGATGGATTCAGTAGTAGGAGTCATCAATACGAGTGGGCTCTGGAGGGTGAAGAACTATTATTATCGCTGCTTCCAATCAAATTTATTGGAGTGCTTTATTAAGGGCGACGATACTGCTGGTTGGTTCGCCTTCCCGTCACGAGATGGCACGAGGAAGGGAAAGGATACCGTGGGAAACGACCAATTGGAAATCGCTCTGAACGAGGGGCTATTAAAACAAAATGCCATTCCCGAAATAAGATCGGGGACGTCAATCCATTTGCGGCCATCAAACCTCTTAGCGGCGAATGAAACGATATGTTTCTCCACATCTTTTCCCACGCACATATGCCCACTCCACCCAAATAATACTGAGTAATTCTTCATCGCGTGATATCACACTAACCCAGACAATCATGTTGATCAGGGACAATTGAGCGGAGAACATCAAGGGAATTATGGGTAATTACATCACCAGATGACATAAAAATCGTGTCAGCGTGGTGGCTAAGAGTGCCATCTTCCCATCCCAAGAGGCGGGCATTGGATCCAGGTAGTGGCGGAAATGTCGTGGTAGAATCCCGATCCATATTGAGAGCCATGAGGAAAACACACAAAATTCTATTCTCCTTCAGTCTGGGAGGACTTAAGGTAGTTTTAGCGAGATATTGCCCTAGTCATAATGGAGACCATATTAGAATTTTTTTTTAATTTCAGCGTCTGTAAGAAGTGTGAAGTAAATATTGTAATATTAATGGCGCAAAAATATAGTACCTAATATTTATATGACAAAAATTATCAGTATTTAAATAAATATAACTACATAAGTCTCTAACTTGACTCATTTTTTCACGCAGTACGGCTAAAAAGCCTTCACAGCAGATGTTTTTTTGCGATTCTGTAATAATTACTGCGGTGAGTAATTGATTATATTTTATAAATGGCTGAGAAAACAAACAAATCACACACTGTTTGTTTTTTGACGAATTCTAGGCGTTATAAATTTCTAATTTTTTCCATAATTTCCCTCTGGCGCGCACAGCCGTACTCTGTCCCATTTAAAAAAACTTACATTTTTAGACAAATTACTCGAAAAATAATTCGGAAAGGGGTTGAAATTTTGATAACATTGGAAAGATGGGAGTTTTTCTTTAAACAGTCAAATTCGTCAAATTATTGGTGAATTGATTTGTTGGCCAAACTACCATAAGGATAGGATTTAGTAAGGATACCTGCCAACACCGGGTTTCTCTCCACATATCCTAAATTCCTCGATTGATTCTTCCCTTACCAATCACAGGGTCAAAGTTTAGGACTCTATAAACCACGAGTCATAAGCCGATCGGAAAGGGGTTGTAATTACCTACACGCTTTTACTGGTACAATATATAAGGAGCACTTAGCACCTATTAACCACTTTATTCCTTCGTTATCCTTAATTACCCCATTAGCCTAAAACCCTAAGCCCATTAATCCTTACCTGCGCTAAGGATCTCAGTTGTCGGTAGCCTCTCTTAATCCCCTGTTAATCGACAAATTACGCTTTAGCGATATATTAAAAAGGTGGCTGGTGCACTGGCTTCCCCAGAAAACAACCATGGACTGACAACGAGAATTGGAAAGAATTTCAGAGGAAGACCAAAAAAAGGTATAGAGGAATTAAATTGGGAGGAAATTCAAAAAAAGGAATAACGAAGGAATAAAGTGGTAATAGGTACATATTGAGTGTTCCATATCTCGTGTTCTCTGTTCAAGCTTGTAGATAATTATAACTTAGTTTAGTTTGTTCTTGACCACTTTTTATTAAGTGCATGTATTTTATGGAGGGTAGGTCATTGTTTAAAAAATATATCAATTTCCTTCCGCCAAATTTTCCCGATTTAATATAAGCATCAACAGGACTATAAAAATACAATGTAATAAAACAGTTACCATATGTTATAATTATATAATTAAGTTTATAATCATGTATAATTTAGTACCTTAAGGTGAAAATGAGAGCATTGAAAATCTATTTCTTGTTATGGATAATGGCGATGGTAACTAAGATTTCTTCTTGGTAACAAAACATAAATATCAACAAAAAGAAACCCAAAACGGAAACACAATGTTAAAATTTTGATTTTAAAATAAAAAAAGGAAAAAGAATAAAATTAAACTATTTATATTTATATTATTGTAACATATGGTAACTGTTTCCATACATTGCGTTGTTATGGCCCTGATGATGCTAATATTAAGGAGGTTCCGCCGCGACTGTGTGAGTCAAAACAAATACTACATTCCTCATTTTTGATATTTTGTCCAAAAAAATCCTGCTTTCGCTGATGAAATGCGTTACCACACAGAAAACAAAAGTGAAATAGAAAAATGCAGATTATTCCACGAATTTATGTTAAATGAGCACTTTTTTCCAGCCATAGGTGCCGACTGCAGCGCCATTTCCTACGAATTACCGCATTTTAACCTCAATTACTGCATTGATTCCCAAATAACTAGAAAAGTAAGGTGGTAAGATCCCTATACTTTATTTTTATTCAATTTGTCTGGATTATTTCCTTCATATAAATAGTTTTCCGCAAAAATGGCATTTGTATTTTATGGAAAAATACTATTTTTTCCCGTGTTTCTCTCATTCCCCCATTGAACACAATGTAGTTTCAAGTTCAATTATAGAATAAAATAGCGTGGAAAGGTATTATTTTTGTGTTCATATCAGATTGAGGAGAAGGTTTTTTACATGTAGACAGAATATGAATGAAATAACATTTGAGTCATTTTACGGTGGAACCACCTTAAATAGCGAAACGTTGGCGAAAGGAATTTGACATATTTTATAAACATTGACCAACCTTCCATAATATAGGTACATACAATTAATGATAACCCCTTCTCCGGTCCCAACCTATCAAACTTTGACCGCGTGGTTCATTTTCATTTTCACCGAAATTTCAACTCAACCCCGTGAATGAGTATCTACGTCTCAGAGTCCTTTGTGATTATTTTAATGCTATAAAAGTGGCGAAAAAAGGTTTTCGGATTTTCATCACGAAAATTTATAAACTGCTGCAATCTTTTATGCCAATTTTGGTATTGACCACAAAGTTATCGAAAACATATCCCCAATGGAATTTTTGCCTGAATTAATGGTTGATGGGGAGGTAAAATTTTCCCAAATTTTAAACGAAAGTTTTTTTTTGCTGCTATAATCACTTGAATTCCATCAAAAACATAACTTATAGTCACTGCACGCCAATAAAATTATTTCGACTCCCTTAATAGGGAAATGAACGGGATGAAATACCCCTAAAAACGGAATTCCCACATCGGAGTAGTTCCAACGCCAATTATTGACAAGGCTGGCCTTGCAAACACGATGGAGATGACACTAATGGCCCTCCGACCATATCCTCAATCTATAAAGAGGGATGGATTCTGTTTAAAGGAGGATTTATTTATTTATTTATTAAATAAGTCCCCAAAAACGGCACAAAGGCTTATGACACTGGTCGACAAGCAAACAAATAAATAGAAATTTTAACAAAATATACCCTTAAAAATGTAAAAAATTACAGAGAAATACATTGGAATGAAAGATTGGTATTGAGATTAATGAACAAGGAGATGGGATAAAGGGAGTCAACTCGGTTATAATATGTTTCCTGAGGACTGATTTGAAAACGGAGGGTGTGGAGAAGAGGTCAAGGGAGGGTAACTGTGAGGCTAGGGAGTTGAAAGTTTTTAGAATACGGTAGAATAGGGAGTGTTGGGATATTGAGAGTCTGGATTTGGGAATGTCAAGAAGGGAGTTATTGCGTAGGGAACGAGGAGGAACATGAAGAGGAAAGAGAGGAAGAAGGCAGTTGGTGCGGAGAGAGCCACTCCAAACGCTATGGAGGAACTTCATGTCACATAGTACATGACGGAGAGAGAGGTTTGGGATTGAAAGGGAGGAAAGGATGTATTCTTTTGATAAGTTTCTGAGGGAAGGGATTCTATGGCGGGCAATGGCGAGAAAGAAGTTAACAGGGCGATTTAGCGTATTCAAGGCTGTGGGGCTAGCGGTCGACCAAATTGGAGCACAGTATTCTAAAATGGGAAGGACACATCCAAAAAATACTGTCCGGAGAGCAAAAGGATCCTGAATGTCCGTGTGGTGGTACAAAAGGCCGGAAACTGACATCGCCTTCCTGGTAGTCTTAATTATGTGATCGCGAAAGGTAAGTTGAGAGTCGAAGACTACCCCTAAGCCACTGAGGGGATTGACACGTGGAATAGGATTTTGTGAGAGGGTATAGGAATACTTAAAGAGGTTTGCGCTTCAGTGAAAAGGTCTGTAATGCTGACTTCGAAGCGTAAATATGAAGCAGCCAGATGGAGCACCAGGCGTGGACGGAGGAGAGGGCGGGTTTTAGGGAACTGGAATTGGAGGGGTAATCAACCCTCCTGAATATCTTGCAATCATCCGCATACAGTAAAATGTTACATCCCAGTGGGAGAACGTAGTCCACGACATCATCAACAAAAAGGGAGAACAGAAGGGGACCAAGGACGCCACCTTGAGGAACCCCTGACGCGACCGGCGAGTGGGTGGACGACACTCCATCAATTAAAACGCGCTGATAACGTGAGTTAAGGAAACTGCGGAGCAAGGATAAAAGAGAACCATTGATATTGTACCTGAGCATAAGTTTGTGAATGAGTAGGGTGTGGTTAACGGAGTCGAAGGCTTTCGAGAAGTCTAAGTAGCAAACATCCAGTTGCGAGTTTGATTCAAAGGCAAGTGTGATATGGTGATGTAAAACGGCGAGGTTGGTGAGACATGATCCACCTGGGAGGAAGCCATGCTGACTGGGGGAGATATAGGGGAGAGTGAAGTGAAGAAGATGGTCATAGATGATACGTTCAAAAACTATTGATAAAACGGGCAATATGGAAATAGGACGGTAATTCTCTACAACCCCTTTAGCGCCAGATTTCAAAATTGGTGTGACATTAGAGTATTTCCACTAGGAAGGGAAGCAGCCACTTGTGAAAAATCTATTGGACAGGATTGTTAATTGAATGTTGAGTGAGGTAGCAGTGCGGTTGAGAAAGAGTTACCCCACATTATCAGACCCGGTGGATTTCGAGCAAGGTAGCTGGCTTAGGTACTTAAAAACTTCCTTAGGGGTGGTTGAAATAGAGGAGAGGGAATGAGGGCAAGCGGATTAAAATCACGGGGAGTGCAAGGGTGGGGGAGGCGTGGTTAAAGTTGGAAGAGAAGAAATCGTTAAAGGCAGAGGGGTGGTCGGCACCGAGGAAATTGGATGCATTATAAGACAGGGAGGCCGGAATTGGGAGGGACTTTCTTCTTGCGTTTATGAGTGACCAAAATCTTTTTGAATTTCACACGAATTTCGTCTGTGATGCCCTGGATGAAGTGATGAAACACTTTATAAGCAAAACATATCGCGGGCAAATTAAATTGTCCTCACGTTTCCGTCAAAAATTCGTTCGCTTAATGTTTTCGTATGCATACAGACGTTTTTTTTTTAATTGGTGTAGTTGTTCAATTTTCCAATCTCATGGTATTATTTCATTGCTTGTATTAACCAAGAATGGAGTGGAGAGTTACTGCAAAACAGTTTACAGCTGACGGTAAACCACCAATATTGATTTTGGTACTACCACAGAGTAATACTCTATGGTACTACTAGTTTCAATGCATCGGTATAATCATAACGCCGATATGTCGAAACTAATAGTACTGAAAAATACATTGTTGGAAACACAATGTGCTCTTTTTTTACTTCACCATAAATTCCATAGATGACAGATTATTTGACATAAAGTTGGCTTAATAACATTATTACACGTAAACATTATAAAAGTTAAATGAGGATTGTTCGCTATGTAGTAGAAGAAATAGACCTTCATGGTAACTCAAACTTGTCATGAAAAGTTATAAAATCATTTCTAAAGCTAGAAAAGCTATTATTTAGTGCAGTGGCTAAGTATAGAACACATACAAGATCTTCAAACTCATATTCTTGTAATTCATGGAAGGTAGGGTCATTCGGAGAAGTTGGCGTTGATTTCTGATCTCTTCGTTTCTCTGAAGAATAATATCTTTCGTCATATTAGCAGAAAAATACGCAAACGCAATCAAATTGGCTCACATGCATTGCTACAGATGGTACTAAGTGTTGAGCCACGTCTAATTTGTTATAATTTGGATTAAAGATGATAATTTTATCTATGGTTTGTTATAAATTAGCTTTATTTCATCTTATGACACATGCAATACTTAATGGCCTTCTGTTTATGTGTTCTGGTGTAATAATTCATAATTTGAATGATTGTCAAGATATTCGTATAATGTGAGGTTTGGTTTAGTATTGTTTGCCTCTTAGCAACTTGAGGTTTTTTTATTTCCAATTTATTTGCTCTTTGTCGAACACCTGTCTTGGCTTGATTTTTTTAGAATTAGGATTTTTTAGAATAGGATTAATTTTAGAATCTAGTGTTTCTACTTCTTTAAATATAGTCACTTTTATTTTATATTTTCTTTCTACTGGATTAACTGCTAGGATATATCTTTTTAGCCGTCTGCAACGTGTATTGGCTCTGGTATTACAGCAAGTTTTTTTCCCTGCTAACGCACTGTGATAAACAGTTACCAAATAATTCTCAACACCTACTTCGTTATTTTCAGTTTTGTATGGACACGTTTTTTACTTCCTCTCTCTCTCCTTTTTCCATTTTGACATTTACAACCACGAGAAATCACTTCATTATTCAACAAGGCGTTCTTTATCGATTTCAAGCACGTAATTGGCATCCTCCTTCATCAGTAACGTCAGTTAAAAAACTGTAATCATCACTCTTCAATTTCAGTTTCGCTGTCTTTGCCTTCATCGTCTCATTCAATTTCGCCAATGATTTTAAGAAATTCTTCAAGATGCGTAATTTTGAGAGGAAGATCCGGCAAATTAATGTATACCATATCAATGTGAATTTTACACTAATTTTTATAAATGGGGAATTGCGAGATAATTATCATCTCATTTTATATGAAGCTTGCACTCGGCATATTAATTAAAATCCTACCACCTGCGAAAGGTTTACGTAATAACACATATTTGTTCTAAACTGCACTAAAATATACAAAAAATACGGTGAAATTCGTTACGAAAAATTCATTTGTCGTGACCGGGATTCGAAGCCGGATCTCCCTATAGCCGTTCAGGTGTGTAAGTCAGTTACACCACCAATTCATCTTAATTTAAGGTGAATTTCAGCGGGGGTTTATTCGAACCAGTTTTTCTCGTCCCCCCAGTGTACATTGTAGCACAGGAGACGTTCTTGTGCATGATATGCCACAGTCGCGGAGAATAACCCCAACATTGCCGCATTAGAACGACAAACTATTGACAATATTTCCAATCATTGCGATAGCACGAATGATGTCTACAACTACATACTACTCTGCAAGCCGCCTCAATAGGCGTGTGGCGGGGGGTGTTAGGACACCAGCCGTTTACATTTAAAAAGGAAACGCTCTAATGAAATTACGCCTTGCATTTATTAAACTCCCTTATTGTTCGGGGGAAAAACGAATTCCCATACCTATCCGTTCGGCAAAATATCTCTCTTAATTTATCGTTTCTCTTGTCTGGTACGCAGTCACGCGCACGGGTGCTAAGATATACACCAAAGACGGAGAAATTCGCCATGGAAAAAATCATTTGACTTGACAAGTCAAATTTCACCGTCTTTGGTGGATATCTTCGCACCCGTGCGCGTCACTTCGTACCACTTCATTCGTGCAATCGCAATGAATGAAAAAATGCACTAAAACACTTCATAGGAACCACCACGTAACAAAAACTGTTGCTTCCAAGCGGTAAAAAGAGTCTTGCATTGGTAGAGTAATTTGTACGTACTATAAATGTACACAAAAGGTAAACATAGGTAAAACTTATGAGCAGGGTTCAAATCATATCCGGCCAGGTGTGTTGCTTAGCTCGATGTCACGAGAACACGTGGAAAACTAAAAATAAGCACTGCTTTGTAGGACGAGGATATCCAATCAACTGTTATTGAGCAAGAGAGGCTAATACTTTGTTTCCAACGCGTCAAAATGAAGTATCCTCCTACATTATTGTAATATGTTTTTTTGATATTTTATACTATTCTATCCTGTATGCAATACTACTCTATCGTGTTATAAATTTTTTTGCTATTAAAAAATCTTAAGACGATCATCGTTCATTTAACGAAGTCATGACGACATTTTGCTGTCTTTTTCTACCATAAATAGCATTAATTTCATTACAGGCTTAAGCAAATTGACCTCATTGAGGAATTTTTCCGTATAATACTTTATCATTGCGTGTTTTACTCTTCAAGCCCATCTCAGAATATAGGTATTGAATATAGTGTACCTATATATTATTATTATTATAGTATTGGTATTAGTATTGTGCTATATAGTAGGTATCATTCTTGGTATATCTTATATTGAATACCTATAGGAATTGAATATAGGTAGGTATAGAATATAGGTAGTGCTTTGAGATCTGTAAAGAATATTTCATTTTTTCCAGGGAATGATCTCGGGGAAATATTATTCTATTTCATACCAGATATCAACGCGCACAATTAAGTCCATTTTAGTTTTATTAGTGTTCAAAATATATGTGAAATGACGTAGTTAAAACAATTAGATGAAAAATAGGCAAGCGCTTTGTGGCTGCAGTTGTAGCAACTTAGGATGGGAGATTTATATCGATTCAACGGTACTTCCGATGCATTTTTTTCGATACATCGGTATAATATTTGTTATTTTCTCAAGATCTCTCTAAAAGATATATTTTTCATAGTGTAAATGTGCAAAATTAGCATTTGAAACCAAAAAAATTCTTTGTGAAATATTTTGGAGCCTAAATTAAATAAAGAATAATCTCCATGATGAAAAATACGCAAGTATTTGGTGGCTGCGGTTGTATCAACTTGGAATGGAAGTTTTATATCCATTCAACGGAACTTCCTATGCTTTTATTTCGAAAAATCGGTATAATCGGTGTAAAAAATTTTGGAGCTACAATTATAAATATAGCTAATAACTATAAAAAATAATCAGGATGAAAAAATTTCATTTGAAGAGAATCAGTATATTTTTGGTGCATGTATTGCTTTCCGATCCATCGATAAATTTTTACATACATCCCCTCCTTGGCATGAGCGCTTCAGAGATAGAGCCGGAGGCGCCGGTCTTTACCAGACGCCCTACTTCCCTATCGTCATCATCTCCATGTGACGGGGAAAGGTCGTCCCTGACCTATCTCTATCGAGGACTCATTCGCCTCCGCAGGTCGCCACTTGGTGCGCTACTGCAACGAGGAGATGGTCGCGGGGGCGGCGCCGCCCGGCGGATGGACGAGGAACCAGCCGGATGGGGGAGGTGAGGAGGCGGCCAAGGAGGAGGGAGAGGTGCTGGGAGGGTGGGAGGAGGGGGAGGGGTTCGTGGCCAGCCCCGGGTACCCCAAATACTACGTGGCGGGGGCCGTCGGGGGCGGCGGGGGTTGCGAGTGGCTCATCCGCCCCCGGCAGCCGGGGCAGAGGGTACAGCTCACGCTGCTCGACGTGTCCCTCAGGGGTAAGTCTTGGTGCCAGCACATTTCAGCAACATATGTTGGATGATAACATGTCTTACTTTGGCATGTTATTAATTATTGGTTTGGGAGTATTCATTTATCACTCACGCGGCTATCTATGAAGGTCACTGAGAAATCGCATAAAAATGGACAAATTCCACAATTGAAATATTTGTTACGGCCTAGGTTTCGCTTATTAGAGCATCATCAGGTGATCACGTATTAGGTGGTAATAAATATTTTACCTGAGGAATTTCCCCATCTTTTGTGATTTCTCAGTATAGTTTTGTTTCCACAGAACATCGCCCTAATCTTCAGATTTCATTCTATTAAGGTCATTAGGGGATATCCTGACACATGGTATATCTTTTTTCTTTAATGAATAATTGGGCATAAGTGACAGTGCGCTCTGGTGAGAAACAGCATTACTACAGAGATTGAAAGTGACATATCTATAAGGTGTCGTGCATAATCTACATTACAGTTTTCCGTGATATTTAAACCCCTCCCCCCCTTCGTTGACAACCGTAGTATTCACCCCCCCCCCCCCCGACATGTAACGTCTCTACAAATGAAACTTTCAATTCAAAAATATTTTCTCAATTATTGAGTGAGTTTATTATTAGGGATAGGTTGAAATAAGACAAATTAAATAGCCGAACAAGATATGATAGAACTATCTAATCTCAATTGGAACAAGTAATATTATTTTTTAAATTCTAAATATCAACCATGAATCACGGCACAAGGTGCTGTGCTCATCTACTTTGTTCTCTCCTCTCCCCACATCTCTGACTGCTGCCTTGAAAAGTATTGTCACAAGGTTGCTATTTAGCTCTCGAGAAGGTTAAAATGTAAGTACTTGGATGGTATGAAGACTTGCAATATTGTAGAGGTCAGCTTATCAGTAACATTGAGTTAAAGTAGAAGTTTGGGGTGTAAGAAACACCCAGTGCGCCCTTCCTCATGTTAAACTCGGTAGTATTGTCGACGCGATGTTGACGAGTAAGAAACGTAAACAGGCGCATTTTAACAGCTACGTTACTTTGAGTGAACCCCCCCCCTTTCCCCCCGACGTAGGTTTTCAGGCGACCCCCCTCCCCCCATAAGTTGGTAACGCAGTTCATGCACGACCCCTAAGCTGAATCACTATTGTCATACAAGGACATTACAGCGACTTTCACCGTTTCATCAGGCCCTAAAGACACAAAGATACTCAAATTAGATATATTACTGAAATTCTCACATAGTATAACATTAGAACTTTCTATAATCAACATTTCGTCGATGTTCGGGCATTTTAAAAAAATATTTGAGTTATCTTCTAACCACCATCTTAGTAGGCCGTTTTCAGTCAAGAGGGATTTCACTGTAACCTATGATCCTCTCTGTAGCGTGGCAATGCGACTTCGTGAGATTTCGATACTGTGATTCGTGGAGGTCTCGACACCTTGAGTTCTCCCTGATCTTTTGATAACAACGCATTAATGCAGTCAGTGTAAATCCTCATCAGACAGGAAGAATTTTAGGCACAATTGATAAGATTTGACCACTGGATAACACTGCATGCAAAGAAAATTCTACACCCTACTTCTATGTATATCTCAGAGGTCTTGGTTGAGAGCCCAAGGCCCAGGGTCGGAGGTCTAGAGGAGTGGATAACAAAAGGTTTACACATTTCCTCTCTCGAATTTTCTGGCTTCAAAAGTTGCACGTATCACACCTCAAAGCATAATTGACGAAGTGCTAAAAACAAAAGTAGAACATAAGAACAGAGTCCTAACTCAATTTAGTCTTTATTGCCACAATTGCAGAAATCAGGGCCGTCCCTGGAGATTAAAGGGGCCTGTGTAAGCGAAAGTCGTGGGTAGGGATTGGAAAATCGATTATCACGCTCCAATTTTCGATTTAATCGAAGTCGACTTTTTGTTTTGAAAAATCGATTAAAATCGATTCTAGCCGATCGATTTCGATTTTTAGCTTGCTACAGCGTTTGAATTTTGCCAATCGAGCTGCGCCAGTTCGTAAACCGCCCTCCAGTCGACCGCAAGTCCAAATCTAATCCACTACAAGCTTGGAAGGAGATTAAGGGAGAATATCCCCACGTATACAAACCAGCCAGCAGGATTTTATCTACCTAGTTGCCTTTACCGTGCCATGTGAGCGACTATTTTCTCACGCCAGGTTAATTGCAACTCAGGTGCAAAATCGATTATCCGTAGAACATTTAAATATGTTAGTTTTCTTAAGGTCCATCCCTGAGGAACACTGGTTCCACGGCTTTGCAAACAAGAAATAAATAAAATTCTGTTTTTCATTTTGTGGTATGCCCACTTTTCAATATACAATTCTTATTGCTACTAAACTATATGTAATTTGGTAGTTATATTACCTATATGTTTATAAGTATCTGTTGTGGATTATTACTTTCCTGTATAACTTATTAATATCTTTAAAATAATATATTGTTAAATTTAACTATTTTCGGTTCTTATCCCTAGTGCTTCCATTAACCTATATTTTGCATTTTGTTACGACAGCACATCCATATTTCAGCAGACTAAACTATTTATAAATATCGATTTCGATTTTTCGATTATTTTGGGCAAAAAATCGAATTATTAGAAAATCGAAAATTAAAACCAAAATCGAAAATCGATTCTGGATTTAAATTTCCAATCCCTAGTCGTGGGTCCCCTTAAATTTGCATTCCCATATTGATATAGTAGCATCTTAAAGCATATTTCATGGAAATAAGGAAATTAACCGACAAACTGGCAATTGATTTCAAGAAATTTACATGTGTACTACCAATAAGTAGTAGGAAATTTCGGGTAATAGGCGGGTTTCCCCGCGCCGTCTGCAAGATGCAAGCCCGGGTGGGGCCCCCATAAGCGCGGTGCCCGGTGCAGTGGCACCTGTCGCACTGCCCTAGGGAGGGCACTGGCAGAAATAAAAGGGCGAGGAAGATCAAACTTTAATAAAACAATAATTACAGCAACTATGTATCACAGATAAAAATTAAATCAGAAGACAAATGGTGTCTTGGAGCGCGAAAGTGATTAATGAACATTCTTTTCTTAATGTCACCCAAGATGGCATACGTGTACATTTTTTTCAGAATAGTTTTAAAAAATGCTAACTTTTTTCTAACTTGAGTTCAGGTTACATTATCTCGGGTAAATCGTCAAGGTAACGTGGCATTTCCTCAGCCAATAACTTTGTTTCTTTCTTTTTGGTGTCCATGCATCTATCAATATGGCTTCCTGCGCATTTTAACCGCCTCAATATTATTTTTTGCTTACGACGCCAATGAATTCATCCTCCCTGTTTTAATACATATTTTTACGTATAAAGTTGTGAGTAGCATGAAAATTATTTTTTTCTTTCATTCTCACACCCCATAATTCAGTAGACCATTTATTATTTTCTCTATTATACAGATTATTCTATTTACACAGCAGAAATAACCATTAATTGATTGAAACAGCTTATATGTACCATTCTTTTTCCTTTAATTCATCGTAGGAAATATTTCATTTTATTAAAGACAAAGGTAATTTTTGCTATTTTTATTATTTAATTAAAAAAATATATAAATTTAGATTTCACGTTTTCCTCACTGAAGGCGTCGGACCTTACGAGCAGGAGTGTTCCGATTGGTTGGAGGTGACGGCGGTGGCGACGTCTAGCGGTGTCGCCAGGAAGGAGGAAGACGAGCGTGTGTTGCTGACTGGGTGCGGCGAGGCTGCCGAAGCCGTCCGGATCGAGTCCCCGGAGGAAGCTCCGGGACTCCGGGTGGCCCTGCGCTCCGCTTCCGGCACGCTGTTCCCTAAGAGGGGCCTCCTGTTCCACTACAAAGGTGAGCTCATGTCTAATGTGTACACGGCAATCCGTGCTGAAGGCAATGAGGCAGTTGCTACCTTTCGTTATGTATGAGCTAGCGTTTTCGTGATTAACTAAGTATTTGATGCGTTTTTTTAAGTTTCGTAAAAATTAGTACATGCTTTACCATTTTTTTGTGAATTATAAAGTGCTTTAAGCATATTTGGTAATCAATAACTAAGTTAGTGGGTGGGTTTTAAATGGTAAAAAAATTCAAGGATGTTTTTTGAGAGATGGTCTTTAATAAGTTTGTAACCCTCAACTTCGTCTCCTTGGTGTTACCTTTGCTTTTATTTCAATTATTATATATAAATAACCTGCAGAAAACACTTGCACTTAAAAAATTATCTTTTAATTTAGTAAAAGCCGATTGGGCCCAATTTACAAAATGTTCAAAAACTTTGTATTTATATAATTAATTAAACGACTTAATTAAATGAATTCTCTTTACAATTTTGAGGGCTTGTACTTTTTTATGTCCTTCAGTTCCTCCTCTTGCTATTTAACCATGAATAAAATAAAACTTTTATATGGTACTTATCGTTATCCTGTTCTTTATTTCCCAACTTTCGTTGTTCACTCGGAGATTTTGTTGTCCGGCCCGCCGTGAGCCTTCCGCTACCGCCGTAATTCCCTCCGTTCCGGCTTCTGTCTTTGCTTCTTCCAGTTTTCCTTACTGAGAACCGCTCCCAAAACTCCTTCCGTCATCTTTTGACAAAAACCGACACTATTTCACACACACTTTTATTTCATTTTTTCCTTCTCCTTTTCGCCTTTTACTCCTTCGAGCTCCTTTCTGGCTTCCACCATCTAACTCTCTCTCCCCGCGTCCCTAGTTACTACCTTTGTTGCCTTGTTTGTTTTTCTCGCTACTACTTACTTATTTATTTGCGCCCTAACTACGCATTATCTTATTTATTTTGTTTACCGGGTGTTAGGTTACAAGTTATACCACATTAGTACTCTTGTCAACGTTCAGAAAATTTATCGTTTCATCATCAGGGCTACAACAATAATGTAAAATAAATTTACTAACAATTGTTTTTTCTAAAATTATATAAAAATATATATTACCATACCTTGTCGTGGCATAATTAGATTAATAATTCAAACGGCACGTAGTCATGTCCGCGCCCAAGGCGCGATTATCTTCACCATCAAGGAGAGCGGTACTCTCCACAACCGGTGTGGTGACTGTCGAGTGTAGGAGTAACTGAGGAGTAGCAGTGTTGTTTGCGAGAAAGGAGGAAGCTTACTACTAATTAGCAAAATTGTGAACAAGTAACGAGTGATTAGGAAAATAAAAATAAAAGAGAAAAAAAAGGAAATTATTTAATTTAATTGGACTTGATTCACACAAGTAGCAATTATAGAAAGTCTTAGTGGATTTAATGGAGGTATTATTTTTTTAAGAGAATTTTTGATTGTATTTTTTAAAGCATTTTTTTCTCACTCATTCTATCTTCCTTTTTTTTATTTTTTAAACATGTTTTTTTTTAGATTTTTGTATTTTTGTTTGGTTTTTAAATTTTTAAATTTTTTATTTTCTAATTTTTATTATTTTTTATTAGATTTTATTTATTTTTTTACGACACGTTCACCACATGACAACCATTCGAATGATTAGAAAATAACTGAAAAAAAAGAATGGATAACAGTGCTTCGAGCTTAAAGCAAAACAAACAGTACATTTTAGAGAAGATGACTTAATTCTAAAAAATAGCATAGGATACACTCATAGGCGAGTTATATGTTTAGGCAGTGTTATGTAGTGGGAGTATTATGATCGTAGCCCCATATAGCGGTGAGTAGGGGGTTATTTGTTGCCAGTAGCCTGTCTTGGAAGTAGTTGACTAGTTTTCTGATAAATTGTATTACGGATGGAATTGTGTGGGCTTTTCGAACGCGTTCCATATTGGTTAGTCTACTCAGACACAGCAGCAAACGGTGGGATTTGTTTTGAAAAATTTCAAGTGATTTGACTATTTATTTGTTGTGAGCGAAAAATGCACAGCCGTAGAGTAGAATTGGTCTTATTACTGAGGTGTATAGTTTGACGCTTATGAAAGTCAATACATACATCATTTCAGGAGAAACATTGTGAACAGCGATAATGTACCTATTTCTTACTCTTCACTTTTCTCTATTTTAGAGTGAGGTGGTCCTTCTTTTTGAAATTATCATATTTCAAAATATTTTAACGTTGACCCCCCCCCCCACTTTCTTCAACGATCACGGACTTCACTCACCCTCCTACCTCCCCCCCTTACTTGCTTCAACGGTCACTGACTTAATTTCCTTTACCTTCCCACCTCCCCTATCTCTTCCCCTCCCCCGTACTCGCTTCAACGGTCGTGGACTTCACTTCCCACCTCCCCTACCTCCTCCACTCCTTCCCCACCATTGCCTTTCTGCCCTCTCCCACAACCCAACGTCATTGGTTCCCCATCACTCTCTTCCCATTTCTTCATTTTCGTATTTATTCTAGGCTGTCCTCCTCCCGATTCACTTACAACCTTGCGTTGCAAGTGATTACTCCCTTCAGTTCGCTGAAGAGGGCCACCTTGTGGCCGAAATACGCGTATCCGACGCACACCCTCGTCTTTTCTTGTTTTTGTGCCGTTTTTCGACTACGCTCTTTTGAGCTAGATTCTCCCAGAAGTTTGGCCCGTTTGAGTGTGTGAGTGAGTGATTTCTTGAGTGCTTGTGAGTGTGTTTGTGTTCATAACCCAGGCATCCTTAGCGGGGTCCCATTAGCCCAGCGAAGGATCCCTATTTGGGTTGAGTGTGTGTGTTCATAACTCAGGCATCCTTAGCGGGGTCCCATTAGCCCAGCGAAGTATCCCTATTTGGGTTGAGTCTGTGGTTGTCACTGGCGAGGAAGTAACTTTCTCGTAAACCACCACAGGGGTTTTCTGGTCGAGAGGTTGTGGTTGGTCACTGGCGTGGAATTTCCCCTTTTTCCCGCAAACCAACACAGCAATTGTGGTGTAATATTGACGAGTGGTGCCAATTTATTACGGCCATTGAGATTTTTATAACTTGTCGCATCAACTATTGTTTTCGAGTCGATTTTCAGTGATTGTGTCAAACATGGGAACATGCCAGCGAAACAAACCTACACACAATCTCAAAAGCTTTAAGGCCGTTTCACGCGAGGTACTTTATTGTGCAATGTCATGTACGCATTGATGTGCCTTGAAAATTGCATCCTGCAAGACGGTGAATTGCTAAAATGCATGTGCAAATGCCTAAACGAGAGATGGGAAAATAGCCCCTGCTTAAATTCCGAGCCTGCATTCTCGCATTGCGTAAACAGATGATACTTCAAATTGGGCAATAAAGTGCCTCGTGTAAAACGGCCTAAAGAGTTAACAACCGTCAGGGTCGTTCGATATCTCGATTCTTTGCCTGTTCGAGATGCAAATATATCTAATAAATCGACCTTGACTACCGTAGCTCTGTGCTTCCCTCTCCAGGTACTGCAAATAAAAGGGAAAGCATTCGCGAATTCGTGAATTTAGAAACGAAATTTAAATTACAGCATCCCTGAGATGTTTTACAAGTTACGGAATGATTTTCTTTAGAACAATTGACACACTTTATGAAAAAAAACAGCATTTTACCCTTCTCCATTACGTTTACCTTGATTTTCGAGCAGCAAATATGGCTTGCACAAGTGTATATGTAGCGAAACATGGAGGCAGTTGTGTAGAAGGTCTTTTGCTGTGAAAGAGATTATTGCCTCAGAACTTGCTCCGCACGGGGACGTAAGGTAGTCTCTGCGTTTCACTATAAAATCAAGAACTCCCATTTCCAACCTCATGATGCTCAATCTGATATTCGTGAGCTCCTGCCACTACCCAGTTAGCAAAGCGAGCTAGAACTTGCACCCTCCAGTGTGCAAGCTGGAATCCAACTCGAACAATCAAGTGTGCAAGCTGGATTCAAGCCAGATTCCAACTGTTCATTTTACACAATTTCAGCCATGTGCAAGCTGGATTCCATTTGGCTTGGCAATTAGCAACAAAAATGCAGCTTGATTCAAGCTGGATTCCAATTGTAAATCCAGCTTGAATCAAGCTGGATTTTTAGAAAACATTCCAGGCTTGCTTGATCAGCTGGATTCCAGGCTGGAATCAAACTTAAATCCAGCTGGATTTTAAGGAAACATTTCAGGCTTGCTTGACCAGCTGGAATGAAGCTAAATATTCAATCTACAATCCAGCATGGTTCAAGCTTGCCACGCCCAGCAGGACTGAAGCCACATATTCAAGCTGAAATAAGGCTTGATTCAAGCTTGCCACATCCAGCTGGACTATTCCCGCCAAAATCCAGGCTGGAATCCAGCTTGCTTGCTATCTAGGCAACTTTTGCTTCCACTATACGAACACTGGTGGCCATGCTGGTAGTCAAAACGGGGCGTAACACTTTGAAACGGTTTGCATTGACAAGTGGTGCAGTTTATTTGTGATTAGATGTTCCTGCATACTCTAACCAGTCTTCTCTCCATTATTCTAGCCCTGGGATGCAGGTGGCCACCTCCCCGTCCGCCCAAAGATGGTTACCTTGTTCACTCCAACGCATCGGTCGTCCATTACATGTGCTGCGTGGGGTTCAAGTTCCCGGACAGCGGCCACCGGCAGAGAGAACTGCGGTGCGACGAGCAGCGCGGCTTGTGGCGGGTCCACGAACCAATCGAGGGGAGCGAACTGCTGCTCCCGGACTGCCTCACTGGTGAGTTCCTTCGCGTCTACCATCTACATTCCGCATGCGATTGCTTGTTAATGACACCAAAATTTATTCGTGCAAACTTAAGGTGGCAGGATACCTACCCCGCTGAAAAATGTATTTGCAGACTGTCGGCATTTGCACTACTACGACGGATTTCTGGCCAATATAAAACTACAGTTTTCACGATTCGATGTAGTATGGATTATGGATTGGAAAATCGATTTCGATTAATCGAAAATCGATTATCACACTCCGATTTTCGATTTAATCGAAGTAGACTTTTTATTTTGAATAATCGATCAAAATCGATTCTAGCCGATCGATTTTCGATTTTTAGCTTGCTACAGCATTTTAATTTTGCCAATAGAGCTGCGTCAATTCGTAAACCGCCCTCCAGTCGACCGCAAGTCCAACCCCAATCCACTACAAGCCTGGAAGAAGATTAAGGGAGAATATCCCCACGTATACAAACTAGCCAGTAGGATTTTATCTATAGTTGCCTCTACCGACCCGTGTGAGCGACTATTTTCTCACGCCGGGTTAATTGCAACACAGGTGCGAAATCGATTATCCGGAAAACATATAAATAAGTTAGTTTTTTTCAGGTCCATCCCTGAGGAACACTGTTTCCACGGCTTTGCAAACAAGAAATAAATAAAATTCCTTTTTTCATTTTGTGGTAGGTATGCCCACTTTTCAATATAGGTACAATTCTTATTGCTACTAATCTATATATGTAATTATCTGGTATGGATTATTACTTCCCTGCAAAAAACCTTATTAATATCTTTAAAATAATATATTGTATTAAAAAATTTAACCGTATTCAGTTCTTATCCCTAGCGCTCCCACTAACCCATATGTTGCATTTTGTTACAACAGCACATCCGTATTTCAGCAGACAAATACTATACTATTTTAAAATATCGATTTCGATTTTTCGATTATTTTGGACAAAAAATCGAATTTTTAGAAAATCGATTTCAAAAAACCAAAATTGAAAGTCGATTAATCGAAAATCGATTCTGGATTTAAATTTCCAATCCCTAGTATGGATAGGGCTATGTTGGAAATTATTGTTAACATACGTGATTCCAACTATTTTGAAGAGATAAGTGCATATTTTTAACCCAAATTAACTATTTTTGGTTGATTTAGGCATAGTATTAGGATGGAGGCTGTGATAGACTAAGTGAGCCAAAAATACCTATAACATGAAATGATTCTTTTTCTTTGCATCAAGACCTTTTTCATACGATAATTTTCGATACAATTGAAGCAATCGTGTAAAACGTGAACCATTTCGCGTTTCTTCATCGACGCTCTGCCGCGATGGCAGCGCCAACGCCAACCTGGGCCTTCAACTCAACCGACTTCGCGACTTCTGTATTCAGCTCACTCTCCCCTCAACCCTGCAGGATACTTTTTTCGCGTTCGCTTCGCGATGACGGTGGAAAATCCTTCCGTAATGAGCAGAGGCTGACAGTTTCTTCTTCCCTCTCTCTCTCGGCTCGCGCTACGGCTTGGGTGATTCCTTGACACCACTTGGGATATTCCGGGGATCCCGTCCTTAGCAAGGCATCGACTGCTAATTCCCCCGCATGCCCCTCTCACACCTCCCAACGCCGTAACGTTAAAAAAAGGTAGTCGGCTGCTTACTGCTCAGTGCGCATAAAGGTTCACCTAATGGTAATGCATGCGAATGACTTCGTGGTGCTCTTGTAACTCAAATGTTTTTTTGGATTTCGAAAAGGAGGAAAAATTCTTTACCGGAAATGTTTTCCGGTCGGATATCTACGAGTTTGATGCCGAAATTCCGCTTTTAATAGCTTTCAGATTACGAAAAGTATATCAAATACATATTTTCGTTCAATTGCATGGAAATTTTACCTACAGCATAGATTCGTGGATATGTATAGAATCGTTTAGACACTTATGTCCGAAGTGAATGATAACCATATTTTTGACGATTGAGATTCGGTTTGGATCAAGGACCCTCTAGCTCAAGGTAAGACAAACATCATCGCTCTTTCTTGGACAAGACGAAATTCATGAGTGCGGGACACAGTCAGCGATAACGAAATGGGAGTCACTCGAGGGGATCGTTCCTTAGCCTTACGTAAATAATGAACGTTGCAATTATCAATTTGCAATGTTTATTGTTTACTTGGGTCCAGGCGCGGATACAAGGGGGGTCATGGGGTCCCTTCTTCTTCTTTTAGAATTTTATTTTTTAATCTCAGCGTCTGTAAGAAGTGTGAATTAAATATTGCAACATTAATGGCGCGAAAATATAAATATATCTACTTAAGTCTCTAAGTTGACTCATTTTTTCACGCCGTACGGTGAAATCGCCGTCACAATAGAAGATTTTTATTGATTCTGTAAAAAATACTGCGGTGAGTAATAGGTCAGTCGAATCTTACATGAGCTAATGCATAAATTCATGTAGTTCTGATTTTTTGATATGTTGTTAGGACCAGTGTCTATTTAAAAAATCCAGATTTGCAACTCCGAAAGACCTGTGCGACCCCCGGGGGAGCGAAAAACTGCGAAAATGTCGCACTTTTTTATATTTGCTTTTTTCTTCCAAATTATACGTTCCATGGAGTAATTAGTTATTACAACTTTTAAAGATGAACACATTTTCCACAAAATGAGACCTAAAACAGTTCTGTACATGTAAAAGTTACGGATATACACCTCTTCAAAAAAGGGTCATTTTTTTAAGTTTAATTTTTTCGATTTAGTCATGTTTTGAGCCAAATATTGACCAAAGTACTTGTCCTATCGTAAAAACTATAATAACTTATATTGTAATAAATTTAATTATCTTTACTATTAGGGCATGACTATAACCGTAGGTTAAAGTATTCTCTATAAAATGACTACAAACCGAAAATGTGATTTTGGTAGAAGTTTAATTAAACGCCATGCATGATTATGCCATTTTATATCACATATAAATGGACAAATTTAACAAAACTAATGACATTTTTGACCAATGAAAACATTTCTGCATCATTATAACATTTTTTGTAATTTTTTATGGCCCTGGCTTCTTTGACGGTCTTTCACGATGCCACCCATGACGAAGGCTGAAAATAAAAAAAAAATAATTATAATATTATAATTTAACAATTGATAGTGCCTTTTTATAATTTAAAAGTAATATTTGAAGATTATTATATGAGTTAGACTTAGGATTGCTATGATTTTACAATCTAATAGCTTACCAAGGTACCTAATTGTTTTGACCGGAGGATCGTCATCTTAGCTGTCGGATGTGTCGAGTCCCAACAAAGGGACGTTCTGGCTGGACTTGCTGCTGAAAAACTGCACTTTTCAATCCTGGTTTGCGACAACTGAATCCCTCAGCACATCCCTTTTTTGCATTTATGCGATAACATCCGTAGCAGGCTCTGTGGGGCAGGCTCCAAGTCGGCGGTGATGGGAGCTAGTCCGGTAGCCGCCATTTTCCATCCCCAATCGGTGGTTTTTTTCTTCACTCCCAACCACTTCTATACCTGATGGTAAGTACGGTAGGCGTGACATTTTGCAGTGTCAGTGGTTGCAGGCAGACGAACCAGATACACTTTCGCTGCGGCCGCAGACTTGACATAAAGTAAGTAGCATAGTCCGTTCAAATTTTCATTCTTAGTAAAATGAGTTGTTTCAGGCTTGATGCTGTGGAATAACATAATAAAATAATATTGGCTATTTTTCACAATATAAACTTTAATTCGACCGGTTTCGATGCACTGCATCATCATCAGGTATCAAATATGACACATACATATATACTCATGCATATATACTGGACTTTGAGCCATATTTGTCACCTGATGATGATGCAGTGCATCGAAACCAGTCGAACTAAAGTTTATATTGTGGAAAATTGCCAATATTATTTTATTTCATTCATAGGACCTCCATATACAGCCACAAGGCATCTTTTGCGTGCTGTAGCTATTGCCTCATGAGTGGCTTCTGGGTGGAGGAATATTTTAACCTCCTCCACTGGCTCTGGGTTCTTTTCAAACGTGGAACAGAACTTCATTTTCCCCTGCCTTATGTCACACCCACTGAAAGCGTGGAGAAATATTACGATTCCTCGGGGTACTCGGCTATCCCACGAGCAAATGAGGTGCTGGAGTAGTTGATACATTCATTCTCTCCTCAACCACTTTTGGGAAGGAAAATGTTGGTAGCGTTCGACCCTAGACCAACCAGAAGAACAAGAAGATCGACATCCTCCCCGATGATAACTACAGCTAGCCACTACAGCTCTCTAAAGCTAGCGACACACTAGCCATTCTGATACAATAGCTGATGGAGGCCAAAGTAATTATTTTATCCTTACGTTTGAAGGCTACTTCACGGAATTTCTGACCAATTATTCTCTTCACTTTTATAGTTCCCAGATCTTGAGCCATGTAACAGTTGACTTATGTACTTCCAACAATTCCACAGCAATCGAAACAATGTTTTTAGTGACAGGAAATGGAGGGTGGAGATGAAACCACCTCTTTAGTATCTCTGTGTCAGTGTTGTTTCTAATTATCTGACTCGGTCTCATATCCACATGCTATTCGGAAGTAGCATAAGTAATGCCACAAAAGTGTTCTACTTCTTCGCATATGTTCAGCATGTACACCTTTCCTGTGGTCCACCAAGCCATATTTCTTGATATTTCACGGCCACGTGTAAGTCCGCCACTGCTTTTCATTGACCTCATGAGTGTCTGCTCGATGGTTAAGTCTGACCAGAGGCCACTCCAAAACGTATTGGAGCGGCGGATTGTAAATCCTCTTTTTATAAATCTGCTGAACTCAGTAGGTGTCATCCTTTGCTCCAGAGCTGCCATGTCTTGCAGGTACAGCCACGCATTCTTGGTGAAGAAGAAGTGGCCTGCTGAGTGAAAAAAGGGAAGCATTTTGCTCAACTTTTCCAGATGGAGCTTCCAGTCTCCCATTCGCTCCGCCTGGATAATCTACTTCATAAGGGTTGTGAGACGGAAGTACTGGACCCATAGTTTTGATATTGGTCCATTCTTTTCAAGCAAGTCCAAAGTAATTTTGAACCTAGAATATAGAATCCGATAGGACTCCTTTTCTTCGGCACCGAGGATAAGAGACCTCTCAGTTTCATCGATGATGCTTTTAATTGCCTCATGTTCCTCCTCAGTTAGTTGCGCTTCACTCATGATTACTCCAGCTAATACAAGGTTTGGGAGAGTATGAGCTCGAACCGCTCTTGAATATGCGTAGCCATTCAACATATTCTCGATGCTATGGTCAGCGTAGATTGCCGAAAATAACTTCTTTAAGCCACTCCCAGCTATTATTGTACCAATGCAACCCATGAACGACGCCTCCAAGGAGATGGAAGCCTCCAAGCCTCGGAACAACACCGAGCAGCTCAGGATGTTGACCAGTCTCAACAATATCTCGGGCTTTTAGTTACAGGGGCTGATCAAATGTGACAACGCAAGTCTTCTGTGATTGAGCTTTAGTTCTTTCACTGGCTTCCATAAGCGCTGCCAACACTGTGCTATAATCAGAGGGCGGAGAGTGAATGAATGGGAAGAAAATCACTTTTGAGAGTGAAAAAGGAAGTTCACTAGTCACCGTTGCATAGACCCATTCCAACCAGGTACGCCTGGGATGTCTGACCACTTTCCATACAACCACATGAGGTCTGGTGCGGAGGGAAGTATTTATTCAGGGGCACACAGTTCGCTAATCGAGATCGCTGACATGCCAGAATTTTTTCTTACGCTACAACGTAAGTTTGATGTTATTGCAAGACCTTATTGTGTCAACAGATACAGCCTTCTTCAAATGTGGAATAGTTTTATCGGTCAACACAGCTGAGTGTGGTGTTATGCACATGATGCCACCCATTTCATGAAATGTATTTTCACCATCCGATATTTTTTTTACATATTCACGGTTAGAGTCCAGCCCATAAAGTAAAGATAATTAAATTTGTTACAATATAAGTTATTTTTTTTTTACGATAGGACAAGTAGTTTGACCAATATTTGGCTCAAAAAATGACTAAATCAAAAAATTTAACTTTTTCAAAAAAATGGCCCTTTTTTGAAGAGGTGTATATCCGGACCTTTACATGTACAGAACTGTTTTAGGTCTCATTTTGTGGGAAATTTGTTCATCTTTAAAATTTGTAATAACTAATTACTCCACGGATCGCATAGTTTGGCAGAAAAAAGCAAATATTAAAAAATGTGCGACATTTTCGCAGTTTTTGCACCCCCCCCCCCTCCCTGGGGGTCGCACAGGTCTTTCGGAGTTACAATTCTGGATTTTTAATATAGGCACTGGTCCAAACAACATATCAAAAATAAGAACTACCTACATGAATTTATGCATAAGGTCCTCCTTTTCAGGGTGATTCGACTGGCCTATAATGGGTTATTTTTTTATAAATAGTTGAAAAAACATACAAACTACACAGCGCTTGTTTTTTGACGAAATCTAGATGTTAGAAATTCCAAATTTTTTCAATATTCTCCCTCTGGAGTGCACAGCTGTAATCTATACAACGTAAAACAGTTTATATTTTCAGACAAATTGCTAGAAAAGTAGTTCGGCAAGGGGTTAATATTTTTATATCATTGGAAAAGTGAGAGTTTTATCTTTAAAATGAGGTCAAATTCATCAAATTCTAGGTGATGTTATTTTTCGCTCAAACTACCATAATGAATTTTGATATAGTCCAGTGAACGATAAACAATAAGGTGGAGAGCGAATACATTCCACAAGCATCCGCACGTTAGGACTGCTCAGTTGTGGAATACAATTTACTAAACAACTATTTTTGAAATGGAGGCAACATGTCATTTTAGTATGTTTTCCCAAGACCATTAACACATTCAATGCGGGCCCGATTTTCTTGAAAGTCGTCAAAATCGGCTCGAAAAAATTTGAAGTGCTTCGGAAGGGAACAACCACGTCAATTGACGTGCTCCGTCAGTTGGTGTAGCCAGGAGCACGTCTATTGACGTGCTCCGCATTGAATGTGTTAAGGCCAAGTGACTTAGTCATTCTACCCGTCCATTTGGCTGGTCAGATAAAAATTCAAAGAGGTCATCTCACTTCCCCACATGCCTCACAACTGTTATAGGCGTGGCGAAACTTGGTGGTACTCGCTTGTGAAGAGTAGGTTGCTATGGAGAGGAAAGCATGCATGAGATGAGGGATAAAGTGGCCAATTATTTCTCCAGGGTCCCTTTACGAGTACTCCGGTACTTTTGCCCACTAATCAACTCTGATTCACCCTCTAATTCTCCGATGGTGAGGGCCACCAAGTTTTGCTACACCTATACCTGATGGCCATTTAATTTAGGGTATTTAGAGAGAACCATTCTGTTTAGAGTGGGTGGTTTCATGATATAGGGGTTTTTAAACAATTTAAATAGCAAATATCTCAAAAACTAGGGCCTAACGGATGCTTTTCCGATAAGGCACGTCTAATGAATTTTCGTTTTCATCCCCCCACTAAGTTTGATTGATTGCGATGTGCTTATAATGCCCCCCGGTTTCCCCTAACTTCATCCTAAACCAGTTTATCCTTAACCTATAGTTACATTTTGTGTTTTGTAGTTAACCCATAGTAATGGAAAAGCCTGTTTGCACCAACCGTGGTAAGATTTATGACCACAGTTGGCTGATCCTAGCTGGGGGTTGGCTGGCGGGGATCAAACTGGGGGGTGGTTTTTATCCCCCTGGTACTCTGATGCTTCATAGCTCTGGTACTTTTAAACTTATATATGTGTCAAGCTCTGTCCTAATGTAAGGGATTAGTTATCATATTGCAAAAACGTAGTTACCTGCAAAAATGTACAAAATTAGGAGAGATAATAATGGCTGTACGCGTGGAGGTATAGTAATTGGGTCAAGAACAGGATAATCAATTTGCTGAGTATCCAGGCTGACACAAGCTCCAGTCACAATTTATCAGTGATTAAGTACATGAGAAAGGTTCACAGGTAAGTTTCAAAGAATGCTAAGGAAATTAAAATTATGAGATTTGATTGGAGTTCATTTGAAATTGCCAAAAGAGCAAATTCTTGAAGTCTGTAGAAAAGATGCTGACTCATGATTAGGGTAAAGGAGCTGTTGTGAAAGGTTGGCAGGATCTTAAAACAGGGTCAGTAAGTTAAGCAGAAAAAATATCAAGTAAGATAGACTCATGATGAAGAAGCCCAGGAACACAGAATTAACTATTAGAAAGATTCAGAATACATAGATGGTAGAGTTATAACATAAATACAGAGTTCAGTTGGAGTAGAAACCAAGAATGAAATAGTAAACTTAGATACCTATGTAACTAAATAGGAAATGGAGAATTGGTGAAGTAGATAGTGTGGAAATGGAAATGCTAATGGGAAAGGGAGAAATGGATGGGTTGTACACAAAATAAGAATGCAGTCACATAGGAAGAAAGTAAAAACAATGCTATCATATAGGAAAAGAGAGAAGGATTATTTTTAGAACCAGAGGGTATCCGAGCTAGAAGGAAAGAAAATGTAGAAAAATTTACAATAGAGAATATAGGCCTCTATGCAGGGCCATCCCTATTATTGAGGGGCCCTGTGCAAATGAAAGTCGGGGGCCCCCAAACTTTGCAGTCCCTTATTGATATGGTAACATCTTTTAAGCATATTTCATGGAAAGGAGGAAATAAACCAGAAAACTGGCAAATGATTTCAAGAAATTTATATGTGTAACTAAGTAGTAGGTAATTTCGGGTAGTAGGCGGGTTTCCCCTCGCCGTGTGAAAGAGGCAAGCCCAGGCAGGGCCCCCCATAGGCACGGGGCCCAGTGTAGTGGCACCTGTTGCACTACCCTAGGGATGGCACTGCCTCGTGAGGAGGACAGTAGTAAGTACATATAGCAAAAATATGAGGGCAACATGAGTCCAGGAAAATTAAACTGCCATATAGAGAAGGCATAAAAGGTAAAGGATATTACGGTAACTGGTAGGTTAGGTTTATGGACAGTTTCAGGTTGACATCCAAATTCCCAGTTATGTTTAAAAACTCCTACTGATGACTCTTAATGTACTTGCTCACCAATTAATGTATTGTACTCCTAATATTTTCTACCTCCCCTAATGCCATGTCCTAATGTCCTATTCTCCTTTCTACTTGGTAGGCACTCACCAAACATTCTATCATCTTATCACCACTTACAACATTATGAGTAAACAAAAATGCATCACACTAAAAATCAGAAAATGTGGCATTTTTTATGTCCTCCATGCAACATTTTGCAACCTTGTTAATTGAAGTTCAACATATTTTTTAAGGTAAACATTTTTTTCTGCCAAAAGTGCTCAGTAACAATTCTTTGAATTATTTAGTGCCTAATGCCTGTCTAATTGCAGTCCTCCCTTCCGTCTTTTCTCCGCTCCATGTGTCCTCGGATTTAACAAAAAAAGCATGTGCTATCACAGGTTCGAACAATGATAGATAGATAGAAATATGTACGTCTTTATTGGGGCAAGATTGAGACTTTAAAAGTCCCTTCTTCCATCTAACCCCTCGTCAGTACATGAATACAGTCAATACGACAAACACTGCAATATATAAATTGGAGAAATAATACTAAAAACAAGAGAGATAGAATATTAACACTACATAATGAAGCATCAGAAATAAGTGTAAAAAGATATGTACAATTGTGGGAAAAACGTGAGGATTTTGCCTGGCATCTGTCACGGAAAAACCCACTGCGGGAAAACACCCACACATGAAGGGGGGTGGGAAAAACCTGCAAAAACCTACTGATATGTAAACTAGAGCAGAAACCGGAAATTGATCTAAATGCCAGACCAGCCAGACTCTCGTTGTGACTGTTAACCGGAAGCAGGACCGAAACTTGTTTTTTTACATACAACAAAATTCCCTTTAAAATGCATATTTTTCATATAGAGACAGAAACAAAATAATACTGTTGCCCTCGGATATTATCTTCTATGCTGTTTTTCAGCATTTGGTAATAATGTTTTGAAAGGCAGAAAGCCGGACAATTTGGCTTTACCGAAAAAAGCCGGCTGGACACTCACATATTAATAAAAATACAGGACATGTCCAGCGAAGTCCGGACGTCTGGTCACTCTACTTAGGTTTGTTAGTATAAATGGCAGAATTCTGAAACTGTCCGACTTTTAAAAGTTTCCATCGATTTTTGTTACTTACTCCATGTCCTTGTTATAATATAATCAGTACATATTTTTTATCGCAATTTTGAAAATTAAAATTGAAAAAGCACGAGTGCTGGTCTGTGAAAAGGCATATTTCCCTCACCTCAGTCATCAGATGATTGAAATACAAAAATAAATAACTTCATCAAAGACAATGGGCAACACCTTCGCAATTCTTGCAAAAGACTAATTACAAAGAATGCCCCCCAAAAAATTAATGCAATAGATTTACCAACCTTGCCACTAATTGGCCGAGAGACATGGAGGCCGCCCTGAGGTCCATTTTCCAACGGACTGAATTCCAGCGATTGGCATAAGGCCCTGATCTGAAGATGCATCCTGCAAGGAATGCAAAATATTACCAACAGAAAGATGAATCAAAATGACCGAACCCAGAAGTCATCCAACCAGGTGGACGACAAGTGTTTTGTGTGGATACTTCAAGGGTTCCAATTTATCATTGTATGCATCAATTTATTACATATTTTACTATCTTATTCGGAGGGAGAAATATCAGAGTAGTACTGTTGCTGTATCCTCACCATTCAGCTCAATGAGCCCCGATATCAGATGATTTGGCATTCACAGAATGCAAACAATACCGTGCAACACTACCTAATACAGCAAATGTATAAAAACTGTGTGAACTTTGTTCTAAACAACATAGCTAAGCACAAAAGACTAAATTTGGGCTAGTGATTCAAAAATATACCATAGGAATCCCTTCACTGTAGTCCCATAGTTTAAATCAGGCATCAGCTCTAAGGGGCAAGTTTATTGAGATTTGTGTATGGTGTAATAAATACGCCAAAACCTACATGGAAGATGAGCCCATCAACACGTCAATATCTCAAAACATGAGAAAGAAAACAGATAAGTTTAAGGTCAAATACTGCATAGCATTTCTTGCCCAAATCAGGTATGTTCTGAATGGCTAACCTTACCTAGCAAAGGATAAAACTAATTTTGAAGCCATGCCTTTGGGTAAAGAATTCTGATACACGGATCTGATTGATTCCTTCATTTATGAAGAGAGCAAATAATATGACAGTTCTCTCACATTGATAAATTTAAGTTAGAGGATGAAGAACCCACACAATATGCAGGGGAGGATTAAGGTTGTTGTTTTGGGGGGGGTATGCAATACTACTTTCCGTTCACTACTTTCCACGGCGCCTGGGGGGTATGCAATACCTCTCAACGAAACGGGGGTCCGGGCAGACCTCCCTCGGAAAGTTAAAAGAAATGAAGTGCTTGGAACGTAGTTTTGGTGTGGCTATATTATAAAGTAGATGTGATAAATTATTGAGTAAATCTATCTAATTACATTTGAAAAACGTTTACAAACAATGTAAAGAATGCCATTCTTGTGAAGATGCAGGTCTCCCGGGTTTTACACCACATTCTAATTATATTTAAACATTGTATACTGAGCTGGTGAAATAAAAAATTCCATTGGAGAACCACCTTAATGATTACCACATTTTCTATTTTCCCGGGAATTACTGGGGGGGCGGCCACCCGCCCCCTTAATCCACCCCTGACAGCATGGGATATTCCAGGAATATTCTACTTTCATCCCCAATATTCCTATTCGGTACCAGGGACATTGCGAACCATTATAACATATTTCAAGAATATTCGAAAATGGTTCACATGGGAATATCCCATTTAGAATATTTGAGGAATATTCTATTATGGTTCACATGAGACTATCCCCGTTGCGAATAATGGAGAATATTCTAGGAATATTCTAAAAACGTTTGCATGCGAATATCCCCGTGGCAAATATTTGAGAATATTCTATGAATATTCTTCAATGATTCACACAGGAATATCCCCGTTACAAAATTTTGAGAATATTCGAAGAATATTATAAAAACGTTCGCATGGGAATATCCCCATTAGTAAAGATTTGAGAATATACTACGAATATTCTATTATGGTTCGCATGGAAATATCCCCATTTGGAATATTTGTGAATACACTGGGAATATGTTATAATGGTCTGCATTGGAATATCCCCTTGTTCCATGAATGTATCAGAAAAAGGGAAGTATGAGCTTTAAATTACCATATTTTCATCCATTTCCACTGCACAACAAGAACAAATAAATGGATCAATTGTTCTCTGTACCTAGCTGGCAAATTCAATAGCACTACCAAAAAACTCAAGCAATATATTTCCATATTCATTTTTGTATGCTTTCGGGAAGGTTATGACCCTTTCAGGCCATTCAACTCAATGAAATAAGACTACAAATTACGTATAAATATGTAATAGGAACCAAAAAACTAATACAAATATATCGTATGACATTCAGTTAATATTCAATCGAACTTTATTTAAGAACTTATTAGTGTGATTTAATTACAGATAATAACCAAGTGACCTGACTGTATGGTACGACTTTTGAAAACTTGTGAGCACACATATCATTGAAAAAATTAATGATATAATGCATTGAAAGAGATTCAATAGGGTCTCCTATTCATTCCAAATGTTCTAATAGGGTTGTTTGCCATTTTTTTTAATCTGAGAAATCGAAAGATCATGCTTCAGACGGAGTAATGACAATTATATTATGCTATTCTCTTCATTGTACATCCTTAGAGAAGGGTTTAAACAGTGACAAATTTTACGTTACGCAAAAAGCCCTACTTCCATCTTGAATTGATGTGTGACGTCACAAGCCTGTGGATGCCATACGCCGGTGTTGTTGAAGTGGCTCAGGCAGTATCTCACAGTAACTTGTGGGAAACCAATTGAATACAACCTGTTTGAAGTGGAAATTTGTGTTTTCATAATGCATCGTGAAGAAAATACGGCGGACCGAGAGGTTAACGTAGAGAAAAGACAAACCTATAAGTGGTGCTTTGTCCCGCAATGTGCCAATACAACCTTGAAAACACCCAACAAAGTGTTTCTAAACGTTGTAAAAGATGACCTCGTTAGGAAGCTCTGGTGCCAAGCTGCTCGACGGAAATTTCCCGTTAAAAAAACCTCAACTTTATACTGCTGTGAAGATCATTTTGATGTAAGTATCCTCCTTACTTAAAACTCTGAAGTTATTTAAAGCGTTTCACGACGTCACTCGATTTCATCCCTTGATTGATTTAGAGCGATTAAGTCAACCCTCATGGCAGGAACTCTGAGACAGAAATGAAACCTCCGTTAATAAATGCCTGATTAGGGATTTTCTGGCTTGTTTTGCAGTGGTGAAGTTAATAAAATCTTACTTCGCGTTCGTTGTTCTTAGGTGATAGCAATTTGGACAAGATTGTCAGTGTTGTCGCCGAAAGTCAACGAACGCGAAAAAATGTAAATCCAGTGACAATAAGGGCTCAATACATGTAGAGGTGGATACCTACATTACGAACATAGGTTCGTACCGAGAGTTTATTTTAGACTTACCTATTGAATATTGAATGATCATTTTTGCAATTTTCACTTAAATGATTGGTTTCAGATGGAAACAGATGTGGAAAATTATCTCAGTCGAAGTTGATCCCCCCATTTCAGTGAAGCTGAAGGTGAAGAAGAGTATTGTGCCTCACAAATTTGACTGCCAGAGGGGTAGAAACTAATAACTCAGCCACCATGAATATATCAACCGAAGGGAGATTTCCTGATGTCGCCTTGATCCATCCGGAAGTTTCATCCACAACATAGGCCATTTCAAAATGTGGAATAACTTTGGTTGATATCCAGCCGGCAGGCGAGTGTTCAGCTTGGGATCGAGTGTTGACCGAGCGGACAGGCTTAATACGCCATCACCTCTATCTCAAGATGGAGGACCATTTTTGGCAGCATTGAAATTATTCGAATTTTGATTGCTAATAATTCCACCATTACTTGTTCTACGCATCTTCTTTTAATTCCAATCAAAATGAAATTGGATCAGAAGTGATATGCATTCCTTTCATACGACAGTTTTGATAGGCTTGAACAACCCTATTATGTACATAAAAAGTGAAATGGTTTTTTTCAAGCATGAGCAAAAAGGCATTGGCTGATTATATAAGTCACTAGCTGAATAACCAGGCATTGCTTCGGATCACACTTCCTTCATAACTCATCATATAATAGGAGAATTGATTGAAAAAAAATGAGAAACTTCATTCTTTCAAAGATCTGATTAAATAAATTTTAACTCTCTACCTTGAGTGAAAGTAGTTTAAAAAATCAAAAATTAAACCACTGCACAAAACCCAATGCTTAGGATTCCTAATCAGTTTAAATAAGCAAACTGAACTTTAAATGCGTTAAAGACCAAAATCTGGCTATCAAGGAAATATGCAATTGTCGATTTCAGAGAAAGATGTGCGTTTTAGCAGCTAAAAACGCGATTTTCAGACAAATACGAATTGGAAGAGATAATTGATTGAAAGAATTATAAACTTCATTCTTTCAGCCATTTGATAAAAATAATCCCAACCCTCTATCTGGAGCGGAAGTAATTTTAAAAAGCAAAAACAATTAGACCACTGCACAAAACCCAATACATAGAGTAGACCATCAAATGACCCCTTTTCAGAACCTTTTGGGGCCCTGAGATCTTTTTAGACAGTATAAAAACCTTCTCCTTGAAAAAATACAAATACGTGCCAACTCTCACGGTGATCGGTGAAACGGTGTCGAAGTAGCTATTAATCTAACAAAGCTAGGAGTGTTCAAGCATGAACGGCAAATATTCTTCTGAGGAAGTCAAATAGGCTCCGAAACCACTCAAAGACAAAAATGTGCCTCTCACTTGGGTGAGTACTCAAAGAAATGAACCACAGTCGTGAATATATGTGCAAATTTAACATAGAATTAAATTTGTTCCTGCGAGTTATGCAACACACAAAGCATTATGGAAAATAAAATCCGATAAATTTGTATTTGTACTTATTTCACCTACACAAAAAACTCAGGATGTAATTTTCACGCATGCATATAATTACTTACCCAGTTACTCCAGCACAACTTGTCCCCAATAGTAGCTGTTTCAGTAATCACCGGATCGTCAGCTTCACTCCTCACAACTATGACAAGATGCAGCCCAGAAATAGGACGTTTTCCAACAATCGAATATTATAAATATATGGTCAGGATATCTGTAAATATCAAAATTATACAATAAGTATTTTATAAATAAAAAAACAGGGAACAGTTACAATATCCGTTAAATGTTTGATAAAACGGTTGGATGCTCAGGAGCAGGATCGACCGTTAAATTTTTTTTTCAACCACTAAAATCTGCTGTATTTCCATAAAAATTGGAAAATATGATCTGCGCATAGTGGAAAATGTTGACAAGAAAAAAAATTTCCTTTATATCGAGAAGTAACGCTAGAACATAAAATATGATGCTGGAGGCGACGTTTTGAGACGCGACCATATCCATATCAGAGGTAAGTATTTGAAGTGGGAGGCAACAGATGGCGCTAGGGAGGACTAATTTCACATTTTAGCAGAAATAATTTGTGCCTTTATTACGCGGTCGTTTTTTAATTTTTTCCGCCGGTTGACGGGAATAAGGCAAAATTCGCAAATTGCTTCGAGATTTTACGGCTCACCACGTGATATTGTTAAAAAGTTCCACTGATTTTCGGAACGTATTCTACTTTTCAGAAAATGTTGGCCAATATTTCTCCATGATTACTTTTTAAAGAATAAAATCCCTTGAGAAATTAGTGATTGCAAGGAAAGATTATGTACCCGGGGCACTTTTAGCATTCATTAGTACTTATTTAGGAATTAAATCCTTCGATAAAGTTGGTGATTGTAAGGGAAAATGTTGTAGCCGGGTATTTTATTACTGGTAATTTTTTTAGTAGAAAATTGATGAAAAATACTTGGAAAAATTTCGAGAGTTGCGGAAAAAGTTGCGAAAAGTCAGTAGAATTGTAAATAAAAATGTCGCTGGAGTTGTCCTCGACAACAGTCATGGGAAGGGTGATGTGAAAGGCGCAATCCATCCCACCCCAGCACCCTGGTTTCACTTCATATGCCCGATAACTTATAGGCAGGGGTGGTTTGAGTATACTGTCCGTGAAACCCCAGGAAATTATAGATATACGAATGTTAGGAAAAGTACGGGGAAAAGTTGGGCAAAACGTTAGGAAAACTATCGGGAGATGAGGAAAAAAGTTGCGAAAACTCAGTATGAATAAAGAAAATGCCGCGGAAACAGTGGAAAAATATCCGAAAACGTCGCTTTAGGTGGTTTGAGCTAGAGGCCCTCCTAATAGAGGGCCTCTAGTTTGAGCGAAATAGTTCCCTAGTCATAATGGAGACCATATTCAAATTTTATTATTTGATTTTAGCGTCTGTAAGAAATATGAAATAAATACTGTTATATTAATGACGCTAATATATAGTTATATATGACCAAAAATCTCAGTAATTGAATAAATAAAGCCACATAAGTGTCTAACTTGACTCATTTTTTCCCGCCGAACGGCTGAAAACCCTTCAAAACATCAGGTTTTTCTGCGATTCTGTAAAAGTTACTGTGGTGAGTATTAGATTATTTTTTATAAATAGTTGAGAAAATATGCAATCTATACACCGTTAATTTTTTGACGAAATCTCGGTGTAATAAATTCCTATTTCCTTCAATATTCTCCCTCTGTAGCGCTCAGCCATAATCTATCCTATGTTAAACAGCTTATATTTACAAGGAAATTGCTCAAAAAGTAATTCTGCAAGGGGTTGATATTTTTATATCATTGGAAAGATGAGTTGTTTCTTTAAAATGAGGCCAAATTCATAAAAAGCTAGATGAAGTGATTTTTCGTTCAAACTACCTTAAAGGGTCATTTTGAATGTGCCTTCAGTTCCATCTCAGCACCCCTGTTTCACTCCGGAGGCCCGCAACGTAATGGCCGTGGTGGAACGAGTATAATGATAAGACGTGAAATTATTAAGTATCCCTCTGGTGAAGAGTCAGGAAACGCTTCAGTATGGCACTGAGCGCCCGGGGAAAAAGTATGAAAATAGTTCTTTTCTATTTGTACAAATCAGGAAAGCCACAAAAATTGAGGAAATGTTTATAATAAAAATGCACAGCGCAATTTAATTTTAAAATAAGTTATAAATGGAGGCTGTAGCGCCGTTGATATCTGGGTAATTGACGGAAGAAGTTGGATCCTACTTCGCGAACAATTAACACAAAACGATGGAATAAACTCCCGAACCAAAGTTCAAAAGCATGAAATTGCACCAAAATCCGTGGACGTGAAAAATCATGTTTTCTTACCTGCACCAACGTATTCCAGAATTCCCTCTCCTTACGTGTAATATTCCGCGAAGTATCTAACAATTACCTACGTGAAATCAATTGATTAATACTCACTGCAGAGCATGGCGATAATGCTTCAACCATAGGTAATTATTGAATTATCAAATGTTTGAGATTGGTGGGTATTCCTCACGAAGTTGAATCCCTTGACTAAACCACACAAACACTTCGACACTCCTGCATCAACAAATTAACGTTCAGCCATGTTGACGCATCCAGGACTAATCGGCTAGTCAATCGTAGTGAAAAATGCATCACCCAAAGGGAGCGAAGGCATACACTTCATCCCGTTTTCAAAAATTAAAATTTCGTAAATGCTAGTCATCAACTAATTTGCATTCCACCCACCTAAATCTCATGAGCTTCAATATTCCATGAACTTACTGAGTTTGGAAGTAGATCCTTCGCATTCGTTCCGTGAAATCGATCAGATGAAATGACTATTTGTTATCCCATTTAACTGGTCAGCAGGATATGACACATCTGTATTTGCCACAAGGTAGTTTGAGCGAAAAATCATTTCACCTCGAATTTGATGAATTTGACCTCGTTTTAAAGAAAAAACTCTCATCTTTCCAATGTTATCAAAATATTAACCCATTGCCGAACTACTTAAAGAGCAATTTGCCTGAGAATACAAGCTGTTTTACATGGCATAGATTACGGCTGCAACCAGTGCGCTACATGTGCGCTCCAGAGGGAGAATATTAAAAAATGATGGATTTATAGCACCTATATTTCGTCAAAAAACTAACGGTGTGTAGTTTGTATGTTTTCTCAAGTATTTATAAGAATAAATTAATTACTCCCCGCAGTAATTTTTACAGAATCGCAAAAAACATATTCTATTGTGAAGGCAAGTTCAACCTACGGCGTGAAAAAATGAGTCAAGTTAGAGACTTATGTAGTTATATTTATTCAATTACTGAGAATTTGGTCATATATAATTATAGTTTTGCACCATTAAATATTGCACCATCAGAAGTGTGAAGTAAGTATTACAATATTTACTTCACACTTCTTACAGACGCTGAAATTAAAATACAAAATTCGAATATGGTCTCCATTATGACTAGGGATATATCTCGCTCTAACTACCTTACCCTTGACACTGATATATTCATAATTTGAATAAGCACTGATGAAGCTTACGAATTAATATATATTCTTACAAGACATACGTCATTGCAATTGTTTCTTGTGGGGAGAATTATGGACAATTCCTCAAAAATATCGTTTCTTTTAACTACATCCAACAAATCTTTACCCATTAAAGACCAATATATTTCGTATACACAGACCTCTAATGTGGACATTTAGGTGTAAAACTCTAGTTAGTACTCCGCCCTCTCTGTTAGAAAATAAGTCAACCCTCATTACTCAGTTTTTAATAAAATGTAAACAGCTCAGTCGATTGCCTACGGTAATTTTTCCGCTAAAAACAATTAAAAACGTTATTCACAGTATATTATCGACAGCTAATTGTAACTTTTCAATGAACAGTTTACAAACATTAACTTATAAATGTTAAACACGTGCACTGAGAAAATCACCATTAAAACGTCTGTTTTCGCGGAAACAATATCTTCTTTGACTTAAAAAAAAGAACAATGTTCCAACGAAAGCATAAAAGCGAAAGCGAAAGAAAGGTGGTGGAGAGTAAAATAAGGGGATATGCTATATATTAGGATTCCTTGCCGGAATCGTCAATATAGGGATGGACCGATACTATTTTTTTAATCCGGTAGTACCGACCAGTATTTCAAATCGGTACTACCGACAAAAATACCGGCATTTAGACAGCGCTGCCACATTGCGTCAAAAAACGGAACTAACTACGAAAATGTACTAACAACACTAAATTTTCAAATGTTCTCGTAATATGTGTCTTTTTTTCTGAATTACATAACCATGAAGTTCAGATATGATTGTTATAATTGTTGATATAATAGGTAAGTATACATTTTTGACGCATGTCGGACAGAAGGCAATTGATGATTTTCAACCGTATTAATACAAACATTTATTCCTGTAACTTAAGCGTCACTGCGACCGCAAGGATTGATCACTATGACAGTGGATTTTATCTGACCACAACCTTTCAATACTGAATTATGGAATAAAATCAGTGTAAAAATTCGCATTGAAAAATGTGAAATTACAGTGACCAAAGTTTAGGGCAATAACTAAGCTTTGTAATTTTTTGGTACAACCTTGTTAGTTTTTTAGGTATGATAAGGATAGCTACATTGAACATGTCAATTTCGGAGGACACAGAATTAAAGTCTCTCATTACCCTGTTAAACGGTAAACAATAAGTGTGATTTTTAGGAGAATTGTGTATTTTAAAGGGCAGATTGTTTCTAGTATTTTTGCCAGGGATGTGGAAATATATTTATTCTAAGAGGTAGGAGGAGGTTATACTATTATATAGCAAGGATGAAAAGTAATCGATAAATTGCTGTCCACTTAATTTTAAAACTGACAACACGAGTTTCGGCATTTTTAGGTACAATGATATGCTTCGCATGCATTCGGGCTATCTTTGAATAAGGAAAAAACTGAGTGTCCATGAGTTTTCTTAAGTTATGCTGTACTTTCGATAAATTACAAGACAGTCTCCTAACCTATGAAAGTAATTAAAACAGTAAAATATGAGACGAATACATAAATTTGAGTTTAATTATCTACCCATTTACAATAGAGCTGAATTGCTGTCACCCATGAGCGTTTCAATATGCTATTTTAAGTGACTTCGTAATTTTTTTTGCCGACTCCTAGTCAGAGTACTGAGTTTAATTAACATTTGGTAAACAAATAAACAAACTCTTCTTGAGTCACGTGCATGACAACGGGCCTCCAATCAACTTGCAGAGAGTTAAGCATGTTTGGCGTAGTAACCAATACGAAATCTACGGTTACCAAAATGCACAGTAGAACTAACTCCTTGGATGGGTACAGATCACAAGTCAATAAAATATACGAATTGGTACGCACACGTTTTAGTGACTGTACTACGTATATAAGTTTTGTTGGTGATGAATGAAGAGCTGGAGCCGGTCCGCGGGTCGGAGTATAAAGTTTATTTGCGTGATCTTGCAACTGCCATTCTCTTCGTTTCTCTTCCATGAATGATATCTTCAGATAGCGATGGCATGATAAGAATTAGATAACGCAGGAATACAAATTAGCTTACCAAGGAGAAGAATAATCACCGCTCTCGTCGCAGACTTGACATGAACCTGCCAGCCGTTGTATCTACTTATAGAACAAGTATGACATCAAATTTTTAATCAGTACCCGTCATCATAATATTACGCATTGCGTTTCCACTAGCTTATTTCATTCACCACATTTACCATGAATCGGAAGAATAGTAACAAGTTTTAAACATCCCCTATGTCCTTAATAAATTGGCGCCACTCGTCAAAAGTATACAACAATTGTTGTGTTAGTTTGCGGGAAAAAAGGGAAATTCCATAGCAGTGACAAACCAAAACCTCGCTCGACCAGGGGCCTTATTCAGTAAGTATTCGACGCGGATAAACCTCGGAAAATCCGTGGATTTGACGTCACAGCCCCCGAAAAATCTCCACTATTGAATGGCCCTATTTGAAATTTTAGGGGCTGTGACGTCAAAATTTCGTCACTTCCGAGGCTCGGAAATTCCGAGAACATACAGAATAGCCCCCCAGAAAACCCTTACGTGGTGGTTCACGGGAATGTTACTTCCTCGCCAGTGAAACAACCACAGACACACAGACACACGTATAGGGATCCTTCGCTGGGCTAATGGGACCCCGCTAAAGATGCCTGGGTTATGACCACAAAAACACTCACATAAACACTCAGGAAATCACTCACTCAATCACACACTCAAACGGGCCCAACGTCTGGGAGAATCTTGCACAAAATGAGCGCAGTCAAACAACGACACAAAGACAGGAAATGACGAGGGTGTGCGTCGGATACGCGTGTTTCGGCTACAAGGTGGCCCTCTTCAACTAACTGAAGAGAGTAATCACTTGCAACGCAAGGTTGCAAGTGGGCTCAAGTTCCTTAGATTTCGGATTAGAATAGTGTATACAGAGCGTACTATTTTCCGCCCATTCATAATGACGCTTCTATTTATTCCCTTCCTCCCATATAAAAACTAGCACCACATGTATGAAATCATTACACTTTTATACGTGAAACGATTTATATTTCGGTACGGATGAGCGGTACCTATGGCTGGCGGTGATGAGACAAAATTTGTGTATTCCTAATATTTCTTTATTACTCGGAAAGTATAAGAAATACTCACTGTATCATTAGAAAGAGACTCGTTAGAAGAAGCTTTAAGAGCGGCAAGATTCTCTGAATACGTGCTCAGCAGCAATACGTTGCGATTCCGTCTGCAGTAGCACAACATTAAATAATGTGTAATATGGGAACAAATATGCGTTGGTCGTAAACAAACACCATTTTGACGATCGCTGAGATTTACTCCCAGAGTTCGTTGCACCGCGGGAACGGACGGGTAAGGATTACCGTGCGAAAAATGTATTGGGTGCCTTTCATTTGCTCTAGTGCGCTAATCAATTCGTAACACAACAGCGCACTTGCCTTCCATTCGTTTAACAGACCCTGCGCACTAGGTAGCGTACTTCAAAACAGGTCGGGAGCAGAGTTGACGTGCGCTAAATAACAAAAGAAAATCGATAATGGAATCCGCGATTGTTGTCAAGTTTGTTGATTTTCAGTAAAGGCGTCACACATGCATATTGTAAAGTTTTTAAATTAAACAGAGACAAAAAGCTAACGTTTATAAATACTTATTTTGAACGAATTCAACAAATTTACACAAAAATATTCGGCCGTGACAGTTGTTCACCAACAGAATGCTACCTACCGGTAGGTTACAAAACATTTCGCCAGCGAACATCGTTCCATTCAACGTCGTTCGAGTGCGCAAAAGTGCGCTGAGATGTGTTCCAATCTGCGCTAACTTGAACACCTTGAATGGAAAGCGCCCATTGTAGCAGAAGAAGTTCTACGGTGGAACGTGGCCTTAAAGGTGGGATGGGGGCTCAAAGATTTAGTCAGCCCAAGAATTCCCGGGTGCTACTTCCAAACGACTCCTTATATTCGAAGTGGCTTAGGGGCGGCAGAAGGGGTCCAGACGTTGGGACGCCTTCTTATCTCCAGCCCAGAGCAGAACTAGGCTTGCGAATTTCCTAAGCCATCCCCCAAAGAACTTTTAATGACATAAAGTTCTATTTCATAAATATTACTTTTTTTACCGAAGCTATTATAGATGTATGGGCGATAAGCCATGCGAATGAATAATAGATGCTTTTAAACCACTTGGAATTATTCTACATCTAAATCTACAAAACACTCTGGAAGCCACCTCAAGGGTGTGTGGCAGGGGGTGAGTAGTCACCAACATACATTACACCATGCCCTAAAGTTAGTGTAAAAACGTCTATTTATGCATTAGCATAAATCGCTAATGCTTGTCACGAGGCGAAGTCTCACAAGCGTGCACTACACCATAGATATGTTACCATTGTTATAGGGACCGTTAGTAATTATGTATTATGCAACTACATAAAAGGGCAGTGATTTAAGAGTTATTATAGCGTTTACCAACAAAAAACGCAATATTCATTTTCCAGATAATTTTTTTGACAGATTGTGTTTTTTCTTTCGTTTCCGCCTGAAATTAATTGGCGCTAGTAGGATGGCTTAGCTCAGGGTCAATATATTTTCATCTTCGATAGGAGTCTTCTCATCCGCCATTTTTGTGATTATTTTTGTGTGATCTCCGTAAGAAGAGCATTGCTCACAGTGTTTTTCTGCGGAATAGTATAGATATTATCGTTCGAGATGCCAAGTTGTTCGGCTCCTAATTGTTCAAGAACAATCACGAATTATCGTAGATGCAACGAATCGAGATATCTATCGATCTTGGGCTTAGCTTCATCCGGAGCTCTGTTCCATTACTTTTTGAGATACCGGAGTATCTATGAAGACCCCCTAATACTTCTGGACTCCGATACTTCTAAACTTAGAAATTAATCTCTGGCTAGTAGTAATCCATACGGCATATCGCACCTCCGGCATAACCTTGGTTTTAACGGTAATGACCTCATTTCACTGAAAGCTTTGGAAGGATTGCTGAGGCCACAAAGATTGCGGTCTCGGGAGCATCTGCGTCCCCTGGAAGCAATTCTTATCAGCTCAAGTGAGGGACAGCCTCCGACGTAGTTACCCTCGACAGCCACGGCGACGACAAACACGCTCGCATCGAATCTTTCCCGCCTCCTCTCGAGATAAGGAGGTTGGTGGTCCCTTCGGAGGAGGGAGAAAACAAACGAAGGGGAATAACCGAGGAGGATATTAAGGAGGAAGCATTTCCATGGCAATTCTCGCTACGCGCTCATACTTACTCGTGAATAAACCCTTGAAAACTTGACATAGACTCGACAAACTTGACTTATATGTACGTACACCTAGGAAATAATATCAACATAGAACATACCGTAATGTAAACGTGGAAGAAAAATTTCGCATAATATATTTTTCCGTATTTTTATTCCATTAATATTCATAACATTGTAGTACAATCCGAGATAAATCACATGAGAAGCACTTGATACTTCAATCTAGGGCAGCATCTTTTCAATTTTTTGGTCTCATAATTAAAAAATGAATATAACAATAGCTCTAGAGCCAAACACTTCCCTTTTAAACAGCATAGCAGGGAAAGCAAATCTAATATGTTTAATGTAAAAAACATAAATTATATAAGAAAAAATAACCTGATTTTTGACCTTCATAATGATTCATCTTGGTAATCTACGACAGATTGTGTTTTTATTCATTATGAATGTTTTTATTCATTATGAAAATCGAGAACTTCCACGATATCCAGCCTGAAACAGTTTTGATTTGATTTTTGACCGTTACAATTTGTCCGCCTGACATTTAAAAAAAAATAGTCAGTAAATGTTATAAATCGTAGTAAAAGTAATTTTATGTAGCCGTTATAATTTATTTCAAGTGTTTACTCAAGTACTAAAGATATACGTATCGTACTAATATGTTTTAACAAAAAGTAGATGATTATAATAACAAACATAGAACTTAGATAAATTACAGAAAACTTTAAATAAAGTAACATATTAAAGATGCAATACTTCCAATGTGCACATTATATCTTGAATATTTCATAAATAATATTAATGCTTTTTCAATCATGCCACTCATTGCTTCATATGTTATACCCACCAAGTGTTTGCCTCTCGAATAAAAAGAAAATGGTATGTTTCCTTTTATCTTTTAATTCATTCATTGGTTCAAATTATCAAAAAGATTATTCAAAGAAATGTACCATATATCCAGAAATAAAAAAGTTGCAATAAAAGAACAGATATCACTTATCTAAGCAAAATTTATCATAATTTAATAAGTGACACAAAACTATTCAACAAAGAAATATATCCAAGCAACCAAATTAAAATTGTAAATAAATAAAAACAGCACCAAAACGTTAAAGGTGAAAATCTTGAATGTCTACGTCTATGTATTTTTATATTTAATGTCTGTAAATTTACAATTATGTAACCAAAAAAGAACTGTCAATCATTTATCATCATACGTCATTGTTTATAGCCCAGAAGATGGATAAATAAACATCCGAAACGTCGGAAAAAGTTTAAAAATAAATATTATTTGACCTATGCTCATGAAATTTGCACCATATAAAAAAAGAGGTCGAGAATAAATACCATTTGAATTATTTCTATTGTTATTTCTCAGACGACACACTTACAAAAGAAGAAGCAGGATTTAGAAAGACCGTCGAAGACGAGTAGGTAGTTAATTCCCTGATGGGACGGCAAAGGAAACCATGGTCCGCGTAATTTGTTTCTCACATCACTTACAACTGCGCATGCGTTTGAATTCTGCTCGGTTGATCTCGTGGGATAGCGATATCACATCAAAGAAGAATTATTATGCACGGGGAACCTGCCGAAAAATGACCTAGATTCGATAATAGATTGTTCGATTAATCGAACAATCTATTATCTCTACTCGATAACTCGATACCGATTAGTTGCCATGGTGCAATTAATCGATTATCGTCGAATAGTCGTGCAATTAATCGATTATTGTCCAAAAGTAGTGCAATTAATCGATTATTGTTCAATAGTCGTGCAATTAATCGATTACTGTCCAATAGTCGTGCATCCCCAGATGCAAGGCGTCAAGTTGAACTCATTCAATTTTACTTGCCGGTCTTTCTGACAAAGCGATCAGTCACATTTTCTCTTCCACAAAATAATATTGTCAGCCCTTATTTTTTAGTAACTAATACTCTGCACCCTAGTGGTACGGAATCAACAAGTTATATGATCGAGGGAAAAATTTAAAAACAATTTTAGTTCCCTTGGCAAAAATCAGCGTGATCATCAGTAGATGACTTGTCAATTTTCAATCCTTTGCTTAAAAAAAATGTCCCGCCATCAATTATTTTTACAAAAAGTTGACTGAATGGGTTTGAATTTCATGCGACAAGCAGAATTTGAAGAAAAAAAATGTGGCTTCATTCCAAGAATTACATCGGTTCATCGACCAATGACTTGAGTCAAAATTCGTTTTCTGTCACGCAATACTCACACCCGCATTTGTCAAACGTTTTGTCAAAAATACAGACCATGCGGGACATAGGCTTTTTTCTCTTTCTATCGAACTCCACAATCTCCGAGATAAGAACCTCGCCACCCTTCAGCTAGGGAGTCTGCCGCCGAAGCGCCAACGCCACTGACTGGAGCAGTTGTCAAGAGTGCTTGGCGTGCCCTTGGCGACCGAAGACGGATGACGGAAAAATATTTTTTTGCGGAAGTGGCGTCGTCAAGAATAGGGTGGGGACTTCTATTTGGGCCAGCAACCCAGTTCCATTTCAGCAGCATCCACTCTGCGAGAAATTTAAGTGGCCACTTTTAAGTGGCATTAAATGCGTCAATCAATAATAATAACCAGCGAGCAGGTAATCTGAAAGTTAGACTAATGCCTGTTGCTCACGGTAAAATTTTCCATAAAACAGTTTTATAAAAATTTTTATTGAAAGTTTTATGAATCGTACGTAAAACGTACTTGCTTGCTCACGGTAAAACTGTTCATAAAACCGCAATGTCCTGCCATCTATGAGACGCTTTGCGAACACGTGAAGTGATAAAATGCACTCACTTTTGGATGGCTGTTAGGTTAAAAACTATATGTATTGTTTATTTACTTAATTTCTGATCACACTCAACGGTGCTAAGGCTCTCTAACGCATTCTTCTAACAACAAGAAGGATACTGCCTCAACGTTCCATGAACTTCCAGCCATGTTTGTTTACGTTTTCCTTGTTTGGCGTCCCATGGATACGAGATTATTATCAACGCGATGAGCGGAACGTCTCATTGGTTGTTGCATAAAACGGTTTTATGGAAATAGAACCTGTCCTATTCAATAAAACGTTTTATAAAACTAGGTTTTAAAAAACGGTTTTACCGTTAGCAACCTCAATTTTATAAAATTAGTCGATTTTATAAAACGTTTTACCGAAAATTTTACCGTGAGCAACAGGCATAACGAACATAAATTTTTTAACCATTGGGAAAGAGTTCCTTCCTCCTTGACATTAACTAATGGAAGTAGCAGAAATGTTGTAAATAATCTCGACCGTCTACTACTTTGTAATAACTTACTTCTTTTATTTTTTCTTTAGTTATTTATAAAATCTCTTCACTGCGTATCTGTTGCTGTGTACCCAATGTAACAGTTGAACTACATATTATGTATTACTAGAGAAGGTGCCCATTGAATATCAACGGGAAGAATATTACCATTTACATTGATTGTAAAAAAACATTCATATCTCATTTAGTGCAAAGAATCAGCGAGTTATTGGATGTACACGGAATCTCGACTTAAACAATAAGTATGGTCGTCATGGGGACGATGTTTCAAAACGCTAAAATATTGCAAAAAGTCGTTATGTTTTAGCAAACATTTCGGAATTTCGACCGGAATACCAAATTCCATTGAAGGAATAAGAATCATTATTTTATTTTCTCTCTCTTGGTACCTTTCCCAATAACATGAAACAACTATTTCTAATTTAATTTTGTAAATAAAAAAAGTTCTGCAGCCAAATGAATATTTAGCTTCACGAGTATTCCTTGTGTAAAAGTTACTGAGATATACATATAAACTCATCGGTGATTATTATAGTAGATAATATAAGTTAAATCAGTGTCTACTATAGTTATATCCCTCTTCGAACGACTGGAATTTACAAGAGAAACAATATTAACAACTTTTTGAGTCTTTTTTTTTTTAAGGTTTACAATTTTTGTGATAAATTTCGGCGCATTGGGCATTGTTAATAGAGATGAGATGATTCCCCAGAGGTGTTTGCCGAAAACGGAACCCCTGACTGTAAAGGGTTTTAGTAAAACTACAGCAATTTTTTTTCTTTTTTTTTGTAATCCCTTCGGTATTCAATCATTTTTTCCGCTGAGACGGAAATAAATTAGAGAGCTGCGGTAGCGCTTTGTGTAAAAAAGAAAAAAATATATCTGAGAATTTATTTTTTTAAGTCAAAGCACATATCTGTTGATAACACCAACGAATCAACGCTTACCCCGGCGTTTTTTTTGCCATTCGACAAGAAATTCAACGAGACTCATACCGTCAAAATATACGAATCTATGGCTACCATCTCATATTAGAAATTTTATATGTCGTGTATGTCTATAGAGTATTCAAAAGTTCACTCCAGGTGATTCTACATGATTATTTCAACAAACCCACTCCGCGGTTTTCACAAAACAATTATTATCGAATGGAAATTATGAGGGACTTCAGAAAATGTTCAAATTACACCCGGTGCAATCAACTACCTTTGAATCTGTGTTCGTAGTAATTTCACCCGCCATTTATTTATTATAGGGTTACCATGGTTGTGTTTCTTTCCGCCGCCACTGCTGTTAACGGGAAGTTTGGGAATTCGTCGATTTGATGAATTAATAGGTATTTAAAACAAATATTTTTTTGAAAGAATAGTTTAACCAATAAATAAATCACTACAATCAAACTAACAGATCAGAAAACCGCGAAATTTATCTTTTTTATCATATTCTTCTACATTAGTTTTTTTTACTCCAGTAACGCACGCTATGCGTTTGATCGTCAAAATAAAAGTTTTCAAATATTTGTGGATATTAACGTTTATACGCAACCGTAATTTAATACACTATGCATATTTCAGAAAATGGTACATTTTTATATCAACATCGATCTTAAGAGTAAGGTGATAATCTGGAGCTATTCCTCAACATCTCCATTTTCTCTAATAATAAGGTGACCAACCGCCCTCCTTTAGGGAGGACAGTCCTTCTTTTGAAAGTTCTGTCCTCCCTCGAAATGTGTCCTCCTACATGTCCACCTTTACGATATTTGAAGACTAATCTGTCAATCTCTGTATTTGATCGATGCCAAGCCGTTACACGTGATGTGACGTATACTATGTACTTGATATGACGAATCGTCAAGGCTCGGTAGGTACACTGTGGTATAGACGCAATCAACATGTTGAAATGAACAGGTTGAATGGGAAAATCAACATGTTGAAATTGATCAAAGATGGGTGGAAATATTCAGCCATTTCAACCATAATCATATTTCATGTGAACATTTATTTGTTCTTGTTCAATTAACGTCGTGCTGCCCTGGAACTAATACAGCAGTTGAAAGAGTTTTTTTTCAATTGCTAATAATTAAAAATATTCATTCAATGGAAAAGTACTCATTTAAATAATAATTAATATGTATTTAAGCATAATCACAATATAAACAGTCACAAATTTTTTTATTATGCATTTATCATATTATATGTAGTGTATTATTGTTGCAATGAATGAAATGTTTCTTTTATTTACGATATTTGTGTTTTTTTATTTGCGTCCTCCTTTTCATTGTAAAAAAAATCATTTCTGTCCTCCTTTTCACTGTAAAAAAGTTGGTCACCTTACTAATAACATAACGCAATGAGAATTTGTCCAGTATAGGGAGCAGTACCGCCAAATAATTATGATACAATATTGCTAACACGGAGGTACTAGAAGCAGTCAACTTTTTTGCAGTCCAATGAGAAGTTAAATGTTATGCAAACCATCGAAATGTACAGAGCCACAACTCCAATTTTTTTTAATATTGACCAATTGTGTAGTAAAAATGGAAAAGGTTGTAAGTGCCAGAAACTAAAATTTTCAGTATTCAATAAAATAAGTCCTTCTTTCTCCTACGGCCAAATAAGTCTCCCGACTGGTCTACAAACTAGGGAAAATATCTTCTGACACTTACTACCTTGCCTATCTTATTACGCCTGGCTTGTACTTCGCCTTTCACCGAAAAAGTCATTTTTTTTATTTTTTGGCACTTACATCCTTTTCCATTTTTACTACACAATTATATTTATTATCATTTTCCCTGACTTGAGGGCGGTTGAGAAAGATGGTGCAGTAAATAGTTTAACTGACATCGGAAAATAATATTTATCACATTAGTAAAATCAATTTTTAAGTAACTTTAGGGAAAATAAAATATGATATTTTTCATTGAACACAATCCATGTCCTAAAACATTAAAAAAAACTTTCGTGGGAGTTTTTTTTAAATCCAGCAAGGTGTCTATACACTGTTTTGTGTCTCACCATGACCTAAAACATGAAAAACAGTACTTTCGTGGGTGTTTTTTTATCCAGAAAGGCGTCTTTTCACTGCTTTGCATCTCAGCCGCCTATTTGTTTGCTGTGTGAACCGAGGATACCATTAATACAGTTTCATAACCGCTACTGCTCTGGAGAAATGCTCAAACGGCTGTCATCATTAGTTGGAAAAACGTCATCAGTTCAATGACATCACTGCTTACCGAGCGGTGCGTACTCGCTAGTTAATTAGGGAAGCGATTTGGCAGCGCTGCTGGCGGCACACGTCTCTGGCGGTGAATTTCGGAGCGAGATCTTTCGGGTGGAAGGATAGGGGGGGATAGGGGAGGGAGTCAGCATCAGCAGCGCCGCGGTGGGGAGAAGTGCCGTCCCTTTTATAAAAAAAAACATCGAGGAGCGCAAACAAACCCCCTGCGACGAAAGAAGAGCATTCCGAAAGAGGGGTTTAGGGGGGAAAAGGGGGTCGAAAAAAGGGTTGTCAGGGAGAGATGGGGAGACAATAGGGAAGAGGGGAACGTGCGTGGTGTATTATTACGTCGACGCGAAGGGGAGAGATGGGGATGAGGGTTACTACGTCACGTGGGGGGAGGTTTAAGAGAGGGGGGAGGGGACCTTTTAGGAGGGAGGGGTGGTATAAGGTGATATATGAGAAGAGGAAAGGGTATGTATGGGGGAAGGGTGTGGAGGGGGAAGGGTACGAGGCTGGGAGGGAATGAGGGTTTTAGCTGGCTTCCCCTCCTCTTCCTCTCCAAGACGGCAGCCGTTGCAGTCGAAATAAAATTGTCCTCCTTGGAGGGGAGGGAGGGGAAGCCCGGGAGGGGGTGGGGGAGCCGGGGAGGGTTAAAGGGGAAGGGGGGTGGGAGAGGTAGGGGAAGGGGAGAGAGAGAGAAATATCGATAGAAGAAGGGGGAAGTGTCGTGCGTTCCCCTTTCGGCCGCCAGAGGGGAGACCCCACTGACTCAACAATCACTACTCGCGTCCTCGCCGACAGTAGTGCGTTCACCACGTGCTTAGACGCCCAACTCGGCCGCATACACACCCCCTAGTGACTGTTTAGCCATTATTTTGGTGCTCTGGTGCTCGGCTGGGCAAAGGGATCGATTCATCGACGTGTCTGGGCGTCCTGCTGCCTGGTCGCTGCGGCGGATACGAGTGAGATAAGAGAGCTGTGAGTAAAGACACACTAAATAGTCGTGGTTGCCTTCCTCCATGTCCTTCCGTCGGATAGAATTTCCACTCGTGTTATATTTTAAAGTGCGTTCCATGTGGATCGACGATTCAGATCATGAGGAAAATGTTCATCGGAAGTTTTGGTGGGTTAAAATCTACGCGCCAGAATTTGCGATTGTTCGGAACATTAAAAAAAAAAAAAAACATAAGGACTTTGGTTTAGCGTCTCTCACCTAACGGATGGGTTACTGTACTTGAAGATCCCTCTTCATGGCCCACAGATACGGATCGTGATCCCTGTGAATTTTGTCCGCCACGGTCGAGTCTCGAACTCTTGACCCTCCTGGGAGGTAGACAGTACCTACTCACGCCACCGCGCTAATCAGACCCAACCTACTCTTGCGCGTACGATAGAGGGACGCTGAGATAAGACACTCTATCTCATGAGCAGACGCAAGGGCATGTGATAGGGGTTGTTAAGCCTCACCAGCCATTTTCGTGTTTTATTTTGTGCGTGGAAAGTGTTTGGCGGATATTTATATAATTATTAGTTTTAATTAATGGGTGCCTTGAAGTTATTCCGCCGTGGCCGTGAGTTTTTCGAAGGAAAAAAGAATATTTAAAAAATTTCAGGCACTTTTCTCCACCCTTATCTACTAGTCGAGTCCATTCTTCGTGGTCGAATGTATTGATATAATTAGGGAGTTTTTATGTATCGTCGTTGTTTTTAGTTAATTCGGGTCCAAATATTTATTTACAGAGGTCGTAAAATCGTTTGCTGTCTTCATTTTTGGATGTACTCCTGTATTGTCAATGCTATAATTCACTGACTTTCATTACAGATTCAAAATATTTTGTGTATCCATCGAACATTTTATAATTTCTTAATTGAATTGCGTGTCTCTCACTGAACGTAATATCATTACCAAATTGACTCCATCTCCGATTGCTCCAAGATACTTAACTGCATAAGAGAACATATTTTCCCCTTAATTTCTGCTTACATAAATATAGGTAGTACACACCATCTCACGCGCCGATAAGACTCGTTATTTCGCGCGCTCTCTTGGTAGCCCGAAGCGTAAGTACGTTGCCCTGCAGAGAGTAAGCTAATCTCCCCCCCTTCCTGTAGTCCTCATCTGAGCCTCGCATTGACCGTCGGAATGCTTCTCCCCCCTCATATAATCCGATCTGACTCGTGGGAACGATGCCCGATCAATTGACCGAGATGAAAAACCCTCCCCCACTGAATATCCCACGCTGTCCATCAGCCGGATGAGATGTTCCCAGTTCGTTAACTTAACGATATTGACTCATGACGCGAACTACCGACGGAATTCGTTCCACTTTTCGCATTCTTCGTCATAAGATTCGCAGTGCGAACAATAGCAAACATAATTTAATTCCTGCGCGCTAATAGGCGACCTGTTTTCATGCACGCATTTCAAACAGTGTTTATCTAGGTATCTTTGTTTACGCATCATTGTTTTTTTTTTATTTGAACGCTTATTGGCACCTCGTCGTCATGCACAAAGCTCAACGAGTGTTCGTTCAGTTTTCAACATATTGATGTCATAGATGTCGAAATAAAAACAGTAACAAACATGGAACACATTTTTGTACACTTACTGTGGCGACCGTGATTCATGAACGTATTTCAAGATGAGTTCATCGATTTGTTTACAAAACATTCTTTTTTGTCTGCCCGTCGTCAGGTACGTAACTAAACGAGAGTTTGTTTATTTGTTAACGAAACATAATGCTGATAATGGGCTGTCGTTCTGCATATTGTACGGAAATAATGCGCACCCCACATTGGAACGGAACTGACGGAAAAATGAATGGGAAATGCCTGTGTGCAAATCTACTGATGGGTACTCCTCACGAATATTCGTATATTTTGTCGATAATCGAACCGTCTCCCCTCGGAACAATCGTCCCCGCATCTCTCAATTCCTACTGCGATCGCCGCGTGCTCTACCGGGCCGGATGGACTGGATCGCATTCGCCCGCACGAGGATTCTCCGTCTATTTTTTCGCCGTTTGATTGCGGTGCCATGTAGATGGCTCTGCATCCGATGGAGGAAAGAGTGTGACGCTTGGAACTCGATTCAAATAAAGCTGTACATTGGGAAAATACGGACAACGCAACCAAAACAGACCCATCCAGTACATGGGGAAGATAGTGAGTAAACATGTTTGTAGGAGATAAAAATCATTTCCAAGCATTTAAGCGAGCTTGATCCATGTGACACCATCAATTGCGATGTTTTATTACAATTTTTGAATGCCTAATGTCTTCCCCAACTGCCTCGGTTGTCGGCATCGGTTGAAGACAAACGTCCGCACTTTTCTAATCCAGAATAGTGAATGAAAATTATCTTTTTCTCTCTCCTTAACGTTTGGTGATGTCACACCAGTTTGAGGCTGGAATGAAAATATTTATCATGTGACCGCTCCGCCACTGTGAGTGCTTATAGATAGATAGATATATGAACGTCTTTATTAGGGCGAGATTGAGACATTGAAAGTCCCTTCTTCCATCTAACCCCTCGTCAGTATACAAGTACAGTGAACATGACAAACACTGCAATATATAAATCAAAGAAATAATACTAAAAATAATATAAATATAATCTACATCTACATACTACCCCGCAAGCTGCCTCAATAGGCGTGTGGCGGGGGGTGTTAGGACACCAGCCGTTTACATATAAAAAGGAAACGCTCTAATGAAATTACGCCTAGCATTTATTATAGTCCCTTATTGTTCGGGGGAAAAACGAATTCCCATACCTATCCGTTCGGAAAAATATCTCTCTTAATTTATCGTTTCTGTCGGACCTGGAAATATAGAAGGGTTCTAATATGATGTTCTCCGTGTCGCTCTGAAAGATATCTATTCTCAATTGTTCAAGCAATCTAAGCCTAGCGCGCAGCCTCCGAGTCTCTAGCGGCTCCCAGCCTAATTCTTTTAACATCTGTGTAACGCTGTCTGTACGCCCGTGGCAGTTTTAGACGAATCGGGCAGCTTTCCTTTGTATTTTATCAAGTTCCCGGATTAAATTTTTCTGCGCCGGATCCCATATGCTCGCTGCATATTCAAGATGTGGCCGGACGAGTGCGAAATAGCACCTCTCTTTTCCTTATTCATCCAAAAATCTTCCCACAGTACGCTTGACGAATCCTAGCTTCTTCAGAGCTGTGCCACAAATATTTCTTATATGTGTTCCCCACGATAGGTTAGAGGTTATCGTAACTTCCAGATACTTCACTTCATCTGTCACCTTTATGTTAACACCATCCACAGCATATACATGGGTATAGTTGGACGTCCTCCGCAAGAAATGTACCGCCGTGCATTTGCTCAGATTAAGTTCGAGTCCTCACTCTTGGGTCCACCCATGAACGTTGTTATTATTATATAGAATATTAACGCGGCATAAAGAATTATCGGAAATAAGTGAAAAAATATATGTACGACTGTGGGAAAAACGTGAGGATTTTGGCTGACACCCGTCATCCGACAAAACCCACTGCATGAAAACACCCAAACATGAATGGATGTGTGAAATACATGCGAAAACCTACTGAGGGAAGCTAATGATAATGAATAATATAAATACCAACATTGAAATTTGTATGTGCAGTTTCCCACACAATGTACTCGTGTTCGAATACCTGCGAATAATGAAAATTACCATTGGGGACTTACTGTTTACGTTATTGCGCATCTCATTTCGCAACACAACAGCGTAGTTGCTTTCCATTCGTTTCAGACCCTACATCCTTCAAAACAGATCAAAGCACTTTAAAACAGATCAAGGCACTTCAAAAACAGATCGGGAGCATTGTTGACTCGCGCTGGAGTGTGTTGGAGACGAAAAGACCTTCGGCAATCACATCCGCAATTGTTGTTATGTTTGGTTTCAGCAATGGCGTCAAAAATGGGCAATTTTAAAGTATTGATTACTTTGTGGTTTAGAATTCACCTCTTCAAGAAGGAATGTAGTTTGAATGAATTCGTTGACTATTTACGAAACAGTCGGCCATGACTAACGTCTGATTGTCTAGTGCGTGTGTGTGAGCGCTAACTACCGGCAGATTACCGAACGTTTCTTCCTGAGTGCATCGTCCCATTCATTGTCGTTTACGTGAGCTGATGGGTGTCATCCATTCGCTCTAGTGCGCTAATCACTTCGTAGCACTACAGCGCACTTGCCTTCCATTCGTTCAACAGACCCTGCGCACTAGATAGCGCACTTCAAAACAGATCGGGAGCAAATTTGATGTGCGCTAAACAACAAAAGAACGCCGATAATCACATCCGTGATTGTTGTCAAGTTTGTTGATTTTCAGTAAAGGCGTCAAACATGCAAATTGTGAGGTTTTTTGAATTACTCAAGAGACAAAAAGCTAACGTTTTTAAATACATACTTTGAACGAATTCAACAACTTTAGACTAAAACATTCGGCCGTGACTTCTGTTCAACCAGATAATGCCACCTACTGGTAGGTTACAAAACATTCTTCCAGTGCACATCGTACCATTCAACGTTGTTCGTGTGCGCTTACGTGTTCCGACCTGCGCTAACTTCAGCACCTTGAGTGGAAGGCTCCTATTGGTTGTTCGATCCGTGGTTGGATGAAATTAGGAGAGATATTAGAGCACCTACTCCTTCCACTGGATGAAACTTCAAACTGAAGTCCTCTTGCCACTCTTTGTCTCGTGCATGACGGCTTGATCAATTTTAAAGCAGTTTAGTTTCAATGGAGCTTAACCCACTATAGACGTGCACTTACGTGTTAAATTAACGCTGAAAACGTCATTCGCCCAGACGGTCACGCTCAGTTCCGACGAATGATTGTTTTCTCAGTGAATTAGACACATTCGTGAATCTTTGATGGGCCCAAATTATCGTGCTGCATGCATCAAATGGGAGTTTCACTTATTTCTCTGTCTTTTACCCGCCACCCGTCGAATGAACCGAAGTATATTTTAGGCTGGCTGACATATGACATAGGCTGACAAGTCGGACGGCTCTTGATTGAATGTTCTGGGTGCTCTAGACCCGCGTGACCTGTCAGACCCTTTAGTGCTTCATATCAATCAAAACACTTCCGTGAGGGGACTGGATTGATGAGAATGATCCGAGCGTGATTGATCGTGGTACCATTGTGAGCTTACCAGTTCTATCGTGATCTTTTTCTCCATAGCATCCATTTTCGATCGTCGTAAACGGAAATAATAGTATGAATAAGATATGAATAAATTGAAATTTGGAAGCTATCTAATGGCGGAGTCGAGCGTAGTTTCAAATGCGGGAAACAATTTTCGAAGCGCCAGAAACGGCAAAAATTTACAAAATTTCCTCTGAAAAAAAGGGGTTGCCATGTTTGGTTAAGTCAGTATGCATTATCGGGTCTGTGTTTATTTACATTATCAGCGATGCAGTTGCCGGGAGTCGTTCACTCGAGGAAAAGGCAAATAATTCCACTAGACTTTTAGTCAATGGCTCGAAGAAAAGTGAACTTTGGTTGAAAATGGCCGAATTTTAATAATAAAATTAAACTCATAAAATTGTAACGGATAAAAAAAATAAAGCGATGGAATTGAAGATTGAGCGTTGCCGACATTGGAGGAGTGAAAGAAAACTCGTGTCTAATGCATGGTTCATATATATACACCAACTAAGGCGTCACAGGCGTGACAAGCTAAAAAATATAGGCACACACAAAAAAGGAAACTCACACGCTTGTTTAATATTATGGCAGCACGACTGCCATCTTCTGAAATGTATAGAGTAATTAAAAAAAAAAAAATATACATATACTTTGAGTATGTAAAACATGTTGAAGTTTAACATTTTAAATGATGCGGTACGGTGTAATCTGCCTAGCCAAAATCAAAGCCAATAACAATCGCTTCGAATGTTGCTGTGCAAGTCTAGTTACTAACATTATCATAATGATTCCTTTCGCCAACCACCATTTTGTTACTTTTTAAAGTAATTTTATGGGCGTAGTCATTCGTAAATATGTCCTCGGAGTTCATTTTTCTTGTCACACCTGTTTTGTTTTTTGTCAACATCACTATGACCCTAGAGAAAAAGGCCACAGGTTTTGGCACAAAAAAATACCTCAGCTCTTCTGTGGCAGTATTGTATTTGGTGAGAGCCACAGAACAGCTGTGGTACCACAGACATTTTCTGGTAGACACAAGATATGAGTGGCAACCACAGAAAGTCTGTAGACTGTTGGTTACTTTTTATATGGCAACATCGTGTGGCCTGTGGGGTCTTCTGTGGTCTGTGGCAGGACCCTGTGGCTGTGGTAGGTCTGTGTCACCTCTGTGGTGGGCCTACTATTATATGTGGCAGGTGGCTGCCCAAGTAACATTTTTCGTTGGCCCTACGTTGGTGGATGGTGGGGTGTAACGGTTGGCCATCAGTATGGATTGACCACCTTGGCCACCGTTCCCCAAAAGAACAATTCCTCGAAGATGGGCCAACAAAAAAATTATAACTTTTAATTAAATACTATGGATTTACTATTAATCGATACTATGCTTCAATATTTAGTTATCCTTCCTAGTATCTACCTGACGACACTGTATATACCTCAACTCTTCATCTACACTACGGTTCTACGCACATTTTCTCGCATCCGATCTACCCGCGGCAAGAAAGCGGTATACATCTGGCCCATTCCGTGCGTTAAAGTGATTTCGAGAAATAATTATCAAATGGCAATTCCGTGATAGTTTGAAGAAATACCTTTACATCACGATAACAGATTTCAGGCATTTATTATTTGAAACCTATATTGCCACATAGTACGAATATGAATGGAATATTACTGAGAATAAACAAGATTTTTAGTAATTAATACTAACAATTGGTGTTTACTAATAAAAAATCACAAATGTTGGTTGCGCCCCCATGGTATTTTTTAGTCACAAATATTCACGTTCTGCCTGTTGCAGGTCAGTTGTGACAGATCAACAAATAATTTCTACTTTTTAGTGCATGTTTTATTAAAGCCAATTTTTTAAAAAGGTTTTTTAATTTATTTAATAGGTTTTAGTTTTGTATAATTTTGCTTCAAATTTTCATTCAATTATTGTCATTATTCTATGTATCATCACCATTTGTCTTTCTGCTCCAGATGGCGAGTTTCCTCATGGGCTCCTCCTCCACTTCACTCATATCTCAGCCAGACGCTTTGTGTCCGCGTACCTTCCGCCTATTTTGATGTTGTCTAGAAATTACTTCCTTTTACTTCCCCTTCCCCGCTTTCCTTCCACCATTCCTTCTTTACCCGTCGTCAGCAGACAATGTCTTCTCAGGGAATGTCCAATCCAATTCCTCTTCTTCCTTCAAATCGTTTCTATCAAGAGCCCTTTCCTCGCCCACTCTCCTCAGTACCTCCTCGTTTCTCACTTTATCCTTCCAACTCACTTTTCCCATCTTCCTCCATATCCACATCTCCAAGACTTCCAGTCTTTTTTCATCCACCTTCTTATCTGCCCAAGTTTCCGCCCCATATAGTGACACACTCCATATATAGCACTTCACTAGTTTCTTCCTCAATTCTTTGTTCAAAGGCCCACAAAGAAGCCTCATTTTCCTTTGGAATCCTTCTTTTGCTAATTCTATCCTTATTTTTATCTCAGCTGTGCAAGACATATCTTCTGGATAAATTATTGAAATATTTAGTGTGACATTTTGGATGAAAAAGAATGGAACGAATTTTTTTGTGTTAACGTAATGTTTAAATTTGGTTTTAAGTTGTTAAAACCGATAAAATATAGTATTTTAATCCAAAATACACGTGTGGAAAAAGGTTCTAGACATTCAACTTCGTTGAAGTGGGTGAAAAATTGATTAAAAGATTTGACCCAAACAAACAGAGATGTCAAGATAAATAAAAATCATGTAAAAATGCTGTTGTTACCGTTTGTGCATGTAAATACGGGATGGGGCATCTTACATTTTTTCCGTTACATATCCGACCGGAAAAAAACAAAAGCCTCACGAGAGTCCTCAGAGAGAGAGAGAAAGAGAGAGATGGGCCCAGTCACGTGATCCGGTCATTCACTAATGACTCACCGCCGTGACTTATTGCCCTCCGCGGCCGCCAGGCTGTGTCCGACACGCGGCGCCCGGCCGTCCAGGCACCAGCCAAAGCCGCCCGTTCTCCGAGACATCTTAAGAATGTGTGCGTCTTCGTCAAAAACGACAGACGTCGGGATATTCCCGATAACACTGAAAAAAAAGAGTAGTCTCGGTGGAAAACCTAGACCGCCGAGCTGTGGAATGTGGCGAAAGTTCACAGGCGTATCAGTGAAGACAGAATTATTTCCTTTCACAAATTAAATTTATTAGCAATGTGATAATACAATATTTAACGGCAAATATACCATAAAACAATTTTAAAAAATAAAATGCACTGAGATTATGAGACATTAAAAGGTGGGGTAATGCATATGAAAATAAAGGGAGTAAAACAAAAACTTTTTTTTGAGGTTATATTATTTAAGTTTCCAGTTGTTCTATAGCTTTGAACTCACGTCGGTCGTCGGTAAAATGCCTTTACTTTGACTTGAAAATAAGTCTTGTGTTCGCTGGTATTCAAAAAAATATCTCACGAGCATCGGAGGTCAATGTGTTAACTCTGTTTATAAACAGAGTTCACACATGGACCTCCGATCCATGCTCTGTCCATGGAGTGGACTTAGGTAGGCTTGTGCAATGACCGATTTTGATCATCGATTATCGATGAAAAAATTTCATCGAAATGTTTCGATGACGATGGCTGTCATCGATCATCGTATGGAGTGTACACGATGATCGATGACTATCGATGAATATCGATGATCGATGAATGTCGATGATCGATGACTCTCGATGAACTGTGCTGTAGTGATGAGCGATATATCGCTGTGATTGAATCACCGATACTGAAAAGTAGCAATCACAGCCTGTGACTAAATAATCGAAATCACTGTGACTGTGAATTCGGTGAATTTAGCCGATTTAGCTCAGGCTGCTACCGCTGCTACCAACTGCACCAGTGCAACCAACGAATACAATGCTACCACTGCTACTGCGTATTAACTGTGATTGAACGTGATCGCATACTTCTGTATCGTCTACCACAAACTTGAGGATAAACATGGATTCCAAACATCGTTACACTGTGGCCCTGCCATCGTCCTCAAGGCGCAATAGCTTGGGTGCTTATACTTTATACATACATTTTAAATCTAAGGCGTTCAAATGAATGGAAAAAAAGAAGAAAAACTAGCGATATAAGGATATCGATCATTCTCATCGATGGTTCTCATCGACATCAATGATTCGCATCAACTCATCGACTCATCGGGATCGATGATTCTCATCGACATCGATGGTAGATGACATTCACCGTCATCGATTACAGTCATCGCACCGCGATGACTAAAATCATCGTCGATGACTTCGATTAATCGACTAATCGCACAAGCCTAGACTTAGGTACTTGGGATGATTTAGGTACGACGATGATTTTAGTCATCGCGGTGCGATGACTAAAATCATCGTCGATGACTTCAATTAATCGACTAATCGTACAAGCCTAGACTTAGGTACTTGGGGACATCTGATTTTATTTTTGTGGGATTATTATTATAGACTGGATGTTGTCAAATGCTCATAAAATTCTAGTTAGTATTTACTGATCATTGAGGCGTTTAAAATAAAAACTATAAAACATCATATTTTTATATAAGAACAATTCACTTTGATACGTGTTTAAATGGACTGACCACGGAGTGGACAAATAAAGACTTTTTCCTCGAATTTCCAATAAAATAGATTTTTCATATAAAAAATAAAGGATACGTCCGGTTGTATGGATAATTTTAAATAGTTTTTTAATTATTTTAGAATGGAAAACCATATTGTCAGCATTATGGAAGCTAAGGGACACCGTATGTGACCCTTTTTTGGCAATCATCCTTATACATGATTATCAAAGAGCTTTTCATTCATTACATACTCTTTATATCCTTCGTATTTGTGATTTACTAGCCTAACCACGAGGAGATAGAACTACGACATATCTAACGACATACACGGTGCACCACACCGTACGGCATACAAATTTGCTCTGTCCTACTTCTGGAACTAATTCTCTAATTAAACATAGTTGAAGTTAAACTTGACAGTGGTAGGCTTCACTTCGAATAAGTTCATTGTGTTAATAGGTACTCATAATTAACGAAAATACTAAGTAATTTTCTACAAATATTTATTGTACGACGCGTTTCAACGATTTATAGGCATCGTCAGGTACAGAAAGTTTGTTTTTGTGTTAATTGTTGTTGTAGTTACGGGGGAGGAGGGGGAAATACAAATATTCGGACAGGGTTGAGAAAAACAAACGTAGTTGAAGTTGATAATATTTTTTCAGAAGGAAATTTACCGAAATTTCCCACCCGACTTAACAAAAAAAACAACTTTACGCAATCCGGTACATCACGATATTAATCCGCTTAGGGAGGCTACCAGCTGAAATAAAACTAGAAGAAAGAAATCTTATCTACACTTGTTGGATAGGATTGAAAGAATCATTTCAATGTAATACGCAAAATGCATATCCCATGTAAGTATCTGTCATATACCTCGTATTGAAATGTCGGGGATGAAAAATACAAGCCATACAGGCCTCAAGCATAAATTTCCTCTTTAACGGTCATGGTGAGGATACCAAGGAAATTAAAATGTTTACCTGCTGTCGAAATCAGGGAAAAAAAAGATTTCCGAAAACCCAATGGAGAAGGCGAAGAAGCGTATAAGAAACGAACGTGAAAGAATTAAAAACTGTATTTTTAAAATCTATTCATAGTAAAAATCTCAACCCTGTATACGGATAGCAGGTTTTTAAAAAATAAAAATGAATAAACTCTGCACAGAATGTTATGTTTAATATATGAGGCTAAACGTTAAGAATGAAATGAGTATCTAATATACCACCCCTTTCAACTTGCTTCAGTTGAAGTTCTAAGAAGTTGTAATTCGGCGCGAATATGCTGATCGTGACGCAAAACAGCTAGCATCAGCAAAAAAGTAAAAACCGCTAACGGCAAAATACATAAATACTAACGGCCTCTAACATTGTAAACATATATATAGTGTAGTGCATGCTTATGAGGCTTCGCTTCGTGACAGGCATAATCAATTTATGCTGATGCATTATTAGTCGTAGTTACACTAACTTTAGGGTATAGCGTAATGCATGTTGGTGACTACTCACCCCCTGCCACACACCCTTGAGGTGGCTTACGGGCTATTTTGTAGATATAGATGATAGTTTGTCCCCCACCACTCATTCATTCCGTGATGAGGTAGTAATCTTTGTTCCGTTACCAGTGACGCATTTGCTCCACACCACCCTGCTCCGAGATCGATAATTCCCTAGAAAATTGGACCCCCTTTCTCCCTAGATAATAAACCTCCAGGGAATAAGGCAGGGATGTGATCCGAGAAGGCACTTTACGTTTAGTGCCGCACCTGGGAGGAGCGAAACTATCCGTTATTGTAAAGTGCCGGATCTGGGAGGCACCCGAACTCGGGAGTCCGAGCCTCGGCGATGAAAGCGACCCAACCCTTCACCGCGGGAGGTATATGCCACAAACTGACCAACCACACTATTGTTTATAACTTCCAAAAGTTAAACATAAATCGCAGCATTATGTTCGTCTTTAAGTTGCGCTAGTCATTCTGATGAAAATGGTTTTTACACCGCAGTTATACGATAGATATTAACCATTTTACGTGCTTTAGTAATTTAATTTACATTAAACTGGCTTTGTTTACTAAAGCACGTAGAATGGTTAATGTCTATCGTATAGCTGCGATGTAAAAACCACTGAGAGGTGATTTTTTATAATGGTTACACAGCCTTTTTTATTGAGTGATTTTTGTCGGTCTCATTGTAATTAATTGTGATCACTTTATAGTTGTATAGATGACACTATGCAGAATATTTTTTTAATGGAACATGTATATTTTTCCTCTACAGTCATTCAATCTTTATGTACTGCACACAGCACTCGATGTTATTAATGGTGTAATTTTTCTTTTGCCTGAAGGTTTTACCTAAAGAAGCGTTTTGTTCTAGGGAAATGGAAATTACTGACCGAAATCTTTCATTTCTAAAGAAAAAATATAGGAAAAAAAATCCCTAGAGTTTAAGGAAATTTCCTCGGGGAAGAAATATTTTTCTAAGGAGTTTTCACTTTTTCCCTTGCTTTTCCCTACGTTCTATGGATTTTATTTTCGGAAATTTCCATCGGGGCTTTTGAAAAACGGTGGTGTGGTGTCATAACCACTGACAATCAGAGCAATTCAATGGTTAGAATCCGGTTGGAGAGGCAGGTTTACAAGCAGCTGGAACCCCAGGTGCAAACCATGGGTTACAAGGGCACGCGTTTTCTCACTCCACTATCCCAACTGTGTCTACTAACGTGTTTTTACGCGGGTTATCGGTCACGGGCTTATCCATCTATAAATGCGGGACTTCTCTCGCGTGCTTGTTAGCGTGCGTTATCGCATGATTCAACGACGAGAGCTATCACCCACGATTCTTCGTGCCAGCCGCGGTATCATTACGACCTTAACGATCGCAGTCTTATCGACGGCTTCAGACCCGCTTTACTATCTACGCATCGTGGATGATAATGGTAGCTTGGGCGAGAAAGTTCCCTAGTCATAATGGAGACCAAGGGTCTGACGGAATTGCGATATCTCGTATGGATTATTACTAGCGCCAATTGTTTCAGGCGCAAATGGAAAAATAAGAATGCGTGAAAAATATAAAGATCGTATGTTTTTGCCATAAATCTTTTATTTTTTGTGATAAAATGCTGTAATTATTCCTTATTTTGTAAGACGTTTATCAGTGTCTATTTAAAATACGCATGGGACCACACGTGACATCGCCATCGCAACCGTAAGTAAACAAATAAAATGGCCGAGAAAGTACACTGCGAAATCGCCAAGATAAGGACTGGACGTCATTATTGCGCTGCAATCTGTTTCCAGAATTTTTCAGGATGCAGAATTGATTATACAATTACCTTTTTAAGTTTCCCCTGAGAAATAAATGGGTTAATTTCCAACTTAAATCTGTCAGATATTCAACTAAACAGTATACCTGTCGTGCTGATAGTTAGCGCCTGACTGCTAGAGTGCTCTGGGTGAAATGTATAACCATTGGAGCAATGTGAGTCTCAGACCCTTGATGGAGACCTTATTTGAATTATATATACAGAGTGATTACAAAAGAATGCGTCGGTTTCAAAGATCTGTATTTTTCAAATGATACGAGCTACAGACCAGCGCGACCTCTTAAAATGACCGATAGATTCTCTAGTTTTTTTGAAAAAAATAACATTACAAATGTTCAATATGCCCTCCTTGAGTAACACGAACAATATCAAGTCGATATTCAAATTCCTCCCACACTCTGTGAATCATGTCAGCTGCCTTCACAGTCAATTTATACGTGCTTTCAATACCTCGCTGTCAGTTGAATTTATTAAGATTGGTTTTTTCCTCTTCTGGAAGCAGATTCCGATGATTTTGTGTTTCAGCAAGACCCCCCCAATTGGCACCTCTCAGTTCGTGCTCATCTTAATGAGACCTTCCCACAAAGATGGATTTGCCGATTTGCAAAGCAACACCTCACCCTTCATCCGTGGCCTCCGAGGTCACCTGATCTCACACCATGTGATTTTGTTGTGGGGATATATCAAAGGTCAAGTCTTTGTGCCGTCATTGCCTACTGACAGCGAGGAATTGAAAGCACGCATAACTTTGGCTGTGAAGACAGTAACTGCTGACATGCTTCACAGTGTGTGGGAGGAATTAAAACATCGACTTTATATTGCTCGGGTTACTCAAGGAGGACGTATTGAACATTTGTAATGTTATTTGTTTCAGCAAAACTACAGAATGCATCGGTCATTTTAAGAAGTCGCACAGGTCTTTAGCTCGTACCATTTGAAAACTAAAGATCTTTGAAACCGACGCATTCTTTTGTAATCACCCTGTATTTTAATTTTAGCGTCTGTTAGAAGTGTGAAGTAAAAATTGAGGGCCTGAGAGGCAAAGTAATACAAGTGACAAACATCGTCCAGTGTCACTTGTATCACTTTACTCTGGTAAAAAATGACAAAAAGCAAAGTAGCTTTAGTGTTCGTAGGCTAAATCGCAGCATCATACGTTCGTACACTTGAATTCCTTTTCCTGTAGCTACCTGACGGTACTAACTTAGAACATATGCAGTCATATGGTTTTTCGTGTTTATGTCACTTGTATTACTTTGACTCTCAGGCCCTCAATTGTAATATAAATCGTTCAAAAATATAGTTATATACGACCAATATTCTCAGTAATTAAATAAATATATCTGCATTAGTCTCTAACTTGACTCATTCTTTCACGCCGCACGACTAATAAGCCTTCAAAACAGCAGGGTTTTTTTGCGATTCTGTAAAAATTACTGCGGTGAGTAATAGAATAATTTTTATAAATAGGTACTTGAGAAAACATACAAACTACACACAGTTTTTTTTACGAAATCTAGGCGTTAGAAGTTCCTAATTTTTTTTTCAATATTCTCCCTCTGGAGCGCACAGCCGTAATCTATTCAATGTAAAACAGCTTGTATTATAAGGAAAATTGCTTGAAAAGTAGTTCGAAATAGGGTTTATATTTTGATATCATTAGAAAGATGAGGTTTTTTTTTCTTTAAAATGAGGTCCATTTCCAGGTGAAGTGATTTTTCGCTCAAACTACCGAAATTAAAAAGGTACGGTTATAATTTTGGGTATTTCTCATACCGTATTATTTTCTAGGTATGTGGATGATTTTACTGAAAAATTATGAATGTTGTCATTCACGTGAGTTACCGAACTCAAATCGAAAAAAAACACGCTTTTGTAGAGAAATCCCAGCTTAGAGGTCTAGCTAATATCTGAAATTCTCCCACTATAGATACCTATACACCGCGGTCAGAATAGGACTTACTTACATAACGGCATTAGCGATTTGAATCCGATAAATACTTTTGTAATCATTGCATGGCCTCACGTGCAGCTCAATTAGTTAGGCGTATCGCATAATCAGGCGCAATCAATTATACTTTGAGGAAACAAATCACATCAGTGAACCGTTTATTTTATTTCGTTCGTCAGTGACAAAATTATATTGACCTATTCTGTAAGTACTAGTTCAAACTTGTTAATGTGATTTCAAATTAGGTAATCGGTTGCATATTCAAAGTCATTGCTCAAGGATAATATTTTCCTCGGCTATCTTCTTTTATAGTATTTGCAATTGATTGTATTTTTTGTGCGTAATTTCGAATTCTGGTAAGATACATCAATATGAAAAGGTCTCTCTCTTTTCTCCTCATTTTGTTTGGGGTATTTATATCATTTCAATCAATAAACATCATCGCAATCGATAAATCTATTTTTTTCTACCGAATTCCCAGATAAAATGGCCTTGGTCGTTGTTATCGCCGCTTATCGTCGCAGATTTCTGGCGTCAACAGATCGAGTTGCATTTGTACAAGCCTGCGGAAATTAATAACCCAGCGGAAGCTTGCATTTTCGTTTTTGTGGTTTATTCTTATTGAAAGTGACGGAAGAATCTTAATTGTGTGCCTCTAGGATAGGCTCCAGCATCGATAATATTTACGAATTCGTGTGGACGGCATATCGTAAATGTATACGTGTCATTTTTTCAATATTTATTTTCGTTGCTAAGGTGCATTCTCCAGTCTGAAATTCGCTGTGGTTTTTATCTACATTTATTGAATAATGGCGTCCATAGTGACTAATCGCATATCAGAGCACCGAGAATCACAAAATATTTGCAAATGAGTAAAGTAATTATTCGTGAGCTACGAGTTAAGAACGACGGACCGACAAATCGACGTGGATGGCATTACAAATGTTTAGGCCGTATTCTAACTCGCCATTATTTGCCCCGCCATTATTTGGTGGTTTGAGCGAGATAGCTCCCTAGTCATAATGGGGACTATATTCAAAGTTTATATTTTATTTCAGCATCCGTAATAAGCATGAATTAAATATTTAAATATTAATGGTGCAAAGATATTGTTACATATGACCAAAATTCTCAGTAATTTAATATATAAAGCTACATAGGTCTCTAACTTGACTCATTTTTTTCCCACCGTACGGGTGACAACCCTTCAAAACAGCAGTTTTTTTTGTCCTTTCCGTAAAAATTGCTGTGGTGAGCATTAGATTATTTTTTATAAATAGTTGAGAAAACATGCAATCTACACACCATCAGTTTTTTGACGGAATCTAGGTGATACAAGTTCCTAATTTGTTTAATATTCTCCCTCTGGAGCGCACAGCCATAATCTATCCCGTGTAAAACAGCTTATATTTTTAGGCAAATTGCTCAAAAAGTAGTTCGGCAAGGTGTTGATATTTTGATATAACTGGAAATGTGAGAGTTTTTTCTTTAAAATGATGCCGAATTCATCAAATTCTAGGTGAAGTAATTTGTCGCTCAAACTACCTCAATTCACATTTCTAGCGTCAGCTTCCGGAAGTGACGTCCGAAGACGCTCCCTCGCTTACATATGCACACGTGCGCTTTGCAGTTCATCTTTTTTTCATCATTTATTTATTTATTTCCGGGTTCGATCCCATCTTCCGGTGCAGCTGCGTCAGTCAGCGTTTCAGTGAAAACAGTCTCTCCTGTGAAGTGACTTTGACCAGAAGATGCCTCCCGTAAAGGAGGAAAAACTGTTGTCGCTTATACTGGTTCAGGCAGCTGTGCCGGAAGACTTAACATATCAAGCCGCAGCGGAAGCCTTTGTTCCAACTATTTTTATTTCCGTTTGCACTGCATGGCGATAGAGGGAGATAGGGTTAAGGAACAAGGGAAGATATAGGCACTGTGCTAATTAGAAAACTCTCTAAGCAATGTAGTTAGTTATCCTCCAGTAACTTTAAGATATATTTTAAATAATGTGTGTAAAAGTTCGTATGGGCCTCAGGCGGGTTCAAAATCCTCAGCGCTAAATATGTGGTCCATTATACCCTTGCTTATAAAATGTTCAAAGCTTAATGCTAACTTATGAAAGAGAACGGTTTGCAATCCGAAATAGTATATCCCTATGCTAGACTAATTTATTTTGAGATGAAATTTTTTCTCCAATAAGAGATAAAACTAAAAAAATAAGATTGCTAAAGCTCATGTTCGTTACTGCAGTATTATGCAGGTGTTAAGGTCGGTTGCTGTGACATATGGACTGCGTATAAAAATAATTTCATAATGATGACTATTCATGCAATGAGGAGTTCAAGCTGTTCAGAGTAAGCTAAAATAGGAAGCAATTTATCGACTATCAAAGAGTTAAATAAATTTGAAAAATATGTTAAAAACCATTTCCCACTGATGAAAAAAACTGGAAAGCATCGAAAAAAAGGAGAGCTAATACGTTTCATAAAAGATGTTGAAATATTTTTAAAAATTTAGTTGAAAATAATTTCTTCGTGACATTTGTCAATTTGGGTGAGACCGAGTCCATATATCATATCTCCACTATGTAATATTTACCAATTTCCCCAGGATTTAGGGGTTTAGTTTATGTCCGATTGATAATTCCTGTTAAGACGAAAGATATCGAGGAAAAGAGTTCACACTCGAAAACTTAAGCATTTGCAGCTAGGCTATATTTATTTACGACTCGTACTGCACCAAAAAAATACGTTCCAAAATATAGGTTCGTTTTTTTGTAGATGTCGACAGTGGAAATAATTTTTAAAAATCACTGTTATAATTAAAAACTTTGCGTAAAAGTTGCGCGCGAAAGCCATGTAAGGCGGAAGATTATTTATTTATTATCTCGCACAGCTAAAAACGGCACAATGACCAATATTCGTACTCGTACTGTACTGTACCCAAAAAATACGTTCCAAAATATAGGTTTGTTTCTGTAGATGTCGACAGTGGAAATAATTGAAAAAAATCACTGTAATAATTAAAAACTTTACGTAAAAGTTGCGCGCTAGAGCCATGTTAGGTGGAAGATTGTTTATTTATTATCTCGCACAACTAAAAACGGCAAAATGACTAATTACATTGGTCGATGTAATAAAATCAATAAGCATTTAGCAACAATAAAGAATTACATGAAGTATGAGATAAAAACAAAATTTACACAAAAACAAAATTAACTCAAATTCCATTACCCAAGTGCCGTTTGATGAATGATTTGAATATGTTGGGTGAGGAGAAGAGGTCAAGGGTAGGATATGCTGGGGACAATATGTTTAAATTTGGAAGGGATTCGGTAAAACAGGGAACGCTGTGGTGGGGAAAGCCGGAATTTCGGGCTGTGTAGGAGGTCGTGTGGGGGGGAAGGAGGTACACGAATTGGAAAGAGAGAGAATGTCGCAGGAATGAAGCTGTCCATTCATTATACTGTGTAAGAATGAGCGCGAAAGACGTTAATACGTTCGTGCGTCAAGTGCGTGCCATCCACGCTCTTCTGGTAGTTTGAGCAAAAAATCACTTCACCTAGAATTTGACCTGATTAAAAAAAAACTCATATTTCCAATTATATCAAAATATTATCCGCCTGCCGAACTACTTTTCGAGGAATTTTCCTGAAAATACAAGTTTTTTTACGACTTGTATTTTCTAGATAGATATATCTAGATAAGGGAGTGTGGTGGGTAGAATGCTTGGCTACTGATCGAAGGGTCCCGGGTTCAAATCCGGGTGAAGCCTTTGGACGCCCCCAACAAAAAAAGAAAGAGGCACTCCGGGAGTGCCGACAGAAGTGAAAACTTGAAATTATTCCCTACATTTTTGAATGTAGGGAATAATTTCTAATGAAGTGTTTTATTAATCAGTAGAAAGTAGTTTCATGTATATAATAAATTAAATATTCATTTATTGCGCTATTGTACAATTATTTTACATCTTTACATTTACAGAATAATCAACTTTCATCCATTTTTTCAACAACTCTTTCATCATCACCGCCATCATCATCGGCAATAGGTATATAAAACTGATACAATAGGCTTATGGTAACTAAAATAAGAAACGAATAATTTTGATTCGAATTTGCTTAAATGTCTTGTAAATACTGCATCAATAGTAGTTTTATATTTCGTTGTGCCAAGATTGCGATCATTAGACATCGTTAAACCAAACTCACTATTTAAAAATTCAATCAATGGTAGATTTTTATCGTCTGCAAAGTTTATATTTATGTATATATGAATAAGCCACTTAAATTGAACTTATTAAAAGAAATTGAGTTATATTGTACTAACCTTCACTATTCTTGTATCGAGTACACTCTCCTGCACGAGTATGTACTATTATATTATCCGGCACAATATTTGTAGCAACCCAAATTAAATGAACTAAACCGTATATTAGATATATATAATGTAATATGAATAAAATTATAATATAGTTTATTTGACGGTGACGGTGACGCGAGTCCAATGGTTTTTACCCATCCACAATTACTGTGTATATAGCGAGTATACTGTGTACATACAGAATATACAATTATACATATATTTAGCAGCAGTGACGGTGACGCGAGTCCAATGGCTTATACCCATCCACAAAAGTGTATATACAGAATATACAATTACACATATATTTAGTAGCGGTGATGGTGACGGTGATGCGAGTCCAATGGTTTGTACCCATCCACAAGTACTGTGTATATAGCGAGTATACTGTGTATATACAGAATATACATAATTATACATATATGTAGTAGCGGTGACGGTGACGCGAGTCCAATCTCTTTTACCCATCTACAAAAGTGCTCAACGCGACATAAGAAGTTTTCACTTCAAAAACCTCGGATTGCGAGGTGGCCCAGGGAAAGGAACTGGCCCCCCTACCCTTAAATGTGTGAAATTCACACGCCTGTGGCTTAGTCCGGGTTGGACTCTACCCTCTACTATCCAAACCAACATTCGGGTTGAATCACTGAGTGAGAGATTACGGCTGTGCGCCCCAGAGGAACAATATTTTAAAAAATAGGAATTTATAACACCTAGATTTCGTCAAACAAACTTACGGTGTGTTGTTTGTATGTTCTCTCAGCTATTAATAAAAAATAATCTATTACTCACCGCAGTAATATTTACAAAATCGCAACAAAAAAACCTGCTGTTTTGAAGGCATTTTAGGCGTACGGCGTAAAAAAATGAGTCAAGTTAGAGACTTGTGAGATATATTTATTTAATTACGGAGAATTCTGGTCGTACATAAATATATTTTTGCACCATTACATTGCATATTACAATATTTAGTTCACACTTCTTACAGACGCTGAGATTGAAATATGAAATTCGAATATTATTTGCCATTATAACTAGGGAAATATTTCGCTCTACCTAAATCTGTGAGACTACCCGACGCGATCGAAGCTTCGTCGCTGCGAGATTTCGAGGCCAAAGATTTGGTTATCGCAAAATACTAGCGTGGGCGGTGTCGATTATCTCGTTTGCATTCTCTCGACTAGCCTCCCCTCCCCTCTCGCGACCAATCGAAGGACGCACTTTTCGGTTGCTTGCTAATTGTTGGGACCTCGAAGTGTCAAGAGTGGTGGGAGTGGCAGCTTTGGACTTAGATGTAGGTGTATATAATTAGCTGGATGGCTTGCTGCCGGTTGGGAAATAAAATAAAGCCGTTATCTGCTTGAATCTGCTGACCGCCGCGCCGACTTGATTTTTGAACGGTCAGTCTGAGAAACTCGTCCGCTATTTTTGTGACAATCCTAAGCCGTGTTGCAATCCACATCCAGGTTTACTAGCCGCACTTAATCTCCCACGAATTCGGGATGTGACATCCCAGTGTCAGCCTTGGTCTAACTTAACGGGCTTGACAAGACTGGTACGGGCAGGAAAATAAGGGCTAGCTAGGTTTACATCAAATTAACTATTTTGTGGATGACAGGAAACAATAAATTGAATCGTGGGTGACGCCAGTGTGCCCTATTTTTGTGTCAATTCTAGATTTTCATAAAACCCTTTATTCTCTCTCTCTGACATTTCTGGATTTATTTTTCCATTTGTTCAGAAAAAATAGGTCAGATGATTTAAACAGGATAGCATAGCAGTTAATAGATCAAATTAAAAATAAATAAATAATAAAAAAGTTAATAAAATCAAAGTCGAACAAAGTGGCCATTGAATTTCCTGAAGACCGGAAGCTACGCCCAACAATTCAGAAATGGCATTGTGCTTCTAAACAGTGGTTTCAGCATATTGTTTTACATTTTTTTAAACTGCGATAATTTCAGAAAGCTTGGTGGGAACTTTGGATCCTACTGTAAATTGATGCTCTCCATAAAAAATATTCCATTTTTTATTGACATAAAAAAATGGAGAAAAATTTGAATCAAGGGTGAAATTAAAAAAAAAACATTTTTAACGATTTCTTTAAGTATGGTTTCTACTATGGTGTATTTTCAAGGCAACTATGGCACAAGATGGTGCATTCAGGCCCAGAAATCTTTTACGTATTCGACAATAGTGATTGACTCCAAGGCTTCCGAATAAATCTCATCTTTTTTTTTCAATTTCAGATGGTGAGACCAGCCTGCTGAAAGGAAACATAACCAAGAAGTTATTGGCCAAGTTTTATGAAAACTCGACATCGATTAAAAAGCTAAACATGAAGAAGGAGGCAGATCTTATGCTTGGTGAGGACAGCTGTGCCAATTTTGAAGTTTCTTATCTCTTATTAAATTTATCATTTTTAAATTTCATTAAGCGTGTCTTTATTTTTTACAGATATCCTCATCCCCACGATAATCATTGGAGTCTTACTTTTTGGAAATGGGATCATCATATTTATAATATTCCAGTATAAAAAGAGGTAAGAGTTTATTTAAGTGCCATGGGTATCTTGTTCTTATCTACCAATGGCGCTAACGATTAGGGTAGGTATCTCAGCTCCTTAGGCTCTTTCAGCTGGATTTCTCGTTTACGGTTGGATCTAATGAAAACACAGTATGCGAGAAAATTAGGACCCAAGAGAGGAATCAGATCCAACTACTGTTGAAAACTTGTGGGATTACATTTTCTACTCGGGGCACAAAAATGCGTGTGATAATTTTCTAGCGAGGAAATGTCAGTAGGTACATATTACGTTTGATGAGCATCTAAAAACATTAAAGGGCAGTACAAAAAATACCCGAAATATCGAATGCAAAATAGGACAAATATCTCTCTGAATGATATAAAAAACATTCTTAAAGGCATACACATAAGAAAGACACTGCATTCTAGAATAATTAAAATAATAAAACTCGCATGTGTCGAAAAATGGAAATCCCCATGACAGGTCATTAACGTTTGGCTGACTAAACGCAGAGATTTCCGTGATCCGTTGTCAATTTAATTAGAGTCCTTCCACAAGTATTTCCTCTTCTTCATGACGAAGTGGTTTGACTTACGACTTGTTTTGAGCGTTTTCCTGAAAGTTTATCTTGTAAAGTGCTCCTCGGGTGTACTGCACTGCTAAGCTGCCTTTCGAATTGTCCTTTTCCCAATACTAACCTCATACAATGCTTCTTTTAACCCATTCAATGCGGATGCCTTGAATTCAAGGCATCGGTCCCGTTACATTTCTCGGTTTTCCCTAGTTCCCAAGCGTCGGCGCTGACACTTGCAGCTTCCTTCAGCGTCTTAGGCTTGCTCTAGGCACACGTGGATGAGTTTCGTTCTTTGCTGGATGTGTTTTCGTTTTATATAAATAAACGAAAAAAACCCTTCAGCGTGGAAATAAATGTCATGTCAACAGGTCAGCATTGAATGGGTTAAGCGATTTCTATTGTAATTACTTAAGATACGAACGCCCACCGCGGAATTTCTCATAGTGCCCGGGGATGGCCGAAGTCACCCCACAATACTTGAATTTCTTTACTTAGAAAGCAATATCATCCCGATTTTTAGTACAACATATTTGTTTTTATTCCGGTTATGAATAAACTAACAAAATTAGAAGACCGTTTTCTACCTATAGAAGAGACGATAACTGATGGTAGTTTTGTATTGAGAATACACAAATTTCAACTGAGCTCCAATATACGATCGTACTGTAGGCAAAGCGGGTCTGCTGGTGATAAGCCTAGACAATGCTATGAGGGGTGGAAACAAATAGCTGCCTTTTAAGATATTATATTACAAAGTTTCAATTTGTAGAGGAAATCGTGGAAGGCTTAAGTCACCCCATTCGGCCGAAGTGACCCCATTTTACGGTACAGCAAGGCTTAAAATCTTAGAAAGTAAATGTCCTTTTAATATATAATAAGTTTTATCAGCTAGAGAAGATTGATATAGACCATTTCTGTTCTGCTTTTTCCATTTTTAAGTCTCAATTTCTGTACGTGATTACTATTTAAGCTATGGGTCCTGTTCATGAGGAAGGCTTCACTGCGCTAACAATTAATTATCTACTAATGAAAATATTACGAAAAACTAAAAAATGCATTTCATGGTTTCTTCGGTAGAGCCTCAATGACTTTTTCACTTGTCAAATTCGACAATGGTCGCAGCTAGACCATCTTCAACTGTAATGATTTTGGCACGAAGGTAATGTAAATTATATAAAAGAATATCGCTAAGATAGATCGCTTCGGGTATCTGAAGTTTGTGGAAACTGGAGCGCCGCACCTTCACACTGTGACTCTAAAAAATGTCAATCTAATGATCAGGTTTCATGTATATAATGACATTTTAGTAATTACGACACAAAACCTGTATTTTCTGAAAACCATTGGCTATACAGACATCTAATCTGAGCTAATTCGACCGTATCTGGCGTTACGTGGTGGAACAGCATTTCAGTAATTACATTAAATTGCAGGGGTTGTACTGCCCACATACATTTAATGTAGTACAACAATACACAACACGTGTTTCAACGCTTAGACCCAACGCCCGGGCGGCATGATCAGGTACGTATATCATACCTACCTGATTGATATACCTATATGGTTACGTCCTAAGCGTTAAAACAGGTGTTGTGTATTATTGTACATTAAATAAAATACAGGAAGATTGTACAACTCCTGCAGTTTAATATAATCTAATCTGAGCTATTAGATGAGTTAATTTAGACATTTTTTTTAAATTTTCACCCATGTTTAAGGCCTAATAACTCCTAAATTGATAGCAAAGACCCCAGCCTAAGTTTCTCTGAACAGTTATGACGCAGGACTATACGTAAAATATATAAGCTTTCATTTGTGGAACGCAACCACGGCACGATGGTGCAAAACAAAACGTAAAGGTGAATATTTTGCAAATTTTGCGGCGCGAAAAATATCGATGTTGGACGAGTTGCTTTAGGATAAACTATATATTTTTCGACAGTTCGAAAAACATTGCAGAAACTTGTAGGTTTTATGGTGAAACACACCAACACAATGATCTGTAACACGCGCGCCGGCTTTGAAAATGACGCGTTGTTAGGAGCGGTCTGCGCATGTGCCGGGCGCCCAATTATCAAAAGGAACGTCTTCCATGGAGAATGTGATTCCCTACGGAGAAATGTCGTTTCCCTGCAGGAATTTTAGGATTTCAAATTTCGAGACAAATTTCAAATTTCGAGACAAGTTTACCATATTGACCAAATGGATGATTTAGGATGGTGGTGATCCCATATGGTGTAATGGGCTATTCAAGTATTACTTAAGGTGATTTTTACCACTTTTTAACCCCCCTCCCTCCCATGTAAGTAAGACAAGGTAAGATTTCACAAACCCTCCCCTCCCAATCTTACGTAAGTTATCAGACATTTTTGAAACCAATGGACATAGATTATAATAAAACTATAGTAAAATTATGGGGGGATTCAAAATGCGCAAAAACCGACCTCATTACGGATATCGATAACTGTTTTTGATATTACGCGATTCGCTGTACGCACTACTCGCAAAACATGTGAACTTTGAAAATGCGACATCTCCAAACTAATGAACGCAACGAATTGGTTGTACGTTCTTCTATAGTTTAGCATACACTCAGGCATACCGCCACGGGCGGTGATCCTAAAAAGTAAGATTTTTCCTACGAAAACAATTTTAAAAAGTGATAAAAATACGAATTTAGAAGTGACATATCTTACGTACTACTGTCTCAGCCCCCCTAACCCCCCGACGTTTGACAGCGTAAGAAAAGCCCAACCCCCCTCCCTCCCCAAAACATCTTACGTAATACTTGAATGGCCCCCCTATCCCCTTTAGCAAACCACCCACAATACACACCGAAGACTTCTCCGGATTAGCCAGGGTCTGCTTAATAATGTATTTATCAGCAAATATTCTCCCTGGCTTCTGCGTTTAAGAGGTAAGAATAATAATATTACAATCATATGATAAAATATTAACCCCGAAAAAATGTTCTAATTTAGTGACTCATAGCATTTAGTGACATAAGTCAATGATAGGTTTTTGGCCATGTTTCAGTCACTGGAAAGGTACTAGCAGTACTTATTTTTCCACAAATTCAGGAAGTGACATCACAGTCTGAGCCTTTGGACCAACTTCATGTTCATGAAAAGGCCGGAATGGGCTAGTATAGTAGAAGGCTTATTCGCCAACCTCACCAGTTGTAATGATTCATAATGGCATCTGATGTGGGAAGGCTCGTGAACTTCATGAGAGATCATAAGGGAAAATGAGAATGCATACGTTAGTTATTCTGACAATTTTCAGCTTAAAACTGCTGTAATGCTTCTTATTGACAATATGAGCGTTCCTTTGGCTACATGCATCAACCGTGCTTATCACCGGAGGTACCAAGAGGTCCAGAGGTTAATATCTTATCTTATTGATGGGGTGCTCAACATGAAGTGCTCTCCATATAGTGATTGGGATTCAACTGATAAATTTCCCCCACTACTGGGAATTAAACACAGGCATAGGGGTGCGTACAGTGAGTGCCATGGGTGCCGCAGCATCCCCAAATAATTTGGGAGGGGCGCAAAAATATGGCTGGAACATAAAAGTTGTGGGAAATCAAGTCTTGCTGAAAAGAACTGAAAAATCAATCAATCAAAAAATTTTTAAAGGTCTGATTTTATTTTTTGATCTGTAATATAAGACTACTCAAACTATCATTCCATGTGCTTCTTTGAAATAGGGTACGGATTGTGGGCGTGAAAAAACGAGAAGTAGAATTACATATTAGTATAAGAAAAACATTATTCTGTTAAAGCTGATTGCAAAGTTTTATTCTATTTTTTAATGGAATTTTCTTCCCCATTGTTACTCTGCTTTTATTTGATAAAAAGTAAATAACTGACTGGTTAAGATATTTTATACGCTTTATTTAATTGCAGTTTTAAAAGTATTTTTGAAGAAAAATCTTTTCCTAGCATCAAAATCAAAGCAGAAATGTAATATATAGATTATATGTTTTACACAAATATTGGGGCCTTCTAATTTTGTTGTGGGAATTTCTTTATGGAACTGCTGTTCCTCTGAGCACTTGGGGGTAAAGGCTTATGGTTACGGTCATGGGCAAGGGCAAAAGGCAGCATTTTTATCATTGGCACCCCCAGTAGCAAAATCCTGCACACGCCTATGAACACAGACACTTATGAAGTACATTAATGCATGGGAAGACAGTACTCCAGCCATCACACTAACTCAGTCCGTAAGTTGTCCATTTATTTTGTCGAAAAGGTAATTCTTCTGATTAATCTTTGCATTGGGGAAGAAAGCACCCGGGTGAAATTATTCTTATAGTTGTAAAGGAAAGTGATTTTATTCATTACCTCTGTAAGGACCAAATACATATATCTCATTTTATAAGAACAATGTCATTTAATTTATAGCTTAAGTTGCTTCAGATTGGTGGACCTTTGGGTTCCATTGTAGAGTTTCATCAATTTGGTGATAATGTTTTGCGTCCAATGCATGTCACATCTTCAGATCAGGATCTAAAGTCCTCCAATCTGACGCAGCTCAGCACTGCAAAGGTCTTATGCAGAAATTTATCTGAATTTATTGATGTTTATCCATCACATTCCTACTTCATGCAAATGCTTACATTAATACCTCTTGTAAATCTTTATTTCAAAAGGAAAATTTCGACAGAATTGCAAGAAGAGGAACTAAGAATAGCCCATAATGGAACGGATACAACAACTGGAAAGCCATCAGAAGTGTAGAAGAAGAATGAGATCAATGGGAAAAATATGACTGTTCTTTCCAAATTTTCTTTGAATTTTTTTTTGAAGCAGATTTGTACAGACATTTTCAATCTTGTATGATATATTATACATTGCCTGTAATGTCACTCATGTAAATAATCTTCAGAGTTACACTGATACATTGAATACTAATGTTAAAGCCAAAGCACAGACATTAAGATGGTAATTTTGGTGCTTCTACATCATTCAGATGCCTTTCAATGCTTTGGACAATGTTTATGTTCTCTCAGGGAGACTTGACTGTTACTTAGTAAGCAACGTGTTAGATGTTGGTTTCCTATGGAAATATCTTCAGAATCCATGCCCTTTGCAAGCTGATTTCGATGAAACAAAACTTTTTGTTGTGACTTGTGATAATAAAGACCACATTTTATACACCCACATCTTCATATTTACACAATTTTTGTGTTACATTCAGCCTAACAGACATATTAATGTGAAATTGTAACAAATCAAGGAAACAGTCCTTTCCTGAGGAACAAGTGGAAGCAGAATTGGCTTCTCATGCTCACTCTATAAAGGAATGCCCATTTGAGTTAATTTTAATATGATTATAATTGAGCCATTGGGCATAAGTTTTTCAGAGACATTTACAAATACATAGTTAATGCAGTATTTTGGTATTTTAGCAGCTATTAATTTTGTAATATACTGAGTTTTAGTGCCAAGGATAGAAATTTTGTAATTTCAGGACAGCTGAAGGTATTATTTATCCACTGTCAAGTTTGATAAGATTACTGAAGCAAGGACGTGATAATAATTGTCAATATAAAGAAATTACACATGCATTTGTGTTAAAATTTTGTAAAACCTAATGTCAAGTGCTAAACTTTATTTAACACATTCCAAATAATGTTAAAGGAATGACTAGCATTGAATAAAATTTGATAAATGACTCAATGTCTTCATTTGATTTTAATTTTTCTAAAGATTTAGCACCTTTAACTTTCCAACTAGAATTTCTGAAGATTTTTATGCACTTTTGACTGAGGAGCAACATAAAAAGATGGATGAAACAGTGCATCAACACGCTACCTCCAATGCTCCGATTAACGAGCTCATGGAGTGGTTCCAGACCTGGAGACTTGCCGTTAACACCAGGAAAACACAAGCGGTCACCTTCACAAGAGGAAAAACTCTCCCAACCCCCATCAATGTTGGTAAAGATGGAAGTACCCTGGCAGGAATCGGCCCTCCAGCTGGGAGTCACGATAGACAAGAGGCTAACCATGCAACAAAATGTCATGCATCTCATCAAAACGGCAGTCGGAAGAAGGCAGGACCTCGCACCACTACATACTAACAGCCACCAAGTTGAATTGTAAATATGATGTTTTCTGATTCAGCGTACAGTTTTCTTTACGTGGAGTTGTATGTATTCTAATTAAATTGTCCACCAATAACCCTGGGTGGAGGGGAGATCGGGCTGAACAGTATTTCTCAACTAGATGATCGGAGTGAAAATGTTCCCAAGTAGCAATATCATTATGAAAAAATTATTTTAAAATATATTGCAAAAATATTTTAAAATCATTTTTAAATTATTTTGAAAATATAATAGCTCTCTCCTTTTAGGCTTTTAAAATTTTTTTTCATAATTTTAAAATGATTTTAACATAAGTTTCAAATATGTTTAACTCCTTAAGAAGCTACCCAGTAAACACAAAATGGTGTAGATGCGCTGCAGCTACCGCGAAGGCGCTGCTACTGTGCGTCTAGCACTCCTAAACTTCCCTTCTTTGAATGTTGGATGCGCAAAGCATGACACAAGCACGTCAGGAACGCTGCACAAGAGTGTCACGATCGCTTCAAACTGCAAACAAAAGGGTACATCCATGGACAACTTTTTATTACTTAACTCCGGACAGTTTAGACTCTTTTAGTTAAAATGAAAACTTGGTTATATTCTACACAATTTTATTAAGAACACGACCGCTTTCGACCTTTTCAGGTCATTCTCAAGTGTTACAATATTTGAAAACAGACAGGGCGGTATATATATGTGTTGGTATCACATTGGTTGAACGGGGGGGGGGGGGAAACTTCAAGGACAGTGGTGGTTAGAAGGCTATGAAAATCTGGGGGGGAGAGGGAAGGGAAGGTCAAAAAAGGAAGGTTGGCCGGCAAACAACTGGTGGCGAGGGTACAATGACAGCATATCTGACTATGGGGATGGGGGTAGGGGGACTGGTACTGAGTAGAAGGGGGAGGAGTTGGAAGGGACTAGGTCATTTAATACATCATTCTTATATATATTAAAATACGCTAAAATTTCAAAATTCTCTATAAAATCCAGCTTCTTCCCCTTGTCACAAACATGTAAAAGTTTAGGTATAAAATCCGAGTTGTGGTCATTTTCAATTAAATGAGTAGCAAACATAGATTTGTTGTTACAATTTAAAAACGATTTAAAATGTTCAGATTTACGTATGCTTATTTTTCGTCCAGTTTGTCCAACATAAAAACAATTACATCCAGGGGTATCACAATTTAACATGTACAATCCACTTTTGTCACAATTAGAATATCTGTCTTTAGAGTTAAACAGCAATTTATCGAGAGTCATGGGGTTATAAAAACACACTTTAAACTTATTATTGGGGATGGATTTGTTGATTTTGTACGACAATTTTTTGATGAAGGGTAGCTTCACCCATTTGGTATTCGATACAGGGATCGGGGAAAGAGCAGTAGCATCTATTATGGCACGTTTTCGGCGTAAGCGATGTAGTAATGTATCAATTAGGGAATCATTAAAGCCATTATTCCTGGCGATACCTTTAATAAAAGTGAGCTCTTTTGAAAAAACATCGGAAGAAAGAGGTATAGAAAGTAGGCGATTAATCATAGAGTGGAAAGCAGCCATTTTATGCGAGTGGTGATGGTTTGAATCGTTTCTAATTACTATATCGGTGAAAGTATTTTTCTGATAGATGGAAAAATTATGGTTTGATTGATTACGGAAAATTGTTAAGTCCAAAAAGTTAATTTTATTGAATCCTATTTCCATGGTAAAAGTAATTGACTCGTGAAGTGAATTTAGGAGGGGCAAGAACAGGTTTAGTTGTCTAGTACTACCGGTCCACAAACAGATTATGTCATCAACGTAACGATAGTAATAAACTAAGTTTTTAAGGAGAGGATGTTTCGTATTAAATAATTTACCTTCTAGACGATCCATAAAAACTTCGGCTAATATTGGTGAGAGAGGAGACCCCATCGCCAAACCATGGGTTTGATGGTAGAACTTGCCATTAAAGTAGAAATAATTTTGACTTAGGCACAGATGCAGTAGTAAGCTAAATTCTTTAATAATAGGTTCCCCACAACCCGCTTCCTTCAGGCATTCGATTGAAAGTTTATGTGCGTCAGTAACCGGAATGGACGTAAAAAGGTTTTTGACATCAAAGGAAATAAGCTTGGCATTGGGAGGGAAAGATATGGAAGATAGTCTTTGGGCTAATTCAATTGAATTTTTAATACCGTATGTGGGTTTGAAGTTTGAGTAGGAACGGAATAGGCTATTTAATTTTACTGCTAGGAGGTGGCAAGGCGCAGTGAAGTGGGCCACTACCGGACGTATCGGAATATCAGGCTTGTGCGTCTTAGGAAGGCGGTAGAGCCTAGGAGGAAGGGGATTACGACGGATGAGGGGCCATTTCTCACGTTCAGTGAGCAAATGTGTGCAAGCACGTAGACCAGTTTTAACCGACATTTGGAATCTGTTAGTGGGGTCACTTTTTAAAACCATAAATTGAATGTCATTAGTTAAAAACTTTATACATTTGTCAACATAATTGTCTTTATCCAGAATTACAATACTATTGCCTTTATCGGCTTTAGTGAACACCAAATTTTGGGAGTTAATGGAAGACTTAATACTACTGATCAGTTTCATGTCGGAATTTCTTGAGGCACATGAAAATCGGTGGTTAGAGATAGTATCTGCAACACGTTGCTTAACACCAATAGTTTCACTTTTGAGGGCTGAATCACAATCTGCCAGGAGGTTGATGACACATTTTCTAGTCAAAGGTTGTTCCGGTGAAAATTTGTAACCCTTGTTCAAAAGATCCATTTCAGGTGGAGAAAATGTATGTTTAGAAAGATTAATCACACGGTTTTGAATCAAGCGGTCCTCAACTTCATCCAATCTCACCATGGACGTGGCCTCTAGTTGAGAATGCACCAGGGTTGACAGTTTCTTCAGGATGGTCTTGCGTTTTTCAAAGGCGATGGCACTGGAAGCCCTTTTCACCTGATCCTGAAAATAATACCACTCGTGCCAGGCCAGGCGTGCCAGGCCATAAGTTTAGACTCATCTTCAACCCTCAACTGCAATCTCACATCTATCTACGGTATGTCTATCTCGCAACTACCTACGTCATATCCTACTTGTAAATGTAAGATGCACTCCAAGAAAGTTGTATATATACGGCCATTCCCGTGTGTAAATGTGTTTGCGAGAACTAACTTTTAAATCTCAATGCCGTGATAGTTTGATGAAACGTACCATCCAATCACGATAACAGTTTTCAGGTATTAATTAATTGAAACCTATGTTGCTACATAAAATGAACATAAAGTCAATATTTAATGAGAATAAACAATATTTTTTTCCAATTACCACACGTTTTTTACATTTCAATGAAGACGTAACTTACTTGCAGAAATGTTACGAACGTGAATATGCATGTATAATCAATGTTACGAATGTGGAAATGAGAAAACTGATCAGTTTTCTCATTTCCACATTTCGGATGGTAATGTCGGCTGTAGCCCGGCCAAACGTTATCATTACGATGTTGGGCCGACGTCGGCTGCCGATGTCGGGCCGACCTACAGCCGACATATGCCAATGTTGGCCCGACATCGGACCGACATTGGAATGCTACCTGGGGATGAATGTACCAATAAAAGCATAACAATAATTTAGTGTACAGAGGAAATTTTTTTACAAAAAGCTATCAATTTTTAAGCTATAATTTTAAAATTATTTCAAAATAATTTTTAATTTGTTTAAAATAATTTTAAAATCATTTTAAGATTATTTTTAAATAATTTTAAAATTATTTTGAAATAATATTCTCATATTATTTTAACATGAAATTTTTAAAAAAGACTTTTCATGCAAATAAATGTCTCAGTACTTTCTATATACATATGTTATCAACAAATTGAGGTGACAGGATACAGAACTTTAATATCATACATTATTTTAAAATCTTGAAAAAGTCATGATTTTAGCCATCTTATGATATTTTGATTTTAAAATTATTTCAAATCATTTTAAAATCATTTTTCAACATTCTTTTGCTACTTGGGTTATGATTTATAGTAAGTCAGGGCAAGATGTCAGTATTCCTAAATAAGGCCACTCTTAGAATATGAAGAAAGTTTTGATTCTAATTAGAAAAGGAGACATAAAAAATATATTATTTAGTTTCCTGGGCAACATTGTGGAAATTATTTTCCACTTAAACTTTTTATCGATGATCTACATTTAAATGCTTTGCATCATCATCAATTACAATTTACAGCAAGTTCGTTCCTTAAATATCCTACTCGGATGAGTGCAATCGCACCAAATACACAATAGAAAACCACCAATAATCCACGCCTGAATCAAAACCCATCCTATTTGTTATCTCATCCTCTTCAATCCACATCCCACCAACGTCAAGCAGCGTGAGCTGAGAAGACGTCGGAGAATGTGCAATGTGCAGTCAAACAGCCTGCCTGCCTGGTAAGGGTAACTGGAAGGTATTGTCGTGAACATAAATAATAATTCAAATGGCTTGATGAGTTAAAAACGGTTACAAGATAAGTGAGTGTTGATGTGTAAGTCAATGATAGAGACTCTGCTTGTAACTATGTATTCCATTCATGGTTATTTGGGTGAAGTAACCAATAAATGAGGTCATTTGAGCCATTAAAGGGTGGGTTGGTTAAGAGGTGGTTATTTTGGAAATTGGAGGAAGAGTGAAGAGAAATCTTGCATTGACATATTCTTAACAAAAGGTACTGAGGGGTCCGAAGCTATATACATAATACCATCCAAGAGAATGAGTACCTACTCCATTTGAAGAGCTCTCCACACAGTATAGCACCCTCTAAGTATGTACATATGAAATTCTATGGAAAATATTTTCCACTGCAAAGATTCAAACCCAGACACTTTTACGATGGGAGGCCAGTGCTCTAGCCATCATACCAACCCAATCCCATGCATGAATTGATTCAACTGATGATCTCAGGCCTGACCTCATGGAAATTATGGGTATCCATGATGAGAAAACCACCTTTGTTATTTCCACAAACTTTCTTACGCTGGCACGACGCGCGTTTCACCACACTGTGGCATACTCAGGCACATGAGTATGCCACAGTGTGGTGAAACGCGGGTCGTGCCAGCGTAAGGAAGTTTGTGGAAATAAAAAAGCTGGTTTTCTCATCATGAATTGATTCATTTTCACTCTCCATCTTCAGAGATATATAATATTCCTCCCTCTTAGTCTCTTTCACCTCATATTGTGGGATATGGGTAGATGAAATTACGGGAGGAATATATACAATGAAATATTTCCAATGAATATTCTAGTGATATACCTAATAGGGGAACTTTTTCTCCATATACATATAGAAAAGGAAATGGAGTTACATGCAGATATGACAAACCTTAAAGAATAAAGGCTCTGCAGACTCTTTTACCTTAAGCATTTCTATGCCTAGCATATCGGTCATTTAAAGGAAGTTGTACCATGGTAGAATCTTCTATGGTTGTACGACATGGAAAGAGATGCATGCCCCTTTTCCCATGAGGCAATGTGTCATGACTTCTATTTAAAATATATATCTATAAGGGAACGAAGGGAAAATTATCCTTTGTACTGCCCTGATAAAAATATTTCCTCCATGGTGGGTAGGCCTATACTCCTAATGGGGGGCGGACGGTAGTGGTATCCATCCCTTACACTCCACGGAGTGTAGTCAGAGCGTAATTTAGGACATCAGAGGGTAAGGGATACCCTCTGTGGAGTGTAGAGGAAGTGTAATGCTACCCTCCATGAGAAACACAGCAAGCCTGCAATCAACCGTATCGAAGCACGACAAGAACCGAAACGAAACCTGAAATTTTTAGTAGTGTAAAATTTTCGTACATTTATTGCCCTTAAGGTTTTCTCCTACTGCAGGAAATTAGCATCAATTTACCTTGAAAACATAATAAAAATTGCTGACAGAAACCTCTCTGGAAAAAAACTCATGGAACACTCACGATGTTGTTGAAGCGAAAAATCTGATGAATGGAACTACTAATTACTTTCAATGGAATTTCAGACTCCAGCAAATCACAAAGATGTTGGTTTTACGGTTCTCCAAACACAACTAATCACACGAATATGCATCCCTTTCGCAAGGAAAGCTTCGAAAGATTTTTCCTCGAAACCCTGTGTGAGGGTCCTTCTTGCTTTGTTGGTAACATCTGGAAACCATTGGAGCACCTTTCTTCCCACCCCTCTCGAACCTCCCTCTCCATCTCTCCGGTAAAGAGAACGGTCAAAAGTAGAGTGGTTTAGAGACAAAGAAGGAAGAGGTGTCTGGAAAAAATACAACTCAACCTTCGTTGGGGAAAGCAAGGGAAAGGGCAACAGGGAGAGACTGACTGAGTTAACTTACCGAAAAAGGGTGCACTTCATCCGTATGACGTATGAAAATGTCTCGAGTTTTATTTATACTCTAGTTTCGCCAGTTACTGCTTAATTGTACATCCATGAGTATGAGAAATTTATGCAAAACGCTCCTCATACTACAATGGCCGAGACCGTACGCTAATTTTTAGCGAAGAAGTATAGCGTTGGTTCAGTTGCTCTGAAAACGTCAAAGCCCCTGGTCAAAGTACAAAAGATGTCTTTTCGACGGTGGTATCTTTTAGGTGATGATAGTATGGCAGATTCAATCCTAAATTACAGATTTAAACGTCAAAAAATAAACGATGCTGCGTTTTGCTGCTTTAGAGGACAATTTAGTTTCATTTTAATAATAAAAATAAATAATTGTTCCGGAATGCAATGGAATCACTTCAATTTAATATTTTTCTGAGTTCATGGGACCCTTTTCCAACTGCCATGAAAAGCTGTAAGGCAAAGGGCAAGCAGAATGTAAGCTGCGAAGTATCCAGCGCGTGTAAGGGGAGGGTAGTGCTACCCTTCCTTTGCACTCCATGGAGTGTAGGGCGAAGGTAGCACTACCCTTCCCTTACAGTCCTTGGAGTGTAGAGCGAGGGTTCCAGTACCCTTCCCTTCCACTCCATGGTGTGTAGGGCGTAAGTAAGCTGAGGAGTTTTTAGCGAGTGTATGGGAAGGGTACTTACACTCAATGGATTGTAGGGCAAGAGTGGCACTACCCTTCCCTTATACTCCACGGAGTGTAGAGCGAGGGTTCTAGTACCCTTCCCTTACACTCCCATGGAGTGTAGGGTAAGGGGAGGGTAAGCCGAAGAGATTTTAGCGAGTGTAAAGGAAGGGTAGCATTACCCTTCCCTTACACTCCATGGAGTGTAGGGCGAAGGTAAACGGAGGGTAAGCTGAAGAGATTTTAGCGAGTGTAAAGGAAGGGTAGTGCTACCCTTCATGGAGTGTAGTCTCCTTCCTTTACACTCCGCTGACCCACCATGGAGGAAATATTTTTGTCCAGGTGGTACACTGAACCATTAGTAAGACAGCAGTTTCACCAGAAGGCACAGATGGTGCAGAATAAGAAGGTAAGTAAATGCATCTCCAGGTGGGGACACATGTAGGGTTGGTATACGGAACATGATATCCCGTTGGATGAGTGAGTATTAGGAAAACGTGGAAATGGACAGACTAAGAATAGAAATTCTTGGAGAGGTGAAAATAACTGAGCTGGGGAAATCGACTTCTATGAGTGAAGGATACAGTCATTTACTTGGGAGACGACTGGAGAAGAGCAGGAGCTTAGGCATCAATTACTTAAGAAAGAATAGGGAAGAACAGTACTGTTCACGTGAACAGAACAGCTCAAGTGAAATCCTTGAGGCAGGACAATGACAGAATCCTGATGTAGATGCAAGATTGAAGGCCCATGGACACAGTTGGATGTTGGCAAGTAAGGTCTACATGCCAACATCCAATGACACAGAAGATATCAGAGAGCAACACTGGCGTAGATGATACTCATGGAATATGTAAGTGATTTAAGGGTCCGGAACTATGTGAGGCTATGCAAGGTCATGGATGGCATAAGATACGGAACGGCAAAAAGGTTGAAAAAATAATTAACTGTAAGCTGGAGGGCAAACAAACTGCAGGAAAAACAAACCAGAGTAAGATTCGATGTGGCGTCCGGTCATTCCTTCTGTGCAATTCAATCATAAATCGTGTATTTACATCGAATCACTTCATATGTCCAACACTCTTTCATGATGGATCACAACAAATTCTATTTCAAGAATTCGTATTTATACATAACCAACGAGTTGTAATTACTGTTAAATTTCATAAAACTAGCATTATTCATACAATACATATACGAAGAGCATTAAAACTGATTGAGCGCAGTTCCTTGGGACATAATGGGAATGTAGGTTACCTTAATATTACTCCTCTGAGTTGTAGTGAACGTGATCCGACTGCAATTGATTCCCTCCGCCATGGCGCCATTGGTGGTGGAGTTTTTATCAGGCTCTGTCCGATTTGGGAATTCGTCTGTTACTCTAGGGACAAGCACATCAAGCAGGTATGACAAATGAGTAAAGAAAATGAATTAAATGAGGAATCAGGGTTGTCGTAACACAGACACAAGTATTATAAGTGATTTATGGTATATTTGATAATTAAGCGCTTATAGTGTAAGTGGCTCTTTCTTTGGAAAAAAATGTGACATTTCTTTTAGGAAACTTAGAGATATGCGGTGATTCTTTTCCTAAAGTTGCTATTATTGTGTTTACATCAGTCTTCGGTAGGTTTAATTCTGTAGTATTTTAAAATAAGCCCTGTAATAAACGTGCTGTTAGTAATTGTTTACAATCAAAGGTTTTTCGAAATTGCCCGTTATCTTACCCATGTGTCTTCGCATTTAACCGCAGATGGCATCAGTGAAAATCCCGGAGCAAAAAGTCATTCTCTGTGGAGAATATGGTGTAGGAAAAAGTTCTCTATTTCGTCGCTACACGGCCAACACATTCGTAACGTCTACAGACAGACAGTCTACTCTTGGACTGGATCATTACGACAAAGCGTATAAAGTAGAAAACAAAGTAATCAAGGTAAGTAAACATTCCTTTCGGTGGTATTGCCCTCGTTCATTGTGTTGTTAATGGAAAGTGTGAGAGGCACTTTCCGGCCTAATTTCCTTTTGTGTTCAGTTATCCTGTATTTTATTAATGTATTGGGATCATAAAAGTGTAAGTTGGGTAGAAAATGGACGCATGCTATGGTATGCAAAAACGCAATGCTATTCCACGTTAATTGTGTTAATGCAAGGACTCACGTTCTCAGTCCAGGGCTTAAGTGGTAATTCACCTCTTCCATTCCTTGTGGTACCCCTGTCGAAGTTTAAGTTTGTTGTCTGCTGCTGTAGTTTTCATTTACACAACATTCTAGATATTAGATAATTGTTTCTGCATTACTTAATGATCCATTCTCACATATGTTACCACTAGAAGTCATGACTCCCCCACCAAAAGGAAATGGCGATTCATAGTGACATTCAAGATAGTTTGAGCAAACATCAAAGGCATCAGTTTTAAATAAAATTGGAGAAAGTCAACGTTTTTCATTTCATTGTTATCAGCTGTAGGATCTTGACCATTTTAGTCTGTCATGATGATATAATTTGTTTTCTTTTTACAGTTACAGCTATGGGACACTGGTGGAATGGAGCGGGTTGCCTCAATAACTTCCAGTTATTATAAATTTGCTGAAGCTGCCATATTAGTTTTTGCCTTGGATAACCCTGCATCATTTCATGTTCTTTCTCAGCATTTATTAGATGTTGTTACTTACGCCGAAAACGCCAAAATATTCCTTTGTGGAAACAAATCTGATCTGGTCCCCTCTTCAAGTGGTGGTAGTTCGAGTTCTGCTGTAGATTCTTCCAGTCATGTTACAGATGCTGATGTTGAAACATTTTGGTGAGTTTATTTAACATAACCATTAGTAGTGAAGCATTCGCATGTCTTGGTAAGTTTTACTTTATATGAAGTGGCCACGTTGCAGTCATGGGCACTGGCAGGGGGGGTGCAATTGCACCCCCCTGCCTCTTGGGTAATTGGAAAATATTGGGGAAAGTTTTAGGGGAAACAAGTATTTCCACTCAAAGGGGGATCATTATTCGAATGCTTTTTTGATATGACCGTTGAAATCAAATTTGCAAAGGTTTTCATATAGATTTACGTAGTTGCTTCAAAACATTAAGGCCTAATAACCAAATGCCCAATCATAGAAAGCTGCATTTTTTTTCTGTTTCCAAAGAATGACCTCTGATGTCATTTCATCCATCAATCAAAGACCCGTTTGATTCCCGGTGAATATGAATATTTTTTCAAAGTATTTCCTAAATCTTTACACTGTCGTATTTCTGGCAGAAATAGACATCTTCACAAAAGCCTCTTTAGACATCTTTTAGAATGTATTGGGAAGAAGAGGAAAGAAGCGATGGATGAAATGACGTCACGGCCATTATGGGAAGGTTGACCATCCATTCAACTTCTGACTCCTACATCTCTGACAATTTTTGGAATCTTTAAGAGATGATTTGCAAATGATTATTTGTCATGGTCCCCTGTGGGATAAAGGAAAAAGAAAAAATCGTGATAAACCCCCATTATTGATTGGTTAAAGAAAAAGGGCGTGGCATTTGAGACATTTTTCGTACATTTTGTTGGGAGCGAACCAGTGCGTGATTTGCCCTTTCTGATGGCCACGAGCCACCAGTGAATGCTGCAAATGTTTTTGCCTGTGCCCATGATTGCTGTTGTATAAATTAGTTGGCTTTTGGATTTCCTATTATTTATGTGATACCAAAAACTCCATGATGAGTATCTGCTTCCTCCATGTAGTGTCCATGAACAGAGACAGTTAATGGATACCACACTAAGGAATGCCTTAAAGCGCATGCTTCTCATGCTAAATCCCACAGAAACCTGTGTATCTACCAAAAATTCCTTTAATTAATTAGTCATTTTTGCACAAATTACCTCGTACGACATACCATGTACCATTAATGCTAATTTTTTTATTGAGGACAATAAACATTGCCACTATGTCTTCTTGTTTTTCTTCCTAGTCGTATGACAATGCTGGTAAGGTTTTGGAATAACTATGATCAGGGGCGGCGTGGGTGCTCAAGGGGCCCAGGCCTCTGCACGTCCAGAGGGGCCCGGTTTTTGTGACCCCACCCTCCCCCCTTCTGAAAAAATTGTGTGTGAAAAACATATTAAACTGCAATTTCATTGGTATTTATGTTCAGTATGACAAAATTGTACTTTCACTCAGAGATGTTTGGTGTGCTGGCTGCTCAAATTTCAGGGCCCTTCGGACCCAAGCCCAAAACCTAGTGCAGGGCCCAGGCGGGAATCCCTGCCTTCCCACCCTGGCCACGCCACCCCTGCCTATGATTATCATAGGTTTATAATCTTCATAGGTATTCCACCATGAGAATGGTAGGATCAGGGGTAATCCCACCTTTGATTTTGCTATCGTGAAAGTTGAAAAAGAACAAACATTGTTTCCACAGAGTTTATTTCACTGGCATGACACTCCAGTATTCCCCCTCCTTCTGCAGATGTCCCCTGCACCCTCAACAGACCATCCTTCATCAAGTGACCGGGCGTGGTCAATGTGCTCTACCTTTAAACCTCCCAACACCATGCACCACTCCCTCCCCACCACAGGGAGTCCAACTAGCGTCCATTAGCTCTTCCCTCATCCCTGAAGCCTCCTGCACCCTCCTTTATTTTCATCAGTCCCCTCCACTTTTCCTCCTCTCCTTTCACTCCTGAAACTTCACCAGAACCCTTCCCTATCCGTCATCCTCACCTCAAATCTTGTCCATCCGTACATTCACACTCAACTTCCCTTTCAAATGTTCATGACTATGCTTCAGCGTGGCAAAACAATCGTTGTGCCAGTAAATTAGATTGGGGAAAAGAAATTTTGTTCTTTTTTATATGGATATTCTACATTTCCACCAAGTCTGACTTGATTCCGCCAATTAAATTATATAGAGAGTTTTCTCTAGTGTTTCCTTCATGTAACAATGAGATTTCTAACATTGAATCAATTACACACATTGTAGTTTATTCCTTCTTCATACTGCCCAAAATTCTTATCCTCTCTCTTAAAACTCTTATGCATGTTGCTCACGGTAAAATTTTCCATAAAACAGTTTTATAAAAACTTTTATTGAAAGTTTTATGAATCGTACGTAAAACGTACTTGCTTGCTCACGGTAAAACTGTTCATAAAACCGCAATGTCCCGCCATCTATGAGACGCTTTCCGAACACGTGAAGTGATAAATGCACTCTCTTTTGGATGACTGTTAGGTTAAAAACTATATGTATTGTTTATTTACTTATACTTTCGGATCACACTCAACGGTGCTAAGGCTGTAACGCATTCTTCAAACAAGAAGGATACTGCCTCAACGTTCCATGAACTTCCAGCCATGTTTGTTTACATTTTCCTTGTTTGGCGTCCCATGGATACGAGATTATTATCAACGCGATGAGCGGAACTTCTCATTGGTTGTTGCGTAAAACGGTTTTATGGAAATAGAACCTGTCCTATTCCATAAAACTTTTTATAAAACTAGGTTTTATAAAACTGTTTTATCGTTAGCAAGCTCATTTTTATAAAATTAGTCGATTTTATAAAACGATTTACTGAAAATTTTACCGTGAGCAACAGGCATTACCCAACATTCTCTCTCTGTAACCCTATTCAGCAAGTCTTTACCCTTTGATACGTCCCCCGGCCAATTTTACTACCTCATTTTAATGTCTACAATCTGACTCCTTTCCTCTCCTACCATATTGAATGACTCCTTATCCCACCTCATTTGTTTTCCTCTCTACCCTGCTTACCCTGTAACAATACTTATAATATTTACAATTTCCTCCTGTCAATTCAATGTCGAGAGCTTAGTTTTTGGTTTCTGTGAAGCTCTCAGGTCTCTCATTAGGCTTGGTATTCCAAGGAAGATATGCATGCCCTTTAATGCTAGTATTTTTGTTTCCTAAAGATAAATAAAAAAATATTGATGGAATATGACCTCTTAACCAAATTGTTTAATTTGTTTGAAAATAGCTTTCTTTAAGTTAATTCCTCCGAGTACTTGGATTTAGGGATAAGATTTAAGTCTCCTGAAATACATGTCACTTCAATGATGAAAGGTGGCAACTCAGGGGATTTTAATGTGGAATGCGATATCCCAGTCTCTATTCCCAAAGATTTTAAGTTATCAGGAATTTAGAAATCCTTATCACTTTCATTCACAGTTCTCCTCAGCTGAAGAGTTGTTAGTCCCACTGTACCTTGTATTGACCTGAGCAACACAGGTATCATACAAGTTGATGCAATTACTAGGACAAAGATTTTTACTTTACATAGTACATTGATAAATGCGGAGGTATGAAATCATATTCCAGTTGAATGTTTTTTTTTGTACAAATCTCCTTTTTGCACTTGTCAAAATTGGGCTCTTATTCAGTTTATATTATTGTGTTTCTCACAGCTCCTATTGAGTTACTGCAGCCATCAGAGCTTCTTGAACATAACAAGTAATGCATGTTCATACAAATACTTGTCATTTTTATTTTATCAAAAATATGTGAGGATGTACCAAGGTTAAGGTTGAAGAAAATTGCATGGGTAATTGTGGTACCATTTGAGTTGTGCTGCCAAATAGATGACAGTATTTAAACATTGGTGCTGAGTTTCTGCAGATTGCATTGGATTTTCTGTTATATTTAACCTAGACTCATTTTTCTTTTCCCTCTCCTTCTCTTTAACCCAGTGAACAGTGCCACAATCTCATCAGTGCCACTTACCGAACCTCATGTCGGACAGGACAGGGTATCGAGGAAATGTTTACAGACATAGCCCAGCGCCTGGTACAGTCCAACAGATCTCGAATCGAGCTTCAAAGTGTAGACCGAGACTCTTTCAAGATTGTGCCTCCAGAGGAGGCCACCGAGCCTTCCTGCCTCTGCTAGCACCTCTTGTGTCACCCCATTTAACATGCCCTTACTAAAGTGGTGCCAGAAATGTGTCAGGAAAATTATGAGCATTCTCTCATGTATGTAGTGCTGTCCAGTAAGCCATGTGTAACAAGCTCAGAAAAAGAGGATAATTACCAATCAATATTTGATTTGCACTAAAATGAAATTTTAATATCACTTAAAAGGTGGCCATACATTTTATATTGCTTGGCTTGCTTGGGATTAACGTAGTTCATGGACAATTTGTCTTTCCAGTAGAGTTTTTAACCCTATGTTGTAACACTTAACTACTGTCACAGCTCAAATAAGAAGGAAAAAGGCAGGCAACCACTGCTCAGGAGAAAATATTAAATCCTTTGAGCTCTGCTTACCAGTTGTCACTTAGTAGTTTTGTATGTTAATGTGATGAAACTTAGCCATTGCAAATGAATATCTTAAGGGCAAGGGCTTTTTAGTCATTGTTGTGATTGAGGCTCTTCACATCAAGACATGCAGACTCTCTTTCTCTGGAAACGAGGTCATTAGGGTCAAAAATAAAGAATTAGGGGATGTTTATCTGTAATACATCATGAACTGTCTTTATGCTGCTTCGTGATATTTTCCCTTCTGGGGAAGAGGTTTCCAAGCAGTACTGGATTTCAGTTTTTTATGCTACCCAACCACTAAGGTTATATCGCTTTCTCTAAGACCTTGATCCTTTTTCCGTTGTCTCAGGCGTGACTTCGTGGAATTTGCTTAGCAAGATAAATGTAAATGATAAGTACATATAACTTAGTTTTTTCACGTAGATCTATGTAGAAAAACTAAGTTATACTTATCATTTAAAATTGATCCTTAGACAAGCATTACCTGTCATGCTCCAGGTGTGAGACTCGAAACCTTGAACTTCCTAGTTGCCAAGCCAGAGCGTTACCATCTGGGCTGTTGTGGCCTGTTCAGTTATTACAGCTTGCCAATTTCACCTGTGACAAGGAGGCTTCAAAAAATAAGTGTATAAAGTCCTCCCAGATGGTCTATGTTGAGTCAAAAAATGAGGACAGTTTACAGCCCTATACACACAAACTACATTATGTAAATTGCCTTGCCGACTTCCTGCTGAGAGCCTTCTAATTACACAAATGCACTATGGCACTAGTCTGCATTGCATAATAGTATGTGATGATTTAAGAAGCTTTATTACAAGTTGTTCATGATGAGACTGCTCAGTGCTTTGCAACTGTCCGTAGAACCTGGGTTCGAATAAAGTTTCCTCGGTCACGCCCAGCCAAATCCAAGCTGTGCGATTTTCTGGGAACTGAAATGTCTTTCCGAGAATACACAGGAAGCTCAGGAAAAGTAAATTATCACCCCTTCTGCCCGTAACATTTGAATATCACTCGCTGTTAGGGTTATTGCTGTGTGAGCTCTGTTTTGAGCGCCAATTTTGTAAATGACATTTTGACAAATGCTTCTTCAAAAATAAATGGCGAATTGTAAAAGTGGCAAATGAAATGCAGGGCTATTTTGCTTGAATGTTCTGTTCTCGTTTTAGGCAGTGGTGTGCCATTTAAAAGTTTGAAGTAGGCAACATTTATTCTTTGAAACAGAGATATGTCCCCTATCCCACTGGATTTTATTTTCTTTATTTTTGCAATCATTATTTGTATGTGCCCTCTTTCCTAGTCCTGCTGGCCTTGGATCGGGGCAGTTGGTATAATTGTTATTGATTGGTTGTGATTATCTTAGAACAATTATGTATAATTTGAGTTTCAGGCTGACTAGAAAGTGCAACAATGTGAAGTGAGTCAGTGAACAAAAATAATATTATATAATAATGACTATATATATCTGAAGGAAACATTTTGTAGAGGCAATTTTAATCCAATAATCGTAGTTTTGTTTTTACTACAGTGTTACATTTTGTTTTCTGTATGCAATATTGTAATCAACTATTATTCGACTGGTGATCAGACAAGTGTTTGTAAGAGGAAGGTAAGGCACATGGCAGTTTGTACGTGTATGTGAATGAACGTGTGATCAGATGTGCTCGCCCGCTCAACTAGTCCCGTGTTTGAAGTTGATTCAAACATAATGGTGCTTCTAGAAGGGACTTGGATGTTGCCATGTTTGACTGAGAAGAGTTCAAGGACTTTATGCTTAATGGCTGTGTCACAGCTGCCTTTTAGCTGTGCCCTGGCATGCCTTATTGATGAAACAAAATTGTTGTGCTCTTTGAGTTTTCTCAACGTGTATCCCATGTATGTACTTTTTTGTGGTGAGTTTTCACCTGTGAATTAATTTTTGTATTAATTTGAAAAAATGCTTAGAGGACATTTTTTATGAAGGGTTATTTTAGTCTTGCTCAATCTATACTGTAGCTCGACAATATTAACAGAAATTATGCTGCGAAGAAAATTTTTTTTTATAAATCAAAGCTAGTAATGATATTAGTACAAATATTGGTTGAAAAGATCCATCTCATGATGTTGGTCAGTTTGCAGGACAATTGAAATGTAGTTTCCAATGGACCCAAAATAAATACATGGTAAACAAATTGTGCTTCAACATAGATTGCTTTTTCTGCACATCTGAATGAGGTTTAAAGTATGTACTGTTGGTCGCAGTAACGTTTTCTCTAAAATGTTGTGTGAAATCAGTTGAAAAAAATTTTTATGCAGCAGTGCTTGTTCAAAACTGAATCTTTTCAGGAAACTTTTTTTAGTTTTATAATTTTTTTATGGAATAGACCAGGTTCCATTCCATATGCATGTATGTAACTATATTCACTAAAGCCTGTATCGGAACAAGAGGAGAAACTGTATTTTGAAGCCTGAGCTTTCATTGCAAGCAGGAGCTATAATTACAGTTTTTCGTAGAAATTTGATCTTCGGAGAAAACTGACGAGCTATCACCAAATAAGTTGGTTTCTTCACCACGACTAAGCTGATTTTACTCACATTAAAAATGTAATTAGAAGTAAACTTGATGAAGACATTGGTTTACATTGAACTTGTACGCTTCCATGGAGTTGTTGAGACGGCAGCGAAGGTTTTTCAGGCTTTCTTCTTCGTACTTCCATTGTCGTAGATGACAGTTCCGACAGCATTGCAGCTATCTTTACTTCTGACCTGAAGAAGATAGCTGCAATGCTGTCAAAACTGTCATCTATGACAATGGAAGTACACGGAAGATAGCCCGAAAAACCTTCCCTACCACCAGTTTACATTTTTGGATTCTAACATCGTTTAATAGCCTACATCCACATTAAACCATTCACGCAGGGATCACCCATCAAGCAATGGATTTAATAGTTAAATAATTCCAATCATAGAAGATGGATTCCAATTAGCTAGCGAGAGGTACTACCTACTGAATGCGCTTGAGAAAATGTTGAGCAGTTCCTTCCTATTTTCGGCAGATTAAAACCACTTAAGGATCTTTCCAAGGGATTAGAGTAGACTCACGATTAACGAGGGACACCACAAATAGTCATCTTGAGAAACTACGTCATTTGCAAACTTAACAATCCCCTATGCCAAATAGATAGGGGAAAATCTATTTCCTGGAGTACAGTGGAACCTCGCTCCTTTCTTTTTTCAAGGGGATGGATAAAAAGAGTGATGAATGTGGGAAAACGAATAATCCAGGAAATCACTACCGCAGGGCGTCCAATGAGTGGAAATATCTGGGAACTGTTTTATTCTTGTGAAATTATAGAGGGATGTTCCATCAAAACTGGAAATCTTTAAACTAATGTCTATAACTCGTGCATACACTAAGTAAAATTCCCACGTCGGTGGTTGAAAACTATAGTTCAGAGTTTTATTGATGCACAGTGAACTCTTGATTATCCGGTTTAATTTCACTTTTATTTCTTATAGTACTCCTAATTTACATAAAACAAATAATATATTATAATTTTTTCACTCATTATACATAAGTTTAGACTGCTTTAAGTACTTGCCGATCACAAATCCTTTTAGCAGCGACTATGTCATTGTATTTGTATTTCCATAACGCCCTACTCTGCAAGAAACTGGTTATATAGAGTGGCTGACTTATTCGATTGCTAGTCCTGTCACCCATGCCTCCACCAATTTCCCTCCCCAACCTGGTGAACCTACCCCACATAGCAAAACAAGCCTGCTGCAGCCTTGTCAGAACAAGATTGAAAGCCTGCAGCAAGGTTCAGATTTGCTGCAAGATTGCTATTCATCAATATTCCAGCTAGGTTCCACATAAAATTGCAGGACTCTTTCAGCACTTTGTCATGACAAGATTGATATATACTGGAATATTGCTGCAAGGTTGGCCAAATTATAACCCTACCCACTAGATGAGAGCAATGTTGCACAGAGATTGCCAACATTGGTATGGTTATAGCAAGATTGACAATCTTGGCCAGCTCTCTGGAGCGTTTACTCAGAACCAAAATTGCAATTTTATTCGCGAAATCGTTAGATGGAAACAAAAAATGAATTTTTGTGAAAAAATCAATCTTCTAACTGTAGCCATTCACTCATAAATTGATAATTAAAATACACAAAAGGTGATGCCCATCGAATGAGCTGTGCTGAGACCTCTACGTCATCCACATCCCCTCATTGGCTGTTTGGGGGAGTGGAGCTGGTGAAGGGAGGTCTGTCGACACAGTGACTGGTGCAGACGAAGGGATGACGTAAGAAGTCTCAGCACGCTCATTCCAGCAAAAGGGTTAAGAACATCAGTTTTTTGTCGCTTATAACTCGTGAACTAGGTGACAGATGGAAAAATACAGGTCTTTTTATTTTACAAACTCCATCAGATTCGGCAATAAAAAAAATGGTAAACGCCCCCATTACGCTATGTTACAGCAGCGTTGCATGCTATGTGGGATGCAACCCGGGGCAGTATGATTCCGTAATCTTTTCTGAGTCTGATAAACATTCGACTCTTCCCCAAAAGTTCCTGAGGTATTTGTTCAAAGCCAAATAACAGCATTAGCAAGTAAGCTGGGTTGATGGATGGGGCTTGTCCTTTAATATGACGATAAAATTACATTCAACGCGCCTAAAAATATAAAAATTGCCATAATGCAATGCGCAATGCCTTGTACCTACATTTCTAGAGTGTTAAGTGAATTAGCCGTGATTTCCGATTATCCAGGAAAATTCTTTCCTTTCTTTCCGAATAAGCGAGAGAGTAGCTACTGTATTTACAAAATAGTAGTCACAAAATAAGGCGACTTTTTCGGGGTTAATATTCTCAAAAATACCATGCATAAAATTCAACCTTTCCTCTTTTCACTAAGGCCACAAAAAGTACCAAGAAATACATTCAATTTATGTTACATGCTTTGCATTAGGGCCTAAGAATACCATTTAAAATTAGTACAGTACCTCCGGTTTGAGAAAAAATGCACTCCACAAGGTTGACAGTATTGAAAAAAATACAGTTTCTGAAATTCCCTTCTGAGGTTTTTCCACAGATTAAAATCCACTGTCAACTCATAGTCAAGTTACTAAATTAGATAACTTTTTCACGGTCAAATAGCTGGGATAAATTTGCACATATCTCTTTAACACATAGGCCAGGTAGAATATTTGCCAAGAAACACGTTCAGGTAATTTATGTTCTACATTTCTAATTAGAGCCTTATGAATTCCATAAGCAATTGGTGCCCCCAGTTTAAGATTGAAGAATCCATTTCACCAGGTTGATTGTAATGCAAAAAGTTCCCAAAAAATGGCGATTTAGAGTATTATTGATCTGAAACAACTGTATTTAATTTGTACATATTACACAATATGCCATCTTGGAAGGCAACATGATTTTTTAAACGAAGGCAAAGTTCCAGTCTGAACTGACTTATCAAGGAGGAAAAAAAGGTACCTTTCCTTAGCTTTGACGATTGTTTGAAATTGCGAGTGATTTGAAAGCACCTCAAAGGCTCATTATAGTGAGATTCAAATTATAAATACATAATGTAATTTAGCTTCTTTTTAATTTTCATTTCATAGAACTTGCCATCTGGGATAGTAACAAGGTCGCCAAAGCAAAGGCAAATGTTTGTCCAAGTTTGCAAGAGTTTGTCCAACATTAGAATTGGAAGCAAACTCAAAAGTACCATTCCATAGGTAATAAAGTCTCTGAGCATATATGTACTATGAACAGAAAAACAAACTTCCCAACTACCATATTTGCATGAATCTAAGACCATGGTTTTTTTCCCTTCCTGGCTTCTGAGTAAAAGTGGGTTTGTCTTACAATCAGATGCAAAATCCATGACTTTTTTTCCGTCGTGGAATTCCAAAAAAGGGGGGTCATCTTAAATTCATGCAAATACAGTAATTCATTGTTACCTGATGATAACCTGACCTAATAATTTGAGTGCAATACACGTTGCGTCATCAAATTGCACATAAATTTAAATTTCCATTCTCACTCCTGTATTTATTTCATTTTTTAAACTAAGATGTATTTCCTCTTTCCATCGTAAATGTTCTTAAACTATTCAGTTTCTTAAAACATGCTACTCATGGCTAAAACAATGAGTACAACCCACTGCTGTTATTCTGTTAAATTTACATCAGTGAGAGAAGGCAGGGAAAAAGGCTATGAGCCTTCCTCCAATCATGTTCTGCTCATTGTCAGAAAACACGACTGCAGTAGGAGGGGAAGTTGTTCCACGGAAAGGGGATGTAAGAGTAAGCATTGACACATCAACAACTCGCTCCAATCAGTAGGTACTGGGATAACTGAATAGCATACCCACGGAGCAAATGGGTTCACCTCAGAGTTTGAGAGGGAAAGAGAAAGTGACACTCATGGTAAACAAGGTCACCGTCCACCTTCTTATTGGTCCCTCTCCTTCTTCACGCCTTTGAATTCTACCCCGCCCCACCTTGACTCGTAAAGCAATATTTACAGATGTCATAAAAATCAAATGATACCAGGTAAAAAAACTAGCATCGGAGATTAATGTGGCTAGAGTGGTAATCGTGAGTTGTTGAAGGCACAGACTAATAACTTTTCAAGGAAGTCGAAATAAATATTCTTGGACCACCATTCACTCAAGTACACCTGTTTATATACATTGGAAATCATCATACATACAGTAATGTATATGATACAAGAGTTACATATACATATTTTAAATTTTCGCCTTAATCAAAGCTTGTCTTGACTTGAATTTTCGGCGAGAAATTCAAAATTTAAGTGAAAATCATATCTAAATACACTTTTCTTACTCGGCATGATACCTTGCTATTTGTTAGCAGCTATTTATAATAATATGAAACTTAGGTATTATTTCGCATTTAGGAGAAAATCTGTACATAAGTACCTAATTGAATTGTTTCAAAATACATGCCGTGTGCCATAAAACAACTTATTAAAATATCATTGAATTGCCAGGAAACCAAATCGGTAGCATGCAGTTTTTTTCACTTTTATCGATAGATATTACTAATAAGGACAGGTATGCAAGGTTTCACGCAAATCTGTACATAAACACAAATCGCTACGGCCACCTTAAGGAAAAAGAAAGAAATCTTAAGATTAATGGGGAAGAATTTCATCACTGATCGAAGTAAACTGAATTCCTGCAGAGTTACTGAGTGACAACAAAAGCTTCAAATTAAATCATTTCAATTTTTCTTAAATAAAATGCATTAATGTGAAGAAAAACCAACTATGTAATTTCCACAAACTTTATTTTGCTGGCACGATGTGCGTTTCACCACACTATGGTATATTCATGAGGCACATGAAACCACACTGTTGTGAAACGCACGTCATGCCAGCAAAATAAAGTGAGCAAATTACAAAGTTTGTTTTTCTCAACATGATTTAAAAATCATTTCCACAATGCCAGGTCTGATATCATCAGTTTTAGAATACATTTAGTTTTTTACGGTGTTAACTTCTGAATCTTTTTCATGATAAAAGCTTTCGTTTAATGCAAATTCCAACAAAGAAAAGACTCGTTGGAACACATCCCCAATACTTACAATTAATCTAAAAAGTGATCTGCTAGACACTCCATGAGTTCTTCTTCAAACCTCAATAAATATTAAGTGCTGGAACATGGTTTTGTTTTAGCTGGATGTATCCTACTACAATGCGTGATGACTTTTCAACTACTGTGCTGGAAAATGCCCTTTTAACTGACAGGAGGTATAAATAGAGTGTAATTGTGAGATCACCAGTTTCAATTACTGTGTACATATAGGTACGTACGTACTACAGTCAAGATATGTCAACCATATTTCAGCCAATGAAAACCAAACTTCGATTTATAGTCAAGCCACTGAATAAGCTGACATTTTTGGGGTCAATATTGCGTCGGCTGCAAAAAACCATTATCTATTACTGATAAGTCACATGGATTATTCTCTGAGAAATGCATTAGATTTATGTTCCAAGTTTCGAATTAGGACTACCACTGACTAATTCACTTGGTATGTACTTCCAATTTGTGATATAAATGCATTCCACAAAGCCAATTGTATTGCACAAATATCTCTTAAACAATGCAAAAAAAGGTTATTCAGAAATGTTTTCACGTAGCCTTATATGTTCTGCAATAACAGATCTCAGTTTATATTTTCGGCCCAAAAAGAAGACTGCCTTATACTAGATATATGGTGTCATTTTTAATGCGTGGCTCATCAATATTTTAAACATTGCTATTAATTGATGCTATTGATAAGTAAATAGCGCGGATAAGATACTCCAAGTGATGACTCCAGCATGAGTATGTCTACAGCACTTTTGAGCAGCCAGCCCATTTACAAACTTTTTCACCAAGTTCAAGTGAGTACTATGAAAGACCTGATGAGACATTGTAATCAGTTTTCGGAAGGGAAAGATAAAATCAAATAAAAAGAGTGCTGACAGTTAAACAAGTTTTCATGAGAACTAGAACAATCAATGAATACAAAATAAGAACAAGTTAAGAATGAATTTTCATGCAGAATGATCCAAAAATAACAAATGAAGAAACTGTTGCATCTCTTGCCAGTCATTAATGCAAACCAATGCGAAGCTATGACTCTCAAGCTGATACAAGGGATCATACATTATTTACATTCACCTGAAAAGAAGAGAAACAATGTCTATTAATCTTGAACTGTCTTTTATTTACATTAGGAAGATGCAGCCACACACACTTTGAAATCTAGCTGAACTTGCCTAAAATTTGTATAATTCATAATTACTTCACAGCATAATCACATCAATGATCCCCTTCAGCATTTGGTACCACACAATCAATGCTGGGTCCATTTGATAGATTTTATGTCTATTCCTTCTTGAACCATCTCCCAGAGAGGACTAAAAGTGAAAATAAAGGTCATTACAATACAACACCTCTTCAGTAAAAACAAAAATATTAAGTAATGCGCAATAGGCAACTGAGATATTCATACCTCATCTCCCTGAGTCGGACGACATGCTTGATACATTTCTCAGCAGTGTAGTCCACTTCTTCAACAGTAGTGAAGCGACCCAATCCAAACCTGGAGAAAAGAATGCCACAATGAGCTACAAATCAACACCTATCACTCTGGTGCTTATTCTTAACCCTTTCAGTGCGAAAGACTCACACCTGTGAGACATGGATGTATGCTTTCCAGGGGCAGATGACTCACAGCGTGAGTCAAGCTTGTATTTAATGGTAAATAATGCCCTTTTTATTATTCCGCTGCCCACAGAAACACTTTTTGAAAAGTAATTCTGCACTGAAAGGGTTAAGGGAGCATTCTGAGACATCACTCCATTTTCCACTAGCAACAAAAAAATCCTTCTTCCCCCACAACAATAATCTAAAAAAATAACATAGCGAGACACTTAAAACTTAATCTCCATTAATGTCCTCTTCCTCTTCTGTATTCCCACCATTTTTCATAACACGTACCCTTACTCCCCCAGTAAAATGAACCCGTGATACCCTGGAGGGAAGTAGGTATATTGATAAAAATATATAATTAGTGATGTCGTCAGGATTCGATCGAATCCATAGTTTCGAGATTCAAACCCACGTTGCGCAGGTGGCATATGTGCTAAGACACAGTAAAATGTAAATTGCCTAAAAATCTCACCCCAGGATTTTAGCATCTCGATGTCAATTTGACTGCAAAAGTGTTGATGAATTGTGTGCATGTTCATTAATTAATAAATATGTACAAAAGTGGAGATTTTATAGTTATTAATCCCAAAAAGTTTTACTTGAAATCCGGCGCATGCACACTCCACCCTCATAACCTCCCAATGCATAATTTTCAAATCTGGCGAGCACGCCGCAGACCATTATGCCAGGCATTTTTATTGTGTTCAACTGAAAGGTTGAATACTTTTCTTTTTGTCTTTGAAAAATGACATTTTGAGTCGCCGAAAAACATTCAGCTAACCCAGAACGCCTAGTCAAACATCGCTTACTTCACGTTGCAGAAGTTGCAAAATTTTCACCCATTTTTGTAGCTCCATCCGTGGTTTTGCTCCGCAAAAATAAGGCCATGCATTTTAAGCAGACTACGGCATTGTCTATTTATTAAAATTAAGCCTGGTCCTTTCTAAGCAATAATAAAGGAGTTATTTGGTTCTAAACATGGATTAAATTAAAAAAGTGCAAAATGAAACTTCTCTAAGAGACGGGAATAGATGTTTATGTGACCATGAAATGTTAAAAAAAAAGGTGAGGTTGTTGTCTCAACATACCACTGCATGCAAAATTTGGCTTTTTGATTGGCACTTATCGGATGTATCACTTTTCAGAGAAAAATTCCAAAGATAAAAGAAGCGATTTTCATCATTATCAGTAATACCTACTACTGTATTTCTCCGAATATAAGCAGCACTCGAATATAAGCTGCACCCTGTTTTTGGTGTCTCAAACTGGGAAAAAAGTTTATGTGAATTTAAGCCGCAACCTTTTTAGGGCATCCTACAGTACAGAATTTTATATCTGTTTTTACATTACCTATGAATAAATTGTGCACTAATTTTGACATTTTTCAGCGTTATTTCTTACTTTCCCCGTGACTTAGGCGAGTTTAGCTGGCGTCCACGTGAATCCCATTGGCTGGTTTGCTCAAATTGCTCATTTTTACGATTTTTAAGAAAGTTCTCGAATTTAAGCCTCACCTCGAATATAAGCCGCACCCCGATTTTGTGGCCCCAAAATCTGTATAAAAAAAGTGCGGCTTATATTCAGAGAAATACGGTAAATCCTGCGACGGCATCTCTAAAGGCCCTAAATGCATCAGGGAAGTATCTAAAAAACTTTCAGTTACAGCCTGTGAATCAGCAAAAGCTGGCAATTTAACCCAAAAATAATCACGGAAAGGTTTTGAAAAGCCTTCTACGAAAACACCTTTGAGCTACTCCAGCATCAGTATTTTTAAAGATAGTCTTCAGTACTCGGGTAATTCGGTTAGAAGAAACGGATTAGATCCTGGCAGACTAAGAATGCTCCATTTCACAAGCAAAAATTAGCAAGTTACTTGTGCTCACTTAGATTTCTATAGCATTCTTAATTAAAGAATATACAAACGCCATTGTGAAACAATTTGCTCCTCCATTTTTTTTATTCTTGAAAGCTAAATTATTCGATTTGTGTTTGAGGGAAAACGTACAACTACTTATTGGTTCATAAATTTACAGGAAAATTAGTAATGGAATTTATTTTATGCTCATGAATTGGTAGTGAAAAGGAACTCAAATTCATAATTAAGTAAGTAGGATTTGAGAATCGATAAAAAAAGACATCCAGATTTGATAAATTTTGGATTCGACACATCACTATTTAGAATGAAGATAAAGAACACTAAACAATTTAACGCTCTTTTGAGGCCGTTTCACAAGAGGTACTTTATTGCACAATTTGAAGTAGCATCTGTTTTCGTAATGCGAGAATTCAGGCTCGGAATTAGAGCAGGGGCTATTTTCCCACCTCTCGTTTATGCATTTGCACATGCATTCTAGAAATTCACCGCTTTACATGATGCAATTTTCAATGAACATCGGATATGTACATCGGATTTTGCAATTAAGTGCCTTGTGTAAAACAGCCTTTACTATTGGTGTATATGTACCAGACTCACCGTAGTATGTATTTTTTTAAAGATTGTGAAAAAATCATAGGTTGTGAAGGAGTTTTAGCTTATGGCGAGAAACGAATGAGTCAAGTTTAAGTCTCAAATATGTATACATATGTACATGCAGGGTGTCTACAGCTTTCGAAATTTCGGATTCCAGGACTTTTCAAGGAGTATTCCAGGACAAATTTACAAAAATTCAAGGATAATTTACTATTTTATTTAGCATTAGTTTTAAAAAATATTTTTTTTATAAAAATTCATATTTGTTATTACGTATATTCAAAATATTCTGTTTCATGCATAAATAAGAAACTTTCTTATTGATTTTGGAGCTAGGATATTATCGATGTAAACGATCTTATGCATCATCACATGACCCATCCAGTTTCGCATGTCAAAGCGTATAACAACTGCTTTCGTTTATGCCCATGTCGCGTGCCAACATATGCACTTCTATGACATATGACATTTGCGTGGAGGAGCCTTATATCTCCCGCACTTGTATGTATTGCCTATTTGCTATGAGTGGATGCCTGGTGGGGATTTGCAGAACAATCACAGCGCCCATTCGATTTAACATGTATGCTTAAGGGAACGAGGGAACTGACTATTATAGCATAGGGGGAACAAATGTATACAAAATAGATATAGAAAATACATACAAATGCATAGCGAATTATATTCAAACAAAGCATACTGATTGCAGTAGCAATAAGAATGCGTTCGCTGGAAAAACATGCATTTTCAGAATCACAGAGAATATACTTACAAGGGGAGACTACGTACCATGCTACGCTTCTGGGAATGTCATATTTTTTATGATGTTCGGAATGCCGAATGCTGCTAGGAATACGTCGTGGTTTGGTTGAATAGGCTTTAGTTTAGCCGTAATAAATTAATTTCAATTCATTATTTTCAGCGCGCTAAACATAACCGAAGGACACCACACCTTCGTCAACGAGCTCAGGTGGTCCAGTGGTTACGGTTGTCGACTCCTGAGTCAAGGGTCGTCGTTTTGAGTCCAATTGACGGAAATTTTTTTTCTTCTCGATTTCATTCATTTTCAATTTTTCTATTATTTTGCATTGCAACTAGTCTCACCGGACGAAGGAACATTTTTCAACCGTCTCTTCGAAATAATGTATTGACGTCGTATTCCGAACGCTGAAGCATGACATAGAGTAGCAACCCTAGGGTGCACTCACCAATTTAAGTGTCCATTGATTATAGTAATCATCTTCCTAATCGCCATGGAACACAACGGTTTCATATGGGTGCATTCACATTAATGCTTGAGGTCTGAAGACACCAGCATGCGTAAATTAGATATAGAAGAACGCGTAAAGAATAATAATTACCTTATTATCAACCGCTCTCATTAATATATAACTGAAAAAGAAATAAAATTACTTGGTATGTAAGTACTAAAATAAAAGTGAAGGATAAATCTTATATGTCCTATCCACAAAAAATTGTTATCACACGCAAGTGTCAGAAGGAATAAAAATTACATTTATTTGGGAATATTCCGGCGATGTTGTGCGTCATTTGAACATATTGAAAAGAAACAAAATTTAAAAATTTCCATCCCATGAATTAAGGATAAAGACGCTCTAGAGATAATAGAATCTGTACCTTCACCGAGGACGAAGTTCCGTTAGTCCCCAACTCCCGCGTCCGCCGCCCTCCGCTACTTTCCACCGTTCACCAAGCGACCGAAAGACCGCCGCCCGGTTTGTCCCAAGCTCAGGATGATGGGGTTTTCCAAGAGTTGGCTGTTTTCAAACCCTCCGCCGCCTCCGCTCTCTCCTAATCCCTGACACCCTGGAAGTTCATTCACTTTCCTCTCCCCTGCCAGCAAAGGTCGTTCGCTGACCATCTTTCTTCTCCTTCCTTCCCTTTCCCACCCCTACTCACCCCCTGCGCAAGCGTCAAGTGTATATGAGCGTCCTTTGTCGCCCGAAGGTGGTCCATTGTTATTTACACCAAGAAAAATGAAGTTAATTCTTCAAATCGTTGCATAGCGCAAATTTTGTGTCATTTTGGACACAACTTTTTTCGTTGTTTACATCCACAGGAAGTTCGTGGGTACATGTGCTTGGGTGGTACTTATCATAAAAACAGCTAAAGCACATGATAATGGCGCACCAAGAGCACCTAATGAAACACTGCCCACCACACCTACAAATCGTTCTTGGTACTTCGTCTGGGAAACAGACCTGGCGAACATTTTGGAAAAAACTTCTGGTGTTTACTAGCTTTGACGCATACCATGCATACTGTAGCATGCTAGTAAATTTGGGCGAAGACAGTTGGTCGTGCACTAGTGAATGAATTCGAATTTCGTCTTCCCTGGAACTTATTTCACGGTTCTCTTGAAGTAGAAATGTGCAGTTTTGCAATCTTGATATGAACTGCTTCACTTGGCGGTAAAAATACACGTCGCAGGGTTGCCACATAGGGGTGCATTTTGGGGGAATAATTTTTAACTGGCATGTTGGCAGGTCATTTTCGTCCGTAAATATTTCGTCATATATGGAAGGGTTTGTTTGTCCTCCCCATGAATCTAACAAAAGAAGGAAACGATTTGTGGAAACGTATGGTTTCACTACATTCTTCAAAAAGAGTTTGAACAGGTCTGCTGTTAATTTTCCTGATTTGGAGGAGGTCACGACAACGTTCTTCCATCTATTCTCCAACTCTTCTACATTCCTCCTCACTCTCGGGCCGAATGCTCCTCCTATTTCCTGCATGCACAGGAAGACTTTCGGTAAAAGTTTACCAGATGCAGTGATAGCGTATTGCGCAGTGTATGAATGAGTAACTTTGTTCCTGTCTCCGGTACATAAGAGCACAGCTTTTTCACCCTGATGACTTAATGTTCTTTTAATGTCAACTCAGTATTCACACCCAGTTTGGTCCGTATTTATGATGTAATCTGGATAATAGTCTGTAATCACCTTACTCACTTGCTTTTGGAACACGTCCGCACTCATCAGTATTTCCTCGAATGACGAAACATCTCTATGAGAGACATATTTTGTCACTTTTCATTGCCTAATTTTATATTCCTTTTTGAATTTAATCAGCCAGGATCTCGAGGCAGAAAATGGGAATTCCGGAGATATATGCTGATAAGCCATGGTTAATGCCCACTGCTGAAGTGGTCTTGAAGTAACATGTTCCTTTCTTTTTCTCGCTTCACAAAATCTTTCGTAAGTGCATTTCTTTATCATGTCATACTTATCTAAACGCGTTCCTCCATTTTCAATGTCTCTACTCCACATTTTCAATTGAAATTTGCGCCTCAATAAATGGGATCCTCGTTTCTGAAGGGTACCTAGTGACCAATTAGGATGTTCTTTTGCAAGATTAATCACACGAATTTTGGTATCCAGTGATACGCGAACGAATTTTGGAGATTTTGGTGAAGGCTCGTAAGATTCACTAGCACTTTGCGATGGGGGGGAACTGCTTTCTTCCGATTCTTCTTCGCTCTCACAATCATGAGCAAAGTCTGCGTCTAAATCTTCGTTTTCAAGGAATAACTCTTCCTCATCAACAAACATGTTCTCCTCTAGAATATCCAGGAACATGTCCACAGCTCTCTCTCCAATTAAACGAGCCTTTCTCGATACTTCGACATCTAAGGGGTCCTTAATAACATTCTTTTCCCTTAGAGTATCTGTGAGATATAAAATTTAATTTTTTAATTAAAAATTTAATTTAATTAAATTGGTGAGCGCACCCTAGGGTTGCTACTCTATGTCATGCTTCAGCATTCGGAATACGACGTCAATACATTATTTCGAAGAGACGGTTGAAAAATGTTCCTTCGTCCGGTGAGACTAGTTGCAATGCAAAATAATAGAAAAATTGAAAATGAATGAAATCGAGAAGAAAAAAAATTTCCGTCAATTGGACTCAAAACGACGACCCTTGACTCAGGAGTCGACAACCGTAACCACTGGATCACCTGAGCTCGTTGACGAAGGTGTGGTGTCCTTCGGTTATGTTTAGCGCGCTGAAAATAATGAATTGAAATTAATTTATTACGGCTAAACTAAAGCCTATTCAACCAAACCACGACGTATTCCTAGCAGCATTTGGCATTCCGAACATCATAAAAAATATGACATTCCCAGAAGCGTAGCATGGTACGTAGTCTCCCCTTGTTAGTGTAAATTTTTTCAGGACTATAAAAGAAATCAAGTATTTCAGGAGTGTTTTTCGTATTCAAGGATAATTCCAGTATTTAAGGACATTCCAGGGGCTGTAGACACCCCGTGCATATTAAATTACCAAGAAGTTCAATAATCATTCATTCGAGTAATCTACCAGTTAAAGGTAGGTTTACATGAAATATAAAAAGAAAGCCCTTGGAAAAAATCTTCCAGATTTTATCTACGTTACCTCACCAACATCTCAGCCTACGTCCTACCCATCTTCACCCAATCCATAAAGCCTATTCTCTTCCTTCCCCTTTCCCTCTTGCCCAACATTCTTCCCTCTATCACTGCCTTGAGCAACCCATCGCCCCTCATTACACCCCATTATATGATTCAAAAAATAGATAAAATACAAAGGAAAGCTGTACGCTTCGTTATAAACTGCTACGATTGAACAAAGAGTGTTTCACTGCTATTAAAGGGATTAGGTTGGGAATGGCAAGAGATTTGGGAGGCTACACACTAGGCTTGAGTTGCTTGAGAAATTCAGAACAGGTGTGTTTCAGTGTGACATGGAGAATATCATTTTTACGCCGCAATACATCCCTAGGTCCGACAGTAAAGATAAAATAAGAGAAATACATTGCCAGACAGATAGGTACAAAAGTTCATTCTTCCCACGCACAATTAGTGACCATTATAAAAACTGAGATCCACTGAAATCACTGTGGAACTACACTTCACCTCCCTATAACATTCTCATTTACACCTTTACGTGGCTGGTGTCCTAACACCCCCTGCCGCACGCCAATGCAGCGGCTCGCAGGGTAGTGTGTAGATGTAGATAGATGTATATAACCTCATCCAGCCACTTACCCTGCCTCCCCCTAATCTCATCCAGAAGTTTCCTTCCTTATTCACCATACCAAGCACTTCCTCATTTGTCTTCCTTTCCATCCCTCGGTCCTTTTCTATCCTCCTCCACACCCCCACCCTGATATCAGTTCAATAATATAATTAAAAACTTTTGTCTCATCAACACTGCTGTTTTGACTTCATGCTTCACACAGCTACTTAAATTTTAAAATAATACTTGAAAATAGCCTCTATTATGACTGGAGAAATATCTTCATTCAACTACCTTATATATGATTGAGGCAAGTAAGTCATTTTATTCACCACGGGGCTTGCAGAGTTATTAATGGTACCTGATTGATGAATGTGCAAGGTCTTCTTCTGCTCCGATGGCCCGCAACACGTAAGACGGCTCCAAGGAGGCTGACGTGCATGCGCTGCCACTGGAGAGAGCGATGTCTTTCAGCGCCATCAACAACGACTCACCTGGAAGAAAAAAGGAACATCCCTATGAACAGAGATCATAGAAGGGAAAACCTCTTGTGGTACCAAAGCTCAGAAGAAAGATAAAGCCACTACATTGTATATTCGACCAAGTAGCACAAGCCAGTTACAAAGTTGTTACACTAAAAAAATGAGTTATTGATAAAAGACAAGCATCTTCATCATCCTCTGAGTAATCTACTGGTTATAGATAGGTTATGATGAAAGTCAAAGAAAATCCAACAGAGTCTTACACATGCAGTGCCCTATCCAACTCTAGTATTTCTTTCTTCATCTCAGCATAAGTCCTAGCTTTTTTCATCTCGTCCAGAAAACCTATTCTCTTTCTTCCCCTTCCCCGCTTACCCAACATCCTTCCATCTATCACGGCCTTCAGCAAACCATCATTACCCCTTCCAGCCACCTACCCTGTCTTCCCCTTTAATCTCATGTATATAAGTTTCCTCTCCTCGCCCTCCATGTCAAGCACTTCCTCGTTTGTCTTCTTCCTTTCCGTCCAACGCACCTTCTCCATCCTCCTCCACACCCACATCTCGAACGCCTTCATCCCTATTTTGTTTCCCTTTCTCAAGGTCCATGTTTCTGCCCCGTACAACACCACACTCAATATCAAGCTCTTCACCAGCCTCTTTATTACATTCTTACTTAAGGTCCCCATCATCAGCTCCCTTCTATTATTGAACGCTTCCTTCACTACTGCTATTCTCCTCCTAATGTCTTTGCTACTATGCACATTTTCTTCCAGCATACTACCCAAGTAATTAAATTGATATACATGCTCCAGTTTGTCCTCTCCTACCTTTATGATCAGCCTCGCTTTCTTTACCCCAGAGAATCTCATTACTTTCGTTTCCTTACGATTAATCTTCATTCCGTATTTCTCACACTGCTTTTCCAATGCATCTACTGAAGCTCGCAATCCTTTTGATTCAATATCTTAAGAGACACATTTTAAACTAATAAAATTCAAATTATATAAAAGACTATGAAGCATATCTCATTCGCTAGTCAGAAGACATCACGTTGGCATAATATTTATTGCCTCATATAATACATTAAAACTTAGCGTACAGGGTCAGTGTACAGCATGTATGATGGTGCCATGGGAGGTTTCAAATGGCTGGTGCTCAGCATGTAGGATGTTGTTGAAGGGCTAAAGTCAAGATTTTTGCGAATTATTTGCTTGGGTCTCCATTCAATTTTATTGAGAATAGGTGAACATCGACGAAAACACTGTTCACTTAGAATGGGCTGAGTAAAGTAAACAGGCATAGTGGTGGCTCTAAAAGAACACAACAGTTTCATTGCAACTGTTTCACAACCGAAACAGTTCAGCAAAACAACAGCTAGAGGCACAACAAACAACACGCGATCGATCGGTGCTGTTACATCATGGCTGGTAGTTGCATATTCTATGCAATAATAAACCTTTCAATAAAAAAAGTAACATTTTCATTTGGATTCATGAAAGATAGGTGCTTCACAGTTCTAGTTCTATCTGCTACAATGGGCGGAATTGTGTTGGCTGAATAAACCAGCAACTGCCTGCAACAGATTCAAATCCAACAAATTGTAGCCTATAACCGCAATGCAGCCACACGTACAGTGCAACTGGAAAGTAATAGAAAACAAAACAGTCAGCTTCATCAGTTGCTGCTGTAGAGCACAGAGCGCAATGGCACAACTGCAGCATAATCACAAAATTAACCAGCTACATATTTTGCTATTTTCAACTGTTATTTGAAACAGTGAGTGCGAAGGCTTCCGCGGTGCATTGAAGTTGAAGGGTGCATACTTTCAGGTGTTTCACTGGGTCATTGTTTTTAGAGACAACAGTTTCGCCTGCAAAACCCGAAACACCCGAAAGTACGCAGCCTTCAACATTTGAAACAGTTGTCTGACCGAAAGAGATGCGGCTGCAGCCCTTTCGCTCCGACAACACTTTATTCCACCATTAATATAAGCAGACCATAGGTGGGTGCTAGTGAAATGACTTTCACATCCATGCCTCATCCCGAGATGGTCACCTCTCCCAAATGGTGTCGGCCACCCTGAGGACCTTCCTTCCTTTTCCCTCCTTCCAGAGGGAGCCGACCGATGGGAGAGGTTTTCCTTCCCCTCAAAGTTTCCTCCTGTAAGCGCACCCTTCCCTACACCCATCACTTTTCCACACAGCCTATCAAACAAGCTGTACACGAACCCAGCGACCAAGGAATGGGTCAAGCATCCTGCAGGAAGTGGTCTCTATTGACACCTGGGACCTCCTCCGTACACTTGAAACTGGCTTACTCATAGAGCTGTGCTTATCTTATGCTTATATACGAGGTGTGATAAAAAATAATAGGAATTTTCATTTTTCTTAAAGAATATTTATTTATTAATCAATATCATATTTGTCCCTCAGCATAGAGGTCAGCTCCTTCAACGATTCTGCTACGTTCACCGTCAACGTCATCCTTTTATGGTTCTCTTCAGCCTCGGGAACAGAAAGAAGTCAGAGGGGGACATGTTCGGTGAATACAGTGGCTGAGGCAAAATAACGGTTTGTTTTTTTTTTTACCATAAAATCACAAATAAGCAGTGAGGTGAGAGCAGGAGTACTTTTGAGTTCTTTTGAGTTCTTTCCACGAGTTCTTTTGCCACAATTCTGAGAGTTTTCGTCAGATTACTTCACGCAAGTGGCGCATAACTTCCATGTTAGTATTCCGTATTGACCGTACGACCATATGGCAATTAAATATAATTATTGAAAATCGGAATTATAAAGCCCGCAAAATTTCTAAATTCCCATTATTTTTTTATCACACCTCGTATATCTAATGCTTATCAAGACATTTATTCTCTTATGTAAAATATTTTATGCACTTAATAAACAGAATGCATTCAAATGCACGAAAAATCTGCGACAGGTTAATATGGCAGTTGCAGCAAAAAGGTTAAGGCAAGGCCATCTCAACATGTCGAGATGACCTAGGGCCTAGCTGAGTGGTCATTCCCGATACAGAACTCTAGAGAGACACACAATGAATGGACTGCGTTGTTCATGCAGATACACATAAACACCACCTTATTTAGGAATAATAAAATGCACTACTAACCCTCAATGTACGCAAATGACAGGTTTATGCATCCAGGGTAGGTGTGCACGGGATCTCCATTCCGGTAAATATGAGAAACTTTGCTCATGATTTTGTCCAACAGCCTATTTGACAGCATTTCTATGTACTTGTGATCATACTGGAAAGAGAAGGAAGCACTTTATAATAAATGCACAAGGAAGAGATGTAGGAATGGGGAAATGCAGAGCAGAGAGAGAGATCCCCACCTCCATCTCCCTCTTGGCAATGTCACATGCTTCGCCAAAGCCGACTACGAGTGGCGTTGGCACGGTGCCACTCCTCATCCCCCTCTCCTGGCCCCCTCCACTCTGGATTGGCTCCAGGCGCACCCTTGGCCGACGCCGCACGTACAAGGCACCAATGCCTGCCAATGAAAACAAAATACTAATGCATTACAAATATAATGATGAATTTTGAAAAGGCCTAACCTCGAAAATTTTTGAAAATGGACATTTTCCCTCTTTTCTCATATTTTTGTACAGACAAATATTTAATGACAGAGAGGAGCTCATACCAGCATTTGGAAAAGTTTTCAACTGAATTATCAGGAAAAAAAACTGCGCTCTTGCTTCAAATGATTTGACAGAAATTCAGTTTTTTGTCTCCTGCAAAAATTTTCAAAAATCTGAGATGAGCCCATTTCAAAATTCACGATTCAATTATAACAACAATAAAAATAATTTTTATTAGTCCGAAGACACATGCAGAGAGTATGGTATAAGGCATATTGTTATGTCGGCTACCAATACATATTTAAAAAACCCTTGTCACTCACTCACTGACTCACGAATGCTGAAAGATGGAGCCACAGTCACTTAAATTTTAAAATGCCGTTATTCAACTGATTGCAAGAAATTTCATAAAAGTGAGAATCATTTCTGATTTGGCTCCAACTGAGACAACGCTCCCTTTCATCTTGCAACAACCACAATTTCCAGTGATTCCGGCACATGCGATTACAATCATCAAGTTGCAGGGTCGGTCGTTCGACCACGCTGGACTTCAACTCCAAACAGCAGTATTCTCAAACGGACAACTGTACGTTGCTCTCTCTCGCACGAGAAATTCCCTCCAAGTGAAAGTGTTTATCGAGTCCAACCCTCAGCAAGGACCACTGCTCAACGATAATCGTCAACTCACATGCAATGTGAGAAATATATGGAAGTAATGTAATATTTTAGGGTTGGGAATAAACTCGTGATAAGTGGTATGATATGATATGATAAGTGGGCGCCACGGGTGCCTTTTAAAACCTAGTTACTCATGTTCAAGCACAGTTTAAAATAATTATGTATACTATCAGACCTGCTCCCTGCTTTGCAGGCAGTCTCTGACTGGTGTGCTCCAGAGGTAAACTTGGTGTTTTTCCTTTTTTTTTCACTACTCAAGTGAAAGCAGTGGGAAATGTAGCTAAATGAGTGCATATGGTTTCCCAAAAATTAAAAAAACACTCAGAATAGTTTCTAAAACATAAGTAAACATTTTGGAGTAAAAAAAGTCATAATATTCATTTTTCTGTGCAATGCTCACTGTAGTTGACTGAGGAGAGTACCATTTTTGAGATACAGTCACTCCGATGATTGGTTAGTCATAGCTAAAAAGATGAGGGCAAACATTCCGCCTTCTATCAAACAGAGAGCCATTGTTTACTTTTTTGCATACATTTGCTGTAGTAAAGTTCCTTTTTCTCTATCTTTTTCTAACAACACTTCCCCAAAACATCAAAACAATTGTTTAATTCAGTTTTTCCAGATTATGAGCTTAATAGCTAAGCATTTAATTCTGCATATAACACATGCATTTCATATGCTAACCTATTTAAATGAACAGGGGAGTTCCAAAAAACTTTAGTCCCCGGAATCTAACCAAATTTAAACTCTCAAAAACCACGGTTTTTTTGCATCACCAACTGCTAAAAATCCAAAACTACTACCAAATCATACAGACAGAGAATCCACATTCAATGCACCAAACCTCATTTCTCTAGATCAAAACTTGAGAGAAATAAACAAAATGGATACAGAATGACTGACTGACACGCTACAAATTAATATATGTATTAATATATGGTAAGATTAAAAACATAAATATCAGCTTTACTGGGGGGCATCAAGAGCTGGTTTCAGTGCTTTGAAAAGAGAGTATTCTGTTGGATAGAGTGCTGCGATTTCCATATTTTGCTATGTTTAATCTTTTAGGTTATGCTTTAATTTATGCATAGCTCTTCTTGCCCATGCCACAAAAAAGTGTCATCAAAATAATTTTATCTCATTTTATCATAACCCATCAACTTATGGATGCTTACTTTCGTAGGGTTGGGATATTATCATTATTTTTAATATAATGGTTGCTTCTTCACAATTTGCCAGCTCTTATGCTTAATATTATTTTATATATTAAGTGAAACATTATAATTCAATAGTCAGGCTCAAATTTTTTGAAATCTCATTGCTACACAAAAGATAAAAACTTAGTGCATTTCACAGAGATTTTTTAAATATTTACTTTCTGATATTCATATATTTTACCTTTTCCAAAAATCCTGTTACCCATCAAAGGCATTGAAGAATATGGAGCACAAGATCATGAAGGATTTTTTTGTTCGAGCTGTACACTGCTTGAATAAATGTTTTTTGACAGTGGGTACAAAATTGAAACAACTATAGAGCTCTTTGGAGTGCCACAGACTAGATTTTCCATTTGACGACAATTCAAAAAATGATTAATGTGATTACAGGAGTGGATTTCTAAAACCTAGCATAAAATGATTTCAGGCTCCCCACCTCTGCCAATGATACTTCCACATTGCTCAGGTATGCATACCAGACATTGACAGAACGATTGAATGAACCATATTTAAGTGAAGGTTCCTACATGTCGCATGAGGACCCATGGGTTGATTCGAACACACATTGACTCATGCCCTGATGCTTACTTAATGAAAGCTGAATCACCAAAATACTATACCTTTTGGTCCATATAGTTTATGCCCACTAATTGACATGAGGTCTATGTTCATTTCATTGACATCCAAAGGAACTTTGCCAACTGCCTGAGCAGCATCTGTGTGGAACAACACCTTCTTCTTCCGGCATATTGCACCTAGAAATTTTGTGAAAGGGGATTTTTGTTAAACTTACACATGAATGCAAATTACAAAACAAGTTACATATACAGGTTGGAGACAAAAAAAGCAAAAAGTGGAGGATATAAAAGGATATACATTTAACCTAAAATAGCTAAACAAAAGATATTGATCTCAAAAGAGAACACAAAATAAATTACCGTTATGCTTCAGGGCCTAGCAGCCCCATTTACGAAAATACCTCAAACCAAAGAGGAATTTACTAAGAGAAGGGAGTTACAGGGTTGATATGCATTGCCAGTTTTGATTTTCCCTGACTTTCCAGACAAAAACACAGATTTTCCCCCGACTTTTCAAAATCACCTCATTTGAAGAAAACTAAAGAAATTATGAGAATTATGTTGAAATACAACTTCTTTTATTGCCTTCTTAACCACAAAATACAAGACAGCATACAGTGGGCTTGCAACCAATGCTTCAAAACCAAACAGCTCATTGAGGCATGCAAATTCTTCGTCAATGACCTGTGATTCAGACAGTTTTTCTGCTAAAACCATTATGTATGTATCTTCTTGTCTTTAAATTGCTTCATTTTATCTAAAATAGAATGTTTTCGAGCCACAGACATGGCCTTTTCTTAGTTTTCCTTTCACACTACCTTCAACTCTTCATGGTTCCTCTCTCTTGTACTTCTAGCTTTGGTTATTATTGCCTTTGTGATCTTCAGATTTATTAAACCACCAGCGGCCGTAATTCCATCATACACTAGCGGTTGGGCGATTAGAGAAGAGCCAAATAGATTTTCAATGATTATTTATTTGTTGATAGAGATACCTCTCTCTACATAAGAATTTCCATGACTTAAAATTAGCACTTTTTGGAGGAACTTACACAGGTTTGCAAACTTATATTCGCAAGACAAATAATTTTGCCATAAGTGATCGATTTGGATTTCAGACCTCTTGAACTGTTTTAAGATATTCAGCAAATCTTCAGAATCACACGTCTGCTTAAATTCCCTTTCCAACAACATCACATTCTGAGGGAGAAATCCAGATTCTTTCAGAAAATATCTGAAGAGGTCAACCTGCTTTTAGTTGTTTTTGGATAAGCTACGATAATAGCTGGGTCACAGAAAGTTATTTCTTCACAAAGACGATACTTTATAGGAGATTTTTCTAAAATCTTTGTTATTACACGTTTTATGTATTGACAAAATTCTCTGTTAATTCCTGAAGTTGGTCTGGTGACACTTTCACCCTCCTGAGTTCAGCTTTCACAGCATGTCCCAAGTTCGTATTTTGAAAAAATTAAGCCACTGTTATTATTTAGGTCACTCTTGCCAATAAAAAGGGAGGAATCAGGCGTGATGTTGTGGAATATGAACATAATAAGAACTAAGATATTACAATTTTCCACAGATAAAGTTTTAATCGACCCGGGTTTCGATGCACTGCATCATCATCAGGTACATATATTTGGAAATCAAGGTATATATACAAGAGAAGGTGGGTGGGGGAGGCTAGGAAAGTGGAGGGAGGGAGTGGGGAAGGGGAAAAATTTTTAAGGGGGGGGGAGGGAGTTTTATTTACACAAGAAAAACATTAACATTTGAATTTTGAAAAAACATATGTTCGTTGAGGTAATGTCCCGCGGCGCGTCGAGGGGGGGGGGGGGGGAAGAAAATGGACACGCATTGGAAATCCGGATCGATTAAAACTTTATCTGTAGAAAATTGTAATATCTTAGTTCTTACTCTTGTCAATAGTGCATTTTTCAAACACTTCAGGCTTTACAATTAGGTGCATTAAATCAGATAAAAGAGCAGAAAGGTCCATGTGTTGGAATGGTGCCAGTGGGTTATTAGTTTGATAGGTAGCTAGAAATGGCTCCAAAAACTTTGCAGCATATGAGAAAAGGGCCAGCTTCAGTCACATGAGCCTGTCCTCTGTTCCCTTAACTATGATTTTGAAGCTATGGGATTCAATCTTAATATTATCCCTATCGCAACCTCAAAGAAACTCCTCAACAATTTTATAAGTCATAATCACTCTATCAGCCACAGGAGAATTGTTCAACCACCTTATAGGGAAAAACTTCAGTGGAAATATGTAAGCCAGATCCTGAATATGCAAAGCAAAAATATGCCTATTTTCTTACTCATGCTCGTCACATATTTGCAGCTGAAGAGTGCGGAGATAAATGAAATAGTCGCTCCATAACACAATCACAGTCACTTGTAGGACAACCTCTCAGCATCTTTAACCAGCGATCATCGCAGAGCAATGATTTTTACAGTCACTCCTTGGAAAATGTTGACAAACAGCGTGGCTTGCTGTACCGGGCCACAGCTCACTGTTCTGAGGACAGATACAGTTCTCCATCCCCTTACCCTGCTATTCAGTGCTCAGCTCACACCTCAGCATGCTGAAGTGTAGGATCCGTAGTGCAGTTGATCGAGTCACATACCAAATCGGTGTCGAACGTGGGTAATTTTTTCCTGACCAACAATAAAATTCCCTGACTTACAGACCAGTTTTTCAGTTCCCTGACTTTCAAGATGCGTACCAACCCTGGAGTTGATACTCTAAGTAAAACCATGATGAAAAAACTGTTAAAGACTTACATGGAGTGCAGTTATATATACATATGAACACTGGTCTATGAGAACGATGCCATAAGCCCTTTATTTTGAAGAAGAGTCCATCATTTGAATGGTCTGTTGGTCCTTCATTTTGTAGAATTGAATATTTTAATGAGAACCTTGTAACGCACCCTTCCGAACTGTTGGGACACGTCCTACTGGTTGAATTTTGAAGACTAACAGGTGGGACTCAAGCAGATCAAAATATTCTGTTATCCACAGGGTTGTGTGAGTTGGAATATTACACTTGAAAAACTTGCTTTTATTGCATTTAAATCTTAAATCATCTTTGATAAATTGTTGGAGGCAAGTGATGCTTTGTGGAATCTTGTAACGATAAGAATGATGAAAAAAAATCATTGTGAAGGCTTCGGCGGAATATTTCATCAGAAAGATCTGGTCTTTCAGATATTCTATCTTCAACTATGACGAGGCAAAATTATGGCCTTATTTCAACAGAGAAAATTGTTACTTTTCTCATCTGACAAGAGAAGCCATTGAAATTAACAAAATTCTTAATAATTTCATTAGAGAAGATGGTTATAAGCTTTCAAATGTTTGGAAACGTCATTTTTCAAATGTTTGGAAACGTCATTTCAACAACAATTGGAGGTCAACCAATCACCATGCAACCGACTCTAAAGATGTATATATAAGATGGTCCTGCATTTTTAATTCTCAATTGACTTGGAAGTCGCCGACTGTAATGCCAGCAAAATTGTTGTCCCAAAAATGTGGACGCTCGTGGTAGAATACCTGAAAGGCCAGATCTTTCTGATGAAAGATATCACTTTCTACATTCTGTTTTTTATTTTACCAACTGATTTAGTCTATTTTCTCATTTTCAAGGTAACATTGAATGACAGATAGCTTTCATAGTAGTATATATGTTTAATATGCTTCAATGAATATGGTCATTTTGCACATACTGTCTGCCACTAGGGGACAGGGGTAGTAGTATTTTTGTTTTACGTGCTTCGACGGCTAAGGTCATTTCGCACTTACTGTCTGCCACGCGCAAACAGGAGCAACAGCACTCGTACGAATCGGAGGATCACCCCTCCAAACTCGAGACGAGCCCAACGATGCTTAACTTCGGTGACTGATCGGGAACCGGTGTTTCCATCGTGGTGGGCCGTTGCCCTAGGGGACAGGGGCAACAGCACTTGGACAAATAGGAGGATCACCCTCCAAAATTGAGCCGAGCCCAACAATGGTTAACTTATGTGACTGATTGGGAAGCAGTGTTTCCATCGTGGCAGGCCAGCTTTTCATGTGCTATTTCTTCCGTGAATGGTAGGAGGGGATCTATTTCACTAAACGTGCAAAATTTAAAAAAAATTATGAAATTAAAATGTTCACAGTTGTTTTTAACTGGTTTACATTCTGTGCCTTCCAAAGACTTCACCACTTGATCCTGTACTTGTTCATCCTTATCTTTTCTCCCCCCTCCTGTTTATTCACTAATTCAAACAAAAACTCCCTTCCAACCACAAGCCCTAAAAACCCACCGCTTCCATGGCATGAAAGGTACTTGAAAAGCAGTTTGTTTGTCAATGTTTCCTTAGAAATGATGCAATAGATGTTTAAATCAGTCAGTGAAATAAAGAACCTAGAAGGAATTATACAAAATGATTCCTTTTTAACAAGCTTAATGTATATAAACCTACCACTTATTGGTCTGTCAGTGATACAGACACTACCCATGAAGGATATGGCTAACAGCTATACCTGTAATGCTCAACTAAATGATATGACAGAACACAGGTAAATGCTTTGTAACATCCAGTGAAACCAGTCGTAAGCAGAATCTGAACAAAACAAAAGCCTGTGTTATCATAAAAATTTTTTTGTCCAGACAGGGATTTGGGTTTTCAAGCTGTATTACCTTGAACTAAATAGAAACTGCCAAATGGAAGACTAATGCAAATACTACTATGAATTGATTCCGAGATACATGAACCTAAGTAGAGTGGGACTCCCAAAAATATTGCAATATAAGTCATGCTCATGCCATTGGGTTTACACTGCTATTTGAAATTCAGCTAAGCCCTATATGACCCTTGCACAAAATCACTAGAATTTAGCCAGGGTCACACTTGAACCAAATGAGGTTAAGATTCATGTAGTCTGCAAATTCTGGTCATACAAGCCTAATAATAAGGATTATAAGAGCTAAATAGTGATCTACACATTTGGGCACTTAATGGTAATTAAAGTGACCACTACATGATAAAGTAGATCACAATATGAGAAATTTTTACCAATTTTATGTTAAAATGTCACTTCTGCCTTGAAGCATAGGAATAAACCGTTTTCTGTTTATTCTAACATCACTTACCTATTTCTTTGACTCTCTGCATGACACCAATTTCATTATTAACAGTCATTATTGACACCAAGGAGGTCTCAGGCCGAATGGCATCTTCTAGCTGATTCAAGTCAACCATCCCAGTGGTTTTCCCCACGGGCAAATACGTCACGGAAAATCCCTCAGCTTCCAGGGCTCGACAGGAGTCAAGGACACATTTATGCTCCTAAAACAAAAACATGCAAATTTGAGTCAGTTGGGAACATTGTATTAAAGTTGTAACGAGAGTTTTGGGCTTAGAATATGTACCAGTATCAAATAAATAGTACACATACTTAATGCCTCCAACTTTTCAAATCCAAGCACTGAGAATATAAGATATTCATGCATGCCGCAAATACGGCGATGAAATAACGGAGACATTGCCCTAGGAAAAAATCAGCCTAGACCCATAATTGAACCATGGACCTTTGACTTGCCACGCCAATGCCTAGACCACTACGCAACCCAGGCATCCTAATTCCTGTGACGATTTAGGGGGATACAAAGGGACTGGATGATGAGGTTCGGTGGTTTCACTCAACTTAAGAGAATTCAATGAAACTTCCTGAAAGTATTAATAATATTGTTCTAAAGCTCCCTGCAAGGTTTGGTTTCTTTAGATATTGGATCAAGAATTGGGCATTTCCATGCCCAATTCTCAATCTCAAAAATGCCCAATGGGTTCTTATGCCTTTTCTTCTGCATCCTGCAAGTTATGAATCCATTTTCAAGTACCTTACTTGTATTGCCAATTTCACATCACCCCCAACGCGTGCAAGGGATTTATTCAAGCGCTCAGAGTAAAAATCTGTTTTACATTTTTCTATTGATGATGGATTTCTATAGTGTGACAGGGGTGCCCACTATCGACGTTGCTTTTTAACGTGTATTCAGAAGAAATGATAACGTAGGCATGGGGGGAAGAGGAGGTGGGAAGAAAAGGTAGGAGGGTAGCAGATAAAATCAGTGAGATTTGCAGATGATCAAGCATTGGTTAGTCAGTCTGCCAAGGGGTTACAGTCAATGATGAATTAATTAGAGGTGCAGTGCGCAAAGTATGGGATGAAGATCAACCACAAGGAAAGGAAAGTGATGAGGTTTTTCTATAAGTAAGAAGGCGGGGCTGAATATAAGGGTGGAAGGGCAGAAGATAGAGCAGGTCGAGCAGTTTACGTATCTGGGTAGTATTTTGGAGGAGAATGGGTTTAGTGGTAGGGACATCAGATGCAGAATTGCCAAGGCTAAAGAAGCATTTTCGAAGAGAAGGGAATTGATGAGGGGGGGCCTGAGAAGAGATGTAAAGAAAAGGCTGGTGAAAACTCTGATATGGAGTGTGGCGCTATATGGGTCATAAACTTGTTCACTGCGAAGGGAGGATGTGCGTAGACTTGAGGCATTTCAGATGTGGGTTTGGAGAAGGATGGAGAAGGTGAGCTGGGTGGCGAGGAAGATGAACTAGGAGGTATTGGATATGGTTGGAGAGGAGACGAAGCTTGTGGCAGAGGTTCGGAGAAGGCAGAATAGATGGATGGAGGAGGTTTTGATAGGGGAGGGAATGTTGAAGAGAGTGATAGAGGGGAGAACACTGGTGAAGCATGGAATAGGAAGGAGGAGGATAGGAATTCTGGAAGAAATAAAGGAGGTGGAAGATATGAAGAATTGAAGAGGGACCAAATGGTGGGACATCCTTAGGAGGGAAAGCGAGACAATGTGTATGAAATTGGGATGCAGAATGGGGACTGCCCAAGAAGCTACCAATCAACTGGTAGAATACTTGAATGAAATTAAATGAATTATATAAATTATTAAGAATTGAATAACTAGAAAAGGTTCTGTCTGATGAATAAAGCATTGCTTTCCCATAAGAACCTGTGTAATTTCATGACCACTTCTCGTTCAAATATCATAAAAAATCTGAGGCAAATAATTCTGAAAAAAATCAAGTAGCTTTAAGACAACAAACGTAATATTTCCAGCAAGTTTCATTGAATTCTCTAAAGTTGAGCGAAACCACCAAACGTCCTTAAGCCCTTGCAGTCCATCAACAATGGCAATGCAAGCAAGCAACGGACTTCAAGGAAGCCACAACCCAAGCGGTTGCATCCTATACTAGCACTTATGCTGTGCTAAGCCACGAATGAAGATATTCATGACTGCCACTAATACGGCGATTGAAATAACGGAGAAATTGCCACAGGAAAAAAATTGTATAAAAAAATTTAACACAGTAAGCCATAGGTCAGTGGTTCCATTCCCATTCCAGGACATATTTTTCCTCTGCCAAGTTCTCCATTACTGAGAAAATACCTTAATAAACGAACATCCTGTCTGAAAGTGAAATATTTATTTACAACTCTCCAAAATAAATTTCTATGTCATGAAACTACTTATGAACGAGGAGACGAGACCTTTGCGTGCATTCTCAGTGCTCACAACAAAACCATTTTTTCTTCTCCTCCCACTATTTTTCAACTGAGTAAATAAACAAATAGTATATTACGTACTTCTTCCGAGTTTTATATTGCCTTATTATGAGACTTTTACGCCTTCAATAGTACTGAGGATGGAAAGAGTCATGCTCTTAAATATGAATAAAATATGTATAATTTACAAAAAAAATTGTCTTCCAAAGAAAAAGGACAAAAAACAGAATCAAAAAATAGAAAGAATTTCCTCAATGGGAAATTCTATTTACTGAAGGGAAATTTAAGAAAACTCCAAAAATTAATGTGGGAATATTTTTAAGCAACAGCAGAGAATGGTAAATGACTCCTCCACTAACACTACATGAAATCAGAATTGGAATGAGTACGTATCATAAAACCAATATCTACAATTTTAAGCTTTATTTAGAAGAAAATTAATTAGAGAACTTTTTGGGTACAATGTGCCATGAAAGATTCAAGTCAAAACGTGCCTGAAGTAATTAAGTTTTATGATGATTAACAGAGATGAAAGTGACGAGGGCTGAAAGACATGAAATCACTTCAGAAAGGAGCACACCAAATGATGGCTGAAAGACTTTGGAATCACACCATGGATCCAGCATTCTATGATTTATTGGTTATGGAAAACAAAATTCTCCCAAATAAGTATAACAATTGAGAGTTTTGCAGAAACGGAAGTCTTCCATCTGGAAGTAGTCAATGGAAATGATTCTACATTGCATTGATTGGAAATTAGCAACTCTAAGTTAGAGGCATGGGCGCCCATACTATATTTTCCAGGGGGGCCAAGACATATTAGAAGGTTTAAGAAGTGGGGGGTCCAAAGAGCCCTCTCCCGGAAAGTTTAGTAAATTTGAGGTCTCAGGAGAACACATGGGAACATCTTAGGTGAATGACAATTTTCTAAATTTATTACTAAAATATTAATTTAATCCTGCAAAAACAATCAATAAATTAAATTTTCCCTTCCCTTTACTATTTTTCCTGGGAGGCTGGGGGGGGTGGGGTCGCCTGCCCCCGTGGATGGGCGCCCATGGGCAGAGGCTATACACAATGTATGTTGTTCCCAGGGCCATCCAATCATAGTCTAACCATGCCATTACACAAGCCACATGCATCAGATTTGGATGAATTGATGAAATATTCATCATCTTGCTTTTCTTGATGAGAACTAGGTATCACTTCTGGCTGAACATCCAGTGATCAAGAATCAGTTAATAAAAAAAATAATTCTAAGTCAGTGGGAACAATGCATAAAGATGAAGAGGTCCTCATTCATAAAAATATACATTGAGGTACGGAAACACCTCTGGATTCCAGCTCCACCTAAGCGGAGGGTCTACTACCTCTATGAACTGACAGCAAAGCTGATTCTTGCAGAACAGAATATATTATCAGAAATTATTCAAAGTGACATGTCTCTGTGGATGGAAAAATGAGCGGAACCTGAATATACCATTGACATAAGATAACAATGATAACATTCCTACCAGGACCTTTAAACTGCAAATTGGTGCCATTCTACATTCAAAGGGGCCATCTGTGAACGTGAAAGAAAACTATCTCATTTCTAGGCATTTCGGGGTTTGTAATCGCCCGCCGATAATTTAAATACTTTTCTAACAGACTATATTCAGAACCAGGTGAGATCAAGAAGCAGGTGAGATCCTGCCAGACTGTCTTCATGGACGAGTTTCTCGCATAATTTCCAACAAATACCAATGGACACATTTGTCACACAAGCCTGTTCCTGTGGGAAAAGACATTTCATCTGTATTTCTGGAAATACAACTGTTAACCAGGTGAGTGAAAATCTGTTAATGCCAGTTCAGAAAATCTTTCCTTGACATTGCATCGTTTATGTTTACGTTTGAAGTGGCTTTATTATTCGTGCATTATGGTGCAGTAGAACCTCAGACCTTAGTGGATAGGAGGAAGAGAGGTAACATGTACACGGAGTCAAAGACTGAAATGATGAAAGGAGAATAAGACTTGCAGCTCAATAAGATAAGTAAGTATATGAAACCGTTTTTAATCTAAATTTATTTCATCTGTAAGTAGGTATGTCACCTGTAATAATAATCACATAATTATATTACATAACCAAATAAATGAGTGTAAAAGAAGCATATCTTAAAAAAAGACTTAAATTCTGACATGCTCACAAAATTAAAAAAACACAGTTTTATTTATCTGAAGTGTTTTACAGTATTTCTTAGACTGATAATCTCACTAAAGTGGGTGCAACAAAGAAAATTCAGTGTCAGGGGTCGACCAGCCAAGTTTGGTATGTACCTATTATTTAAAACTCACGGTCCTCCATGAATTATTGTCAAAAGGGTAATATTATTCTTCCTTCGCAATTATTCCATGTACTATTTTTCAAGTTTTGGATAAAACTGCTAATATTTCCATATTCACTTCCCTGTCATTGCTAAGGTCTGGTTCCCAGTACTTAGGTATCAAATTCTTTGACAATATCATGACATTAGGAAAATAACTCACAGTTTGAGTGGTGATTACATGCTTCTTCTTGCTCGAGTAAAACCGCGCAACACCCTTCACAGCTATGTTATTACATTCCGTGGCTCCAGATGTAAATATAATTTCTTTTGGGTCACAGCATATGATGTTTGCCACTTTCTGTAAAACGAAATAGGGTTTAATTCCAAGTCCCACGGCAACGAACACCACCATTCCAAAAATAGGAAACACAAGATTGCATGGTGCATACTTTCCGTGCGTCTTCGACGGCTTTTTCGCTTTCCCAACCATAAGCATGCGTTCTGGAATGCGGGTTTCCATGGTATAACGTAAAATAGGGTAACATGGCATCTAAGACTCTGGGATCCTACAAGAAATATTACAAATAAAACTAAGTAAATATAAATTACGAGAATATTATTGAATCACAATAAACGCATGAATACCATAGGTGTTGTAGCTTGTGCATCCAAGTATAAAGGTCTTGCTGTTTCAGGAGCCGCATCTATTTAAACAAAATGATTACTTAGTGTCGTGAAATCTCTTAAGTTCACTAACACAGCCACAGGGTATTGCATCATATCAGAAATGACGTATATTTACAGGTAATAATAGCCAATGTTAGATTAAACATACCTGTCTTTCTCAGACCCAAAGAACTTGCCTCGTCGCTTCCTAGATTTTCTTTCGAGCCACATTTTACACTTCCACTGTGTAATGACTGCAGAGATTTCTGAATTGAGTTCCGTAGGAAACTGAGCCGCACTTGTTGCATCATTTTAAAGTCAAAATGCTTAAGGATATACACTAATGATGAATTACTTGACGTACACTCCTAATGTTCCCTCGTACAATCATTGAAATCGTGCTACAAGTAAACGGATCAACCAAAACAATCACACTTGTGCCGCCCTATCGTATTCCGCAGTTACGTGCACGCAATGTGATTATGGCGCTTCATTTGTTTTCATCGTGAGGCTCGTATATACGACCGTGGTGAGGCTGGTAGACCATGGAGGGAATTTGATTGAAACCATAGTTATTAAGGTACTATACCTGAACTATATACTCAAAGATTGAAACACTACTCTGTCGATTCTAGTGTACTCACCAGTCTAGAAACCTAAGGATATATTATCGTTTTTGTCTAATGATGAAGCTATTGTGATAAATTGTTTGAAATAACCGACTGTAGTCTTCTGCACGCGCAGGAAGTTAGCCCCCAAAAAATCCACCCCAAGGTCACATTTTCGCATGCTTTTGATCGTGTAATTGACCGATGACTTTTATCTATTAAATATCTACGATATTCCTGTATGTCATCCGTCCTTGTGTAGATTGTGGAACGAAGTACATGATAGTCTGCTATGAACTCTGAGGTAGTTGGGAGGACACTCCTTGTGATTCTATGAATTGTTTTGCTTTCATCTAATACGAATACAGCCTATTCTTCGAAAAAAAAATGAAGAATAATTTTACTACTAGCAAGGTCATACCATATTTGGTTGATACTGTTAAGGCTGCTACTTCCTAACGTTTCTGAAGACGATGGCCATCCGACGTCTTCAGCCAAAATTGAGCTGATTGATCCCTTTCCTCGACCCTTCCCTTGCTTTATCCTCAATGGCCCATGTCAAAACAGGGCTCTAGCGGTACCCAACCAATTTTTTCCTCACGTTGCCCTGGTTGCCGTCCTTCATGTGTTTGTATTGATTTGTTGCCATGGTGAATTAAGAGATAGGGACAAGACAGAAGGGTAAATGAACGTTGGGGACAATCGATCCGAGATGTACAGATTAGATGCTAGAATTTCTATATGAGATACCAGACAGTTTATCAACAGCAATTTTTGCTCTTGGTTATAAATACGTACGGTCAATAACTCTTGTGGTGTTGTTTAGAAATCCGAAGTTTGTGTTCATCGATGTGTTCATATCCACCATTTCTGTTTATCTAATGCACGATTACCCGTCGCCCATGAGTAAACTGTTGGCCAATTCGTTTTTCACAATTACAGCTGTAATTATAGAATATTATAGTCATCGCCATGTCCATAATTGTTGATGAAGATGATGATAAGGTGACAAAGAGAATTTCTTTGATGGGAATGATATCCTGAAGACTGAACTAATAGGTGAATTTTTCAAGATAGGGACCCCAGTGGGCTGAGGATGAGGCAATGCAAATTATAATGAAGGAGAGTGTAGAGAGCGTGCTGAAGGCGAGTGAATTTGAGAAGGAGAAGATAAACTCATGGGCAGTTGATATAGGAGAAAGATGCCTGCGAGGAATATCAGGCCTGCAAAAACCTTTTAAGTTTATTGGTAAGTTCTGAGATTTTATGAAGGTAAACTCATTGGGAAGTGTTAAATATATGGATTCTCCATTGAGTAAGGTATTGATGGAGAATTATATGCAGATATATTTATCACTATACCAGTCTCTCTGTGTATAAAGTGATACTCCCATAACTTTGCCCACAATCCTCTATAGCCTTCAGCACTTTGATTTCCATGGGTTTTGTAAATTTAGGACTGGAAACTCAGACAAAATTATTCAATTTTGTTTTTTTCTTCAAAATGACACATTCTATAGTAATAAAAATTTCTAGAGAGAGTAGAGAACAGCCTCAGGAGACCAATCATGAGAAAAATAAATTTAGTCTGAAGTGTGTATGTACCTGCATTACCACTGTGAATGTGTGATTTATTCAAAGTTTTACCATGGCTTGATCCCTGTTCTATTCCCTCATTTTCCTCTTTGAAATCCTTCAAGTGTTTTCTGCCTTCAGGCGATATGGAAATGCATTTAAGTGCATTATATATAAACCCTAACATGAATCATTTTCAGTCGTGCATAATGGTGCTAAATCAAGGAATTATGGTAAACTTGGAGCAGATGAATGAGGGTTGGGAAGAAAGTGTCATATTGTCTTATTCACGTGAGTAAGAGGAGCAGCTCCAAGGGTTACGTTGAGAAATACCTATTCTCTGTGAGAGTGGAAAGAGTTATGGGCAGATCCATCTAACCATAAAATCCACTAAATAAAACCAAAAATATCAGCATAGGTTGCTCACCTCCGTAAGGAGTAAGGGTGGGGAAGAGGTTACTGTAATTCATTGGAGAACTGCATTGGGCCGTGACTCTCTTGTATCTCTTCACTGAAGATGAATTTCTGCCCTAATGTGATGACTGCAACTCATTCATCTGTGCATCACATCTCCTGACGGAGTGTGATATGAGTTGGGATGTGAGAGGCTGAACATCTGGGGACCTAAGAGAAAACCAGGATGATATCAGAACAGTTTTAAAGCTACTACTTAATCCCAGCATCTAAAGGGTCTTAAATTTCTATTCTGTGACATTAAGGGGTGTTTTACTAATAATATTAATATATTGCTAATTAGCATGGATTAGGCTTGAGAGTGGTGCCAGTGACCTCAGCTGTCTACGCAATTTAGCATAACACAACTAAAAATTCTGTGAGGGTAGGAAGTCTAGGCAAGGAACTATTCAATTAAAATTCAATGAAATATTCACTCCCATGAGCACTTGAGTTCTTAATTCTTTGCTGAAGTGGAAGTTATGACACAATGTATTGCAAAAAATAAGTAAAGTACAAATGAATTTTTTACTCTCAAAACCACATCGATACACTTTTTAGCTAATGATCAATATGCGTTAATGTGCACTAAAATGTTCATAAATAAAATAAATTAAAGAAAGTAAGTAGTATGGAAGCTGGCATTTGCGATTGAGAAATAAATGTATGAAGTTATTCTGTCTGGAAAATGACACTTTTTTTTTACTTTTTTCTTAAGATTCTTATGGTTTTCCTAAAGTTAATTTTTACAAATAGAGGGAGATAACTACAAAATAAACCTTTGCCCCCCACAGCAATATGGCTTCTGCCTGATATCTAGCATTTATGATGGTCAAAATGAGTTTGGGATGAGCTCACATTTGAGTTGATTTGGGCATTAAGAAATGGAATTGCAAGTCTGTGACAAGATATTAAATACAACCTCATAACCGAAGGAAATGTGTATCTACATATAAATTTTCTTAGGCGACTGCTATGAAAATTTCCTTGAAAATTTGACAATCTCCCTCTTCTCTCATCTAGTCCATCACCAAGGTTTTAATTTCAGAAAAAGATTTAAATGGTCACAATTATTCTGGAGTATGGTTGTCTATTCCAGGTTATTTTTGGTAAGGGCTTTCTCGCAGAAGGGTCATGAATCCACAAACTGTTCTACCTTCTTTAACATCCCATGTAAAAGGATTTGTGTTGAAAGCCTCTTGAACCTGTGATGAAGGGCTTTAATCTGTCTTGAAACTGCCTTGAACTATGTTGGTATCTTTTGTTCCAAAGGCAGGAGCATGTGGTTCTGTTAAAACTGCCTTGAATTCTGCCTTGACATCACTTAAAATTCTGGCTTGAACTGCCTTGTTTTTAAGTACGTTGAGACTGCCTTGTATTCTGTCCTGATCTCTCTTGAAACTCTGCCTTGAACTGCCTTGTTTTTAAGTGTGTTGAGACTCCCTTGAATTCTGTCTTGATCTCACTTGAAATTCTGCCTTGAACTGTCTTGTTTTTAAGTGTGTTGAGACTGCCTTGAATTATGTCTTGGTCTCTCTTGAAATTCTGCCTTGAACTGCCTTGTTTTTAATTCTGTTGAGACTCACTTGAATTCTGTCTTGATTTCACTTGAAATTCTGCCTTGAACTGTCTTGTTTTTAAGTGTGTTGGGACTGCCTTGATCTTGGTTGAAATTCACTTGACTAACTTTGATACTTAGTATGTGGAAACTATCATTTCTATATTGAATTTTATTTGCTTTGAGAACTTTTCTCTTAAACCAATGTCCGTGCTTACAAAAAAAGTCACCACTTCCCTCACAGCCTTAAAAATAGACCCTTGCTCCTTCTACTCAATCCTTTTAGTCAGTCTCCTTCTGATGTCTCCGGGGATTTCAATTTTTTAGATGTTAGATGATTTATTTTTTCATATAGGTAGTACATATATAATTATTTTTAAATTTTGCATGGTATTCTTTAGAAATGCCCAAATCAAGCTGTGTATGTACAAAAAATGTACTTTAATGTTCATAAATTTAAACCGAAAGGGGACAAATTTACATCACAGAAAACTGCAGAACGTGTCCAGTTTGATTGCGCAAATTGCTGCACAACAATAGGCTATATCGAGACCAAGGCTCAACACTAGGGGTGATCGTCAAAAACTTTTTTTCGAATTTCAAGGGGCTTGGGGTCAGAAAAGTTGTGCATGGGGCTCAATATAATGCAGGAATTTTTTCAGAATTTTTGTCAAACATCCTGAGGTTCCGCCAAGCAGTTAAAGTTTAACAAAATTTTAGGCCATTTTGGTAAAAATTTGAAATTAGAGAAATAACGTGCCCTGCCTCTTTTTGTGTAAGAAACACTTTCATATTGTCAGATGATAAGTGAAAAGGGGCTTGGAAGTAGTTAAAACCCCTAGAACATAAAAAAAAATTATTAATAAAATTGAGGATATGCAACCCGACAAGCACGCCTTGATGGCCTGGTTGGGCAGGATGTTATTGTTGGCCCTGGGATTGTCGTTACTAGTTTTGAGCAGTGTGCAATGCCTACATGGGGAAAAGGGAGATAAAATTAATCGATTTACTGCTATCTAGCTATACTTTGTGGTATTTTGAGATACATATTGTACATCTTGCGTATGAAACACATCGTAATTTTTTGCAGTTTAATACATTTTTCTCCAATGGAGTTCAACGGAACTTTGTCATTGTCTAGTAAACACCGTGGCAGTGAAAATGTAGCATCATAATGTTTCGGGAAAATATCCTGTACTATTCAAAATTACAAAGTGTTTTATTTTTACAATGTTCTTCCCTACAAGTCTGGCTCACGCAATCGCGCATGGAAAGAGGGGAGCATTCTCTTTCTTTCTTCTATAAGCTAAAGTTCTAGAGGTAGTATTTTCTCGTGAAGAAATGAATTGAAAGAGGAAAAGGACAAGAGAGGATATGAGGTGTCCAATTTTTGGTCCACCTAAGGACATCTCATCGCGTCAGCTTCATACCATTGAGGATGTCATCAGGTTTTACAACAGCGTTCGGTATACCAATAAAGCAGAAATGAACGGTAAGGATCCTCCATTATCTAATATTTTAAAGCAAGTCGCTGAAAAATACTGATGATATGGCAAGCTGAAAGCATCCCAACTGTAAGCAAAGGGAGAGTTGTAAATCTGATAAAAGTCCACCATTCCACATATAAGAAAATCTTAAAAGATCATGGTCCTAATAGATCCACCATATTCAAAAAGAAGAAAAATGAGGTGATAAATGCTTTTAAAAAACTTTTTGATATATGTTCTTGTAAATGTGAAATCAGAGAATCTTGTGATTGCCCTCTTCAACGTAAAGTTCCTGTGCAAGAATGGATGTTCCTCTCTGATCAGCATGGAGATCGTCTTATGGTAATTTTTACCTTGGACAAGAAAAATACTGCTACTATAAATAAACTTTTGTCGAGGAGAGAGATGGAGGACCGTCATGATTTGGTGAGTTCGACACAAGAGGATGTGAGTAAATTTCGACGGCAAGATAACGAAATTGAATCGAGTGAGAATGATTCCGAGAAAAATCATGAAACAAAAGAAGATGATCAGTCAGACAATGCTTTTGAGTATTGACCATCAACCTCACAAAGAAAAGGGCTTAAGCGCAATTCAACAAAACTAACTGCGCTTCCAAGGGTATGCGACAGATTCGGAGTTCCATCAGCCACAGGAGCAGCATTAGCAACGGCAGTATTAGAAGATTTTGATATTGTGAACAAGGACGACTCATCCCAAGTCATAGACCACATGAAACTTAAAAGACAGAGACTGCAATCAAGACTAAGAGTAGAACCTTACCCACCTGACCAGCTGGACCCAAGAGCTACACTGGCCCCATTGGGAAGCAAATCCAAAACTGTGAAGATATACCTTTTGTTGACTTTGAAGCCATCCCAGCTTGTCACCCCGATGTATATATAGATGACATAAATAGTGATCAGGAGTATATAATAGATGTGTCAAGAGCAGTTTGCGTCCGGAAAATGCTCGATGGGTTTAGCTGAACGATCACCGGGAAAACTTGGCCACGCCAGATGGGTTACAGCAGCCACTAGATTTTTACGTTTGTGGTTGTCAATGGAGAATCCTTTATAGAGGAACTGCTGATATTGGTCATTTATATACAGAAAGTATACATTAAGATGTGGTTCATGATTAAATCGAAACCTTACTGCGTTGATGGAGCTCGACACATGTTCAACTTGGTGCACTCCACAGCTGAAAGAGAAGACCAGCTGAAAGTTGTCGATCCAGTTATACAACATGTTGCTTTTTGGTATCATCCTGAAAACATGCTCATCTGTATGATAATGGATGAAAGTAAGACGGTAAGAAAGCAAGCCGTAAAAAAAATACTTCAAGCTAGATATACAAAAAACGAAAACAATCTAGTGAGAAAATTTGAAGTGCTCGAATTACAATGGAAAGCAAAGACATATCACCATTTGATAGCTTGGAAAAGCAATATTGTGATTGAGCCTCCACTTCTAAATAGTTTGACTGAGGAAGACATCAGAAAAATGGCAACTAACGTAATAAGATCGGAATTGCCAAAATTCCTACAAGTTCCTGTCCATACTCAAAGTGTTGACAGACATGTTCGCCTCGTGAAGGATGCGGCTGCAGCAGTCTATGGGAGACAACAGATATGTTCATCAAAACTATCATTGCGGAGAGAGTGCATATGCCTGAATTCTGCCATGAAAGTTAGTATGTACAAGGTCCACGATTCAAACTAAATGCTAAAAGTGCCCATTTTGGTTGGGAGGTTGGGTTGGGCACGGGTGGAACTCGATGCGTAGCCACCTCCTCGAGTTAGTTCTGGTTTGTTACTGGAACGGTCGCAAGCGAAGAGCTACGCAGGCATTAAAAGCGATATCCACTTCGCGTATGCCGGGTTGCCTATCCTCAATTTTAGTAATACTTATTTTTAGTGTTTCTAAGGGTTTTAACTACTTCCAAGCCTCTTTTCACTTACCTTCTGACAATATTTAAGTGTTTCTTATAAAAAAAATGAGGCGGGGCACGTTATTTCGCAATTTAAAAATTTTTACCAAAATGGCCTAAAATTGTTAAACTTCAACCGCTTGGCGGAACCTCAGGACGTTTGACAAAAATTCTGAAAAAATTCCTGCATTATATTGAGCCCCAAACACAACTTTTCTGACCCCAAACCCCTTGAAATTCGAAAAAAAGTTTTTGACGATCACCCCTACTCAACACCAAGAGTGGTTAGTGTTAGGTTAGAAAGTACATACATATTTGATTTATATTTACATGTCACTGCAGGACAGAGAGGACATGGCATAACGGAAAATAACTAGCGGATATCGGGATCGTATTGGTTTGGCTTCTGCATACCTATCAGGTTCCGGATATCGGGCGATACATTCCCATGGGCAGCGACAGATGTGGAGAAGAGGAGAAGGCATTGGTGTCGTGACGACTTTTGAGAAGAAATCCCATATTATTATTTCTGTCCGAGGACTTTCTTGCTATTGTGCTCAATGGCCCATTCAGTAACAAGAAATTTATTAAAATTCCCATCCAGAATAACTTGGGCTTACCCGACCTGTATATGGCAGTTGCAGTTCTCAACCGGTACCGGTATACCAGCCGGTAAATTTGCTGCCACACTCGATATCTAGAAGCTTGGTTGCGATCACGGTCCTTAAATTAGGGACCATGGTTGCGATAAAACGTTAATGTAAATCGTGAGATATTTCACGGAAAATGTTTCTTGTGGAGATGCGGCTTCAGAATAAGCTGAAGAGGATAGTGGTTGATGAAAATAGTCTGAGTAACCGATTGTGAACCACTGCTCATGTAGTCCAAAACAATTTTAAAAAACAGAGTTATCCACAATATCAATGACCACAATTACACGCCGATTAAAAATTACCCCGAGAGAAACTATTACTAAAATGTAACGATATCTCCTGGAGTTGATTACAAGTGAAATTACAATTTGAAAAAATGTAATGATTTAAGTAGTAAAAGTAAATCGAATGTAATGGTTACCAGTAATCGAATTACTTGTTATCAATTACTTCCCATCACTGTCCATTGTCGTACAGCTATGGGTGAACTTAACACGGAAATAAAATCAGCCTTCAAAACTACCAGACTACCACTTGTTAGTATAAAGGAAAATATTTCCTGTTTGTGGTTCATAACCAAGCTCCATTATTAATTGCCAACAAATTTAAAGAAGCATCTGCCCGGTATTTTTAGCCCATGGTTCATCCTCTGAAATTTTGGCAAAAATGAGAAGCTTGCAAATGAATCGGAGGGACTTTAGTTCAGCCAGTAAACACTTCACTGAGAGCTTTGCGTAGTTAATTACCGTTATACATTATATTATTTCTCTGTATATTGGTACATTCAGCAATTTTCTCCTTTCAGTATTCCCACAAAGTTACGTCTTGATTTAAACGTGAACAAACATGAGGGAATTAGAAAATATCTTGTTTATTCTCAGTAATATTGCATTTATCTTCATACTATGCGGCAATATATAGGTTTCAACTAATTAATGCCTGAAAACTGTCGTCGTGATGTAATAGTATTTCCACCCAGGCTATCACGGAATTGCCATTTAAAAGTTAGTTCTCGAAGTTACTTTATTCCTCAGAAGTGGCCATATATATAGGGCTGTCTTGACACGGAAGATATGTTTTAGGGTGGGAGAATATGCGTATAGAATTATAGGATAGGTGATCATGCAAGATAGATCTAAGTAGTTAGGTAGGCTAGGACAAATAAAATGAATGTGCCATAGCTTAATAGTAGCATTCATAGAATTTGAAATATAAACATTCATTTTGAGTAGGCAGAGGAGTTTCAAGGGAGTGGCAACAGAAAATTTCAAGGGAGTCTCAACAGAATTTCAAGAGAGTCTCGATAAAAAATTTCAAGAGAGTCTCAACAGAGATTTTCAAGTGAGACTCAACAGAGAATTTCAAGAGTGTCTCAATAGAAAATTTTAAAAGATTCTCAGCAGAGATTTTCAAGCGAGTCTCAACAGAGCATTTCAAGAGAGTTTCAATAGAAAATTTCAAGAGAGTCTCAACAGAGATTTTCAAGTGAGTTTCAAGAGAGTCTCAACAGAGAATTTCAAGAGAGTCTCAACAGAGACTGTGTTGGATTCATGTTTCAAATTTCTACACAACTTCAAGAGAGATTCAAGGCAGCCATTTCAAGATGGTTTCAACTCAGATTCTTCCACTAGTGATTAGATGTCACTGGTAAAAATCAAGGAATTTAAATGCTACTTAGCTGTCAGTTATCCCTTTCAAAGAAAACTCACACATGTAAGTCATGGATGTATGATTTCCAGGAGCAGATGGCTCACTCTATGAGTCAAGCTGGTAATGATTAAAGTTTAATGTTATTGGATTATCCACCCATAGGATCACCCTTGGGAATTTTACTCCACATTTTAAGGGTTAATCTGAAAAGAGCTTGGAAATTTACCTGGGTGTATACCTATTCATCAAAAATTCCATACATACACAAATTATTTGTGGTTATATCTCCACTTGTGCTCACCAATGACCGTTTTCTCCTGCCCGAGGAGAAAGGTCTGCTTGTATTATGAGGGTCCAATATCCGCTGCCTTCTTGCCTGCACTAAAATTCTCTCACATTACTCCAGCTCACAGTGTTGGTGAAAAAATTAGGCTTCTTCCGCTGAAGGGTTAATATACACTAGCTCTCCATCCACACCTGGTCGAGGTATAGAGGAGGGTCACCCATCCAACCCCCGTCCGGGCCCAACGTTTAACGAAAAAATTAGGCTTCTTCCGCTGAAGGGTTAATATAACTAGCTCTCCATCCACACCTGGTCGAGGTATAGAGGAGGGTCACCCATCCAACCCCCGTCCGGGCCCAACGTTGCTTAACTTCGGTGTTCTGACAGAAACGGGTGTTTCAACGTGGCTAGGCCCTTGCTCAGAGCTTGCTCTAATCTATCTGCAACTGCGGGCGGACATGTGTTGGCTGAATAAACCAGCAACCGCCTGCAACAGATTCAAATCCAACGAATTGTAGCTATAACCGCAACAGAACCACACGTGCAGTGCAACCGGAATAGAATAGAAGACGAAACAGTCAGCTTCAGCGATTAAGTTGCCGCTGCACAACACAGAGCGCAACGGCATGGCTGTGGCACGATCACGAAACTAAACTGTTGTTTGCAACTGTTATTTGAAGCAGTTGTCTGACTGAAACAGTTGCGGCTGCAGCCGTTTCGCTCCGACAACACTTTATTCCACCACTTCTTCCAGCCTCTTAACTTTTCCCCCGTGATGGGTGATTTTCACCTCTTTGCTGTCGTGAGATCTTTCACGAGATTACTCTATGGCCGCTATGGGTGTAGATCATCTAGATATAACTCACCTTCCAACAGGCGTCGCCTTTTTCGAAACCAATTCTAACAAAAGTGAGGTCTATCATTGAGCTAGTTTCTCCTTTGACTAAGATTGGTAGCATGCTGTCATTCAGATGTGTCAGGTTCAGCAAGGAAAACGCTTCCAATAGTACTTCTCTGTTTTTTGTTACCCTGCTTCCCCAATCTACAGCCCAGGCATTGAAGTCTCCCGCAATGGTCGCCGGATTGTGGTATCTGGCGTTGATGGTCCAGCAATCTAGTACTGCCTAACGCTCTTCATCTGACATGCTTGGAGGCATGTAGCAGCTGTAGATATATACCCCGCTGGTCTTTGCTTTTACGAATCTACCTCCTTGATAAGTACTTCATGATCTCCTGGAAAGGAAATTTGTCACAAGCCCAGATCAATGCTTTACCAGTTGCGTCGGTCTTCCAGTTGGGTGCATCGAAGTTTCTGTGTGACTCCAAATTTGTGGCCAAGTCAATTCCCTCTTGACGCACAGTCTGAGTAAGCACATCCTGCTTGATGTTTTAATGGTTGAGGTTCAGTTTTAGTATCCTCAGAGCCATTTTACTTCAGTTTTTGACATGGGTACCTTTTTGTACATTCTACATTGTGCTGTACATTTTTTTTACATTCTATCACATGTGTTTAACCTTTTAGGTGTGGATGACTCATACATGTGAGTCATGGATATATGCTTTCCAGGGACGGATGGCTCACAGCGTGTATCAAATTCATAATGGTGAATTATGCCCCTTGAAAGCCTCGCTGTCCTCTAAAGCTTCTCTTTATGCCTCTCCCCCATTAGTTTGGACTGAGCTGTCAGAGGGCGTGCATCTTTTGCAGGTGGATGCATTTTATTTTTAAAAATACAGTATGTATTTCCTTCAAGTCGTTAAAACTTTCGCGGTCCATATTATGACTTATATATGTTTCTTGGGTTTTCCGCGTCTTGCTAGCTGGTTCGAAGGTGGCCGACGTTTCCTCTCCTTTGCCGGAGACTTCCTCAGGGCTGAGGAAATAGCCCTGAGGAAGTCTCCGGCAAAGGAGAGGAAACGTCGGCCACCTTCGAACCAGCTAGCAAGACGTGGAAAACCCAAGAAACATATATAAGTCATGTATTTCCTTGTTTAATTTTTCATATTGATCCGCTCACAGAAACACCTTGGAGAAAATAACTCTGCATTGAAAGCACTATAAAAGTTCTCAAATTGTCTTTGGTCAAAAATAATTACGTAATCATGAGAATAAATTTTTTTTTTGGAAAATTTAACTTCATTCCTCTTCCATAAACATATTGAAAAAGTATCCCCTCTGCAAAAAAATTATTTATTTGGTGCTGGCTTTAACTGTAAGTTCCTACTACTCGGGTATTAAGTTGGTGTGGCAGATAAAGGAGTACTAGCTTGTCAAACTAAGACTATCCTACTCCTGGTCACTCTGCCCATCCACCAGTACTCATCACCACTACTGTGGCTTCTGCTGACATTGAATGAGGCAGTATAATGGCAGCGATATACGGCTACGTGAGCAAGACCTTCAATTATAAATTCTATATATACATATATCCCTTTCCCCCCCTACCCCTTCTCCAACTGCACCCTCCACTTTTAGTTCCCACGTGAAAAGGGACGTTTTATGACACTGCGTAGCCTTTAACAGTATTGAAGGAACCTTTTCCGTTTGGAAAATTGCAATCAAGTTGTCCCGCTTTGATAATTTATGCTTTTTTTGCACCAGAAATAACTATGGTAGATACTCTCCTATGAATAACTAGTAATGAATAGCCTTAAAAAATGAACTATATATATGTTAAGGTTTTATCTTAAGAAAATCATTTCAACGAACCTACCTGCCACTGCCACCTACATACTACTTCGTTTCTTCTCCAAAGTACATGCATGAGAAGAAAATTGACGTGATTTCATGAGGTTTTAGGAGTTTGTGTGTGATCCAAAATTGCTCTGTTGAGTGCCGTATGATCTCATTCTACTCACATGCTGCTCCATGGCCCCCTTTAGAGGAGGCCATGACTGCTCTGATGGCGCGTCGCATAGTCAGATTGTTATCATGCCCGCTAGACAAACCAAAAGTTAGGTGCTTGAGATCCTGTTTCGAGAATTGATGTTGGGTTCGTTTCGTATAAAGTGGTGCTGTTGGAGTACCTCTGAACTCAATTCTGTTGTTGTAACATAATTGTACTTAAAGTGAATTGTCTTAACTTGAGTGGATTCCTCTGCTGTTTTAATTTTAAGACTTTAAACCTTGATTTTGAAATTTTTATAGTCGAAGTGACTATCATGCAGAAAAATGGAGCTGGATTGCACTCGGCCACTTCTTGCTACTGGGAAGCTGCTCAAGATGGTGTATCGTTCTTACGATGGGACAACGATACCATCCACTGCATTGTCTCTTTGATTGGGGTTGGAATCTAGGAATAAGTTTTCATTTATCTTCAAGAGGTGGCTGAACCTTGGAACTACCGATCCATAATTTCCACCAATGGATACTTAATACTATTTACGTGTGTAGCGATGATAAGTAGGTACCTATATCAAGTAGCTTTTCAGTTGGTAGGGAATTTTCCATTTAAAAGAGGCCAAGCATACCGATAACATCTTCAGCTATTTGGTGTTTGACACCAAAATCTGTTAATAAAGCACAAAATTTTGTTTTGGAATATGTAATTCTGAAAATAAAGTACATATCGGCTTTTCAAAACAGTTTAAAAATAAAAATGCATGCCAGTGTAGAAACTGATTCTTAATATGGGCGGTCTTCTTTTCTTCTTCTGCATGATGGAATTGGTTCTGTGTACTGCTTTGTTCCTCTTTGTATAATGTATCCAGAGAAGCTAAAACTGTCGTCGTATTCTGTTCTCCCAGGACGACGGTTCCAGTATATACTCATACTCTTGGGAACTAAATAAATTTGAATTTATTAATGTACATTAATGTATATGTATTGCTTTGATGCACAGAGTGACAAAAATCCAGGAAATGGAGAACTGTATTTTCAGGAAAATAAAACACACCCAGGTTTTTGAAACATTTTGGAAAGTTAAAAATGATTAAACATTGCAAATTAAATATGTTTAGGCATAGTAGCTGATGGAAATTGTATTGATATTTCACTTAAGTTGCAATACACTAATGGAGAATTTTTGAAAAATGATTCCTCATTGGTATGTACCTAATTGATATAAATAATTGGTTTGGAAAATTTGGTTGCACAAAATATTACTAATTATTACAAAAAAAAATTTTAATTGTTATTGCTCTAAATATGTTTTATCGTTACTTAAACACCAAATAATCCAATCATGATGACATTCCTGCTCGACAAATTTCTCACCTATTTCAAATGTTGGTCTCTTTGCCGGTGGTATCACTGGTGATGACTTAATTGGCCTGTATTGGCCACAGGTGGGTGATGCTTTGCTCAGTCGATATTTGTAGCCGTAGCGAGATACAAGTCCCGTGCAGATCGGTGGAAACACCGAATCAGGTTCTTGCCACCAGCTTGACGAGTACGGACTCAAGATGACGGGATACGTTTCTGGTGGTTTCATTGCTGTTGGCCTGCATACTGCTGATGTAAATGTGATAAATGACCAACTCAATGGAGGTTTAGGCATAAAATATGTTGAATGATAATGAATGGTGATTACAATGGCTTCAGAGCAGAATCCTACAGTGAGTTCATCATATTGGTTGCACCGAAAGCTCTTATAAATGAGGTTTAGCATCAGCCCTTCAAATCTCAGCTAATCCTTGTCATCTCATCTTATAACGCTCTCTATTGACGCTTTCGTATGCATAGTACTCATCTTGGATGAAGTGTTTTTACATGTCAGCCTCGTGTTGCTGTCTATCTTTTTTGAAGTTTGTACAGAAGTGTTTTTTGAAGAACAGAAAGAAAGATAAGGAAAATAGATGAAAGAAGCAGGTGAAAAAATTTCGAAACGGATCTAGGCAGGAGAATGCATAAAGGATTAAATAATTAACGTAAGCAGGTAACCAGTAGGGCGAAGGAAAATTGGCGGATAAGGCAATGCGACAATCAAAATATGAAGGACAATTCAGGGAAGATATTGACAGAATGGGAAGAGGTTCAAAAAAGGTGGAAGGAATGCGTGAAAGAGTTATATTTTAGAAACAATGAACCTATAAACTTAGATATAGTGGAGAAAACGACGTAAGGAAAGGATAACGTCAGACCAGGGACCGTTGGCCGCAAAATAGATAAGGCAATTTAGGAAATGGAGGTAATTAAAGGTGTGGGAGTGGATAACAACCCTTCAAAGTTACTGAAGAATTTAAGAAATAATATACTAGAATTTTTAGAACTAATTTGTAAGATATTCATGAATACATATGGATATCCCCGAACGGAGCTACTAAAAACCAAATTGACCATGTTTTAGTGGATCAGCGACGCAAAAGTAACATAACTGATGTTTAAAGTGTCAGAGGAGCAGAATGTTGTACGGACCACTCTCTAGTTTAAGTTAAAGTGATACAAAGAATAGCAACTCAGAAAAGCAAGGAGGGCATTGTGAATAGAAGAATTGATACTGAAAAACTCGCAGACCACGATGTATCTGAGAAATTTAAACTCGAACTTCAAAATAGATTTCAGATTCTGGAAGGAAGAGAAGAAAAGGATGAAAGTATAGAAACTAATTGGCAGAACTTCAAAGTAACCGTCTTGGAGGCAGCGGAGGGTGTGTGTGGCAAGAAGAAGAAAATTAACAAAAAAACCCTGGTTTGACCACAAATGTGAGTGAATGATAGAAGAACGGATTAAAGGAAAAAAGGCTTGGATTAACAGAAATATTTTGGAAGCTAAGGAAAGCTATAATAAGATAAACCGAGAAGCAAATAAGCTGCTAAGGAAGAAAAAAAGATGATATATCAATAGTTTACTTGACAAGGCAGAAGAAGAAAACTCAGCAAACTATGCAAAAGAATTTTTCGAAAAATAAGGTTTTTTAAGAAGGGATACATTCCAAGCCCTTTTGGGGCGAAGAACAAAGAAGGACGGTTATTAATTGAAAGTCAAAAGGTAATGGAAAGATGGCGTGAGTATTTCTCTGAATTGCTAAACGTTGAAGAAGTAGGTACCCCACTAAACCAAGATGACCAGGCCAACTACTATCATGTTCAACCTAATGTGGAACCTCCAAACAGAGAACAAGTGAAGGATGCTGTTCAATGCCTGAAAGGCAACAAAGCATCAGGAAAAGATGAAATCACAGCAGAATTATTGAAAAAAGGAGGTGACATTATAATTTATAGACTATGGAGAATAATATTAAAAATATGGGAAATTGAAGCGATGCCAGCTTTGGCAGGAAGCAATAGTAGTACCCATACACAAGAAAGGAGAGAAAGAAGATTGCAATAATTTCAGAGGTATTGCACTTCTCAGCATTCCATATAAAGTCCTCGCAAAAATAGTCAGTAGTCGCTTAGAATGTTATACGAATGAAATTATCAAAGAGCATCAGGCAGGGTTTATGAAAGGCAGGTCGACTACAAATCAAATATTCTCTATAAAAGAAAGTATATCCAAATACTGGGAGTACAATAAGGAGTTCTACGCAATTTTTATCGACTTCCAAAAGGCATATGACAGTATAAAGAGAGATAGATTGTGGAGAAAAATGGATAAGATGGGGATCCCAAGAAAATTGATAAATCTAGCAGAGCTAGCAGCACAGAATCAAGGGGCTTTGTACGGATCAATGGAAATATTACCTAGTCGTTTAAAATAAGCACAGGGGTAAGGCAGGGAGATGGGCTCTCCCCAATTCTATTAAAATATTGCAATTGAGGAAGCACTGGAAAAAGTAGCAGAGATGGACCTTGGCATCAAAATTGGGAACAAAATAAACGTTTTAGCCTTTGCAGACGACGTTACGATATTCGCAGAAAGTATAGAAGATTTAACAATGTTGACAAATGTATTTAAGATGGAAACGGAAAAAATAGGACTGAAAATAAATGATACAAAACTAAATACATGCATTTTTCAAGACGCCAAAATAGAAATACAGGTCCTCTGCAGATGGATGGTCTTGCTTTTGAAAAAGTAGACCATTTTAAATATTTAGGAGTAATTTTAACAAATGACAACACGGTAGAGCCAGAAATACAAAACAGGTTAAACCTTTCCAACAGATGTCTACATGCATGCAACCGAATTCTATCTTCTAAAGCCCTGTCACACAAAACCAAAATTAGACTTTATAAAACAATAATATCCCCAGTACTACTCTACGGATCCGAAACATGGAGGCTGTCGAAGAAGGATGAGAAAAAACTAATACCTAGTGTTCGAGAATAAGATATTGCGAAAAATCTATTGGCCCACATACAAAGAAGGACAGTGGAGAAAAAAACGCAACAGAGAAATCAGGAACCTATATAAATATCCAGACATTACAAGTGAAATAAAGGCAAGAAGAATCAGGTGGGCTGGACATATTCTAAGGAAAGAGGAGGGATGTCTGCTGAAGGAGGTACTAAAGGGGATTCCTGAAGGAAGAAGACCCCGGGGAAGACCACAGCTAAGATGGTGGGACCAAGTGAGAACGGATATGCAAAAGATTGGAGCAACAGAAAGAGAGGCAGAAGATCGATCCCGGTGGAGGGGATTTGTTGATGCGGCTTAATATCGCCTAAGATATAGATGGCCCTGGGAGTAAGAGTAAGTAAGTAAGTAATTTGTAAGATCTACTAGAAGGGAGCGTTGCTGGAGAAATTGGTGAAAATAGTGTTGATCTCTTTCACGGAGAAGAAGAAAGTGTCATAATTCGAGGATAATATAGCATTATGTATAATTTCACACACGGCAGAGGTTACGGTTAGAATAATAATAGAAAGGAACCTAGAGTATAATGAAGAGGTTTTTTGCTTGATTCAATTTTTTCGAAAAGTCGATTGGTTGAGTGTATCGGGAAAACTATTGAAGATACTGAAAGTAGGAGTAGATTGAAGAGATAAGAGATGCATTCGAAACATATGACCCAGACTGCAAAAGTTTGGACGGGTGACGGAGAATCAGGGTGGGCAGCGATTGAACCAGGGATATCAGACAAGGTTACGCATTGGCGCCTTTGCTTTTTACCATGCTTATTTTTTTTTCAATGTTTTTATTAGTTCGGTTTCCGTCATGTCTCTGTCCGGATGGAATATTGCAACCGAGTTTAAATTAACTTCCCGATCAGCTAGAGACTTGAATTTTAACCGTAGCTCAGAAGTGGATTAAAATGCAATATTAGCTATCTATTATAACAATTAATTGATTAATTAATTAAAAATTAATTAACATATTTTCTGATGTACTAGTGGAGGCTCGTAATTTTAAACATTTCTCAGAAGTGGATGACAATGCAATGTTAGCTACATGCTATAGCAATTAATTAACGATTAATTAATTAACAAATTTCCTTATGTGCTTAGAGGCTCGAAACTTTAACCGTCGCTTGGAACTGGATGCCAATGCGTCATTTGCTATATGTTACAATAATTAATTAATTAATTAACGATCAATTAATTAACAAATTTCGTGATTTTCTAGTAGAGCCTTGATACTTTAATCATAGCTCTGCGCTCTCGGACGACCTTTGCTGAATGTATTCATCTCGAGTGAAATCATGTGCCATAACGGCCAAGGTGCATAAATAACTATTTCACCGCTGTCACACGCATTCGGGGTATTACTGACCCAGTTCTCAGTATGGTATAAGGTCTGAATACGTGCTAATCTCTTTCTCGACAGATAATCATACTCAGCTGATAAAGAAGTACTTCTGGACATAATAAGGACGGCGTACAGAGCTGTATACGCCACGCTTTTACTAGAACGTATACAGATCTAACAGATGATAGTTCCTAATGTGCATGACTCATAGTAATAAGACTAAAATGCAGAAAATAATTAATTAAATAAAAATAATTTTTTAATATACCACAATTTTGAAACAAACTAAAAAGTATAAAATAATTTTACCTGGGGCCTTCTAAATTTTTGAGGGTGAATTTTTAGTGGCTATGGAGATATTTGTAAGACTTGAAGAGAAAAACGTGGGGCGCAGGCAACCCATGATAATTAACACTTTCAACGCGGCGGCATTTTTTTCGAGTTTTGCCGGTGACTGAAATTAAATGGCCTTTAAAAAGGCAAAGCGAGCTTGGACGACAATTGTCCTCCGCAGTCACCGGATAGCACCCGGCGGACGACAATTGTTGTCAGTCAGCATTCAACATGTTAAGGAGGAGTAAAAGGAGCAGGTGTCATTGAGCACACTCCAACAGTTAACACCATTTTCAATGCACTGAAATTGGTTTTGAATTCATCCGGATTATCTACTTCTATTGTCTACTGCCTGCACCCCACGTTTATCTCTTCAAATCTTACAAATATCTCCATTGCCACTAAAAATTCACCCTCCAAAATTTAGAAGGACCCAGGGAAAATTATATTACCTATATAATTTTTAGTCCGTTTTAAAAACGTGGTACATTAAAAAAATATTTTTATTTCATTAATTATTGACTTGCACTGTTTGTGGTTTGTCTGGATGGAATCTTGTAATCGAAATCGAACCCACTCTCCATTGTTCAATATAGCTTAAATTTGGCACACTTACTTAATCTCTATGAAAATACATGAATCGTTCATTAAATTCACTAATCACCACGTTATTCTACTAAAATGAAATGGTTTACATTTTACTTTTCATTATCCTAAACATGACGCAACCAGCATTGCATTGTCTACGTGCAGTCAGCGCTGTTGCAATTCATTGCAAACATCATTTTAGCATTTATAGTGAGAAGAAATGATAATAATTTAAATTTTAAAGAACCGTTTCAAAATCAATATAAATACGTTTTTTTACTTTTTAGTGCACTTGAATGCACCACGGATTTTTTATGCATTAAATTATTAACTCGTTTACCAATGAAATGGCAAGAGAGGCATAGTAAGAGCCTAGTGTGGGACTAAAGGTAGCAGGACAGTCAATAAGATTTGCTGATCAACCAGGCGTTGGTAAGTCAGTAATCCAGAGGATTTTACGGATTGGCAGGCACATTAAAACGTCATTGCGCGAAATAAGGAATAAAGAGCAACCATTAGAAATTTAAAGTAATATGTATACGAGGTCAAAGAAATCGATTCTGACCATAAAAGGGGGAAGGCAGGTAGAACAAGAGAAATCAGGAGACATGCAAGAAACATACCCGTGTGACTAGCAGTTTTGGAAGAAATATTTTAATAATAACCAGTTTTTCCAATTTTTTCGTGTGTTTTCGCCGCCATATTTCGAGGTTTCACGAACAGCCAGTAGAAGGGTAGTGACAAACTTCACATCTAAAATATGCCCATATCGTGACCTTAACACCTTCAATTTGCGTTTCACCCCAGCACCTGTTTTACTCCACAGGCTAGCACCCAACAATGTTGCGGGCCTGCGGAGTAAAACTGTTGCTGGGGTGGGACATTACACACGGCACTGAAATGGTCATTTTTTTTAGATTTATGTTAAGGCAATTTCAGTGAAAATTATGATACAGAATGTGCCATTTCCCGTAAAAATAACGTAATTGCAAAAAAGAAGTGATGTTGTAGCGTATGTTTTAAGGAATGTAATCCCTGGAGTGGGTTTGTGATTGAGGGGGGCATTATTGACGCGTGGGCTATATGATAGCGTATATTTAAAGGAATGAAATCCCTATAGTTAGTTGGTGATTGGAAAAGGGTATTGTTTTTAACGTGGGCGATTTTATAAATGTAATGATGAATGAATGGAAAAATTTAATGATGATTTTTTTGAAGGCATATAATCTCTATAATGGGTTTATGATAGGAAGTGGTAATTTTTCTCGGCAATTCCATCTGGTGACGTAGGTGTTAGATTTACAACAATGCAGGTTATGGTGAAATCGGTTAGTTTGGAGGAGTGATAATATGATGGTGATTAGCGGCGTTTGAATTGTTTCAAAGTAAGCATAAGAGCATTCAACATTGTTGATGGGGTTTTATCGCTTAGTTTGGAGAAGAGATAATGATTGTGATAGGCTGAAATGTAATTGTTAAGTCACCAGACCAGACATTGTAAGACTCCTCCAATCAGAGTCGAGGGGTTGACTAGGAAGAAGTCGGAGGACAGATGGCGCACATCGTCTTGGCTGTGTCGTGTGTGGTCACCATTGATTAGCGAATTTTTTCTCTTACGCAATTAACTGCTGTCCAGACTTTCGTTCCATCGGAGTCAGGCTTACAATTTTTTGAAAGGCACGGGTGTTTGTTACGCAAGGATGGACACTTGTTTCCTCGCTGCGGTTGCTTACTAAAGCTTTCAGAGGAAAGTCATGTTTGGCGATGTTCCGGTAAACTCCGGAACCCGGTGACGCAAAATCTGTTCGCTGCGGGTTCTCCACCTCGCCGAACATAAGGGAATGTAAGTGTGGAAATGTTACCGTGGTTATAAGTTGTGTAAATAGTGTATCAAACGCGTATTAATTAGGTAATTAGCCATGTAAGTACTTGGCTAAATAAGACCCACTTATACCCTGAGGCCACTGTTATGCATTTTCGCAAGCAAGAGGGGGGTGAATTTGCGTGGATTTGTCATTTGTAATATCGAGGTAAAACGTACTGACGGAATCTTAAGAATTGTGTCACCAAGCTGCCGTACAATAATTGGTCTTCATTGCATGCTAGATGATTAGCCATCGGTCCTAGCATACATTGAAAAATCAACTAAGTAATTAAAATCCGTATGCTCACTATTTTCTTCCGTGTGAATATCTCAAGTGATTCCTTTCGAGTAATTTGTCGCGGTCGTCATTCAATTAAAATGTAAAGAGGTTTCCTTATTGCTCTACCTGAACTGGACTGGACATATGCGCAGAGTAATGACCAAAGGTCTGAATTCATGACTCTGAGCCCTGTATTCTTGGGACCGAAAGTATTATCGTGAATTTGTAAGGGAATATTTTAAAAGGGCACTATAGTACTACAGTTTAATTTTCACACTCATAAATTTAAGATCCCGATTAAACTGAAAAGAAAAAATCATGGCCCGAGAAAAAATTCCAGCATTGTAGCACTAACTCTGTTAAGATAAAATCTTTTGTAACGTAAGGCGATAGAGAACAGTGCAAAACTAGTATAATATACAGCTGTCACCATTTTCTGATTTCTCGAATATGGTACCACAAATTTTATCACGTGGAAACAGTATTTCTTAGCCTTAGGTCATCCCTTAATTTGTTCGTCACTTACATTTCACTCCGTCTTCATCGGTCTTGCCACACTTCAACTCAGGTCCCATTTCAATTACCTCCCACTGCATTGAAGGAACGCTCATTAATTCGACGAAGTTGATTCCACACTAATCCAAATACGAGAAGACACGGGAATTCCTTACCTGAGCTCTCCTCAATCGATTCATGTACTCCAAATGTTGGTGTTCCAAGCACTTCAATGCCTTAAGACGCCTTTCTTCTCTTGTACTCCAACTGTGCCCACCACATGGGCAACTAGCCATTGGAGGTCTTGCCATAAGATTGTAGCGCTCATGTCTATTATGGGAACCACCTTCAATGTCATCGGCGTGCTCATTATACCAACACGGTCTCATTTTACTCGTCTTGAAACAGCCCATTGCAAATGAATTATGTAAAATTTTCAATTTTATCCGTTACACCGCCTTGTAATGCTTGCACAATGAATTTTCTTGAAAGAAATACAACCTTAATTTTATCTACAGCAATGAGATCACATCAGTTCAACAAAAAAACAACTTACCGTCAGCAACTTCGTAGCCTTCATAGCTACCGTCGTCAAGCATGGAAAGTATCTGTTTATGTGTTTGTGATCGAAAGTTTATCAATGATTAGGCCATTTGGCTTGTGGCTTGCTCCACTTAATGTCGGAAGCTGGTCCCTCCATCGTTTCTTTGTTCGTCGGTCATCTCTCTTTCCAGGTGTTTTTACTAGAGAAGTCTCTGTGGAATTCTGTTGTTTGAAATCATTTATATATGCCCTTACCATTTGGTACAATATTTTCCATTGGTGGCCGGGATGTTAAGCTCTAAGCGGATGTCAAAATTTCGTTTATGGTTGTAAAGAACATACCTAGAGTGTTGTGCATGCTTGTGCTTCGCCTCCTAACAAGTATTAGCGATCTATGCTAATGCATCAATAGTCGTAGTTAAACTAACTTTAATTGGGTGTAGTGTAATGCATGTTGGTGAGAACTCACTCCCTGCCACACACCCTTGAGGTGGCTTGCAGGGTATTTAGTAGATGTAGATGAGACTATATCCAGCCAAGAGGACTGATATTAGAGATACTGCAGCCAAGGTAAGTGAAATTAGAAACCTATTCTATTTCTTGAGTAATAGTACAAAATGATCAAAAGAACCCACGCATTGCATTCAAATATATACGTATCCAAATCTTTAATATATTATGGCGTTAAGAAAGTGGTATTTTGCTAAGATTTTACCTATATAAGGGAGCCGATACATCCGTGGTCTTACGGAAATGTTTGACAAGAGAACCGTTCTTTTCCTTTTTTATCCTACCTCACCATGTTTAGTTCTTCCTCCTATGGCCATCGATAGATAGGAAAACGTTCTATGGTACCACACTGGAAGACATGAATATATTGACACAAAACTTGGCACCATCATTTACATTATGTCATTTCTGTATCTCAGAAAAGCTAAATTCTCCCAAACGACACTTAATGTCTTTATTGATTGGAAAATAATATTTTATACTGGAATGACAAACCTCATGATTATCACAGTTTAATTTCTTATCTTTGTCAATCGAGTTAGGAAACAGTTTCTTTGACGAATGTGGTAATAAGAACTGGTGTTAGAGGAAGTTTTAATTTTACCACTAAAAAAAATCTGTTCAGGGACAAACCTCGGGATTGGAAGAATCTTCCACTCGAAAACACACAAGGCTGGTTGTTTTGACACTTATCAACAGCACTAGTTAATTCCACGCAAAATTCATCGATTGAATCATTTGCCAATTAGTAGATACGCACTATTGTAGTGGGGGATATCGTTCGACGTTTCCTGACGCGAAAGAAACGCCGTGACGACGTCTTTTTGAAACGTTTTCCCCTTCAAGGAGGAGTGGATTACGACTGACGGAATTATCAGCGTCAAATGTGGATAGCTCTTGGAAAAGGAGTTCCAAACGATTGCGAAGTAGCTGTTTTCTAATTTTCACCTTTTAAGATCAAAATATGAAAAATGCGCAAATGATACAGACAAATAATGCTCCAAGAAAGTTAATCATGTATCACTTCAAAGTTAAGAAGTATGACGGACAATCTGAAAATAAATTTCTTTAAATGTTGGAAAAAATACCTCTCCTCCGATTATCTGCCGTAGACGCAGCCTGACGGAAAAGTTAAGACTTCGACAAAGTTCACTCATCGTCCATCGAAAGCGCCGTCAAAATCCGGCCATCGTTATAGGCTCCATTATATGAAAATCACGAGGGTTCAGAGGAACGCCATCTGCCGTTTTCATGACGTCAGATAACGTCGATCGTAATCCACCCCTTTCACTCGAGCGTAGAGTTATGAAAACGATCCCGTGGCTGGCTAATGTTATTTATAGTGGATTAGCCCCATTGGGATAGTACTCTACACTACAGGCTTACTTAAGTGATTTGCGGAGGTTGTCCAACTATTCCCATGTATATGCTGTGGATGGTGTTAACATAAAGGTGACAGATGAAGTGAATCATCTAGGAGTTACGATAACTTCGGACCTATCGTGGGGAGCACATATAAGAAATATTTGTGGCAGAGCTCTGAAGAAGCTAGGAGTCGTCAAGCGTATTGTGGGAAGATTTTCGGATGAAAAAGTAAAGGAGAGGTGCTATTTCGCACTCGTCCTGCCACACCTTGAATATGCAGCGAGCATATGGGATCCGGTGCAGAAAGACTTAATCCGGGAACTTAATAAAATACAAAGGAAAGCTGCGCGATTCGTCAAAAACTGCTACGGGCGTACAGACAGCGTTACACAGATGTTAAACGAATTAGGCTGGGAGCCGCTAGAGACTCGGAGGCTGCGCGCTAGGCTTAGATTGCTTGAGCAATTGAGAATAGATATCTTGAAGAGCGACACGGAGAACATCATATTAGAACCCCACTATATTTCCAGGTCCGACAGAAACGATAAATTAAGAGAGATATTTTTCCGAACGGATAGGTATGGGAATTCGTTTTTCCCCCGAACAATAAGGGACTATAATAAATGCTAGGCGTAATTTCATTAGAGCGTTTCCTTTTTATATGCAAACGGCTGGTGTCCTAACACCCCCCGCCACACGCCTATTGAGGCGGCTTGCGGGGTACTATGTAGATGTAGATGTAGTGACTTAAGGTTTACTTTAAATTATGCTCTCTACACATGCAATATAAGAAAGCCTTAAATCGACAGCACGATTGCTCAGAAATAAGAACAAAAAACATTGAAATTAAACAATTGAGGAGTATATAGAATGGCGAGCTTGAGAGAAGCCTTTGAAGTCTTACTAGGTCAAGGAGCTTAAAAAAGGTATTTTAAGCCCCTTGGCACTGACATGTAACTGTGTACAGCTAAGAAAATGTAAAAACACATGTACCCTTCATTATTCGAGGTTTAAGTATTTACCATGATCGAATTATCTGTTGGAAGAATTTGATTAATGGAGTAGATTGTTGTTTTCTTGGCTCATCCATCAGAACCTTATTAAAAAGTCAAGGCTGTTTGGTGAATTTATTCCTTAATGAAACATCAGAAACATTTCGTTGTTGATTCTCTATCCTTCAGAAGGAATTCGTCAGATGTTATTCTGAGGGAGGGGGCTTTTTTTTTAAGGTACTCGTCTGTGCAGATTTATATCGATCCAATATAAAAGCATAGTCTAAATTTTAAAGTGCGGATTAACCTGGTCACCTATGCAATAAATTCACCTTCACAGAAATTGTGAATTATATTTCTAAAAATCATATTAGGAAAAAGATTTCTGGAAATTTAGTCACAGATTGTAGTTATCCACAATGGAAGGTGGTTAATGCTGGGTTAATATGCAAATTAATAATGGAAAAATATATGTTAGCTGCCTATTTATTTTAGGAATTTATAACACCTAAATTTCGTCAAAAAATTAAGAGTGTGTAGTTTGTATATTTCATCAACTATAAAAAATTAATCTATCACTCACCGCAGTAATTTTTACTGAATAACAAAAAACCTGCCTTTTTGAAGGTTTTTTAGCCGCACGGCATGATAAAATGTGTCAAGTTAGGGACTTATGTAGTTATAATTATTAAAGACTGATAATGTTAGCCATTTATAACTATTTTTGCGTAATTAATATTACAATATTTACTTCTCACTTTTAACAGATGCTGAAATTAAAGTATAAAATTTGAGTATGGTCTCCATTATGGTTAGAGAACTATCTCGCTCAAACTACCTTAAGTGCCCTCCATAGCGCTTTGAAGTAGGGGTCGAGATTCCACTGAAAAAATCTTTGCCAACGCTGGGATCCGAACCCAGGCTTTCGGGATGGGAAACTAGCACTATACCTAGTCCCTTCTATTATCATCACGCTGCATTAGTTTGAAAAGCCTCTCACTGACATATCTGGCAATTTTGATGTTATGCGTGCTTTATTACGTATGGAATAAGAACTATTCGGTAAAGTGACTCCGGATGGAATCTCACGGATAAAAAAACAAACTAATAATTTGACGAAGTTCTAATAGCAGGTTTGTGTAATTTTTGCTGCCTTTGACAAGGTTCTAACTGCTGGCCACAGCCGTTTTCCAGCAGGCTACAGTCTTCTGCCGCTGTAGCTAGCTAGTCTAGCAGTCTAGAGATGCAGTTTATTTTCGTTGTTATGGAATGAGCTGCTGATCCCTTAACAACGGAAATAAAGAGCATCTATTCCTTGTTGTTCTATTTGTAGATTTTTCACAATAAAAGTCCGGCACTACATGAGAAAACTAAACACAATCAGAGAGATCTATAGAAAATAAAGTTTTACGGAATATAACTCTTTATTTTCAGCATGTTCTGGTAGAGGTATGTTACAGGTTCATACATCAGTTTCCACTCATGCGATGGCACAAATTCAATATGACTAGTATATTCAGCCAGGAAGGTACAACAGGTGATGGCGGGCTGATAAATTACTCTGGACAGGCAAGAATCTAAAATTTGAGATTGAACCAGCGGTACCTATAATTATTTGTGCCTTATTGATTTCAGAAAAGGAAAATATGTTGTGTGTAATGAATCTATCTTTTTCACTATTCATTTTTTCCCATTAAATTTATTCTTGTGATACTGAATAATTCAATTACTGCAGTAGGTACACCGCGAAACTTGTCATACACCCACTTTACGGATGACAATAATATACAACGGGCACTTGTTCAATCTCCAATAAAATTGCTTACAAAAATATCTTTTTAAAAATTCATGGAGAGAATCCATTCTTAAAAAGAGAATTAAAGTGGCAAGCCGATTGCATAACCACATGTGTTTAATCATACTAAATATTTGTTCACGTCAACTTAACTCGGCGAAACGAGGTTTAACGCGACGCTAATTCAACGTTAAGACCCTAAACCTTGTTCAGAATAGTATGAGCTGGCGAAACTTGACTTTAAGCAGCCTAGATTTGAGCTACCTTATTTCTTTCCTATAGCAACAGCGTTAGCGGTATCGGAACTTTTTTGGAAAGGACTGCCGAAGTCGATTCCACGCGCACTCTTAGACCATAAAAAGCCAAGTTGGGGCAAAATATTCACTTAAGTATAATTTGTAAAATGTGTGGTTATTTCATTACGAAAACCATATTTATGGATGTGGGGTCATGTGCGTTTCGAAACCTTGACAGCAGCCTGCCCATACCCTGTAGGTTTGTGCATTATATAGTGTTGCAGGTACATTGAAACTTGTATTCCATTCTTTACGAAGATCGACTCAAAAACTGACGATAATGGTTGTAAGTTTCCACTTATTTTTGAGAGTCTGACATGCGATTAAACTAAATTTGGCCGAGCTAAGCTGACGTGAACGAAACTTTATACTTCCAGGGACCGCAAGTGCATCCAAACACTTATCACGTTTGCACTTCATATGATGTGAGGTTTTCAGTAATACATATTGCTAATATCAGTTGTCTGTGGGAGACATATTCATCCTGGGAGGCTTGAGAAACGGGCCTTAGCAATCCTTAAAAAAAATAACATTCCTCCGAATGTTTATGGTAACATTTGAGCAAACCTAACAACAAAATTCATAGCTAAAACACGTTTCAAAACGTACTCAACACTCACATATATGCCGATATCATTATCTCACGCTGGACATCATCCTGACACACACCATGAAATTTAACATTTCATTCGCTGCACTCGGATCATTCAACGTAGAATAAAAATACGCATCTCGGAATGTTGTGGTGTCAGCGTGGATTGGTGCATTTCTCTTCAGCTGAGGGCTGTTCCGACGCGTGCTGGTCGTCTTCATCGTGTGACGCCACCGTAATGTTGCCCAAGGACGCCGCCGTCGTGACGCCCTCTGGCACAAGGGCGCCGTCGTCGGTCGCCTGTACCGACAGTTCGGGGCAGCTCTCGTTGGCACCGGCTTCCAGCGTGGACTTCTCGAGCGTATAGTCGCTGACCGCTCGCCTGCAAGCTGTGACCCCGTCTTCCCTCGTCGAAGTCCTCCGCCGAGTCTGCAAAGAGAGATTCAATAAGGGAGAGAGCATTCAAAGGTTAAAAGGTGGGCCGTCATTTGTGATCGAGAGACCCCTGGGCCCGAGATAGTGTGAGGCCCTTGTAAGGGCAGCATAAACACATTCCGTTTCAAATCATTACACAGGATACGCGATTGAATTATTTTTTTAGATTGCTGAGTCAAATAGTAATTCAATGCTATAATTATTTTTTTCATCATTCATATTCACAAAACCTATGTATTTTCAAATGTCATTCCATTTGGCAGATAATGTACAATTTATTTTTTTTAATTATAATAAAGTTCGGTACTTTTCTACACTTTTTGTTTTTTTAAACACACTACGCATTTCACCAATTTTATGGCATCGTCACGTGTAGTAGCTTGTTTACATATATTATATTGTAAGAACGAAGGTTTTCGCGGTGGTTTACGATGAACTTTTTTTTGTCATCACCACAGCAACCAACGCGGTAGAACCCGAAAAAAATGAAGAAGTTCATATATTATATTGTTGTCGTTGTTAGATACAACATTAAATTTGATAAAAAAGAAAAGTTTCCATTAAAAAATTACAAAAAGGAAATGAAACAAAAATGAAAAGGAGGGCAAAAAAAGTATTAACATGAAAATAATAGCAAAAAAAATTTACATACAATGCTTGGCAAAAACAATGAAATCAAGGGGTGGTGGTATGAGAAAGGTCAACGTTTTTTAAAGAAAAATTTCCAGAAATTATAGTGGGAAGATATGTGTAAAAAACTGCTCATTGCATAGATTAAAAGTTTCTACAAAGTAGAGCCTGAAGCTGTGAATTTTATTCTTCAAAGATAAAATGATTAAATAAAAGGTCACGTGATTAGGATTAATTATTAACAAAATAAATTTTGTGAACATATTATTTTAATAGATGAACAATTTATACAACATGGCAATTTTAAAAGTATGCCACAATTAGCTTAAAAATCAGACACACTTTCACAAAATTTTATTCGTGATATTTTAGGAGCAAAATCAGCAATGATGTCTTCAAAGTTAAGTAAATAGAGTGCATTTGATTCTATACTCATTAAAGCCAGATGATTTAATCTTGATTGAGTCATGGAGTTTCGCAGATCATTTTTCAATAATGTTAATTTTGAAAACGAACGTTCGCCACCGCAATTGGTTATCATAAGCCTCAAAAATATTCTAAAACTAGTTTCAATATTGGTAAAAGAGCAACTTAAACAATCATTTTTAATTGCTAATGCATTTTTGGAAGAAATAAAACTTCATTATTTGCATTTTTTTAGTTTCACTAAGATAATGTTTTGTAATGTAAGCATTCTGGTGTTAAATTGTCTTTGTTATATTTTTTGCAAGTTTTTCACACGCATTTTTATCTGATCATAGTTTATTTCTCGAAGTACTGTGGAAAACTTGAAATCTACATCTAAATACTACCCCGCAAGCCGCCTAAATAGGCGTGTGGCGGGGGGTGTAAGGACACCAGCCGTTTACATATAAAAAGGAAACGCTCTAATGAAATTACGCCTAGCATTTATTAAAGTGCCTTATTGTTCGGGGGAAAAACGAATTCCCATACCTATCCGTTCGGCAAAATATCTCTCTTAATTTATCGTTTCTGTCGGACCTGGAAATATATTGGGGTTCTAATATGATGTTCTCCGTATCGCTCTGAAAGATATCTATTCTCAATTGCTCAAGCAATCTAAGCCTAGCGCGCAGCCTCCGAGTCTCTAGCGGCTCCCAGCCTAATTCGTTTAACATCTGTGTAACGCTGTCTGTACGCCCGTAGCAGTTTTTGACGAATCGCGCAGCTTTCCTTTGTATTTTATTAAGTTCTCGGACTAAGTCTTTCTGCACCGGATCCTATATGCTCGCTGCATTTTCAAGGCGTGGCCGGACGAGTGCGAAATAGCACCTCTCTTTTACTTTTTCATCCGAAAATCTTCCCACAATACGCTTGACGAATCCTAGAAATGATTGCTTACAGTTTCGTATGCGGACTCTCTTATATTAAAATTGAAACAAACAAAATCGATCACTGGATAAAAAAAATTAATTTTCAAATTTTCTTCTTCAGAAAACTGACTCTTGGACCACTTCTTGGACCCTCAAAGCGAGTTAACCTCACGCTTCTCGTTGGATTTCTTGATGTAATCACCGGTTTGCATATGTTGGTAAATTCTTTGGCTTTCTCTAACAAATATTAAACTTTTCTCTCAAGCTCGACAAATATATTCCTAGAGAATTTAAGAGGCTGAATGCGATGAATAAATCTAAATTTTCCATTTGTAAACCTTTGCTTGTATCATTGACCCGGAGTAGTAGGTCGTACTATAATACTGTCATAAGGCATTTTCAACTTTTTTAATTTCCTTTAAAATTGATTTAGCTTCATTTTTACTGTCATTTGTTTCAGTGGGTATGGGGGATGGAAGGGTTCATTATGGTGCCAATGTTGCGCCAGGCAAGGACGGGGAAATTTTGGAGTTAACTGCAACAGTGTTGCAGAGAAAGCAAATATGGGTATAACTATATATACACACACACTGTCTGATGCATAAAATAATTAATTAAATACGTTTCTTTTATTTTACCACGTTTTTAAAACGGACTAAAAAGTATAAATTTATTCTCCCTGGGCCCTTTTAAATTTTTGAGGGTGAATTTTTAGTGGCTATGGAGATATTTGTAAGACTTGAAGAGAAAAACGTGGGGCGCAGGCAACCCATGATAATTAAGGAGGAGTAAAGGGACCAGGTGTCATTGAGCAAACTTCCACAATTAATACCATTTGCAATGCACTGACATTGGTTTTGAATTCATCCGGATTATCTACTTCTATTATCTACTGCCTGCGCCCCACGTTTTTCTCTTCAAGTCTTACAAATATCTCCATAGCCACTAAAAATTCACCCTCAAAAATTTAGAAGGACCCCGGGAAAATTATTTTACACTTTTTAGTCCGTTTTAAAAACTTGATATAATAAAAAAAATTTATTTTTATAATTATTTCCTGCTTTTTAGTCTTATGCCCGGGTGAAAGTTTCCAATCGATTATATACATCTTGATGAAACTCTGACTAGGACACATAGGAAATTCCCGATGTATTTCAGATTCTGTACAGATGACAGTGTGTAGAATTGAAATAATTAATGAATCGTTAATTAATTAATTAATTGTTAAACATGTAGCTAACATTGCATTGTCATCCACTTCTGAGCTATGGTTAAAATTACAAGCCTCTACTAGCACATCAGAAAAATGTTAATTAATTAATTGTTAGTTAATTGATCAATTAATTGAAAAATATAGATAGATAATATTACATTTTCATCCACTTCTGAGCTATGGTTAAAAATTTCAAGTCTCTAGCTGATCGGGAAGTTAGTTTAAACTCGTTTTCAATATCCCACCCGGACAGACAGACAGACATGACAGACACGGAAACCGAACTAATATAAACGTGGTAAAAAGAGCCAAAATTCAGAGCTTAAGTTTTTTCGAGTCTGAAAATCAAGTTTGTTGCTTTTTGACTAGGGTTGATACCTTGAGGCCCCTTAATTAATACCCCGAGGCCCCTGGGCCCGGGGCGGCCCAGCCCTAAAGACGTTTACACGTAGCAGTTGACTGCTCTAGCAGCCGTTCGATAAGCGATACATTGCTACTGCTACCACCACGCAGTTTCCACACCAACCTCTACAATAATCGTAGCATATCGCCAACAGTAGGTACTTTAAAATGGCTTCCATTTTGCAAGGAAGGCGACGAACTCTTCTCATAATTCTCCTTGTTAGAGAGCTGCTGAAGCAGGATAGGAAAATAGAAGAGGATTGACCTAAGTTTATAATTTTACTCTCCTCGAAGATCTACTCATTTGTGACGTCGAGGAATATTGGAAATGTTTACGTGTTGACCACAAATAATTCCTTCTGTTACATATGCTATGGTCGGTTTTTAAAGTTTTCTAATGGATATTCCGTGCTGTTACAACAATGAAAATCGGTTAAAAATTTCATGTATTGACATAATAATGTATACCCTATTTAACAGACTGGTTCAAAACTAGAAAGAATCAGCAATGGAACGAGAGATATCAAAGGTGCAACTGGCCATATGTCTATATTCCTTGGCCATTGGAGATTCCTATCGGTCTCTGAGTCGCATTTTAGGCGTCAATATTTTTATACTCCCCACTCCTTGCGTTCCACAAGCATTAATGTTCCCTATCTTCCCTATATCCTTCGATAAATCTGAAGAGATCACCTCCTGGCAGAGAAATCCTCGCCAACTTCTTCAAATTCCCGGTCTCTTCCACTGTGTGTCTACAACCGCTAGCGAGTGTTGCGATAAATTTCACTTCACTGTGATGAAAAGTAGAAGTCCTTCTACTTTGATAATAGCTCGAATCCAGGGTCGATCACGTTCGATCTAGTCCTCTATCGACTCTTATTCACATCGCAGTTCGCGTTCACACGTACGGAGTCGAGCTAAACAGTCAACTGTCATGGCAGTCGACTGCTACGTGTAAACCAACCTTAAAGGCGGTTTTACACAAGTGGAAGTTGACTTCTTTGGAAGTAGCGAGTGAAGTGAAGTATCGATTTTTATCGCTACTTGCAGGGCATAGCTCTGCACACATTACTTCCGGATTATCCGAAAATAAATGAATAGCAGAACTAAGGAGGCGAAAGGAGGTAATATCAAACAACCAATGAATCATTAAATCAAAACCATGCAGGTACTAAAATCGTATATTAATACGGAAATGTTAGCATATAATTGTAAAACAGTTTTATTATACTCATTTCTATAGTTCATTTTGGGTTAAATACTTATTGATTATATCTTAGTTGACTTCATGATGTAATAAATTATGCAAAATATTTTGTTTGCATCAACATAAATAATTATCTAATGAGTTTTATTAATATACCTAAACTAATCAAATCAACTCATAGGTTTATGTAAACAAATTTTCTCACTATGACAACTCTATTGTTTTTCAAATATTAATTTATATTAACATTTTTGTAACTAATTTAGTACTTCAGAATTGTTACATTTCAATCTTAAGAAAATTCTTATTTTATATAACTCTGGTTTTTCAACTGAGATGAACCAGGCAGAAAATTTCACCGGATGTTTTGCAATACTATTCGCTGAATCGAAATGCTACGAGCGGGCAAAATAGAAGCCAGTCTATTTTACTTGCAAGTGCGAACCGCGGTCGATTAGTTCCGCTATCGACCCCTACTGCCGTGGAAGTACGTGCTTACACATTGAAGTACCACTTACAAGCGACTTGCAAGGCTACTGTCATGGAAGTAACTTCCATACGTGTAAAGCCGCCTTATGAAACTAAAGGCTCGTTCACAACAACTTAACTCGGCGTAACTTGGCTTATTCTCGCTCCGAAGGCGAACCAGTGCGCGAAATTTCTAACCAATCACAGCGCATCACTTCCAAATTCGATCTTTAAATCGATTGATGAGGCCTATCGACAGCATGAGTTTCGAGAGTTGTAGCCAGCTCCCCCGAAACAACTCAGTTGAGGTGTGTAGTATCAATTGTAAATAGTGAGTTGAACTATATAAGTATTAAAAATGGAAGATTTGTTGAACATGTGAGTGTTATTTAGCACTGAATTGATTAACTTCCCCGTACCCCTTTTCGCTAAAACGTATCCACAGGTGACTTTTCCACGACAGAGAGTATCGCGAAACTGTTTCGGATGCGAAACAGCTGCATTGAAACTGTTGTGTTCTTTTGGTGCCACCACTTAAAAATAACCCCTCCAGACTCTCCCCTGCCGAGTGCCACAAAGTTTCGATACGCCTATTACTTTCGACTGCAATCAGTTAGCAGCGACCAAATATATTTTTTCGATTCGGATTATGTTGGTGAATAACCCTCCCTGAGTGACTTACGACCAAATGGGGCGACGGCTCTCTTCCGTCCACCGACGGTTGCTTGTGCTGCACCACGGCGACCTCGTCCAGAGAGTGGCACCTCATTGACCTTTTGGTGTCCGACGGTGCAGGAGTGGGGTGGTCGTGGTGCTGTTGTTGATGGTGGTGGTGGTGCGGCAGAGCAAGCGGCTCCCCCTTGGCCTCGTCGCAGCAGTGAAGGTTGCGGCAGGATCCACCGCGTCCTGCGCACTGAAGGAAGCAGATGACGCCTTCCGACATTGCCGCGCTGCCGCCCTCAACCATCGCGATGGCGCACGGCGAAGACTGCCTCCCGCCATTGGTCGACGCGTCCTTGGGGTCTTCCGCGTTGGGCACCGAGATGGCGCGGCACTATTCAGAAAAATCAACAATTTAAGCCGAGTTCCCATGGATCCGGAACGGGTGCGGAAATCATCTAGCCCAGGGGTCTCCGAAGTACGGCCCGCGGGCCACATCTGACCCGCGAGGTGATTTTATCCGGCCCGCAGAAGAATTACGCGGAAATGCACCGCATAATGTTTTGTTTCAATGGTCGCTACTTGTAAGTAATTAACGTTTCAAAAATTTAAATATCAGTTTAATAAGATTATAAAAGCAGAAACACAGTAACACCATCCATATTAATGGTTTTGTGATGAAAATATGCTGGTAGTGTTCGTCGTCATCGATTTGCGATAATTTAATTTCACATTCTCTGTAATTGGTTAGTAAATTTTTTTCATTTCGATAAAACTCGAATCTAGAGTTTCCTATTTTTTTTTATTACGGCCCACTGAAAAGTGTTCTAGTACGCATTGTGGCCCTCGCTACGATAATTTTGGAGACCCCTGAATTCTAGCCAATCACAAGCAAGGAAGCTGCGAAAAGGCTGAGTACGATTGGATAGATGCATATCCACGTTTCGCACCCGTTCCGGATCCGTGCGAACTTGGCTTTACAGTCAACACCAAAGGTAAGTTCCTTAATACTGACTGTTCTGTATTTAGGACTGTTCCCACCATGAATTACTCCTTCGAATTATCATATATCCGTTTTACATAACAAAAGTTGACGCTCACCTCAACATCTCAATCAGAAAGAGAATTTATTTCGTCTGACGTTTGAGAGACGAGAAAGGGCTTTAGGGAAACAGTACTCTCTGGATATTTAGACACACTCAAAACACTAGTAAGGCATTCGAGCCTCTGGAAATGTCAAACGACAGTTTTTTTCCCGGAATTCCCAGTCAAGGCTAATGATTTTTCTCCTGTGGAATATCGCACGTCAAACAACAGGATATCCTATGAATAAAATGATTTTTTTAGAAAAGAAAATACTTTTTTACCGGTTGGAATACGGAGTTAAAATGAACGGAATCAATAATTAATAAAAGTTTTAAACCGTAAAGTGATTCCCTTCTTTCATTTTGAATGGTTTAGTCTTCCTTGGAATAGATCTCAACTTTGATTCGATGAACCTAATCAATTATATTCATCATAAGGAAAGATTTGTATTTGTTTGGATCGTAGACTTCCGAAGCGATGTGGATCTTCTAAAAGAGCTTCCGGGTTCTACAGCGCCTTTGTTTGTTTGCCTCAAACTTTCACTGCCAACTCTGGCTGCATCTCCAGGATTAATTAATATCATCCTTAGTCCTGATGATGCTGCCTGCAATGGCAGTGAACGCTCGAAGCAACCACATAAAGGCACAGCAGAACCCGGAAAAGGTTTCAGAAAAAAATTTTATTCATTTGAATAAATTACTTTATTTTGGAAAAAGAAACCTTTTAATTCTTTAAAATCCTAGTCAGTTTTGAAAATTACATCTTCCTTTAGATTTTGTAAAACACACACTGCACTTGCTTGCAGCAAACGGTCTACAACGCACTTTGAGGACATTTCAATTCTCGTAACTTTCGAAATACTGATAGAGGAAGCTTCAATGACGTTGAACTACAGAGAAAGTGCACGGCGCACTGCAAAATACCCAAAAACGTAGGTACTAAAGGTAATGTCCAACTATCACGTGAGTACTGAGCTAACATTTTTATTTGAATTTTTAATGAAGACTTTTTTCAATATAAAAAAAATCTTCTAGATAGAGTAAAGTTTTGAAATTCTATCAAACTGCAGTACCCGTAGCACTGAGAGTGAATTTCGGAGCAGACCCATAGAACAACTTTCTCTCATTGAAAACAGGTTTTTCGACAATAAGGGTGGATGCCTGAATATAGAGCATGCTATTTATTTCATCTACTCAACTCAAAAAAACGTATTGAAAAGGGGTCTTTTTGACCCCTACTCTAAAAGAGGCAGTGAGAAGGAATAAAAGTTATGTAAGATATAAAATACTAAACTGATAACCCTCATTCAATCCGTATAATGAATGAACTTACCCTGAGGAATTCTGGCTGTATGGTGACGTGACTGATTCCTTGCTCGTGGAAGAATTCAGTGACTTCCTTCATCACTGATGATATTTCCTGCAAAAGAAGATAAATACATTTTAATGATCTACATCTACATAGCACCCTGCGAACCATTGAATGGGCTTGTGGCAGGGGGTGTTAGGACACCAGCCGTGTTATGGTGTGAAGGAGAATGTTATATGGGAGGTGAAAAAGTTAAGTGCATTTCGGCAGTGTTTTCAGTGGATCTCAGATTTTACTATGGCCACTTATTGTGCGTGGGAAGAACGATCTTTTTGTAATAGATACTGTTGGGCAATGTATTTTTCTTATTTTGTCTTTCGTGTCGGACCTAGACATGTAGTGCGGCGTCAATATGATATTCTCCGTGTCACACTGAAACACACAATTTTGGAATTTCTCAAGCTATCTAAGGCTAGCGTGTAGCCTCCGAGTCACTAGTGGTTTCCAACCTAATCCTCCCAAAAGCAATGAAACACTCACTGTCCACATGCAGCAGTTTTTAACGAAACACCTAGCTTTCCTATGTATTATATTTATTTTTCAAATCAAATATTTTTGTCCAGGGTCCCAAAATCTCGCGGCGTAGGTATTCCAGGTGTGGCCTAACCAGAGGGAAGTAGCACCTCTCTTTCACTTTTTCATCCGAGGACCTTTCTACTATACGGCTGAAATATCGTAGTTTCTTTAAGGCTGTGCCGCATATGCTTTGCATGTGTATAGAGATGGGCCACTCTGAAAATAAACTCGGTAATTTTCGTAAATTACCGCGGTATTTTTCGTAATTTACCACATCCCTTGTAAATTACCGTAATTTTATAGATAATTCACCCATGTTTGAGACAATTTTTCATACAGATAAATTCCCAACATATTCTTTTAAGCCAAGTTCACATTTCCTACTTGTTTAATAATAAATTGAGGCATATACAACTCATTTTTGGAATATTTTACTTAAATTATAACATTATAAATTTAAGCTTTAGAATATTCTTCTTGAAAATTTCTCATACTTTGACAAAAGAAAGCCAGATTGCGTGTTGCGCGTATTCCCTTTCTGTTGCTATTCACTTTCTTATTTAACCATACATTTGCTGTTTAATACTTAAAACTAACAAATACAGGAACATTACGGTAATTTTCGAAAATTACATTAATTTACCGTGGTAATTTACCTCAGATAAAAATTACGGTAATTTTCCCATCTCTTCATGTGTATTCTCCACGATAGGTTTGAAGTTAAGGTAATTCCCAGATATTTAACTTCGTCCGATGACTTTATGTTTACTCCACCCACAGTGTAGGCAAGGCGTTGGTGTGCTGATTTCCGCAAGAAGTGTCCTGCAGTGCATTTACTAAGATTCAGTTCAAGCCCCCACTCCTGGCACCACGAGCTAACGTTGTTTAGGTCTGATGATAGAACTTCTAAGTCCAAATGATAGTAAAAAATAGGTTCCCGATGAGATTTCTCATGCTTCCTCTGAAGTTTTAATCCACATAAACTACCTACCCTGTGAGCTGCCGCAGGGGACACCGGCCATGAAACGGGGAGGGGTAAGGAAAAAGGATACGAAAGATGGAGGGGACGAATCACGTGAATTGTATGTTACCGGAGCGTCTTAGTGCCTTGATCTATTTTCATTACAGTCAGAAATGATGCGTTGGAATATGGAATATTTGTACCTATCAGTTCTGCAGCACTTATCTTGTTTCTTCGCTTAAAAAAATACCAAATGTTATGCACAGGGCAAAACCTATGTATTTTTTAAGGAAAGGGATGCCTGCTTCTTTAGACCCCAAACCAATAATATAAAGGTCTATAGCCCAGCGTTTCCCAAACTTTTTCGAATCACCACAAAACGCCCCACAACCGTGAACTCTAAAATCATACTAGACTACCTGACCAAATTAGGAAGATTATAAAAATAAATTTAAAACAATTATGACTAAATGAATGCTTATTTCAAAGACAATAGATTGATATTTAATTGATCCTAGAAAATGTACGGTACCATTCGGTCTGGACCCTGCCTCCAGCACCCCCATGCCTCCAGCTCTTGTTACTTATCGCCCCCCCCCCTAGATTATGGCACATTCCCCTAGGGGGCGTTAGCGCCCACATTGGGAACCAACCACTGGACTCTAGCCGATAAAAACTTCGGTCATAAATAATATTTGATAAAATAATACATTGATTAATGGTATTATTGTGACCTATAAGTGGTAAATACTTAGATGTAAATGTTAATTAGAAATACTCGTCAGGTTGAGTAATTTCACAGAGGTACTGACGAGGCTAATTTTCAGGGTATCGAGGCTATCCACGGCATTCCCTTTTGAGGATTCACCTGCATGTGCAAACGACTACGAAATTCCTCAGAGGAAAAATCACTTGCCTTGACAGGGACTCGAACCCGGATCCCTCGACAACACGACTAGTGCTTTAGCCAGTTCAGCAACCGAGGCGTCCTCTCTTGGCGCGATATCAAGGGATCCGGTTTCGAGTCCCGGTCAAGGCGAATGATTTGTTTCCTCTGTGGAATTTCGTACTTATGTACACTTGCGGGTGACTCAGTAAAAGGTGATATCGTGCCTAGTCCCGGTATCCTCAACGTTAGCCTCATCAGAGTTGAAGCTAGGAGGTCGAAGGTCGGTGCGAAGACCCTGAATAGCGACTTTGCCTAGGTAAAAAAAGTCCCGAAAACCGCCACCGGTCATATTCTTGCAAAAAAAATTTGAATTGCTCTGAGAAGTTCGCTGCAAGATTGTTAATGTAAACAGCAAGATTTCGCTCAAATATCCAGGATTCACGATGAGAAAGCCATTCACCTGTACTGGGATTTGAACCCTGATCACGTAACAATCACGCCTTCTACCCTGAACAACGAAGCTACCCAGAATTCGTCTGCACTGTGAATTTTATTGAATATGAAATGGAACGAGATTTTCTCACGAAATAAACTGCCACGAATTTCGGTTGATTTGCGTTGGTACCCCAGATCATGAAAATTATATTTTTTTTCATGTTGATTTTTTTTCTCTCGGACGATTCTGGTATGCTCCTGCGATCCTGATAAGCCATTGGCTTGTCATCAGGCTTTTTAGGGGCCGAACCACCAGAACTTGACAGAAACACTCATGTCTTGCATTTGTGCATATCTTTCGGCGAGATAAACTGCCAATGTTAATGTGTTAATGCCGCGGTTAGTCCCGCAGTACTAACGCTCTAACACCAGTTTTAACCATCGCTGGGTTCGGCTTGAATTCGGTAAGGTGATCTTCCTATTCTTCCGAGTGCTGTTGCCCCTGTCCGGCAATAGTTGGTAAAATGACCTTAGCTATCGGAGCATGTTAGCTTGAAATACTACCACAACATGTTTCCGTGAATTATCGATAAATTAGTAATGACGTAAACCCGAATTGTATTTACTTACCAAGCTACATTTCCATGGACACGTTAGAGGAGACAGCGGTATCTTTGGCCAATCAGAAGCAAGGAAACCTACGTTTGAACTTGCGTAGATTCGCCTACCTTAGACAATATCGAAGAGAAGTCACTAGGAGTAGAGAATTAATTTCTACTATTCCTTTTATTTTTCTAATCCTCCTCCAGATAAAAATTTCCGCCATCATCAGGTGTAATGAGATCATCACGTTGCTGACAATGATGGGGTACCAGCCGAAATAAGTAGTCTTGTGAGATAATAAATCAGTGGAAAACCAGTCCAGTCGACGAGTAGTCCTTTTTTCTCACTACTACGGGCGTAAGCCCTCTACAGCCGTGGGGTTGAATCAGAGTACAATAGTATGAGCGAGAGGGGGAAGGTTTAATTTGGGAGAATAACGAGGGAGCGTTGGAACTGGAATGGCGACTGGAGGAGGGGTAAGTGATGACACATTTGCTACCATTAAAACTAGTTTAAATACTATTTTAAAATTTAACTGATGGTGCGAAAAGTGAATTTTTTCGCAAAGTAATAAAAATATTAAAGAATAAGGATTGGTCTATATACATATAAGTGTTAACTTGGTAACCCGTGCGAAAATTTCGCACTATCACGCTATCAGGGAATAAGTATGTAAATGAAACGGTGTAATTGGGCTTTAAATAGAGAAGAAGATGTATCATAAAGTACTTTCTTTATACTTGTTTTCTTGCAAAAATATACCAAACATATGAATACAATACAGGCAAGAGAGTTTATCGAAACTTTTAAGTAAAATTAATGGGTAAATAGTGAAATTTGAGATTGAGATTGTGTTCTTCGTCAGAAGCCGGTGATTCAATGTTTAAAATGATACCTCATTTATCACTGTAGGTGCAGTATTAACGGAGCATATACGGAATGAAAGAAAAAGACCTTTCTGTAATAATATATATGATGGTGTGTAGAGTCGATATACCTCGAGCGAGTAATCGACATGGAAAAATCTAAACTTTTAAGTAAAATTAATGGGTAAATAGTGAAATTTGAGATTGAGATTATATTTTTCGTCAGAAGCTGGTGATTCAACGTTTAAAATGATACCTCATTTATCACTGTAGGTGCAGTATTTACGGAGCATATACGGAATGACAGAAAAAGACCTTTCTGTAATAATATATATGATGGTGTGTGGAGTCGATATACCTCGAGCGAGTAATCGACATGGAAAAATCTAAACTTTTAAGTAAAATTAATGGGTAAATAGTGAAATTTGAGATTGAGATTGTATTTTTCGTCAAAAGCCGGTGATTCAGCGATTAAAATGATACCTCATTTATCACTGTAGGTGCAGTATTAACGGAGCACATACGGAATGACAGAAAAAGACCTTTATGTAATAATAAATATGATATTATTATGATTATTTTACTATTTTTGTTTCGTTTTTAAACTTTATAATATTATTAAATAATTAAATGATATTAATTTAGTTAACTAAAGGGTTAATGTCCCTTTTTTATTTTCCGACTTAGGCGTTCGGAAATAAATAAGGAGTTAGATACTGATTAGTTAGGTTGGGAAATTAAAACACAAAGTTGTGTTCTTTTTAAATAGGTATGGAAATCTTCCACCTTCATCGTACGACGATTTTCAGAAACTTGGCTCAAAGGGCGCCCTAAGGAGTGCATGCATTCACACTCTTATGACCTAGAGGCACACTCGTTCACCTTTGAGTTGGTGAATACGACGTGTGCCGTGGCGTATGTCCTGTGGGGGGTCAGCTGCCAGATGTGGAGGTCATGGACTCCGACGACGGCTGGGGCGAAGGCGTTGCACAGGCGACTGCGAAGACTCTCGATGTTTATGTGATCGGGGATCGTCTGGAGCAAGATGAGCCCAGACTCCTTCACTAGTATCCAGAGAAACGAACATTTGTGATCATACAATAATTAACAGAATCCCTAAAATGAAGATCATTTACTTTTTTGTCACAGCTAATGCCAAGCACAAGAAGAATGAAAGTCACGTTCTCAATTTTCACATCGCATGCAGTCTATAGCTGTACACAAGAATTTGTTGAAAGAAGTGGAAATTTTAAACTGAATATCTACTTTTTAGTTACATAATATTTTGAAACAGATATATTATGACCAAATAAAACGTTTTATAATCGCAGCATTTACAAAAAGTTTAACTGTATCCTCTATACCTCTTTTGGTAACCACGGTTGCACCTTATAACAACGCGTCAATCACCTAAATCTCTTCTTGTAATACATTTGGTCCCTCCCTCACGTGCATGATTAAGTGGATGTCCGTGATCATCTTTTATCAGTTTCCTTATGCTTAGAAACGCGACTGTCGTTTCTTCAGTTTTGCAAGAATAATTTCGCAGGAATCTTTCTCAAGCATGTCGATCAGTATAGGCTTGGTCAACTATATTTTATTAGTGCAAAAATGCAGAAACATATTTTTTTTAATTTTGCAACAATATAAACGCGTATTTTTATCAACAGGGTTAAAATACAATACGTTATATTTATGATTAAAGAATTTCCCACGGACGGCATGCGACCGTATACGACATGAATACCTCGTTGTCTTCTGAAAGATTGAATATTGTGGCAGAGCTGGAGTTAGTCCTGGAACTAGAACCACTTAATGAGCAGCAATTGACGGAAGGAGACGTATTGTCTAGGGTACTAGGAAGTCATTCGCGTTCGTAGAAGGACTGCCAGTAACAGGAGAGAACTCTTAACAGGAACCCTTGACAACTAGGTGACTATTGGATAGGCGAACAATTTGATAAGTAACGTGATCTTGTCTGGAAGAAAAAGGTGGACAATTAATAGAGTAGACGATATAGGTTCTAGAGCAAGTATGGATAACCTCCGAGCCGTGGGCAGGATCTGGCCGCCATCTGGCAGGTGCCAAGATGAAGAGGTAAAGGAAGCATTCGCATTCTGAGTTGAAAGCTTAGGAGAGTACGATAAGGAGCCGTTTTAAACGTAGCAAAGTATACAATAACTGGTAGAAAACTGATAAAAAATAATAATTTAACGGGAAGGTTTAAGGTAGTTTGAACGAAAAATCACATAACCTAGAATTTGATGAATTTGACCTAATTTTAAATTTTAAAAACTCATATTTCCGACGATATCAAAATATTAACCCTTTGCCGAACTATTTTTTGAGCAATTTGCCTGAAAATACAAGCTGATTTACATGGCATAGATTACGGCTGTGCTCTCCAGAGGGAGAATTTAGAAAAAATAGGATTTTATAACACCTATTTTCGACAAAAAAACAACGGTGTGTAGTTTGTATGTTTTTTCAACTATTTTTTAAATGTTAGTCAATTACTAAACGCAGTTTTTCTTACATAATCGCAAAAAAACCTCCTGTTTTGAAGGCTTTTTAGCCGTACGACGCGAAAAAATGAGTCAAGTTAGAGACTTATGCAGATAAGTATATTTATTTGATTAGGTACTGAGAATTTTTGTCATGTAGTATAACTATATTTTTGCGCCATTTATATTACAATATTTATTTTTACAACACTTCTTACAGACGCTGAAATTTAAATATAAAATTCCAATATGGTCTCCATTTTGACTAGGGAAATAACTCGCTCAAACTACCTTAATTGGCAATACTTACTGTAAGGGTAGCTTAGGACGAGTAGCAGGACTGCTGATATGATGGATATAATTGGGTCTGCATACTTCGCAACATTAGCGTCGGTGAAGTACACAGTTAGTGAACAGATGATCACTAGGAAGCAACCTGAAAAAAACAAAAATCAGTTATAGGGAATTATCTATTTATATCTACTGATTGTCACTTTCCATTTCTATCCACTAAGGCAATGTCAGGTGGGCATTGCCAAGGTCACCCAAAAACATATGGAATTACTTTTAACTGGCCAAATCCCACACATAAGGTGTAAAAGAGGTAGTTATTGTGGAAAAGTATGAAGTACCTCTGTTAACAGAACATTTTATATCACCTATTATCATTTTCATGAAATTTTCATTTCATAGTGAAATAAAATTGTAAATAATAAAAATATATAAGTCATTATGATTCCCAGCTTCACAATATGCTGCATCAATCACAACATTTGTTTGAGTAATTCATTACCATGAAATCTATTAGTAAAAAAACTAGTATAACATAAGAAAGAGAGGAATAAAATATATAATGTTTTCCGTTGCTAAGCATTTGCTTATTTCTGTAGTACCTCAACCTCTTAAACGCAGTCCTTAGTCCTTACTATGACAATTTGAACTACATAAAGAAAGAATATTTAGGGATTTTGTGATACATTTGACATAAATTAGATTTCAAAGATTTCGGCAATCAACTCGACACATTAAGTTTTCCATTTGGCCGACCAAACCTGGAAACGAAAGAAGTGGAAGTTTACAATTCTGTCGTCGATATTGATATTGGCGCATTTAAATTTTGGATTGATCACTGCTGATGTGGAAGGTAATTAAGTATATAACCACAATGAAACCGATGATCATCCACCTGAAAAATTCCATATAGCTCCGCATAATTTCAGATGAAACTTTGTCTGTTTTCCAACAATTCTAAGCAAGGCCGAACATCAAAATATTGAACCAAGGCCAATATTAAAAAAAACAATAGTGCGCTTCGTTTAAAACGCAATGCATTATATTTTGGACTAGCGTTGCTTAAAACATTCTAAGTTTAAAATACATATTCTTGAAGGGTGCATGTAATAAAATGTCATTTTTTCCGCGAACGATAAGAGATCATAACAGCTGCCAATGAGACTTTTAATTAGGTTTGTCAATAGGTAGTGTAGCTAGTTAGTTTATTTACTACCTAATACTTATATCCTTATCTACTACCTAGCACTAACCGCTCGCAGGGCATGTTTTCAGTACAACTCTTGAATCTCTGTCCATTTATGTAGTTTAAAAATACATAAATACTAATGGTCCTTCTAACATTGGTAGCATATCTATAGTGTAGTGCATGCTTGTGAGTCTTCGCCTTCTGACTAGCATTGGAAATTTATGCTAATGCATCAATACTCGTAATTACACTAACTTTAATAAGTTATAGTGCAATGCATGTTGACTAATTTTGAGGATACCGGGACTAGCCACGGTAGTTACCTTTACGGAGTCACCCGCAAGTGCACATAAGTGCGATATTCCACAGGAGAAAAATCATTCGCCTTGACCGGGATTCGAACCCGGATCCCTCGATTTCGCGCCGAGTGCTTTTTGCTTCGCGCCGAGTGCAGATTTCGCGCCGAGTGAAAAGCACTCGGCGCGAAATTGAGGGATCTGGGTTCGAATACCGGTCAAGGTGAATGATTTTTCTCCTGTGGAATATCGCACTAATGCATGTTTATGTGACTACTCACCCCCTGCCGCACACCCTTGAGGTGGTTTGCAGGGTAATTTATAGATGAAGATGCAAGTCCTTGCACTGCTTCTAATTACAAACAGTGCATCACTTGCGTCGAACGAAAAAAATAATGAAGTAATCTCGTCTAAAAAATCTTTTTTTTCGGAAGATTAAAAATTAAATAAAGAACAAATAAAAGCATTTGCTTTCTGCGCTAAATTTCACATATGTAAAACCATTCGCCTTGATCGTTATTCGAAACAGGATTCTTAGATTTGTCGTGCTTTAGCCATTTAAGCTGTGTCTTAACTCGCCATTTAGGTACCTAAATCCGGAAGTGTAGGGAGGACGCTATCTTTTAGAGTGTCCAAACTCGTTAGGCATCATAAGGGAGCGGATTTAGGCAGCCAAATCGCTTGTCAGATTTAGGGTACATGGATTCCTTCCTAAATCTGCCACCATTTTGAAATTCCCATGATTCAAAGTGCTACAAGAGTGAGGCCGAGAAGATACAAGTGTCATAGCGGGGAAGCTATGAGTGTGTATAAATCTAATTTAAAAACATTGTCTCACACATGGTAATTGTTAGATATTTTTTAAATTAAAATTTCGTCTTTGGGAGTACCAAATTAACCGAACAGTTAATTAACTTAAGAAAGGAGAGGGTGGGTCTAAACTAAATATATAAGTAAACTAAATCCATGCTCCCTAATGCCTAACGAATTTGGACACTGCTTTAGTTTACCGAGGCGTCATCCTCCCCAGTGGAAATATCTCCACAAAATTCGTTTTTCAAACAGTTCATGACCAAGTATTGAGTCCTCACCGATGACGTCCCGGAGCATCTCCTTAGGGCCCTGCCGGAGCGGTGGCGTGCCGGAAACTCCGGCCTGCAGGTATGACGTGGCCACGGCCGCCTTCGTGATTGGAGGCGTCGCGGCGGTGGCGCCAACTTTCGTCGTTTGGGGCGCCTTCACTAGCGCCGAGGGCGCCATCTCCAACTGCGTCTCCAACTGTGCCGCCTTGCCTCCGTCGCCGTGCCTCTCCTGCGTCACGGCGCCCTCGAGAACTACGTCTCCCGTCGACGTCACGTGCAGGAAGCTCCCCTGGTGGAAGGTGTAGCCTACACACAGGATACATAATCATGCAGGGAAAGAGAGGGAATCAGGTGTTAAGGGAACGTGCATAAACTACGTTACCATTTTCCGTGATTTTTTACCCCTTCCCCCCCCTTCGTTGACAACCGTAGTATCCCCACATGTAACGTAGTCTCTACAAGTGAAACTTTTAGTTCTAAAATATTTCCTCAAATATTGATTGAGTTTATTTGTAGGGATAGGTTGAAATAAAAACAAATAAAGTAGCCGAACTAGATTTAATAGAACTATCTAATCTCAATTGGAACAAACAAGTAATTTTCATTTTTAAATTCTAAAAATCAACCATGAATCACGGCGCAAGGTGCTGTGCTCATCTACTTTGTACTCTCCCATCACCACATCTCTGACTGCTGCCTTGAAAAGTGTTATCACGAGGTCGCTATTCAACTCGCGAGAAGGTTTAAATGTAAGCAACTTGATGGTATGAAGACTTTCAACATTGTAGAGGCAATGGGTCAGTTACATTGAGTTAAAGTAGAAGCTTGGGGTGTAAGAAACACCCCGCGCCCCCCTTCCTCATCTTAAACTCTGTAGTATTGTCGACGCAATGTTGACAAGTAAGAAACGTAAACAGGTGCATTGTAACAGCTGCGTTACTTTGAGTGAATCCCCCCCCCCTTTCCCCTCGTTACCCTCCGTAGGTTTTTAGGCGACCCCCCTCCCTCCCTTTGTTTGTAACGTAGTTTATGCACGGCTCCTTAACAATTAAAAAGCCTAGTTTACACGGTACGAGAGGTATTCATATTGTATTCTCTCTACGGATCGTTCGCGGTATCCAGTGACGTATAAACATTTTAGAAATAATCTAATAAATATGAATATATGAACCTGAGGATTTTTTTGTTATAGTTTAATAATTATGATCACTTAAACTTCATTATGGGAGAAGGTGGAATTTTCTGTCATAGGATATAGAGCCTATGTCAATTTGAGTAGGTGCTTATCTATGTTATGCACAATTTTTTTACTAACCATTTGTGGTCATTAATCTCGTATGTTTGCCTAGTAAGGTGACTTGATGTAAAGCATACCAAATAATGATTCTCTTATAACGTTTTTTTTGTTTTACTTTTCCTGTATATAAAAGATGAAATTTAATCTCATTTTATTATTTTGTAGGTGATGTTCATTCTGAAGTATTATGCCAAGTGTGTGTGTACAGAATGTCTAAAAGGCCTGTTGGTCAGTGACAGTGAAAATTTAATATTATTATTATTAAACCCGAGAAGTTTTTTCTATACATAAACAAATATGATAATTTAACTTGAGAATTTTTTTTTGCTACAAAAGTAAGGTAGATAGGTTAAGGAATGAGTGAATCATGAAAGAATGTTAGTGCTCCAGTAATGGACGTTGATGAAGGGTGTCTTCCATTCGCTCTAGTGCGCTAATCACTTTGTAATACACAACAGCGCACTTGCCTTCCATTCGTTTAACAGACCCTGCGCACTAGGTAGCGCACTTCAAAACAGATCAAAACATTTTCCTGATGCATATTCTACTATGATCGATTAACATTTTTTTAATTAAAAAAATCTAAGTAGGGTGGTCCAACATTGTAACTTCAGTCTGAAGGGTTGTCGCAAAAGTAAAAGGACTGGGAATAACTGACATAGAGCTATATAACTCCTTGGTTGAAGGTCGTCTACTTCGATATGGCTTAAAGACCTTTGAGATCCGGTGTCTATGAGAAGTGAGAGGTCAGGTACATGCCCTGAGAAGTATAATAACTTACCTGGTCGGGGATCGAGCATTGGGCCTCAGGATTGGCGGGAGTAGGACTTACAATTAGTCCCACTTAGGCACTGAGGCTGTCAAACTTGTTCTCTCATTTCGCTGCGTACCATAGTGATGTGGTGCCGTTGCTGGACCACGGACAAGAAGCGCCACCTCGGACGTCAATCACAGCGCGAAGCAGCTTCTACCACGGTTTGGAACGACTCAAGGGCAATCCGGATGTAGATGGAAAACCTAATGTTCTCTCCGTTCACCCTCGATAAAATTCTCGCAGTGGGGTGATTTGAAGAGTTTACACGTGAATGCTTTTTTGTCTGAGTTAACTTGTTTCTCACAGTCACAAGTAAAAGATTGCTCGAGCCTAGCCGAATCGGAAGAAATGACCATAGTTTGAAAATTAGGGCACGACAGCAAAAAACCTACACAGGAAAATTTTCCTTCGTTAACAGGACGATAGAGAAGTGGAATGCCTATCCTGTAAAAGACTAAAATCATTTTCCAAAATGTTATGAGGAGTTCAAGAAGAGACTTTGCCTCGCAAAATTTAAGCGGGCCAATTCATAATTTTTATGTGGAAAATATTGATAATTTTGTGTGAATTAAGCATTGTGAGTGAAACATGGACTATTACAACCAGAAAAAACGCCCAATGTAATGTAAATGGTTGAATGAATAAATATAAAATTAACCATTCTCACTTTCCTTAATCTAGAGATTCATGTCCTTCACGTCATTACTGCTTTCTCCATTCTTCAGGGTTTACTCTGATTCGTATCGAAGTATTGATAAAAATTCTGAGCGATGAAAAAAGACAGTGCTCAAAGAATATTGATTTGAAGATAAGTACGTACAAAATAAAAGCCTTTGGTATGTGGATGAGACAAGGTGGATACCAACGTTCAAATATGGACAGAGTTAATGGAGACGGCAGTGAAGGCTTTTCGGGCTTTCGTCAGCGTACTTCCACCGTCGTAGACGACAAATTCGATAGCATTGTAGCTATCTTCTTCAGGTCAGAAGTTCTTTCGATATTACTGAAGCTATCGGAACTGTCGTCTGTGACAATGGAATTACGCGAAAGGAAGCCCGAAAAGCCTTCACTGCCATCTAAACGACTCCGCGGAAGCCTTCGAGTTCAGAGCTAATGGAGAATTTCACAAAACTCTAAACCAGCAGTGCATGGAAGGAAAAAGCAAGATGAACATCAAAGAAAAAATAGTCCAAGAGGCATTCACGATGAATAAATAATAAGTGATTTCCATTCGCTTTATAGTGTGATACTCACAACTCGGAACAACAGCTTAGGAGCTTTCTATTCATGTTAGAGCCGGTGTAAACGGCAGCGCACTTCAAAACAGAGCACTGCTGATAAGCGCTGGAGTGCGCTTGAGGAGTAGGTAAAGGAAATCGCATCCGAATTGTTGTTAATGTGTAGATTTTCCGTGAAGCCATAAAGACATGAGTAATGCAAACTATTATTAACTAGGCTTTAAAAGGTGCTCATGGCGCCCGCTTATTCTAGTAAGATATTACAATAAAAATTCCTTATTTGAGGTAAGCAAATTTTCCAAGCAAAAACACCCATAGGTAAAAATAACGGCATTTTAAGATTTAAGTGACTGTGGCTCCATCTAATAACGGCATTTTTAAATTTAAGTGACTGTGGGTCCACCTTACAGTGTTCCTGAGTCATTGAGTGAGTCAAAAGGTATTTTCTTATATAGATTAATGAGGTAATAAGCTGACGATTTTTAAGGCGAGTGGATAATTTTCAAAAAGTCAGGCGAAATGGACCAGTCCAGGTAGTTCCGACCTGCGCCGCGCCATTTCACGTAAGGGGGGGGGGGATTTCCCGCAAGAGACAGCAGCGCCACCTTTATGCCTGAGCACTGCGCGACGGCCTGCCGATGAAAGATCTGGACATCCTCCTTGCTCTATGCGATTACAGATATTGTATGCAACTTGTGTCCTTGAGAATATCTGGATTTAAAGATAAAGGATGCAGCTGGGAATGATTCTGCAGCAATTTTTCCATCGCTTCCTATACCTAAGAACCATTTCAGAAAAAAATGATCGATTTTTAGGTAATTTTTCTGTTTTTTTTGTCTCCGATGGGATTGGCATCAATTAAAAGCAAATACAAAATAAGTCCTAATTACATCTTTTGAACGGTGAAAACAGAATTTTTAACAAACTATTAGCATGTCACCATGGCAATGTAAAAGCCAGTGGACTGGAAATTGATTATTCAGGCAATGCATCCACCACACCCTTAAATATCTAGATAGAATGAATTCATTCACTATTCACCAAACATTTAGCCATTACTATTGTGCACCTGCAGGATGTTACATATCGGCTGGTTACCGAACATTTTGATGCGCACATCGTTCCATTCATTGTCGGTCGTGTTCATTGAAGTGCGCTGATGTGTTTCTATCAGTGCCAACCTCAACGTCATGAGTGCACAGTGCTCCCATAATGGTGGTTTGAGCGAGATAGTTCCCTAGTCATAATGGAGACCATATTCAAAGTTTATTTTTTTATTCCAGCGTCTGTAAGAAGTATGAAATAAATATTGTAATATTAATGGCGCAAAGATATGACCAAAGTTCTCAGTAATTAAATAAATAATTAACATAAGTCTCTAACTTGACTCATTTTTTCCCGCCGTACGGCTGAAAACCCTTCAAAACATCAGGTTTTTTTGCGATTCTGTAAAGATTACTTCGGTGAGTAAATAATTATTTTTCAAAAATAGTTGAGAAAACGTAATCTACACACCGTTAGTTTTTTGACGAAATCTAGGTGCTATAAGTTCCTAATTTGTTTAATAATCTCCCTCTGGAGCGCACAGCCATAATCTATCCCATATAAAACAGCTTATATTTTTAGGCAAATTACGCGTAAAGTAGTTCGGCAAGGGGTTGATATTTTGAAAGCATTGGAAAGAAGAGAGTTTTTCCTTTAAAATGAGGCTAAATTCATCAAGTTCTAGGTGAAGTGATTTTTTGCTCAAACTATCTTAACTGCATTCAGACTAGCAGCGGTAACAAACCACGAGAAATTACCCGAAAGCATTCTAGTAAAGCAAAGCTTTGTACGGCTCAGAGGTGGGCATCATTGGAAAACAGAGATAAACACAATAGATGACTTCCATGATTTGTGGTGAATGCAGCTTCTGAAGACCAAGTGTACAAACGCAATAAACATTGAGGAAGTATGCGGGAGAGTTGAGGAGAACCACATGAAATGCCATAGCGACAGGATGAATCAGATGGACTGGGCTTAAAAATTCGTACGAAAACACTCTTGAGTCCTAAAGAATTCGTACGAAATATTTATACAGTATGGGGTAAAATTGACGTTACGGCTCCACGAGGGAAACCTAGGGACAGATACGTGGACTAAACCGAGGAGGAAGAATCTTTACCGGAGTTTTAGAGAATTAGTACTCATGAGAAGAAATGGAGGATTCTGAAGTGAACTATTTTCTAAATGAAAATCTCACGGTGATGAAACCGATGACCTAGAAAAGACTCACTCCTGAGACCCATGAACATTGCATCCTCTGATTGAATGAAATAATTAAGTCAGTAATTATAGTCCAATAAAGTAATGTCACTTTCTGTAGAATCCGTAAGTTCGCGAGAAATTGATAGACCTTTTGTTCGTCAGTGAAAATCTTCGGAACCAACGAGCCGTGACGAGAGCTCTGAAGGCGATAGCGGAAGAGAACTTTTATAAACGTTTTGGTCTATAGCTGACCCGCTGTATCAATTTCCATGCGTCATACTTTGAATCGAGTTTTAAGTGTATTTGCAAATATTTTCAGCAAAACAATTTTGATGAATCCAGTCACATTGCTTTTGGGACACACTTTTTACCAAAGTAGCTATATAATCTACAGCAAACTCCAACGTAATCGAAATTTAAGGCTGGAATATAATCGAAGTTGACTAAAAACTTGGATCGCGTGAATGAAAATAAACCTGCGTAAAAGCGTTGGTCGCAAACACCGCATAAGTCCTTACGGGAACGCAGTGGTAACTTCAAGAGATCAGGAAATTATCGTACGTCTAGCTAGTGAGCAGAATGGTAGATCACGAAAGTCAACTACCTACTGCGGATATTGTATTTGGCCTCGGCTACAAGACAAGTTCTTCTTTCGTCCATCTGAAGCACCAGGAGCCCGATTCTGATCTTCCACCAGTCAATGACTGGTGGAAAGTTTCACCATTCGTTCATTGAACGACTCTTGATCCGTTCAATGAACGACTCAATGACCCCCTCTAGAGAGCCGAACGTCACAAACTTATGCCGATTTCCAACTTACCTCGAAAACGCGAACAAAACAATGTCTACCTCCCGCACGCTTACTTCCGTCGGAATGTTTCCACCACGACACTAGCGTTACTCCACCAAGTGGATGACGGGTGGAAGGGAAGTTTGACTTTCCACCAGTCATTGAACGATGAACGATTTAGTGAACGATTCTATGGTGGAAGGTGGAACATGATGACGTAGTGTCGGAAAGTTATGATGTTTTGGAGGAAACTAATGACGTTTTGGTGGAAAAGTTGAACATCAGGAAAGCATCAGAATCAGGCCCCAGTTCTTGTCTTGAGTTTAATTGATAACTGCATGCTTTGATAAAAGTTAACTTCGATTGAGTCCCAACTTTAGTTTGGTCGCTCTTTCATTTCGATGGTTATTATTATTTCTGGTAACATTTAAATGTGTTTACTTCCAGTTGCTTATTGGCTAATGGCACTCACCTCCGATGAGCAGGTAGCAGAGTCCGTTGAGGAGAACGCCAACCGCACCGACGCAGAGCACTGGAATTGGGTGGTGCATCTCGTCCTGGAGACAGCCAAACTTATCATGCAATCCAACATCACAAAACTCACATATTAACCACTGGCCGGCGTCATTTCGATGCAAATACATCAATTCATACAACCAACACTCACATTTTCATTCACCAACACTGACGGATTCAGAGTTTTATTAGTTTGTGAAAGTTATACAATTTAGAAGGATAACGGGGTGAGTTCAGATTCCCTCTTCCAGCGCTCTGAAGTGCTAACACATCAGATAGACGTTTCGTTTCTGATTTTTTAAAAACATTACTTGTTAGCGATCGTATGGGTTGGATAGGTACCGCAGCCTGGCTCCTTTTTTTACGGCAAAAAGGTTCAGGAGCTGATTTTAATATGGGATTCGTAAAAAACGACATTGACTAAACACTCGTATCAAGAAGTTCTGTTCAATATTCACATTGATATTTTCAGGCCTCTTATTGGATGAAATAGTAAAGTACATTCTCAACTTCCTGCACATTGACTGGCGGAATCATCGTAATGCACATGTAACTCTTTAAGAGTTTATTTAAGGACATTGGTGAAGCTTCGTATGCAGATTGGTGGTCAGTCTTCATGCATTCCGTTTAAGAAAAGAATACAAAACCACCACAAATTACAGAGACGAACGAATGTTACAATTCGTTAGGGTAGCAGTGAATGTGAAACATACCCGCAAAAATGTAATTTCTTCAGTCCATCGAATTCGTAAATACTGTCGACATCGGGACTTACCCCAGAAGTTCTTGGTGTGATTCATGTGATGATTGTATTCACCTAATATTCACAAAATGAATAAAGTATCTAAAGGCGCATTGACGTGAAAATTGGAACAGTTTCAAAATACTGTCTTGAAAATCATTGAAAAGAAAACTAAATTATGTGCACAAGATGTAAATGAACAATAGGCCACCGTGAGACTTAGGTAAAGAACTGGAACTATGAAGGACATTGTTATTTGAGAAGTAGGATCACCAATAATTGAATAAGCATGAAAGATATGACAAGAGGAATAGTCCATACCATGAAGGCATTTTATCAGAAAATGGGTCTACTTACTTCTGGCAACACAAGGTTGGGAGCAAGAGATTGATTCATTGACATGAAGCAGCTCATCATGAAGCATGTTCGTACGTGGCAGAAAAGCTGAGACAATGACAGCATCAGTACAAAGGTGAATGAAAGCAATGGAAATAGGATGTCATGGAAGTATGTTTCAGGTCAAATGGATGGAGAGAATAACCAATGAATGAATCTCACGAAGAGCTTAAGGGAAGAGATGATAGATGATAACTCTACCAGGAAGAAGAGGCAAACTTATTGGACACAAATCGAAACTTAAAAGCCTCCTGAAAACATTATTAAAAGGAAAAATGAATGGCTAGAAGAACCGAGGAAAATCAAAGATGAAATACATTAAACACACTACGAGAAGCGTTTGCGATAAGCTGAACCGAAAATGGAGTTAACTGAAGCAGTAAATCAATCTTCGGACTGGTGATTACCGATTAACTCAGCAATTGACGCCTTCCGCGTTACAATCTGGACGTTAAGCAAAGCTCTTCAATGCCCTTTAAGCGGCAATCGGGAAAATATACACAGCAGTTGGGGGCACATCAAGTGACGATCGGAGCGATGTCAAAGCGCTTCGACGTGCTTTAATCATCATCAAGCAGGTACGATTAGCAAAGCGCTTCGACTCGCTTGAAGCGAGATTTAGATCAGCGAGGAAAAAGCGTTTCCAATGTATGTACATAAGACGAGAATCGGAACTCACCCATCGTGGTCTCACATGTTAATCACAGAGAAAGTTTGCCAATTTGAAACATATTAGTCACATGGGAAGTTAACTTAAGTTTTCACGGTTAGTTGCACAAAGTGTGAGCGTGATTTGTTGATGATGATGGTCATGAATCAGCCATGGGTCAGTGGTTAGAAGAAATAAGCACACATATATTGAGAATGTTTAGGATAAGCTGGGTGGGGATGAGGGATATCCAGTGTCATGTAACTCACCGAGTGTCCGATGTGGAAGAGCGTCTGCAGCGCCTCGACGACCAAGGAGAAGCACAGGGAAGCCAGGAAGACGGTGCCGCTCATGAGGACCAAGACGTCAATCCGAGCCCAGCCGAAAGTGTTTCGAAGGCGTCTCTCAGACACGAGGCGTCGGCTCTGCGACGGCAGCGCCTCTTTCGAACCCTGCATGAATGAACGAGACACGAATGGATGGATGGCTGAAATGATGCTATTTCTTTATTATTAACTTATGCATACTTTATTGAGAGCTGGTCAATGTTCTTTTTTAAATCTCAACTCAATCTCAATATAACAAGAAAATGTTCTCACCTTAAGCGCTGATGATGTTAATACTAAAGAGCGAAACGTTGGAAAAATTGAGAAAAATTGGAAGTTGAGATTATTTTTTAAAACATTGACTAACTCTCAATAAAATACGCATACATTAATTAAAGTGTTCAATGACCAACTTAACAAAGTTTATAATTTAACGTTTAACGGACCAGCGTACATTTAAATGTACGCCGGGATGTGGGGTCCTACGGCCGTGCGTACAATATATTGTACGTTGTATTTGGTATTTATACCCATAGATTTTCTACTGAGTGTTCAAATTTATATCCGGCCGGAAGCGTCCGAAGCGGGAATTTTAATCAGTAGGATAAAGGTCAGAAAACCTTTTGAAGTAATTATAGGCGGCCCATACTTTGTGGAATTCCATTGCAGGAAAAAGAATAAATGCTTTGCACAATTCCACAGAAGAAATTTTATTTATCGAGTCGACATGTTTCACTGCACTGCAGAATAATCAGTCCTCGTCAGTGACGAGGACTGATTCGAGGACAGTGCAGTGAAACATGTCGACTCGATAAATAAAATGTCTACAATGGAATTGTGCGAAGCATTTATTCTTTTTCCCATGCAATATTTTCACTGGGGGAAGAAAGGTCATTGGAAGTAATAGATCGTACATCAGAGAGGATGAAATTCGTCATGAATAAATCATTTTACTTGACCGGGTTTCGAACCCGGATCTCTCAATTGGCGGTCAGATTTGTTAGTTACACCACCTAGCTATCTTAATTCAAGGCAAATTTCAGCGGGGGTTGATGCGAACAGTATGTTTCAGCCTCTCTGGGGAGTTATTTTGTAATTTCACTTTAGTGAGAATACATCATAAAACACGGAAAATTACGTCATTTTTCATAGTTCCACTCCGCCACCCAGCAGGCGTGGCCATCTTCGGCTCTCAAGTGGTGATCTGCAGGCGTTTTATTTTACTCAACCGCTCTTTCGACTCTTGATCCCTTTCTTTCGACTCTTGATCCGTATCTTTCGACCCATGATCCGTTTCATTTGGCTCCGCATTTCATTAGTTCCACCTCACCTGTCGTTAGGAACGTGAAATGGAGCCACCATCGGACCTTGGCCGATCGTGAGCCGGTCATTTAGAGAGCGAAACGGATCTTCCGCCTTCCCGCAAAGAGTCATTAAAAAGGTGAGATTACAAAATATATATTCTCTGGTGTATATCTTTGCACATCATTAGTGCAATCGCAATGATTGCAAAAATTCTCAATAGTTCGTTGTTCTAAAGCAACAATGTTGTGTTTATTCTCCGCTACTATGGCATATCATGCACATAAATATACATATATGTATGTGTGTGCTTATTATGATATGTGTTAAAACTTATATTTTTGTGTTATTAATATTGAATATTTTACATTTTTTATCTAAATATGTACTACTTGTTAGCCTAGCAATAATCTCCATAATGCCATATTTTTGTCAAAATGTCATTTATTAAGAGTAGAACATTTCCTGTATTTTCTTTTTTGCTCAAATAAGTTTTACCTAGAGCATAATAAATATTCATTCAAATATTCATTCAAATATTCATTCATATGTTATCCTTCTTTCCTCAGCAACAGTTTCGACGAACTATTCTGCCGGCTTCGTCAGGCTCTTTATGGAACAACAGTAGTAAATAAATAAAAAAACCTTGGCTTATATTATGTTAGAGAATTACGGAATGCTTTGTAAAAGTCTTTTCCACGCATAAGGGAGTTTATAACCATTCTGTCTGTTTAAGTTGTTTGGTGTTTCATCTATTTTAATGGATTTCCCGATGGCTTGTGGATATTAGCTCCTTTCTTTTCATAATACTTTCGCTGTCTTGATGTAAATAGTGTGAACTTCTTCTAATAGTGTGTGCTCAGCCACGGCAGAGTGATACCAATCTTTCTTTACTAAAGGCATGAGCCTGCCCTCAGTATGCATCTTGCCAACAAATGGGATTTCCGTCTATTTGTCTGGCCAACAAATGATTTTTCGTAACTGCAGAAAATTTAGAATAGAATAGAAATGTTTTATTGTTCTAGGACTTCAACATCCACTAAGAACAAACAAAAATACATTAATGTTTGAGCTGAAAACATAACAATGTAGATCCATTTGAAAGTCGGTTACATATTAATCAAATGTAGTGAAACAGCAAATTCTATAAATTATAGCATAAATTTTAACCCATCCTGGTTAAAAAGATGCCGAAAAATATTTTTTTAAAGCAAATATTGAATCGGATTCTTTAAAATCTCAACGGGAACACTATTTCGCAACCTGGATCCAGCAACTCTCTGAATTTGATTAAAAAACAAATGAGGAACTGTGTTGGCCATTGTGGGAGAGAAAACGAGGCAGATGAGGGAAATAGATAATAGGCAACATAAGTGGATGGAGGATTTATTGATAGGAAATAATATGGTGATGACAAAATGTATTCACATTTTTATTGATTTAGTTCTCATAAATTTGCTTTTAGAAAAAATTGTCTTTCCCATATGGGACATACATATCTTCCTAGGAATACAAAATCATATAGCCTCCAAGACTTAAGGAAAGAAAGGGGGCCTGAGCTCACTACATTGTTCCGTAAAGAAAACTTATACAACTCTACTCAAATAAAAAGCAAGTAATGTAAAACTCGTTCATTCATTAATACAACGACATTACTTAAGGGTAAGTGTGGTAGGGAGGGAAAGAGATATGGTACAAGGAAGTGTAAGATATGGCAGGAGAGGAAAGGATGCTGATGGGCTAAGTGGAGGCAGTTAAATAGGCACGAGGACAAACTGGAAGAATGGAGAATACTGAGTAAGCATGGGAGAGGAATTGGCATTTTGGACGATATGATAAAAACTACTATGTTTAAAATACATTAACCCTTAGGCTGAGGGAAACGTACATGTACGTGTGCACGGGCGACTGCGGGAAAAACGTTCTTGTACGTTTGACCCTCTCTGTCTACCTGCTCCCTCAGTCCTTTCACATTTTTATGGCCCGAACTCTTTCTTTCCAGCGGTGGACATTTGAGAATCCACCCTTTTTACCCAAACCACTCCTTTCCCACGCTCTTTAGGGATCGCATATACCACCGCAATGAGGCACGACCCCTTCTTCCGATTGCTCGCTCAATGGGCTATGGTTGTCTCAAAAGTTAGTTGTCTTATGCTCGCGCCCGGCTCAATTATCAACGGATTTCTTTGTTGTTTGGTATCAAACTAAACAGGAAATTACTAGAAAAAATTGTCATATTTGTTTTTAACAATTACGCCTATAAACAAATTTTCAAAATGTGTTCAAAGTCCCACTGATCCCTCAACAAGTTCCGGTTCCCACCCCCTGGGATCCCGAGAAAAGGGTCGGGAGGGGATTACATGGGTCATATAACTTCCCGGCCTCGCACAGTGGGGCAGAATCCCAAAAAGCTGGCCAAAAGTCGAAAAAAAAAGTTTTTATTCAGGGAATTTTAAGTATGCAGTTGGGTAGACTGATGTACAATGTATCCAATTTCATCGTTAGAAAAGATCTGAAGCTTGAATCTGACTACTTGCATAATTTGAAAAGTGACCTTTGAAGGAGCAACTTCGGCGCGACACAAAATAAGTGAAATACCAGTTATTTCAAACACGTGTAAAAGTGTTCAGGTTAATGCAAATTTAACAATTCAAAATGGACGAAGATCGTGATGGTGAGTGCAATGTTTACATGTGTAACAAGAATGTCATAAAAAATTTTAAAATTACTTATTTTAAAAAAATTGATCAGACCAAATTGACCAATTAATTTTTATATATTTTTTTTAATTCGAAAAAAAAGTTATAAATTCCACGGAGTTCTGCAACGAAATTTATTTAAATCTCATTCTCTGCTATTTATATATAATATATTAAAAAACCAGCTGCCAAAAAGTGCCAATCTGCATTTTGTGCAGGTTATTGCACAACAGGTTCAAAGTTGCTTTTTTAACACCTTTAGATAACGCTAAGCTTTCATATATTTTACATTTTTAAAAAATATTTTTTATTAAGTTTTTGATTATTACTGTTTATTAAATTATAAGTGAATTATAAATATAATTTATTTGATATGGTACGACTTTTTATTATTATTTTTTCGGAATGTATGTAGGCTTTTACAAATTTTATTTTTTACTGCAGAATCTGATGGCCTAGCCATGGGGAGCAATGATAAAGTTGGCTTAACTCGAAAGAAAATGTTTGTTTTAGTTTGAGGCCACTTGAATAAAAACATGAACGCATCTTGCAAAAAAATTGAAAAATCAATGCCTAGTCCACTGAAATTCCGTTCCACACTATAAGAAAACGAGAAACCCGTTATACAAAAATTGATGTCCTATTTCAGCATTAAGTGGCAGGAAGTTAAAAGGACCGAGGACTCCTTTTTCAATAAGTTTGGTGAATGGCTAAGCGTATTTGTTTATTTGCAAGACACTGAAACTTGAGAATAAACACCAAAAAACAAGATCTGGTCGCCCTTCTGCTGACTTCGATGTTGCAAGTGAAAGAACAAAGCGAAATAAATTATGAAAATTTGCGTATGCAATCAAGTGTAGAATTGAGTTATGCTACTCAAATGAGTCTTCGAGCAAATTAGGCAATTGGACGCTGCAAAATTGTTAAAGATGTAACAACGGGCAGTCCATCAACCTCGAAAGCGTACAGAAGGTCATCGTCATTTGTTAGAGAAAATGTGCTTTCAGGCGGTTCTACTCTTTCACTTTTTATAGAGAATCGTATCGCTACAGCTAGTATATGTTGACGACAGTAATAAAGAAATTTTGTTGTGGAAAATCCGAGACCCTCGTCACCCAGAATTTGTATGCCTATACGAATCCAGTTTTTAGACGAAAATACGGAAGCCACTGTCGACGAAATAGATTACATAAAAGAACAAGATAGTAAACCTTTTCAAACTGGAAGGAATCACAAAGAAATATTTTTAACATGCAAACTTGCATTAAAAATGATAGATGGAAAAGTTTGCAATGTCATCACGAGTAATTTGTCAACTCAACGTCGCTATCTATGCAAGGCAACATCAAAACAATTTAATGATCTTGATGAGATTCTTAAATTGAAAATCAATGAAGAAAACTCGGGATTCGGGATGTCCACCTTACATGCGTGGATAAGATGTTTTGAGTACTGTTTGCATGCAGCATACAAGATTCCAATAATGAAGTAAGATCGAAGTTTGGAAGAAAATAAAGACGGATACTGCAAATGAGTTAATACAATCAGAATTTTGTAAGCAGTTAGGACTTCTCGTTGACAAACCAAAACCTGTAGTCAGTAACACAAATTATGGCAATACGAATCGTCGATTTTTCGAAAGCGCAACTACTTTTGCTGCTATAACAGGCGTGATTAAGGATTTAATCAATCGATCCCGTGTGTTATTGCAAAGTTTTTCGTGTGGCCACGAGATTCATTTAATCAATTTTCCGGAATACTCCTTACGAACAGCTCGCCTATTTGTAGAATTGTATCCGTGGTTCTACATGTCAACTTCAGTCCACAAAATCCACATTCAACGCAAAGGAATAGTAGCTTCTACATCTTCGCCAATTGGGCAAATGTCAGAAGATGCACAAAAATCCTGCAACAAACTAATCAAAAAGTATCTACAAAACTTCTGGCGGAAGAGCAACAGAGTTAAAATGACGGAAGATGTCCTTTTAAAAGACTACAAATCTCAGCAGATCCGCTTATTTCGAGCTTACGTAAATTGCCACCGAAGACATTGAAATCGTTGTCTCCTGATGCTATACAACTTTTACTACCACCTAAAGGTGCAAACCTCTCTGAGGAATCCAAAGACTACGACACAGATGATTCGGAACTTAATTAGTTTGCTTTGCTTCATTATAAACGATTTCATGTACTCCGATGTTTTACCGTTGAATTAAATAGAATTGTTTAATTTTTAATAATAAGTCTGCTTCATCTAATTTTTACTTCCTAATCTTGTAGATCAATTTTTATCTGCATTCTGTATTCTTCGTTTTTTGTGTAGCCCTCTACATTAGATCCATTAGTTTGGTTATTTGAATTTTTTGTTAATATTAAACACGTAATCAGGGAGCCCCAAAACCCTTCACTCACAATCAGTGTTTTATGAAAATTGAAACGATTTCAGACATTTTTTTAATTTTGCATGCAATTTTAACGTTCAAATCGTAATTAGTGAGCCAAAATACCCCTATATACAAAGTATAATGTATATTGAAACATTTTTAAAGCCTCATATTTTGATTTTTAATCCGCCATATTGGATCCGCCATATTAGATCCGCCATTTTGTTTTTTGCAAGTTTGACGTTAGAATCGTAATCAGCGTGCCTATAAACACCATCATACAAAATTTCACTAAAATTGGGTAACGTTATCATATTTCGGCCAGCTTTTTGGGATTTCGCCCCACTGTGCCTCGGCCGGTGGGAAGGAGGGACAGGCTCCGTCCGAATAGATATTTCCCGCATAGGGTGGACGACATGCGCTCTAGCTGCAGTAGCTTCAGGGTTAAGTAGTGGAAACTAGTAGTGGCGGCACATAAAGATCACAACAGTTCCGTAAAACATCCTGTTGCTGGACAATTGCTTGATGCACACCAAAAACAGTCGAATAATCTGCGCTGTTACAATATGAATGGTAGTTCTGTATTCTATCTAATAAGAAATCTTTCACTTTAATAAGGTAACAATTTAATTTTGATTCATGAAAGATACTTCACAGTTCTAGTTCTATCTGCAACGACGTGTGTTGGCTGAACAAACAAGCAACCGCCTGCAACAGATTCAAATCCAACAAATTGTAGCTTATAACCGCAACGCAGCCACACAATAGAAGAAGAATCAGCCAGCTTCAGCAATCAGTTGCCGCTGCGTAGCACAGAACGCAGCTGTGGCACGATCACGAAGCTAGGCAGTTGTTTGCAGCAGTTATTTGAAACAGTTGCCTGACCGAAACAGTTGCGGCTGCAGCCGTTTCGCTCAGGCAACACTCCACCACTATAAACTAGATATTTTTATGAAAGTAGAGTTGAGGCAAACCTACCATGCTCGGGAGAAATAACAGGCAAAAATGTCCGCGGACACATTCATTCTGTGGAATACCTATGATGATTAAACGGTTCATAATTCAAATCTTAGATTTTATTTATCTATTTATTTATTTAAGTTTGCCACAAAAACAGCCACTAGGCCTATTAAATTGTGATTATTAAAATAAATAAAGTACATTATACATATCAAAAGGTGGAGGTAACAAAAAAACATTCAGATGGCAATTCATGTGATGAATCTAGTAGCAAGTGGTAGCATTTTAATGAGGAGTTAAAGATGTTGTTTCTTGATAAGGGTCAAGAGAAGAACACTGGTTGGAGAGGGAGTTAAAAAGGGTTTGGGATTCGGTGGAAAAGGGACTTTTTTGGAAACGGATAGGCGGAACTGGGGTGTGTGAAGAAGACTCTTGCTTCGATTGGAACAAGATGGAACACGTAGTGAGAAGGGTGTAAGAAGTTCAGGGGATCGGGAGGAATCATTTAAGATACAGTAAAAGGGCGACTTCTGTCTGCGGAGAGTGGGATGCAAAAGACCAAGGAGATGCCAGTATTTTATCACGCGAGCAAGGAGTGAGAGAGGGAACGCGGTGACGGAAAATGTCTAAAAAGAAATTCAGGGGTCGATGGAACAATTTTAGCGCAGTAGGGCTGGCAGTAGACCATGTGGGCGAACAGTATTCCAGAATGGGAAGGACACATCCAAGGAACCCTGCTCTCAAGGCAAAGAGATCTGTAATTTGGGGTAGACGGTAGAGTATACCAATAATGGACCATAGCCTTGGCTGGCTTGGCGTTTAGCGTGTTCAAGAAACAGTATAATTTCTCATCAAAAGTAACACTTTAGTCTGTATGCGAAGCGACAGAATAAAATTGCTGGTTGGCGAATTATTTTTGCTGATATGGAAGAATTTACTCGTAAATTCTATTTAGAAGTCCAGACATCTATGGATTGCAAGGTGGATTGGATAGCAACAAAGTCAGTTGAGCCATTGATTCTTTTGAATATCTTACAGTCGTCTTCATAAAGAAGAATGCTGCATCTCGAGGCAATGACATCCTCAGAGACATCAACCAGTCCAGTACCAATCACCTGTGTGTATGTATGTGTGTTCGAGTACTGACCTTCAAGTTGCAATCTGCCCCAATGCATCCGCCAACCACTCCCTGGGGGCCCCCAGTCCTCCGCCCCCAGCTCCTTCCCTCTGCCCCCGGTCCCTCCTCCTCCCCCTCGCCGCCCTCGCCCCACCTCGCCCCTCTTCCGCCCCCTTTGAGCCCATCATCCTCCTCGCCTCCGTACTGCGGAGAAGGAAAAGTACTTTGTTAGGGTAATTTGAGCGAAGAATCATTTCACCTACAATTTTATGAATTTGACCTGATTTTAAAGAAAAAACTCTCACCTTTCCAATGATATCAAAACATTAACCCCTGGGAAAACTACGTTTAGAGCAATTTGTCAGAAAATAAAAGCTGTTTTCACTCTTCTTACAGACGCTGAGATTATAATATGAAATACGAATATGGTCTCCATTATGACTAGGGAAATATTTCTCTCAAACTACCAAGAAGTACCGGAGGGGTCATTTTGAACCCTTATCAATTTTAACAATTCATCATTTCTGATTGGTTCATCCCAGTACTTTCATATTTCTTGGATTTTATTTATTATAGCAGGAAAACATAATGTGAAAATAAGAATCTCATATAGCAACCATAGTTTCTAATGTACATTACCTTCTACCCATTAGTGCCATTTAACCACAGGCTATTTATTCCCTGTTTTATTTGAATTTTGTCATTTTATAATAGAGTTTTACCGTCTTTTGTTAAAATATTTTTAAAAATAGCTTTTTAGGTTTTTTATAAACGATGGTAATCGTTTATAAGTACTCAAAATACGAATTTATATACACGCACGCATAGTTATAATACAACCCTTACAATAGACCTGATTCAACTTTAATGGTATACGCGTAGTTTTTACTTTAAATAGATACGCATATATAGACCAATAGCCTTTTATTTTCTCAGGACTATCTATCTAGGACCTATATCTCTTAAAATAAGATAAGAAATTACCTAGTTTTTTTCTCTGTAACGAAACTTAAGCCTCTAGAAGCAATTACTTTCTTTCGGAACTGAAACTGCATGAACTGAAACTATAGGAGGCAGTAAATGTAATTCAGAGTTACGTTTCCTAACAAATTAACTGTTGGAAATCATTTCATGTACCTACGAGTAATACCTGGATACATGAGGTCACGATCGACGGGTTAAAGCGTGAATTGAAACAAACCTTGACCGTTGCTATGCAGCCGACCAGAGCAATGAGATTGCACAGCATGTGATAGGCGTCGACCAGCAGGGTCAGGGCGTGGGTCACGTGGCTGACGACCAGCTCGGTCAGGAAGAAGAGCGCTGTCAGGGCCAGAACCACGTACAGCTGCACGGGCCGCATGCGGCGGAATATCTCTTTGACGGCCATCGCGTCACGGGAAAACCGGATCAAATAAAGGCCTGGGAAAAGAATAAAAAGGAAATAAACAACCATTAACGCTAGAATGCCGAAGGGGTCATATTTTACCCCTTTTGCTTTTTCAACGTAGCTGTTTCCCCCAATTTTTTTTAAACGTATTTTTTATTTGCGACTTTTATTCCCTTCAGTCAATGAGTATTCCTTTTGTGTGAAATTCACAGTGAAAAAATCATTCGCCTGGGGGCTTGCGTTTGAATCTCTCGTAATTATTCCGAGCACGTAACCAAGGAGTCACGTGGTACAATCACGAAGGGTTACAGGTTTTGATGCATTTGTACCGCTCGTAAAAATCTCACGCAGTCTTCCCAATCGTATTTTTTCACCGAAATTCTGTTGATGGAATATAATAACCTGACACGATGAACAAAATATCACTCGCTTAACATATCCGTCCGAGTGGTTAAAACACGCCAAAATCTCGAACCATTTGTTATTGTGCCACGTGACTCCTTAGTTACGTGCTCGGAATAATTTCGAGCGATTCAAACACAATCCCCCTGGACTGGGATTCGAACCCAGACCCCCCTATCTCGCGCCGAGTGCTCTACCAGTTAAGCAACCCAGGCGTCATCTCTCACTGTGAATTATATGGAAGCTTTAAGGAGCGAGATGTCTCCCAGTCCGGGATCGAGCGAGAGAATCCAGGGGTTGTGTTTGAATCGCTCGTAATTATTCCGAGCACGTAACCAAGGAGTCACGTGGTACACTCACGAAGGGTTCGAGATTTTGATGCATTTGTACCGCTCGTAAAAATCTCAAGCAGTCTTCCCAATCGTATTTTTTCACCGAAATTCTGTTGATGGAATATAATAACCTGACACGATAAACAAAATATCACTCGCTTAACATATCCGTCCGAGTGGTTAAAACACGCCAAAATCTCGAACCATTTGTTATTGTGCCACGTGACTCCTTAGTTACGTGCTCGGAATAATTTCGAGCGATTCAAACACAATCCCCCTGGACTGGGATTCGAACCCAGACCCCCCTATCTCGCGCCGAGTGCTCTACCAGTTAAGCAACCCAGGCGTCATCTCTCACTGTGAATTATATGGAAGCTTTAAGGAGCGAGATGTCTCCCAGTCCGGGATCGAGCGAGAGAATCCGGGGGTTGTGTTTGAATCGCTCGTAATTATTCCGAGCACGTAACCAAGGAGTCACGTGGTACACTCACGAAGGGTTCGAGATTTTGATGCATTTGTACCGCTCGTAAAAATCTCAAGCAGTCTTCCCAATCGTATTTTTTCACCGAAATTCTGTTGATGGAATATAATAACCTGACACGATAAACAAAATATCACTCGCTTAACATATCCGTCCGAGTGGTTAAAACACGCCAAAATCTCGAACCATTTGTTATTGTGCCACGTGACTCCTTAGTTACGTGCTCGGAATAATTTCGAGCGATTCAAACACAATCCCCCTGGACTGGGATTCGAACCCAGACCCCCCTATCTCGCGCCGAGTGCTCTACCAGTTAAGCAACCCAGGCGTCATCTCTCACTGTGAATTATATGGAAGCTTTAAGGAGCGAGATGTCTCCCAGTCCGGGATCGAGCGAGAGAATCCGGGGGTTGTGTTTGAATCGCTCGTAATTATTCCGAGCACGTAACCAAGGAGTCACGTGGTACACTCACGAAGGGTTCGAGATTTTGATGCATTTGTACCGCTCGTAAAAATCTCAAGCAGTCTTCCCAATCGTATTTTTTCACCGAAACTCTGTTGATGGAATATAATAACCTGAATAGACACGATAAACGACATATCACTCGCTTAAGATATCCGTCCGAGTGGTTAAAACACGCCAAAATCTCGAACCATTTGTTATTGTGCCACATGACTCCTTAGTTACGTGCTCGGAATAATTACGAGCGATTCAAACACAACCCCCCAGGCGAATGATTTTTTCACTGTGAATTTCACAAAATTGTGTGTCCACTAGCGGGTGCCTCCGTTAAAGTTACTGCGCGGCCACTTCATCAGTTCTTTGAATATGTCAAAGTAAACACCTTTGTGTTTAAAGTTTGGCTTTACCTCATGGACAGTAGCGCTTAGCGTTCGCACACGGGTACTATGGCATTGTATGCACGGTACCTGTGAAGACATCTCGCTCCTTAAAACCTCCATAAAATTCACATTGATAGATGACGCCTGGGTAGCATAACTGGTTAGAGCACTCGACCCGAAATCTTGTTCTTGAAAATGAAAGTTACTGCGCGGCCAGTTCCGCAGTTCTTCGAAAATGAGTATTCCCTCAAAAAATAGTACCGTCCGAATACTACACATTAGGTCCTTGCTGAGGGTTGAGCTCGATAAACACTTTCACTTTGCGTGAATTTCTCGAGCGAGAGAAAGAACAACGTACAGTTGTTCGTGTGAGAATACTGCTGTTTGGAGTTGAAGACCAACGCGGTGAAACCACTGACCCTGCGACTTGTTGATTGCAATCGCATATATGCCGAAATCAATGGAAATTGTCGTCGTCGCAAGATGAAAGGGAACATTGTCTCAGTCGTAAAAAATAAAAAAATGATTGTCGCTTATATGAAATTACTTGAAAGCTGTTGAATAACCTTCTAGCCATCCCACCGACCCAATCCTTTAACAGAAGAAAAAACTTGGCTCCATATGTAAGGTGGTTGCAAAATATTAAGACTAGAGTATCCCAAGCCAAGAAGTGACTCTCATCAGAGCTTTGCACGAAAATATTTTACAAAAGCTCGCTATTAAGGAGACATGTTATAAAAAAATATCTCCAGAGGATGCTTTAATATGAAAGTGAAGGTTGGATGAAAACCGTTACAGAATAAAGAAGACTTGGAGGCGATGGAATAGCGATGTTGTGGAAGATTGATGAGATCGATATCGGACCTTGGTCGCCCTTAGCATTACTGTGGTAATTTAAACGACACGTTTTTAGCTTGGAATCTGGATACTACGGTGGCTCTATTTCTTAGGGTCCTGATTCGATTCCCGATGGGCGGTGAAGAATTTTTTTAAATAAAATAGAGTGCTGTTTGGAGTGTTCCTACTCGATTGCTGTTTGGAGAAAACTTCTAAATTTACTTCTTCTCGTGGAGTGGACATTAAACTTTGCACCCATTAGTGACTTTCGTTACGAGTAGGTTTTAGCCGGCCATGGTTTTCCCTCCACCCTTATCATTTCTACCTGACCCTTTCCCTATTAACCTACCCACCTATTCTCAATGGGTCAAATGATTTCAGGAGTCAGTTGGGTTCCTTAACAACACACAACCAAAAAAGGTGTAGTCTTTAATATTTAAGAACCTCAGGTGGAAATGATTTTCTTTTTCAAGGTTTACGTTCGTTCCATAAGCACGAAGTCGAATAGGGTTTGTGTGGTGGCTGAAGAGAATTAACTTCCAATACCGATGGCCCGGGGTTGAATACCGATCATGGCAGAGCTAAAAAGGATCTTCAACCTTTCAAGTACTAGCAGCCGAGAAAGAAGAGGAACACTAAAAAACGGTCACCATAGCCGGTCTATTTAATTTCTTCACAATCTTGGGGAAGATTGTAATAGTATAAAAGAAAAGTTTCAATAAAATCTTCTCCCGACCCACGACAAAACTCAAGAGACGAAGTTGAGTGGGCAAAAAGGACTCATGACTCCTGGAGTTTATCGAATTCCGTGCGATTGTGGTCAATTATACATAAGAGAGACTAGTAGACGATGAACTCAGAGGAAATACGATCCCATCTAGGATACTATGAAGAAAGTACTTCTAGAGTAATTCTCTGTCCATCGAATAAGGCACTCAAACTTGGAGCTTTACCTAATGCCAATTTTTATTTAATGGAGTGGGCTATGGCCAACGCCAAGTTTTTTCTCCACCTTTTCTAAATTTAAACACTCCTTATTGGTTATCCTTTTTTTCTTTTACACAAAAGCAGTTTCTAATCCAGAACGCTTTCTTGACTTTAACTATTCCTCGCTTGATGTCCCTGAACTTCTTCCATGATGCGTCGTGAGGCAGTTGAAGGATTCCACTTGATCTAGCACCTCTCCTTGTTTCATAATGTCTGCCTTCATCTTCTCTCTTCCACAAACTAGGGTTTCCCTTCTATTATAGTTGATTCTTATGTTGTAGCCATGCAGTCTTCGATAAATTGTAATCAAGGATGCTTGCGGGTCTCCTGGCTTCTTCTCATCGACTGCAATGACATTGGTGAAATGAAGCATGTTTATTTCTTCTCTATTCACATTTATTCCTCGGATTTGGCGTTTTTTTACCACTTTCTTGGGCATCTTTTAATGCTTCTTCCAGGCACATGTAGAAAAATGTCGGTGAAAGGCGGCATCCTTATCAAATCCTGCAAAAGCTGCGCGATTCGTCAAAAACTGCTACTGGCGTACAGACAGCGCTACACAAATGTTAAACGAATTAGGCTGGGAGCCGCTAGAGACTCGGAGGCTGCGCGCTAGGCTTATATTACTTGAACAATTGATAATAGATATCTTTCAGAGCGACACGGAGAACATCATATCAGAACCCCACTATATTTCCAGGTCCGACAGAAACGATAAATTAAGAGAGATATTTTGCCGAACGGATAGGTATGGGAATTCGTTTTTCCCCCGAACAATAAGGGACTTTAATAAATGCTAGGCGTAATTTCATTAGAGCGTTTCCTTTTTATATGTTAACGGCTGGTGTCCTAACACCCCCCTCCATACGCCTATTGAGGCGGCTTGCGGGGTAGTATGTAGATGTAGATGAATCCTTTGTTTAATTTAGATAATATGCTTCCTCCGTCCTTCGTCTCACTGAGGTGCGGTGAGGTGAGAAATGCGGTGAATATTTCAATCAGCAAGCAACTGCCATGGTAGGGGTGTCTGTTTCTACACCGGCATCACTCTTTTAAGAGACTGGTCTCTCCCACGTCCTCCCCCCAGCACTGAGCGGTCACTGTGACCCACTCGTCTGCCGTTTTGTGCTGGCCGTCCCTCCACTCATTTCCCTGGCCCATCGTCATCATCATATGCCGCCACCGATCGCTTCGGCCTTGGGAGGTCATAGAAGGGACTCACCGCCCTTTGAAAGAAGGACTGCCAATCGTACGAAGCACCGCACGCATTGCCAGGCCTCACAATGGCGAGTGAATAATAGATATTAACAGGTCGTATCTGGAAGTATATAACGTCTGAATGCGCGGATTTAATGCTCCCTTCAAAGAGCTGTCCGTGACTATGTAAAGTTAGCTTTAACAAATTTCCGTGGAACTCATAAAAGTAAAATTTTCCTCTAAAATATTATTTAATTCTTTGTTTTCATAAAAATGTGTGTTAAACAATATTCCGATCCGACTCAAGAGAATCATGGGTTCTATAACTATAATAGTAGGTGGCTGGCCTCCAACTCAGAGGGCCCGCGTTCGAATCTCAGCATTTACGATATTTTTTCGGTGGAGTCTCGATCCGTACTTGCGTACTTAGATGGAAAGAACTTCAATTGCAACACTCCGTCTATCTGATGGGACATAAAAGTGTAGAACTCATAAAGCCTTCCGTTAAGAGTAGGCTGATTCCTTCGTTTTCCCATTTATATCTTTCTAAACAACCTAATCACTTACCCTAAATTGCTTAAAAGATCTCAGTGCTTGGTCACCTCAGCAAATAAATATCGCCGATCAAAAAAAGTATTTTTTTATAGTATTTTTTCTTTCCAAAAAAATTAATCAATAGGTACCATAATTTACTCAAATAAAAAATCATCTTCACATACTCACAGTTCAATAAATACAAAAAATGTATCAAACACTAATTCAGACCAATATCGGGGAATGATTTATATAAATGGATTATCAGAGCAAATTACCAAGGTATTCAAAAAACAATTTATAAAATAGCACATAAAAACCATAAAACGTAGCATAAACTCGTATATTCAAAACTTAAGTCAGATACCCCTATACAGCTAAGAAGTAATATAATTTATTCTATTCCATGTAAAGACTGTAACAGTAGCTATATAGGCCAAACATCTCAATATTTAAAAAATAGGATCTCGCAACATAAAGCATCAATTAAGACTAAAGTTCAACTCTGTGCATTAGCAAATCATGCAATTACAAATAGTCACTCATTTAATTTCGAAGAAGCCAAAATTTTAGACTCAGAACCAAAATTATCAAAAAGATCATTCAAAGAAATGTACCATATATCCAGAAATAAAAAAAGTTGCAATAAAAGAACAGACATTAATTATCTAAGCAAAATTTATCATAATTTAATAAATGACACATAACTTTTCAACAAAGTAATATATCCAAGCAACCAAATTAAAATTGTAAATAAATAAAAACAGCACCAAACTTTAAAGGTAAAAATCTTGAATGTCTATGTATTTTTATATTTAATGTCTGTAAATTTACAATTATGTAACCAAAACAGAACTGTCAATCATTTATGATCATACATCATTGTTTATAGCCCAGAAGATGGATCCGAAACGTCGGCAAAAGTTTAAAAATAAAAAATTATTTGACCTATACTCATGAAATTTGCACCATATAAAGTATATTTTTTGAGCGCCTAAACCAGAAGTCCAAGGTCAAACTCAAGGGTTTTTGTTCGCGATTGACATTTGTCCTCCACAAGCAGGCCTAAACAAATGTTCTCAGCCTCATCGGGCCTCAGTTTTGAAATCGCGTCTCCTGCCACAGTCCAGCGTGTTCCAGTCTCTGCTTTCGTCATCCCTCCACTGATTTCTTCTGAGAACGTTCCCATATTACGTTTTCCAGTTGATCAAATGCACAGTCGTTCTGCTTACGAGTGCGTGTCGCCATTTGGATAAAAACCGCTCGGCTATGAAGCGTAAACTAGGACCTAAAGGCGACTATAGGATGCCACGGTCTATTGCACCGGTCGCTGTGACCATCCATCGCTATGGTCTAGGTGAAAACAATTCAAACGTCTTCCCAACGCCTCACAACAAAATTGTTTCAAACAAGACGCGGTCTCTAAAACGTTTGGCCGATTGTGCTCTCATAATTGGAATAAGGTGTAAGCGGAACGGAACATCAAGGCGTATGTGGCGGAAATATACCATAGAGATGAATAAATACTTACTAAAAAATTAAAACTAGGGAACGTGAGCTCTACGGCCTCTTAAAGTTACAAGGTATAAAATTCTCCAATGGCCGTAATAAATTGGCACCACTCGTCAAAAATACGCCACAATTGCTGTGTGCTCACTTGCAACGCAAGGTCTTACAACCTTGCGATGCAAGTGATTACTCCCTTCAGTTCGCTGAAGAGGGCCACCTTGTGGCCGAAATACGCGTATCCGACGCACACCCTCGTCTTTTCTTGTTTTTGTGCCGTTTCTTGACAACGCTCTGTTGAGCTAGATTATCCCAGAAGTTTGGCCCGTTTGAGTGTGTGAGTGAGTGAGTTCTTGAGTGCTTGTGAGTGTGTTTGTGTTCATAACCCAGGCATCCTTAGCGGGGTCCCATAAGCCCTAGTGAAGGATCCCTATTTGGGTTGAGTGTGTGGGTCTGTAGTTGTGTCACTGGCGAGGAAGCAACATTCCCGTAAACCACCATAGAGGGGTTTTATGGTCGAGATGTTGTGGTTGGTCACTGGCGTGGAATTGTCCCTTTTTCCCGCAAACCAACACAGCAATTGTGGCGTATTTTGACGAGTAGTGCCAATTTATTACGGCCATTGGAGAATTTTATACCTTGTAACTTAAAAATTACATAAAGAGCCAAAGAAAATCGTGGCACTCAAATGTCAATTGAGTGGAAAATTGCCGACTCCTTATTCGTCACAATTGGGTTCGGTATATTTTGCAGCCATCTTGTTCAGTAGTAAACGAACCGGAACAAAATATCTTCCGTCAATGATTCTATTCTAATGCGTCTCTTTAACTGGTGACTGAACTAGGAGTAATGACCATCACTTCAGCTAGTTTCAGACTACTTATTTATAGTACTACTCCACAAGTGTGGCTACTAGGACGTGTTGCAGGGGGGGTGAGAGAACGATCCATAGAAGAAATAAATAATAATTTGTTTAAAAAAATACGACGCATTTTTTCACGCATTAAATCACGCATATATTCAAGTGTACTAAAAAGTAAAACATTATGTTTTCATCACTCTCCTAACAAAAGGTAGGCGCTTGTGGAATAGATATTGATATAATTAAGGTGACCAATCCGTCCTCCTTTAGGGAGGACAGTCCTTCTTTTGTAAGTTCTGTCCTCCCTCGAAAAGTGTGTCCTCCTACATGTCCTCCTTTTCGATATTTGAAGGCTAATCTGTAAATCTCTGTATTTGAACGATGCCAAGCCGGTCCGTTACACGTGATGTGAAGTATATGTACTTTGGTATGACGATATTCGTCAAGGTTTGGTAGGTACAGTGCGGCGAGACACAATCAAAATGTTGAAATGAACAGGTTGAATGGGAAAATCAACATGTTGAAATTGATCAAAGATGGGTGGAAATATTCAGCCATTTCAAACATAACCATATTTCATGTGAACATTTATTTGTTATTGTTCAGTTTACACTGTGCTGCGCTGGAACTAATGCAGCATTTGAAAGAGTTTTTTTTCCAATTGCTAATGATTTTTCGGGCAAGTGAAAAATCGAAATTGAATGTTGATACTCAAGCTGTAGCTCTTGCCGTAAAATTCAATATGAAAGATAATTTTGTTTAGATATTTTCAATATATTGTTAGAAGGTAATACATTGATTAAAAACATTAATTCAATGGAAAAGTATTCATTTAAATAATAATTAATACCTATGTATGTTCGCATAATCACAATATAAACGGTCACAAATGTTTTTATTATGCATTTATCATATTATATGAAGAGTATTATTGTTGCAATGAATGAAATGTTTCTTTTATTCACGATATTTGTATTTTTTATTTGCGTCCTCCTTTTCATTGTAAAAAAATAATTTCTGTCCTCCTTTTCGTTGTAAAAAAGTTGGTCACCTTAATATAATTAACAGAGGTTGGAAGTTGATTAAGAAAAAGCGTAGGCGCTTTTGATTTTTCGAGTGATGAATAATTTTTTTTACTGTTAAGTACACTTAAATATATTAGCACAGTTTAAAAAAAAGTATTTTTTACATATTACTACTTTCTGATTCTTAGTATTTACATTAATTGTGCAACGGTTATTTGAAATTTAAATTAATAGCTCATTTCTTCTCACTATATATATCCTAACTTCTAATAGCGCCATCTATTGGCAAAATATTTTTTTCCATTTAAAATATGAACTATTAATTTTTTGTGAATTAACTTGGTAATTAGTGAATTTAATGACGGATTCATGTACTGTCATCGAGAATAAGCAAGTGTGTTCAAATTTCAACTCGATTGAACATTAGGAAGTGGGTTATATTTCGATTACAAGATTCCATCAAGACAAGCCAAGGAACAACTAACAAAGAGGTGAAGTTATAATAAGTGTGGTGATAAAAAGACTTAGTTTCTGTCAGACCTGTGCAGCAAAAACTTGCGTAAGTGGAATAATTTTGCTATCTCGGAAGTAAGATCAAGAGTGTTGGATGAATAAAGATAGATATTGTCACAAGATAAATAGATTTGTCACAAGGGGCCCGATTCTGATCTTGCACCAGTCAATGACAGGTGGAAAGTTCCACCATTCGTTCATTGAACGACTCTTGAACTGTTCAATGAACGGCTCGATGACCCCGTCTGGAGAGCCGAACGTCACAAACTTTTGCCGATTTCCAACTTACCTCGAAAACGCGAACAAAACAATGTCTACCTTCCGCACGCTTACTTCCGGCGAAAAGTTTCCACCACGACACTAGCGCTGCTCCACCAAGTGGATGACGGGTGGAAGGGAAGCTTGAATTTCCACCAGTCATTGAACGATGAACGATGTAGTGAACGATTCTATGGTGGAAGGTGGAACATGATGACGTAGTGTCGGAAAGTCATGATGTTTTGGTGGAAAAGTTGAACATCGGGAAAGCATCAGAATCAGGCCCAAGAAAATTAACCCAAGCAAATCAAGCATTTTACTCTTGAAAGAGTCTTGGCCAGCAACATAGGCTTCGAAGTAACGAATCACTATAAAATAATATTATTATTCAAGAAGGAAATTTAAAAAAATTTGTTAAGGAATGGTTATTCGAGAGCAAGGAGGTAGAATATTTGTTTATAAGAAATGAGTAAAGGTCTTTTGCTTAGATAGAGTAATGACACTTGCGTTAATTTTATTTGTATTGTACATATTATGCTTGATTTTAATTTAATTCACTTAAGATTCTTCTCATGCAAAAAGGCTCTTGTTACATTATTTATGTATCATAATTATATAAAACTCTAAGTATCTTTGTAAATTGCAGCTATCCTAATCAGATTCTGTTGTGTGTTCCGGCATTATTTGTTCTGTTTTATGCTTTTTTTCCATTTTCATATCTTATTGTTAAGTATGTGATACATTTATCATTGTATAGGGATGCGCTTATTTATAAATATGTAGCCGGGAGCAACACACATTGTTGGTATATTTTTGGTTTGTACGTTATCAGAGTTAACACTTAAGCTGCTGCAGCTAGAGCGCATGTCGTCCACCCTGTGCGGGAAATATCTATTCGGATGGAGCCTGTCCCTGCTTCCCACGGGCCGAGGCCGGGCAGTTATATGACCCATGTAATCCCTTCCCGACCCTTTTCTCGGGATCCCAGGGGGTGGACACCGGAACTTGTTGAGGGATCAGTGGGACTTTGAACACATTTTGAAAATTTGTTTATAGGCGTAATTGTTAAAAACAAATATGACAATATATTTTTTTCTAGCAATCATCTGTTTTGTTTGATACTAAACACCAAAGAAATCCGTTGATAATTGAGCCGGGCGCGAACATAATACAGCTAATTTTTGAGACAACCATAACCCATTGAGCGAGCAATCGGAAGAAAGGGTCGTACCTCATTGCGGTGGTATACGATCCCTAAAGAGCGTGGGAAAGGAGTGGTTTTGGTAAAAAGGGTGGATTCCTAAATGGCCACTGCTGGAAAGAAAGAGTTCGGGTCATAAAAATATGAAAGGGCTGAGGGAGCAGGTAGACAGAGAGGGTCAAACGTACAAGAACGTTTTTCCCGCAGTTGCCCGTACACACGTACATGTACGTTTCCCGCAGTCTAAGTGTTAATAAAGTCTAAGTTGATTTCAATGGAGAGACTGGAAATTCGATTTCTTTTCTTCCACATACCATAGTCTTCTCCATCAAACACCGGAATTGTAACTTCATTTTTCGCCATTGTTTATATTTTTATGAATAAACTAGTAATTTTTGTTAACTTATTTGTAATTTGCGGCACACTAACTGATTTTTTCTGCTTTCTACATTGTTATAATTCTTTTAGACAAAAAAGAGTCTGTTAACCCCCAACAGGATGTTATCCTATGGGGATCCTATGTCTCTTTTAATTTTTTAAATACCTATTTACCTGTATGTGTATGACCTTTTACGAGGAGCAAATAAACAGTAATAATAATAATATATTTGGAAATTGATCTTATGTAGTAGTGAATCCTGGACGGTAAAATCTGCACTACAAAGCAGATTAGAGGCAATTTAAATGAGGTTTTGTGGAAGAATGATGAAGAACAAATGAATGGAGAGAACCGCCGATGAAGTAATCCTACGAAGAGTTGGGGACAAAAGATGTAAAATGGCAATTCTGCTTTTTAGAAGAATCAAACTTATTACACACATTTTGAGACACGCCAGGTTCCTGAAAAGCAGTGCATGAAGGAGAAAATGAATGGGAAGAAATGTCGAGGATAAAGAATGAGGAAGGAATGCGTACATGGCAAACTGTGAGTGATAATAACATGAAGAATTATGAAGGAATATAATGGCTTACTATGGAGGAGAGTGAAGCGAAGAGTTGTAGCGAAAGAATCGCCTGATATTGGTGACTGCTGATTAAGAGTGCAAAATCAAGTGCTGTAAATGGTTCCAGTGTAGTTGAGTGATTTTTCCACTGGAAGTTTAACACCTTCGTGTTCTCCTCAGCTGGTGAATCCGTTGCAATATATCTCTTTGTAAGTCCCGTGCATGGAGGAGCATACTCCCAACTTCAGCATGATACCTTTTTGAAGCTGCCAACCAACGGCGCAGTCATAGGTGAGGGAATCAGACGATCCAAATATAATCAAACATAGTTTGGCTTTTTTTTTCATTACGAACTGAGGGAAATTACGGCTAGTTAAGAAGCAACTAATGGTTTTATCAGTCTGATTATAAGGTTAACTAAATCTGATATCAATATAATCACAGAAAACTCCCTCAATGGCCTATCAAGGTATCAATAAAAGTAAACAATGTGTAATAAATAAGGTATAAACAACGAAATGTTAGACCGATCACAACTACAAAAACAAAATCATTAGCATATAATAAAGTAAATAACTCCAATTGCGGTAAACAATGTACCGCAATGTACCTTTCTTAGGGAAGGGGGTTAGGAAGGGGGTTTCAAAGGACGAAAGAAAGGTACATTGTTTATGGCCATGGGAGTAATTTACTTTATTATATTTGTTAGCCTTAAGAGCTCACTTCCTTGTTAAAATCATTAGCATCGGTATGGGTAATGAGCGTAATTCACAAGTACTTAAATTCGGTAATACATACTTTCAATTAATACATCAAAGATATTAACATCACATAGAGAAGAAAAACCAAAATCTGTCCAAATAATTAGAGATCTGTAATGGATACATAGGTAATCATCAGCATCAACCATGCCTTGCTAAACGGTAACGTGAAGAATGCAAGAGAGTACTTAAATTAGCCTTAAACAAGCTCATGTTCTTCACACCTAACATTTTGTTCTTTCTCACCGTTACGGAATACCCTGTGGAGCATCCAGGAACAAATTAAGATCTCTTACCCATTTTTAGTCGAGTAATCAATCTATTTCTATACCAACAATTGAAAATCGCCACAAGCCGCCATCCCGCCATGCGTAAACAAAATGACAATGACAATGACAAAGCGTAAACAAGCAACCTCAGAAGCCTCACTAATGCCACCTAACGAACGGCTTCAAAAATTTAAAACCAAAAACAATGAAAGTACACTGAACTTGGCGGAGCTGGTCTCAACGATGCTTGAAAAGGAAATTGTTTCTAACAAAAGAGCTTGGGCAACAAATGGTGGTTGGTCGAACCACATTCTCTCCACCATATTATCTACCCGTTTATTATCTCCTTTGTATACGCATAAATCGTTGCATTAAGTTAGCTCTTGACACCATTTGCCACTGTATGCTCTTTTTAAGGTGGCTGGAGTGGTAATCGTGGGCCATTAAGTGTACATTTGAATAATTTTAGAAGAGAATAATTTGAACAAAATTATAGGACTACATTACATTTACGCATGTTGATGAGGTGGAATTCACCAAACATGCAGTATAGGAAGTGCTACAAGAATTATGTTTTACAAGTTTGCCTAATTAAAGCATGTCATGACTTGAGGTTTCTGTGCGGTATTCGAAATTTTGGCGAAAATTATATTTAAATAATGTTTTTTCGAATCTTTGACTCGGCGTGACACCTTGATATTTGTTAGCAACCATTTTAATTATATGAAATGTATTATTTCGAGTTAAGAAGAAATCTATGTATGTGTAATCGATTTATTACGATGTAAATTCCATGTGCCATAAGGCTATGTGTGCAATAAGCATTGAATTGCCAAAAAAACAAATCTATTGTAAAATGAAACATTTTTCGCTTTTATCTATAGATATAACTAATTAGAATACGTATGATAATCTGTACATAGACAAAAATAGCTCCAACCAACTGAAACCACTTCCTAACTAATGTCATTCTAAAACTCCGGGCAAACGGTATTAATCGATTTTTAGTATCGGCAAAAGTATTTTAATGGATTCGCCCAGGGAACTTGCTCGGAATATGGTGGCTGCGCGCACCAGTCGTTACAACATAACATGGCATATGGAGCAACCTATTTGGCCTTCGTGTATGTACTCTGTGAACTTGGAACTCTTCCCTCTCCGGCCACTTTCATCGCTCGACTGAACGACAACAAACGGCGACGCAACAATGAAATCCGTTGGGCGAATCACTCGTTGAATCATTGTCCGCGTAATGCATAATGGCGGCTCGGCAGGGGAGTCGAGACCATTTGGAAAGCAGGATGGTGCTCACGTTTTGTAGTACGTAAGCGTGCGGACACGTTGATATTCACGAGGCAGTCTTATCCATATCTAATCTAATGTGCGTGATCTTATCCGCTGTAGTAAGTTGGGAGTTGGAAATCTATTGAAAGGTGGAACTCGTATCATAAAATATCCTTTGAAAGTTCGACTTCACTTAAAAATATTTTGCAGGCTCAAGTTTTCCTCATCGATTAGTTAAAAAAAATAATGGGAGGTCTCTGATCATTTGATGATCGTAATTAGTATTTTAAATTCCGATTTTCCGAGCTAAACAGCATTGACCTTGTGGCTGATACGTGATATCTTCCCTATCAGTTTTTTTTTCTCTCTTTCCACATTTGTTCGATAAGGCTCTCTGAAAAGCTAATATTTTGTTCTCACGTCCCAAGAAATCATGAGACACCTTATTTATAGTGTGACATCGAGTGAAGAAGGCTATAATTTAAGGTAGGTACAAGATCAACAGGCACATTAACTTCTATCTGGAAAGAAAATCTCCTTTACAACTCATTAAATCTTGTTTGAAACTGATTTTACTATCTCAATTCTGATTTACTACGTTTTATATACAAGTTTACATAAATTTATGGTTTGAAATATTTTTACGACTCATGATAAACTTTTTCACATAAATTGCTTTACAACTGAGTCGTGCTCCTTTACAACTGCTCTAATGGGGCAAGATCACGGATCTCCATAAATAGTGTGCTTGCCTTAATGTTTATATGTATTTCAATAGCGCTTATGAGAGCAAATACGTGATCACCGTCTTCGAAGTTCTTCATTTGCTGTAAATCAATACTTTAAATTGATGGATCGTGTTGTTATGACAGTAATTGTGAGCATTGTCCTAATAGAGCGGTTTGCGTTTGTGATGACGATAAGGCAAACGAGAAAGAAGGGAACGTGATCTCACCCCCAGGTCTTTTGTTATTCCAGTAAATTAAAAATTGTGACATAAAGGATAAAATATATCCTCTCCATCTTATTTATGAGAGAATGTGAAACACTTTATAAAAATAGGCCTGAGAATTATTTAATCCTTCAAACAGTAATTAGCTAGACATTAAACTCAGCCCAAATGCCAACTTCATATTTCATTAAAATTACTTCACACCATTAAATAGGTATTGAACAATAATCTCATAATACTCTGTGTTGATATGATCACTATCGAGAGATTGGAAGGTAGGTAAGTAGCCGCTGAGTAGGAGTTCATACTTAATTCTGTACAAATAGATACTTCAAACACCTATGCCTGTTCTACAATGGACGTATGGCCAAGCTCCATCCTTACGGCTTACAGCTTACTCTAGCCAATCAGATCTCACCGTCAGGAGTCTCTAGAGTAAAAGATCATTAGGCCGACCGCTGCGCTATCTGTTGGGGGAAAGTAAAAACCCAATTTTTTCAAGATGGTGGAAAGCGAAAACATACCCCTCTCAGGTTTGACAATTTACTATTCCCTAAACATTGACGTAAACGCTATTATGAAAGGTTTGTAATAATATGCATAGTGTGCAGAAAAGGTGTACGTAATGAGGTTGAAAAATAGCTGTTGTAAGTAGGTTATAAATGAATATTGGTGATTTCAATGTTATAAAGTATCCCAGTGAGAAATGAGTTATCGAATCGTCGTCGATTCGACGTCGAAGTAGTCTTCGATAAAACGTCGATGGTAACACATCAATCGATGCCTATATGGTCCGAAAATCGACGTGTTTTTCGATGTCGACGTCATTTCGACGTGATATATCACGGAGATTTAAGCGTGCACGAAGCGAATCGGAATATGAACGAACCGTAACCAAACCGTCTCCGAAACCTAGCGTATGGAAGTGTTCCAGAGCTGGAAACCTAGCTGACGAAAACGTTCACGAGTCGGAATATCATCCCAAGTAGCAGACAATGTTGTATGGATATCCATAAATGGTTACCAATATCCAAAAGACGTTAGGTCCAACCTGTAACATTATGTGGACATTCTATGGTTATTACATCGAAATATCCATACCCAAGCAGCAGAGGATATCCATCGGATATTTAAATAAGGTTGATTTATCCATAAGACGTTGCTATTACACGATGGATATTTTGACAATAAATATAATTATTATTTTAAAATTTAAACATGTTATAATTTTCAAAAATATGATATTATCATTAAAATGATTCATGTATATCACGTTGCAAACAATCAGTATATCTTCCTTCCTCTTTATCACCTTTACCATCAATTCAAGAAGTGGCACTTATTACCTTAAAAAATTGTTATTCCAACCAGTATCCCTGGCGAAAATGTTCCGCTTCCTCGACCGGTCACAGTAGTGTGCACGAAATGTACGGAAGCGGTGCTTTCCACTTTCCGATAAGGAGATTCAAGAAGAATCAAGCTGCTCAAAAACGACAGTTACTGGTTGATACCACATAAATTGAGGTAATATTACCTCGATTTATGGCCCGTAGGCTGTGGGTCTGCAAAGTGCGCCCCTGGCAGCCGCCTGCCTGGCCAGCCCCTAGCTACAACGCTGAAGCTAACGTGCAGGAATTGGAAAAATCTCGTTTATTTGCAGTAATATTGCATTTATATGCATACTATGTGGCAATATAGGATAACAGTTATCTGGCATTAATTAATGGCAAATAACTTTTATCAAGGTTTGATGGTATTTCCTCAAACTATCACGGAATTATCATTTAATGATTATAGTTCTCGAAGTCACATTTATCCACGGAAGTGACTACATATATACGTCTTTCTCAACGGTGTGTACTTAGCATAAGATGAGAGATTGGGTGCGATGAGTCGTAATAGTTGATAATTAGGCGATATAAGTAGCAAATCGTTAGGTAGGTACGTGGTATTATGAAATGGTGAACTAATGCAATGTAGAACATCCATCATGCCATTGCTCAATAGCACATTCAAAATGAATAATGGCAGAATATCTTTTTTTATTTTGAAAGAGCAGCGAAGGCAGTGGAGAGGTGTTACGATATTCCGGCTCGTGAATGTTAAGCACAATAACCATATATGTTAAAATGTCAGGAGCTTGAAGTTGGGTTTAAAATGTTCTGCCTCTCAAGTATTTTAGCAGATCAAATGTCACTTTGGATGGCTTATGATTTTTAAATGAGATGATAAGATTCTGTTTCTGGCAATATTTGTTGGTACAATAGGGGATGATACAGTGTAAGAAAATTTGAATTTCAATAGAATAAACAATTGGGAGGGGTGGTTTTTGGTACTCCATGAATATTGTATAGATATCCACACAACTGTGCGATAATGTTGTATGGATGTTAGCACTGGATATTCATTGGATATTTCAAAGTGGGAACTTTGGATATTTTATGGATGTCCATAAAAGGTTATACGGATATGCTGGATATCTTATGGATATTAAGGAAGTTATTTTGTAACATTCTATGGATATTTTATGGACATTATCTGCTGCTTGGGATATTGCCTCTCCACTGATTTCGCTGCTCGCTCAAAATAAAAAAAAAAGATTTTTTACCATTTAACACTTTGAATGTGCTATTGCGCCATGGCATGTTGCAGTACGTATGATATATACTAACTCATAGCTACCGATCGATGTGGAATATGTATCGCATATATACCTAACCTACGACTCGACGCACCTATTTTCGCACCCGTTCTTGAGAAAGGCGTATATATGTAGTCACTTACGTGGATAAATGTGACTTCGAGAACTATAATCATTAAATGATAATTCCGTGATAGTTTGAAGGAAATGCCATAAAATCTTGATACAAGTTATTTGCCATTAATTAATGCCAGATAACTGTTATCCTCTGTTGCCACATAGTATGAATATAAATGCAATATTACTGCGAATAAAATTTAATTTAATTTTATGCTGTGATCGACGTTGATTATGAAGCATCCTTTTCTTCTTTCACGATAGTTTATAATAGCTAATATACAGATAGAGCAATGTTGCTGGGAAAGATAGAGCAATATTGCTGGGAAATTTGACAGCAGACAAGTGCCTACACAGATAATGTTGGAAAACTGAATGCAATTCTTCATCAGAATAACACGTCGAAAAATCGTCGAATGAACAAATAAAATCGACGTCAACCACATAACGTCGAATCGACGTAGATTCGACGTAGATACGACGATCCATTTCTCACTGGGTATAAGAGCATTAGGTCAACCGCTCTGCTATCACCTGGGGAGAAAGTGAAAATCCACTTGTTTCAAGATGGTGGAGAGCACAAAACTGCACTTCTCAGGTTTGGCACCTTAATATTCCCTTAATATTGGCGTAATTGCAAATTCGAAAGTTTTTTAACGATGAACATAGTGTGCAGAAAAGGTTAACATAATGTGGTTGAAAAATCTCTGTTTTAAGGTGGTTAAAAATGAATTTGCGCTGGCTCCTTCTTTTCGAAATCTCGCGCGAGAGTTTACGGCTTACGGATTCCATTGGAGATAGGCTGTCGTAAGAGATTTCTAACGGCATGCGTCAAACGGCTTACGTCCATTGTAGTACAGGCATTACATAGTAAAGTCCTGCAATAAGCCAGTTATAGTTTTATAAAACCTGTTCTCCTGATTTATATCACGTGTGCATCTGATTTAAATTGTGTTACAATTTGCAAACGAATTTTAAACTATAATTACATAATATAATTAAATTAGATGTGAAACAGTCTGCAGAACTATTGTGAATGAAAAATTTTCCCTTTGAACAGTTTTGAATGCGTAATAATTTCAATCATTTGGATTCACGTGCCATCAAAGGAGCAAAATATCTTGCCAAGATGGTTAAATTAATACAAAATATTAAATAGCAGAACTATGATTATAAATGTTCTTTAAATAGTGCAAACTAAAAATAAGTCGAGGTTGACGCATAAAAAATCGAGTAGCATGAATGAACTGCGCGCCAGAGCAGAAAGATTGAAGTAAGACTAATCTGAGATAACTGAATTCAGCCCTTTTATCTGCAGTATCCGCGGTGGGATTGTCTTATCACAATAGCCTTTCAAGTGAACCTTAATCTACGAGTTGAACGACTTTATTTTCCAGATTTGTATGTTCCACAGGAGATTTGTCGCACTACAAAGTATAAGATGGATTTTATGCTTGCTAAATTGTCACTGGAAAACTGAATTAGTATCATATGGATGTCACCATACAGTCAAAGTTATGTCAGTTATCTCAATGAGCTAGAAATAACTGTGTATACAATTCTAATTCGTATTTGATTTAATCATATTTGACATGATTCAGTTTAATTGCAATTCTAATGAGAACAATTCAACTACGAAATATTAAAAATTTTGAATCACAGTAATTCAAGTATCAAATTTTATTTAAAATTTTATAAGATAGAACATGCTCCCATTCATTCCCACACGAACGAGTTCCGTTTAGCGCATTAACCGCTTTGATGTTTTGATTGGTCGTTCCATTTCATTTTAGCGCATTGAAGCAGTTGGTGCGATAATCGAAACGAAACGCCTACGGTGCTGGTGGCAACTTTTGAGTTACGGCGGCGAAGCGTTGCCATGGGTTGTTTACAAACATTGCGGAGAAAATAATATAAGCCGCGTCCGAATTCATTAGGATTCAAGGACTCAAGGTTAGGCGGTAAGGTGAGGTGACAAAGTGTCTCCTCGAGGATGTACGATTTCGGACGTCCTTGTGCATTAGTGCTGCCATCAATGAGACAATAGTATCAAAGAGAAAAAATTGAATACTACAAAGCAACTGAATTAGAATTAATGCAGTGTCCCGATATACCCAAATTAATCGTTTTATTTAGCTGATTTAGCCATACTAATTGTAAGTTTTGTTGCATTCAGAAGTTGTTTAGCCAAAATTGCTTTGGGATTAAGTTTATTTATTTCTCATAACAGAGTGTCATAAGCCTTTCGGTGTATAATTTATTTTGTTATTATTTTTCAAAGTGATATTTGCGTTATCTTTTACTTAAGGTTGTTTGTTTATGATAACCAGCCTTGACTTCGTCGTATAAATTTCTTTCCAACCTTTAAATGTCTCCCATAACAGTTATTTAGATATACTTTTTATTTTCCTTTGTATTTTCTTACCATTTCATTTGTGGTAGGAGTTTCATACACTTTAGTTTTAACAACGGGAACACGCGGTCCGATGCGTGAAACGGGACGACTTGGAGTGCATCAATGCGATTGGTGTTTGAAACCGAACGCCCCTCAACGCAACAATTGTATCCCAAACTCCCTATTGCCTGATTGGGCACCAGCAGACGTTTTTTTTGTCTCCGAAGTTGAAATACACACTGAATTCAGTTTAAAATTGAAATCCCCAGAGTTTTCAGGCCATAGAAGTGATAAAGGAATATTCGATTAAAAACCTGAGATTTCTCTACTACTCAAACGACGTTCAAGAACGCATATCAACTGTAGCAGAAGCGCCGGTAGAGATGTATTCACTGCGGTGTGAACTGCTTTGAAGATGGTACATGCTGTTCAAAAAGTAAATTAAAATAACTGGGGAAAAGTTCGATTTATTTTTGGAAAAACCTCATCCAACGTTAAATGAGGCAAAACTTCGGACAAGGCTACAATTTAACAGCTGCTATACAATACATCCTATGAAGAAGGTCCCATTTCATCTCAAGGAAAGCATCGTTCCAGAAGAGAGCCATTTATCGTGGCTTTCAGTTTCGATTAAACAAAGTAAATTTCAAAGCTCCATTCGTTTTATTCTTCATGATCACATTTAATGAGAAAAAATGAAATTATTTGGATGTAGGCTTTTTTTGCTGAGTAACTTACGCATGAAATACCTCCTAATGACAACATGGAAAGTTTAATAATGTATCTCCGGTAAAAACTAACCCGAGTACTTCTCAAGTTTTGGATGTAATTGTCCAAAATATGGCAGTGTTAAAGTGTATTAGTAGAATAATATTTTAGTAACTTCCAAAAAAGGACATGTTACATTTTTAAACAAATTCTGTGACGCAGCGGGTTTAGTAGAGTGAAGGTAGTTTGAGCGAGATATTTCCCAAGTCATAAAACTAAGACAATATTCGAATTCTGTATTTTAATACACCAAAGATGGTGAAGTTCGCCATGAAAATTCATTTGACTTGACCGGGATTCGATCCCGGATCTCCCAATTGCCGGTCAGGTGTGTTAGCCAGTTAGCGTAACTGATTGTGTCAAGTCAAATGATTTTCTCATGGCAAATTTCACTGTCTTTGGTGTATTATTTCGCACCCGTGCGCGTGACTGCGTACCACATCATTTGTGTAAATGCAATGATTGGAAATCTATATTTTAATTTCAATGTCTGTAACAGGGGCGGATTAAGGTCGTTGTTCTGGTGAGGTTCTCTACTGGTTCTCTGGTTCTGGTAACTGGTTCACTACTTCCCGCGGCGCCTGGGGGGTATGCAATACCTCTCAACGATACGGGAGTACGGGTCGACCTCACTCGGAAAATTAAAAGAAATGAAGCGCTTGGAACGTAGTTTTGGTGCGGCTATATCATATAGTACATGTGATAAATTATTGAGTAAAGCTATCTAATCACTTATGAATGGACGATTTCACAATTGAAGGTCGATAGTAGCGCCGTCGGGAGTAGCTGTAACTATCGGGACAAACAAATCGTGTTTTTGTATGTTTACCACTGGGAAAGGTCATCTCGTTGATTTGTTAGTTGCGTTAAAATGGTGAAAAGGTGTGCTTATGGGTTGTGCAAAAGCGACACGATATATAGGAATAAGCTCTATATGGAGGGAGTGGAGTTTATTTTTGGAGTTAAATTTTGAGCCACCTTCACTGGTTTTGAACGATTTAAAGATTAGTTCAAAGGCTCCAGGTTTAACTGAAACCAAAATTAATCAAAAGAGAAATTCACTATTATTTAACTTGATTCCCTCAAGACTTCAATGGTTGGATATGATTTGTTTGTCCCGATAGTACCAACTTCTACCGCGCGCAAGCGTTGCGTGACGTCATTTGTAAAATCGTCCATTGTTCTCGGGCTTTGCACCCTTTGGTAATTGGCTTCATATTGGCAGACGTTTCGGAAAACGACTTTTTTTCCATTCTCAAGGCGTGTTACTCTCTCTCTGTGTAGGATTTTACACTGAAATGAATTGACCGTTTGACGAGTTCAACAATTAAGCTCAGGTGTCGTCTGATTGGCTGATGTTCCTTTGAAATCTTTTCTGTTCTTTCTTTATGTTTTTCATGCAATTTATTATAGGTGCCCATGTATCCGAAACGTCGACCAATATGAAGCCAATTAATTACCTGGTGCAGAGCCCGAGAACAATTCATAAATATTATTCACCAGGAAAAACTTAAATCGTATACTATATAATCACATTTGAAAAACGCAAACAAACGATGTAAATAATGCCATTCTTGTGAAGAAGTGAAGTGTCCTCCGGGTTTTACACCGCGTTGGTCCATTTTTCCTCGGACAACAGTTTCGGCGGCATCTCAGGTCGGTGAAGTGAAGGTGCAGCCATTCGTCGTCTTACATATATCTCACCCGTTGGAGTCAGGTCTAACGTTTGAGATGCATAAGACGACGAATGGCTGCACCTTCACTTCACCGACCAGAAGAAGCCGACTGAAACGCCGCCGAAACTGTTGTCCAAGGAAACATAGACCAACGTGGTGCAAAACGCGGAAGACCTGCATCTTCCCATCCATCAACCCGCGGAAGCCTACACAAGGATTTCGAACTCCTTGAAAGAAATCTTCTTTAATGACGTACAAAATGAAAATTGGTTGGAATGAAATAAAAAGATAAGTATTCAGAAACTATTATTTTCCTTTAATATTTTTATAATTTTGTATAATACCTCCCAACGAAAACGCAGTAATGCTTGGAAGTTACTGTAATTTGTCAAGGGCTCTTCCAATGATAATGCACCGTCGGGTCGTCCCGATGACCTCTGAATGGTATGCTCTGATGGCCAAGATAAATCACATTTTTTAGGATCAGCTTCAGATTTTCTCTATTTTCCTTTATTTTCTCCCTTCTGTAGCCATCCAGTTGGCTTGTGCTTTGATTTTCAGGTTTTTTGTATTTTAACAGAACATTCAGGGCCAACAGCACTGCACCTTTTTGATAGACTGTGTTTCGGTGGTTTTCCAGATCACCTAGTTTCCCTAGCAGTTTTGAAAACTTCTTTAATGGCTCTGTAACGAGAGATTTTAACTGCAAATTTTTACCGCAAGCTGCCGTTGATTGGGCAAAAAAGGCCAATACCTACAAAAAAAGTCCATTCATTGATGGAGAAACCACAAGCCAAGGGTACTTTTCAAGATGTTCCATCCTCACGTAACGACGCTCTACCGCGGTTCCCTTCCTATGAGTTGAAAAGGGATAGGTACATGTAGTACCTATCTTGTGGATGTCCAAGGGCTTTCCAAAAGTTCTGCCATTTTCCTATCATCAGGTCTTTCCTTTCCTGGTACAATGAAGAGACCTACGTCACAGTTGAAATTTTCAGCCAAAGGAAGTAAACAAATTGAAGCTTCAGTCGATGTTTCGTGGCTACGTGGATGGGATTATAAAAGGACCATGGACTCAGTTTGAATCTCATTGTCAGTTGTGCAGCATGAAGGCATGGTGTTAACAAATTGTGTATTTCCTCTTGCTGCTTCTGGCGTCTTTTGTTTTTGGACGCGAGAGAAAAAGCTTCGAAGGTTCGCAGAGGCAGTGTTAGTTTTCCGCTTTGTACCAGGCCTACTAGAAGAAGACGCCTGTTAACAAAAGTAAACCTTAGCTATTCCTTCTGCGGCGAATTGCTAAAAACATTATAAGCATATCTTTTTCTCACCCTATAGCGTAATACTTGAAAATTATTTGGCTTTACTTAGAGAGTCCTCAATTTTACTGCTATCAAAAGGAGAGGTGACAAAACTACGGAGGGTGGACATCATACAGCATTTCTATGATTACTCAATGAAAGTGAAAGTCCAGTAAATAGGTGGGTGTTCAATTCCTTGATCAAAAAGCAGATAAATAGGAAGAGAGGCTTATGTGGGCTCGAGCTTGAAGCCGGGCGTCCGACCCTAATGGCGAGCGCGAGAAAGCGCAAATATGTTATGTCGTCGTAATTAACCGACTGAATTTACCATCTCTGGCTGAAAGGTTGATCTGCACGTCAGGTATATCACAGAATAAAGGAAAAAAGGACGCAGTGTCCTAAATATGTGAAGAACTCCTGAACTTGTCACTCATTACAACTGAAACAATACACTCGCTAGAGCCGGGCAACTGACATCTCGCGACGAGGACGAGAGCGGAGGGTGTCGCATAGTAGGTAGTGCTGAAGGAGGGCGTGGAGACTGTATTCCCCTCTCGCAGACGCACTACGGCTCAACTGCCCAAACTCGCGGCACTATTCTCAGCATGCATAGTATAACTACCTTATACATACCTGATATCTATTCCGTTACGGCAACAAAGCACCAAACACATTGTTCATCAAAAGGCCTACAAAAGTACAATTGCGAGCATAGAGGATACTGTGTCTGTTTAGACAAGTGGCTTTAGATATTTTCCAATTATCTTTAAACATTTAGTATTGAGCTGGTGAAATAAAAACTTGCATTTGAGAACCACCTTAATGATTACCATTTTTTCTATTTTCCTGGGAATTACAAGGGGGAGGGGGGCGTGGCCGCCTCCCCTTACTCCGCCCCTGGTCTGTAAGAAGGGTGAAGTAAATATTGTTATCTTAATGGTGCAAAAATATAGTTTTATATGACCAAAGTTCTCAGTAATTAAATAAAGATATCTATAGAAGTCTCTAACGTGATCATTTTTCACGCCGTATGGCTAAAAAGCCTTCAAACAGGTTTTTTTTGCGACTCTGTAAACATTACTGCGGTGAGTGTAATAGATTAATTTTTAAAAATAACTTAGAATACATACGGACTACACACAGTTAGTTTTTCGACGAAATATAGTTGTTGTAAATTCCTTTTTTTTTATTCTCCCTCTGGAGCGCACAGCCGTAATCTTTCACATGCAAAACATTTTGTATTTTCAGGAACATTGCTTGAAATTCATTTCGGCAAAGGGTTAATATTTTGATACGATTGGAAAGAAAAAAGTTTTTTCTTTAAAATGAGGTAAAATTCATAAGATTCTAGGTGAATTGAATTATCGCTCAAACTACCTACTTTAAAGCGTTGACGCGAGAGGGAGCGCCCCTACGACTTGGGTGGCATGCGCTACGGGACAGAAATTGAAAATATTTAAGAAGAAGCATCACATCGAATGAATGATGATCCGTGTGTAAGAACATAAAAAACAATCAGAAATACCGAGTGCTCCGTAATCACCATGAATGGCCGGAAAACAGCGAAAAAATTGCGAAACTTCGAAACTTTAGGTGCAATGTCTTTCTCTTATCCGATTCCGATAATATTTTACGCTTTATTTTGTAACCAAATAACACACATTTATGGGATGTTCCAAAAGCAATTCCCGGAAAAACATTTTTTTACCTACAGATAAGGACAACCCTTCTGCCAAATTACCTACCTTTAAAGCCCTTTCCAAGAATGCTTTTTTATTATTGAGATATATCTCGTCTCTTGCGTTACTGATGCGAATTTGAAATTTTAAAAGAATTCGTTATTTATAAAAGAGAATTACTGACGGATAACGCGTCATTAGTAATTTATCGTGACAAACCGCCCCTCTACGCCTTTTATGGACAATTGAAAGCAGTTGTATATCTGATTTTCAGGCTTGACTTAGTGGAACCACATAGCGGTAATGTTGAGATGATTTCACTTTGTAATATTGCACAAAAAGTTTAGTTTCTTCCGACCCAGGGTTTCGACTATTATACAGTCATTATCAAGGTGATAATGGTTCACCGTATATAAGGGGCCTGTGGTGAACTATTGTCACCTTGATAATGACTGTATAATAATCGAAATCTTGGGTCGGAAGAAATTAAACTTTTTGTGGAATATTAAAAAGTGAAATAATTTCTAAATTAATTGAAATCTGAACAGAAAAATAGCGTAACGGAAAATAGATTCATAAACTACAAATATTCAATCGGATGAGTAATTCGATTAGTATGAAGACGATAGTAGTATTATTTGTTGTATGAAGAGAGAAGGATAGGAAGAAAGGAGAGGAAGAAAGAAGGATAGTATAAATGTTGGGAAAACGAAAGTTATGAGAGTGAATGATGGAGGAAATGTGAATGTTATGACAAACGAGGGAATAATAGAGCAGGTTAGAAGGTATAGCTATACGGGAAGCATACTAACGGAAGATTGGAAGAGTGAGGTAGAGATTAAGTCAAGAATAGCTATGGGAAAGGAAGCTCTTAATAAGAAGAAAAATGTGTGTTATGCAGCGATATGTGCATAGAACTGAGGAAGAGACTGGTGAAATTTTATGTCTGCGGAGTGTTATGTTATATGGATGAGAAACGTGGACCTTGGGAAGAAGAGAGAAGGATAGGATCAATGCTTTTGAGATGTGGGTGTGTAGGAGGCTAAAAGAGAGTGAAATGGGTGGATAGAGTAATAAATGAGGAAGTGCTGGGAAGAGTTAGGGAGGTAGGAACACTCCTGAAAACAAAACAGAAGAGAAAGGGATACTGGAGGGGAGATATTTTTATAGGAAAGGGAATTTTAAATACAGCAGTCGGGGGAACAGAGGAGGGAGAAAAAGAAGAGAAAGAAGGAGGCTGAAAATGACAGACAAAGTGAAGATAAGAAGAAGGTACAAGGAAACCAAGGAAGAAGTCCGTTAGAGTATTTGCGTAAGTGAGGTTGAAATTTATTATAGCGAGTAGTGTTTGGTTTCGAAATGGCACGTACGAAATACCAAGGTATAATTCCAACTAATTAATTTAATAAATAGTTTTTAATATGCATTGTTTTAGCATCGAAATTGCCTAGGTCTAAACGCCCAACCATTGGTTCTTCGTAGTGTGACATCATCTCCCATATTAGCAGAAGCGAAATAGCCTAGCTGTGCGTTGAGAGTGAAATAGTATTTGCCTTTTCGAAGTTATTTCGATACTTGCTAATTAATAGCTAAAGTTTCGTCCGCACGCTAAGACTACACAGTCACACAATCTCCAAATCAACAAATGGTCGACTATGGGAGGTGACGTCAGAGCCTACAAAACATGGCGGACCAGTGTTTCGGCGCAATAATGATTTATTAGATTTTATTAGCTAATAAAAAATTAACGAAAAGCCTCTCGAGCGTCAGAATGAAAATTTAGTGTCTGAAGTATCGATAGATTTTTTAGATGTCACTTCCCAAAAGTGTGCAAATACTCTATTGGAGACAGATTTGGTGTTTCGGACCTGCCAGTAGGAAGAATACCAGTTGATGATGGTGATGTAATTTTTTTCAGATTTTCTCTCAGTTTCCGAGCATCAGCGTGCAAACACCTCAAATAAGTTACCATATCTGACATCACGAGTTCTAGCTTTCTCTAGTTCCTACTACAACACAATAAAAGAATGGCGCACACGCCCTCTATTCTGTACATGCTCGAAGGTAGGAACCAAAGTCGACGTAATGAAGAACAGAAATGGCAATTTCCCAAGAGAAAAAATATTTCCTGGTGGAAAATTGCCATTTTTGTGTTTCATTATGCTGAAATTCCACCATGTCACGCCTGATACTCCTCTTTTTGCAAATTTGACGTGTTTTGGTGGTTGTTGTTGTAAAGTCATTGATAGTTTGATGGTAAGAAAAAAAATCATGAATCCATTTGTTCCAAAGAGTAGGTGTCTCTCTCTTAATCCATTCGCGTTTGTCTGTTATTCAGATAAAAATTGGAAGGAAAAAACTATCTTCCGTTACAACTTGGAAGACGTATGATCTGAAATTTTCTAGTTGCGTCAACTTTTAATCTAACCTTCGATTGTCTAGCGTCTCCAAACTAGTATTTCTAATTACTCCGTCACACTTTCTGCTTTCTCGTCATAGTTAATATCAGATGGTCTCCAAACTTATCGTAGCGAGGGCCACACATAGTACTTGAACACTTTTCAGAGGGCCGTAGTAAAAATAATAGGCGACTTAAAATAAGAGTATTATCGGAATCAGAAAATTTTATTGACTAATTTCAAAGAATGTGAAATTAAATTATCGTATATTGATGACGTCGAACACTACCAGATAATTCTAATATTTTCATCACAAAACCGTTAATATGAATGATGTTACTGTGTTTCTGCATTTAAAATCTTATTAAACTGAGATATAAATTATTGAAACGCTAATTACTGACAAGTAGCGACCGTCCAAGCAAATACTATGCGGTGCATTCCCGCATAATTCTTCTGTGGGGCGGAAAAAATCATCTTGCGGGCTAAATGTAGCCCGCGGGCCGTACAATTTGGAGGTCCCTGGTTTATATCAAACCCCTCTGCATGTATTTGCATTTGTTCAGTTGAAGTTCTAAAACTTTCGGTGCTGGGTTCAAAATGCTTGTGGCATAACTAAATGAAGTTTATTTTTTGCTCTCGGATGATTCTGGTGGTCCATATGCCTCTATGATCCCGATAAGCCTTGTCATCAGGATTCTCAGGGGCCGAACCACCAGGAGTTGACAGAAACACCCATGCCCTGGACATGCAAAAAACCAATCCAGGCGGAACTCGAACCCGCGGCCATTAGCAGGCGAGGATTTTACACCGCGGCCAACAATCTCATCTCAATGCTTCAGTTTGTCTTTGAGGCTAATCTTTATTTTTTATCACTCCCTCTCAGCTTTTGGAACGAGTTCAACATACATTTTCTTGGATGAATGTGTTAAGGGGCCTGATTCTGATGCTTTCCCGATGTTCAACTTTTCCACCAAAACGTCATGACTTTCCGACACTACGTTATCATGTTCCACCTTCCACCATTGAATCGTTCACTACATCGTTCATCGTTCAATGACTGGTGGAAAGTCAAGCTTCCCTTCCACCCGTCATCCACTTGGTGGAACAGCGCTAGTGTCGTGGTGGAAACTTTCCGACGGAAGTAAGCGTGCGGAAGGTAGACATTGTTTTGTTCGCGGTTTGGAGGTAAGTTGGAAATCGGCATAATGCCCCGTTCAGACTACTATCGTACGTACGATCGTCCTGACGATAGTTGCCGGAAATAGTCGTGTGAACCCAAGTCCGGACAGCGGTACACGTAGTTCCGAACGCTGCCACTTTTACGATGGTTAGCGCTGGTATCACGACCGGAAATCGGGAATGATGAATAACGATAATCAAAAACGTCAATCATTATATTGAATTAGATGGTGGTACTTTGACGAATAAACAAAGATAGGTGTCATTTGCTTGTAGAAGCATGTCGAAAGTCTTACGCCACTGGGACGCGGGAATCCCTATTTTGTTCGCTTGCTCTTTACTTGTTCGTCGCGATTCCTGGTGAGGGCAGCACTGAGTTACGATAGTAGTGTGAATGCGTGCGAGTTGCTACGATGGTACGTACGATAGTAGTCTAAACGGGGCAACGTTCGGCTCTCCAGAGGGGGTCATTGAGCCGTTCATTGAACGGATCATGAGTCGTTCAATGAACGAATGGTGGAACTTTCCACCAGTCAATGACTGGTGGAAGATCAGAATCGGGCCCAAAGGCACAGGGGGGTTATTTTGTAATCTCACCTTTTAGTGACTCTTAGTGGAAAGGCGGGAGATCCGTTTCCCTCTCTTAATGATCGGCTCACGAACGGTTCGTGAATTGTCGAAGCTTCAATTACCTTATATCAAATAAAAGATGCCGAGACTAGCGAATACCCAGATTGCTCAACATCTTACGGAAGATGTCTTACACTGTACATACCACGAAAATCTAAATACAGTCAAAACTACAAGCGACATGTAAGCGATCACTCAATTATTAAAAACAATTAAGTGCATCTAATTAGTGTTCGATTCACAAGCACGGGAAATATCTACCAAGAACGTAGATTTTAAGGCAATATTTGTTAAAATTATGAAATTAAGGTATAAATAACTGAATTCCATTCTCCATACACTGGCGGATAGGCACACGAAAACAAAGGTATCAGCAACATTGTTTGGGAAATATTGATACGAAATATATACACAGATAATTCAAACAAATAATAACGTAAGTATTTCAAACAATGCATACCTTCAAGTGCCCAATATAATGGAGTCGAAAATGCTGAAGTTCATGGCTGGCTCCATGTCACGTTCTTTATGACAGATGAGATGGAACTAATGGCAGGCGGAGATAATGAAACGGATCAAGAGTCAAAAGATACGGATCAGAGCGGATGAATCGTCTAAAAGACATGTACATGACCGGCAGTTCACCGATTGAGATCCGAAGATGGTCACGCCGCCTGGGTGAGGGAGTTGAACTACGAAAAAGTGAGATTTTATGACGTATTCTCACTAAAGTGAGATTACAAAATAACCCCCCAGATCTCGGAAAAGCAGGTTTGAGACATATACGCAGAGAGCGACGTCACGGAGGGGGTAAAAACCTCCTATACTTAGCTATATAGGTAAGTGGTAGGGGTAATGTGGAGGTATTAAAAGGAAGTGGATTAGGATAGGGAGTGAAAAAGTACGCATCTCAAATTAATCTCTCTTGAGTATGATTTACCACCTAGAGTAATAATAGCAGGAGCAACGCACACAAGGTTTATAAAAGTAAACAACGGCCAACAATAGCTACTTATTCACCTACAGGGATCTAATGCCTGTTGCTCAGGGTAAAATTTTCGGTAAAACGTTTTATAAAACCGACTAATTTTATAAAAATGAGCTTGCTAACGATAAAACCGTTTTATAAAACCTTGTTTTATAAAACTTTTTATGGAAAAGGACAGGTTCTGTTTCCAAAAAAACGTTTTATGCAACAACCAATGAGACGTTCCGCTCATCGCTTTGATAATAATCTCGTATCCATGGGAAGCCAAACAAGGAAAACGTAAACAAACATGGCTGGAAGTTCATGGAACGTTGAGGCAGTATCCTTCTTGTTGTTAGAAGAATGAATTAGAGCCGTAGCACCGTTGAGTGTGATCAGAAAGTAAGTAAATAAACAATACATATAGTTTTGAACCTAACAGTCATCCAAAAGTGAGTGCATTTTATCACTTCACGTGTTCGCAAAGCGTCTCATAGATGGCAGGACATTGCGGTTTTATGAACAGTTTTACCGTGAGCAAGCAAGTACGTTTTACGTACGATTCATAAAACTTTCAATAAAATTTTTTATAAAACTCTTTTGTGGAAAATTTTACCGTGAGCAACAGGCATAAGAAATGACTCTGGCTGGATTGCGTTACAATATGACCTAGATTCTATTAATGAATGGTGCAATACTTGGAAGTTAGAATTTAAATTTAAAAAATTGTGTTGTTATGAATTTTCGGAAAGAGAATAACTCGGTCAACGAAACTTACACAGTTAATCAAACCAACTTATCAAACGTGGAGTCAGTTAAATACTAGGCGTGACAGAGAGCAGCAAGATTTGTAAAAAGTTGATACGATAAACTTAGCAGTGTTACCGAATCGTTGGAGGAATTAGGGTGGGAATCTCTAACTGATCGAAGGGAGAAATACAGGTTAAATCTTTTGCGCAAGTTCGAAGCAGACTATTTTTCCCAAAAGATCAACATATTTCGCTAGAGCCAACGTTCTACGGTAGAAGCGATCACAGGAATAAGATCAAGGAAATAGACTGCAGAAACAGTTGATTTTAAATGCCATATTTTCACTTTCAATAAGGGATCATTATAGTTTCGATAGTTAAATCATATGAAACTCCTACCCTCATTAGGTAGAGTAAACTTTTCACTTGTGTTTTTGATAACATAGCATCATTACTAACACTTCACCCCGCTTTAAATGTCCGGCATTATTTTTTTCTCTGCATGAAGTAGTATCTCGTAGCATTCATAAATTAGTAGTATTAGAAATATTGAACAGTAGTTGTCTCTTAAGCAGTGTTCTTCATATTTGCATGTTCATTTATGTAGCAATATCTCAGTTTCTGGTTTGACTGCGCACTGTTCTCCTGACTGTTTTTTTCGTCTACGCCTAGCGGCCGGTGGAACGTTCGAGGTCCCGATATGAACTGGGACGAGTGCTGCATGCCTGGTGTGGAATCATCCCGTGCCACACACCCTAGTGGTGGCTTGCACGGTACTTCGTAGACGTAGATGTACTGTGATCGAAGGAAACAAATCCCTCCACTTGCCATGTAGTCCACTTAGCATATTTCGCGAGTATTTACGAGGGCTGCACGTTTGATTTAAAAAGAAAAGAAGAATAACTGCAGGTCTTCCTTTCCAAACGGTGAGAGTGTTCTCGTGAGTTGAAATGCGTATATTTTAGAGAGGTGAGAGTCAGAGAGGGCACATTCCTACGCGTTTCTGTAGTTCATTGTGCTGGCGTGCGCGTGCCAAGCTCACGGCGTCGTGCTTACAGCGTGCGTGCTGCTTACCAGTCAAGCGTGATCGCTGCTCATCAATGGGACGACGCGATTCTGCCGCTAAGAGTATAATAATGCGATATTATTGCGAACTCAACCATGCTCAACAGCTGTAGAGGTCTCGTGCCCGTGGCAGCGCTAAAGGTTTACTACCAACTGGAACTGGAACTGTACTGCGCTCCTGAGAACGGATTCCTTAAGGTATAGTGTGAGCGAAATATCACTTCACCAAGAAATTGACCTATTATTATTAAGAAAAAACTCCCATATTAACAATTTTATCAGTAAAATAACCCCTTGCCAAACAACTTTTAGAGCAACTTGCCTGAAAATACAAGCTGTTTTATATGGGCTAGATTACGGCTGTGCGCTGCAGAGGGAGAACATGGAAAAAAAAATTAGAAATTTCGAACACCTATATTTCGTCAAAAAACTAACGGTGTGTAGTTTTTATGTGTTCTCAACTATTTATAAAAAATAATCAGTTACCCCGCAGTTAACTTCACAGATTCACAAAAACTTTCTTTTATGAAGGCGTTTTCACCTTCCGGCGTGAAAAAATGAGTCATGTTAGAAACTTATATATAAGTATATATATATATATATATATAATAAAAAAGTGTCACTAGCTGTGACGCACGTAATAAAGTAAAACCCTTGTTCCTGCGGCATTTTGACCCAGCCAGTCAACATCTCCTCGTTGAGAAAGAAGCCTTTGGCTTCGAATGCTCCGGAAAAAATTGTTCTCGTGTGAGTGTTCTTTCTAAGTGTTTTACTTTATTACGTGCGTCACAGCTAGTGACACTGTTTTATTATTATATTGTGCTACGCGCATCATTTCTTACGAAACTGTGTGTATATATATATATATATATATATATATATATATATATATATATATATATATAATAATTTGAACAGAAGGTGAAAGAAAGAGATAGGAAACATGTAACTAAAATGGGACGAAGACACTGGTGATGTGGAAGATGGTACAGCCGAGAAATCAGAGGGTAAAAATGTGCCGTGACCGGGACTCGAACCCGGAACCTCCCGATTTCGCGCCGAGTGCTCTACCAGTTGAGCTATCAGGACACTTAGATTTACCATGATTTCGGCTGGGGCTTATAACAAAGAATACCCCTTCAAGCTTGAGCCCGTAGCCGTGGCCTCTGGATGGCACACAAGGGCAGCTATTCCATCACCAAGAGAGGAGAGTTAGACATGGACACAAGAAGAAAGCAAAGATGAGTTCATTCACACAGAGAGTCGGACAGAGATAGGAACATGAACTGAAGAGGAAAAGAGCCGGTTCGGCCATACATTTCGTTCACTCACTCACACACCACCTTTTTAGGCGAATAAATATATAATAATTTGAACAGAAGGTGAAAGAAAGAGATAGGAAACATGTAACTAAAATGGGACGAAGACACTGGTGATGTGGAAGATGGTACAGCCGAGAAATCAGAGGGTAAAAATGTGCCGTGACCGGGACTCGAACCCGGAACCTCCCGATTTCGCGCCGAGTGCTCTACCAGTTGAGCTATCAGGACACTTAGATTTACCATGATTTCGGCTGGGGCTTATAACAAAGAATACCCCTTCAAGCTTGAGCCCGTAGCCGTGGCCTCTGGATGGCACACAAGGGCAGCTATTCCATCACCAAGAGAGGAGAGTTAGACATGGACACAAGAAGAAAGCAAAGATGAGTTCATTCACACAGAGAGTCGGACAGAGATAGGAACATGAACTGAAGAGGAAAAGAGCCGGTTCGGCCATACATTTCGTTCACTCACTCACACACCACCTTTTTAGGCGAATAAATATATAATAATTTGAACAGAAGGTGAAAGAAAGAGATAGGAAACATGTAACTAAAATGGGACGAAGACACTGGTGATGTGGAAGATGGTACAGCCGAGAAATCAGAGGGTAAAAATGTGCCGTGACCGGGACTCGAACCCGGAACCTCCCGATTTCGCGCCGAGTGCTCTACCAGTTGAGCTATCAGGACACTTAGATTTACCATGATTTCGGCTGGGGCTTATAACAAAGAATACCCCTTCAAGCTTGAGCCCGTAGCCGTGGCCTCTGGATGGCACACAAGGGCAGCTATTCCATCACCAAGAGAGGAGAGTTAGACATGGACACAAGAAGAAAGCAAAGATGAGTTCATTCACACAGAGAGTCGGACAGAGATAGGAACATGAACTGAAGAGGAAAAGAGCCGGTTCGGCCATACATTTCGTTCACTCACTCACACACCACCTTTTTAGGCGAATAAATATATAATAATTTGAACAGAAGGTGAAAGAAAGAGATAGGAAACATGTAACTAAAATGGGACGAAGACACTGGTGATGTGGAAGATGGTACAGCCGAGAAATCAGAGGGTAAAAATGTGCCGTGACCGGGACTCGAACCCGGAACCTCCCGATTTCGCGCCGAGTGCTCTACCAGTTGAGCTATCAGGACACTTAGATTTACCATGATTTCGGCTGGGGCTTATAACAAAGAATACCCCTTCAAGCTTGAGCCCGTAGCCGTGGCCTCTGGATGGCACACAAGGGCAGCTATTCCATCACCAAGAGAGGAGAGTTAGACATGGACACAAGAAGAAAGCAAAGATGAGTTCATTCACACAGAGAGTCGGACAGAGATAGGAACATGAACTGAAGAGGAAAAGAGCCGGTTCGGCCATACATTTCGTTCACTCACTCACACACCACCTTTTTAGGCGAATAAATATATAATAATTTGAACAGAAGGTGAAAGAAAGAGATAGGAAACATGTAACTAAAATGGGACGAAGACACTGGTGATGTGGAAGATGGTACAGCCGAGAAATCAGAGGGTAAAAATGTGCCGTGACCGGGACTCGAACCCGGAACCTCCCGATTTCGCGCCGAGTGCTCTACCAGTTGAGCTATCAGGACACTTAGATTTACCATGATTTCGGCTGGGGCTTATAACAAAGAATACCCCTTCAAGCTTGAGCCCGTAGCCGTGGCCTCTGGATGGCACACAAGGGCAGCTATTCCATCACCAAGAGAGGAGAGTTAGACATGGACACAAGAAGAAAGCAAAGATGAGTTCATTCACACAGAGAGTCGGACAGAGATAGGAACATGAACTGAAGAGGAAAAGAGCCGGTTCGGCCATACATTTCGTTCACTCACTCACACACCACCTTTTTAGGCGAATAAATATATAATAATTTGAACAGAAGGTGAAAGAAAGAGATAGGAAACATGTAACTAAAATGGGACGAAGACACTGGTGATGTGGAAGATGGTACAGCCGAGAAATCAGAGGGTAAAAATGTGCCGTGACCGGGACTCGAACCCGGAACCTCCCGATTTCGCGCCGAGTGCTCTACCAGTTGAGCTATCAGGACACTTAGATTTACCATGATTTCGGCTGGGGCTTATAACAAAGAATACCCCTTCAAGCTTGAGCCCGTAGCCGTGGCCTCTGGATGGCACACAAGGGCAGCTATTCCATCACCAAGAGAGGAGAGTTAGACATGGACACAAGAAGAAAGCAAAGATGAGTTCATTCACACAGAGAGTCGGACAGAGATAGGAACATGAACTGAAGAGGAAAAGAGCCGGTTCGGCCATACATTTCGTTCACTCACTCACACACCACCTTTTTAGGCGAATAAATATATAATAATTTGAACAGAAGGTGAAAGAAAGAGATAGGAAACATGTAACTAAAATGGGACGAAGACACTGGTGATGTGGAAGATGGTACAGCCGAGAAATCAGAGGGTAAAAATGTGCCGTGACCGGGACTCGAACCCGGAACCTCCCGATTTCGCGCCGAGTGCTCTACCAGTTGAGCTATCAGGACACTTAGATTTACCATGATTTCGGCTGGGGCTTATAACAAAGAATACCCCTTCAAGCTTGAGCCCGTAGCCGTGGCCTCTGGATGGCACACAAGGGCAGCTATTCCATCACCAAGAGAGGAGAGTTAGACATGGACACAAGAAGAAAGCAAAGATGAGTTCATTCACACAGAGAGTCGGACAGAGATAGGAACATGAACTGAAGAGGAAAAGAGCCGGTTCGGCCATACATTTCGTTCACTCACTCACACACCACCTTTTTAGGCGAATAAATATATAATAATTTGAACAGAAGGTGAAAGAAAGAGATAGGAAACATGTAACTAAAATGGGACGAAGACACTGGTGATGTGGAAGATGGTACAGCCGAGAAATCAGAGGGTAAAAATGTGCCGTGACCGGGACTCGAACCCGGAACCTCCCGATTTCGCGCCGAGTGCTCTACCAGTTGAGCTATCAGGACACTTAGATTTACCATGATTTCGGCTGGGGCTTATAAATCGGGAGGTTCCGGGTTCGAGTCCCGGTCACGGCACATTTTTACCCTCTGATTTCTCGGCTGTACCATCTTCCACATCACCAGTGTCTTCGTCCCATTTTAGTTACATGTTTCCTATCTCTTTCTTTCACCTTCTGTTCAAATTATTATATATTTATTCGCCTAAAAAGGTGGTGTGTGAGTGAGTGAACGAAATGTATGGCCGAACCGGCTCTTTTCCTCTTCAGTTCATGTTCCTATCTCTGTCCGACTCTCTGTGTGAATGAACTCATCTTTGCTTTCTTCTTGTGTCCATGTCTAACTCTCCTCTCTTGGTGATGGAATAGCTGCCCTTGTGTGCCATCCAGAGGCCACGGCTACGGGCTCAAGCTTGAAGGGGTATTCTTTGTTATAAGCCCCAGCCGAAATCATGGTAAATCTAAGTGTCCTGATAGCTCAACTGGTAGAGCACTCGGCGCGAAATCGGGAGGTTCCGGGTTCGAGTCCCGGTCACGGCACATTTTTACCCTCTGATTTCTCGGCTGTACCATCTTCCACATCACCAGTGTCTTCGTCCCATTTTAGTTACATGTTTCCTATCTCTTTCTTTCACCTTCTGTTCAAATTATTATATATTTATTCGCCTAAAAAGGTGGTGTGTGAGTGAGTGAACGAAATGTATGGCCGAACCGGCTCTTTTCCTCTTCAGTTCATGTTCCTATCTCTGTCCGACTCTCTGTGTGAATGAACTCATCTTTGCTTTCTTCTTGTGTCCATGTCTAACTCTCCTCTCTTGGTGATGGAATAGCTGCCCTTGTGTGCCATCCAGAGGCCACGGCTACGGGCTCAAGCTTGAAGGGGTATTCTTTGTTATAAGCCCCAGCCGAAATCATGGTAAATCTAAGTGTCCTGATAGCTCAACTGGTAGAGCACTCGGCGCGAAATCGGGAGGTTCCGGGTTCGAGTCCCGGTCACGGCACATTTTTACCCTCTGATTTCTCGGCTGTACCATCTTCCACATCACCAGTGTCTTCGTCCCATTTTAGTTACATGTTTCCTATCTCTTTCTTTCACCTTCTGTTCAAATTATTATATATTTATTCGCCTAAAAAGGTGGTGTGTGAGTGAGTGAACGAAATATATATATATATATATATATATATATATATATATATATATATATATATATATATATATATATATATATATATATATATATATATATATATATATATGAGTTCGTGGAAAATCACATACGCGATAATATAAATAAACTATGCCACAGGTGGGGCGGAATTAAATATAAACACATAAAAAAAGAACACTCACACTATACGTTGATATTTCGGTTGCTCTAGAACCTTTCTCAAAGATAGAAGGATACAAAATGATGGACAGGCAGGGAACAAGAGGTAGGGTGAGATGGGAGGAGAGAGGGGTAGGGAGGGAGAAGATAATAATAATAATAATAATAATATTCTTTATTCACCTTTAGCATAAATACATATGATAGGTGTCGTCAAGGTATGGTACATGTGAATAATTGCGTTTAAAATTAATTCAAAATTATAATTGAGTCAAAGAAACATCTCATAATTGAGGAACATAACAAGGCAGATCATGTCAATACACTTAATGAAACAATAGACCTTAGAGTTTTAGGCTGGAGAAATCTAGGTTATAATATTCCTCTAGGGAATATAATGGGTTGGATGTAAGCCAATCTCGGAGAGCCTTACAGAAGCCCACACTAGAGGCTGACTTGGCAGAAGTTGGGAGCCTGTTGAAAAATTTGATCGGTAGGCCATCTACTTTGTATGTTTTATCGAGCCTACAGAGTGGTATATCCATGGAATTTTTGGCTCTGGTGTCATGACAGTGGACATCAGCCCTTGTTGAGTACATGCTCAGATTTTCTTTAATATGTACTAATGAATGGAATATAAACTGATTGTAAACTGTCATGATTTGAAGATTTTTGAAGAGAGGTTTGCAGTGTTCTAGGGAACATGCGTTGACTAAAATTCGTACAGCCTTTTTTTGTAGTATAAATATGGATTTAGTGTCAGAAGCATGTCCCCACAGTCTTATACCATATGTAATATGGGAATGAAAAAAAGAATAATAGGCATTGAGTAAATAGTCCTTACTTACATATAGCTTCAACTTCCTGAGCAGGAATAAGGCTCGTGCCAGTTTCTTACTGACGTGTAGAACATGAGCATTCCAGGTTAATTTGGAATCTAAGTGAAATCCCAGCAATTTCACAGAGGTAGTTTCTTTGACAGCTGATTTTAGAGAGCATAGAAGAAACTGGGTTTTATCAGGATTCAAGAAAAGATTGTTGGCGGAAAACCATTCATTCGCCTTTTTGATGATGGCTGGAAGTCTGTTCATGGCATCAGAGTGATTAGAGGAGTTATGTAGGAATGTAGTATCATCAGCGTAGAGCACACAGTTAGTAGTCATATTTGGGCACAGGTCATTGATCATGACCAGGAACAGGAGGGGTCCAAGCACTGAGCCCTGGGGTACACCATATTTAACATTTAAAGGTTTTGACATTTTACCATTCACATATACTGACTGCCTACGATCGGATAAATAGGAGAGCATAAATTTTAGTTCGACATCTTTAAATCCATAGTATTTAAACTTATTCGCAAGAATGGTGTGATCAACACAGTCGAAAGCTGATGAGAGGTCACACAATGTAAGTGCCAGGCACTGTTTCTCTTCAAAAGCCTTAATTATGTACTTTATAACATAATCAACAGCTTGAGTAGTAGACTTATGAGGTCTGAATCCAAACTGTGTTGGTGTAAAAAGGTTTAAAGTTTCAAAGTGATCCAGAACCTGAGCATATACAATTGTTTCAATAATTTTGGCAAGTGGAGAAATAATAGAGATGGGGCGGTAGTTATTCGGAAGATTAATATCACCACGTTTGTGGATAGGAATAACTTTAGAATACTTTAGATGATCAGGAAAGTAACCAGACTGAAGGCAAGAGTTAACAACATTAGCGAGGGGGTATGCTACCCAGTTAATAACTGATTTGATTAAATTATTTGAGAGCCCATATACATCAGTACAGTTAGAGTTTTTAAATTTTCTGACAATTTTAACAATATCTACCTGAGAAACTTCTTTCCATTTGAAAACAGAGTTGGTGGAGGGAGTATTTTGTAATAAATCGCTGGCTGTGTTGGGTGGTGATTTATGAGCACTATTGATATCAGCTATAATGTTTTCTATTGAACAAATAAAGACATTATTAAAAGTTTCTGAGTCAATTGGTATGTCACTAGATTTACTACTTAATCCTATTTCATTTTTAATAACAGACCAAGCTGCTTTACATTTGTTGGGGGCACTATTGATGTAATTATCATAAGCATAGCATTTGGCCAATCTTAACTCTGTATGGTATTGCTTCTTTTGAATGTTATAGACCTTTTTAAGCTCCTTGCAACCGCCTAACTTGAACTGTTTATGTAAACTTAGTAAATTCCTTCTCTTGTTGTCAAGATCTGTGTTGAACCATTTTGCCCGTTTGTGGGACTCAAGTTTCAGCTGAATTAGCTTCATTGGAAAAGCATGCTCAAACAATAGTAAAAAATGGCTAATAAAGGCTGCAAATTTTCCCTGGCCATCAGTATCAGGGAGCAAGGTATCCCAGTCAGAATTACTTAACAAGTTTATAAACTCATAAGTATGATGAAAATTCATTTGTCTAACATACATGGTTTTGGGAGTTTTTATATTATTACCGGGACCCAGCTTTGTGTGCCATGTAAAGGAAATCGCTAAATGATCGGAGAGCATTGGGTCAAAGACTCCAAGGGTATGGGCGGACTTGTCAATATTGGTTATTACATTGTCAAGACAGGCACTCAACCTGGTGGGTTCAGAGTTAGCACAGTATAGATCAAAGGCCCTTAGAAGGATGCCTATTTGGACATTATTCCTTGATGGACAGCCCATATCAACATTTAAATCAGTACCTATCACAATGTTAGTGTGAAAATTCTGAAAATAAATTAAGACCTTCTCAAGTTGTTCACAGAACAGATCAAAATCTCCCTTAGGAGAACGATAGATAGATGCAACAATCAATCTAATACCCTTGAGGTGTATGGCAGCTACTTCAAAGTGCATATCAATGCAAAATTGATTTAAATCAAGGGGCTTACATACTAGGTTGTTTGATACAAATAGGCAAGCACCACCATTTTTTGTTGACTGTCTGCAGTAAATGGAACTAAGATTGAAACCTTGTAGTTGATAGAGGTCAGTTTCATCCTCGTGTAGCCAATGCTCTGTTAGACACAAGATATCATACTTTCTAGATTCAAGCAAATGCTCAATTTGACAGATTTTGTTCCTAATACACTGCACATTGAACACTAAAACATCAATGTTTTTGTTGCTAGAGCTATGGCTTATAGGTGCTAGTCAAAGGTGGCTAGTACTTGTTAATTTAGACTTCTGAGCTCCAGTTTGTTGACGAGTTACCGGCTTAGTAGACATACCAGCGGTGGGAGCACTAGAAAACGAGGTAGCGTTGGTAGCGTCCTCGACCAATGTAGCACTAACACTAGTGTCATTAGGTTTTTTAGGAGGGACAGTCACTTTGTCACTTGTACTCGAAGAGGAGGCACAGACACTTATATTCGGGGGAATAACTGTCGCACAGGCTGGTTTCACTGCTGATGGAGCTGTGAGTTGATTGACAAACGAACCACCATTAGAACTGATAGGAACTTCGCGAGGAGGAAAAAATTTTCCCACCACAACGTTTTCGGGCCAGGTTGCCTTATTTAGTAAGACTTCGCGTAAGTTTGATGGCACACTGACCTTAAACGAGCTGAAATGCTTCCCTGATCGGAAACTCTCACAGATGAACTCTTCTTTGGGGTATTTTTTACACAGATAATTTTCAATATCACTTGCGGTTGTTTGTAGTTCAACCCGACCGATGTATAAGAGCAGCCGTTTCGGGACACCTAGAAATTTGGAATTTTCGTCGGAAGGAGAACTCGTGCCCATGACGAGCTTATGTTTTTTTGACCTCTTGTTCTTCGTTGTCTTCCAACCTCCGTAATCGTCCGAATGATGGTTGACATCGTCGACACGGTGTTCAGGCAGAGGTGGTTCCACGACGGGAGACGATGTTTGGAGCACCAATGGAGCGGGGATTTCACTTTTTTCTTGCACTACAGCCGAGAATGTATTACTTTTTTCTTGCACTACAGCCGAGCCGATCCCGGTTTGAACTGTTGATGAAATATGTTGAACTAAGGACAGGTTAAGTTTTCTAATTTTGACTAGTTCGTCCTGAATATTAGAAATGGCTTCGGCCATTTTGGCTATCTGTCGACTGTTATCGTGGCGACACGAAAAACAAAGCCAGATAAATCCTGGAGACTCTCGCACGGCTTTGAAACTTTTTTCAGAGATCAAGGAACATTTAAAATGAAAAATCTTGGCACAAAATGAGCAGGAGATGAAATTCTCCTGCAAATCTAAGCCCTTTTTACAAGAGCAACAGGCAGGTGTAATACCCAGATCCGCCATCTTGGCAACTCCCGTTGCAAAGAGGGGAGGGGCGGGAGGTGGAGGCTGACCCCTCCCGCCCCTCCCCTCTTCTTCCTCCCTACCCCTCTCTCCTCCCATCTCACCCTACCTCTTGTTCCCTGCCTGTCCATCATTTTGTATCCTTCTATCTTTGAGAAAGGTTCTAGAGAAACCGCAATATCAACGTATAGTGTGAGTGTTCTTTTTTTAAATGTTTATATTTAATTCCGCCCCACCTGTGGCATAGTTTATTTATATATATATATATATATATATATATATATATATATATATATATACACGAGTAAATGGGTGCTTGCAGTTTGCAAGCGGAAGGCGTAGAGCGTATGATAGTACATTGTAAGTCATTAATAACGAAAGCAGTTTAGTCTTACTACTCATGGAAATTAAATTATTGTGGTGCATTGGTGACCTATGAATATAATTATGAGAATATAGCAGTAAACGAATAGGTACATAATATATATGCTTTGTTCTTCTTGGTAATCGCTCGATTTTTTCTATAATTTACATGCCATTGAGCAATGTTGAAGAAATATATTAGTAATTGAAAATGGATTCATTTATTTGGCAGTTTTTATTTTAACTAATATCAGCCTATGTACAATGGATTTTCACATTTCATTTTTATTTTTGTTGATCTCAATTATTATAAACAAATTGAACCTTTTAAACAAATTGTATAGTACTTGAATTCATAATTTCTAAACCCAAGCGATTATGCAACATGGTTCATTATCGTTTTATATGGTGTGGACTTGTAGAACAGCGTTTCCAGGGTATATTTCAGAAAGGATACTCAAGGATTTAAATTAACCGGAAACACAGTGAGAGAGTGAATTCCAGGCAAATGTTAGCAGGTGTTAATCAATTCATGGCCTCCAAATAATAAATTTTCAAAAAATTGTTTTAATGAGAGCGCTTGTTACTTTTTCCTTGATTTTAATATAATATCAGAGCATTATTACGGTTTATAGATGTGAGGTTGTAATACTATGTCATTTATGAATATATTTTTGATTAATAATTCCATTCCTTTCGCTCATAGTTTGCAAGAATACAATGTTAAAAATTACTGTTTATATATGTATCATCATAAAACATTTTGAATCGTGTATGCCGAAGGCATATTATCGTTTAAATCTATTGAAATACGCACTGATGTATGCTTTATTGCCAGTATAAGGTACTGGAAGTCTCGGGAACAATGGAAAAATTGCTTAGCAACGAAAATGAAAAAGATCGAAATTTGTATTAATTTTGCGTTAAAAACTTCAAATATTTCAATTTATCGATCGATAGAGAAAAATCGGTTGCAAGAATTAAATTATTTGATGTATTGGCCTCATTTCAGTCAAAGAATGAAACTTGTATCTCAATTATTTCATATTTTAATGAATGAAAGAAAATTACTCTACACGTAAATTATTCGTTTTTCCCATTTAAACCCGTTAAAAAACAAAATCCTATCTGGACTCGAAACCAATGAAAAATATTGGGATTTTCGATTTTTTCCTGACTCGACACCAAATTCAAACCCACCCTTAAAAATTTCAACCTTTTAGCTCGATTATAAATGCCCAGGAATTCGTGTCAATGAGTGAGTCAGTCAGTCAGTTTTGTAGCTTTATATATATAAACTAGTAAATGGGTGCTTGCAGTTTGCAAGCAGAAGGGGTAAAGTGTATGGAAGAACATTGTAAATAATTAAATACGAATGCAATAAGTTATTACTTCTTATGGAAATGATTTTAGCTTGGTCCATTTCTGACCTTAGAATATAATAATGAGAAAATAGCATAAAACGAATGGATCCATGACATACGTACTTTGTTCTTCTTAGTAATTGCTATATTTTTCCTTTTAATTTCATGCCGTTGATCAAGTTTCAAGTAAAATATTTGTAATTAAACATGATTATAATTATTTGGAAATTTGAAATTCAATCAATATCTGCCTAACTAAATATCTAATACATTTTCACATTTCATTTTATTTTTGCTGATCTCAATTATTATAATTTACATATTGAACACATGGTGTAGTAGGTACTTGAATACATAATTACAAAATCCAATAGATAATGCAGCAGAGAACATTATCATTTTACATGGTTTTTTCTTGTAGAATGGCATTTCGAGGTACATTTCAGAAAGGAGGTGCAAAAATTAATGTTTCCTTGAAAAACAGATAGAGAGAAACCCGCGATAAGGTGTAAAGATTGTGTCAGAAGTAAAATGGAGGAATCTGGTGCGATCCTAACGGATTCCGTAGACATGAGCAAATGGAGAAGTGTCAAAGCTACGAAACAGTTTATATATATCATTGTAAAACATTGTAAATCGCAAGGGTTGAAGGCATAATATCGTTAAAAGCTATTGAAACACGCTCCAAGAAGGTTGAATTCTCTTAAATTCAGCCTTTATAGCCAGTATAAGGTACTGGAAGTCTCGGGAACAATGGGATCTCAATTATTATAATTTACATATTAAACACATGGTGTAGTACTTGAATTCATAATTACAAAATCCAAGAGATAATGCAGCAGAGAACATTATCATTTTACATGGTTTTGACTTGTAGAATGGCATTTCGAGGTACATTTCAGAAAAGAGGAGCAAGGATTAATGTTTCCTTGAAAAACAGATAGAGAGAAACCCGGAATAAGGTGTAAAGATTGTGTCAGAAGTAATATGAAGGAATCTGGGGCGATCCTAACGGATTCCGTAGACATGAGCAAATGGAGAAGTGTCAAAGCTACGAAACAGTTTATATATGTCATTATAAAACATTGTAAATCGCATAAGTTGAAGGCATTATATCGTTAAAAGCTATCGAAACACGCTCCGAGAAGGTTGAATTCTCTTAAATTCAGCCTTTATAGCCAGTATAAGGTACTGGAAGTCTCGGGAACAATGGGATCTCAATTATTATAATTTACATATTAAACACATGGTGTAGTACTTGAATTCATAATTACAAAATCCAAGAGATAATGCAGCAGAGAACATTATCATTTTACATGGTTTTGACTTGTAGAATGGCATTTCGAGGTACATTTCAGAAAAGAGGAGCAAGGATTAATGTTTCCTTGAAAAACAGATAGAGAGAAACCCGGAATAAGGTGTAAAGATTGTGTCAGAAGTAATATGAAGGAATCTGGGGCGATCCTAACGGATTCCGTAGACATGAGCAAATGGAGAAGTGTCAAAGCTACGAAACAGTTTATATATGTCATTATAAAACATTGTAAATCGCATAAGTTGAAGGCATTATATCGTTAAAAGCTATCGAAACACGCTCCGAGAAGGTTGAATTCTCTTAAATTCAGCCTTTATATCCAGTATAAGGTACTGGAAGTCTCGGGAACAATGGAAAAATTGCCTAGCAACGAAAAGGAAAAAAGATCGAAATTTGCATTAATTTTGCGTTTAAACTTGAAATATTTCAATTTAACGATCGATAGAGAAAATTCGGTTGCAAGAATTAAATTCTTTGGTGTATTAGCCTCATCTCAGTCGAAGAATGAAACTTGTATCTCAATTATTTCATATTTTAATGAATGAAAGAAAATTACTCTACACGGAATTTATTCGTTTTTCCCATTTAAACCCGTTAAAAAACAAAATCCCATCTGGACTCGAAACCAATTAAAAATATTGAGATTTTCGATTTTTTCCTGACTCGACACCAAATTTAAACCCTTTCCTGAAAATTTCAACCTTCTAGCTCGATTATAAATGCCCAGGAATTCGTGTCAATGAGTGAGTCAGTCAGTCAGTTTTGTAGCTTTATATATATAAATATATAATAAAACTTATAGGAGGTAGGAGAAAGAAATAAAGAATTTGTTCTTACGGAACGTTTCGGACCGGTTGGTCCTTCGTCAGCTTTAGAAGTGACAAATTCTTTCTCTTTCTCCTACCTCCTGTAAGTTTTAATTTATATATTTGTGGCCAATTGGCGAAAATTTCAAAAGAAAATACAGATATATATATATATATATATTTTTTTTTCTTTCTTTTTAAATCAACGAAATTCATACGTGGTGAGAATATATCCAATAAGGAGTCACAGGCGTGACAAGTAAAAAAGATAGTGAAACAAACAAAAGAAACTCACACGAATGGTTTAATTTTCGACAGCACTCAACTGTCTTCTTCCGAACTGGAGAGAGTACTCTCTTCGTGAGTTACCTGTCCGCTCAAGGTTTTGGGCTACATTCTCCCAAAAATATTTTTTGTATTATCCCTATATTGGGCACAACCTGTGTCGTACAGGCATTTATACTTCTTTACTTCCTCAATTTGGCGTTCCATTCTCACTGCAAAGAGCGTCAACTCCAAAATCCAGATCCCACTGACATGGGCGAGACAATGCTTCACCCTTCAAATCGCTTGAGGGGCGATTGCGTTCCCACGTGTCTTCCCGTCCCGCGACGTCCATCGCGTGGTTTAGCATTCGGTCTGTTAAATGTGATGTTCAATGTTATTTCTATTACTCTTTATGGACTTGCGAAGGAAAGCGATCCGGGGACACGCGTTAAAGCCACCACACACCGAATGCTATGCTAAGCGTGAGAACTGTTCTCGCAACGGACGTCCGCTATGTGCGCTCACATACCAGAAACTTAATCGTACCACGCTACGTAGCAAGCTGGCGGAACTTTTAGCTAAAGGGAAACTCCACTTTTTTCCAAGATGGCGGTCAGCGTAAAACGCACTTCTCAGGTTTGACACTTGACTATTCCGTTAATACTGACGCAATTTCAATGTTGAGTGATTTTATACAATGCGCATAGTGTGCAGAACTAGCGAACGTAATTTAGCTGAAATAGCTCTGTTGTAAGTTGGTTGAAAATGAATTTAGGGCTCATATACCACAATAGATACTGCGCATGCGCTATGAAAGCTAAGCGAAGAGGAAATTGCTGGCCGAGCGATGTCCTGCGACATAGCGCTCGGGAGGTTCGCATCGGTTCGCATGGATCGCATTTGGTGTAACCGGACAGTGGGAAATCGCAATACGGGATCTTAAGACACGTGGCAAAAGCTGGTAGCGCGCTTATCATAGCATTCGGTGTGTGGCGGCCTTTAAGACGCATCATCGTATAGCTTGGTGAGTTTTTCGGTGTATGGTGGGTTTAAGGACGTTCAGCGGTTTCACTCAACTTGAGAGAATTCAACGAAACTTGCTGGAAGCATTAATTATGTTTTCCTAAAACTACCTGAATTTTTTCAAAATTATTTACCGCATATTTCTTAGGATATTTGATGTGGAAGTGGGCATTAAATTGCATATGGGTTCTTATGGGAACGTGAGGTGCGACTAGCTTTATTCATCGAAAAGAACGTTTTCTAGTTAAGAATAAGAAAAACAAAAATTATTTAAATCATCAATAGAATAATGTATGAAAATCATTTGATATACTTTATTTTTATTATTTTTCTTATTCTTATTCTTAACTAGAAAAAGGTTCTTTTTGATGAATTAAGCTACTCGTACCTTGTGTTCCCATAAGAACCCATGTAATTTTTTATCCACTTCTCGATCAATTATCTTAAGTAATCTGCGGTAAATAATTCTGAAAAAATATCAGGTAGATTAAAGACAACATAAGTAATGCTTCCAGTAAGTTTCGTCGAATTCTTTTAAGTTGACTGAAACCACAGAACCTCCTTAAGTTAGATATTCATCCGAATTTTTCAAACACACCAAAATCTCGAAGCTTTCGTTATTGTACCACTCGACTCCTTTGTTACGTGATCGGAATATCTTGAGCGTTTCTAACACAACCCCTGAGGAATGGGATCACAGTTCCTTCTTTCGCGTTATCGTTATCCAAAATGCAAACCAGTGTAGAGGGGCAATGCTCATGGTTACCGTCTTAGGAAAGCACCCTACCAATAAAAACTAGCGATTTGAAGAACCTGACCATATTTGAAGAATGACGATCAAGTTTTCGCTCTCGTTAGCACCATTCAAAAAAAAGCGATAACGCGAGTGCGCGCGTTAGGGAGAACCGCGATTGCTTCCCTGGACGGACATCAACCAAACTGCTTCCAAACAATCATCGAGTATATAGCCAAAGAAAGAGAGAGAGAGAGGGAGGTGGCATTGCGATACCTTTTGGTCCAGAGGGCAGCACGATTCGTCACCTTTCCGCTATTCGATATGCTGCCAAATCATTCTATATTCTATTGTATGTTACAGGTGTATGATAGTATGATTAATTGACTGATAGTATGTTATTATATCTTGATTGATGCCGAAAAATATCGATGTGATAATTATAATGTGCAAATATTTCATTCAATTTATCGCACCGCGCAAACAAGAATGGTTCTGTTTTTGGAAGGAGATACCTATCCATTCAAAGAATTCAAGTAAAGAGTCCTTGTTGGGATGACTAAATCCTCTTATTTACCCGTCAACCGCAAATTTCGACGATACAGTCGCTTCCGTCTTTCTTATCAGAATCAGATACGAGAGAGGTGGAGATAGATTACGGAAGGACAGTGTCCTCCGTGGAAGAAGTTCACTGTTTAGTTCTTCCTTCTTTTCCGCATACAGTTTCAGTGGAAAGGACGGCAGATCCGATAGGTTCCATTTATTTGTTTTGGTTTCGGATGTCATGGATTCACTGCTGCTACTTTTTTTTACGGGGCAGGAGTGCGAAATTTTCTTTTTCTTTCACGCAACAATCGCATCGATGCGCTCCAACTCGTTCTGTCTCACCCATTGTTGCGCATGGTTGGGCGGAGAGCGTAACAATGTAAATCCGAGCGTTAAAAAAAACACCGAAATGCTGGTACATACATTTGTTGCGGTGACGTAATCAGGTATTGGTTCAAATATGGATGTGAGTTGGACAACGATCAAGGTATTTTCTGAATTCATCGACGAAAAAAACGGATCTCATTGGATACGCTTTCCACCGCTCAATTTACGGTTTAAAGTAGAATTACAGCTTTCGCGGTTGCCCGTGGAAGAGATATGAAGTAGTCCAGAGGGGAGGGGGAGGCTTGAAGGTGAAAACTTCCTTGCCCCTAAAAGCATGATTTGGCCACCATAGTCACGATTGGTGGTCGCACTGGACGCAGAGTATAGTATAAAGCAAGCAAAGGCACACAGATAGTTGGTATCCATCTAGTCCCAAAATCGTCCTCCGCGCATCTTCCAAGAACTTTTATCAAACGAGGTTTATTTTTATTATAAGTAAGTCCATTTCATTGGTACCACCTCCAACACAAATGTATTCTCTGTAAGGTTGGGTAATCGTTAGTCATTGAGAAATTTAGTTACTTAAATTTTTATGCTCGTTTAAAATTTAAATAATAGGTCGTAGTTATACTATATTGAGTAGGAATGACTAATGTCTTCGGTACATACTGAAATATTGTCCGTTAAATTTACACATTGCCATAAAAATTTGATTAAATGCAGACTTGATTCATTTCTTAAGTCATTCTTGCGAAATTAATTTTCCGAAAACAGTTCACACCCGTCGCCATAGAATTCAAAATAAGTATTTTAATGAAGATGTATTGTCACTCGAATGCGAACTAGTATTAAAATATGTTTCTATAAATTATTTAATCTTTCGTTTTTAATCTGGCAACCGCGTCCCTTCCGCAACACGCTGCAACATGTGTCTCTGCTTATGCCGGGCCTACACTAGTAACTTAAGTTAGAACTTAAGTGAGAATCTTACTTAAGGTGGTAGTGTAGGTGTCAGCAGTTTCATTTAAGTACACTCACACTTAAGTCACTTTAGACCCGAACTTAAGTCAACTTTTTCCACACGGTTGGCGTTCTTCAAGTGTTATGCGTAATGTATTTTGAAATGTACATGTTTTTATTATTGTAATTTGAGAGCTTTCAGGCAGGAATAACTTTGAAACTGGTAACTTTGTGCGTAAGGGGAAGCAGTTATATTTTATACGTGTTAATGTAATATTCATAGGGGGATGTACGATGGATGGATGAATACGTGGGGATAATGTAATGTTCATAGATTGCGATGTATTGGTTAATGTAGGGAGTTTTATAAGGTACCAGGTGTGTTGTTAAAAGTTATATTTTCTGGTGATGTTGATGGAAATAGATTAAAGTGAGTAAAATTAGCCATAATGAATATTTTTAGTTTCTTGGAATTTTTGCTTATGATATGTTTTAATGCTCATGTTAAGTGAAGGGGTATGAAGTCACAGGCCTTATCAACACCCATAAATAATCAGGGCAGGTTTTCGAGCATGCCTAAAATGATAGTTCCTCCTTTACTTGTACTAACATCAACTTAATCGATGTTGAATTCGTATAGGAGTAGGTATGATACACGTCCAAGTTTCACCTTCCAAGTGGACTCGTATAGGAGTCAACTCCTGTCTGTAATCACCGCTTTAGATTTTGGTATTAAATATTAATATCGTTTCAACTGTTCCACGCTATGATTTAGTGTAACGAAACGGCCAGTTGCGCGACGCATCAAAGCAGTTTATGCAACCTTGTAGTACCTACCTGAATTTGGGGCGGAACAATAGAAAAAAGATGTGGAAATACGAAAATCAGAATAGTAGATACAGTAACAATAGAGAATAACAGGAATGGGGGAAGTTAGAAAGAAGATGGATGGGGAGAAATTCTCGAGATATTGGAGGAAAAAAGTTAGCGGAAGAACGTAAACACGGCAGGGGTTCCTTCCTGTTTCACGCATGGAACAATGTAACGCGCCACCGCACAATTGGCCGTTCCGTTTCAATTCAGCGTATCCAGAGGCAGGTGATGCGACGCGTATAACGGAACGTCTTCGCTCGCAAACATAGTAGAGTAGTAGCATAGTAGAGTAGCAACGGCGAACGGTCACCAAGGTTTGTTGATAAAAATTGAAACAAAACATGCAAATACGTCATCGACTTTGGTAGAGACGGGATTTGTTTCTGAGAATAAAATCTGCTCACGGTAAAATTTTCCATAAAACAGTTTTATAAAAATGTTTATTGAAAGTTTTATGAATCGTACGTAAAACGTACTTGCTTGCTCACGGTAAAACTGTTCATAAAACCACAATGTCCTGCCATCTATGAGACTCTTTGCGAACACGTGTAGTGATAAATGCACTCTCTTTTGGATGACTGTTAGGTTAATAACTATATCCTTTGTTTATTTACTTGCTTTCTGATCACACTCAACGGTGCTAAGGCTCTCTAACGCATTAATCTAACAACAAGAAAGATACTGCCTGAACGTTCCATGAACTTCCAGCCATGTTTGTTTACGTTTTCCTTGTTTGACGTCCCTTGATACGAGATTATCATCAACGCCATGAGCGGAACGTCTCATTAGTTGTTGCATAAAACGGTTTTATGAAAATAGAACCTGTCCTATTCCATAAAACGTTTTATAAAACTAGGTTTTATAAAACGGTTTTATCGTTAGCAAGCTCATTTTTATAAAATTAGTCGATTTTATAAAACGTTTTACAGAAAATTTTACCGTAAGCAACAGGCATTAGAGTTAGATGGACGAAGTGTTGAAAGCACAGTAGGTACTATATCAATAGTTCGACGCCCTCCGGACTAGTTAGGCTGTCCAGCTACTAAATACTAATGAAAACCAAATTCCACTGTAGAAAATAATGAATCATTATTATCACTTGGAATACCAAGTTAAAACGAATACAATCAATAAAGTTTAAGAGCGATTAACGATTTATTGCTATTGATTTGAATGAATTAGGCATCTTTGGAATAGAACTCAGCTTTAAATCGATAAATGTAATCAAGAACATAGAACATTATGGAAGATTTGTATTGATCACTTTATTTGGGAAAGAAGTAGTCCATTTTTTATTTTTTTACCATTTCAAACTTCTCGCACTTGCGGATATTTCAATATTTGCTCTTTATTATTACTAATGCCTGTTGCTCACGTAAAATTTTCGGTAAAACGTTTTATAAAATAGACTAGTTTTATAAAAATGAGCTTGCTAACGATAAAACCGTTTTATAAAACCTAGTTTTATAAAACGTTTTACGGAATAGGACAGGTTCTATTTCCATAAAACCGATTTATGCAACAGCCAATGAGACGTTCCGCACATCGCGTTGATAATAATCTCGTATCCATGGGATGCCAAACAAGAAAAACGTAAAAAAACATGGCTGGAAGTTCATGGAACGTTGAGGCAGTATCCTTCTTGTTAGAAGAATGCGTTAGAGCCATAGCACCGTTGAGTGTGATCAGAAAGTAAGTAAATAAACAATACATATAGTTATTAACCTAATAGTCATCCAAAAGAGAGTGCATTTATCACTTCACGTGTTCGCAAAGCGTCTCATAGATGGCAGGACATTGCGGTTTTATGAATAGTTTTACCGTGAGCAGTCAAGGACGTTTTACGTACGATACATAAAACTTTCGATAACATTTTTTATAAAACTCTTTTATGGAAACTTTTACCGTGAGCAACAGGCATAAGACTGAGGAGAGTTAAAAATTTTTAAACCATAGCGAGTAAAGGTCATTTCACACGAATATTATTTCAGTCGAACTGAACATCGAACCAAATTCTCCACGTTTTTGAGTCTGAAACTTTTGGAAAGTTCTATTGTATTTGTTTCACGCACGAAGTTTTTAGCAGCTTAGTATTTGTGGAGAAAGAGTGCACGTGGACTGGATGTCTCCAAGATGTGTAACTGTAGAACAACGATGGATGCTTGCTGGATGAAAGTAAATGAGAAAGTCGAATGATTTTTTGAGATAATATTCTCTCCACTGCTTTTGAGGCTTCTAATCAAGGCTAATTACTCCTGAAGAAAACTCCGGCACCGAAAAAAAACTTAGATTTCCAAATTTTAACGCGGAAGTAATCCAAAATGAGTGATTTTGCATTGATGAAATGAGCCGCGAAATTAGAAACATTTATTTGAAAAAACAAGGAAGTTTTTTGAGAAGTTATTGGGAAGAAAAGAAATCGGTGGTGGTGAGAGCAAACCAAAAATGTGTAGATGAAGCGGAAGCATTTGAGATGACTTACGCCGACAATGTTGATCGGGGAGAGTTGAATGCTGGGTAAGCGCAGAAGAGCAGAGGAAAAAAACAGTCTCTTCTCGAACGTCGTGATAATTATCCCATGCGTAAATAAATAACAATGTTATCTCATGGTTTCGTCGATTCGATATTGTTGTGTTGTCCAAACCCGTCCGCATGTGATGATGCACGAAAAATATCAAGTGATCTATCTACATCTACATACTGCCCTGCAAGCCGCCTCAATAGGCGTGTGGCGGGGGGTGTTAGGACTCCAGCCGTTTACATAAAAAAAGGAAACGCTCTAATGAAATTACGCCTAGCATTTATTGAAGTCCCTTATTGTTCGGGGGAAAAACGAATTCCCATACCTATCCGTTCGGCAAAATATCTCTCTAAATTTATTGTTTCTGTCGGACCTGGAAATATAGTGGGGTTCTAATATGATGTTCTCCGTGTCGCTCTTAAAGATATCTATTCTCAATTGTTCAAGCAATCTAAGCCTAGTGCGCAGCCTCCGAGTCTCTAGCGGCTCCCAGCCTAATTCGTTTAACATTTGTGTAACGCTGTCTTTACGCCCGTGGCAGCTTTCCTTTGCATTTTATTAAGTTCCAAGATTAAGTCTTTCTGCACCGGATCCCATATGCTCGCTGCATATTCAAGGTGTGGCCGGACGAGTGCGAAATAGCACCTCTCTTTTACTTTTTCATCCGAAAATCTTCCCACAATACGCTTGACGAATACTAGCTTATTCTGAGCTCTGCCACAAATATTTCTTATGTGTGTTCCCCACGATAGGTCCGAAGTTATCGTAACTCCTAGATACTTCACTTCATCTGTCGCCTTTATGTTAATAACATCCATAGCATATACATGGGAATAGTTGGACGACCTCCGCAAGAAATGTACCGCCGTGCATTTGCTCAGATTAAGTTCGAGTCCCCACTCTTGGCTCCAAACATGAACGTTGTTTAAATCCGATGACAGAGTTTTAAAGTCAGAGAGATGGAGTAGCATGCGATACTTCAAAGAAACCGTGCGGTAATCTGTTGTTTTCGAATGCGGCATTTATCACGAGTTTTTTAAGAACGGGTCCGCAGGGATCTTATACGACATTAGAGGTACCTAGAGATACTTAGGCCGTTTTCGAACCTGCCAAACGCATAGTTAACTACCATTGAAGCTATCTTAATCCCCGGGGAGACCGAGTGGAATCTTCGCTATACACTTTTGGAACCGTTCAGCGACGGAAGAGACATCTTGCGGCCATCATCTCGTTAAACATGCGAAAAGCTACATCCACAATCATAAATTTGGTGGATATTAAATTTAACTACATCTCTAAATTCCTTCTCATTCTTATAAGACAATTCAGAAGGCAACATTAATTACAAGATATCTCTGCAAAAAAATAAAGTAACTCATCAATATCATAATATGACAAGTAAATGATTGTTTTCTGTGCAATGGACTGCTAAAGTGAAAACATACAGATCATCACTGTCTTCCACCACGGATTTATAGCAAACGAAGTATTTATACACAATAAAGGCATTCGGAAAAAATACGTAACGGATATACGATTGCACTGTGAACGAACAACCTACGATTTCTCACCTGTTTACTGGTCAATTACATGCTTAATGAAATTATCATAATGAAAATGAAATATTTTACATTATAGGTTAATTTTTCCAGTCTATGGTTTACCCAATAACTTCTCCCAAGCCCATAGGTATAACCAAATCTGATGTTCATTATACGGTTGAGGAGTTAAAAGCAATTTCCCACGAATAAAAGTAAAAAAAAAGACTTTATGACGACCTAGGTTTCGATGTTTTACATATCATCTTCAGGTTCATCCGACCTGAAGATGGTGTGTAGAACATAGAGACATAACACGTAATAAAGTCTTTTTTACTAACTTGTAATTTTGGGAAATAGCTTATAACTCTTCAACCGTATCATGTTGAAATTCTACGTCATATCGTCTGAATCTTCGGAATTAATAATGTTCATTAGTTGCAACTGATGCTGCCGATGAAATTATGCCGACCTATGAGTATTCTTCATTGCACCAAGATTCCTTAAACGAGAGTGTATTGTCCTTCCAGTGCAAGAAAAATAAATTTCGTGGGATGAATCTTCTTCTTAAGTCCTCAACCCAAAGGTTGGTTGGCGGCAGTTCTCCATTTGCTGCGGTCTTGTGCCATTCTTTTTTAACTGCACATAAGTGGAGCAGTCTAACTCCTTCATTATTTTGTCCCATAAACTCCAACGTAGGCCTGCCCAGGCAGTTGGTTCCCTCCACAGTGCCTTCTAAGATGGTGGCCAGCAAGGTTTCGTACCTTAGTTGGTGCCCGATCCAGATATTTCTTCTCTTTTTCAGTATTTTCAGCAGACAAGGAGACTCCCCCACACGTCTGAGAACCTCCTTGTTACTGACTTTGCCCACCCAGGGAATCTTTAACATCCTCCTGAAACGCCACATCTGGAATGCTTCCACCCTCCTCTCTTCTGCCTTGCCCAACGTCCAGGTCTCACTGCCATATAAAAATATGCTCCACACATAAGTTTGAAGAAGGCGTTTTCTTAGGTCTAGGCAGATATTTCTGGATGTTTGGAGTTTCCCTTTTTTATAAAACGAATTCTTTGCCTGGTGAACTCTACTTACTAAGTCTCTTTTGCTCCTTTCATCGGCAGTTATTTTGCTTCCCAGGTAAGTAAACTCCTCTACATTCTCTATTCGCCTGTACCTTAAATACACTTTAGCTTGTCCCTCATGTTTGCTAGCCCTAACTACTTTGGTCGTCTATGCATTTATTTTCCTATTATATCCTGTTGTTAGGATGTCCTCCATCACCTCAAGTACCTCACTCAGATCCTTTTGTCTCTCAGCCAGTAATGCAATATCATCCGCGAACCTCAGCATATCCAGTTTTTCTCCATGAATCTTGACACCACCTAGCTCCCCTACCTTTTCTCTCATCTCATCTAGAGCTCTCTGTATGTAGTAGTTGAAGAAAATTGGTGATAGGGTGCATCCTTGTCTTACCCATTGCCTTATAGTTGCTTCCTGCACATGGTCTCCACAGTGCACCACTGCCTTTTCCTCATCATACATACGTTCCAGATTACTCTCCTGTCCTTCTATTTAATTCCAGCTTCTTTTAGCATTTGGAGCATTGGTGCCCAGCAAACCTTGTCAAACGCCTTTTCTAGGTCTATGAAGGCCACAAATGTGTCTTTGTACTTTCTCAGTCGTTTTTCCATTATGGTTCTGAGCGAGAGAATAGCTTACCATGTCCCTCTTCCTTTTCTAAATACAAATTGATCATTGGATAAAAGTGCATCAATTTAAGATTCAACTTTCTTAGGCATGATGGATGTAAGTATTCCAGAAGCATGCGTGACTAGGCTTAGACTAGGTGACGGTGCGGTGTTGTTCACATTTTTTCGCCGTTTTTTTTCTGCAGTGAGACAATGATGCATTTTTAAAAATCATCTGGAAGATTTCCTGTTTCATACATCGTCTGAACAAGATGTTAGAGGTTGTCTGAGGTCTGTCCACCCACTGCTTTGATCAGTTCTGCCGGAAGGTTGTCGATGCCTGGGGATTTTTCTCTCTTAGTTTTATAACTGATAAGTTGAATTCGGATCTCATAATTGGGTCACCTCTGATGTCATCTTCAACTTCGTCGTCATGTTCAAGAACAGAATCTTTGGTTAGAATTTCATCTCCATATAATTTCTCGAGGTATTCTTTACAACGTTCTGCTACTTTGTCTGCTTCGTACAAGAGCTTTTCATTTTCTGCTTCAATTGCACATCCTTTCATTTTCTTCTGAACGAAATATACTTTAATGCATGAATATGCGGATTTCACATTCCCATTCTCCATCATATGCTCGACTACTTTACAACTCTCCTCAAGAAAAGTTTCCTTTGCTCGCTTACATTTTCTATTGATCTCATTCCTCACAGCTCTGTAGAGGCGTTTTCTGTCATCGGTTTCATCATTCTTGAGGTCTCTTCTTTTTTCCATTAGGCTTAATATCTCCTCTGTAACCAATTCCTTCCTGGATTCTGGTCTTCTCTTTCCAAATACCTTTTCTGCTGCTTTAATCAGTGTATTTTTTATTACCATCCCAGTTTACATTAGTGTAATTTTCTTGCTGTAATTCATTCATACATCGACTGGACTCTTCTTTGAACTTATTTCTACAAATTTCATCTTTGAGCTTTGGTAGGTTCCATTTGATCATTTTCTTGTTTTTGAGTCTTTTCAATTTCAAGACGGAATCACTATATGACTATGTTGTGATCGTTGCCAACATCAGGACTAGAATATATTCTGCAGTTCTTAACTTGATTTTTATATATTTCCCTGACTAGAATAAAATCAATTTGGAAACGCTTCCGGTCGCCAGGTGCTTTCCAAGTACATCTTCGCCGAGGATTGTGTTGAACCATAGTATTAGCAATGGTGAGTTTGTTCCTGGCACAAAACTCCACGAGTCGATCACCTCTTTGACTCCTTACTCCCATGATCCTACGACGGTTCCTTCACATCCCTCTCCAACCACAGCATTCCAATCCCCCATAATCATGAGGTTCTCACTAGACTTCATATCACAGATCAATGTATTTGACCTCTCGCATATGTTCTCCACCAATTTGTCGTCGTGATTGGTGGCGGGCATATACACTTGAATTGTAACAGTATCAACTGGCTTGGTTTCCAGTTTGACTAGGATATACCTACCATCCCCTTGTATATAGTCTTTTATTCTCTGCCCTAATTATTTATTTAGCATTATTCCCACACCTCCTTGTCCGGGGTTACCTTCGATTGTACCGGTATGAATCATTCTGTATATACACCACTCCAAAAATCGCCATTCTGGGGCCCACCTCATTTCTGCTATCCCCAAAAGTCGTAATCGGCCCCCTTTTGTTCATTATACACATAAATGACCTATGCTCTCGAATTAGCAGTAAAATACGTTTATTTGCTGACGAAGCTGTCATCTATCGCGAAATTAGTGATCGCTCTGACTTTGAAATTCTATCATCGGATTTAAACAACGTTCATGTGTGGAGCCAAGAGTGGGGACTCGAACTTAATCTGAGCAAATGCACGGCGGTACATTTCTTGCGGAGATCGTCCATCTATCCCCATGTATATGCTGTGGATGGTGTTAACATAAAGGCGACAGATGAAGTGAAGTATCTGGGAGTTACGATAACCTCGAACCTATCGTGGGGAACACATTTAAGAAATATTTGTGGCAGAGCTCTGAAGAAGCTAGGATTCGTCAAGCGTATTGTGGGAAGATTTTCGGATGAAAAAGTAAAAGAGAGGTGCTATTTCGCACTCGTCCGGCCACACCTTGAATATGCAGCGAGCATATGGGATCCGGTGCAGAAAGACTTAATCCGGGAACTTAATAAAATACAAAGTAAAGCTGCGCGATTCGTCAAAAACTGCTACGGGCGTACAGACAGCGTTACACAGATGTTAAACGAATTAGGCTGGGAGCCGCTAGAGACTCGGAGGCTGCGCGCTAAGCTTAGATTACTTGAGCAATTGACAATAGATATCTTTAAGAGCGACACGGAGAACATCATATAAGAACCCCACTATATTTCCAGGTCCGACAGAAACGATAAATTAAGAGAGATATTTTGCCGAACGGATAGGTTCGGGAATTCGTTTTTCCCCCGAACAATAAGGGACTATAATAAATGCTAGGCGTAATTTCACTAGAGCGTTTCCTTTTTATATGTAAATGGCTGGTGTCCTAACATCCCCCGCCACACGCCTATTGAGGCGGCTTGCGGGGTAGTATGTAGATGTAGATGAAAAGTTGAGTCTTCATTCTGCTCATTTCAAACTTAAGATTTTCAAGTTTGCCATTTTGCAACAGAGTGCGTACATTCCAGGAGGCTATTCTCCTATGTATATAATTTAGCTGTTTTCTTCTTGATAGAGGTCAGCGCTCAAGCAGTCCCCTCCCGGAGATCCGAATGGGGGACTATTACTCCGGAATATTTTACTAAAGCACGTTGCTCCATTTTCAACAAAGTTTGTAACTGCCGTTACAATGAGTAATATCCTCATGGATCTTTAATGTGGTAATCCCCTACACACATTCCACATCCCGTGCCGTTGGCCTCTAGGAGGTTCCTCCGCCTTCCTTAGGGGTGATTTCTCGCCCCAAGGACATGGATTGTCCTAATCCTCTACCCGCTTTCTGTCTTTAAACAATCTCTTAACAACCCTTTCCGAAAAATAAACATTCAACAATTAACTAAACAGAATTTCTTTTAAAACATCAATAAAACTGTAATTAATAACTAAAATGAACGAAACTTAATCATCAACACAAGGAAGAACAACTGAGAATAACGAAGTCTTGATTTTAAACATAATCAACGCGATAATTTTTTTATTGGGTATGGCACGACGCTACAATGCCCAATCTGCGACCACGAAGCGAAATGCCTCTCGCGTATAAACGGCCTCACAACAACGGCCCACGACATGTTTGTTGATTTTCCGAAGACAATGGATGTTTAGTCGCTACGTGTTATTGATAGGTGGCGCGTTTGTCGCTTGCGCTCTCTCTTACACTCGATTGGTTTGCGATGAGCGTCTCCGCTGGCGAGCTCAAAAAGGAGAGATCCAAGTGTTCGCTTTCAAGCCGCTCCGCTCAACGATTTCACTCTCACCGACGACGTGATCACTGAATAGCGTTCGGAACACATCGGACACACCCGACTCGAATGAGTGATGCGATTTAGAGAGCGGACTAAGTTTTCGGAGTTCTTAACCCTCACATCTCACCTGAGTCTAATCGCTTCCCAACGTTAAAAAAAAATGTCACGCGATTCGTCACAATATCGCGTTACAGGAGATATCTCAGAATACCAACCTTTTCCTTATTTTTTTGAAATAATATCTGGGGGCCGATCTTCGGTAATTATTAATCAGGCGAGTTCATGATGAGATCACGTGTGCTGAGCAAATTGGTGTTTTGAACTTCGTTGAAAATCATGTAGTTGCATGTCCGCTAACTACTCACTTCTCAGGCTCATAATTTAACAAATGCGTAATCGTACTAACCTCTGATGCAACAATGGTGGTGGAATTTGATGATAACCTTGAAAAAGGGCGATAAAAAACCCTTATAAAAATCTAGTGAATTTAGATCTAGAAAAATATAGAAAAACACAAAAACATAGATAAGGTGCTTTCTTATGTTTACAGGAAATAAATGTATATTTAGTTTTAATTATTACATAATTTTGCTACCCTTATTAGCAATGTTTGAAATATGCTCGTTCCAAGAAAGATGTTTGCTCATTGAGAAGAGAGGTAGGATGACTGCTGAGATGAAGAAAGAAATTGTTTAGGTAGATAGAGTTCCGCGCCTATAAAAGTCTAAAGGAAATTGGCTCTATTCCATGCAACCCTACAGTAACCGGAAGATTACCATAACAATGATGATTATGATGATGAAAAAGATCTCATCTTTCTTAGGACAACACAATACCGCATTACCTTATGAGATATTTGACAAAAAATACTAGCCGTTTTACATGGAGTACATCGTGTAAGAGGGACCTGCGCATGTAAAATTATGGAGGATTTTTTCTCACTACCTTCTAAACCTATCTTAACCTAACGTAACAAGATACAAATATACTAACGGTCTCTCTCCATTGTGTGCATATATGTAGTGTAGTGCATGCTTGTGAGGCTTCGTCTCGTGACAAGCATTAGCGATTTATGCTAATGCATAATTAGTCGTAGTTACACTAACTTTAGGGTAATGCATGTTGGTGACTACTCACTCCCTGCCACACACCCCCGAGGTGGCTTGCAGGGTATTTTGTAGATGTAGATGTAACCGAGCCAGTCTAAGAGCAATATACTATTAAAACTTTGAAAAGCTTTCGAAAGTTGAAAAACTTTGTTATTATTATACGTAGCTATGAATTCATTTCGCGAATAGTTTACCTTCGATAATTTTAAGGGTTAGACACTTGTAATGATTCAACCCTCTCCGAGTGGACAGTGGACAAGGAATTACTTATCAACATGCACTTAAATGATGGGATATTTGATAAATGTCTAGACGTTAACCACCGCATAATTCATAAAACTTTAATACCATTGGATTCATCGCATGCTCGTTGATAATTTATCCACTGTCAATCAAACTCGGTGGCTTATGGAGCCTGGGAGACTTCCATTAAATGCAACGCGCAGATAGGAACAAATCGGCGCACACGAACGATGATGATGGGAATTGTGTGCGCAGACCAAACTTACAGTAAAATGCCGGAAGGTATTATTCAGTAGGTACCAAATGGCCAACGCCGAATTATTAGTAAATATTTAAAATATTTGTTCAAACTTCATGCTGAAGAAGGAAATATTTTTACCGCGAAGTAGTTAAAAACTTTATATTATCCATGCTTGACGCCATTGGGGGCTATCCGTTCAATATGTTGAAGTTAGCGCACTGTAGCATGCATCGTCCATTGCTACGCCGATGAGTCGCTGGGCAGATAAGGTATATGTGTGGATGGTGAGTCGGTTCGCTCACGTGAGCATTGAGTGTCGGACCAAAAGCTGACCCCTTAGGAGATGCAGAACGTCCATGGTGCATATCGAGTCATCGATGATGACTGGACCGAGGGCTGATAAGAGGGACATGCCGAGGTGGACTGGGTGTTGATTGACCGAGTGGCGACTGCCAGGGAGGGGGGTAACAGCCGGAGGCTTTGGGAAGCATTGTATATCTCAATATTTCATGGGAATAAATGTCACTAGTTTTGGGTCAGAGTTGCTCCTCATTTCCGAAGCTGATCCCTTCCTCCGAGAGGACGTGTTGTGTCGCTAATATCTCTTTCGAAGACGGACGGGATACGACAGCACATCGAAACACATCTCAGCGCACTTTAGCGCACAGGAACGACATTAAATGGAACGATAAGCGCAGGCAAAATGTTTCGTAACCTGCCGGTAGGTAGCATTCTGTGGGCGAACAACTGTCACGGCCGACTTATTTGAGCAAATTTGTTGTATTCGTTCAAAATAAGTATTTAAAAACGTTATCTTTTTATCACAGAGTAATTTAAAATCTCACAATATGCATGTTTGACGCATTTACCGAAAATCAACAAACTTGACAAGGATCATGGATGCGGTTATCGACGTTCATTTGTTGTTTAGCGCACTGCTCCCGACCTGTTTTGAAGTGCGCTACCTAGTGCGCAGGGTCTGTTAAACGAATGGAAGACAAGTGCACTGTTGCGATACGAAGTGATTAGCGCACTGGAGCGAATGGAAGGTACCCACTACTGAAAATCAACGCATATAGACAACAATCGATTACAAGCGACGTTCTTTCCTTCTAAAGCCGAGTTCACATAAATCCGAAAAGGGTGCAGATTGCTGAACGCGGCCAATCACACTCCGCCTATCCGCAATTACCTAGCTTGTGATTGGCTAGATACATTTGTACGTTCCGCATTCCGCAACCGTTTCGGATCCATGTGAACTCGACTTCAAGCTCGATTCATCGCACATCAACAGTATGCCGATCTGATTTGAAGTGTTTGGTGCCTAGTGGAAAATAATGGGAAGCAATTTCGCTATTACTTTGCGAAGTTAGTGGCACACTAGAGTGAATGAAAAGCTCCTATTAAGTATGTGGCTGCAGATTCATGGACGAGTGTAATTTCGTGAGGGATATGGAGGGAGGCTGCCCAACCAGCCACTGATTGCTCCAAAATAAATTAGATAATGACCTATATGCCCAACTCTGTACCTATATGCCCAACTGACTGGTGGGAAATAAAGGAGGCAAGGTTGTTTGGGTCGCCGAATCTCCAATTGGATTGCCATGTCTCCACTCAACGAATGCTAAGGAATTAGGCGTGACGACATTATTAGAAGGAACCACGACATCTCTTCAATTAGGCATCTCCTTAAGGAGGTTCCGCCGCGACTGTGTGAGTCAAAACAAATACTACATTCCTCATTTTTGATATTTTGTACAAAAAATCCTGCTTTCGCTGATGAAATGCGTTATCTACAGAAAACAAAAGTAAAGTAGAAAAAATGCAGATTATTCCACGAATGCATTTTAAATGAGCACTATTTTCCAGCCATAGGAGCTGACTGAAGCGCCATTTCCTACGAATTAATTACCGCATTTTGACTTCAATTACGGCATTAATTCCCCAATAACTATAAAAATAAGGTGGTAAGATGCCTATATTTTATTTTTATTAAATGTATCTGGATAATTTCCTTCTTATAAATATTTTTACGCGAAAATGGCATTTATATTTTATGGAAAAATACTATTTTCCCCCGTGTTTCTCTCATTCCCCCATTGAACACCATGTAATTTCAAGTTCAACTATAGAATAAAATAGCGTGGAAAGATATTATTTTGTTGTTCATATCAGATAGAGGAGAATGTATTTTACAAGTAGACAGAATATGAATAAAATTACATTTAAGTCATTTTACGGTGGAACCACCTTACGCTATCCAGTTCTGAGATCGCTCTGATTTGGAAGGGTATTCTGCACGTTATCGGAATTACGAGTCTCTGAAAGTGACGAAATTTTGACGTCACAGCCTCTAAAATTTTAAATTGACCCATTTAAAAGTTGATATTAGTCAAGGGAAGTGACGTCATATTCACGGATTGTCCGAGGTTCGACCGAGTCGAGTCCTTACTGAATAAGGCCCCTGACCTGAAAAACATTCTTTCAGGTAATTATAAGCACATATGGAACTCTACAGCGGCCTACTAGAAAATATATTCGTGCGAACATAATTTGATAAATGCCCACATTTTTGTTCTGCTACCTCATGGGATAGAATTAGTTCATTCTCTCGAGATGTCAACGGACGGGGTTTAAAAGAATCATTTTTTTCCGCGAAACATAAGAGACCATTATGGAATGGAGGCTTTAAACAGATTTGTTTCCAGGTGGTTTAGCTATTTAGTTTATTTTATATTAATTTTCTATGTTAAAACATTGAGAAGTGTTAAGGGCACATCTCTCATTTTTTCTGTACACCTAACTCTTTGGTCTCTGTGTATTTTTACAGTTGCAAAATGCACATTTACTTGGAGTTTCTTATAGATTTGTAGCATATAGTGTAGTGCATGTTGTTGGATATACGTGACCCCTCACCACAAATCCCTGACCGAATCCTGAACGAATTCGGAGGTCATTTGCAACATAGAGTATTGGCAGATTGGTGGGTAGATTGGCAAGGGAAAGGTTATTTCGAAAATGGAGAACAGCTAAACAAAAACATGGAGTCGGCATTGGCCTACTCTTAACAACCGGTGCTACAGTTTAACGCCCCATCCGAAGGACGCTTTATTACATATTAAGTAGTACCTTCTCTTCACGGTACCCTAGAATGGGCTGCGTTTAATCTGGCAACTACAAAGTTTTGATTTTGGTCACCATTTCCCTCGATTTGTTCACATTTGTCCAATTTCTGATCGAGAGGGCCCTCGGTCCAAGATATTGTGTGGCCCTTTTAAGGGCAGCTTAAACACAATTAATTTAAAATAATTACACAAGATACGCGATTGAATTATTTGTTTAGAATGAATGCTAAGTGAAACAATAATCCAATACTATGATTAATATTCTTTTCATCATTCATACTAACAACAAAAACTTTATTTTCTGGACCTATGCTTGTTAGTAATTTTTGCAATCTACGAGTTGACGCGGAAAAAACTTCACGAACAAAAGAAGAAGGATTTTCGCACAATGTCGTTGACAGATCGCTTGGAAAATTGAACGTATTCTAATCCTTACCAGAGCAAGGCAATCGGAAGGGAGTCTGTCGCATGCGATTGGATGACATGCGATTACGTTGTACACACGGAGAAATTTACGCCGAATTGGCGTGACTGCGAATGCGATTATGTGTCACTATGGCGTGATTGGTGATAGGCTGCGCCAACTATGGAGCAAAAAATGTCGCCGTGTGTACAAGGCTTAAAATCAAGCAACTCGTTCCGGAGATGCAACTGAACTGAGTGCGCGCCGTGCTCACACAAGCCCATATTTAAACCCCCCACGCGCATGCGCTGTGACGTCACCTCGCAACCCCCACTCCGCTCGTGACAAACTATTTCCGGTGGTCGACGATACGGGCTATCCAGTCATAGTTTTAGATATTCTGTAATCCTTATAGTTTTTGCACACGAGGCCCTCTAAAGTACACAAATATTAGTCGCGGCAAAACATTACATGACACCGAGAATGTACCATAAGATTGATAAAAATTATGCGAATTTCACAAGAGATAGTTTATTCACGACCCGGGTTTTCAACACATTATGTGATCTTCAGGTGAAAATACAAAGTTTTAAGTTCTATATACATATATAGAAAGAGTGGAGGAGAATTGGGAGAGGGGAGAGACGGGGGTGGTTGGGACATAGAAGGGAGGGGGGATTGGGTAGTGGAAAGGAGAGGGATGGGTGGAAGGTGGAATAGGGTTGGTGGCAAGGTGGGGAGGGAAGACGTGTGGCTGTGCTTGAGGGTTCTGATCCCTGTTATCATTCCTAACATGGAAAAATTTCACGTAATACACCCTGAAACCGCAAGTTTTCTTAAACCATAAGATGTTCATTCGCATTCACATCAACAATTGTGTAGTAAAAATGGAAAAGGTTCTAAGTGCCAGAAACCAAAATTTTCAGTATTCAATAAAATAAGTCCTTCTTTCTCCTACGGCCTACGGCCAAATAAGTCTTCCGACTGCTCTACAAACTAGGGAAAAATTTTCTGACACTTACTACCTTGTCTATCTTATTACGCCTGGCTTGTACTTTGCTTTTCACCGAAAAAGTCATTTTTTTATTTTTTGGCACTTACATCCTTTTCCATTTTTACCACACAATTTTCTTTGCTGAATTACCGCGGCGGTGGTACGCTTGAATTAACGCTAAATTACAGAAAAACGTATGATTATTTCTTTGCGATTGCATTTGCTGCGAATCGCCAAATCTCGAAAACCGATATCAATATCCGGCTAAAAAATAATATTTCTAAATTTATTAAAAACAAAAGTTTATTTATCTATTACTATGTAAAAACAAAAGCACCGCGAATAGAACTTTTGCACACCTGGGCAGGGAATCGCCCAAAAGTATGTCGTTATAAGTGTGCATAGTTCATAAAAATATTAGACAACTTACGTAAGATAGGGAGGGGATGGGTTCACGTAATCTTACGTTGTCTTACATGAGGGAGGGGATGTGTTAAGAAGCAACCGATATCGCCTTGCGAATTACTTGAATGGCCCCTTACGGAACGTGAAATGGAACCACCATCATCGGACCTTGGCCGTTCGTGAGCCGTTCATTAAGAGAACGAAATGGGTCTCACGCCTTCCCGCAAAGAGTCGTTAAAAAGGTGAGATTACATTATAACTCCCCTGGGTTGATTTCATTATCGTTACTTTCGTTTGCATGCGGTTAGTGATCACATGGGACCTAAGGCAGCTGGAGTGGATGAAATTGTCCCTTTAGCATCATTTCACGAGTATATTTACGATCTTAACATGCAATTTTGATAATTAAAACGTCATAAAGTTTCTCCCCCCACCCCCACATTTTGAATGCTTTGACTGTTCTTTTGGGTCTGTTCTTTTGAACAGTTCTGATCTCTGAACTGGATCAAAAAGAACTGTTCAACAAAAGCAGCAGTATGATACACCTCTACTATAAATCACTGAGAGAATATTGAAAAATATAATTCTGAAAATAATATTCTTAAAGCTTATACTGATGCGGGTTAGTGAAATAGTCAATTTTTAAAATTGACTATTTCAACTTCAACCTCGTTCAGCTCATAAATAACCAAATTTTCAGATAAACTACGATCAGATTCAACCTCTCACTAGCACTGTTCAACATGTACTTGGAGAAGGCAATTACTGAAAAACAAGATATGGGATTGAAAGGAATAAAGGTTAGCGGAGAAAAAATAAACATGCTCCGCTTCTCAGATGACATCGCAGTATTAGCAGGAATTCGTGATGATCATCAAAGATAAATCAACACAATGGAACTCACACTTTATGAATATAACACGAAAATAAATCAAAAGACTAAAATCCTAGTATACGGAAGAGAAAAGTTAAATATAAAAGTAACACAAAGAGAAGAAAAATTGGAGCAAGAGGATTGTTTCACTTATCTCTTACATAGTAAATCTCCGGGTCCGGAGGGAATACCCGCGCATGTCCTCAAGGAGTTAGCGCCACAGATCACACCGTTCTTAGACATAATATTCAAGAAGTCATTGTCTGAAGGAAAGATACCATTAGACTGGAAAATTGCAAACGTTACACCGATATTGAAAAAGGGAAACAGACACGACCCAGGGAACTATCAACCAATTTCATTAACGTCAATTATAGGCAAGATACTCGAACATATCGTCGTTAGCAATATCATGACGTTCCTGGACAGTCGTAACGTCCTCCATGGCTCTCAGCACGGCTTCCGGAAAGGTAGATCATGTGAAACACAACTCTTTCTTCATGACGTTCTCAAATCTGGTGAATCGAAAAGACAAGTGGGCGCATTATTTCTAGATTTTAAGAAAGCTTTCGACACGATACCTCACAACAAACTTTTATACAAAATACAGTCATGCGGGCTAAACGAAACAGTAGTAAACTGGATACGCGACTTTCTGAGTGATCGTAAGCAAAGAGTAGTTCTTGACGGAATTAGCTCTGATGTAGTTAAAGTGACATCAGGTGTCCCACAAGGAAGCGTAATCGGCCACCTTTTGTTCATTATATACATAAATGATCTATGCTCTCGAATTAGCAGTAAAATACGTGTATTTGCTTACGACGCTGTCATCTATCGTGAAATTAGTGATCACTCTGACTTTGAAACTCTATCATCGGATTTAAACAACGTTCATGTGTGGAGCCAAGAGTGGGGACTCGAACTTAATCTGAGCAAATGTGCGGCGGTACATTTCTTGCGGAGGTCGCCCAACTATTCCCATGTATATGCTGTGGATGGTGTTAACATAAAGGCGACAGATGAAGACGCTGAAGAGGTGGACTCAAGTTGCACCGTTACAGCGCTCTATTCTTTGGGCCGAGGGCCCTGCCATTGACTGTGATGATGAAGTATCTGGGAGTTACGATAACTTCGGACCTATCGTGGGGAGCACATATAAGAAATATTTGTGGCAGAGTTCGGAAGAAGCTAGGATTCGTCAAGCGTATTGTGGGAAGATTTTCGGATGAAAAAGTAAAAGAGAGGTGCTATGTCGCACTCGTCCGGTCACACCTTTTATATGCAGCGAGCATATGGGATCCGGTGCAGAAAGACTTAATTCGGGATCTTAATAAAATACAAAGGAAAGCTGCGCGATTCGTCAAAAACTGCTACGGGCGTACAGACAGCATTACACAGATGTTAAACGAATTAGGCTGGGAGCCGCTAGAGACTCGGAGGCTGCGCGCTAGGCTTAGATTGCTTGAACAATTGAGAATAGATATCTTTCAGAGCGACACGGAGGACATCACATTAGAACCCCACAATATTTCCAGGTCCGACAGAAACGATAAATTAAGAGAGATATTTTGCCGAACGGATAGGTATGGGAATTCGTTTTTCCCCCTAACAATAAGGGACTTCAATAAATGCTAGGCGTAATTTCATTAGAGCGTTTCCTTTTTATATGTAAACGGCTGGTGTCCTAACAACCCCCGCCACACGCCTATTGAGGCGGCTTTCGGGGTAATATGTAGATGTAGATCTCGGAAGCACCACCACGTGGGACGGAAGAAGGAAAACGGAAATCAAGCGTAGAACAGCCGAAGCTAAGAAAGCGCTCATGATGAAAAGACCACTACTGTGTTCAAAGAAGCTAGGACAACGAACGAGGAAACAGTTATGTGAAAACATTTTTGTGGAGGGTGGCAGTCTATGGATCGGAAACATGGATCATTAGAAAAAATAAACCATAAAAGACAAGAAGAATCGGGAACTTAGTGTTGGAGGTGGATGATGAAGATATAAAGGACGGGTAAAATAATAAATGAATAAGTTTACGGAAAAGTGGAAGAGGCTAGGACCATATGTAACATTACGCAGAAATGAAGAGCCATATGGATTGGGCACACCCTGAGGTCATAGGGGTGCGCACGGGTGGTCCCGGTGGTTCACCGGCACCACCTAATGACGAGAAAAAATTAATTTAATAACCTAGAAATTCGTGTAAATGATAGTATGAATGTTTATAATTTTGTAAGAGAATTATGTAAACCATAGAAACGGTCAATAAATCAAATACTTAGTGTTATTTCCGTCTGTCTTATTGTCAACCAGCGATTGAAATTCACTGTATCCGACTTACTGGCAGTGCAAATAAAGTTTTGCATTTCGTGCATTGTACCAAGCATGCGTAGTAGTAAAAAATTGAAGAGTGCGTTTGCGGTAGCGTGTTAAGATTTAAATATTTGGTAAACATTTACATAGGGTATGCAATAACGATGCAGGATAAGTTTATTCCTCGCTTTTATTTTTAGGCGCTACGATAACCGCTTTAAATAAGTGGTTGGAGTGATTACTCCTTGACAACAGATCAAAATTGTTTGGTGAGTTCCAATGTGCTTTGAAAATGTTCTCAAAAATACCTGTTATCAGTGCCAGTTGTGAAAGACGTTTTTCCAAACTATCAATTGTCACGAGTAAACTAAGAACGACAGTGTCTCAAGACCGCTTCGAGTGCCAAATTTTACCGTTCATAGAGCAAGAAACAATACGGATGTCATTGAAGAGTTTAAAGTTATTATGCCTGGCGAGAGTAGAATTTTGCTCAAAAGAAAGTTATAAAAGTAAGTTTATTAAGTTTGACTTTATAGCAATTAGGTAAAGATTGATAGTAAGTTTTGTTCCATATTTACAAAAATTTTAAGACAATACATTTCTTTGTGAAACGTACGTACATAATTCTTTTATTATTTTTTATTACTCTAATGTTGTTTGTTCAAACTTTATTATTATATAATATTCGCAAACATGTTCCAAATTTGTTTAATACCATTTTTAACAGCTAGTTTTGATAATCAAAAAAATTCCAGGCACCACCTAATAATAAAAAGGTCTGCGCACGTCTCTGCCTGAGGTTCAGTGGATTTGCGAGGAATATAATTGAAGGAAAAATTTTCTTCAAGGAGAGAATTCCTAAGGGTAAGGTCAAAGGATAAAAACGTAGACCAAATAAAGAATAAAAAGCATAAGAAAACTACCAGGTAGTAAGTGAATCCAATCCAACTACGGTCATCCAATCTTACGATTGAACTACCAACGCATGACGATCAGACTCTAGATCAGCACATCGAATTGATGAAGATAATGTATATTTTCTTTCATTTGGTTGTTCACATCAAATTAGTGCCCATGTTGCGTTTCATGGGAGGGCGCTCTACAAGAAAACGTGCATGCTAGATCGTACGCTGTCCCGCACGATCTAGCATGAATATATTGGTCTCGCATGTTAATTCCGTATTAGCGCATCATTTGCCTCACACGCTAATGAAAACAGGCAGCTCCTGTCCCTCCTTGTCAAGGCCGTGAAGTTTTTAATAGGAACGAATCCTCGTCGTGTGCATAGCTATCCCTATCCATTACCAGCCCTTCACAAGTAGAGAGCCATGAAACTGTGGTATCGGGAAAAATAACCAGAAAACACTGCGTGATTCGTTTGTCTTTTGTTTTCCAAACGTACCGAAGTGTATCGATGGAATTATAGTTACAAGAGTCATAGGAGTTAGTTTTCATTAATTTAAGCAACAAGTTACCGAAAACTTACATGAAACAATTATTACAGTTTTCGCGGAACCATCGGAAGTTTTAGCGTCACAACTCAATGATTTTCATTTTTCGTTTTTAACTCTTATTGAGTCACTATTATTTGCCCTTGCCAATGGCTTTTAAGATTCGTGTGACCAAAAGCTAGTTGAAATGGAAGTAGACCAGAGAGGTCACTCTAAAAATGGAGACGGAAAAATATTGTAACCAGTGCCCAGAGGAGTAAACGGATACTCCGCTGGGTTTATACGCTATTGACGCCATTCTGTAAAAAAATGTTACAATGTTAAAAAACAAGACTAATCCTTCACGCTTGATATTATTTCTTTGCCAGCCATCAAATGTAATATAGGGATTACCGGACGTGAAGTTTCCCCGGACAAGTCCTATTTTGGAGGACGTCCAGCAGGGATTTTCATTTATTTTCGGAATTTTGGGGACAATAGGAAAGATTGTACAAAACTTATTTTTATTCGTTCGTATTAACGATACTTACATCATTTAAAATCACTAAAATTTGTCAGCTCTGCAGAGAAAATAATCCAAGCAATGAAATAACTCTTGCATTCAGTAAAAGTATCGCAAAAATGATAATAAACCGATAATTTGCTATAAAAAAGGGTTGATTAACGCATTATGTCAGCGAAATGCAAATTACACGATGAGTAAATATAAGTATTTTGCAAAAAATATTACTTTTTTTGATTCTGCGTCATTTTTGGACCAAAAAAACCTCCATTTGACTCATATTTTCATACCCTAAGTCATTGATTGATCTCAAAATGTCTGGCAACCCAAACCATAGGTCACAAGCTTCTACGCGATATTATGTGGACTCGTGTAAATATAATACGTCATATTCGAACATCATTCATCGCTTTGTGATATAAAGTTTTTATTTTTGATCAAAGAAATCGGGCGAGGCACGATTTTCGGATTCCTTTTTCTAATTTTCTCCCCTTTCTTTGCTGAAATCCGTACACATCCTGCCATACGCCCATGAGGTGACTTCCAGCGTAGTATGTAGAGGTAGACACTAATTCACCAAAAAATATATCTCATTTCTGATCTTTTCACTCTCCTAGTACCTTTACTCCTGCTCTTTTCCTTCTTTCTTTGGCTTTAACCCTAACATACCCAGCCACATACCTCTAAGGGTACATCTACAAAATACCCTGCAAGACACCTCAAGGGTGTGTGGCAGGGGGTGAGTAGTCACAAACATGCATTACACTATACCCTAAAGTTAGTGTAACTACGACTATTGATGCATTAGCATTAATTGCTAATGCTAGTCAAGAGGCGAAGCCTCACAAGCATGCACTACACTGTAGATATGCTACCAATGTTTGAGGAACCGTCAGCATTTATGTATTTTGCAACTACATAAACGGACTGAGATTCAAGAGTTATGCTGAAAACATGGGTAGTACTGACATAGTACATAAATGCTATACCAAGTATGAGAGGACAAGCCTCCGATATTGCGGATCGGCACTGCTTTGTTTTTGACTTGTTAATGACTGTTGGCTAGGTACCGGTAAATGAAGGATAAATTAAACTGCAGCAAAGCATTTCACTGTACTACTTCACGGACCTTCGTGGAAAAATTTTCAACCCAGTAGAAACTGACATAAAAAATACTGCAATGCAAGAAAAAACAGTGTAGACAATTTAAAAAATATTTGATAACTTCGTTTAAAAACCGTGAACAGGGAAACAAGGAAAAACAGCCTTGAGCATTCACCCTAACCATTTGAGTAGTGACAATGAGGAAAGACGTAATCATAGGTCATGGAAAGAAATTCAAACGATTTCTCAAGAAGCTAGCCCCACGCATTGCATATTTATTAAAAGACGTAATGTACTAAGTCATTATCGGAGGGGTAAGTTCAATAATAACTAAGAAACAGCCCATGTCACTCCGACATGTTTAATCGACTGCAAGAAAGTTGCAGAAAATTTCCGGCTCAGATCGATGGCATCCCTTTTTTCATTATTTTGGAGCATGCAATTTTATTTATCTCAGTAATTTATATCATATGTTTCCTGAACAAGGCATACGTGAAAGCACTCCATGCGGAACGCTGATTCAATTATTCCTTCCCAATATCCTAATGTCAGTTGAAACGGAAAAAAACAAGGTGACGCAATATCCTTTCATCTCAAGAAAGCGTTTGACATGGTTCCGAAGAACATGGAAAGAGTCAAAATTCAACCATGTGGAATAAACGTCAATTTAAAGAATTGGATACAATAATTTCTAACTGATCGCATACAAAAAGAAGTAATTGATGAAATTAGTTGCGGTATGATTGTGGTGACATCTGGCATCCCACAAGGCAGTGTGATTCCCCCTTATCATTTCATATGTACTTACACCAACGATATTACCTCAGGATTTAGCCGAAAACAGATAGGTATTATTTAATGGGATTGCGGTCATATCCCTAGAAATTTCCATAACGGAAAAATATGAGGCTCAAAGTTAACCTCAAAAATAAAATAAAAATATTGTTATAAAATATGGTTTTATTGAAACATTTACTGAAGAGTTGAAATTAATTTTTTTGTTGTCAAAACTGGCTTTAATGGGCAGAACGTGATTATTTGTTACTAAATATAAAACCACGGGGACGAAATCAACATTTGTGATGCAAAGGACTTTTCAACAAATTACTGTAAAGGTTGAAGCAAGCTCCGCTTACCAATAAATTCCTAGTCTTGTCACCATTTGTGATACTAAAGACTTTTTACCACGATAATTATACAGTATTGGTGAAGTACTTTGCATCACAAATATCGGTTGCGCCTCCATGGTTTTACTTTTGGCCACAAATAAACACGCTCTGTCTATTGTAGGCCAGTTGTGACAGCTAAAATACTAATTTCTACTTTTTAGTAATTTTTTTAAACCATATTTTTTCAGTTTTTTAAATTAATTTTATTTTAAAGTTTTTAGTTTTTAATAATTTTTCATCAATTTGTCATTCAATTATTGGCGTAAATCTAAGCATTGAAAAATTAATAGAGCTACTTTTGATGAAAAAGGTTTGGAAAGAATTATTGTGTGGTAAATTAATGTTTAAAATTTGTTTTAACATTTTTAAATTGAGATGTTTAAATTGAGAAATAATTGTACAGTCATCCAAGATACACGAGTGAGAAGAGTTTCAAGACAATCGACTTGGTGGAAGTGGGTGAAAAATTGGTTACAAGATTTGACACAACAAACATAAATGTCAAGATAGATATAACCATGCAAAAATGCTGCTGTTACCGTTTTACTTATACGGGATAGGGCATCTTACGCTGTTTCGGAAACATATTCGACCGAAAAAAATGCCTTAGGAGAGTCAAACTGAAGACACTCAATAATACCGACTAATATTCTACAACCGCTTTAACCCACACGATCCCAGAAGTCCTTGGATGACGTTGAGTCATACCTACAAAGCCTTTGCACAGAACGTAATTCTATAGTAGCGAACCCAGGCCTATGGGAGAGAAAGCAGTCTCATTTATATGTTAATATTGTATTGTCATTGAAGTGTGTTGATGGAATTGTACTTAAATGAGTCATCGGAGTTAGTTTTCATTAATTTAAGCAACGAGTTAACGAAAACCCACATGAAATAGTTAATACAGTTTTCCCAGATTCATCGGAAGTTTTTGCGTCACTACTCAATTATTTTAATTTTTCGTCCTTAATGCTTAAATTTCAAAATATAATTGAAACTCGCAAAAAATACTAAAGTAATATAATTTTTCAGATACGACAGGTCATCATAGGGCATAAGGATTACTATGGGATAAACTAGAACATGTGCTACATACCTACCTATTTGTTACTCTGCTGAGCATACTAGACGAATGTAGTAGATGTTAATACTGAGGATACAAGAGGTGTAACTGCGTTATCTAAAGAGATGTCCGGTATCAGGAGGGAACTAGTAATTGGGATCGCTGGTAAAAATTGTAAGAAAAGTTTAGTCAGCTGCCCTAAAAAAAGAGCATATTATAGTCATATGACAACGAAAATTGAACCATGAGAAAGAAAGATGAGAAAAGACAGGAATTGTTCGAGATATGGGATTGGAGAACTAAATTGGAGGGAGCCAAATTTGAAGGAAATCTGATGAGCGTAAGTGGGTGAAAAATCGATAAATATATTCCACCCAAACAAACAGACGGACAAAGCAAATTGAATAAAACCATGAAACAAAAGCACGGAGATATACTTCTCAAGGCCGTTTCACACGTTGAATTAACAAACGAGCATTCATCCGCGAATTAATTTAAATTACGATCTGAAGAGATTCTGTTTAGCACGCGGAATTAATTCCTAGATTTTTATGTACTGAAAGTATGAGCAGTTTCACGCCTATCGATAGTGCATATTGATTCACGGGATATTTCCGACCAATGCAGCTGTATCGATGGTCGGAATGGTTTGTTTACATCAGGGGTCTCACAATTTATCGTAGCGAGGGCCAAAATGGGTACGTGAGCCCTTTTCAGTTGGCCGTAGTAAAAAAATAGGGAACTCTAGACATGAGTTCTATCGAAATCAGAAAAAATTATGAACTAATTGCAAAGTATGTGAAATTGAATTATCGTGTACTGATGACGACGAACACTACCAGAAAATTTTCATATTTTCATCACAAAAACAATTCATATGAATGACGTTACTGCGTTTGCGCTTTGGAAATGTTATTTAATTGATGTTTAAATATTGAAACGCTAATTACTTACAAGTAGTGACCAGCCAAGTAAAAATCATGCGGTGCATTTCCGCATAATTCTTCTGCGGGCCCGATAAAATCATCTTGAGGACCAGATGTGGTCCACGGGCGTACTTTGGAGACCAGGGGCCCTGGTTAACATCGTCCGGTAGAGCCTAGTCAGTCGACAGGCTTAATATTCCAAAATTTGCCAAATCCGTTATACTCGATAACTTTCTGAGCGTTTCCACAAATGTATTAAATATGCCTGCTACTGAACTCAAAACCATCGTATTCCCACGGAATTTCGGTCCCTTCATGAATAAGATCTCTTTAAGGAGGTTCCGCCGCGACTGTGTGAGTCAAAACAAATACTAAATTCCACATTTTTATATTTAGTACAAAAAATCCTGATTTCGCTGATGGAATGCGTTGCCTATGGAAAACCAAAATGAGGTAGTAAAAATTTAGATTATCCCACGAATGTATTTTAAATGAGCACTTTTTCCCAGTCATAGGAGCCGACTGCAGCGCTAATTTTAACGAATTACCGCTTTTTGACTTCAATTACGGCATTAATTCCCCAATAACTATAAAAATAAGGGACTAAGATGCCTATACTTTATTTTTATTCAATTTTTCTGGATTATTTCATTCTTATGAATAGTTTTCCGCAAAAATAGCATTTATATTTTATGGAAAAATACTATTTTTCCCCATGTTTCTCTCATTCCCCCATGGAACACAATGTAATTTCAAGTTCAATTATAGAATAAAATAGCGTGGAAAGATATTATTTTGTTTTTCATATCAGATGGAGGAGAGGGTTTTTTACAAGTAGACAGAATATGAATAAAATGACATATAAGTCATTTTACGGTGGAACCACCTTAACAGATAATGAAACCATTTCACGGTACGGTCAAACGAACCTCAGTTACGGAAAGAGTATCTTTTAGATTTACACAAGCCACCTAACGGTACAAAATCCTTATGATTTTGTAAACACTGTCGATACATGAAGTCGGTACCAGGGCCCTTATTCAGCAAGGGCTCAACACGGTCGAAAATCGGGAAATCCGTGGCTTTGACGTCACAGCTAGACATGGGAAAATTACCGTAATTTACATCTGAGGTAAATTACCACGGTAAATTACAGGTACCTAATTTTCAAAAATTATCGTAATTTTACAATATGTTTTAGTTTTAAGCATTTAACAGCAAACGTATGTTTAAATAGGAATAGCAAAAGGAAGGGACTAACGATATTTAAACCATACTTAATGGAACATTAATCTATTAGAAATTTTTTTAATTGTAAAAAGAACTATGGCAGTAGCTCGCAATCTGGCTTTCTTTTGTCTGAGTATGAGAAATTTTCAAGAAGAATATTCTAATGCATTACTCTTATAATGCTATAATTTAAGTAAAATATTCCAAAAATGAGTTGTACGTGCCTCAATTTATTAATGAACACACAGGAAATGTTAACTTGGCTTAAAAGAACGTGTGGGAAATTTGTCTGTATGAAAAATTGACTCAAACATAGGTGAATTATCTAGAAAATTACGGTAATTTTCAAGGGACGTGGTAAATTACAAAAAAATACTGCAGTAATAGAGTATTTGCGTAAATGAGGTATTTTGTTGAAATTTATTGTAGCGAGTTGTATTTGGTTTCGAAATGCCACGTACGAAATACCAAGGTATAATTCCAACTAATTAATTTAATAAATAGCTTTTAATATGCATTGTTTTAGCATCGAAATTGCCTAGGTCTAAACGCCCAACCATTGGTTCTTCGTAGTGTGACGTCATCTCCTATATTAGCAGAAGCGAAATAGACTAGCTGTGCGTTGAGAGTGAAATAGTATTTGCCTTTTCGAAGTTATTTCGATATTTGCTAATTAATAGCTAAAGTTTCGTCCGCACGCTAAGACTACACAGTCACACAATCTCCAAATCAACAAATGGTCGACTATGGGAGATGACGTCAGAGCCTACAAAACATGGCGGACCAGTGTTTCGGCGCAATAATAATTTATTAGATTTTATTAGCTAATAAAAAATTAACGGAAAGCCTCTCGAGCGTCAGAATGAAAATTTAGTGTCTGAAGTAACGATAGATTTTTTTAGATGTCACTTCCTAAAAGTGTGCAAATACTCTTTTTACGAAAATTACCCCCCCCCCCTTCCCCCCGACAAATTTCAACTATTGAATGGCCCTGTTTGAAATTTCAGAGGCGGTGACGTCAATATTTCGTCACTTTCGAGGCTCGGAAATTCCGAGAACATACAGAATAGCCCCCCAAGAAACTAAACTGAAAAGGCAAGCGAAAGATAATGAAATGGCACGACTGAGGCCGGTAGCAAAAGAGTCCTTCCTTCGCGCACAGCCATCCGTCCATTTTGACAATTACGTTTCGCTCTTTATCCACTCATACTCCTTCGCCTTAGTCTAGAAGAAACGGGGAGAAAGTGAACCGAGGAGAGAGAGAGAGAGTGAAATTATAAAGAAGCCGAAACGAGGGAATTGAAGGAAAACCAGTGGGTAATTAAGGAAGGGAAAGAGATGGTGTCTTGGCACATGAGTTGTTAATGAGCAAGTTAAAGATCGCTATCATTTTCCACTACATTAGGCACTAAAGCCTCAAGTACACGAGGCGAGTTTACAAGCTACGAGCCGGCTTATTCACAAGCAGCTCGTAAAGTAGTCCAGTGTACTCGATGCACTCGCTCCGTTAGCTGCTTGTAAAAACGCTCTGGAAAAAGTTGAACTGCCGGCGACTTTGCACTCCACTCGCCGGCTTTTGAGTGAGCTAGCTTGTAAACTAGCCACGTGTACTCACAGTAGCTTGGGCATAAGTTGCTAGTAGTATTGGTCAGCAGACGACAACACGTGGTTTCCACACGCCAGCTAGTTGGCTACTGCGCAAGTGGGAACTTTTGTGTGTACTCGACTATTATAGCGTACTCGCAGACTCGCCGGCTTTTTACAAGCCGGCTTGTTAGCTTGTAAACTCGCCCCTTGTACTAGAGGCTCAAAGATTAGAAAAGTACGGACAGCGCTTGTCCTCGACCGATGCCGACCACCGAGGTAATTAGGTCAAATATGAGGCATTAGAACATTGTTGTATTACATAAAACATGACGAAAAAAATTGATGATATCACATGGCTAAAAACCGGCTAGAATGCTTGGAAATAATTTTTATTCTTCTTATTCTTCCAGGTTTAGGCCATTTGTCAGTTCCGGCCTCACCATCGCAATCTCGGCCTCCCAACACTTCTTATCCCTAATAACCTCTCAGGGAATATTTTCTAGAGGCATGCGTTCAACATGTTCTTTCCATCCTTCTTTATAATTTGTTGCTACTTCTGTTCCTGGTTGTACTTCTTTTTTCTTGCCTTATGTCTCCATCATTTTTTTATATGGTCCAGGCGTGTACAGCCTTTCACAGATCTAAAGAATTTCATATCTGTTTAGGCATGCAAAAAAGATATTTAAAATAAGCGCGAAGAAAGCGAAAGGTATGATTATGTACACAGCAATGCACTAAGGATTAATGGAGTACAAGACTTATTCCATCTGAGAAGTATAATTACAGCCGGTGCTCTTCTAAAATGAAGGAGAAAATACCTCTAGTAGAGAAATTTTACGAGTTGGATTAATATATTAAGCCACAAATATTTGAAACATTCAGATAAACCCTTTACAAAAACGTTGTACCGGGGTATTTAATGTGGAAGTGTTACAGTATGAAAGCAAGAAATGCCAGGGCTGAAAGGAGCGGAAACGTGGATTGAAAGGATGATGGTCAGAACAAGGTGGGTGTTAAAGAAATAAAAAAACCAACTCCTGAGTTCCTTAATGTAACAAATCAGATGGTCATACGAAAAAAACTATTTGGAGTAGTTATAAATTATGATAACATTTTAGGAAATCGTATGAGAATAGAAAAAATACGGAGAAGAACAAATCGGAATGCTTAGTGAAAGGTTTCTGGATGACGGAACGGAACGGAAGTGTGTTAGAGATCTAATAGATGGAGATAATTGCCAATGAACAAGTCCCGCGAAGAGTTGGAGAGAAATATTTAATGACAACTACATCACAAAACAGACAAATTTATTTGACGCATTTTTAGGAATGGCTTCCTGGAAACTGCAGTGGTACAAAAGATGATCTCCCGGGGAAGGCCGGGGACGGAATACATTAAACAAATATATAATAATATTGTATACTAATGTATTTTATTACTCCAATATAATTAATCCTTTAACATTAACATTGTACAATTTCAGATTGACTTTAGGTACCTTTAAGGAGGACCTGTTTTTAAGGCTACCAGCAATTATTTTTGGTTATGCTTTATAACTCGTGCACATATACCTATAGCACATGTTAAAAGTATTTCAAAATTACTTTAAGTTATCACTAAACGCTTAAAACAACAAAATTATTGAGTCAAATTTCACACAGTTACAATAATTCCTCTAAATTATCTTTAACTAGAAACCAATATTTAATATTTTTTATATTGTATTCACTGAATGAGATTTGACACAAGAATCGGGTAATAAATTGTACACCTTTGGTCCTACACACAAAAAAAAGGTCTCTGAAAAAATCATCTGCATTTCCGCTTCTTATATAAAAACATCGCGGAACCTTTTGTAAATATATAAATACCTCAATGGAAGCAACCCTAGATTAAGAAAGAGAGGAAATGAACTTTCGAAACGACTCTTTTCTTTTAAATTACTCGAATTATTCTTTTTATTTTGGAGAAAAACGGCAAATACGGCAAGTGAAATTAGGAATTTTGAAGTAAATGAGATTTAAAAATGAAAAGAATTTGAATAGCTAAAGCAAAAATATCTTATATAAAAAGCTTATGATGGAGAGGTGCTGAAACAAGTAGAGGGAAGTTAGTGGAGGAGATTTGAATGAGGCAGAATACGTGATTGGAAGGCGTATTGAGAGTTAATTAAAGGGGCTGTTGAAGAGTCCGTGAAGGAGAGGAGTTGTACGAGGAGGAGGAAAAACTTCATTGCAGCAGAAAAATGTACTAAAAGAGATGAAATTTTGAACTGCTTGCGGGAGGAAACTGAATGCGAAGGGTATATAAGGTAGTGTATGCGAGATACTTCTCCAGTCATTATAGAGACTGTATTAAAATTTTATGACCAAAACTAGGCAGTTGTGAGAAGCGTGAAGTCAAAATGGTAATATTAATCGTGCAAAGATTTTGCTTTCCTGACTGAACTTCAGACAAAGTAACAAATAAAAAAAAAATTTTAGGCTCTAACAAGACGTTCCAAGCAGTACGCTGGAAAAACAGTCACGACTTGAGGTTTTTTTGTGAGTTCATAAAAATTATTTCAGCGAGCCCTGGATTTATTTTATTAAAATACGGAGAAAACGCACGGAAAGCGTAGGAATAAGATTCTGATATTTTGAAATTGATAGAAATTTTATATCTTTTCCTTTATTAAGAGGCGAAACTCGTTGAATTTTACCTGTACCTACTGACGTATCGCCCCAACTATCCAATGAAGAATAAGTAGTAAGAAATATGAAGCGATTGCTATGGCCTGTGGAAGGATTGGCTTAGCATGGACCGATGATTTGGATGTGGGTGTAGTTTTTGGCATTATAAAATTTCAGGAATGGACGGATACAATGGCAGCGTAATGACTCACTCCACCGCAGGGTTTTTGGGGGGGGGGGAACAACATGTGATAAAAATACGTGGACTCAGGGTTTCAACGGAGAGTGAACTCATTTTAAATTATGATGACTTAATTCATATTAAAATCCCAACAAAAGTTTATCGTGTTCTTTAAAAATATTTCTTATAGTGAAATGTGGAATACCCACCATTTGAGGTACCCCGGCAGAAGATCATGACGACATCAGATCACGCGACAACAGATCACGAAGACAATAGATCACGACGACAATAGATCACTATATACAAAAAACGCTGTATTTAAATAAGTGAAAGATAGAATAAACCTAATAACACGGGTTTCACTTCATCAGATATATTTCACTGTTATAATTCCTAATAGCATGATACAAATCACACTTACACACTTTATTATCATTTAGGGTTATTTGGTTGGGCAACTCGCCGTAGTGTTACGCAAAACAATCACCATTGGGGTGGGCAACGTTGGTTCAAAAGGGTATTCGTGAAAAAAGAAACGTAACTATCCGCCAAATAACCTGCTAAAATATATTACAAAGTAATTTTCCCATTTTAATCGTGATTTAGTGTCGCGTGATCTGTTGTCGTCGTGATCTGTTGTCTTCGTGATCTATTGTCGCGTGATCTGTTATCGCGTGATCTGTTGTCGCGTGATCTAATGTCATGGATCCACCATTTGATCTATGTTTTCTACCTTCAGTAAGTTGTTTTCCATTAGGGAATAGCACGGAACCGAAATTCGGTGATTTTTCGAAATAAATATGCCGCAGGCATATTAACTAGTATAGTTAAAAGGGGCCATAGTACAGAGAGCTAAAGGGTTGCCACGATAAGGTTCATCCGTTGAGAGATGCTGAATGATGATCCTGATCACATCCTTGAGCTGGTTTAAATATTGAATAGTTGAACGAATTGGTTAGGACTTGGGGTCGAAAATCAGCGCGAGTAATTTTTACATTTACTTTTTCACTCCATAACTGCATTCACTTTGCAGTGGTTTGGTATGTTCTTAACCCGCGATGGCACGCGTGGGCGGGGATTCCCCACCCGGCGAAAAACAAAATTCCTACTCAGCACACTGCGGCCTCCTCTGTTCGACACTTCATCTAATCTACTATTTCTGAGCTCTTTTCAAGTTACAGTCCGTAAATACGAATAAGAATTTTTGTATTACATTTTATTTCGTAACGGTCGAATCCCCGCCGGCGCGTGCTATCGCGTTTCAATGTCTGCTTGCGGAGTTTTTGAGACTTGACTCGATCAATCTCGCAGTTTGCATTGCTATTTCGCTACATTTGTTTGCCCGTTACATTGTCAAAGGAGAGGATGACTTAGTAGGTATGGGTGAGTATGCCTCCTTTGGTTTCGACCCTAGGGTATATATTTCTCTCCGATTCAGTCTGAAAAGAACTCGTGAGGGAAGTATACGCTAGTTCCATTTGGTGATCGCTACTTTGTGTTCAACGCCCTGTACCAGTGCACCTTGCGAAATTAACTATTTCTGTTAGTAACTGTAAATTTACATTCGTAGAGATGGTGAATGTCACAACTGTAATATCATTTCTATTGAAATGTGTTCATAAATATGCCATAAATAGCTCTATTTTTTTCAATAAGGAATCAAAAAGTCGAGAATAGACTTCCCGACCATGAGTGAGCCTGAAAGACATAACATACTGAAAATGCTTGACAGTGACAGTGAAGGGGAATATGCAGATTTGAGTGAGAGCGGTGATGAGGAATGCGACAACACTATTTACCATTCGGACCACAACTCATTTTCTGAGGAAAGTGAGGATGAGCAATCGCCCGAGACAAGAGCATTTTCCTTCTTGGGAAAAAACGGTGTGACAGAGTGGTCTGCTGTGAAGCCAACAAAAAGATCCAGAAATGAGAGATGCAATTTGCTGAAACGTCTACCTGGACCTCTGGGTAACGCACGAAATGTATCGGATATTTTGGGTTCTTGGCAAAATATTTTCCCAATTGATATTTAATCAGATATTGTATCGTTCACGAACACAAAAATTCGAAGTGTGCAGGGTAGATTTCTGCGTCAAAGGTATGCAAGGGAAACGGACCTAATTGAACTGAAGGCCCTTTTGGGATTACTGTATTTAGCTGGGGTGCAAAAGTCGAACCATAAAAATATTTTTGATCTGTGGAGAGCAGATGGAACAGGAACTGAATATTTTAGACATGTAATAGGTGTAAATAGGTTCAAAGAATGTTGATATTTGATAACATTCACGAAAGAAACGAATTGAAGAAAAAAGAAAAAAATTCCCCAATTAGGGATATTTTCGAAACTTTTGTCAGTAATCGCCGGAATAATTACAGTACGAGTGAAGAAGTTACAGTAGATGAGAAACTTCCACAATTCCGGGGTAGATGCAGTTTCCGTGTTCACATGCCGAACAAGCCGTCTAAGTATGGGATCAAAATATTTGCCTGTTGTGATGCAAAAACATTTTACTCCGGTAATATGGAAGTGTACGTTGGAAAACAAAATGAGGGCCCAGATAAAATTGATTACAAGCCAGACTCAGTGGTAAAAAGACTGGTTCAGTACATTTATAACACTGGAAGAAATGTCACCCTTGATAACTGGTTCATGTCCTACCCGTTAGCACTTCATCTTCTAAAAAATGGTGTAACGACAGTAGGAACGATAAGAAAAAATAATGGTGAGATTCCACCCATGTTTATCGCTAAGTCGAAAGATAGAGTAGTTGGAAATAGTATTTTTGGTTTTAAAAAAGATATGACGCTAGTGTCATACAAACCTAAAGCTAACAAAGTTGTATTGCTCTTATCTGCATCGAGATGACATTGTGGATCATCAAACGAATAAACCGGAGTTTTTTATGTATTACAACTCCAAAAAAGGTGGTGTAGACGTTTCAGATCGTTTACAGTCCACTTAGTGTCTCTCGCATATCATGTCGATGGCCGCTAACACTTTTTTTACCTTGTTGAACATTGGCGCGATCAATAGCATTGTTATTTAGAAAGCAAACTCAGGTAAATTTGTTATTCGTTGGGAGAATTTGAATAATCTTTTTAAACTTTTGACCAGAGATTACATGCTGAAAAGGGAGAAACAGCAAAATATCCAATTATCTCTGCGACTACGGGTGCGGGAAATATTGGGTATACCTTAGAGAGGCGATAACGTGAGCTGCCATGTTGATGGCCGATGTGCTTACTGTCCATCTAAAAAAAATAGAAAAACAAAGACAGCATGCAATATCTGTAAAAAGCCCATTTGCCGGGAGCACTGTGTATTCAACTGCATATCATGTTTCCAAAATGCCGACGGAATTGATGACTGATTGTGAGTCGTAAATAGTAATGTTTTTCTTGTAATCAGAAACTTTTCTCTTATGTTCTCTATGTTCATGGCTTAAAAATGAATATGAGTTATTTGTTAAACATTTATTCAACCGAACTTGTCAAATAAATGTTCTTTTTAGTACTTATTAGTGTATATTTAGCCGTATACAACCCGTCGGTCTTTTCCCCGTCCCGCGTGCTACCGCGTTACAATAAAAGCGCGTTCTACCGCGGGTTTTTCCATTTACTGTTTCACTTCATAACTGCATTCTCTTTGCAGTGGTTTGGTATGTTCTTAATAACGAACGAAATTGCATGAAAACACACCGAAAATCAGCATTATGACGGACAGCCAATCACTGTGCGGAGTTTTAGAACTATTTTGTACGACAACCTTCTTCTCCTTCCTCCTTAAAAGGTTTAGGCAATTTACCTGTTGCGGCTTCACCATCGCAATCTCAACCTCCTAACACTTCTTATCCCTAAGGCTTTATACTCTAAAATCTTTCTGGGAATCCTTTCTAAAGGCATATGCGCTCAACATGTTCTTTCCATCTTTCTTTATAATTTGTTGCTACTTCTGTAACTGGTTGTACTTACAATTCTTGCCTTATATCTTCATTTTTTATACGGTCCAGGCGTGTACAGCCTATCACAGATCTAAGGAATTTCATTTCTGACGTTTCAATTTGTTTTAAGTCTCTTGTTCTGAGTGTCCAAGCTACTGATCTGGATAGTATTGTGGGGACAGCAATTATTTTGTAAAATTTAATTTGAGTTTCTTTTGCAGTTTTTTCCTTCTGTGCTCTTCTTATAGTCCCACATATTCTTTGGTAATTTGTTGTTTTATTTAAAATGTATCTGTCTCTTCATAGATGATGTCGCATTCCAAATATTAAAGTGTGATCTGATCCAAAATATCATTTTCAATTATTTTTTTTAGTTCTGATTGTTACTTTCCTAGGAATGCCATTGCCTTGGTTTTTTGAACAGATATCTTCAAGTTTTAGTCTCTTGATATCAGATTTAATTTATGTACAACCAATTGTAAATGGTCTTCATTATCTTGAATTATGACTTGGTCATTTGCAAATATCATTGAGCTTAAAAATTCGCACAACAATTTCGTTCGTAAAAATTGTACAACAATAAACAGATTAATGTTACTTGAATGACGAAGGGGCCTCCAATCACCGCACAGATAATTTAGAATACTTGGTAATCCAACCAATACGGGACCTATTGCACGACTGTAATATTACTCTGACGTGCACATTGTTGAAACACGCTCCCTGGATAGGTCACGTCGTTATGTCTTTGTCTTTAAGGTGGTTCCAACGCGACCGTGTGAGTCAAAACAAAGGCTAAATGCCAACTCTTGGATTATTTGGTTTGAAAAATGCCACTTTCGCTGATGACTCGCGTTAGCAATTGAAAACAAAAATTAAGGTACGAAATTTGCAGATTATTCATCAAATATATTGTTAATTAACACTTTGTTATAGCAAAATACACCGACTGCAGCACTATTTCTATGGAATCGCCACATTTTGACTTCAATTATGGCAGAAATTAGCTAATTACTCAAAAAATGAGGCGGTAAGATGCATTCATTTTATTTTTAATCAATTTCTCGGGAGTTTTCGCTTCTTTTAAACAGTTTTCCGTGAAAACGGCATTTATATTAGATAGAAAATAATATATTTGCCTGAGCTTTACTCACCATCCCATTTAACACCATGTAATTTCAAGTCCAATTTGTGAGAAAAATACCGCGGAAAGGTAACATTTTGTTTTTCATATCAGATGGAGGACTTGTTTTTCTACAAGTATTCAGAAGATGAATTCAGAGTTTAATGAAATGACATTTATGTCCTTTTACGGCGGAACCACCTTAATTGTAAAAATCATCACCGGACCGGTCTCAGTTGTATCGCATCGTTAAGAATTCTCTTCTCTTCAAATCTAATGGTCGTGTTGACGGACTTTAAATGTCCTTTTCTCCCCGTTTCAAGAGAGATAAGACGAGATATGCAAACGCACACAATGGACTCACCTTTGATCGGATCAACGAAACAGCTTCTCCTCTTCAAAAGACGTGGTCCTTCCTACTTTATCTATCTCGCTCTTCGTCACCCGAACATGCGACGGCCGCCGGCGAGAAAGCAGTCCGCCGAGTCAAATGTCCCGCGCGGGCATGCAGAGGAGGTATTCCGCGGGAACGGCACACGTATTCCGTTCGGCGGCGTCCAATGTGCCCTCGACACTCGAATAGAAAGCGCGCTCACGACTAAGTCCGTCTCCGACCAACAGTCCCGGCCAACTGACTTGATTGACTCGTCCGGCGCTACCGGGGAGGAATGAGGAACACTCCCCTCCCCCCCCCCCTTATACACAGCGGCAGTGGAGGGAGACAGATAGAGAGAGAGTCATCGGTTGTTTGTGTCGGCCACTTTGCCGTTTGAACGGGACGGATAGCGAGAGCGGTCGCACGGAGTTTCTTTTGTGCGGCCCGGCACAGCCCGGCCTTCGAGCCCGGCCCGCGGTCCGCAACCAATGGTATAATTCGGGGGTGGCAAGGGGTGGCAGTTGCGATCCCAGAATCGACTACTTTTTGATCTGGGCTTTGCGGCCGGGGGAGCGTGCGAGGTCCCGATATGAACTGGGACGAGTGCTGCATGCCTGGTGTGGAATCACCCCGTGCCACACACCCTAGTGGTGGCTTGCACGGTACTTCGTAGATGTAGATGTAAATTGTCCAACCCAGTGTTATGTCACCCCCGAATTTCGAAGTAAAAATCTCAATAATTAACAAACAATTGGACAATACAATTCTACATGCACGGCACTTTCTTGAACTGTCTAGATTCTTCGTTATCCACACCTAATTTAGGAGGACCCCCCTTCCACCTAGGGTGGGTATTCCATACCCCGCCATGGTAGGCCTCACCACCCAAGATAAAAAGCTGAAATTACGCCCATGTCCGCAACCAATGGATATTTGCGTGTTCGTTCACCGCCGCGCCGGCCAAAGAGGCCCAAATGAAAATTTACGCACATTTTGTAAAAATAATCTTCTTCTTCCTTCCAGGTTTAAGGTAGTTTGAGGGACATATTTCCCTAATCATAATAGAGACCATATTCGTATTTTAAATTTTAATTTCAGCGTCTCTAAGAAGTGGGAAACAAATATTGAAACATTAATTTTGCAAAAATATAGTTATATATGACGATTATACTCAGTAATTAAATAAATATTTCTGCATAAGTCTCTAACTTGACTCCTTTTTTCACGCCGCACGGCTAAAAAAAACTTCAAAAAGGCAGGTATTTTGTGATTCATAAAAATTACAGCGGTGAGTAATGGATTAATTTTTATAAATAGTTGAGAAAACGTACAAACTACACACATTTTTTTACGAAGTACAGGTATTATAAATTCCTATTTTTTCAATACTCACCCACTGGAGCGCAGAGCCGTAATTTATCCCATGTAAAACAGCATATTTGTATTTTTAGGCAAATTGCTCGATAAGCAGTCCGGCAAGGGGTTAATATTTTGATATAATTGGAAAGGTGAGTTTTATTTCTTTAAAATGAAGTCAAATTCATCAAACTCTTGGTGAAGTGATTTTTTGCTCAAACTACCTTATGACTGTTCCGACCTTACCCTACCATCTCATATTTTGTCTGCGGACGCATCTTTTACATAGCGGCTTATATTTCCAAAGCCTGCATAGGATATCTTTCCTTAGGCATTCGTAATACATGCTCTTTCCACCTATTTTTGTACTGTACTAATTTTTCTTATATCGGTTAGACCTAGTTCCTCTCTTAAAGCTGTGTTCCTTACTTATTCTATCCTTGTACACCCTTTAACTGCACGAAGAAATTTCTGATGATTCTGTTTTATTTTCTTTTTTTGTTTCCTAATATTCTGACCCATACAGCACAGTAGGAATGCCATAACTTTATAAAATTTTATCAGGTTTTCTTTTCTTGTTTTACCTTTTAAAGTTCTTATTATTGTTCCACATTACATCACTCTGCAATACATTAATGTAATGTGTGATAGCTTAGTCCTCGTCGTACGTTATATCATATCCTAAATATTGAAAATGGGATACCTGTTCTAGTACTTGGATTTCTTTGACAAATTTTGTTCTTATCGGGTTGCTCCCAAAATATGTCATAGCTTTAGTTTTTGCTTTTGAGATTTTAAGGTTTATACATGTTACTCAGTTGTTGTGATTTGTGAACTGCCATTTGCAATTTATGTTCTCTTTCTTGTATGGTAACATGGTCAATTTTGGAAAAGGATTGTAATTGTCTTATGATAGTGAGTTTTTCTTTCCAATTCAGGCGTGACATTGATATTATTATTTTTTAAATAATCATATCAATCTTACCCCTGAATTGGAAAGTAAAACTCACTATCATAAGACAATTTCAATTCAAAGTGTTTATTTCTACATTTGCAATTCATGAAAATGAATAAAAAAACTTATGTAAACAACAAACGATAGCAACAAAAGAATAAAACAATTGTTAATGTGGGCCCCACTTTAGGCATTAGCCTCTTCAAGGCGGAAGAATTGTCACTGGATTGGAGTGAATTATGTTGTAGTACATCTCCTGCGGGGGAGGTTTTGGATTTTGCCCTAAAGAACGACGGGAAACTTAAACCGCTTAAACCGTCGTCAGGCCGCCGTAACAAAATAAATAAATAAATACACAACCAAACTCAGTATTATCCCATTTCAAAACTTTTTGTGCTTTTCTGCACTTTATTATTAAATTTCACAACGCGTTTCACCAATTTCTGGCATCATCAAGAGTATTAAGATTTTGTTTACAAGTTATTTTTGTCGTTGTTATAAAAATACAGTATATTATATCTGATTTTTAAAATGTATGCATTCAAAAATTACTAAAAGGAAACAAAAGAAAAATGAAAATGAAAAAGGAGGGTAAAAATCAGCCCCGCCAAGTTCAGTGCGCTTTCATTGTTTTTTTGGTGTCATTTTTTGAAGCCGTACGGTAGGTGGCACTAGTGAGGACTCAGATGCATGTATATTGGCACTTTGTTTACAAATAGAGGTTTGTTTGGGAATTCCGATTGTTAGTATAAAAGAAGATAAATATTCCACTGAGAATGGGTAAAAGTTCTTGCTTTGTTCCTGGATGCTCCACAGGGTATTCAACAACCTTTAAAAAGAACAAACGTTTTGGTGTGAAGAATAAAAGCTTGTTTAAGGCTAATGTAAGAACTCTTTTTTATTCTTCACGTTACCGTATAGCAAGGCATGGTCGATGATGATGATTACCGATGTATCCACCGCAGAACTTTTATTATTTTGACAGAATTTGTATGTTTTCTCAATGTGATTTCAATTTCTTTGATGTGATCATTGATAGTATGTATGTATTACCGAATTCAAACACTAGTGAATTACGCTCATTATCCATACCGACGCCAATGATTTTGTTTTGTAGCCATTCTCTACATAAACATATTCCTCAACGCCCATCATTTTCAATGGATTTCCTTTCATCTGTTGAACACCTATGATGGGAAATTTGAAACGTAGATATGGTTACGACATCATCGCAGTCGCACAGCTGCCGTAGATCGTTGGTACTCTCGAATGATCCGTGATAGGTTAAATTAAGGGGTTTTCTGTTATTCAATTCGTATATTGTACGTGGTTAACATTATTATTTGACTGAAAGAACCATTAGTTGCTTCCCAACTAGCCATAATTTCCCACAGTACGAAATAAAAAAAGTAAATACCGCGTTTGTTTACATTGGGTTGATAGGGATCAACTGATTCCATGCATCCAGTACGACAGTAGCGCCCTGTTGGCAGCTTCAAAAAAGGTATCATGCCGAAGTTAGGAGTCTGTTATCCTTCAGTATCCATGGTAAAAATATTTCAATGATAACAATAACAAAATTTTAATACAATGCTTGGCAAGAACAATCAAATCTTACTGCATTTGACGACGCCAACAATTGGTGAAACGCGTTGTGAATTTTAAAATAAAGCGTAGGAAAGTAAAAAAAGTTTTGAAATGGATATAAAAAGATTCTACAAAGTAGAGCCTGAAATTGTGGATTTTATTCGGTATTATCCCACAGATTCGAGAAAACAGACCAATTTGTATCAAGGTGTAAACCTTAGTTGGAATAACAGGGAAGAAACAGAAATATAAGAAAGGCTAAAAACAGCAGAAAGAACGCACTGGAGTATTAAAAAGTTATTTAAAAGTAATATCCTATCAAAAAATGCCAAAATAAGAAATGTATGTAAAACAATAATACAACCAAGTTTATTATAGATATGAATTTGAGGTATGGGCCCTCGCGAAACAGTCCCAGAAAAAACTCATAACATTCGAAAACAAAGTTTTACAAAGAATATATATGGACCAATTCAAAAAGATGGCACATGGAAAATAAGGAAGAATGAAGAATCAAGAGAAGAATATAAAGAGAACCAGACATTAAAATATTAATTAGAAGTAAAAGTCTAAGGTGTCTGGGACATATGCATAGAAGTTATGAAAACACATTGATCAGTAAATTATTGAAAGGAAAACCAAATGGAGTGCGACCTGTAGGAAGACCCAGAATGCGTTGGAGTGAGGAAGTAAAGAAAGATCTAAGAAAGCTTGGGGTAGATCTGGAGACGGCAGAAGACCCAAGAAGGTGGAGAGTGGTTGGTGAGGCCAAAGAAAATACAGTGAGTATTCTTGATACCCCGTCAGATCTGCATTTCGTGAATGCGAAATCACATACGTTACTCTCGTTATTGGGAGATTCTTTTGTTTTGTTTGTCATAAAGAAAGTTGAAATGAAAGAAAGAAAATTATGCTATACCTACATAACATTCATTCATCGAAATCATTAGTACAAATGGCTAACCTAATGAACAATTGGTCGATGGTAACAAATATTTTCTGCTTTCCAATATTAATTTTATATTTCTTGTGTTATTAACGTCTAACTCACGTTCTCAGCTCTCCGTAAACACCTCGATCATTAAAATCGTCCAACTCGTTCCGGAGATACAACTGAACTTAGCGCGCGCCGTGCCCACACATGCCAAAATTTAGACCCCCCATGCGCAGCGCTGTGACGTAACCTCGCAATCCCCCCTCCGCTCGCGACAAACCATTTCCGGTAGTCGACGATACGGGCTATCCAGTCATAGTTTTAGATAATCCGTAATCCTTATAGTGTTTGCACACCAGGTCCTCGAAAGTACACAAATATTGGTCGCGGCAAAACCTTACATGACACCGAGGACGAACCATAAGACGTTCACTCGCATTCACATACAAACCAACTAGGTTTCCAATGACCACAGGAGTAAGTAAGAATAAGTATAGCCAAACTCAAATAAACTATAAAACGCAAACAAAACAACATGACGATGTATAGATGTGTACCTACATTATATTGAATTTTATTTCAGTTTATTCGTAGAGCCGTTTCAGGCCCTTTTGAATCCTCGCAGTGGGAGCAAAATTTCAAATACTTTTAAAATAATCCCGTTAGTCTGGCTGAACTATGCCCGCCCCGGGCCGCTTCGCAACCTTGGAATACGGAGATTTCGGCCCTCAGCGAGCACTTGTTGCCGTCTGGAAGACACCGAAACCGACCTCCCGAAAAAAAAGTTCCGGAAATGCTACGCAAGAATTAAGATGGTTCTATCATCAAGTGACTAGCACGTCATTTTACTCATATTCAAGCAAATTATTGAAGAATTTGTCACCACCAATGTAACTATTGTCTCATTTTCCTTCAATATTGATATTTTGTATTCCCATTCTTGAATTCTCCTTCCTCCAAACTTTTCTTTACATTCTTGTGTGCTGGCATGAATAATATTCACAGTTAATAAGCGGTCCAGCTATGTAACTTCCGGGAACACACCCCAAACTCTCTGTTGCTACTTTGTAATAATATTTACATTAGTTCAGCACTGTTGCAAATTGGAGGCCATACTGATTTGCGGCTGAGTTCATATTACGAACAATCCATATGTGTTTTGGTGGTTTGTAAGTATACACCTCTATTACAGCAACAGCTGGAATTCTAGTTTTCCAGGAACAGTTTTTCTAGCTTTCCAGCCACTTTACAAGACAAGGCCAAAATAACATTCTTTGCCACTTAAAGAAGGTACAAAGGGAGAAAAAATCCGAGCTTCTTATGAAAACATTGAAGTTGGTGGCAACGACGCTATTTGATTTCCAACATGACGTAATGCTGGGTTCACCAACGAAAGAAAATCAAATCCATAGATCTAATATCTATGATGCGTCAACAACTCGTTATTGATTACTGTGACCATCAGAAATCCGCACTAATTATTGATTACAGTGCAGGACAAAAGGGAGCGTGGTTATCTTGGATCTGCCTAACTTTAAACCCGTCGGCAAACAATTTTTGTCTCTCCTGCAACATTTTATCACAGCTGGCGAGTCTATTAACCTCATTTTATCGTCAGAGGAATTTTTGGCGATGTCGAATATTAAATAAGTGACCATTGACGCTTCTTTTTTTTTACGTACAACCGCTAACCCAGATCCTTAATTTTACCGACCGTCGAACAAATTAATGAGGGTAAGAGGTATTAGGTAATGAGGTATTAGGTACCTACGTACAGGCTTTTTGCTCTAGCGCCGTAAGTTTTTACTCGAGGTTCGCGAAATTTTTAATTGTCACTTTGCCACATAAGGTACGCATTTACAAAATAAGAAACTTTAAAATACGTCAATACTGACGGTGCAGAAAAATTGTAAACCTATGAAGCGAGCTTACCTCCATGCTGCCGAAAATAACGTTTGTAGACTCGCCAATGTCTATTTATTCCACAAGGGAGACAATTGACGTTTGAATCACCTCATACTCCTTCATTATTAAGCTGTCAAATAATCATTGGGAAATTTCACTTCGGATTATAGGATGATGGAAAGTATTCACAACGTTAGCTCACTTATATATCTATAGTACCGGACTATTTTCCGACTATTTAATCTCTTAAATAGTAAGGGAGGCGAACAGTGAAGTAATATTTTTCATATAGAGTTTCTCCATAACCCACGAATTTATAAAACTTCACTCACCTTTGTCAATGGATTTTACAGAACTGAATTTTTGACATTTACGCTTACCGTGATAGACAAATATATCGACGAAATGCTAAAATTATCTAGTGATACATCCAGCAGAATTTCAGATTAATTTCAAATAATTAAATAGTATTTTTGCGGGTTTTTATTGTAAAAAATAAAATTTACTTGGTACATTAAAAAAATTTAGATAGAGTATAATATATCAATGGCTCAATGTGGCATTTCTATCACAATCCCCCTCTATTATGCTAGGCTGCTACTAAAATAATAATAATGACGGCGTCTTTATGGCGAGCGCATTTTAGGTCTACATAGTTCTTTTCTTACAAATTAACTCATCAATCCAACATATTTACACCCATATCCTGGAGGGCTATTCTCTATGTTCTCGGAATTGACGAGCCTCGAATTGAGACGAAATATTGATGTCACAACCACTAAAATTTCAAATTTTTGTATTCAATAGTTGAGATTTGTCGAGGGCTGTGACGTTACATTCACGGATTTTCCGAGATTCAACCGTGTCGAGTCCTTACTGAATAAGGTTCCTAAATGTTGAAAACCCACTCAGGCGATACTCGAACCCGCGACCTTCGGGTTGGCAACAATGGAAGTAACTTCCAAGGGTAGAGCCTGCCTTATTTTTAAAATATTTCTGGTCACATTTTCATTGAACTGTGTAGAATGGGAATTAGATAAAAACTAGGAGGATGGTTGGCACCAGACGGAGTGATTGCTTTGAGAGAAAATAAAAATATATTTAACAAAAACTTGATGGTCCTTGTTTTTCCGGCTGAATGATTTTTATTATTAACCGCACGTTATTGCTTGCTTTCTAATTTTCTGATTTTTAAAGAAAATTAATGATTGCTTCAGTTGAAATTGTTCATAAAGTGCTGGTGAGAGTTACTGATGAAGAACACATTGTGGACCATTGATTGTTCTAAGAGTAATACCTACCCACAAAATTTCCCGTTTTATCCATCGCTGTTAAAGGCCGAGTAAATCGTAAGAGAGGCGTAGGCAGAGCTAGGTAGGTATAGTGAAAAGTCATTAATTCGGTTAGGTTTTCTGATGACCAGACGGTAGTACGCCAGCAATTAAAACTAATTACAGTCCAATTTTTTACACTTACGACAATGAGTGCGAGATATTTGGACTGAATTTTAATCGTGATAGAACCTTATGATTTTATCCAAAACCTATCGGACGTGATAAATGATATAAGATGAGTCAGCATGTACTATCGTATGTAGAAAGAGTGTAGTTTCTTGGATAATCTCTCGCTGGAAAAGAAGCATAGCTCGAAGGATATTAGCATGATAACAGACATATCGGAGAATACGTTCATTGATAAGAGATAACTAATGACAGGTGCACCAGTGAACTCCCCAGTATTCCCAGCGCTCACCCAGTGAAAAGCCAAAGACGTCTATTAGAACTATTTTGTAGTTCACATATTTATACCCCAATACATTGTCATGAAAATTGGTGTGCACCACGAAGGTGTTACTCTTCCCCTTCGGTGAAAAAATGGAGATAAAATCTGCATTACTTTAGTATTTATGGAGAGGGACGTGCTTAATCGAAAATTTAGGAATTATAGTCAATTTTGAAAATGCTACACTGCGATTGAAATGGGATCAAAACCGTCTCAAAACCGTTGATCTATCAAAGTTTATCTAAGTTACTATTCATGCATTAGTTTATTAGTTACTTGTTATTGTTACTTGTTAGTATTACCTGACGACGGTTTTTGCGGGTTTTCCGTCGTCTTTAGGCATGGCCCCTTCTAATAGAGGCCGGAACATGCAATTTGTCAACAGCGCTTTGCATGACGTCAGTGGTCCTACTGCATCGCCCGTGGTTCGGTTGTTATTCTGCCAGCTGTCATCGTTGCGAGTAGGGATAGAACTGATGTGACTACCACGACGGACATCAGTTATGCTAATGTATAACGTAGGGTTGCATCATTTGAGTAATTCTAATACCTATTTCGTATTTTTATAGCATTTTGTTGTAGGCATATGTGAGAATTGGTAATGGCAAGTGAGACGAGTGATGAACTTGGGCGATTTACTCTCACAGCATTTTCGATTAAAAACACGTTTTGCAGTCCAGGAAGGAATTTTAGGTTAGTTAAGTAACAAAAGTTATGCAAATGAATGGCTGTCCAGAAGTATTAATTTAGAAATATATAGTTGCGACAGCTGACAGGGCTTCTCCAAGGTACGTTGTTGTTGAAATATGCATTAGGCTTTAACTTCAAAGGGCAAGCTTAACGTAAATATTGCAATCGTCACAAATGTATCTCATTAAACGGCTGCGAAAAGACAGGACTGTGTTAACACCTCCCTGGATGCACATCCGTCCCGGATAGTGAGAAAGCTAACAAAATAATTTTAAGGTTTTCGATTATCACTAGGATTATTTCAGGAATGAAACAACTCAGCATTTCAAAACTTTACAACATTTATTTCAAAATAAAAAGACATAAAATACATTATTTCACGTAATCAATCCATCTTGAGTAAATAAACTAACAAGAAGCAACTTCTTAGATCAAATAACATCACTCTCAAATTTCACAGTGAAAACGACCATCAAAAGCGTAAATTAAACTTATGAATATGGAATAACTAAAAGCTGCTATAAATAATGCACTTGAATTCCAGACAGAAACAGTCACGACACATCCTTGAGTAATAAAATTCACTGATGAATGATTTACAGAAATCGTTTTCAACGAGTTTTACAAGACTACCAAAGGCAAAAATATCTGTGGTGTAGCATTCACCATTTTGACACAAATCAAGAGTAAAAGGTACATATATTCAAATGTAGGCTTATAAGTAAATTGTTTTGAAATAATAAAGTTTAACACTAAGATATGTAGGGGAAGTAGAAAGTAGTATTGGAACAGGCACAGTCTAAACAATTGTATACTGTGAAATAGGTATCAGCTGTACAGCGTTCACCGGTTTCAAAACAATGAATGTTTTACAAGGAACTTAGAATGTGTAGTTATCTGTGAGAATCAGGGGGTGTGATGGCTAATAACTCTTGAGGACATTACACGCAGGCCGATAAAATTTCTCAGTTAAGTGGAAAATGCAGTGTTACACATTTGTGTGTAATTTGAAAGCCATACGTCAAACGATAGAAATTCCATAGCTTTAAAAGTGTGGGTGGGGGAGTAAAAAATAAGTCATTTTTTGTAAATAATAAACTGCTAAGAATGTAAAATATTTCACGTTGAGGGTGTGAATTTGAGGTAGAGAGAAGTAACAGCACAGATACCTGTGGTGTAGTGTTCACCATTTTGAAAAAAATCAAGTTTTAGAGGAAAATGTGAATATATAAGATCAAAAATATTTGTTTTTCACATTAAAAACTAACAGAATGTGTAGACGAAGTAGAAAGCAATATTGGAATAGGAATCAGCTAAGCAGTGTTCACCGGTTTGAAAATAATGAATGTAAGTAATACAAGAAAACGAGAATTTGGAATTTTTTGTGAGTTTCAGGAGGAATTATTGCAAATAACCACAAGAATAAAACATGCAGGCCAATGAAATTTCTCAGTCTAGTGGGTAATGCGGTGTCACGCGTTTGTGGGCTATACATGCAACGGTTGAAATTCGCTGTAGGTGGGAGAGTTGAAAAAAAGGAATTTTTTTGGAAAATGATAAACTACTAAAAATGCAAAAATTTACGTTGCGAGTGTTTACTTGAGGTAGATAGTTGTAATCGCATGGATATTCAGCCGTGAAAATGGTGTAAGCTGATGAGGATTGTTAGCAGTAAGACTAATGTATCAGTGTTGTTTGTAATGTCTGTGAGGTTGGACAATTAAAAATACACAGTGAAACTAATTTACCCATTCACTGTCATTCACTATCACAGCCTTAGAAGCTACTCACTACTTACATTGCATGTTGCACTTCACAAAGCAAAGAACAGCACTTCACTTCATTATATTTCACTTCATTTTCACAAACATGGGATATGGGGCCATGTACTGAGGGAGGTGAACACGGAGTATTAACATTGAACAAAGTAAGAGCAGCACCAGGGGACAACTTTGGGCGATTTAACTGGTAACTTTGCACTTCACCGCTCTTATCCGTGAAAGTTGAACAGTGGAGGATATCCCGCTCAGCAAAATGCTTGATGCAAACTACTGCGTTTGAAGAAGGATTCCAGTCCTTCCTAGGATTATTCTTCAGCCACTGCTTTCTACTGCGTTCGTCTTTGGGGAATCGGAACACAGTCACATACCCCTCATTCTTGGTGGAGAGGTAGTTGCTTTTGCAACCTGGCACACAACAACGCCGGGGCATCTTTAATTTAAAAAAGAGAAGTTGTAGGAATAAACATCGTTTTGCTAATCACAGCGAAGTGTAGTACATTTATGATTGTTTTTAGAAAACCTGAGTAACATAAATTCATAGGCACATCAATAGACTCAAGGAGTAGCCGTGGTTTCTTCAATAATCAACGACATTTATGTAGACACAACTACACCATGGTAATTCATAAGACCCGCTAAAAATAACAATCACTGTTAACCCAATAATAATAATATTAGCATAAAAACAGAATAGCTGCTAAATTCCCTACATATAATGTACGTTGCATTTGTGTACTCTCAATTTCCCTCCGTAATGGCCGGCCGGCAAGTAGTCGCAATGCTTTAGAAGAAATAATCGTAATTTTCCACCCTTAACTCACAGAGAATATCTTAACACTATTTTACTTACCTTTAGCCAAAACAATATACAAAAAAATAAGCCCTGCTCTGCCTTTTAATCCAGAATTTTTGTACTCTCAATATTATTCCATTATTGGCCGGCCGGCAAGTGTTCGCAATGCTTTTGAAGAAATAATCGTGATTTTCCACCTTAAACTCACAGAAATTATCTTAAAACGAATTTACATACCTTTAGCCAACAAAATATACAAAAAATTAGTCCAGTTTGGCCTTTTTAACTAGTGAATTCATACGTTTTTAATCACACGGACACACTTCTCCCGTAAGACGTCATACTTCCAAACAGCAACGATAGGACTAACACACAGCGTTGCCAAAATTCCATGTTCCGGCCTGTATTAGAGGGGGCCATGCTTTAGTGCAAATGCTAGGCCAATGTCTTCCCCACACATTTTCCAGTGACACAATACCAGTGAAAGAATATTCCTGCCCTAAAGAGGCGAAAGCCTACACAAGGGTCCATATTTGCGTTGTTATCCCTTATTTTGTTACGTTTGTGATGTACCTCTTCTGTTCCCTGTACCTTGCAAATGCTGTAATAAACAGTTTTTGAACTTGAACAGGAACTTCAAGTAGGGATGTTACACAAGGCTGACTAAGAGTATAATATGTAGGGTAGCGTATTTCGTATATATATTTATTATATAGCGTAATATTAATAATAATGCGACTTTTTGGGGTGAAAATGAGACTGGGATATCCCCTGCTTCCATCTAACCTTTCGTCAAATACATCTATGAAACAATTACAATTTGACTATTAAAATTATAGAAAAAGGACAGAAAAATGACAATCAATATTTTATAATGAAGAAACTGGAATATAAAAAATGCATAACAATAGACACAATTATGGGAAAAACGTAAGAAATATGAGTTGATATCCCAAACGAAAAAAAAACCCACTACAGGAAAAAATCCTCACAGGAAGGGGAGTGTGAAAATTCTGCGAAAACCTACTAATTAATAAAGTTAATGTACTTATAAAAAAGCAATGTAAGAAGTATATATAATGCGAAGAAAAATGGGAGCTCATCTGCACAAATAAATGTGAAAAAAATATTTATAAAATTAAAAATGTTGGATAAGCGGGAAGGAAGTGAATAGGCTTATGGATGAGATGTAGAGGAGTAAGGAAGTACGTATGCCAAGATGAGAAGCACTTAGTATTGAGATGTTACAGACGATCAGATGGGGATACTTCTACGTCCTTCTAAACCTACTTTAATCGGTGAAAAACCTCAAATGTTACCTTGCTTTCTGCACGTGCCTCGTTCTTCAGCATTGTAAGTTACATTCTTCTCTTCAGAAGATAAGATACGCTCATTCATATCTATTAAGCCATTCGGAAAAATATGACCTTAAAGAGATAATGCTGGATGTGGGGAGAAATCGTGAGCGTATTTTCAATCTTAATTCCAAGTGCACCAGGCTGAACTAAAAATAAATGAACTCATATATTCAGCCAACGTATAATTCTAGCAAATATTATAAAGAAACTGCGTAACAACCAGTTTTCGGCTTAAACATTTAGGCATTGTTGGCATGTTTATTTTACCTTTTAGCCTTTGAATTAAAATTTTCGTCAAAAAATATTCATTGATTCCTCCAAAGAAGTAACCTAAAATTCAATTAGTGACTTTTGAACCTAAATACCGGTCTCCCTGCGGTGAACTTGCCTCGACGTGGTTATTAGATATGACTGATGGCTGAGTCATTTAAGAATAGGTAGGTTGGTTAATTTAAGTGGGCTTATTTTGGTCGAAAAGTTAGACCTATACTAAAAAGCATATGAGTAAATTACTCATTTGGTTACTTCAAATTATACTCTACCCTGAAGGTTAAATACAATTTTTAGCAATCAATTTTCACTAGAAAAATCGTTAGCCATTACATTTTAAAAAGATTTTAGCGTTATACTCAATTATACGTTTATATTTTGCATTTGACAGCAGCATACAAGGTATATAGAAAATATAAATGGAGTAAAACGCAAACTGTCCATCCATCCTAGTTACAGCACACGAATGATACAAAAAAGCGTCCACAATGTATGCTCATAAATTACCGGAAACCCTCCAACTTATAGCGAGTACTCCAGAAGTGCGTTAAGATCGAGAAAATATTTCCAGCAGTAACGGGGCGATTGAAATTTCAAACTGTCTTCGCTTCAATTTGCTATGCAAGCCGTGATTAGCCTTCTAACTTCACGTGCAGAGGGCGCAGGAACACTTGATTTTTCATTCATCTAATCTGATTGCGTTGCACGTATCAAATATATTATACACACACTTCCGGCGTAAGAGATGACGTTATGTTGACGTCATAACCTCCCGATGCTCTATGAGTATGAAGCGAAGATATATAATGGTTTGACGAGTTCGAAAACGGCATTAGTATGGCAAACTGTCGACTAGAATAGTCCGAATCGGAGTAAGTCAAGCGATCTCACCGAGTGCCAATGAGCTACTTTCTGAAATAAACCATTCTATTCTTTTGAGTGAGTGTGCCCTTAAAAAAGTGAATAGTTTGAAAGATAATAAGTTCAGCATCTCCGTCATTCTATTGTTCTTTCGGAAAGTTGCTGCCTCAGGTCAGGTACAAGGCAGTACTTGTGAAGAAATGTTTTTCATGGAATGCTTCCTTAAATATGACTACCTTTTTTTCACAATGACGTGTAATGTTAATGCCACCTTAACGTCAGTTTTAAGAAATTTTCCGATTACACCTGATACACCTTGAACATCCTGATAGTTGAAATATTCTTTGGTGCTAGTGTGAAACAGTTTATTTTATACAGTTTGCAAACATTTTTCATCGCAATGTTTATAATGGAAGACCACGGTGTGAAATTTTCTGTCACAAACAATTTTAATAAATTCAACAGATTCAGGCGAGATATCGTGGAAGTTCTTCATAATATAAGAGAAACAATTTTATTTGAGGCACTTGGTAGTTAACACCGTTATTTGAAGAGTTAAATAAACGCTGTTTATGTCGCGTGAATAGAGTAATACGAATTTCTTTGAATTTAATTTTTATCGTGTGGCCACAGCGTTGACAACTTATCCAGACGATAAAAGTTGTAATCAAATGAATACAGCGATGGTTCAAGATCGATATTTTCTTTATATCGATAGTTTAGCTTCGATGGTCTTTTGATGTCCGCAATCGATGGTTTCCTATCGATGATCATCCCAAGTGCAAACGACCGCGGCTGTCAACGCAACGGAAAACAAACCCCTAAATCTACCCACTCATCTGAGACAAAGGATACACTTGCATAAAGGAGTAGTAGGGCCTTCCTCGTTTAAGGATTTTACAGTACCTATGTCTTAAGGTGGGTTTACACGTAGCAGTCGACTGCCATAACAGTCGACTGTTTAGCCCGACACGTACGTGTGAACGCGAACTGCGATGCGAGTAAGAGTCGATAGAGGACTAGGTCGAACGTGATCGACCCTGGATTCGAGCTACATATTACCAAAGTAGAAGGACTTCTACTTTCCATCACATTGAAGTGCAATTTATCGTAACACTCGCTAGCGGTTGAGGACGCGCTATGGAAAGCGACCGGGAATTTGAAGAAGTTGGCGAGGATTTCTCTGCCAGGAGGTCATCTCTTCAGATTAATCGAAGGATATAGGGAACATGAATGCTTATGGAATGCAAGGAAGGGGGATTATAAAAATAATGATGCCAAAAATGCGACTTAAAGACCGATAGGAATCCCCAGTGGCCAAAAAACTTAGACATATAGCCAGTCGCACCTTTGAAGAAATTTTCTCGTTCCATTGCTGTTCTTTCCAGTTTTGGACCAGTCTGTTAAGTAGGGTACCTATACATATTTATATAAATACATGACATTTTTAATCGATTCTCATTATTGTTACAGTACCTAATATCCATTAGAAAACTTTAAAAACCAACCATAGTATGTAATAGAAGGAATATGTCTTGGTCAATACGTAAGAATTCCAACATTCCTCGCCGTCACAAAGGATCTTTAAGGAGAGCTTATTCTAAACTTAGATCAAACCTCTACTATTTTCCTTTCCTGCTTCTGTCGCTCTCTAACCAGCAGGATTGTGAGAACAGTTCGTCGCCTTTATTGCAAAATAGAAGCCATTTTGAAGTGCCTCGTGCTGGCGATACGCTGCGATAGTTGTAGAAGTTGGTGTGGACACTTCTCGTCGGTAGCAGTAGCGATGTATCGCGTATCGAACGACTGCTATAGCAGTCGACTGCTACGTGTAAACCCAGCTTTAAGGCCGTTCTACACGAGGCACTTTATTGCAGAATTTGAAGTAGCATCTGTTTGCGCAAAGCTAGAATGCAGGCTCGGAATTAGAGCAGAGGTACCACTTTCTATGACGTAATTTTCAATGTACATCAATACATACGTTGTGGAATAAAATGCCTCGTGTAAAATGGCCTCAACGGAGAATTGTTTCACTTGGCAATCTCTCTAAGGCTGGAATAGCGATGTTGCTGGAAAATGCGTGGTGGCCTAGTGGGTAGAGTGCTTGGCTACTGATCGAAGGGTCCCGGGTTCAAATCCGGGTGAATTTCCTTTGGAGGTGGCCCAGGGAAAGGAACTGGCCCCCCTACCCTGAATGTGTGAAATTCACACGCCTGCGGCTTAGTCCGGGGTGAGCTCTATCAAAACCAACCTTCGGGTTAAATCACTGAGTGAATGATGTACTTTGTTAAGTTCAAGTTATATTTTCTGCACCATTAATATTACAATATTTACGTAAAGTAAGTATTATTTTTACTTATTACTTCTTACAGAAGGTAAAATTAAAAAAATAAAACTATGGAACTATCCCGTTCTAACTACCTAAAGGTGGAATAGGTAAAGGATGCCTTCGTGCCTCAGAGATGGACACACGGAGCGTAAGTTTGGCAACAGCGTTCTCCGTAAGGTCCACATCCTCTCAACTGAATGTGAAACGCAGGGGACAATGTAGATTGGAAGGCTGCAATTGTGTCGTGCAGGATTGAGCGGCGGAAGTAAGAGTCCACATCCGGTCATGCGGGTAATCGAACTCTTTCGAGCTCTTCGTCATCGCACCACCAACATTCGATGGTCACTTCCGCGGAACGGATACCGGAGGGAGGCTGTTTGAGTCCCCCGGTCCGTCTTCAATCCATCTTCGAGAAGTCGACAACCCGCTCGTGCCAGAAGACACAACTCGCTTACAGAAGCCGGGGTCGGGTGTGGTGGCTACTGGCGCGTTGCCGTGACAACGCGCGGTATCGTCGATGAGAGTTGGAGTGGGGGAGTACACTTGGCGGGAAAGTGAATTTCCGATAACAGGCGGAGACTCCGCTGCTTGGCGACGGTCGTCTACGTGACGACGCGTACTCATCACAGGACATTGTTGAGTGCGTGGGTCGGTGAATTTCGAGGACGGCGCGAATTGGATGGCTCTGGGGAACTCCAAAGGTCGGAGCAGGAGAGAAGAAAGAACGATAGAATAGTATATGTATTTAATATGCTCTGGGCATCGCCCGAGTGCCATTTTCTAGCAATAATTTCTGTTTATTTTTTTATGTAACAATTTTCTCATAGGATACTCATTCATATCATAGTTGTCTGGTAAACCAGGAATATTTCTATGGAAAGGGTAGCACTTCGGTAGGATTTTCATATAAGAATATTTTTCCTACAAAATTTTCATAAATGAAATTGTTCAATTTCTGATAGGAAATTTTCTTGTGTGATTTATTATAAGAAATTTTCTGATAAGAAAGGTGTCCAATTTCTGATAGGAAATTTTCTTACCTATGGGGATTTTTCAATAGGGTTCAATGTAGCTTTACAGTAATATGTATTACTATAGTTATCGTGCAGTAACTCAAGTGTCACAGTAAAATTACTATACACTACTATAAACCTACAGTTATATTACTGTAAGATCTTTAAAAACCTATAGGTTTGAACCTACAGTTAACTTTTTAAAAATATAAAAAGACATTTTCAGTAACTTTTAAGTTCATTTTAAGATCCTTACAGTTGACATACAGTAGTCTCTACAGTTAGTCTTATAGTTTTTTTTCTAAGTTCTTACAATAAATTTTCATGAGGGCCATGGAGCAAAAGCTAGAAGAAAATGAAATTCGGTGAATACAATATTATAACACCTTCCGATTCTGATGAAGGTGGTTGCGCCACAAAAAATTAAATTGCCAAGTCTATTGTGTTCCTTTTTTTATTAGTTCCTTTTTCTGGGAGTGACGGCCTGTGACATTATTATGCATACAATGATTAATATATACAAGAAATATAAAAACATGGATTCAAAGAAAAATATATTATGGATACAAATCTGCGTCAGCATTCTGTGACGTGGTAAGTAAACTTGAAATTTGAACACTACTCTGAATGAAGAGGAGTCATGTATAATGTATTTTTATATATTAGTTTATGAACCTCATGTAGTTAAAACTTTTTGGTAGAAAAATCCTAAAGTTGAAAGCTATGATAAAGAATGAATACCGATCGATATCAGTTCGGGGAATTGGGTAGAGTGGAAAACTGCGATTCATACGAGATGTCTTCAGGGTGATTTCTGACCTGACTTCAGCTGACATTCCCGTGAGGTAATAAGGGATTCCTTCCCTAGAGGGGATAAAGAGAGATATCAGTGGATAAAAAAAGAGAGAAGGAGAAGAGATGAAATGATGATAGAAGAAAAGATGGAGGGAAGACTATGAATTAAAGAAAGGTGGTTAGATGAGAGGATAAATCCAGGGACAAAACGATATTGTTGATGGAGGATAAGTTAGCATGGGAGTGGAAAGGCGTGAGGGAGGACAGGTATCAGGGAGCGGATTGAAGCTCCTGGGAAAATAGAAAAAGAAGATAAAAAAATGGTAACTGTAAGGTACCAACGAGTCATTTTTTATACGCCGCTGACCCTTGGAAACATTTTCATCAACGCCAAAGACTCACTGGATCCTAAGAACAAGTCCGGGGTATACGAAATTAAGTGTGACACATGTGTGGTGGTATATGTGGGTCAAACGGGGAGAAACATTAGAACTCGTGTGAGTGAACACAAAAACTGTCTGGCCAAAGGAGGCACTATATCACATTTGGCAAAACACCTCATGGAAGAATCCCACCACACGGAATTTTGAGTGAACATTTTAAGGTTACAAATCAAAGGACGTCGACTGGATTCCTTGGAGCAGTGGGAAATTTTTAAGAAATTATGTTGACCCTCATACTTCCATTTCCTCCCCCCCTCCATTCTGCCTCAAAACCGGAAAATCCTAACCCCCCTCAACCCTCCCCCCCCCCTTCTGTTTAAAATTACGTATAAATACCGAATACAAACTCGAATTTGAACATTGTACATAAAGATAATTAAGTAAAAATAATTATTTCAATGAAAAATAATTTTAAAAACACGTTTTTAAAACGGACCAAAAAGTATAAAATAATTTCTCTCAGTCCCACACACCTTTATATCCCCATAAAGATTCATAAACTTATACAGATTGTTCTGAACAGTTGTGATTGTGAATTTTAATAGCTATGAAAATATTTGTAAGATTGCAAACAAAAAACGTGGGGCGCATGAATAGTTCACCTAAGTCACTAACAATTTAATTGCACTGAAAATGATGAACAGCTTTTATGTGAGTTTTCTCAACGAAAGTTACTCCATACATACCTTACTATTATCTACAGCACGCGCCTCACGTTTTTTATTTTCATTCTTACAAGTATTTTCATAGCTATTAAATTTCACAATCACAAATTTTCAGAACAATCCGTATAAGGTTATGAGTAGTTATGGGAATAAAAATGTATGTGGGGCTAGGAGAAATTATTTTATACTTTTTGGTCCGTTTTAAAAACGTGGTTTTTTAAATTATTTTTTATTTTTATTATTTTTTGCTTTTTTGTCTTGTGTTATTATATTTGAAATAGAAAATTGTTATTCCTAACCACCAATAATATATCAATCTAGCTCGTAGGCTTCCGCGGATGTAGAGTTGACTGTTTATTTTTTCAGGATTCATTCCGGGATGTTTAAAATTGCAAGAAACAATATTTCGCTGGTCCTCCTGCCAGCTGAATGAATCCCGAAAAAATAAACAGTCAATATATCAATCTGTTTTATTGCTATTTTACTGAAAACTAAATAAATAAGCAAGCAAAATTAATGTTATAAGATTTTTATATCAATATTACAACTTATTAATTTTTTAAATTGATTATTATATTCTGTCAAGTTCTGGTGGTTCAGCCCCTGAAAAACTTGAAAACAAGCCAATGGCTTATCGGGATTTCAGGGGCATACGGACCACCAGAATCGTCAGGGAGCAAAAAAAAGGTATATTATATTATGTATATAATGTAAATTTCATTTATAATCTATATTTTATTGTAATATTTAATATACTTAACATATATATTATACATTATTACATGTTATTGCATTTTCATCCAGTTCTGAGCTATGTTTAAAGCCTTAAGTCTCTATCTCATCGGGAAGTCAGTTTAAAATCGATTGCAAAATTTATACCGAACAGACAAACAAGAACTCAACCTAATAATAACGTTTAAAAAAAGCCGAGACACGTGTTGTCAATTTAAAATAAAGTGGACAGTATAACTATATCGATTACTTCTCATTTTTGATAATGCAGTACCACCACATCTCATCGGACACTGTTGACTACAGGTACCAAAAACCATAATCCACCCCTAACAGGTGTGCCAAATAAAGGAAAAGAGAAAAAAGAGTGATAGGAGAAAGTAGGATAAAGGATTGGAGGATAGGCGAGGAGATGAGAAGAATAGAGAAGAGAGGAAAAACTAGCAAAGTGAGAAGAGAACATGAAGGAATAGACGAATAGAGAAAAAGGGAGAGATGAAAGGGATTGACGAAGATATCGAAAGGAGAGAAGGAATGAATGTTTATTATGTTCTAGGTTTCCCCTTAAGAGCAATACAAAAATTACGTAAATAAACAGTTCTGCTTTCGAAAAAAAACGTAGTCGGAAAACAAGTCATCAATTTACAAAAGCATAGAATTAACCAATATTTCACACACCTAAGACAAAAGGAAATGGTCATTTACAGTGAGAGAAAGAGAAAAAAATCCAATATAAAATAACCAATATGTAGGTAAAGAAAATACTATAAAATTATGTAGATTCAAAATTAAAAAAGAGTACAAAAACAGAAAAAGTAAATAAAGCCAACCTGTTTCAGTAAACATAATGGCTTAAAGGCACACATGCTTACAAAGTGGGGTTACAGACATTTTAATTTCTCACTATAATAATAGTTAAATAGTTTCTTCTTAAAAATTGACAGGAAGGCAGAATTTTTTATGGACAACGACAGTGAATTCCAAAGGTTTGAGCCAGAGATAAGAAATGATTGAAGGATTTATTGAAGGAAGTATTTGCCCGGGGTATAGGGCGCATGAGGTAAGAGGGGTCAATCCTAGAGGGTCTAAAGACAGGGAAAGATCTGGGTTTAAACATGGAATATAAGTTGGCTGGTTTTTATTGTAAAAAAAATGGTAAAGAGAAAAGACTCCACGAAATATTTCTTCCGAGAGGAGGTCTTAAGCCATGGCAAATTGTGAGATTTGTTCATCTCTACGAAGGCCAAGGACAAATCATACACAGGAATTTAAGAGCCGCTGAAGCTTATTATCTAATTTAGAGGGTAGTTCATAATAAAATGTACGCAATAATCAAAGGTAGGCAAAATGAGAGTTGAAACAAACATTTTACGAGTCGAAATTGGGAGAAGAGATTTGTGTAATTTTCAAGAGAATGGAATGAATAATTGAGAGTTGAATATGGAGAAGAAACTCCCTTCTCCCCCTCAAATTCACCTTCTTCCTGCTGCTGACTCACCCACTCGCAGCAAGCTGAGAGGCATCTTATCTCTCTAACTTGACTTCTTCTTAACCGCCTCGCCCTTCACTCCAGTGGGCAGATCGCCAATTCATTCATGGCGGACGCTCTCGCCAGCCAAGACAAATTTCTTCCTTAATCTCAGCCCGGCGTCGTCCACCGCTTCCGAGTCTCAGAGACTTACATTCTATCTCACCACAAAAAAATAACTGCAATGATAAAAAAGATTGGCTAAAATGATCTTTAAAACATTCGTGAACTGGGTAGATCTCCTCAGGTTCTTCGCGAGTGTTATCAATACCAATGTTTTAATGTGGAAGACAGCCTAGCGAATATATATTTAAGATGGTACTCCAAAGCACCTTGTGAGTGAAAGTTTATACTAAGGTTTCCGAGGTGTTTAGCATGAAGGGTGACGGCTCTCTGGATTTCAGGTCTGAAGAGGTCTGCAGGACGGCTGGTGAAACTTTTGTCATTAATGGACACCACGTGAAGGTGCGTCCGAATGCTATCACACTTCACTCCTCGTGTGTTGCAAAGGATACAGTGGAGAGTTTGGAAGAAAGAAGAGTACGATGGCTTGGGCACGTACAAAGAATGGGGGATGAGAGAATACCGAAGGCTGCTCTAAAATGGATACCGGAAGGCGGAAGGAAAAGAGAAAGACCCAAGAAGTCATGGTAGGGTGGAGTGAGGAAGGAAATAGATAGGAGGGGGTTGGATAGGATGGTGTTGGATTTGATAGGGACGTGTGGAGAGATGGGATTGGGTGATGAACTTAAGGGTATTAAGGACTTTTACTTATGAAAAATGAATGTGTGGGGTTTGGTGAAGGAAACTGCTGTAGAGTGGAAAATCCCGAATAAAAAAACCTCGTGTTGTATCGATCAGAGTTGATTTTCGTACCAAATGTTTACTATCCAACAAAAGTTGGATGCCTCTCTTAATACATTTTTTTTCTACTTTTTCATTCACGCAGTAGGCTCCTGTGGCTTGTTTCTTCTTCAATTACAACCTAGAGGAGGATAAAGGAAGTAGGAGAAAGAAGATTAGTTGAGTCACCCAATTTTTTTAGAAAGCAAAAATGTTGGTCCGAACATCAGATCTCATCGATACATCACTTAAGGTGCTTTGGTGTACCATTTTAAAATTTGCTATGCTCTCTTTCACATCACAGACTTGGTCTTGACAGCACTGGCTCTGAGTCTAGGGACATCGAGAGTTGGATCAAACAGCCAACTCCTTTGAGAGGCGGGAGGCTTTTCAGCAAGTTGCACATTTTGGAACAGCAAACGAGAAAAAAGATGCAAAAATGTGTGTTTTTCGTACGAGCTATTAATAAACATCATAGTAATCCTCTTTTAATCAATTTCCAAATGTAAATTATATTAATCACTATGAATAGGCTAAAATTTATTACAGGAATGACGAGACATTTGGTGATTTCCACATCTTTTGCAAGTGTGGAAATTACCAAGTGTCTCGTCATTCCAGTATGTCAAAATTCCACAAAGTCACTTCGCCTACCATCGACTTAAAATTTATTAATTCAAACGGGGATTTTGTATGTACGATATGACCATTAATTCGATGATTCCCAAAAAATCTATATTATATGATCACCACGTTAAATTCTTGAGTTCCATCATTCATTTCTGTCAGTGTATCACACAATGGATGTCAACATCATGTGCCGATTGTAATTTTAGGTCATAACGATGATTTATTGTGTCTGTTACTCAGCGTATTCCTAGAATATCGTGCTATCGCCCGCGAGGATTATAAATTCAAAACCCTGATAGATCACCCCTTCAAAATTCCCTATCCCTATCCATTTAGGGCCGTGAAAAAATATAATGACAGTATTCAAATTTTACATGATTAATATGCAACATAAAATATAGGTATAGCCCTATGTTTCATAGACTAATATTGAATGTTATTTCAAATTGCATTATAGCCCAAGTCGCTTGATATGACTTCATTTTCAAAAAAGGAACATCGCGCAATGTTAAATTTCAGATGGTATCTCATCAAATATAGTTTTTATTTTGCGATTCATTGAGTTTATTAAATAAATTTGTCAGATCTCGCATAATTTTGCGCATCGAACTAATATCACCTATCGATTGTTTTCTACTGAAAACGCGTATCGCATATCCCGTGAACATTGCTCGTTGCAATAGAAAATGAATCACTCGATGTAGCTTGTCATGAGACATCTCATATCTACCAATGTCGCACATGGAGTAATACATCATATCAAATTATATCTCGCATCGAACGATTCCGAGTGATGTAACATATCGCATAATGAGTTAATATGGGTTATGAAGCATATCTAATGATAACGCAAATCGTATGCTACAACCATCTTACCGTGCGATGTCGAATCGGCTTCGATTTTGTCATTCGATATTTATAATGAGTATCGCATTCGATGCGTCACAATATCGAACCGCTCCACCCCCCCTCCCCCCCCCCCTCACCGTAGAAATTCTCGACTCTGCCTCGGGCTAACGCAGTTGAAACGATTATCCGAATCAGTGGTTCCCTAAGTGACGGGTAAAAGAGGGCTTTCGTGAAGACGGGCCGGCACCACCTGGTCTCCTGGCAACGGGGCAGTGGGTTAAGTGCGTGACTGTGGCTATACGAGGATGGGCGTCAGCCTCCACAATTCGACCGTATCGCGTAACGTACGAGGCGGAAGCAAATCCAACATCTGAACGGGTTCCGAGTCCCGCTATGGAAAGTAATAAAAAAAGCGGAGTATATGGAAGAGGCTTGAAATGTTGAAGTCAATCTTCTCTATTTCCCGGATTCAGATATCTACCTCACGCCATTAAGCAGGTATATAAACCGTAGGTCTATTTTCCCTTACTTGTGTGCGCTAGTAAGGTCTATTCTAGTCTATTATAGAAACACTTTCGAAAACTACATCTGGCACATAAAAATTTCGTAAGATGTATTTTTATTTTCGTAAATGCAATTTTATAAGTTCCAAATCCATGTATTAACAAAATGAGGGATCTTCGATGATTTCGTGACAATATTTAGTCTTCATAATGATAATTTAATAGGCCCCTTAAAAATATTTTCGGGCGGAATTATGCCATCTTACATTTTTCTTTTTTTTTCGTCGAAATTGCACTCTAGAATGCTATCTCGGAAATTAATATTTATTCTCACTTAAACGATGTTTTTTTCTCTACTTACGGTCCAGGAAATAATACCGCGTTCTAGCAACTAGAATCATTTTGCAAGACAGTTGTTATGACCTTGCTAAACCAATAAAAGAGAAATTTGGCCCAAAGAATAAAAAAACCAAAATATTGCATTCCTCAGAAATAATTTCAAATTTCATTTAACTGGAGGACATAAACTATAGGAATGAAAGCTGGTATTCAATAAAATCGAGCTACCTACATATCGGTACTGAAAAATAATTGTTAAGTGTGCACTTTATATTATTAGTGTATTAATTACACTTTAAACATTAACATAACTTATCGATTTAGCGATATATACTATCGAAACTAAAAGTGGTGGAAGGAACTATGCCCTGATAATAAATGAATAATTTAAGGTTTTATCGGCGAATAATATAAGTGAAGGTTTCTCAGGTTTCACACCGGGTAAGATTATTTAAATGGATCAACGTTTCGATGGTTGACTCAGCCATCGTCATCAGGATAATGAGTCGAGCGAGGATGCTGGCGGTTATATATAGCCACAGATGCCCACTTGTGGAAGCCGTTACGCGTTCTTTGAATTTCGTCAACTGGGCGCCAAGTCCTACTTAAGTTGAAGCCGTTGTCACTATTGGTCATCAAATTGAGGAGTGAGGAAGTATAGGGACCATCGAGCAAAGAATAAAAGAGCATGAAAGAAGTATTAGGCTTTTCCAACCGGAGAAGTCTGCATTAATTATGCATATGCAAGAGCATAGCCTTGACCATGGTCATCGTGTCCAGTTCCCAAATTCCACACTACTTTCCCGGGCGTCCAAATATTGGGAAAGAATAACGAAAGAAGCAATATTGATACAGATGGAGCAAAATAACATCAACAGAGACAGCGGCTTCAACTTAAGTAGGAGTTGGCGCCCAGTAATTGACGAAATTCAAATAACTCGTAAACGGCTCCCACAACAATGGGGCATCTGCGGCTAAATATAACCGCCAACATCCTCGCTCAGCTCATTATCCTGATGACGATGGCTGAGTCAACCATCGAAACGTTGATCCATTTAAATAATCTTATCCGGTGTGAAACCCGAGAAACCTTCACTTTTATAATAAATGAAGAGTTTGCAATTTTCCACTTAGTTTTAATAAATAGAAACGGAATTTTATATGCGTAAAATTGAAATTTAAAACAGGTGTAGGCTTGATTAAGCTTTATAAATTTCATTTCTAATTTTTCTAATAGTTATTTTTACAAAAATGAAAGAGGACTTCGTTGATCGTTTCAACTTGCTTGAGCGTGTTCAAAACAACTCCGCGATAGCCTTACGTACCTACCCCGCGGAGCAAGAAGTGGGCGAGAAGAAGAAAGTGCTCTTTATAACTCGTCTTACAAATAAGAGAGCGGTGAAAGTGGATCCGCGTTACTCAACCGAGTCCGCGGGGACGTCGTCGACGCTTCCTCATTTCTCCGCCGCGCTGCCTTCGCAAGGAAAGAAGGACCGACGCGTCATCGTTCGCAGTGGGCGACGGATCGTCCTTCCTCTCACCTGATTGGACGATCGCCTCCGCAACCGTTCACCGGAAGAGAGGATGCGGTGTCGCATCAAAACAGCGGTGCATTTAAGAGTGCAAGACCCAGTTCCAATACCGATTTTGAAAGCTTTCAATTCGTCCTAGTGCGCTTTATCACTTCGCAATACAACAGCGCGCACTTGCATTCCAAACGTTACAGACCCTGCGCACAACATACCTCACTTCGGGGGCTTTCCATTCAATGTGTTGAAGTTAGCGCACATCGGAACACATCAGAGCACTCGAACAACGTTGAATGGAGTTATGTGCGCTGGGGAAGTGTTTTGTGACCAGCCGGTAGGTGGCATTTTGTGGTTGAACAACAATCACGGTATAATGTTTTGTGTAAATTTGTTTAATTCGTTCGAAATAAGTACTTCAATACGTTATCTTTTTGTCGCTGAGAATTTAAATACTTCACAATATGCATGCTTGACGCCTCGACTGAAATATCAACAAACTTGGCAACAATCGCGGATGCCATAATCGACGTTCTTTTGTTGTTTAGCGCGCATCAACTTTGCTCCAAATCTGTTTTGAAGAGCGTTACCTACATCTACATCTACGATGTACCGTGCAAGCCACCACTAGGGTGTGTGGCACGGGGTGATTCCACACTAGGCATGCAGAACTCGTCCCAGAACAAATCAGAACCTCGCACGCTCCCCCTGGCGCTAGGTGCAGGCCAAAAGCAGTCAAGAGAACAGTGCGCAGTCCAACCGGAAACTGGGAGAGTGATACGTAAAAGAACATACAAACATGCAGAGAAATGCTATAGACACATCCAGTGGTTAATATTACTGATACTGTTAATTTATGAATACTACGAGATGCTACTTCATGCAAAGAACAAAATAAAATAATGCCGGAGTAATCGACCGGTGTGAAGAGTTAGTAATGATGTGGTGTTATTAAGTACAAGTGAAAATTCTACTCCATCTATTGAGGGTGGGAGTTTCATGTGATTGATCTATCGCAACTATTATGATCCCTTATTGTACGTGGGAAAAATGACATTTTGAATCTATCGGTTCGGCAGTCAATTTCCTTTATTTTATTCCTGTGATCACTTCTACTATAGTACGTTGGCTCTAGCAGTATATGTTGAACGTCCGGCAAAAAACTGTCTGATCCGAGTTTGCGCAAAAGATTTAACCTGTATTTCTCCCTTCGATCAGTTAGAGATTCCCACCCTAATCCCTTCAAAAATTCGGTAACACTGCTAAGTTTATCGTAACAACTTTTCACAAATCTTGCTGCTCTCCGTTGTATTCTATCTATTTCAGTGTATATCTAGTGTGTGCATGGTCTGTTAAACGAATGGAATGCAAGTCCGCAGTTGTGTTACGAAGTTATTAGCGCACTAGAGCGAATGAAAAGCGTCCGAGATGAATGGAAAGAGAAGTAGAATGGACGGTGATGCGATACTCAAAGAGTGAGTCAACTTGAAAATGGACGTCGTGAGAAGAAAGGAATATTTTAAGATGGATTAAGGGAGATCATATAAATCATCCCGAAAAACTGACCGTAACCGGAATGACGCCATTAATAATTAAAATAATACTTCACTTTTTCTAGTGCGGCGCGATTCTTTGCGTCATCATCATGTACCTAGTTCGGGTGTGCAATACCATTGCGAAATAAATTTGAAACGCCTAGCGTCTTTGATTGGGAATGCCTAATGAGCGGGATCCTCACACGACGAATAAACATTTGCATAATATTATTAATGACTATGACTAATGATGACTAAATTTCACATGCATCAAAAAATTATTAAGACTTTTAAACTATTAAAAACGTTCAGGAAATTCGATGAATTAGGATATCCTGGTAGAAACCTGGATTCCTAAGAGGAGCTAATGACAATTCCCAACTTTCGTTTTGCCTACTGATGAAATCACCGTTTAGGGATACTAGTTTTTATTTTAGATTTGATTGCGTCTAATTCTCTGGAAATAATTACATCATTAAAAGTCACCGAGAAAACCAACGACTATGAAGCAATTAGCGTAAAAGTTAGAACCAAATAGCATTAAATACTTAAGGAAAAGCGTAAGGTAAAGCATCTTCACCTGAGGTAATTTTGATAGGTTTCGATTAAAAATGAATGAGGAAGTTCCGGGATCTAAAACGAAAACTTGAAAAACTTGCGAAGAGAATAAAGAAAAGTTATACTTAATTGAAGGTGAGTTTAATTTGTGGCTTATAATGATGATAATGACGTCAAACATCTAAACAGGTCAGGTATCCATGGTAAAATGGTTTAGAAAAAGTATTGTCGTACACTTTAAGTGTGGAAAATTACTTACTCGGTATTTCCTTTACTAAAGATTCTATACATTTCTTACGAAGGAGTTATTTTACGGAAAATCGCAAGGAATAAATTGTAACCAAGGCAGAACCACCTAAAAAAACCTTCAAATTTTAATGAATCATGCATGGTGCATATCAAACGATTTTTTTTCAGTCATATAAAATCAGGAATTTGTCCCAAAATTGCCATGAAAAATGTCCATGCGTGCTGAAAATCCAACAGTACGCTTGCTACCGTTGCTGCGTAAATAAATGAGACAGCGATTGTGATTGGCTGCTTGCTATAATCATTAGCTTAAGCTCAAGGTTCATGAAGATCACCTTATTGAATTAAGCTCATCTTCATCAAGGCCGCCTTCATGAAGACCATATTATTTTGTGACTATGAAACCTTGACTCAAATAAGATCATCGGTAGGTACTTATTCACGCGAAACCATGGAAACTTTGCAAACAATGGAGTCGATAAAATTCTGTTCTTTGGCCCGAAATGTGGTTCCACCGTAAAATGACTTAAATGTGATTTTATTAATATTGTGTTGAACTGTAGAAAAAGTTGTCTTCTATCTGATATGAGCAACAAAATAATACCTTTCCACGCTATATTACTCTCTAATTGAACTTGAAATTACATGGTGTTCAATGGGAGTATGAGAGAAACACGGGGAAAAATAGTATTTTTCCATAAAATATAAATACCATTTTTGAGGAAAACTATTTATAAGAAGGAAATAATCCAGATAAATTAAATAAAAATGTATTATAGACATATTACCTTATCTTTTTAGTTATTAGGGAATTACTGCCGTAATTGAAGTCAAAATGCAGTAACTCGTAGGAAATGACGCTGCAGTCGGCTCCTATGGCTGGAAAAAAGTGCTAATTTAAAATACATTCGTGGAATAATCTGCTTATTTTGTACTTTACTTTTGGGTTTCTATAGGTAACGCATTTTATCAGTGAAAGCAGGTTTTTTTGGACAAAATATCAAAAATGTGGAATTTAGTATTTGTTTTGACTCACACACCTCCTAAATACTCAAGAAAAGGCCATAGAGTTTTGGAAACAGAAAACATACTGCACTTTGGAAGAGTGTCTGACAAGAAACATCAAATTATATTAAGAAGTTTACTAAAGAAACGTAATATGGGAGTAACTAGAGTGTCGAGTGGAAATTCCTCTTCAAAAGGGAACGTGTATTGAAAATTCTACTCTGTCATTTGAGAAGACTATATTGTTCATTTACTGTTGGTCACATACACTGAAATAAAATAAATATTCTAATTATTAAATAAATATATTATGCTAAATCATGTCAAAAAAGTAATGGGCTGCATATTCCGAATAAGTACCAAATCATCTTCGGCAATGAGGCGATCTCCACCATGATAATCTCAAGTCACGACTCGAAACCTAACTATGAATACCTAGAGCTTATTTCTCACACTTGCTTGTCCTAACACCGCCTGCCACACGCCCTTGTGGCGCCACATGTAGGACAACGCGGACGAGTCAAAATGCCCTAGTATCAGATGATATCCATACAATACCCAGGTAATTTAGAAGGGAAGTGGCATTATATACGATGGTGCAAATTTCATGATTATAGGTCAAATAATTTTTTATTTTTTAAACTTTTGCCGAAGTTTCGAATGTTAATTCATCCATCTTCTGGGCTATAAACAATGATGTATGATGATAAATGATTGACAGTTCTGTTTTGGTTACATAATTGTAAATTTACAGACATTAAATGTAAAAATACATAGACATTCAAGATTTTTACCTTTTAAGTGTGGTGCTGTTTTTATTTATTTACAATTTTAATTTGGTTGCTTGGATATATTTCTTTGTTGAAAAGTTATGTGTCATTTATTAAATTATGATAAATTTTGCTTAGATAAGTAATGTCTGTTCTTTTATTGCAACTTTTTTATTTCTGGATATATGGTACATTTCTTTGAATGACCTTTTTGATAATTTTGGTTCTGAGTCTAAAATTTTGGCTCCTTCGAAATTAAATGAGTGACTATTTGAAATTGCATGTTTTGCTAATGCACAAAGTTGAACTTTAGTCTTTTTTGATGCTTTATGTTGCGAGATCCTATTTTTTAAATACTGGGATGTTTGACCTATATAGCTACTTTCACAGTCTTTACATGGAATGGAATAAATTATATTGATTCTTAGCTGTATAGGGGTATCTGACTTAAGTTTTGAATATACGAGTTTATGCTACGTTTTATGGTTTTTATGTGCTATTTTATAAATTGTTTTTTTGAATACCTTGGTAATTTGCACTGATAATCCATTTATATAAATCATTCCCCGATATTGGTCTGTATTAGTGTTTGATACATTTGTTGTATTTATTGAATTGTGAGTATGTGAAGATGATTTTTTATTTGAGTAAACTATGGTATTGATTAATATTTTTGGAAAGTGGTTTTTTTCTCAAATATGCCCAATTATTTTCAAATTTTTATCGTGGAAAACCTTATCACTTAAACTTAATGCTCTAGATTTGAGTGCGATGGCCGTATTTATTTTATGTTTTAGAGGGTGGTGGGAATAAAAATTTAGATATCTATCTGCTTTACGCGGTTTCTTCCACCAATCTATTGTTATGGAGCCGTCATAGTTTCTTTTAGTCATCATATCCAGAAAAGGAAGTTCACTATTTTTTTCATGTTCTATTACAAATTATATATGATGAAACATTTTGGAACTCATTCTTAAGGGAGAGGATTTCGCCAGTAATCAGTAGGTGTTGACGACATACGAAAGGACCATTTGAACCGCCTTGTAAGCAAGGGAACCTCAAAAGTTAAATTGTGCGTCTAGTTATATGTAAGGATCCTGGTCGACTGTTTACATGTACCGAAATTGTCAGTATTCCATTCATCCTGATTGCTTAATCCTGTATCACGAAAAAAACATTTAAACATGTATGAGACGGTTTAGTGACTTTAAATCTTAAAATGTTTATTTATGTCTTTTTAACCATTATAAAGGTTGTAAAATGTTTTGAAATAAAAATATTTGAAACGAAAATTGTCAAAATTTTATAGTGTGCGTGGCAATATTAAAATTTTAGATAGCTCGAGCGTCCACGAGCAACTTAAGATGCATGTCACTTTTAGCTATCGTGTAAAAATATTTTTGTTAAAAAAAACTTCATATTTATTGTTGAAGAGGCACTTTCGATGATATTTCCTCAGTAAATATTGAGATTTACAAAAAAATCATTTGAGCACTAAAATGGGTTAGTAAATAACTTTCATAATATCCAGCAATATCCAAGTAACCTTTAATTTGGTGGATATCCGAAGTTCCCGCATGCATTCATGTAATATTGAAGATAAACATCAATGCAACATTAAGCTGCAGTTACATGGATAGCCATGCAATATCCATGGCTTCCCAAAAGCGAAAATCACCCTGATCTATATTTCAACCCGGATTTTCATTATTTTTGCTTTTAATTTAAAATAATTACCGTGGTGAAATGATTGAAATGTAACCCTCCACGGCACTGAATGATATTATTAGTCATTGCATTATGCCTCCTTGGGAATCATCTCAGTGATAACTTACCAAAGTCACACGTCAATTGAAAAACAACATTCAAAGAGCAAATAATTATACAATTCGTGATCATGATGATAAATCCAAAGAACAAAATATATAATTCGTGATCATAACGCTAAATATATTTTTCATGACTCCATATTGGAAAAAAATAAATAAGTTCGCGGTTCCTTGGAAATATTATTATATGAATGTTCCCTGGATATCTTCTTACGGATATAACGTCTCAATGTCTACATAATATCCTTGGTTACGTTATTATATACATGACACGTTTCTCTTATCTTTCTTCTCCAGGAGAGAACCAAGTAATCTGTACGACCTTTTTAATATCGACCTTTATCTCAAAATATGTCCACCATAAGCGACCCATCTAACCTGTATTGACCAGCACATCGCACGTCTAAATATCACGAATCATTCGTAGTCAGATCTACAGTACATAACATGGAATTCACCAGGTACCAAATTCACAAAAATCTTGAGAATCTTTGTCTGTATTTAAAACCGTATTTTATAACTCTCTGCTTCGAAATTTACCTTGTATATAAATCACCTGTCACTGTTTTGCCATTTATGACATATTTCTCTGATGACATTTTTGTATCGAGTACTTAATTTAATGCTTTTTTACCCTGTACCACATTCATTTGTTGTGTCTTGTCTGGTCACCTTCACTTCCAAGCATACTGCAAAGTGGTTATGGATTGTTGACATTTTTACACTTGTAGGTACTTTGGTCTCTGATTGAGACACGTGCAATCATACAACATGAAAAATAGATATTTGGGCCTGGGGCCCATCGATGTATCTGCTCATCTATATGCTTGTTTGTTGTCACCTTCTATATAAGTATAAATTATCTCCACTTTTATAACTTTTGTATTGGCCTAAGGGCTGCTGTACCCAGAGCACAAATACAAAGCTATTCATTCATTCATAATGTTACAGAATGTGCCAAACGTCTTTTGGATATTGGTAATCATTCATGGACATCCATACAACATTGAATGCTACTTGGGTGGTTAAGAGTCACGAGAGTCTTCGCTCTTTTGGTTGTCCCTCTTGCCGATCGAAGTGCCGAACCGACCTTGGCGAATACGTGAAGGTTGTTCGTGAAGACGTAACTGTGGCTTACTTATCCGTTTGACATGTTAAGGAGCCGTAAAGGTAGCCACGTAGGAAGACCGCACGGCGGAGAATGAGAAGCACTGCACTTGTCATGCTAATTCGATGAGATCGTACGCGCGTTGGGGAATTGTTAATCGCGTGATTTGACGTGCGGAGGCGTCCATTATGAAATGAAAGTAAATATTTCCCTTCCCTAAATCCTTCCTTCCACCACCAACAGAAGTTATATTTCAGGAGAAGGATAACAAAAATTGTGCTCCAGGACTTAGAAACGTCAAAACCAATTACTAAAGGTGCACCACAAGGTTCAGTATTAGGACCTCTATTATGGAACGTTTCGTTGGACGAGCTCCTAAGAATTCAACTCCCTGAGGGATGCAATGAGTCAGCCAACTCGGACAATATAGTAAATACCATTCCTGGAATCACAGGGAGAGTACTGGAGGCGAAAACGATGCAATGCTGCAACATCTTGGAGAAATGGAGCAGCACTGTAAAACTAAGAATATCCACTAGAAAAACTGTATACATGGTATTTTGGAAATCTCTACAAAGCAACCCGACTGTAAAAATCTATAACGAGTATATTAAAAGAGTAAAAATCAGAAATATCTAGGTATTACCCTGGATGAAAAACTCAATTTTATACAGTATACTAGTTATATTGCAGCCAAAGCCAAAACCATATTTTTCAATTTAAAAAGACACTGCACTCAGTGGTTCAATATTGATATCAGAAGCCTGGAATTATATATATATATATATATATATATATACTCATCCATCCCCACCAAACCCTGTGTTCGTCCTTTTAAGTGTTCCTGTCCCTTTCCATTTCCTATGATTGTATGGATTTATATATATATATATATATATATATATATATATATATATATGCGCAATCATCCCTAAAATGGCATACGGTTGCGAGATATGGGTCTTTATTCTGTAAGCGATTTAAAATTGGGATCGACATTTGAAAATCGAGAACACGTCACACCTTGGAGAAAATCCTTATAGTTGCGATTCTGTAAGCACTTTCCGAGTGTTAAGTCCCGTTCCGTTTCCCGATTTCGACGGCAAAGTTTCCGACACCCAAAGGGGTCTCGAAAACGGAAAGGTAGTTCCACCGAAATCGGAAAGATACAGAATAGGGAGGCCCCTGGGGAGAAAAACTGGAGAAGAGCAGGATAGCTATGAAACTCAACGAAGCGCAAAGAAGCTTCCTAATTCCAATAACAAAGAGCTACTTCAATGCATCCCACGAAGCACTAAATGCAATATCCGGAAAAACACCAATTAAATATCAAATAGTTGAGAGGATATGCAAGTGCACGCTGAAAACTGATGGAGAAATTCCAGTTCAAGGAGTTAAATTAGACGCAGATAACAATTGGGGTAAAAATAAAAAACAATGTATTGCAGAACTAACGATAGAAAATTGGCAAGAAGAATGGAGCAGAAGAGATAAAGGAAGAGCGACGTGGTAATTCTTTACGAGGATAAAAGAACGAATGAAAAATAACCTAAAAATGGACAGCCACATTACCGAAATTTTGATTGAACACGGAGACTTTATATCCTATTTGAATATGATAAACAAGGAGAAAGAAGATGACTGCCTGTGCAATAACGTAGCGGACACCGGGAAAGACAGAATACTCGATTGATCGAGATAAGAAGAGGAAAGGAAGAACCTAGAATCGTTGCTCGAATACTTGCCTCCAACATCGATGGAACGGATCGGCAAACCATTGGGCAAAAACGAAGTAACGGAGGAGTAAAGGAAGTAAGAAGGATGTTGTAGCCTGCTTCGGGAAACCACGCCTAGGAACAGAGGAATAAGGAAGAAATGAAGAGAGTAGGAGAAGAGATAAGAAAGAAGAAAATGACCAAATGTAAAACAAGGCCAAAAATAAAACCAAATCTAAAAGAAAATTATATCATAATTAATTTAAACATGTACCTGAAATCCGATACTCATAATTTAATTTTCATAATCAAAACAAAATGGATTCAGTAATTGGGGATAATGTGTTTTCTTTAGGAGAAAATTAGGCTAAGCATGTACCAAACATTTTATATCCATTAGTTATCTTGTATAACCATATATAAACTTCTACAGGCCTTCTTAGTCCCCGGTATTCTTAGTCCCCACTGTAGCAGTATCTCCGCTGTATACGTCATCAACGGATGAATGCAGCGCTAGCTCTGCTATTTACATTGCTATAGCAGCCGAGGAACGCTGCATTCGCCTGCTACAACTAGTAGCGTACCCCAGACCATGCTACTCGCTATATAAACATGGCCGCCTGATTTCGTCTGCTGACCGATTCGAATTTATTATCGCTGATATTTTACGAAATGAGCATCTTCTGCCAATAATGGCTATTTATATTAATTTAAAAAACTATCATAAGTATTTTTAAACACATGTGTTGAGTGTATTCAATCATAAATACTCGTAATTAACCATTCGCCAAACAAGTCGTATTGCAGCTTCAGCGACTACTATTTATAATCACTTTTAATTTATGTTTGAGTGATTCCATGCCCTTGAAAACCATTTACTTTCATTCATAAAAGTAATGAATTGGATTTCAAAAATTTCTAGAATCAGCGATAACGTGATGGGAAAGTACGAAGGAATATTACCTGCCGATACAACCAATGCTTTCGTCAAAATGATATCATTTATAATTATAAACGTAAAAAAACCAATGTCACGTACTTCTCGGTGTGTTAACACATATTTCATTTTTCAAGAATCGCACGTAGACATATACGTTCGGTATATACTTAACGACAATACATTTATAATTATTTTTTCGTCTGCTAACGCGGTACGGTTTCGTCTGCAATCGCACCGCGATAGATACTTATTCGACGTCAATTTCCAATTAGCGTCTGCTACAATTAAATTATAAGTGATTATATTTTCTTTTGTTGACAGAACCGTGTTAACTCATTAACCTCTGCCAATTATTACATCGAATTACCTACTCCAACATCTTTCGAGCATTGACATTTTCACCTTGCATGCGAAAAGGTTGCACTCAGGGAAACTTTTTTTGAAAACAAGTTTTCGCCAAGATGAACGAGCAGGTATTAGACGATGACTTCAATGAATTCATACAACATGTATTGTACGCTGACATCCCTATTCCAAGGAGATATTTACGGGACAGAGAAAACCCGATGGAGCTGTTTTCTGAAGACGAATTTCGGATCGGATGCCGTCTTTCGAAGGAAACGGTGAGACACATCATCATGCCCCTAGTTTCACCGAAGAATATCCACCTAAGGGGGCTGCCCTTGCCGCCAATGCATAAAGTCCTCACTAGCTTCAGATTTTATGCCACAGGAAGTGTTCAGGTATGTGTTCTCTCCACATTAATGTACAGTCATTAGGCAATGAGAAATCAGCCACTCTCCCAGCTCCGGTGTGATTTATCAGGCTGTATCCATCGATTACTAAAAATAATCAATTAAATTGAATTTTTTAATTAATGGGATACTTCAACAGTTTTCATGCATGCCATACTCTATCCATTGTGAGCATAAATACCATCTGTATTATTTGTATAATATTTTTCACTTTTAGATTGTGTGTGGTGATCTGTCTAAAGTTTCCCAACCATCTGTCTCCCGTCTCATTAAGGTGGGTTGGTTATTTCACAGCTCTGGTTGGTTATTTCAATATGATTATATTTATATCCCACTTGGGCCTACAAACTGCCAAGTTATTAGACTATTTGCATAACATGATTTTCGTTTCTATCTCTAATTTCTATAAATTAATTAAGTATTAAAGATTCAAGCTGAAGGAGCAGTTATACATGTGTCAGTCTTAATGGTGTTACGAATTGTAGCTTGTCTCCACCGAAATCGCAAGCCACCTCAGGGAATGGATTAAAACTCCAAGCACTGATGAAGAAACAGCTGATTACCAGCAGCGGTTCTTCGCAGTGAGGCAATTCCCTGGTGTTACTGGGTGCATAGATTGCACCCATGTACCCATTACAAGCCCTGGTGGAAACAATGCTGAAGGTTTCAGAAACAGGAAGGGTTGGTTCTCCCTGAACGTCCAGGTACGTCTCTGAATACGGCCCTAAGAGCAATTTTAGCAAATACTGGCAGTTTCCTGCGCGCCAAGCTAGTTGTTGGCTAGGTATCCGAGATGTGGGAAGCTTTCGATGAACTAGTTAAAATTTTTAATCCATTTTTAATAAATCAAGCCTGAAACAATTACATTTAACATTTTTAATATTATATTATATGAAATATTATTAAATATTAATTTATTTACATTAACCTGGGTTTTGCTATCGACGTAAAAAAAATGACACATTTATCAACCACTAATTACTATTCTCTTGAATTGCACTGGTAATAATTGAGTTTTGATGTAAACGTACCATTATGCATGTGTTGTTAATTTAGAAAATATGAAATAACAACGGTTGCTACCCCACTAATTGAGTGAAACGTAAGCAATTCTTGAGGAGTAACGATTAAACAACTACAAATAAAATATTATTTAGTGGTCAGAGCCATTTACTACATTAAAGTAATAAATGGCCACAGTCACTGTTCGATTTAGCTTGCACGCTACTTCGTAGATTTGTATGTTTAATTATAGCTACAACTATCGCCATTCGATAATTGTGCCTTACTTAGTGCTGAAGCTAGTATATTAAGTTAAATTTCACAAAATAAAGACCTATACCTACTGCTGACAGCTTCAGTGATTAACAGCTCTTTTTAAAACCAATTTGTATTCGAGATAAATTCATTAGATTTTAAACGAGAGAGACTTCGTACTGTTGCTGGAATTATTATCGATGAATATATATTCCACTGTCATTTAAGTGCAATGCCAATCACTAATAATAATATATCATTACCAGGTACGACTTTAATAGACATAAAATATGAAGTAGGAATTACACAGTCTGTATAATCATTACAAGTTAAAGAGGAGTGTTGAAAAGCTGATTATTAATGTAATACGTACGATAGCCAAGAATTGGTATGCCTCCAAAAATTGCGACATGAAAAAGTTCTACTTTTCAATATTCGCCTCCGAAATAAGTTTTGATGCGATTGCCGTCTCGTAATTCATTTTTCCAAATGCAAGGGCTGTACAGTAAGAATATGCTTCAAGAATAACCGCTTTTGAATTCGTGAAAGAGATTATTAATCTATTATAATATTTCCATTTTATCATAAATTGATTTTATAATACAGTAAACTGCATATGACCTGAAGACGGCACATAATCTTATTACTTTTGGCTGCAACACCAATTGCAACCAAGATATTCATCACCTATATACTACAGTGAAGTGCTTAAACGATTGATTAATGAACATAATAGATGAAACGTTACGGGGGAATATTGAAGCCATTAAATTGCGCAATCAACCATATGGAATGGATCAATTTTGCAGTTAAAACTTCGCAAACATGCTATTAGTATCGGAACAGTCGATGTACCTATATCTAGAAAATCTCAAATCATATATCTATAAAAAATTTCAAAACGGAAATAATTTTTTATAAATCGTTTCATTACTCATAAAAAATATGGAAGATTGCGCGCGATAGCCATGTTAGGTGTATCATTTTCCGCGAAAAAACGGGCTTCACTTTCTGGTCAAGGCTTTATCTATTCTCTTCTTCGACCCATGGCTCGTACCATTACCAAGCAGAGAGTATATGTTACTCAGTCCCACATCGGACTCCACAATGGTGGTAGACGCACCTAAATATCTCCAGCGAGTGATTAGATGTCGCAAATATTAATTTATTCAGCGACCGATTGCGGGTTAAGTCGCGTGTTATAGATTCCCAAGGCTGCATCAATTATCACTTGAATGCCTCGCACGCTCTTGGAAAGTGCTCAAAGGAGCAACGCAAGAGATGAATAGATTTGTAAGCCGTCCCACGAACTGTTTTTTAACCCGGAGAGTCGCAAGAAGGCGGGAAAACAAGATCACCCACGCAATTTAGATCATGCATGAAAGAAACAAATGCGTACCTACCACTCTCCTCTTTGGAAGTGAATAAGGTCTGTAGTTTTAGTTGGTCGTCCGGATTATATTCGCTCCGTGGAGAATCTGATGTTTCCTGATGATTCGATAAATTAAGAGAGATATTTTGCCGAACAGATAGGTATGGGAAATCGTTTTTCCCCCAACAATAAGGGACTTTAATAAATGCAAGGGGTAATTTCATTCGAGCGTTTCATTTTTATATGTAAACGGCTGGTGTCCTAACACCCCCCGCCACACGCCTATTGAGGCGGCTTGCGGGGTAGTATGTAGATGTAGATGTAGATAGGGTGACCAACTCTCCCGTATTTCCCGGGATCTCCCGTATTTGACCCTGTTTTTTCACGATCTCCCGGCTCCTGTATTTTCGGTCTCTTTGGGTGAATTTCTCCCGTATTTTTTCGTCAAGTAAAATCATTCAGTTTCAATCTTTTAATTTTTGCGCACACGGTCGAAAATCGTTTAAACGTTCGAGAGCAGACGCCATTGATTCTATTTCGAGTTTTTTCTATCGATTATCTCGTTTGGAAATGAGCAACCAGTAGTTTAAATCTTCTTATCTGTTAAACCAATAAACGCGTACTTAATTACTTCCTTTCGTTCTTTGTGTTGCTCAACTGGTGGTGCTTTGGCGTGATTTGGTTTCAGTGGTTTTACTCTACATCACCTGTGAGCCGTATAGGGGAAAGAGTTTATAATACAATAATGGGCAGTGATGACGAAGCTAAAATTCCACCAAAGAAGAAAATGAAGTATATGTGTACATATCTTGCGAAATGGGAGCAATATAACTTCTGAAAACTTAGGAAAGTCGGTAGGCTCACCAGATAGTAATTCTCATACAGAGAGAGTATTTTCTCTTATGAATAACAAGTGGACAGATGTTAGGAATAGAAGCAGTACAATGCTGATCAAATCGGAACTACAAGTTGCCATGAACTTCACGCATTCCTGCACGGAATGTTTAGAATTAGCAAAAAGTGATGGCAAACTATTGTCTGAAGCAAAATCTGTTGCAAAATATATTTAGGTCTTCTTAAAGTATAAAATAAAGTTATTTTTAATTTTTTATTCAAACACTGTATTGTTTTTTCTTTTTTGTGAAATTTTGCCGTGTTTTAAATCTCCCTTATTTTTGGTTTAGAATATAGAAATCTCCCTTATTTTCTTCAAAAATAGTTGGTCACCCTAGATGTAGATGATGTCTCTGAAAAGCGTGAAGTGCCGTCAAGTTCTTCCGTTGAAAAAGCTCTATTACTTAAGCGAGTTTGAGTGACATTTTTATCGATTAATAATAGGAGCCGTATTTGAAACTTTGTTGCCGTATGAATATAATGAATTATTCGAATTCGTAATTATTAGAATTAATTATATATCATACTATATATTATTTATTAAGGTTCCCGTCAAGGCCTAATTCATGTAATTATTCAATTTAAAGTTATCAATAATCTTTACTCATGTTTTGTATTGTCCACTTGAACTTAGGGGACATGAAATCCCATGTTCTAAATAAAGTTATTGTATTATATTATACGTATATATTATAATTATCATGAATTATAATATGAAGTCGTATTTGATAGTTAATTTTGCACTCATAGATTTATAAGAAGCATGAAGTAATTAAATAGTAAAATAATTGGAAGAAAACTTTTTTTTATGAATGAACTGTCGGTAATTAACTAAATATAAGTACCTACGTATTGCTTTGATGGCGGAACGTATCAGTGGTTAATTGGTTATGCATATTTGAGACTTCAACTAGATGAATTTGTATCTCGCCTTATGCTGATTACTCAGACAATCTCGAAGGTTTTCTCTGCGATGTAATAAACACTAGTACGGTGGCTAATAAGTGTATACTTAAAGAAAAATTGAGTACACATACGAACTACACACAGTTTCATTTATGACAACATCTGTGCACAAGAAATTCCTCATATTTTTAACAATATTCCTCTGTAGCGCGCAGTCTTACTCTATTCAATGGGATACGGGTTTTATTTTTTAGAAAATATCTCGAGAAGTGAATGATAGTTTGATATTCGTAGATAGATGTTTTATTTATAACGAGGCTAAATTAATTGTGAACATTACATATGAAGAGATACCTTGCTCATAAAACATTAAACTGTTGTGTCAATTTTACGTCAAGTTTTCAGGTTGATTTCATGTTGATTTTCTGTTTAAAACTGTCCTTAATGTGAGCATTGGGAGTCGCTAACGATGAGCAAAGGTGTAATTTATTCCTAAAGATTGCTCCTGTTTGAATGATATACTTGTTGCTCAAGGGAGGTAGATGGGTCACTGTAATAGCCCGGACGTAAGCGAGGAGTCTTTGTTGACGAAAATTCTTCCGAAATACTGTCATTTTCGTCTGGGAGGCTATCTTAATGAGGTCCTTAAATGTGATGGACCTCCCGACTTTCTTGTTTTCCTCTTCGGAAGATATCTATGCTCTCTCCCAGCTAGAGTCACGAGAAACATGAATCTTTGAAGGTGAAACTTTGAGAAGGGAAAAGCAATCTAATTTTTGAAGATTTGTTATTGGTACTTCTCCTTTTTTTTAATTGACACAAACTGCACAAAAAGTAATGTTCATCGCACACGGTAGCATCATATAATCCTTCAATGAAACGATACTACCAATAGATGTAACACGAAAAGAAACAGCTTTTGTTAACACATAATTTAGGAAATGTTTCGAAGAGGTGGAAAGATAGTTATGACCGGAACGTTTCAATGGATCCCGGCAGGGAATGAACGGTAGGAGGTATATGAAGGCGAGAGCACCACTAGGCTATAGATGGGAATATTATGGAGTCTTTTGCAAACAAATTGTTAATTATTTGCCTTTGTTGACGATGGATTCATCAAATACCTCGAGTTTGATTAATTTAGAGACACAATGAATGTCTTTATAGATTTTCATTTTTTAGATTGAAAGAAAATATAATTTCGCAACGCTAGACCCTTTTTACCTAACCAACGCCAGACATATTTATTGTATCTGTAAAACTACCTTGCAGACTAAGGGCGAATAAAAATATGCAATTTCTACGAAAATATTGCATTCCGACAAAAGTTTACAAAACAAGGGTAAAATCAATATGCCGCTAACTGCACTTGGTAATATTACAAGACTACTTTAAAATTATTCTCACGATATTCCAATATATTTGCAATGTTATAAGAATTGCCAAGAAAATCGTCCGGTAACACGTATCACACATTCTTCCTGTAGCGCATGTAATGCAGATGACATCCTGGACCCCTTTGGAGAAAGAATTGATTGATGAATTGAATAAAGTTCAATAAACGTCCACCATATTAGTGAAAAAAACTTAATAAGGAAATGCAATATGCAACTCTCACTGAGAGCTCTAATGTCTTGTTTTTTTAATAACAAGTGCCTGAAAGCAACAAGGCCGGATTAGTGCTGGCATCAACTTCAAACGTTTTCCTTGAATGAGATTCTCGTCCACGACCTCGGCATAGGGTTGTGCGTCAGTCGTGAAAGTCCATTGGCAACCGTAGTCTACCTTCGATTGCATCCGGATGTTCGCATGACAGACAGCGCCTCCATCGATCGATTTTGTAACTAAACTGTTGTGTCTGAAGGTTACTACCGTCACTACCAATTGTGATCGAATTATACTAAAGTGAATGCAGATCGTGGGTGAGACAATTATGAGGGAAGGCAGTCATGTATGTTTTAGGCAGTCACAAAAGGTTCGACAGTGTCACAGCCATGCTGGGTTATCTGGATTGGAAACCTTTGAAATTAAGGATAACCATGAATAGGTTATGCGGGATATACGAAGCAATTACAAAAGAATGGGCTTGGGAGGAAATAAATCAAAGGCTGGACTCACCCTGCTACATAGGAAGTATACCACAAATATAAAATGAAATGTAGAAAGCAGTTCGTTCAATTGAAGTACTGAAGCAATTCTTGAAGGATTCACTTTTCATTAAACAGTAATTGACAGTACAGTATAAGTGGTGTTGTCCAGCTCCATTCGGTGCACGTTAAAGGATTCATTTTCATCATAATTCACCATTTAATTCTACCCCGTAATTATTCCCAAACTATTCCCACCCCGTAAATGTCAGTTTGACTCCCAGATAAAATGGTGTAAGTTGCTTAAAAATTACCTGATAATAAAACACGCACTTATTAAAAATTATCTAACCATATGAAAAAATATTTTGAGTATTATTAAAATATTATTATTATAAAAATTACTTAAGAGATACGACTTGGAAATCGTAATATGTTGTTGATGTTAAAAAAGGGTTTGAGTATTGATTTGAGAAATTGTGATTGTCGAGATCATGAAAACTTTTCATTTAGGCTGTTAAATAAAAACAATTTACAGACTTGAACTTTAATGTTGCGTTGCTTTTGACATTAAGTGACATGAGCGCAATAGTTATAGCATATAAACCATTAATTTATTCTATCTTCGCATTGTAAAATTGTATTAACTTAAAACAATGTATTTTTAGTGGTGGACAATACGTGGACTTGAATTGGGCATACTCCATCCTTCGCTAGTTCTCGCTGTCAAAACATCTGGAAATCCGAGCGTTCTGATTTTTAAATAACGGCGATCAAATTCATCGCGGCATTTTGGTGTTCCAATGTGGAACTCATATCTTCAGCAAATTACCCCAGCGAACAAAAACACCTCAATCTAAGCAAGTTTCTTTCGAAGAAAATTATCTTTTTTTGACAGATCTTTGGTAACAGTGTTTCACACTGATATCATTGTGAAAATAAGTATTTATACTCACCAACTACTTTAACATAAGTGACGATGAAGCTGACTCTTTCAAGAAAAATATGGACCAGCCTTATTTGCCATGGTAATAATTACTTCCCTTGAAAAGTTACACGCCTGTAATTCCAAGAGTCATGACTAGAAAGTGCTACCAAAAATCCACAACTCTTATAACCATATGGATCATCATTCGCTCTTGTTTTTACACTGTTAAAATGTAATTTATCCACAACGGGAGCAGTAGCTTGATTAAGAAGAAATATTCGCTTATTGGCACAAAAAACGCTCCACGTTATAGACACAAAATATTGCTCTAGACAATTTGTTCTTTTGTTTTCATTTTGCGAACTATTTGTCGTGCCGTAAAATTACTATGATATAGACACCATTAGGAAACAGACCAGATTCACCACTCTGTTTTGTGCTGAGAAAAAGTCGTCCACTGAAATCGAATCAATTTGCCTTTCACAAAGACCAATCCTTGGTATCGTGCATTTCTAAAAAGAAGTCCTCCTTAGATTGGCTGTTCACCTTGACAAAAATATCGAGGAAAACACGGGTTAAGATAGTAAGCCAGACATGTAACTCTATGTATTTTGAAAAAGCCATGCTTTAATTTAAAAATAAAATTTGAATATGGTATCCATTATGACAAGGAAAAAAATATGCTCAAAGGATCTAAATTGGGATTAAGCGACCGACGGCTTAAGTCAATTGCACCACGAAGGATGCGTGGCATTGGAAGGAAGGATTACATTTACATTTAGGATAAACCCTAAAACAAGGATTTATCAGTGAGTTCTCTTTATTGAATCAATGGACTTTATTTCCAGCGTTAAATATGGCTACAACATAAAATAGGCTTGGAAATTTACTGACCACGTTTTCCAGTATTGTGTTCAGTGTACAATCAGGCAGTGCATATTACTTGAAAGGTTCATAATGGTTAATGGTGTTAATAAGATTTCTGAATAGTCATGTAAATTCCTTTAAAAGGGTGCATCATTTATAATCAAGGGTTCGCGATTAATGAATTATTTATTTGCCGTAACTTTTTTGAACGTAGATGACAAGATAAAAAACGAGAATAGTTTTAAAGCAATAAAACATTGATAAAATATAAATTTTAATTTGTTGCAATTGAGCATTGGGGGTTTTTTCATGTTCGGTGTGCGTTAGCAAACCAAAAACCTGCATGTTTCTAAGTTATATTACCTATACTTGGAAGAAGTACCTAAGTTCAACAAATTGCCCAATGGAAGAATTTGTTGAAAAGTTTTAAAGGACACATTTTTTAGTAGTATTAGTAAAGTATTATTTTTTATTCCTTAGCGTGAGTGTTGGTGTGGCAATTGAAGCGAGAATAGTCAAGGGATGAGCCACCATACGCGGCAAGTATTTCAGTGAACGTGTAATTTCCCTTCCATTTTAATGACATTGGAACGAAACAGTAATTCCTGTCTCAAGAAAAAATTAATGCCACGCTGTATATGGATCTTGATTTTCTCACCAGACCACATACGACATGTCTTCAAAAGGATTCATTGAAAACTTTATGCTTCAGATGAATGTGATGATATGTTCATTTGCATAGCGAGGCATAGCTTATAATGTTATTGTATGTGGTAAGTGTGCTTCCTAAATATTTTGTTTGATTCAGACCCATCATGTTTTGCTCGACTAGTGTCTTAATTAAGATTAATTTTCAATTGCTTATGCACCGGCACTGAGCGGGAAAAAACCATTTAAACTGTTGCTCATAGTTACGTGACGTAATCTCCTACTTTGCAGTCGCTGACATTAGTTAATTTTACAATTCTCCTTGCTATTCATAGCAACGCTCGCACTTCAGAGGATAATGGGAGATGACATCACAATCGGGGAACATGGTGTTGTAGCCATGGTGATAGTGTTTCAGGGAATCAATCATTTCTTTATATTTCATCAGAGGATAACATATCTATTAAAAATCATTTTACTTGCGTCAGATTTGTCATTTAATTCGATCGATGAACTACTTTTTATGGTGCTTCTGGAAAACGAGCAAGTATTCTATTGACCAAGGATGTATTCTTGGCAATGCTCCGCTTTCTTTTGCTATTATCTGTCGCCATGAATAAACATTGAGCGTCCTTTCTCCGATACTCAGAAATAACAAAGTGTGCAGTCTGATTCACGCTACAATCGATTCAAATGAAGTAACGGAATGCTTCCCTATTTAAAAAAATTCACTAAGAAACTTAAGATGGTACATAAAAAATTGTATTTAGAGTTTATTTTGCGAACGATTGAGTTCTACTTACTTAACTGTCCGTTGGGAAATGACGCGAAGGCAGGATGAAGATGTAAGGAGGAGTATGACCGCTGAGGAAATTTAATAATACCTGGATGTTTTAGCATGAAAATTCTAAAATATCGATGCATTTCCAATTTTCAATGTGCTAAGTTATCTGACACAGTTTAAAAACATAAAAACTAGGATTTGACTATATAAAACACATGCGCACAGTACTGTCGTACAACAACATATCCAACAATTACAACTTGGACAATGATGGCCAAATCTGCAGAGCTGCTGGACAAATTTGAGAAGAAAGCGCGACGTACAACAATACGCTGAAGAAATCTGGAAAATTCACCATAGCAACCAAACATGCAAATGATACAAATCAGATAGAATATCTACCCACATTAAGATAATGAGACTCCGATGGCCAATGCACGTCCAATGGATGCCGCAGGAACGGGCAGCTAAGATGTCCTCTGTGCAGATGGGAGGGAAGAGACCAATGGGAAAAACAAAGGAAAGACAGGGAAGTAAGAAGACAGCATGATCCAAGAAGCAGGTGAACTACTTAGGGCAAAGAACTGATGAAGACTGGAAGAGGACAGGAGATGAATGGAGGCCAAGAAAATTGAGGGGACCAAAGCTAAATTTGGGGTGTAACGCTATCGAAGGAAAAGAGATAAATTTTCCACTAAACAAGACTGTTTAAGGTGGTTCCACCGTAAAATGACTTAAATGTCATTTTATTAATATCCTGTCTACTTGTATAAAAAGTTGTCCTCTATCTGATATGAACAACAAGTTAATAGCTTTCCACGCTATATTACTCACTTATTGAATTTGAAATTACATGGTGTTCAATGGGAGTATGAGAGAAACACGGGGAAAAATAGTATTTTTCCATAAAATATAAATGCCATTTTTGCGGAAAACTATTCATAAGAAGGAAATAATCCAGAGAAATTGAATAAAAATGCAATATAGGCATATTACCGCCTTATTTTTTTAGTTATTAGGGAATTACTGCCGTAATTGAAGTCAAAATGCGGTAATTCGTAGGAAATGGCGCTGCAGTCGGCTCCTATGGCTGGAAAAAAGTGCTCATTTAAAATACAATCGTGGAATAGTCTGCATATTTTGTTTCTTACTTTTGGGTTTCTATAGGTAACGCATTGCATCAGTGAAAGCAGGATTGTTTGGACAAAATATAATAAATGTGGAATTTAGTATTTTTTTGACTCACACAGTCGCGGCGGAACCTCCTAAATTCAGATACATCCCATAAAAGGTAGGTACTCATCTTTAATTACTGTGTTAATGTGTGAATGTCCCGGGAAAGTTTCATTAGAAAGATTAGTTCGAAATATTTCAGACATATAAAACGGGACGGATACGTGGTAGGTATTATTAAACGAGTGTCTCGACAATTCTAATGGTCTTGTGTGGTCTTGAGAATATACCTGGAATATTGAACTATGATCGTGAGAGTATTTTCATAATAATCTTGTAATATTCTCCAACGGTGTGGACCTGGAGTGGCGAAATTATATTTTCTTTCGGTCTAAAAAGGGAAACAAAAAATTCTTCGGTTTAGTCTCTTAATTAATGAAACTCGAGGTATTTCTAACGAATCCATTACTAACAAAAGGCATATAATTCACTAATTTGCTTTCAGAAGACTTTATAATTTTGTCATCCATTGCCCTAGTGCACTGGTCAACCCCTTCGAGTGAATCTTTTGTGAATTCCCAAACTATCGTTCTAGGCTCCATTGAAACATTTCTATCCTTGTCCTACAAATACGTCAGGGAGATTCCATTTTAAATTGCAAAAAGAATTCAACTCGTCAACTCCGATTTTTCTGTGTGTTTGAAGATAAGTCAATACTTGGAATTTGACTATTATGGAAGTGGCTAATGTAGCGATGCCTATATGGGTTTCGCTACTTGCGGAGAACCGTTATGCTTGCACTTAACTTCCCTATTTTCTGCAATAAAAAGAATGAAAGGAGACATAATTAAATAATGAATATGACAATTTCAAAAACTCTCAAATTCTGGCAATCAATGCGTTTCTGCATCACACTCTTTTGAGTTTCTCATGAATTCATGGAACTAGTTAATTTATATGAAGTGAATTAAATACACATATGCATCTATACTGTGACGCCGGGATCCCTCAAAATAATAGAAACCTTCTTAAAAACTCAGTTGGGCATTGCCTCTCTTTATTACACGTCCCTTTCTCTTCAAACCTTTTCAACAATCCCCTCCTTTATCAACCATACATAGCAACGTTCTTCAAACAAAAACAATAAACAACCTAAAACATCAACCCATCGAAACATACATTAACACACAAATTAATACTATCAAAAACAAAAGAACGAACGAAATTAAATACATAAAGCCAAATAAAGAAAATAAAAATGGAGCTTGACAAGGCACGACGTTACAATACTTACAAAGCGTCCATTGTAAAAAAATATACTTCGTACTTTTACACAGAACTTATTAAGCAGTACAACGCGTTTCGTCGATCTGCGGCATCGTCAGTTACAAATTCTTAGTTGGTTTTCTTTATTGACCGTTGTTTGATGTCGTAGTTACTGGGCTGATTTGGATGAGGAAGGAGTCGGTTATACCGTGGCTTTGAAGTGTGGGTGCGATTAGACGGCTTTAATGGTTGGTTTTTATTAAGTTTAATTTCTCTGAAAGGAGTGGGGAGGGCTGCGGGAACAAATTCTCATTACAAATGGTCGTGCTAGGGTCTGCCAAGGGGCTTTCTTATCTCGAATTGCTTGAGAGCATCAATTTTTAATCCCTTGGAGAGGATACGTAAGATTTCGGGAACAAAATCACTTTTTTTGTTTCATTCCAGGAGGTTCTTAGCAAAAAGGGAGCTGGAATCCTAATTTTTGTGACACCTAACGTGTTCCTTGGAGCGGATTAAGAAGTTTCTATCTGTCTGACCAACATGTATGGAGTGTTACAATTATTGCTGTTAAGTTTCAGGGTGGTTAAAAGGCTGCTTTAAGTGAGGTAGGCAGGTGATTGGAAATCATATATGAGATACCTCCCAGGAATGGAAGAGAGCACCACTTGAAGTCTGCGGGCTGAGCGGAAGAAATCCTTTTTAATGGCTATTGTTTTCTGTTTTTTTCGTAGTATTCTGTGTAATAGATTGGGGTTGTATCCGTTATAGAGTGTATAATAAGCGTATTAAGAATTAAAATAGTTTTATTTGTCATTATTATATAGGACAACAACAGTCGCACAAGTCTTTAACTGGACTCCTGAGGACCACCTAACGTCCCATGCAGGGGAGGAGACTGAACTGAAGACGGACGTTGGGACTTACTATGAGGCGAATGTTTTATTGTACTATAGTCCGTCCAAGAAATAGCGCAGATGACAGAATGCTGCCAATCAGTGAATAAGTCCAATTCCCTTTGGGGAATGGAATCACGCGACGGTTGCCTTTGTTTAAATCATACGATAGTGAAATAACTGTTTAATTTTCATTTCATTCAGAGCCAAAACAGTGTATTTCAACTGCGGAAATTTCCCTATAACAATTCAATGGAAAATAGGGAAAAGCAAGGGAGTTATTGAAAATTCCTCAGAAAAAATTTCATTTCTAAGGAACTTTCAATCGGAGAGAATTTATCGATAGAGAGAGAGAGAGAGCAATTTTGTCCAAGAGTACAGTTGTCAGTTTGACAGAAGCAAAAGAGAGTACAGTTGTCAGTTTGAGAATACTGCTGTTTGGAGTTGTGAAGACCAACGTGGTCAAACGACTGGCCATGCGACTAGTTAATTGTAATCGCATATGCCGGAATCACTGGAAATTGTCGTCGTCGCAAGATGACAGGGAGCGTTGTCTCAGTCGGAGGCTAATTAGAAATTATTCTCGCTTTTACGAAATTTCTTGAAAGCAGTTGAATAACGGCGTTTTAAGATTTAAGTGACTGTGGCTCCATCTAATAACGGCATTTTAAAATTTAGGTAACGGTGGCTCCATCTAAAAACGGCATTTTTAATTTAAGTGACTGAGACTCCATCATACAGCGTTCTTGAGTCAGTGAGTGAGTGACAAGGGCTTTTCTTACACATTTGCCATTCTGATGAACTTCTTACAATGAAGCCCAAAGGTCTAGATACAGGTGATTCTAAGTTTTCAGTTATAAGTATGAGACACATTTCCGTCAATTCAAACTTTGTGAATCCGCCACTCCCCTCTTCGGGAACATGCAGCGGTCGCGGGATAATTAATTATGTGTCGCAGCGCTTTGAAACATCTTCTTGTTCCCCTCCCTTCTGAAAATATTCACGTCTTACGTCCTTGGTCAATCTAATTGCAAATTATAAACACACCTCGGTTGCCAAGCACCATTCTGTTCTCGATATTCTCGTTGAAGCAAGCAAGCTTCCCAGTGACCCTCGAGGCAGCACGAGTTGCCTGATTGGCCCAACTACTTACCTGCTAGGCGTAGCTCTTACTTTCCGTACGAGACGTCGACGAGGAAGGTGATCCACGAACCGATAGCATCGGAGTGACTAATGTTGAACCGATTCCAACAAGCTATGTCACCACGGTTCGCGCGACTGATTAAGGGCGAGTTCTAAACACGGAAGAGCTAATTCTTTAACATTAATGCACGGGGGCTTAGAATTTCACCCATAAACATCTTTCATTTGGCCCATTAGAATGATATCCTTTCGAAAAATAGCAAGAATAAGTATTTAGAGTTGAGCTTAGTAATAGGGTGATGAAAAAATTGTTATTTGCTGGAAATTTACGCTTTAATTTGACATTTAGCGTAAAAATCACTAACGGGAAATTTTTCTTCTTCTTTCCCGTTTATACCACTGGCATTGATTCAATTAACTGCGCCCATATCTTCCGATCACCTAAATTTTTATTACCACGCATTCTGTAACTTCACTTGTTTCTTGGTTTTTCTGGATGGAATCTTGTAATCAAAATCCAACCCACTTCCTAATATTCAATCGAGCTGAAATTTGGCACACTCACTTTAGGCTAAAATATACATTAGATGAGCTAATGTGTACTTTATGCGTTTCATAGACGTCACTTTAGACGAAAAAATTCTAAAGTGCCACTTTACCGTAAAGTGATACCCGGAGCTCACTTTAGATGCTTAAGTAATCTTTAGGTATAAACAAATATGGATGCGCTGGTTCCAAACGGAGTTAAAATCCTTTTCGACTGGGTTAATATCGCCAATGAAATGGAAATGCTGATGAGAAACCATCACCGGAGATACATAAAGGCCGTTTTACACTGTAAATTTATTTCCACAATCTATAATAGCATGAACGCCTGTATCAGGAAATTTTACCGTGCAAAACTACAAATTGTGAGAACGCTTGTGCGATTGATATGAATGACTAAACGGAAAATAGAACCTGTTCTAATTCCATTCAGACAAACACAATTTCGTTCAGTTTCATATCTTCGTTTGAACAGAAAATACCCTGTAATACGGCCTTTGAGACATGAAAAATCCGGTTGAATATTTCATGGAAGATGAATTTCTTTGGCGGTTTTCAAAGAATGTCGTTCAACTTTGTCGTTCCTTTTGCGTTCAACTTCCATTGTCCACCCAAAATAACGATATGATAAAATGATGACAAAACATGACAAAAACGGGATTATTAAACTTACAAACCAAACATGTTTGCAAATTACTCTATAAATAAACTGAAAAAAACGAACATCACCAATTGTGAATACGACATAGGTTTAGACGTTGCACATAATCATCAGGTTTCAAATTTCACTCAGGTTCCATTCCAATTTCATTTATATTTCATTCCATTCAGGTTTCACGCACGTCATCATCAAGTTTCTATAAATGTATGTGGATTCTCATTCAAGATGCTAAGCAAATTCCATAAAGTCATGCCTGAGACTACTGAACACAACAAATGTTAATGATCCCTAATGCCAACTACTAAAGAATCGCGAATATTAAACTTACAAACACAACAAATGACTTTTCAACGAAATTGAACACTAAACATAACCAAAAGGTAACTCACTTTACTAGATTTACCAAAAACAACTAACCAAAAAACTAAAAACAAATATCGAAACCTATTGACGTATCTCAACTTATTAATTAATAAAAACTACGCTACGTATTAATTATATTAAGAAACAAGAAGAAAACCCCTAAACTTAAATCGAAAATACTTCAACTTCGCACCTTACTACGTTGAAAGAAGGAAATTAAACCCAAAATAACATCGTGTATGCCACAATCTCTTGGAGGACGAAATCATAGATATCTGGCGAAAATGCAACGTTTGTCAACTGTGTCCGAAATTATTTGTTTACTTCCATTGCCAACGTGCCAGTTTTTCATTGGGATATATCGACACTGTGGCAGCTAAGTCTCACTTTTTAAAGTGAGACACTTTAGGCAACTATGAAACGCACTTTACGTAAAGACTTACTTTATCCTAAAGTGACTCTTTACAAAGTTGGTCTTTTAAGTCTCGACAATGAATCGCACCCTTACTTACTCTCGATGACGATATATGAATCATTCATTGAATTCACTAATCGCCAATTAATCTGCTAAAATTAAATGGTTTACATTTTATATTGAAAAAAGTCTTTTGCCAATAGATGGCTGTAGTAGAAGTTAGCATTTATGGCGAGAAGAATTGTTAATAATTCAAATTTCAAAGAACCCTTGCACGATTAATATGAAGACTAAAAAGTAGAAAATAATTATATGTAAAAAGTTATTTAAAAGAACACGCTTATATTCAAGTTTAGATACTCAAAAGTAAAAAAAAATAATATTTTCATCACTCGGAAAAAACGTGGGCGCTATTTCTTAATCAACATCCAACAATAAGCGTGGTTTTTTAAAAGTATTTTTTTACATATTATTTCTTCATCTCCTTTTCAGTCTTCCCTATTTTCTTTCCATACTTCTCAAACCCTTGCATCCACGTTCCTCTCGAACTTATTCTCCCATCCGGTTATCCTTCCAATATTTTCCTGGGTATTCTATTCTGATCCATTCTATTGAAATGTCCATACCATCTAAGTCGATATATCTCTAAACTAATTGATATAAAGGACTCCTGCTGGAGTTTTTCTCATATTTTTGTGTTTCTTTCCGAATTCCATTTGGTTTTATTTCCTTTTCTTCTTTTTCTTAGAACATCATTTCTGCTACTGTTATTCTGCTTTCTATTTTGGATGTAATAGGCCAGCTTTCAGAGCCGTAAGTTATTATCGGCATATAAATAGATTTACGTAATTATAGTTTTGTTTTTTGGTCTATCTCTCTTTTTCCTATGATTGTGTTTTTTATCTGGTAGTATACACTAATGGCTTGTTTTGTTGTGTTGTATTCATTGATTTATTTTACCGTTTCTTTTTCAAATAATGCTCCAGAAAGAAGATAGCAAAAGTATTTGAACTCAGTTACTGTCTCTGTTTTTTCATTTTCTATGACTATGAAATTATTTGTTTTCTCTTTTCTCCCATTATTATGTAGTAGTTTGCTTTTCTCAGGGCTTACTTTCATTCCTCTTGGGTCATTCCATGCCAATTCACCGAGCACTTGTTGCAGCACCATTTCAGAAAAAATTCAAATTTTACACACTTAGTAATACATGTCTTTAAGGCACAAAACCAATTTTTGTTTATTTTTTTCTCATGACATCAAGGACTTACAGGCCCGTGAAGGCCGCAGCGCGTTGTAAAAATGACACTTTCAGCGAGTATCGGTAATTAGAGTTACTCGGAAACTACAAGTTGTAGGAGAATGTTTCAAATACCAAATTAATTAACTCAAATTGAGCTTTCATTTGACATATTTTTTAATAACTTCACTGTATAATATATATGAGAAAAATTAGTCCAAACGTTTAAAACAAATCACTGTTTTTTACAACTTTTGCTATATTTTTCTTATAGAGGAGTTGTGATCACAAGATCTATATTTTTGTTATAGTGTATTTGGACATCATAGTAAGTGTGTGTAAGAAAAATATTGTGTGTTTTTTAATCCTCTAACTGTTACAGGCTTCGAAAAATAAGAAAAATTGAAAATTTACCATTTTTGAGCCCCCGTATCTCTGGTGAGGGACTTTTTAAAAATTTGAAATTTTCAGTATATATAAGCTATAATCCTATTAAGAATGCACTAAATATTTGGATAATGTTTTTTGAATCGTTTGGATGTTACATCATACTGAAGTTGCGAAAATATCTACTCTCGCCCACTGGGTAGAACCTATGTACAGATTGGTGCATGTCATAAAATGTTGCCTAAAATAAGTATAATTTTGGCTGATAATTAGCAAACCAGTTACCTATTTAATGTGTTGATAGTTGTAGATTTCATGTTTCACTAAGAATAAAAATGTCTCGTTAGCAGAATATTAGCAAACTATTCAGCCTGCATTGGTTTTGCCACTGAACTTGCTCTATATGATTGTTCTGTTGTCAGTAAGCTGATATGAAAACAATCTTAAAAATTAGTGTAGTTTACATCTATTGAACAATATCCCAATAGATTTGTGGTAGTGATTTGTTTATATAGGTGTGAAAACTGGCTTTATACACTAAACGTTTATGCTCTATTCATGGAGAAGTCACTTGTTACAATAACCAATCAGATGGCAGGGTGCCACTTTAGGCAGAGAAATAGAGACGTAAGAAAACTCCCAGGAGCTAATTACATAAACAAATCACTACCGCAAACCTATTGAGATATTGCTCAGTTAACAATATATTATAATTCTTATTGTTCCTATAAACCTATTGAGATATTGTTCAATTATCAATATAGGTATTATAATTCATATTGTTCCTATAAACCTATTGAGATATTGTTCAATTATCAATATATTATAATTCATATTGTTCCTATAAACCTATTGAGATATTATTCAATTATCAATATATATCTATATACCTTATAAGGCCACGACCCCCTAGATCTTAACATTTATTCCCCAAATATGTCATTGATTCAGTGTAAGGTACCTAGTTGTTGTGAAGTTAGTCAAGTCAGCGATGAAACAATTCAAAACAATTATTTTCCCATGAAATAATGGTAGGTTATTTAATATTATCAAAGTTTGGCGTGCATACCTATGTAGGCACACTGCCATGGTGGTTTGTGAGAGGTTTGTGGCCAGATCTATGAGCTGAATCACAACTTCCTTCCATGAAAAGATCGAGGCCAAATGCTGTTGAAATATTGAGGTAATCTGGAGAAGTGTTCGAATGTGGTAAGATCTTGATTTGTGAAATCAGATGATTTTAAAAAAATGTTCGTTGATGGTGATCGCTGTTGACAAATGGAAGAAATCTGGAGTAGTGTTCGCAAGGGTAAAACCAGAAGATTTAAAAAAAATTGCTATTCATTATCGCGTAATAAAGAAAATTATTCACCTCGTCGAATACGTAATTCACGATTAAATATGTTGAAATGCAACTTTTGTCAGTTATGGTATTTGTCCATTCAAAACAATCATTTTTTGCTGAGAGTATTGTTAGTTATCTAATATTCTCTAAGTTTGGAATGCATTATCAGGCACACTGTCATTCTTCTTCGTAGGAGTTTTATAACTCTTCGCCGTTCCTATAAACTCGGTTACGCCTTCCTGCTTCGTTTAACCATTTCCTTTTAAAGTATGTAATTAATTTACCGTATTTTATCTGACGCCATAACGCCTTTTATTCGATTCACGATTCAAAAAAAGGTAAATGTTGTAATTAATATTTTTCGGCAATGACATATTGTCCATTAAAAACAATTAAGTTCCGCTGAAATATAGCCAAGTTCTTTATTAGGTATTACCTTCTTTAACATCTTGTCCATTATTATGCTGGCTACAGAAATCATAGCTGGGGAAAACAGCCAATGATCACTTAGCTCTTAGCTCGCCGCGAATCGGCACACCCTTGCCTCGACGGCAACCTTCGCTTGCCCTCACCGTCCGCCTGCGACTCGTGACGTCACGAACAAGCGCTCAGGGGGGTTATCCGGGAATGTCGATAACGGTGACATTACGTCATCACTACCCTCATTTTTAGAAATACGTCATCAATCTCGACGAAGATGGCGCCCACGGCTCATTTAGCAGTTCTTCGTTCACGGACCGACTCAAAACCGAAGCTTCCGTGTCGACCGTAATTTTTCGGTGGACGGCGCTAGCGTCGCGACGGGAATTAAAGAACATCATGGGAAATCCCCCCCGCCCCGCCTCCGCAGCCGAACTTTTCAAGCGCTTTCCGTTAGTGTTTTGTTTATTGTTTTGGCGGTATTTGAGAGTCAAGTAAGTAATGCTTATTTACTTCTAACATATTTTCACAATTCGAGGTTGATTAATGACAATCCCGGCGTTTATACTTATAGAAATCCTCGTATTTAATCTATTTCATGCTTTCATAGTTGTATACCTAGTGGAAAATCAGTCTTCTTCGTAGAAATAATTTTTATTGCCATGCTAATGGGTATGATCTACGCAATCAGAATCTCACTCATCCAACAGTGATTTCATTTGTAAATACTATTTGGATGCCTTGGGTTTGAGTTACTGAAAAGGAATTCCTTTCCCTGTTGAGTTTCATAGATATCTCACTATGCCGTTGACGCTCATGTGATTGGAAGTTATTTTCGACATGCACACATGTTGGACGCATATATTTAAAGAGTTTCGTACGAATTATTTTTCATGGATAACCTTCCATCCGTTAATATTTCATAGACATGGATGATTGGGCATTGGAAGCTGCAATTGCGAGGCGGCGTAGGAATGAGGAGGAAGATATACTAAGAGAAAATGCGATGAGGAGAAATAGGTTGAGACAGTTAAGAGATGGTGCAGATCCATTTGCCTCGCGGGAGAACGTTTTTGTGGGACTTTACCGGCTAACAAAGGACATGGCGAGGGCGCTAGTGGAGGAAATTAGGCCTTACTGTCCCGTACCCACTCGTGCTGTCACAATACCCTTGGAAATCAAGGTAAGAGACGTGTGTTACATTGGAATGTGGAGATATCCTGCACGTAACCCATGGCCGTAATCTTTATGACATTTTCTATTAGGTGTTGTGTGCCCTCCATTTTTATGGTCAGGGTTCGTATCAAAAGTCGGCTGGAAGCGATAGTAACCTTGGCCTGAGCCAAGTGAGCGTGAGCCGAGCAATACAAGAGGTTACTCATGCCTTAAATAACCTCAACATTGTCCGAAAATGGATGGAATTCCCTTTGAACCGGAATGATGTTCGGAGTGTAATTCAGAGGTGAGTAAAAAAAGGAATTTGTTGGAGCTTATTGATTCTGTGAACACTGGCAACAATAATTTCATTTGCACGAACATGGGTGTTGGTGTCAATGAATACATTGATATTTGTACCACCTCATTTTTCCATGCTATTAAATAGGTAATCATTCGAGAGTTATGGTTTGAAGTTGCTCATTCAAAAACTGCATAAATGGGTGTTCTCTTACTTTCAGGAATTCCCGTGTGTGTGTTATACCTGAAGTCCTGGGTTTTGTAGATGGGACTCATGTTACCATAAAGACTCCCGCCGAAAACGAGCATCTGTACCTGAACCGGAAAGCTCGTCACTCACTTAACTGCCAAATTGTAAGTATTTCTCATAAGCCCTGATTTGTAACAATGTGATACAGAACTAATGTACATATCTCTTAGGTTTGTGATGCAGACATGATAATCATGAATGTGCTGGCAAGATACCCTGGGAGTAACCACGACTCATATATCTGGGCCAACTCTGCTGTCCGAGAGAGGATGGTGGAGATGTGGGCAGCCAATGAAAAGTGTTGGTTGTTGGGTAAATATGAAATGGAGTATGGCTTATCCTGTATGCTTTCATGAGGTCGTATAATATTAAGGTAATGACAACTTTCAGGTGACTCTGGATACCCTCACGAGCCATGGCTACAGACACCCATACTCAATGCTGTACCAGGATCTCCTGAGGCAAGGTACACCGATATCCATGTAAGAGCCCGCTCAACGGTGGAGAGATGCATAGGAGTGTTGAAAGGAAGATTTCGTTGTGTGCATGGGTACAGAGTGCTGGAGTATGATCCACAGAAGGCTGGATGCATATTTAGGGCATGTTGTGTTCTTCACAACATGTGTATGAAGGCAAGACTGCCACCAGTAGCAGATGTGGAAGTTGAGGAACGCCATGACGCAGACGAAAGAGGTGATGAAGGGGTAGAGGTCCTTGTCGGGCAACCTGCTCGACTGCACTTGCAGGAAGCTCGAGCAGTAAGAGAGGAAATAATCCGCCGCCTTCGTTAGTATGTGCAAATTATATTCTCATTGGATTTTTGTAGTATTATTTCACTTTTTAATTTTATGGTTTGATCAGATGTAAAGTATGCATATAAAATGTTTTGAAGAAACTTGGACGCTAGTAAGTGAAATGACATGTATAACATGTATAACATGTTTGCTTGATGTCATCAGAATGCTATTTGAACATAATATTTAAATGCATGTTAATTATAGTATTTATTGCAATTAAGACCTGGGTTATCTCCTTCTTCCTATATATGGATGATGCTAACGATGAAAGATGATTCCAAGATTCTCATACTTTACTCTACTCTTGTCTCTTTCTTTCGCAGGATAGGTGGTGGATTGTTTCCCCGCTTACTGACTCTGCTTCCTTGAAGCATGGTGTAGTTGGCGGGCCTTCAGCTTCCTCTGCCTGTACTTCTGCTGTGTCATGGTTTACCTCACTTCCCTCTTCTGCTGGCGACAGTTGTTTGCCGTCATGCACATGTTGAGGGGAACACAAGGTGCTTTGAAGATCCATCCAGCCTGTTGTGGATCCAGCACTCTTTGCTGGTGTTCACTCCAAAATCTTCCTTTCGACAATCCATATGCTAATCTCCATTGCTGAGCGACCTCTTGCATGAATACGGCTGTACGAAGCCTCACAACATCCTGGAAGAGCATTGAGTTGGAATGTTAGTAGTCATGGCTTGAGTAAGTATCTATGACCACCTTTGAATAGACCCAACCAAAGTATAGCCTCAATTTTTCTAAACGTTCACTACTAATAATCACCCACTTTCTATTTAACCAACAGCCAACACCTTTCTTTGGTTGCCCACATCTTTGGTCCAGACAAAGGAATCGTGATTACTACCTGGGTATCTTGCTTGTGCAATCATGATTCACAGCATCCGAGTTGGCAGTTGAGTGATTTCCGGTTCAGGAGCAGATGCTCATTTTTGGCGGGAGCCTTTATGGCAGCTCGGATGAGTCCCATCTACATATCCAAGGACTTCAGGTATTACACGTACACTGGAATTCCTGAAAGTTCAAAGGGAATTCCACCCGCTTTCTGACAATGTTGAGGTTATTTAGGGTATGAGTAACCTCTTGTATAGCTCGGCTCAGGCCGAGGTTACTATCGCTTGCAGCCGACTTTTGATAAGAACCCTGACCCTAGAAATGGAAGGCATACAGCCCTCACATTTATGTCACAGCAAGAGTGGGTTCTGGACAGTAAGGCCTAATTTCTTCCACTACAGCTGTCACCATGACATTCGATAGCTGGTAAATTCCCCCAAAAACGCTCTCCGGTAAGGCAGATGGAACTGCACTATCTCTTAATTGTCTCAAAACATTTCTCCTCATCGCATTTTCTCTTTGTCTTCATTCCTCCTCAATGCTACGCCAACTGTACATATCAAAGTATTTGGCATATGCCAAATACAAAACTTCAGTGTTTCATTTTGTTTCATTCCCATTGTACTATCATATTTGGCATAAAATGTTATTAAACAAGTTGAAGTAAACTGATCTTGTTCCATTTCTAAGTTAACCATACATATAACTTTACATTATTATGAGAAAGGAGATTCATTCTATAAAAAGAAAACTTTTGTTGAATATTAAATACTAAATTTTATTTCAATAGCAGCAGTAATCAAGGTTTCCAAAGCATCAATAGTTACAAAGAATTCCAAGTCAGTGGAGTACAATATCACAGGCATAGGAAAATTACTTTTCTGGAAGACATATTGTCACACAGCGTAAATGTGAAAATAGATTAACTTTTATAGTGAAAATAGACTTGGAAAAAAATTGTACATTTATATTTTTGGAAGCCATTTGGATCTTTCATAAAAATTGGTTGTAAAAAATTTTAATAAGGTTCAATCACTCCACATTATAAATATATAGACAATGATATCAGGAAAGAAGGTTCCATCACACTACATTATAAAAAAATGGAGAACAATATGAGGAAGGAAGGGAGATTGCTGGAACAGTATGCTCACCGCTGCTTAAATATGTAAGTAGATTAATATTGGGAATAAAAATGTCCTTGAGAATAATTGTATCAGTAGAATGCCCCTGGATCTTTTATAAAAACAAGCTGGAGCAAATTGTGAATAAGTTAAATCACTCCGTATCCTTAATAAGTAGACAATAATATCACAGAAATTGACATATTACCCTGCTGGAAATATATTTCACCGCAGCATAAATACATAGATATATTACCGTGTTGAATATAAGTAGCATAAAGAGAATATGTATAAACATATCTTTGAAATGCGTCTGGATCTTTTATATGGAAGGAAATTGTAAAAACGTACATGTTCCAAAAAGGCACACAACATCACAGACAGCCAGTTCAATTACCTAAAATAGATTTGGTTACCCAATCATAAATATTAAATATAACAATTTCATTATAATAAACATATGTAATGTATGTAACATTTGTTTTGAAAAATATTTTTAGGATGGTTCAGTATCTTGTCAAACAAGTAAACTTTGGTAGACATATCAACAATAGGAATGTAATGATATATCTTTTCGCCTTGTGGCAGATCGACATGATGTATAAATTAACAAATTTTAAAAAGGTACAGTCACTCCTGGTAAAATTCATTGAAGGAGAGCAAAGTATGAGAGGTTTTTTTTTTCATAGTTATACCATAGGCCATCTATGCTCCAGTGGAAGGTATCTGTCTCTCCATTCCAAGGACAGAAGGTCCATTCAGTTGAGGATAAAGCTCACACCATAAGAGGTCAGTGAATTTCACACATTCAGGTTATGAGGGCCAGTTCCTTTCCCTGAGCCACCTCCTACTCATAGGTTTTTTGGTTTGGGGGTGTCCAAAGGCTTCACCCGGGATTTGAACCAACCCATCGATCAGTAGCCAAGCACTCAACCCACTTGGCTACCATGTTCCCTGTTTTCGCTAATAAGTCTTTTAGCACCATGCAACTTCATGATTTTAAATTTTTTTTTGAAATACATGAAGAATAAGTACATTAGGAACTTTCTGCAGCAAATCAGCCATAGTTTCTATTACATAGAATTAGGTGTATTATCATGATGGATAATAAATATCTTCACACTTGTAGAGCTTCCACTTCAGTTTACTTCGTTTTTGCTGTGGAACCTCCGTAATTATAAAAAAACTTAAGAAAAATAAATAACTCCTTTATAGTTTTAAAAAAAATTATAAGTAATTAGGGACCCCCTATTAAAACAAAGAAAATAAAAAGTAACCTCTGCAATAATGATGAAAATAAAGCTATACAAAAATAATAAATAAAATTATAACAAAAAACCTGTCTCCGGTTAATATCTATGTACCTGAAATACATGAAGAATAAGAACATTAGGAACTTTCTGCAGCAAATCAGCCATAGTTTCTATTACATAGAATTAGGTGTATTATCATGATGGATAATAAATATCTTCACACTTGAAGAGCTTCCACTTCCGTTTACTTCGTTTTTGCTGTGGAACCTACGTAATTATAAAAAACTTAAGAAAAATAAATAACTCCTTTATAGTTTTATAAAAATTATAAGTAATTAGGGTAGTAAACTATTAAAACAAAGAAAATAAAAATTAACCTCTGCAATAATGATGAAAATAAAACTATACAAAAATAATAAATAAAATTATAACAAAAAACCTGTCTCCGGTTAATATCTATGTTTAAAAAAAAGTAACTCCTTTATAGTTTTAAAAAAAATTAATTAATTTAAAAAAAAGTAATTAGGGGCCCCCTATTAAAACAAAGAAAATAAAAAGTAACCTCTGCAATTGAAAATTAAACTATACAAAAATAATAAATAAAATTATAACAAAAAACCTATCTCCTGTTATTTTCTATGTACCTGAAATACATGAAGATAAGAACATTAGGAACTTTCTGCAGCAATTTAGCCATAGTTTCTATTACATAGAATTAGGTGTATTATCATGATGGATAATAAATATCCTCACACTTGCAGAGCCTCCATGATGGTCGCCTCATTCCTGGTCACCACCTGGGCAATGGTGAGCGATGCAATATTATTCTGCTGAACCTCTTGCCTCAGGTGGCGAACCTCTTCCCTCAACTTCTTCATCTCCTCCACCGCATCACCCATGCTGCTGGTAAGGGCCTGCAGTTGAGCCACCTGCCTCCTTTTCAACTGCAGGTCCTCCTCCCTGGCCTCGAGGATCCTGTCCTCGAAATCTACTGTTAAATAGGAATATAAGCTATATGTTGGGTCCACAAGTAAATCTGTGTATGTATAAAGCAAAAATGCAGAAAAGTATTATCTTCACAAAGACATTGCAAGAAAACAATGCATGTGGAATATATTCAGAGATCATGATAATATAAGAAGGCCATAATGCTTTTCCTTGGGTCACAAGGCAAATTGAGGTCAGTTAACGATATTAAATAATTTAAATATAACATTTTACCAGCGTCACGCCTTGGCCTCTTGCTGCTGCTGAACCTTGGGCCAACGGCATGCGTGGGGTCTGGTGAATGGGATGGGGTTGGGGAAGATGAGGTTGATTGGGATGTTAGGTGAGAGGTTGGGGTCGATACATGAAGTGGGACGTTTGTTGAGGTAGATGGTTGGGAGTGATGTAGGGATGTGGAAGGTTGGGAGTGATGTACGGATGGGGAAGGTTGGAAGTGATGTAGGGATGTGGAAGGTTGGGAGTGATGTTGGGATGTGGAAGGTTGGGAGTGATGTAGGGATGTGGAAGGTTGGGAGTGATGTTGGGATGTGGAAGGTTGGGAGTGATGTAGGGATGTGGAAGGTTGGGAGTGATGTAGGGATGTGGAAGGTTGGGAGTGATGTAGGTATGGGGAAGGTTGGGAGGATGAGGTGGGTAGGGGAGCATGCCGTTGGGTGGGATTGTGGGGTGGCAGAGAGGGGGTGGAGGTGAAGGTGGTACCCTGATGAAACAAATATGAAATCAGTTTGTCATCAAGATGCAAAAACTAAGAGTTAACAATGACATTTATTTCACATATTTCTACCCATTAATACCTTACCTCTAAGTCGTCCTCAACGTCGACCCCGCTGACCAGGACTTTTTTCCCCCCAAAAAGGGAAAGAAGCCTCTCATCCTGGTCAGACAGGGTCTTCATTGGAGGTCCACCCCCAGTCTGTCTGCAGTGGCGAGCCAACTGTGACGCCCTCTTTTTGGCGTCACTCCGCCAGTCCCGCCATGACTGAAAAACCAGTAGTGTATCAATTACTTGTACTTGTCAAACAAATACATAGGAAGTCTGCCTTCACAAATGAGAAAGATCCGTACATTTGTACATCTCATAATTGGAAACATCGATTTGCAGACATAGAACTGTCAATGTTTTGATATTGAAGGAGGTGACTTAATTTATCACGAATATAATGACACTTCATAGCAATTTTTAATTCAACTTACTCTCTCCCACTTGTCTGTTGTCTTCACGGAGCCCCCTTCCACGGCATTGAGGGACGCAGAGAGGCGCTCCCACAACTGCCGCTTCAAGAGGGCCCCTTCGGGTCCTTTGCATAATCCGAAGGCCAGGGATTTGTGGGTTTCCATGAAGGACAGAAGGAGTTCCTTCTGTCGATGAGTCACGTAACGGTTGCCTATGATTAATTAGAACTAAATTTTTCTGCCTCTAATAGTAAAACGGACGTACAAAAATAAATATTACTACGGAACTGGATAATGATGATTACGTTATTAACAACCTCAACCGCCGTTAATTAATTAAATCCATGTATTCATGACATAAAAAAATGTTTAACTCTTCTATGAAAACACAAACATAAATGCTAAATTACACATAATTCATAATCCTAGGTTGAAAACTCACAGCCTTCAATGTTCTCCATTTCTGTATACCGCCAAATTGCAATAAAAACAAATGCGAAACTCGTAGCGGTGCGCTAAAAACAAAACACAAAACTGAGCCAACGGCTCTGACATCAGCTCATAGATTCGTTCAAAATGTCGTTCGATTGGGTCTTTTTGTCGTTCATTGAATGCCTCAATGAATGAGTAACGACATTATGACCATCGACATTCCCGAATAACCCCCCAGGGGCCTGATTCTGATGCTTTCCCGATGCTCAACTTTTCCACCAAAACGTCATTAGTTTCCACCAAAACGTCATGACATTCCGACACTACGTCATCATGTTCCAACTTCCACCAGAGAATCGTTCACTACATCGTTCATCGTTCAATGACTGGTGGAAAGTCAAGCTTCCCTTCCACCCGTCATCCACTTGGTGGAACAGCGCTAGTGGCGATTAAGGCATCAGTGCACATCTGGTTTAGTTCGAGAGTTCTCAGGTTCGAATACCAAGACATTCTTTTTTTTATTTAATTTTTATAATTATAAAAGTACTTTCTCTTATTATTGATTTCATTTATGATTTTTCGGAAGAACTTTTAGGATAATTGATGTAAAACTAATTTCCTAATCAACCTACTAGAAAGAAATCCCATGTTTTTGGCGAAGACGCCGTGGCCGCGGCGGTATAGGCACATGTTCACTTCTGAATTAGTAAATTTGTTCCAAGGTTCGAATCCCAAGTGAATTTTTTTGTCTTATTAGATATTTATAATTTTGAAAGTAATTTTTTATATTATTGATTTTAAATAGGTTTTTTTGGCAAAAAATATTAATGAGTAATTAATGTATACCTAGATTTATAATCAATTTACTCAAGAGAAATCCCATATTTCTGGAGACGACGCCGTGGCCGCGGCTCTTAAGGCAGTAGTGCACATCTGGGGAACTTAACCTAATTTTATGATAAATATACTCGAAAAAATTTAAGTTTTGCGGCGAAGACGCCGTGGCCGCGGCGGTTATGGCGCCAGTGAAAATGTGTATAGCGAGTTCCCACGTTAAAATCTCAAGAGAATCTATTTTTAATATAATATTTATAATTTTGAATGTACTTTTTCTTATTATAGATTTGACATAGGTATTTTCGGCCAAAATATTTAGGACTAATCAAAGTAAACCTTAATTAATAATCAATCTCCTCGAAAGAAATCCCATTTTTCTGACGACGGAGCCGTGTCAGGGCACCAGTGCACACCTTATTTAGTTAGTGAGCTCTCAAGTTCGAATCCTAAATTATTCTTTTCTTTTATTTCATTTTTATATTTTTGAAAGTACATTTACTAATGATTGATTTTCAATAGGTTTTTTCGGAAAAATATGTAGGAGTAATTTAAGTTAACCTAATTTCATAATAAATATACTCGAAAAATCAATTTTTTTTGCGACGACGCCGTGGCCGCGGAGGTTAAGGCTACAGTGCACATGTGAATTAAATAGGCAACGAATCGAGATATCTATCGACCTTGTAAATTGTCCATTTTAAAGTTCTCTTGTTGTGTCTAAGCCAAAAATGGCACTTTCGGCAGTGAGGAGCACCAAACGGCGTGTGCCAATAATATTGGCACTTTGGGCGTTTTAGGATTAATTATGCTATCATTTAGTTTCTTGGAAAATATTCATTTTAAACCAGTCGTAAATATAACCACATAATATTTCTGCTGAAAATAAAACTTCTCATTGCTTTTTCACTCTTGAATTTTTTATTTTCGACCATGTTTCCGACACGTGAAAGCTTTCTTTTCAACATTTATCACATCACTGAAAATGCCAGCCAGACGATGAAACTATTGGTTGGTTTTTACGGAGAGGCGCCCGATATTTGCGCCACTGAGGACAGTTAAGGGAAGTACTATTTCGGGGAGTGGATGGAGGGTGGAGAGAAACTTTCCAAATCTTGACGAAAGGCACCAACATGTAAGTTCCCACCCGATGGGGGCACCCCCCGGGCACCAACCCGATCTCCTTGTCGAAACCATGGCAGGAAATGAATAAGTGTTGGGTGCTGGAAACAAAAATACTAAGAGATCCTTTGCTCTTCATAATTTGTGGCACGGTACGTTTCTATAAGATAAAAACTGACACTGCTTTTTATAACACACAATACAATCGGAACCAGTAAATAATATGCTGGTGGGCAACGGCCTGCCACGATGGAAACACCGGTTCCCGATCAGTCACCGAAGTTAAGCATCGTTGGGCTCGGCTCGGGTTTGGAGGGGTGATCCTCCGATTCGTCCGAGTGCTGTTGTCCCTGTCTGCATGTGGCAGACAGTTTAAATGCGAAATGACCTTAGCCGTCGAAGCACGTTAAGCAAAAATACTACTACTACTAATATGCTGGAAATTAATGCTGCTATTTATAATTTAAAGTTGAATTACTCAATTATACACTTCGCACAACGCGAGGAAGATTCTTCGGCACATGATTAGAAATGATGACGAGGCTTACCTACTCTAAAGTTGTTGCAGCCGAAAGTGGTTAGGAAGCTAATAAACATATTCTCGGAAACGAAAACGACAACTTTTATTTACCACGTAACGAAGGATTCCAAACCCAGGGCAACAGTCATTCACGTATTACGTAAGACGTTTTGGAGGGAGAGGGGGGTTGAATTTTCCCAGCGCTGTCTTATGTAGGGAAGTGAGGAGGTCCGAGACAATCTTACGTAAGGTTATAGTCACTTCCGAGATCGATCATATTTTTAAATACTGTTGGCCAAAAATAATTTCTTTGTTAGATGATTATATTGAATATTAAGGTTTCTCTGATAACTCCTTTCTTCTTGTTGAAAATGAAACTGAAGTCTCTCTGGCTGCCCTTCGTACCATTCACGATGCGATTAGGGTGGCGGGGGGTGCTATCCGTACCTATCACAAAGCAATTATTTCTCAGATTCCGAAATACTCATGCAAAGTACTGTGAAGCCATAGCGGAGTAAATGAAAGGTACCAAGGCCTCAAGAGAAAAAGTATAAGAAAGAGGTACTGCAAAAGGTTCCAGAGCTGTAAGAAAAAAAACTTAATTTATTGAATGGAATCGGACAATTGAAAGGGACATCGGGTGGAGAGGTGGAATTATAGTCGGACGAAGAAATTTTCTTTGTTGGATGACCACGACGGTGCGGGCGTACCGCCCGCCGTGGTCATCTAACTTGAAGTGGCCGCTTGAATTGACGCTAAATTACAGAATAACGTATGATCATTTCTTTGCTATTGCGTTAGCTCTGAATCACGAAATATCGAAAACCTATATCGATATCCGGTTAAAAAAAACATATTTCTAAATTCATCTAATATTATGCTAACAAAATAAAAGGAGGGGATGAGTTGAATTTGAGAACACTTGGACATGGAATCGGTCATAAGTATATCGTCTTATATTTGCATAATTCCAAAATTGTGCATGGTTATGTAACAATTGAAAGGCCCCAAACAAGGTGTTTCAAGATTGTGGGAGACAAAGAGGAACACGTGGGGGGGGGAGGGGCGAGGGAGAGTTGATTGTTGGGTGAATGGGATGGACACCAATGCAGACCTCGGCAGCGAGGGTGGTTTCGCGGCGGCGTTGCAATCAGAGGGGAGCGGGTTCGAATGCCGCTTCGGGCATAAATGTTGTGTCTTTGAACTGATGAAGCTTTGGCTCTTTAAACCACCCTTGTCGACGAATGCCAACCGTCCTCTAGGATTAGTGATTAGGACCCTCGCATATCAAATTTACTACCACTTCATACTCACTTGTAAGCAAATTATTTCCTCTCTTATTTTTCCCCAATTTGATTATTTTATTATATTGTTGCCTTTTATACCATGACCTTACTGAAGATTTCAATGTTAAGTTCACTCTCACTCAGTGATTCAACCCGAAGGTTGGTTTGGATATTTGAGGTTCATCCCATTTGGAGTTCATCCCGGACTAAGCCACAGGCGTGTGAATATCACACATTCAGGGTATGGGGGGCCAGTTCCTTTCCCTGGGCCACCTCGCACTCCGAGGATTTTCAAAGGCTTCACCCGGATTTGAACCCGGGACCCTTCGATCAGTAGCCAAGCGCTCTACCCACTAGGCCACCACGCTCCCCAATGTTAAGCTAGAACATTTATAAAATATATATGTGTAAGGTTTATTTATAGCTTAAAAAAGGTGATCACGTTTTTCCCTAATTTTACCAGGCTTCCGTACATGGCCGAAGGCCAAAACCAGAAGGAAATACTTGCTTGGTTCGTTTATGTATGTTTTTTTTTAATCAGCAGTTTTGCTATTTGAAGCAATTGTTTTCCTCCCGGAGAAAAAAGGCCAATGTTACCACCCGAATGGCTCCTGATTATTTAATGGTTCCACTACATAGGACTACTTTACTTCAAAAATACTTCTTTGTTGCTGGGGCCAGGTTGTGGAATAGTATTACCGTCGATATAAAGGAATCCAATTCATTATTTGTAGAAAAAAAAGATTTTTTCGCCATATTTTTAACCAGTAAGGGTTATATTTTAAATTTATATTATAATTTATAAAATGTGTTGTTTTACTTCATCAGAATAAGATGTAACCACCCTTTATATGGTTGTAACATGTAATTTTTGAGCTCCAACAGGAATGTATTATTTGTAGGTATATTCTTAGTGGAAGATGTCTACGGACAAAAAAAAACATTTCTATATTATTATTATCGTCTATCATAGGTTAAATGTATATTATAATTTATAAAATTTGTTGTTTTACTTCATCAGAATAAGACGTAACCACCCTTTATTTGGATGTAACATGTAATGTTTGAGCTCCAACAGGAATGTATTATTTGTAGGTATATTCTTAGTGGAAGATGTCTACGAACAAAAAAAAACATTTCTATATTATTATTATTATCTATCATAGGTTAAGCAGTGGGGGGCTTTATCTATTGAGAGTAGGGGAGGGAGCGATAAGTATCGCAGTGATTGCAAGGGGGATAGTAGGATCTGAATCTCTCTAACTATGAATGAAAGGATACAATCTCAATCCACAGGATCTCTGTCATTTTCGGAGTAGCGTTAAAAATTATACGTGAGTCGTTTAAGGAACAATTGCAGAAATTGGAATTCAATTCAACGAATTGGGTGTTCTTTTCATAATCAGTTTTGTTCCATCATAAAAAGGCGCTATTGAATTTCCTACGAGAGAAATAAATCTGACTCGATGGCGAGTGAGTGTGTTTTCGGAGGCCAAAGGAAAGTGTTGGGAGTGTGAGGGTCTAAGGGAATTTGAGTCAGGAGCGGATCCGAGAAACTCGAACGGCGAACGAACTCGATGGACTTGGTCATCGCAGTGAATTGTGGGACGGATGTCCTTCTCTATTAGAATCGCGATCCTTCCGGTTTTGACCCCGACTCCCTGAACTCCTTCCTTCTCCATTCCTTCCCCCGTCTCTTCCCGTAAACAAACTTCACTCACCTGTCATCTTCCCTCATCCCCTCCACCCTTGCAACGAACCCCAGCCCCACACCCCATCCAACCAACCAAAAACCCCCTCCCCCTTCCTCCCCCCTCTCCATTGCACCAAGTCACTCATCGTCGGAATGGCAAACGATGTTTTCACGGGATCGGCTGAGTCACTGCGGGCCTCTAGCAGGGGAAAGCGGTAGCCGGGTTTGTCAAAAATCAGTGATTAATTATTACAGAAAGGTCTTTTTCTGTCATTCCATATATGCTCCGTTATTACTGCACCTACAGTGATAAATGAGGTATCATTTTAAATGTTTAATCACCGGCTTCTGACGAAAAATACAATATCAATCTCAAATTTCACTATTTACCCATTAATTTGACTTAAAAGTTTCGATAAACCCTCTTGCCTGTATTTTATTTAGATGTTTTGTATATTTTTGCAAGTAAACAAGTATAAAGAAAGTACTTTATGATACACCTTCTTCTCCATTTAAAACCCAATTACACCGTTTCCTTAACATACTTATTCCCTGATAGCGTGAAAGTGCGAAATTTTCGCACGGGTTACCAAGTCAGTGATTAATTGAAATAAAATTCTTCCGTCAATCAATTGTCTTTATTGCGCAATCACAGGAAAAATATGAATTATGAAATGAAGGGCGCTAAACCAAAACGCTTCTAGTGCCTTTAAACATATGTTACCGGAGGCATGAAAAACAAAAGAACAACATAACGCACATTGATTTAACAAACTTTTATTGATAAAAGGATAAATGGTCGCCTTTGCAAGTGCAAGTGGAGGACGGCGCTTACAGCGTCAAGGACGAATTACGCATCTGGGGAAGTTTTGAACTTTCAACGATTCGGATCAGCGTCCTTCATTGTTGACGGATTATTCATTTGGTTGCAATGTACTTACGTTTATAATGTTCTTTCTCAATGATGGCATGCGTGATGAAAATTAGATGGGACGTAAAAATGATGAGTTGTATAGAAAAAAAGACTAGCGGTTAGGAGAGTGGAGTGGAGAACATCGGAAAACCAATCTTCATTTTTTAGAATTTCCTATTAGGCTGGCGAATAGATGCAAAATCCGTTTCCAAATTTTTCGAGTCTCTCATTCCTTTATCACTCATAGCAATGTGGAAACATGCTCCAATTTTGGGAACTCTAGAATGTTAACCTAAAAAGACTTGAGTTTACTAAATACCCATCTAAAGTCACTGGCTTCGGTGAAACTTCCTCGCCTGCTATCCCGTCTAGGTCGCGGCTTTCAATCCCGCTTGGGTTTGTTTTTCACATTCTAGGTCATCGCTGTGTGTTCGTCATCCAACATATAAAATTGGTAATAATTGGCGATAGTTGTTACCAACATAGAAATTATTGTTATTATTATGAAATAATGGGCTCGATATATTGTCATAAGTAACACACTTCAGCCGTGGAAAAGTCCGCTTAACCCCTTCGTTGGGGACGAATTTTTCCTTATCTATCAGCTGGTGGGGAGCCAATCCTCCGATTTTCATGAAATAAAAAGCTCACATGTTTTCTTATGCCTCCTAGAACTTAACCCAAAAGTTATTTTCTTGAATGTTTCAAAAAACTTTTATCATTTTTATAAGGCACTTTTCATTGGCTAGAAAAAGGTAAAGCGATAGAAGTTGCCGGCAAAGGCCTGTACGGGCATAATTGAAATACTTTGATGCAATTTAAATATTATTAATTGTAGGTATATTTATTAAAAAAGGGTGTTGGAATATATTTCAAAATCATGCAACTAAAAAATTACAATATTCATACGATTTTTATGACACTGAAAAATTGACATGTTCTTGCATTCAATATATTTTATACATACTATATATCTTATAATTGTAAACAAGCATCACTCAAATATTTGTTATTCATTGAAGATTTTCTGTAGAAATTTTCATGAAGTGCCTTGAAATAAGTTTTACAATTTTACAATGTTCCATTTACAATGTTTACAACTATAGCAAAATTAATGTTTCTAGCATCCAATCGATCATTTTCCCATTTAGATAGTACAATTTGTGTTGATTCTACTAGGAGATGATTTGAATTTGTGAAAAAACAATTTATGGGTAGTTTTTATACTAAAATAGCCAATTTTTAGATACATTAAGTTGTTTAGTCTCAAGAGATACAAAAACGTCATACAGATTTGATGCCTCAAAAAAAAGGCACAGATGGGCATAATTCAAAGAATAAATTCGTTTTGAAGTGTTTTTGTAGAACAGTTCCGCAAAGGGTACTGAAATACTAACGCAAACTAACGCAAAAACTAACGCAAAGGGTACTGAAACATAATGGTTTCATTTACAATTTCAATTTATAATTTCATTTACATGGTGATGCACGAAACTGCGAAGCATATTCAAACTTTCAAATGGTGGCAATGGCAGGTATCGAAGCGACCGAGTAAACAAATGTCCAGACTCGGTTGGCTCTGTACTCGAGTGAGTGCATTCACGATTGAAATCGGGCGAGTACGGTGGCCGTCTTGCAGGGGTCTAGTTCCGCCTGGGTTGGTTTGTCTTCATCCGAGGCATGGGTGTTTCATTGTTAATTCCTCTTGATTCGACACCTAAGAAACCTTTATCACAAGCCAAGAGTGGCCTATGGAAATCGCTGGGGCATATTGACCAAAGGAATCGTCCGGAAAGCAATAGAAAATGTATGCATTACCATATTTCTGTTTCCCTAATTAGTAGTAACGAAGGCATGAGAGACGTGCTGCCATTAGTTCCCGGGATATTATGTCTTAGCGTTAGCTTTAAAGGATGCGGTAGAAAAAACAAGTTATTTTTTTAAAAAACGATGCTAAGAACTAAATTTAATATAAGGAAAACAATGCATCAAATCAAGCTTAACAAATGCTATTTTGGCCAATTTTTGAGTTCGAAAAGATAGACATTTCAGTGATATGCGTAAGGAATTCTCTTTTTCCAAACGAATATTGCCATTTATGCATCATATTGTGTCGAAAATAGTAAGAGATGGGTTCCTCATCGATGTAAAATATTTAAAACTTAAATAGCCAACCAATTAAAGGGAAACATCCATTGCAGCCCCGATTGCAAACTTCTTAAGAAACGAATGTATTCTCGAGACAGTCCTTAAATAGTTCCTCAGTGTTGAAGATGTTTTTAAAAAGGGATCGCTTTGTCAATGTGGCTAGAGAACTGGCTTCTCATTCCTTGGGGCAGTTTTCAACTCCTTGCGAAGGCGGGGATTTTTTTGTGCAATCCCTATCCCTACTTATTAGGTGCTGTATGGAGAGCATTTCAACAAGTTCAGTACACCGTCCGTCGGATGGGACGTTAAACTACAATCCCCTCGTCTCCTTTCGTTGAGAGCATGCTAATGCCTACGCCGGGTTTCCATCCAACCTTCCTCCATAAAACCCTCCCTTAACCCACCTGACGATAAAGGACGTTAATGACCCCAGTCGTCGGTCGCCTCCCCAGATGACCAAAGGAAAATGATTTTTTTCCTCGTGTTGCACAGAGCCAATTTTGGTTCTCATCAGCAGTCGAATGAATAAATGATCTAAAATCCTGAAAGCGTTCTTCGGAAGAATCGGCCGGCAGTTAAGGTGGTTCCACCGTAAAATGACTTAAATGTCATTTTATTCGTATTCTGTCTACTTGTATAAAATGTTGTCCTCTATCTGATATGAACAACAAAATAATACCTTTCCACGCTATTTTATTCTATGATTGAACTTGAATTCACATGGTGTTCAATGGGGGAATGAGAGAAACACGGGGAAAATAGTATTTTTCCATAAAATACAAATGTCATTTTCGTGGAATACTGGCCCTAAGAAGGAAATAATCCAGAGAAATTGAATAAAATGAAAATACAGGCATCTTACCGCCTTATTTTTCTAGTTATTGAAGAATTAATGCCGTAATTGAAGTCAAAATGCGGTAATTCGTAGGAAATGGCGCTGCAATCGGCTCCTATGTCTGGAAAAAAGTGCTCATTTAAAATACATTCGCGGAATAATCTGCTAATTTTGTTCCTTACTTTTGGGTTTCTATAGGTAATGCATTGCATCAGTGAAAGAAGGATTTTTTTGACAAAATATCAAAAATGTGGAATTTAGTATTTGTTTTGACTCACACAGTCGCGGCGGAACCTCCATAATTCGCAGTGGGCCCTCGGTGGTTGCTTAGCTGAACCCTACTTCCCCTTCCAACCCTTCCCCCACACCTTCCCCGCTCCACGATAGACTTGACTCCTCACATCGCACCTCTTAACTCCCATTCGACTGCCCCAATCAACTCAGCTCATTTGACCCATCTCTGATGACCCTTTGGACTTACCCAAACCCCCCCCCCCCAAATACCTCTTTCACCCCAATGTGCACTAATGTCTAATTTAACATATTCAGATTCTAAACATGTTGGAATCTTCTACCAACACTTTATTCAAGCATCAAGCTGATGTGCACAGAAGACTCTTTAAAGGAAACAAGCCAAACAATTTATTCAGTATGTCTTACAACTGATGAGAATAAAAAAATGGAAGTATGTAAATGGGAACTGCTCTCATGAACATAATCTATGAGAGCACAGAGAGCTTATCTCTTCTCTCCCTTTCATATCTTATAGCCTCTACCTTATATCTCGGTGAAGCCTGCCCATTTTATTGAGCCATATTGAAAGGTTTTATTGACAGGATGAAGAAAGGTAGGACAATTACGCTGAAGAAAGAAATACTAGAGGTACAGGTCTCACGGAAGTTCAGATGCACAGAAGAAGACCTCGTGGAGGGATAAATTTTGGTGGAAGGGATAGGGAAAAGGGGCGTAGGGGAAAGTGAAGTCATGGCATTTGTGCTATGCATGGTTCATTTAAAAAAATGGAATTTGTATGACGCGGACTACAAACGCCGCACTTTCATCATTTCTCTCAGCAGCTCATTTGACCCTTCTCTGATGACCCCCTGGGCTTACCCAAACCCTCCCCCCAATCCCTCTCTCACCCCAAAGTGCACCTCACCCTCCTTCCTAGTTCGTACTATATAAGACGCAATGCACATTAGTTCAGTTCGGGCGCGAGTCACACCGGTGTGCTGGAGGAAGAAGCCAAGATTGCCGGATGCAGAGGAGGTGGCGATGAAGAATTCGAGTAAGTTCTGCGTTGGTTACGCTTCGTGTTTCCGTATATTAATGTGCAGAAGATTTTGAGATTACTCTCTTTCTTTTTTTACTTAAGAGACTTTCCGTAAATCATCAATTAGTGCATGTAAAATATTTAACTACGTAATTGTATCTAATTTTGTCAATATAAATTTAGCAAATAAATCATCATATCAGTTAACTCTTCAAGGGATAGTAATGAGTTGTACCCTATTCGTTTTATGGCTATTCATTGTGTTCGTCTCATTTTGAAGGTACGAAAGTTAACAAAAGTTTTTTTCTTCTCATTTTTAGGGATGGAATTCGGGAGCGGCTGTTCCTTTTGCCATATGTTATCCAGTCTTCTCAAATTCTCTCATTTGTGTTATGTGACGTGTTGTAAAATCCACTTGGATCATAATTATCTTCGTAGTTACTCTATTCCCGAACGAAAATTCTTTTCCTCTTGGCCAGCGAATGATTACCTTTCTTGCCATGTTGTGGCTTATAACTGTTATCAACTGATTCGTATAATTTCGGCTCTTTAATTGTCTTTTAAAAATCTATCTGATCTGTTCTAGAGGCGAGTTTTCGATCTAAACTCGCAGGTCTCTTGTCTTACCTTTCAAGCCTAAATCTCATTTTCATGGATTTATTGATATTAATAATTCCACAGATGACAGGTGATAAAAAGAGTCATATCTCACTCCGTTCCTCTAATTTCAAGCGTAATCAGAATTTTTCAGCTAATGCCTTGCCCCCTTCCCGTCACACTGCTTTCCTTTATTTTCCCATGCACTCCGCCATCACAATATCTTCAGTATAATTCGATCAGTCTTACGAAATGGACTCTTTCATTCTTCTAAATGGTCTCTCATCATACTCAAGCTAAGTAAATCCTTCCTACCACTTCCTGACTGTTTTAATTTAAGACTTTTCTTATATTTCTTATTATTTCCGTTTGAAACTTTCTAATAAGAACTATAACGATGCGATTTTCCTTAGATAAAAATTTTTAATCGACCCGGGTTTCGGTGCACTGCATCATCATCAGGTTCAAAAAAAAATTATCTGTGAAAAATTGCATCGTCATAGTTCTTATTATGTTAATATTCCACAACATCTCGCCTGATTCCTCCCTTTTTGTTTGAAATTTTCTACTTTTTTGACTTTTGAAAAATTAAGAATTGGTTTCTCGTGGATCTACCGCATCCATCGAAGCTCTTGCCAGAATATGCTATCTGATACAATCGTAATATCTAACCATGAAGATTTCGTCAGTCACCTTGTTGTAGTTTTTTTCAGCACTTACACATGTTGATGTTTTCTATTTTTGGTGGCGAATCCTTCTGACGACATGGCTGAAGAGTCTCCCCGTCGATGGCTTCGTCCCATATAATGAATCAATTTTTTCCTACATTCATTCAACTCTTTCAATTCAACGCAATGTACTGTTGATATCAAAACCCCCGCCAAAACTCTTCTCCTGATGTCCAACATTCCACGGGAAGAAAACGTAGCGACACCAGTGAAGGAGCATTCTGCAATTTATAGTGTCATGTGAAAGTGTGTTGTGATAGTTGAAAGTGCATGGTCAGTTGTGTTTTTCGTGTGAATTGTGTGTCCAGCGAGGGATCGTCGATGGAAAGCAGAGTTCACCCGCCGGTGGACCCACCAGCAGAAAATAAAGGTAGGGATACGACTCCTCTTGCAGGGCAGAGTGTAGTGTGAAGGGAAACACAATTAATTTGAGGCAAGGCATCCTTATCGCGGTAGGGCTCCACGAAGGGGCTTAAGGGACAATAGCACTTAGAGAAATGGAGCGGAAAATGTGACTTAGTTGTTGGAATTAGGTAGGACCCTTAGTGGAGTTAAGTTCTCAAGTGACTTATATCTGTTTTCTACGTGACCACTATGAATTATTGCCAATCTTCTCTACAAATGACAACTACGTAACACTGTTAGGTTGTTGGCGCAGGATCAACTTGTCTAATGCATTCAGTTTCAGGAATTAAAAAGTGTTAACGCAGTAAATATAGCATTGAATGTAAGCATTATTGTAATTACACTATAAGAATCTTATGCTAATTTAATTAAGTATTGTTAAAAGCATTGTAAAATATTTAATTCATCACTGCATTGAGGAAAAAGTTATAAAAATATTATACAATGCTTGAAAAAATTTGTAAATGGCAATGTTAGCATTCTGATCTTTCGGCAGCGATCGCCTGATTTGAAGGCTTCGCTGTAACATGGTACAGTAGGACGTCACCCTGTATATTCGTATGGATATGCAGAAGGGGCGTGATGGGCCGGCCATCGGCCTTCGTCTCATTTCTATCACGAAGGCCGAAAAATGGGTCCCAGCGAGCTGGCACGATACCTCCTTGGGTGGCACTGGAAACTCGTGCAATCGTTCTCCTTAGCTCTTATTGCTTTCTCCTATCTTTTCTATTACACCCTTCTAACTTTCAAATTAATTTTTGTGGATGGGGAAACTTCTTCTTGCATAGCATGGCTGTTTACAATAGTACTACCTACCTCAAAATATTATCACTCTACCGTTTTAATTAGAATATAACAGTCCTGTCATTTTGACGTTAGAGTTCATTGAAGTTTCCTAAAGCGTTTTGCATACCCAACGGGTCAGTTTTCCCCAAATAGTACTGTTGTCTGTTCCCACTCGATAAACCTCGCTATATTATAATGATAGTTGAAATTCCATGCCGCTTGTGGCTAACTTCCTGCCTGGAAAGCATAGGTTTTGCCTGGAAAGCATATGTTTTTCCAACATGTTTAAAGAAATGCTTAGAAATTATTATAGTTTAACTATAATATAAACTATAGTTTAAACTCTTTAATATCCATCCATTAAACTTTGAAAATGCAATTCCTTTAGTGTTCATTACTATAGATAGTGTTAAATTCATCTTTTTAAAGATGAATTTAACATTTAATGAATAAATGTTAAAGTTTCTCTGTAATCTTATCGGTTACTCAGAAAAATCGGCCACGAGTGACTCCGCGCCCTCTTACGCTAGCGTTCGAATATCCTAATCAGTCTTATTAGTTTTTGGAGACAATATTGTATCATTATTTTTCTTTATAAGTTAAATGGTTTTAGTTTGTGTGATGGTCAATACATAATAGTTTTTTTTTCGTTATCAGTACGTTCATCGCATAAGTATCAGTTATTTCGCCACATTCAACTTTTGATTTGAATCCCGATTATTATTAAGATATTTCGGAAAACACTTTCTACATACGCTCAGTCAATTTTCAAATATATAAATATTAAAACATTGATAATATTTTGGAGAGGGGTCGTGAACTTAACATGAAATAACAATCCCATAGTCCTGAAGTCTTTAAATCGCAGTCCGGAAAACCTATAGGTATTCAAAAATAGTAAAATATTTCAACTTGGTCAATTTTCCACGAGACCACGTCCAACGAGTACCTAAACATGTTGATGAAATTATAAATCTTTCGGATATATTTAACTTGTATAATATATATTACAGCTAGTTTATTACTGGCCCGCTCCCTATGTTTTGGGAGCGCTGAAGATAGTTGAGGATGCAGGTCGACCTTATCGACTTCCGATAGGGACAATCGTTAACGATCAATTGATGCTATTGTCTAAAGATACTGTCACTGGATTTTGTGAAAATCTAGCGAAATATTGTCATTAAAACACCCTCTGCGTGCAAACTGCTGGTCAACTTGTCTAAAATTGTATCGCTGTATACTCACTGCCACACAATTAATTACACCTTGATATAATCGGAAGGGAAAAAGTAAGGGTAGTACTACTCTCGATTTGGAGTCAGTCCATTTTTGCGTAGCAACCAAAGTATAAACTTGAGTGCTCTACGAATAAAAACACATTACGGATTAATCTTTTTCTTCAGATGAGAAAAACTCTTTCACAAACAAGAAAACGTTACGCAGTATGATGCAGTTAAACGCATTACGTATGAAGCTTTTGACATCCCGAGTCGCAGGGTGAATTTCGCTCAAAGGAACGCGTAATTTTGGACCCACAAAGAGGTACAGTCATCCAATATCATTTGCTTTAGCTTAAGGGGTTCTCTGAATTCTCATATTATTAATTCGTCTTACTGTGACTGCGGGAAAGTTATAATAGCTCATACATCGAGAATATGAAACCGCTGGAGAATGTTAGCATTTCAAACCGGGTTTAAATATTTTCTTGTTTAAGGTCACGCCTTTGGAACCAATTTGCAAAAGGGTAATTTTCGGCAGTTGGTATTTTAAAATTTTCGACGAAGATTAAAAAATTAAATTTACGTCAGTTAGGTAACAAAAAACACTTTTTTAAAATGTTTTTTAATCTAAAATAGCCATTCTGTCTCCCCGTGTAAGGTGTTGTCATATCGCAACATTTTCCCCTTCCACTTCCCCGATGAGTTACCATTCCTCCAGCACCCAAAGAAGGTAAGTTTATATATTCCCTACTAACATAAGGTACGGTGGAAGTAAAATATTTCACATCGGATTTTTGAGTCTCTTGTCTTAAGTTAATAAGTAAGGGAGCTATAGCTACGTTGACCCCCCTAGGAAGACCCCTAAGGGGGTCAATGTTGAGCATTTGTAAAGGGGGGGGGGTGTGAATTTTTGAAACTGGATCAAATTTGAATGTCTAGGTAATATTGGATCTGCGACTGCAGTGTAACTGTGCTTTTGTCTGCAAGAGTATAATATACTTTCAATATATAAATTAATACAATAAAAAATTTGCTTGAAAATAACTTAAACATATTAATTGTGAGTTTGTTGGAATAAATATAGAAAGAAAAATATTACTTAAAAAGAGTTCCTTTTATATAAATTTAAAATTTCGTGGGGTACTCTAGGCCCTGTGGCTACTATATGGTATGGCCTGTTATTGTCTATTATGCTATCCCTCACATTTCCGAAGAGGTCTATATCGTTCATTCTCTTTATGGCCATTGTATAACATTTTTCTCATGAAGTCCATGAAAATAAAGTACATAGTTTGATAACTGTTTCACTAAGAATTCCATTTCAAATCCAAGTAATAACAAACTTCTTCAAACATCTCTGAATGCATTCACTTGAATCTGTAACTAGAATTGTCTCTGATTAATCAATGTTCTCTTGTTACTTTTTCTTTGAGCTAGATTTAATTACCTTATTCATAAACAATGAAATACAGGTTTTTCATATTTAATTATTTCAATGACTTCGTATTGATTAACGTACAAAGTAAATGCTTGATGATTCTTTCATTAGCAAACTTTTTCTAATGCCTTAATTATTTTTCTGCAGTGAGCTTCCAATGGGGCCTAAACGTTATTCTCCAAATGCATATAAAGGTGCATGACAAGCCGAACCTGTCCTCCTGAATTTCCTCATCAAAAAACTTTCGGATACTGTAGCCAAGTCCTGCCAGTCGGAGGCATCGGTCACCGGCTCTTGATACGAATCTAAGGTGAGTGCATGGAAGAAACTTGGAAGAGTACCTATGTAAGACCAATTGAGAATAGTGGATGGGAGGAGGAAATAACATTATTTTGAATTAATAATTTGTTATTAATAACTCTAGGACAACTGAGATTTATAATGACATATCTGCTATATTTCCATTCTTTGGGTAGTCTACTTATTCGATAAATTATTTTGATCCCATTGATCTGATGCGGTCTGTGGCATACTTCAGTATTCAGTGCTTCCTATATTAATTGTACATGACTTAATTAGTCACTCTGTCTTAGAGACATTGGTGTGTAAGATCCTCACTTAGCAATCAGAGGGTTGTGGGTTTGAGTCCCATCTGGGTGGATTTTTCGACACTGAGGAAATCAGTGTCAGTTGCTATTCATTCGTGCACTTGATGCAAGAGACCAATGGAGGTGTTTTTGGGATTTAGGAAAAGTAATTAAGTCTTGCAAATCGTAACTTTTATTTAGGATTAATTCTGAGTGGGCATTACAAGGTGAATTTGGTTACATATACATTACTTTGCGGTGGCAGCTGCTTGAGAGATCTCATAAACCTTTTGTCTGAGAATTATACTGCCCACCACAGGTGCTCCATCCTTGAATACGAAAGCTTAAATACAGAAAATAAATGCAGCTGCAACATTTGGTCAATGTTGGTTCATCATAATTGTTGCTCCCCTGAAAAAATTAAAGCTTCATTTTGTAGTAATTATTATTGGATACTAGTATGTGCCTATGTCTTAGTAACAGTTGTCTCCTAAGTTGAATTTTTCTATTTCCCTCACTTATGACTTTGATTAGCCATGGGTGGCTCCTGCCTTCATGGGTGATTCTATTTCCCAAGTGATGCCAGTGCTCCCACCATACCAGTGGTGGGAGCACTTCTTCTTTTGATCCTCCGTTCTAACTGTGAGAATGTATGTTATCAGTCTCTAATGGCTTCTCTTCGAGATCCTCAGACATATGAAATACTTAAACTTCACCGAATGGATTGGATGAATCGTTAAGTTTTTATTTACAGAATAACTGCTTATTTGATCATTGTTCTACATTGCTGATAATTCATAGCGGGCATTACTCATTTTAATAAGTGTATCAAATTTTGCAAAAAGAAATTTCAATTTTTGTGCCAATTGGCTGAATTTTAAACTTCTTAATTGATCCTGAAGCTGATTTTAGAGCTCAATGATACAGTAAAAATTAATTGCTGTTTTCTACATGCAAAGAATATCTTCTCTGTGCTCGAGTATTTAATACATAGTTAAATTGGATAATGCAATTGCCCAATTCTTGGGGACTCATGTGAGTGTTCATTGCTATTAGGTACAATTAAGTATAATGCCTGAACATGGATAAAAATTGTTATATTTAGCTAAGAGTTTAGGCTCACCAGCATAATTTTTATCATAAGATCCCTGAAGAAGGCAATGAATGAACAGATTATGTATAGGTGTAGCGAAACTTGGTGGTACTCGCTTGTGAAGATCATGACGCGAAGGAGAGGAAATCATACATGAGACGTGGGTTGAAGCGTCCGAGCCTTTTCCCTGAGGACCCTGCGGGAGTCCTGCGATAACTTTGCCCGCTAATCAACGCTTGGTATACGGTTAGTGTCACATAATCCTCCACTGATGAGTGCCACGAAGTTTCGCTATACCTATACTATTTTTTCAATCCTCTTGATAGCTCATGTTATACATAAGTCTGACCCCAAACACTTGTGTGATATTCCACAGAGGATAAATAATTTGCCTTGACTGCGATTTGAACCTGGATCCCTCAGTTATGCACAGTGCTTTCGCCAGTTATGATGCCTATGTGTACTTCTCCCCGGAGGTTTTTTTGACCAAATATTTGATATAAACAAACATGTAATATTAACCTGACATGGGATCAACATGTTATCTTGTAGCTTTGGGAGAACTAAAACCTCTGTTTGCTAGTCTCATTCAGTGTGATTATTCAGGAGTATTTATCTCTGGTACAGAAGTACTGATCCATCAGTTTCAGTTTTTAATTTTTAATTAAAAAATTTAATGCTGCCACAACATCAAACTTTCTATGGATCCATGCACTTTGCAAATGACAGCTGATTTTAGTGATCCGGGGTGAGCCAGTACTGTCTTGATTTGAAGCGCTGGGGAAAAATGATTAGTGAGACCTAGGAGAGGCAAAATAATACCCAACAACTTGGTTGGAATAACTTCAGAATTAACAGCTTGTATAGGAACATTTGTCTTTTTATCCGGAAAGTAGTTGCTTCCGCAGTGGTCAAGATAACTGTATCCTAGGTTTTCATGCTCCACTGTGTGAATCAGCATTAGGATGGCAACAGTTTTTCCTCCTTTACAGGAGAAATCTTCAGGTGGAAGTGGATATGTAAAAATTATATCACTTCTAATATTTTGTTACTTTTCTTATTATTTTAACCATAATTCCTATTTTCTTAGGAATGGTCAACTTTTCCACAGCCTGTCGTATAATTAATTTTTGCAATATTTAATGCATACGTTCATTAAATTGTAACAAGTTTCATTCAATGATATTATGCAGGTTGGTTCATTTCTGGTGCAAAAAGATCTATTCTGTTTCTAATCAGTTTATAGCTGTATTAATTTTTCAATTCAAAATCACTATCTGTTATTTTCTATGCATCAGAGCAATTTGTTAGTGAGAGCCGATGTTTATTTCCAGTGGGTGCCATCATGGATTCCTCATCTGTAGCGCTGGGGAAAAAAGACAGCCAGTAGTCATGAATGCATAATGAGACTGTTGGAGAGGCAAGGTCGCACCTTTCACTTTGTTAAATTAGCTGCTGAATTAGCTGCTGAATAAGCACATTATTTGGAAACATTTCAGACTTCATTTTAGCAATTTTAACCTTTCATTAACCTTGTCAACTGTGCTAATTCTATTTTTTGTGAATGTGGTCATTCATTATTCAATGTTGCATGCAATATCATTGGAATTTCCAAACAGTCTAGCATGACAATCTGCAATATAGGGCACATGTGCCAACATGTGGCATGTGGAGAGTATACCTTTCATTTATTTTGACTTCCTTATTAGTAAAACATGATTGCATATTTTCTTAAAAATGGTCAACTTTGCTTGTTTTATAAATAAATTATTACTAAAATGTGTCAAGATAGAATACACATATGGATTGCAGACTCTTGATCTATCTTTTTCCTTTACTTCCTGCATTTATATGTACATTTTTCTTTCTCATGCTCACAGTGTCTGTATATATTTTAACTTCTGATAAGTTTCATTCAATAATATAATGCAGGTTGGTTCATCTCTGGTGCTAAAAGTTCTACTCTATTTCTGAACAGTTAATAGCAGTATTAATATTTTCGTTTCAAAATCACTATCTGTTATTTTCTATGCATCAAAGCAATTTGTTAATGAGAGCTGATCTTTATTTCCAGGTAGTGCCATCATGGATTCCTTGACTGTAGCGCTGGGGAAATAAGGCGGCCAGTAGTCATGAATGAATGATGAGAATGTTGGAGAGGCAAGGTCACACCTTTCCAATTTGTTGAATTAACTATTGAATAAACACATTATTTGGAAACATTTCAGACTTCTTCACTTAAATAATTTTAACGTTTCATTAACCTTGTCAGCTGTGCTAATTCTATTTTGTGTGAATGTGGTCATTCATTATTCAATGTTAGATGCAATATCAATGGAATTTCCAAACAGTCTAGCATGGCAATCTAGGACACATGTGCCAACATGTGGAATGTAGAGAGTATACTACTTAACCTTTCATTTATGTATTATGACCTCATTTTTAGTAAAACCTAATTACATATTTTCTTAAAAATGATCAACTTTGCCTGGCATGTGCCTGTTTAATAAATAAATTATTACTAAAGTGTGTCAAGAGGAAATACACATAAGGATTGCAGACCATTAGTCTATCTTTCTCCTTAACTTCCTGCATTTCTTTATGTACATTTTTGTCTTTCTCATTCTCACCATGTATGTACAATTGAATCTATGATATGGGATTGATGGGGCATCTGGATGATGATTATTTTAGATGCTCACAAATTGTACATCACACTTAACTTATGAATAAAATGAACTTTTTCTACTCTTTGCGGTGTTTCATTATAATGTAAAATAAATAAACTTTTACGAATACCACTTTTTGAAAAAATGCACGACCAGGGTTTTGATGAGTAATCATCAGGCTTAACTTGTTAAGTTCTAAACATTTTTTGAGGTGTTTCCAGTCGACCAACCCCTCAGATCAATGGTAGTCTTTGTTATGTGACATCAGAGGAAAGGGGTAAATGAGGGGAGATGATGTTGCTCAAAACTGATGCCAGAATAGGCACTCACTAATGAGGGTCATTTGTTGCATTGGTGTACACGAACTGGACTTGCGAGAATAGCTACGTGGTTTTAAATTTATGAATGACCCTGACATCACCCTCATTAGTGACTGCCTGTACCCATTCTTCTCCCCTATCTTGGCCTTAGTTTTGAACAACTTCATCCTTCCTCATATGACACATAACGACTAGGTTCTACCATTGATACCCAACAAAACCTTTATACAAAATTGTGATTATGATCATTACTCATCGAAACATGGCCATGTGCTTTTCTAAAAATGGTTTTTGTAAAAGGTTATTTATTTTTAAATTAACTTATGGCATGCTCATGGAATTAATTACACATTCCTTACATGCTCACTGTGCATACTAATTCATTCACTGAAAAGAATGTACAAGTAATTTCAGAGTTACAATATATTTTACAGTTTGAGATCATGAGAATTGGTTTTCCTATGAGCAATCCCTGTTATTTTTTTTAGTCTGGCAACCAACAGTTGTTTGTTTAAATTGTGTACTGCAGGGATGTTCCAGGCATATTGGTTTGCAGCATTTTAAAGACAGTCATACAAATTCCAAATCCCATTACACATAATTAGGTATATCCAAAACATTGGTAGTCATCAATTTGAAAATTGATTTGCTGTAGATCTCCGCTAGTCTTTCTCCATCTGGTTGTTCATTTTTATAATTCTAGAAAGGATAATTACCTCAGCTCATCATTAATCATCTCATCTCATCGTAAGTTATATTCTATATATTGTCTTACGTAATATCATTTTATTTCCATTTCTCTTGCATTACTAAAATCAAGTTGCCATCTATGTTAAGTATATGAGTATTAATAAAGAGATTTCTGCAAGCAAACATATCTTTCATGCCCTTCTGTTCTTTAAGTCCCTTAGTTTTACTTATTTCCACTCCATTGACTCTGATGACTTCGTCAGTTGCCTTCATTTTACACCATTCAATACATAGCTGCTGTTAGTGATCCTTCATATGACTTTCATCATTTCTCTCAGCATCAGGGTTGCTACCTTTTCAAAATATGAAAAATGTACACCAGGCTTAACTAGGGTGGTTCGAAAAAAATGAAAGTGTTTTATTCCGCAATGCTATAGCGCGCAAAAGTTGCCATTGGTATAGACAAGAAAAAATAATAATAAAATATCTAAAAATATATACTTATATCTTCCGGTCGGGCATTGAATTTAAAATTAGGTAAAAATCGTTAAAAACCTTAAACTTTCAATATTTTTTGTAAGTATGTAAGGGTGTGGTATGACTACAGTCCTATATCACGTAAACGATTTAACAAGTAATAAAAAAGGACTTAAAATTATATAAATTATATTTATATGATATCTTTTGGTCGCGCATCGCAATGAAATATGTGATAAATTTGCGATTTTAACAAAATTTCAAAGTTTTTACAAGTAATAAAAAATGACTTAAAATTATATAAATTATATTTAAAAGACATCTTTTGGTCGTGCATCGATATAAAATATGTGATAAATTTGCGATTTTAATAATATTTCAAAGTTTTACATTTTATAACGATTTTATAATAAGTCTAGTTGAGATGCTACAGTTACATTCCTGTACTTAGAATAAAGGTACAGTAAAATAGTCCTCATATTTAAGTACTAATCGGTCGGGCAGCCGCATTAAGTGTTATTAATGCTGCATTGGCCCTATCGTCATAGTCGCGTTCTTTCGCGCGAACTTTCTTTATGATTTAAAAATAAGATAAAAGAGCTATATTTGAATACACATTTTTAAAGTCCTATGTACATAAACCTGCTTGAGCAACACTATTATTTTGATTCTTCCAATCATAAATTTGGCGGTATTTTTCAAATTACATTGTGCGTGCATCGTTCTGTTTGCTTTATAAAACGACCCAGAACTCACCACGGGGAGGTGGCTCCACTTCAAGTTCCACCTACACCCTAGCAAACCAACCATCCAATGATTAGGGAGTGTCATTTACAATATTTACAAGTTTAAAACATATACAAATTTACATATTTTTTTCTCCATGGTATAAAATGTTACACATTTATGTCCATCACTACGAATTTATATTCTGATTTGTATGAAAAGGTAGGCATGGCCGATATTGACAATAATGTAGCTCTGATGAAAACAATTCTAGTACTGTGTCCACAGACTTCACTGGAAGCTTCTGTCACAAGCTTAACGCACCTTTCAACAGCTTGAGTATGACATGAACATTTTTCGAAGTTCATAACAGGCTAAAAGTCTCTGTTTACATACTGTTTTACTTCGTCACTAGTCAGTGGTCGTGACAAAGGAGGTGTAGTCAGATTTCGAGTGTCCCATTGTATAATTTTGGTACAGTCTGTAGCTTTAAAGTTTAGGTTTGGTGGCATAAAAGGTATAATAGGATCATCTTCAGAAGTTGCTTGCCTTGCCTCGATTGTTTCTCAGGAATCCTTCACCAAGGGGGAGGATTACAGATTGGAAGCCGCTTAGAAGGGAAGAATTTAATATCTGGCTTGGATTGCCTTTCCATATGGGGACAATTAAAATCAATAGAATTTCGGACTAATGGAAAACATCAAAGTTTTTTAACATTCCTATTCTCCGCGAATCGATGGCAAGAGATCGTTTTCTGGGGATTTTATAAGCGTTACATTTCGCAAAAAATCCCAGTGAAAATGACCAGATGCCTAGAGATCGCCTTTATAAAATAAGACCCCTTTTAGGGCTTCAGGGAGGCAATGGAAAACGCTGTATTCCCGGGAGAGGAACTCTGTATAGATGAGTCAATGTTACTGTGCAGAGGCCGACTAATTTTTCGGCAATACCTGCAGGGTAAGAAGCACAAGGATGGTATTATACTCTGTCCAAACAGGGAAGGTGGGTAAGAGATTAAGACACCGCTCGAGAGCCCAACAATAGCCACGTACCTGCCGTGTCCGCCAAACAATAGCCGGGGTCCGGTCGACCGCGTGCGCTATAATGAGTCACGAATCGCACTCCACTCTGAAAAATTATCACATAAAAGTACGCCTAATTTGTAATTTTTTATTACAGTTTTGATTTCTACGTGTGATTTCATGAAAAAAGAGTCTAAACACGACGGAGTTATGTCAATTAGGTATGTAACACTTAGTGGTTGCAAAAAATTGTATTTTGATTTTTTAACTATTTAACTTATTGACTAATTGACATAACTCCGTCGTGTTTAGACTCTTTTTTCATGAAATCACACATAGAAATCAAAACTGTAATAAAAAATTACAAATTACGCTTACTTTTAATGTGATAATTTTTCAGAGTGGATTGCGATTCGTGACTCATTATAGCGCAAGCGGTCGACCGGACCCCGGCTATTGTTTGGCGGACGGCAGGTACGCGGCTGTTGTTGGGCTCTCGAGCGGTGCCTTAATCTCTTACCCGCCTTCCCTGTTTGGACAGAGTATAAGATTTATATGCTTTGCGAGCCATCTGGCTTAGTCCACCGATTATTAATTTATACAGGGTCTGGGGACGAAGAATTAGGTGGACATGGAGATAAAGTGGTGAAAAAACTATTGCAAAATTTTGAAAATCGTGGCCACAGTGTGTTCATGAACAATTACTACAACAATGTAGCTTTGGCAAGGGACCTTTTTTCTGAAAAAACATATTGCACAGGAACATTGAGACCCAATAGAAAGGAAAATCCTAAAGAGGCTTTTGGTCATAAATTGACGAAAGGAGAAGTTTCTTCTCGATGGAGTGAGGAGGGAATATGTGTCTTCCGTTGGAAAGACAAGCGGGACATTACAATGATATCCTCCGAATTTGGAAGTAACTTTGTTGCAACCACTAGACCAGGCAGGGAGAAACCAGAGGCGGTGGTTGCTTATAAAAAATTTATGGGTGGAGTGGATCATTGCGATCAGCTTCTCTCATATTATACCTGTGAGCATAAAACACTTAAATGGTATAAAAAAGTTGCCATTCACCTATTTCAAATTATGCTTGTCAACAGCTAAATTCTATTCAGTAAATATAGCGGCCAACGGAAAAGTCTCTACGAATTCCGATTGGAACTAATAGATTCTCTATTCTCAAGTAGCTCAAATGACTCAGTGAGAGCCTTATCATCAGCGACTGCTCTCTCCCATTTTCCTGCCCCTCAGAAGTCACGAATAAGGGAAAGAAGCTGCAAAAAAGATGCCGAGTTTGTCATGCGAAGGGTATAAGGAAATTGGTTGTAAGTATCTGTCCCCACTGTGAGGGTCAACCTTTGCTTACGCCCTTGTTTCCAAGAATACCATAAGAAATTATGAATATTGTGATTTTTATTGTAAATATTGTATTAATATATACATTTACATTGCGTACAGTTCAAACTGATTTGAAGTGCGTGACATGTGAGGTTTTGATTATTTTTGTAAATGCATGTAAATGTTGAAAATTTATTTTGGTTCGGCAAGTGCTTTATCCTAAACTATTGATCTACATTTAATTTTTTTCGACACACTCAGTTCCTTTTTTCACCATGATACTCAACTTATTCCGTTATTCTGTAATCAATTAATTTTTTGAGAAATGTTTTTTTTTGTTTTTTTTACTGTAGTTTTTTTAAGATAGTAATAATAAATATGTGCTCTGATATATCTTCTAAAATTCCATGCGTCTACATTATTGCAGTATACATTCTTACCATGTTTCTTTTAGATGACATTAAGAGTTAAACCTGTGTTTTGCATTTGTACTGTTTATCTTGAGTTATGGCCATTTTATTTTTTTTAGAAAAGTAACCTTACGCAAGGAAGAAGAATATTTTTTCGGCATTCGAAACGTTGTGGAGTCTAAAATGTAACACTTAAATTACTGTATAAATAAACGAAAAGGCCATGTTTACGGGTAAAAGACAAAACGTAGTGGGCATCGTGCATGGGTAAAAAACAGGGATGTGACCCGAAAAGGCACTTTACGTTTCGTGCCGTACCTGGGGAGGCACCCGAACTCGGAGTCCGAGCCTCGGCGTTGAAGGAGACCCAACCCTTCACCATGGGTGGTTTATAGGACCAACTGACCAGTCACACTATAGTTTATAACTTCTTAAAGTTAAACATAAATCACAAAGCTATGTTCGTCTTTGTGTTGTACTGGTCACGCTGATGAAAAAGGTTTTTTCATCGCAGTCATACGATAGATATTAACCAATTTACGTGCTTTAGTAATTTAATGTACATTAAACTGGTTTGGTTTACTAATGCACGTAAAATGGTTAATATCTATCGTATAATTGTGTTTTAAAAAACATTTTCATCAACGTGAATAGTAAACCACAATTATGAACATAATTGTGCGATTTATGTTTAACTTTAAGAAGTTATAAACTATAGTGTTGACCGGTCAGTTGGTGCTATAAACCACCCACGGTCTCCTTTAGAGCCGAGGCTCGGGCTCCGAGTTCGTGTTCCTCCCAGGTACGGCACGAAACGTAACGTGCCTTTTCGGGTAACATCCCTGCACAAAATGCGCAAGAAATATTTTTGACAGCCAAATTTTAACGCGTTAAAAATTATTTGGAATTAATTTTCAGATGAATGCGTACGAAATTTGTTAAATATTCCACGAATACAAAAATGGAAATGTACATATATATGATATCCATCACTCCCTTATTTGTGTCATATTTACTGCGGTAAATGCAAAAAACTTTAATTAAAAATGTTCGAACGGCAAAAAATAATACTTTCGTAGAAGAATACGGAAAAATTAGGCAGCGCGAGATAAAGCAATGCGGGTTGCATACACACGGATTTTCAGCGGAGCGGATGTCATTCATGAATGACATTTTTTTTATTACGAAAAATGGGGAAAAAAGGACTTACACATAATTTTTAAACATTGACGGTCACTCACAATACAATTACAGATACGATATCGTGGAATATTGAGTTCCGAGTGATTTCTTCATACGTACCCGCATTGAATGGGTTTAAGTCAATTTCATAAACATTTCACGATTTTGTACGATGAAAGATTTTGTAACCCTAAAACGGAATTTCTCCAAAAGAGTAACTATATTCCCAACAGATACAAGGGCGTAACCAAGGAGGGGTGGGCGATCGTCCCCCCTCCACCCCAAACGATGGAGAAAAAGCTTAATTTTAATATCCTGCTATCAAATATTGATAAACGCAAATGTAATACCATAGGTGTTTTATTGTATTCACTGTAATAAAGTGCAACAGCTGTATGATAAGGCTTGTTTTAAAATAGAGTGGTTATAAACTCAGCTTCAGGCATGAATGTTGTGTTATTCCCCGAAGTTGTTTCGCCCGATTAAAAAATGTCCTAGAACGGACTCCTTGAACCACCCATGGAAAAGCCCTAGGCGACGAATGCCAATCGTTGCATCCTTCCGAAGAACTTTGCACTTGGAGTTTTACTCTCAGGCGTATGAGATGAAGATGTTAGTGACTTCCTCCCTCGCATGGATTAAGCAAGGGGGGTTTTCGTTGGCAGGGAGGAGCGATAGGCTTCGCAGTGTTGTGGGGATAATGGGATCTGAATCACTGGAATTTTGGTCAGCTTTCGAAATTGGAGCAGAACGGCTCGGGTTTGAAGTTTCTTATCCAAATTTTGGCACGCATTTTGAGTGGATCTTCACGAGGATTCGGTGAGATCAAGGTGAGTCAAAGGTTGCATTGTATCGAGACAGACGGGAAAAAAAAGAAGTCTTCACATGAGTTATCCCGAGGGCAGTGTCCCTTTCAATTGTTTGAGAATAAAAATTCGAAATGTTCTGTGAGACTTGCTAGTGGCCTGAACTCTTCCTTAAGATTGAAGCCCTAAAAAAACCTAGTGCACTTTTTTTGTATTCAGTGAGGAACAGTTCTCTTAATTTGCCCAATGGAGTTTGTGTCCAAACAGCTGTGCGCGCTTCTTCTGTAAATATATTTAATTCCGTAAAAAGTATTATTGGTTTATTACAGTGATGAGGAACTGTGGCCTTTGACCTGTTTGATTGTATTTAATCATTTCGTGAAAATAAATTTTAAAATAACTGGCGATAATTTGTGGAAATGTGTGACAGACAGCCCTGTTAGAAGGTTCCCCCCTGTTCCAGGGTATTTCCCCCCTGGAACGTTAATGTTCCAGTGTTTCTTTTGTAATGCTAGCATTAAAAAAGAAACACTGTAAATTTCCACAGGTAGGTACTTTATTTTACCGACATGGGTTTCAGCAAAACATTGCTCTTATGAAGGTTGCCTTGATAACGGCAATGTTTTGCTGATACCTAGGTCTTCTTCTTCTTCTATCGAATAACCCATTTGAGGGTGCGATAAATCACTTCTGGATATGCCTTTTTTGATTCAATTTTCTTTCTGTCCATATTTCCTTCATCCTTTGAGAGTGCCTTTCCTTTTGTTCTTGCGTCCATTTTCTTCCATCCCTCGATTTTTTTCTTTCCGGAAATTTTGCTGTGTGAATTACATCTCTAAAAAGAGTTCGGTCATCTATTGTGGCAATCTTTATTCCCAAGTTTGCCATATCTTATTGAGTTTCAATGAATCAAGTACATTTGGATTTGTAGCTGTTTAGTAGGTCGAAGATACCTAGGTCGGTAAAATAAATTTGTTGTGGAAATTTACAAGGTGTTTTTGTGATAATGATGTTGTACAAATAACTTTGAAACTTTCCTCACCCAGAGTATTCAGTAGTTCAACTAATTTTAAACGTTCGTGCCAACCTCCAATGCCTTGTGAATGTGTATTGTAACGGGATCTATTCATGGTGTACCTATGGACTCTCGTGCAGTTAATCGGGCTTCAAGGGTTCTATACTACCAGCTTATGTGATTTTATTTCGTGTTGTGGTTGAGTGGACGTGATGGTGATGGTTCGTCACAATTAATTAAGTGAATGTGATAGTGAATGCATTGTTAAGCAATTACTCACCGTGGTCGTAACGGTCGTAACGAAAATTTGCTGGATTCCAGCAAACCGATGAATTTACCAAATGCACCTTATGTGTTTATTTTTTTATTTTTACTGTTCCGACCGGTGCGACGTCTGAATATGAGAAGGAATTAAAACAAGTTGTTCAATTTTGACTTAATTTTCACCATTTTTCTTTTCTTTTTAAAGCAATTAATTACAAGAAAATTGAATAAGAAACATTTCTCTGCTATTTGTTTTAAGTTTAACACTAGGAGGATGGGAGGGCAGGTGTCATTTTGACCCATAAAGTTTTTCAGCATTAATAGCTACTTTTTTCTCACGGTACTTTATTTTTTCCACAAATGACATAAAGAAGACCTTATCTACACATAATTAGCAATAACATTATTTTCAATAATTAATTGTTTATAATGGAAATTATTTCGCTTGATCCTCTTCAGCTGTGCTCATCTTAGGCTATTCTCAAGCATAATAGTTTGAAAATAATGACACCTGGCTGAAAATTGTGCATATTTAGATAAACATCCTTTCCTTGTTAAATATTAATTTTACTAAACCTTTTTCAAGTAAAATATATATATGTATAAAAATCACATCCATACACAGACACATGTGTATAACTGTATATATTTGGAAAGATGTAACAACACTTTTTTGTACAACTTACACATATATAGTTATTTTTTTCAGCACAATTTCCACAAACACTTCCATTGTATTGAGAACATACATTGGAAGATTTCTTTGTGCAATTTTTCAAAATTTGGCAATGTTTTCTTTTCTGACCCTTTGGGGTAGTGGCATGCGTTTCCCGGGAAGGTGAGGGTTTCGTTCAAATTGGCATCCCCAACATTTCTTCAACCAGTCTTTGAATATACTTCTTTCTATATATTTTGCTTTTTGTAACTTCTGTCTTGCTAATTTTTATTTGCTACTCGTCTCTTCTGATATCCACCTGGTAGCCACATTCCTTTCCGGGAAAACCCTCCGGTCCTTAGAGTACTTGAATGACGCTCGCCACCAGCCACTTCAATAGGGTTCTAGTACACGGCCTCTTGCGATGAAAGGAGCCGACGACAGAAAGAAAGAATATGTAAGGTTTGGCGAGTTTTTCGGTGTCTGAAAATGTACCCACTAATTCTAGGAGGGACAAAAGCAATAGGCTTTGCTGCTCTCATAAGAGCCAAAACTCTTTTCTCCTCTCTTTAGCATCCTACGGAGTGATTTCCCTGAAGCTAAAGAATAGGGGATTCGGAAATGATTTTACAACTTGAGCACGGTGCATCCTCTATACGGCTTTCAGAAGTAGTTTGCCGACACTTCGGCGACAAAAAAGGTCTGGGCGAGCGTACGTATCTCTAGTGAGAGGTCAAAACTATTTGGCGAGTGATGGTGAGGACTAACCTTTTTCGTTGTCGGACCACTGGCCGCTGTAACCTATCCTTTTGGGAAAGTAAATTATGCTCATCACATTCCTATCATATAGCTATCATATTTTACCCTACATATTATAATATTAATACGATAATAATGTATACAACGGCAGAATGAAAGTGACATATTTTCCTCTGGCGATTGCAATCGTAAGTAAAATTGAAAGACTATTTGAAAGTAAAGCATTTCCGTGATTTTGGTAAGCCGCTATCGGGAGAGCTCCGCTATTGACGAATGGCATTCAAATGAAATATAAAGGCTTCAATGACTTATCCAAATGCGTTCTGATATATTTTAGTTGATGAAAATATATATCAGTGATGTATAGGAGAAGAAAATGTTGAAAAAAATTGACTCCAATACAGAAAGAAGAAATGGGTCAAAATGACCCATAGCCGTCCTTATAGGTATAACATCAGTTAAAGAATAAAGCAACAACAACTACGAAATTTTCTTTCCAACAGAATTTAAAAGGAATCTTATCACAAATAAGTAGCTAAATTTGATTTGAACTATATTAAATAAATAAAATATAATAAATATTTTGCTAGAGCCAAAGTACTACGGTAGAAGCGATCACAGGAATAAGATAAAGGAACTAGACTGCAGAACCAATAAGTTTAAAATGTCACTTTTTCCACGTACAATTAGGGATAATAATAGTTGCGACAGATTAACCATATGAAACTCCCACCCTCCCTAGGTAGAGTAGAATTTTCATTTGTGTTTAATAAAAAAGCATCATTACTAACACTTCACCCCGCTTGATAAGTCTGGCATTATTTTGTTCTCTGCATGAAGTAGTATCTCGTAACAGTCATAAATTAATAGTATTAGTGAAATTAACCTCTAGATGTCTCTTTGGCAGTGTGCTGCATGTTCGCATGTAGCACTCTCCCAGTTTCTGGTTTCACTGCACACTGTTCTCTTGACTGCTTTTTGGTCTGTGCCTAGAGCGGCCGGGGGAACGTGCGAGGTCCCGATTTGTACAGGGACGAGTGCTGCATGCCTGGTGTAGAATCACCTCGTGCCACACACTCTAGAGGTGGCTTGCGCGGTACTTCGTAGATGCAGATATAGTGATCGATGTTTGCCATCTATCACTACATCAGACAGACATCAGACTTTATGTGGTCTGGTACCTATATATGCTTGTTTTCCCCTTGTAGTTCCCTTTGTCAAAAAACAAATTAAAAATTTCGGGAGGGGGGTGGAGGGTTTCGGATCCCATGAGCCACTTTGGCTAGGTTGCTGGTTGTTGGAGCATTGAAATACTCAAGTCAACCAAGGCTGAATGAGCCGTCTCAATTGCTTATATGTTGGAGGGGGGTTGTTATGACACCAGAAGTGAAGGACGGAAGTGTTGAAGAAAAAGAATTTGGGAGTGGAGAGCGATGATCCGTGAGGAGTGTTTAGGTCGAATTGGAATCTTTTTCAACCGGCAATACCAATTTGATCGCGGCCATTTTCAAGAGAGTTCGCCCTAACCGATACCAGAAAATACTATCCCCCTCCCGCGAATTACGTCATTCCCCTCAACAACACATCCCACTCCAATTCAGCAGATCCCAATATCCACCCATTGCACCAACATATCGCTCGCCGAATGACGAACGTATTACCGATCACGTCATACGCGCGACCAATCATACTCTCCGTTACAGAGAAAATCCAACCAATGGATGCTATCCGTTTGAATCGTTGCTTCACTCCCACAACTCCCCTCTCTGCTCTCGGTCATTTCAGCGTCAGACAACGGTGTGTTCGGATGGACCCAGCTATCGCTTCACCTCGCGAAGAACTTGGAGACGGCGTGTCATTCATTGGAGGCCACCTGCTTAGAATCTACGTACGTATGAGCATATTGAAGTTTAACCCCTCCTGATGTTAATATTTAGCATAATTTTTTTAACTTAATTACGTACTAATATGTTGCAAAAGTGGAGTACCTCGAATGCCTTAGGACCCCGAGGTAATAGTGTTCGACTCCCCATATTATAATGTCCTTTAATACGCGAGTCCTGTTCTGCCCCGGTATTTTATTCCGGGAAATTTTATTATTATTGCATCTTATCGTTGTCTTAATATTGGCAGCGTTGGCTGTTTGAGGGTATTGACTCGCAAAGCTCTCTCGTAAAGTGGGGATCGGGATAGAGTGGTGGCTGTAGTACAGGCTTTCCATTTCGATGGCCCGGGGTCGAATATATTAAGCAGCAAAGATATTTTAGTACCATCCCGATCCTTGGGTGGGTGATTTGGAAAATGGGCACTTAAAAGTGAAGTACTAAGACCGTTGGATGGGACTTCAATCTGTGCAACCCTTGGTACCAGAGTAGTATTAGACGGCGTAGCCTCCAACGAAGTTAGAGTCACATCTGGCGTCCCTCAGGGTAGTGTCATAGGCCCACTCCTCTTCCTACTCTATATCAACGATATTGGTGACATAATAGACAGTAAAGTTCGATTATTTGCAGACGACGCTGTAGTATACCGGGAAATCCGTAGCAGTGAAGATAAGGATAAACTAACGAACGACCTTACTGCAATCCAAGCATGGTGCGATGCGTGGCAGCTAGAGTTAAATTTGAAAAAATGCGTAGTAATGAAATTCTGGGGGAAAAATAACTCCCCACAACAGAGCTATTTCATTCAGGATACCCAATTAGAGACGGTAGAATCCGTAAAATATCTCGGAGTTAGGCTCAATAATGATCTATCGTGGAATAAACATATTCGGGAAATAACAGGTCAAGCTAATCGTAAATTGGGATTTGTTAAAAGAATTCTAGGCAAGTGCGACGACAAAGTGAGAGAAATAAGCTACTTCTCCCTCGTTAGACCCCATTTAGAATATGCTTCCAGTGTGTGGGATCCTCATGAAACAGGCTTAAAAACAGAGTTAGAACGTGTACAGAGAAGAGCAGCCAGGTACGTGAAAAGCCGTTACGATAGTCTTGTTAGTGTTACTGACCTCTTAGAACAACTCGGATGGGAATCACTGTCAGACCGTAGATTGAAAACAAGACTAAATCTATTATGTAAATTCAAGAGTAGTTTATTTTCCGACGAAGTTGATCATATTTTACGACCGCCAACGTACTATGGTAGATTAGATCATAAAAATAAAATAAGAGAGATAGACTGTAGAACAGATAGATTCAAAATGTCGTTTTTTCCGCGAGCGATAAGAGACTATAACGGCTGTGTAAGGACTTAGAAATAGATTAGTTGACTGGTAGTGTAGCTTACTAACTTATGTATTTCTTAAAGCATGTTTGCGGAGTTTTATGGTGATTCTAACAGCATGTTTTGCATGATCTAGCTTCATAGGCAGATTGCCCTCTTAAGTAGCATGTAGAATATTATGTGTCATCGTACATATGTGGCGTGCATGTGGGGATTCTCTTGCATGCTGTATGATGGTTTTTAGTTATCCTTAATATTCATGACCGTGCGGTGTGCATGTGGCGGTCCGCTTGCATGCTGCATTTTGGTGACTTGTCACCCCCTGCCAAACACCCTAGAGGTGGCTCGCAGGGTAATATGTAGATGTAGATGTACCATTTGTTAATAGCAGGCTAATTCCGACGCCAGGTTTCTCTCATCCCAAAAATCCTAAATAGTCTGTCCCCTATTACAACCTATCCACCAATCCTGTAGGAAGCATAGATCGCAAGTAATTGCATTGTTTTGCTGATCGCAAGTAAATTTGCTTAACAGGATGCATTGTCGGGAATTAAATAATTTTGCAATTCATTTGTCCGTATGTTTGCAGCGTATGTTAGACATCTGTTTTAGTAACGGTATCTGATGGTTTGAAGTTAGTTTCATGACTCAAATTACTTATCTTCACTTGTCTAATATTGTGGTTAGCATTTAATTTTTTTCTGCCATCATGCTTTCAACCAGTTTTAGCGATATTTTTAAATGCATCACATTTTGAAAGGTCTTATTCTGATTGATATAAGTTTCTAGCTCTACTTATATCCTTTACGGGGTTAGCCTCGAGTATTCACCTCGAGAGGAATCTTAATACAGCTTTTAAAGATGAAACCTTTTTCTGTCTTAGCTACTCTGCCACATATAGTCTTCTATACTGGAATTCGTAAATATTTTTAACCCTCTTTTCATCTCTCTTTCGCAGTCGCGGCAAGTGAATGGAAACAACCACAGTCGTCGCAAGCGGAATTGAAGATCAGAAAGTGCTGGCCGGAGATTGCAGTTCCCATGGATTGCATGAGGATTCATGAAGTTGTCAATTTTCAAGACTGCCTGTGCTGCGGTGAAACATCTGCCACCTGATAAGTAGAAAGATGATCCGCTGTTACAGCTTTGATCCCGTAAAGTTGACAAACCCATGAGACGGCACAGATTTTCCAGCAGACTGATTGGGTAAGTAGCTGGTTAAATTTCAAATTGCATGAATGCTTATCAGTAGTTTTTTCAGTGTTATGGAATAACATCACGCTTCTGAAACGTAATCGAATAGTGTCACGGATTTCTGCGCCACTAAATCTTGCTCATATATTCTCACTTTAGCTGGAACGTAGGCTTCTGCAATGGGTTGAAGAACCGGATCCATGTTTCAAGATTTAATTGCGTGCGTCAACGTTATGATTACAAAAATTTTCTGTTACAGGAGGCGTCTTCATGTCGAAGTGTAGGGGTTGTTTGTTGGATCGTAGCCGGATTTTGAGTTAGTGGCGCCAAAATACCTGCTCATTCGGTTCTGTGTTTCCATTGGTCATGTGGTTGAATAGCCTTTTCCATGTTGTTGCCCGTGAATACAAATTCTCGCTGTTGAAGTTAGTTTCTAGATTCTTCATAATTTCAATGGCCTCTCCATCAATATCAAATCTTCTTATTCTTGGAAAGTATCAGTTCAACCTGAAGACGCGTCCTGTAACGGAGGAGAAAACGTTTATCATAACGCTGACGCACGCAATTGAACCTGAAAACATTGGGTCCAGTTATTCTTACTTCAATTCCTACTTCGCAAGAAAGGTGTTTGGCGCAGTGATTTCTTAAAACCATATATACGCAATCTCATGCCATGAGAATGTTATGAACTTTATTATGGCGTCAATTTTGAATTAAAAAACTTGGTAGGTACTTTTCCACACTTTATTTTCAAACTGCGACCGTATTCACCTAAATACGGCATCTTCTGCCTGAAGATGCCTCAAGGTGAAACCGGTCGCAGTTTTTTTAAATATTGTGTGGAAAAGTAAGAAGTACTTTTTTATGAAAAATAGATATCTATCACTGCCACTAAGTCAAACCTGATACAAAAATAATTATATTATGGTGGTTAGGCTGGTAGTTAGTCCCACGATAGGGGTTTACTATTTTTTTCTATGATGAGAAACTTGCATCATCGATGATATGAACAATCATTTAAGGGGTAAAGTAGTGTCTGTGTTATGATTCTATGCTCAAGTTCCTGGAATGGACATTATTTTTTCATTAACGGTTTTTTTCTTGATATTTTATTCGAGGGGTAAATATTTTTCACCTGTTTATCCGATATTTTTAATGCGTTAAAACTGTTGTATATTATTTTGCAAACAGAAGCTGACATTTAATATCTGGCGCCGCGAATACCTCTATTCCAACTATTCTTTAATTCCGGCTAATTCTAATATTGTTTTATAATAGCTGATGTAATAATCCGGCTCTCATATGGAATGAAAGTGATTCTCGGCAAGATAGTCGTACATACTTTGACGCTGCAAGTGAACCTTGCGTGCGGAGTGTGATAAAGAAACCCTTTTATAATTCAGCCCACCGCGCGTCTGTTTTCCGTAAATGTTATCACCTCTCAACCTTGGTGTTGAAATTTAATTTATCGTAATGAAGGGAAGGAAAGATTTTTAAAGGGCATTATTGCTATAAAAATTATTTGGATCTTACTCAGATGAAAAGTTTCAAAACTATTCACATATTACATAGACTAAAGTTACTGCACATCTTCGAAACAAGGAATTACAAATATTCGCCTGATTATCATCGTAATAGCTATTGGCAGCGTGGAAATAGAGCTATATTGTCGAGGGTTATTTGAATTATACCCTTATCATAAACTGATGGCGGTTGGACGTCACAGAGCGAGTAACGTCAAGGGCCTTTGTCCTTACATCTGTTTCTGGCTCCCACTCTGGCTCCGCCTCTCTTCTGTTTGTAATGGAAGTGCGATCCAGATGAGTTTGAGGTACCAATGATTTTGAATGTGAATAATCATTGATTGTGTAAAAGAATCTTGAAGGTACAATTGAAAAATATTTAGTTGTGAATTCAAGCAAAACTTAAAATGAAAAAATCGAAGCCTAAAAAAATTCTAGAACCTATCACTCCTTTAGTCTTGGGATAAGGAAATTCTAACGTTCCATACCCCTCCCACCACGTTCATAGGAACGCAAAACGGAATTCTAAATTTTAAAATTGCAGAAAAGCAATTAAACTTCGTGTTTTATGTTTAAGCTATTGGGTATGTAACTCCAGAATTGTCGCGATTCGTAAATTATCCGCGGACTGGCTGCCAGCCAACTTTCGTTAAAATTCTATACCCGGCTATTGGCTACTCCCCTTGCTAGTCTCAGGTTTAGGCTAATGTTTTTAATATAATGAAGTTAAGCAACTTTGAAGTTACTTTATAAATTTGTATTTATTTTATACCAATGTTGTGATAGTGATTCCAATTTTTTTTCAGAACTGTTTGCTAGGGTTTTGACCCTAATATAATTATCGCGACACTTTTCATGACAAATTGAATTCTTGCTGAACTTATTAATTTTTTATTTTTCAATATTTTTTAGGAAAATACTTACATTCATTCAAATTTTTTATAGTATTTGATGCTGATTTGCAATGAAAAAATTTGGTGAGACATTTATATGCTGCGGTGATGGTTTCTTTAAGCTGGCTCAGTTATTGTAACTTAAGTTGTTTAACAGTAATTCAGCGACTTTTATAAAAAAAATTAACATTTTAGTAACATTTTGATTTCTAATCTAACTTATTTATATTCTGTAAGATATTTCACTTTCATTCCTTTAAATATTAGTCACTAGTGTAGTCATCTGGTGGATTGTATTATTTTTCAGCATTTCGTTGAGCTTGGACCTGGGAATATTTCTGTGAACCAATTTGAATTTGATTGGAATGTTATTAACACACATCTGCAGGTGATTAGTCAAATCAAAGCAGTATTACAATGGCATGACTTCTCTTTCTTCAACTTGCACCAGCATCGTAGTATTCAATGGCAATCGCTCGTTTTCTTGATGCTGTAGAGGGGTCATAATATATGCCGCATTTCTTTTCCGTTACTTCCTCAAAATTCTCTGCAGACAAAAATATTTCTATCTCACTTCTCGTGGATAATCTTGGGAACTTCAGTTCCTACTTCTTTCATCACACTGATAATTAATTTTTGAACATCTACTCGGCACTCTTACTCGGTGGTCTGCTGTCCTTAAAACTAGTTAGTTCAGCAATTTGTTAATGGATAACCAGATCCAGCCAATCTGAATCAAAGTTCTCGCTATCACTGCTCGTGGAGGTTTGTCGGGGTCAAGGTGTTCTATCGCCTTGGGTCGGGGTACTACCTTATACAGTGGTGATTTTTGAAAACTGACTTATTTGGAGATTGACCTTTGCTCTGCAGTTTAAGGCAAGGCCAAGTAAACGATCTCGATCAAGAAATTTCTAAATGGGAGATAAGAAAAAAAATACTGGCATTTTTTCTTTCAAATGTTACCCGATGAATAATAGCCTCCCTGTTTATCTGCATATTAAGTACGATTTGATCTCAAATCATTCTCAAATGGAATCATTCATTCACGTCCAGTTATTTTCATCCACTGTTATCGTCTTTTTCCACATGACAATGAACTTATATCAGAAGAGTGCTTTCGTGCATTGTAGCTTACACTATTGGCTCTTTTTAGACTTCTTCGAATGAATGCTTTAGCTTCGGTTTTGGCTTGGGTGGGATACTTTCTGCTTCTCGCTACTAAATCAATCTTTCTTCCAACATTTCTCCTCGTCCACTCGTCCAAGAGTATTTGCTCAAGTCTCACGGTGAATTAATCTTTATTCCACAGAACAAAAGTATTCTTTACGTTGACCTTTGTTCTATTTCTTCGTAGTTTTTATAGCGGTTCTTTCTCTTCAATCGTTCTTCACTGCCAAAATTATCATTATTTCAGCACAGCGCGGCATGCCAAATGTTTAATTTTTGGATTTCACCCCTCGCTTTTTCAATGTAAACATTGAAGCTCTCCTTTCATTATATTCCTTCGCATTTATTTACATCAAACTGGTCTTAATACAACTGTCTTTTTATTCAATTCATTGAAAGACACTCCTTTCATGTAGTCGGCTAGTCTACTTCAATTCAGCATGCGTTTTAAAATGACATAGTTTGTCCAATTTTTCCTGAAAATTAATTTCTCTATCACCGTCCACAGATTGCTTCATAATTGATTGATCGATAGTTTTCCCAAAATTGTTTCACGCATGAAAATGATTTTTAAAAATAAAATTGGAATATGGCCTTTATTATGAATAGAGAATGTCTCGATCAAACTATCTTAAAACCAATCACTACTCGTTGCTTATAGCGACTCTCCAAAAGGCATAGTCCAGCAGTTCCGAGGCAACTACAACAACAAGCGTCAGGCACTTAATTCCTCTATCCCTTAACTGATGCATAAAGTTTTGATATTTACAAAATCAGTTCAAATCTACATTCTACCCTGCAAGACACCACAAGTGTGTGGCGGGATGTGTTTAGAAAAAAGACCGGCTATGAAAATGGGAGGGAATAGGTAAATGGACAGAACGAAAGTGATTTGTAGTGGTACTCGGTGTGTAGTGGTAGTGGTGCCTCAGCTGTTTTTGCCATGGTTAATAATGGTGCGCTGGATGAGAGAATTTTCGTTCCCATCAGTTGGGCAGCCTTTCATTCCGTCACTTCTATCGTATATAGAGATGAAGTGCGAGGTAAAAATATACTGTCATCCTGAAACTCGCATGATCTGAATTTAAGTAATCTCAGCCTGGCGTGCAGCCTCAGTCTCCAGCGACTCGATCTAGTCCCTACATTCTCTGCGTTTACACTTTTCGATCGGTGCAGTTTTATTTAAGAAACGCGGGTTTTCCTTTTTTTTAATTTCGCGAATTTGATATTTGGTCATGGGTCACAAATGCTCGCGGTGCATTAATCTTCATGCAGTGTTTTTTTTCGGGGTGATGTTCACTAATTGGGACGCGCGTGTCCTGTACGTGTGAGTCTTAGAATGCGCCTTGGGTGCAATTCTCGGAGTCGAGCCGGCACTACCCGGATGTTATATGTTTCGATGTGATCCTTAGGAATTGAATTCCAAGACGCATAATGAGGTTAAATTCACTGTGGGCACACTGTTACACGACCCCCGGTGTTACACGACTCAGCATTAAAACGGTTTATTGGTACTATTTTCATTTATTGTATCACTTTTACATTAATTTTTTACACATCCCAACCTCATACAATTATATATCTATTAGCGGGACTGTTCTGTAGGCAGCTTCAACATTTCCCTGCTGTAATTGTGAATGCCCTACTCAGGGACTTCAAGATTTTATCCATGCTTCCCTGGATGTCACATGTGTTGCAATTATAATATCTTAATTTGTACACTACCTTCGCTTATGCTCGAATGCTTGTATTTTGTTCTGCATATAGGTCTCTGCAATACCTCCCAACGGGTTTCCTATTTTCTGTCTTCTACCCAAGTATCTCTCTGAGATATGTTAATGTTTCTAAAATCAGGGGCCAATGTTTAAAATGACTATTGCGAGAATAAGCACCTTATATTATTTGACCTCATTTTCTGAACGTTGACAAAGAACGTTAGCGTTAGCTTGGTTTGATTTAATACGAGCAGAAGGCGATCCATCAGCTCGATCCATCATACATCCTTAATAGTTAGTGCCTATTATAGGTCTTAAAATTAATATTGTTATTTAAGCTTATACAGGAGATGATTTACTCGTTGTGTAAATATTTCTAACTTTTATTTTAAAGTTAATTCGAAATTGAATTGCTTGGAGGGGAAGCTTCATTTGGTTGTTAAATATGAGGCAACTACGAGACTCGGAGAGAACACTTTCTAGGCGGTTAATAATGATGAGCGTGGTTCACCTTGTTATTTCACTATAAATATTAAAGCAATCTTTTACTTCACCTTCCTGGCCATTGCAACCTTATAATAGCATCCAAATCATCTTCATACATTTACTTCTTGTTGTCTACATTAAATGATGCTCAACTCCTTTGTTTAGACGTGTTCAAATCAAGAAACGTAAAGAGAATTCTCGTTTCCCAACTTTTTCTGGAATAGTATGTCCTTATCTTAGGCAACATTTTGTTCCATTCTTCCGTCGATAATTCTTGAAATATTTCATATAGATACACAAAATACTTCTAAAATTTTTGCGTCATTAAGCTCTTCTTTTTCATACGGATAATGGCATTAATCTCCCATGCTAAAGTTATTCAATGCCGTCACCATTAGGCATAGTTTAGCAGTTCTGATGAAACTTAATCGATGCATCCTGGGGAGCTTCAATTTCTCAAACCATTCTCTCTTCTTGGTGCCTGAGCGTGCTTTGTTGGTTTTGACCTCCTACACAAGTAACCTCAAATATTTCATATCTTTAATTCTTCTCCATAAATGTGAATCAAGTAATGAATAGCAGTAACATTAATCCAAATGTTGCCCTAAACTTTCTTTTCGTGCAGTGAAGCTATACCCTCAGCATTCTTCTGGGGAGAACTTCTTCGTCATTGTACAGCCAGTACTACGATTCGTTCCATAGATGAAAATGCTTCTTGCTCTGATTGCATTTTGTAAAATATTTTAACGACTCATGCCAGGAATTTTTCTCAATGTCCCGATTCTTTTATTGGTAGTATCAATAGCTCTAAACAGGGCGTTACTCTGGGAACGCTTCTTTGGATTGTTCAATACGAGGCAAAAGACGAAATTTCGGTGAAGCAGCTTTCTGAATATTTAAGAAAAGCTTGTCAACCTTGACTATTTTCCTTCGGTAAAATAATGTGCAGTGACGAATAGAATATTAATTGGCAACCAATTGTGTATAGTTCATTGTACTACTATTAATACTTCGTAAAAATCGTTGAACATTACGAATGTAAATACGAAGCTGTCGTCAAACCCATTATTGGTTTGCTGAAGATCTCCCTTTGAATATTTTTTTCATTTATTTGACCATTCATTATTTTACCACCGTTCATTCTTTGCTTGAAATGAATGTTTGCATGGCTGACATACTTTAGCTTAAGTAAATTTCCCCGTTTACCCTTTCGTCCATTGTTATGAGGCAGCGGTTATGCCTCTAAAATATGAAATTATTTCCCTCAGATTTCGTCAAAATGTTTGTCCCCTGCTCTTGGTAGGAATTCATGTGATCTCAGTCCATTTGACAGTTATTCATTCTTCTAAAAATCCACATTTCCCCATTCTCCTCTCTTCGGCTGCCGTTATCGTCAAAGGATCACTGCCATTCATCCTTTCAGTTTATACATGTTTTAGTTCTTTCGTACTTGTAAGAATTTTTTTTCTCGAGCTTCTGCTCTGTTCATAGTTCTTGTTCCTTTCATCGCCAGTGATCCTGCATCCCAAAAATTCAAATTCTTTGACTAGGTCCAGTAGTTTTTCTGTCTTTTTATAGCCATTCTTGATATCTACAGGAATCGTTTTATTCCTTCTTCTAACTTATTTTCATGCTAACATTATTAAAGGTTAATCATAACTTGCAAATAGTCTCGGAATGATCGTCATATTCTTTTCATCTCGATCGATTTTCCTCTATGTAGTATTTTTTTAACTGATTGATACTTTAGTAATCAGTAAGTAATTATCACATTTGAAAATGTCCTCATGTTTAGTACTTTGTGTATTAAAATAGAATACTATATCAATATCACACAATAATATCAAATTGCTGGCCAAATTTTCCACTTGCCATTTCGTTTCTTACGCGGGTCATTGTCAAGACTTACAAGCACTAGCAGTTCTAGCCTTAAGCGAAGTAGTTCAAGCTCAGTCTATTCCGTTTTGGTACTTATGGAATTAGTGTTTCTTTTATGCTGCCGTGACTATACCATCAAGTGAATTTAGATATTAAAATAAAATTACAGCTTGTTGTAACTGTTTTAAAAACCTTTATTATTCTGTTAAACATAATTTGTTTCCAGTTTAACGAAATAAATAAAACTATAATTAGAAAATATAAAAAATTTGCTGACACAATTGTAACTTTTTCTTTTGTTTCAGATACTTGACTTAACTCAACGTTCTGCAACTTCTCCTACTTCGATGCGTGAATCGCCAGCATACCGAAGATGATAACAGCACTAAGAGCTCGAGTTTATCTCCAACTTGAAAGCAAGAGTCGCCGAGACGACAGTTGGCGTTTGGATTAATACTTCATGCTGCATGGCGGAATAGATCAGAAGATTCTACTGCCAACTCTTTAAAAAGATTAATTTTTTTCTTCTTTTTTCTGTACCGCATGCAGTCACGTCAATAAAATAAAATTAAGCGCGGCTGCATGCATTTTTCAATGGCAACATTTGTAACAATTTCTTTAGTTAAGCAAGCATTGTTTGCTACTTGATAAAATCTCACAATTTATGCACTTGTGTTTACAGTGAAGCTAATAAAACTTGTTAACCTTGAACAGCTGTTTCAATCTAATATTTTGACCCTCGACAGTTTCTCAAATTAATCTACCCCGTTCAATTTTCGACTTTTTCGCTAATGCTTACATTTTGGACTTAGAATATTTTCGCGACTTTACTAAAAACGAAAAATATCTACCAATAAAAAATAAATCGATAAAAAATAAATAAAATTAGAAAAATATTTGTTCGGCAGCAGATTTTTGGCAATTTTTTTGAAAAAATGCCTTAAATTATTACTATAAGTCCAACGTGATTTTTAGGGTCTTCTGTCCAGCGTCGAGACTTAGGTAAATAAAATTTTGGTAGGGTCAATTTAAAAATTTTATTTCAATCAAAAAATACAAAGACTTGCACTCATTCACATTCGACGACTAGTGGAAGACTGGCTCTCAGAGTTCATTTCCCGACTCCCAGCAGCTGAGAATCAGGACTTTTGTTCCATGATACACCAGAGTCTCAAGAGTCGCCGTATTTGAAGGAGTCCTGACGATGATATGCGTCAAAGATTAGAAGATATCAGCAGAGCCATTCCGGATGATCCACAATTTTGCTTCTGGTCGGGGTTCTCGATCCCTGCCACTGCAATACTGCGCGTTGGTGTAACAGCGAGGAATCTCTCACAAACAAAACGAGTGATGCCCTCATCCTGGGAACGGCTCCAAATAAGGACTATTCCTCCTCTGAAATCAAGAAAATTTGGAAGTAGATCAATGACTTCATTCTGCATAGTCCTATAAAGAAGTACCTATCAGGTTAGACAATTAAAAAAATAGTAGTAGTGTCCCTAAATAGATAAAATGAAACTGGTAAAAAGAAAGGAAATTATAGAATGTAAATTGTACGGCTAGAACACTAAAAGAGCAAAAAACCTTGGATAATCACCTAAAGGCATACAGAAAAAGGTGAAAAGTATGGTAAAAAGAACTAACTGGGAGATCAAACAGCAGAAAGTGACCTGAGAATATGGATCTTAAGACTAAAGTTCGATACGGTAAGAGTGGCTCCAACAAACAGCCTAGAATTTGTAGTTGGAATGATCACGGCAGCAGAACATGGAAGATTGAAAGCAATGGGAATGAGGCGTTATCGAATATTTGAATGATCGCATGGTTAGACATGATCACCAAAAATAAGTCTTAAGAAGAGGAGAGAGAATGTATGTTTAATGTAAATTAGAAGAGATGAGCTTATAGGGAACATCCAGGATATAAAATTATCATTGAAAGAGTAACTAATCAGTAATTTAAGGAGAAACTAATGCGAAGTGGACGACCATGGATGGAATAAATTAAACAAAACATGGGGGACTTGAGTATGAATACTAATAAGTAAAAAAAACTATTTAACTGCAAGGAGACTGGAGGGGAGCAAACCATCCTTCGAATGGATGACTACTAATGATGATGAACATTTTTCAAAAGTAAAAAAGATATTTTGAGACTGACAGATTAAAAAGACAATGAATGGAACATTCACCGAAGAATATCACACCATGGATCAATTCTTATGCGTTGCGATCGGTATAGGGCAATACATTGTTGATCAGTGAAAGTTTTTAACATTGTCTTATGGAATGTGTTCATGCAAGTGACTGAAGACTGATATATTGACAACAGCTAAGGAGAATTGACTGAATCCAATCAGTTCTGCACAATTATGAAGAGCTCATAGTCGGAGTCAGAAAATCTTGAGATTGGCCGGCTAAAAAGACAAGTGTGATAGACAACGAATAAAATCACTTCATGGATGAGCTCTCATGCTTTGAAAATGGCGTAAGGCAGTTCTATGTTGATGATTTGGTGATATGGATAGAAGTTGCAGGTTGTCAGGGCACTCGGGGTGTAGATTTGACGCTGAAGATCGAGTATATCTCCTCAAGGTTGCTTAGAATGCATATAAAAGTTACATATAAGCATAAAAAGGAGTGGAATTGCGATTCTAGCATGCCAAGGGACACTGGATTGAGAGGCTGAAAATGTGAAATGGTGAAAAAATGGGTGGCTGTGAAAATCCGGAAGAAGATTTGAGAGACCGTCACAAAGGTTGAATACTAAGAGTACCCAGGAGTTTACATGATAACCTTGATTAGCGTGAGATGGGATGCTTCTAAGGTCAATTGTTGACCCTCAAATGAAAAATAATTGTGCACCTATACTTCTAAAATGGTTCAATGTAAAAAGTTGTTTGTTTTGCTTTTGAATACTGAGTTCAACAAATGCGGATGTGGGATGAGGTGATTAACTACAAAATCATCAGATTTGGCAGACTGGAAATTGAATCTCCTAGCCGCCGGCTAGTTTAATGAACACACATGAAAGGCAATTGGTTTCAATCTAGGTGCAGACGGCGTTTCAGGACAGTATTTCTGAGGATGATTTCCCCGTTTTGATGTCATACCTTACACCTGAGTACCTAAATATTAAATCAAGAGAAGTTACTTTTTCACTGTTTTGTATACTCAGTAAAACACCCGTGACTGATTCACAATATCGATAGGATATCTCTAGTAAAAATTTCTAAATACCATGTTGTTAGTCATGCCGTTTAGTATAAATGGCTTAAATTTAAATTTTCAAACGCATTGACGAGGAAAGTTTATTAATCAATAAAACTTTTAAATTAATCCCAACACTTGCATCCTACACCTTTCGTGTTTCACCACCATGACACATTATACTGGGATATTTTCGACAAATAAATGGTTTTTCATATTATCGTACGCATATTTCATTGAATGTATGCAAACGTTTTATTAAAACTTGAACATACGCCTTGGTACGTAACTTTAGAATGAATCATACCTTAAATTATCGAAAATTTATCTACTCGCCATCGAATTTATTCCTATTGTATTGCTTAGAATTGCTATTTAATCATTATAGCACATAAAAAGTATTTAAAGGCAATTTTATCACGAATAAAAAGTGCTTAAGGTGGAAAAGACAATAACATATTCGGTTATCTCTATTGTTAACGCAAGTTAAAAGTGATCGAGGAAGAATAAAGCAAAAGAGAAACTGTAGTGAAGCATGTACGTATGTAACTATGTACCTATGCATGGATGAGGATGAACTATTCTCGAAGCAGGAGAATAGAATGATAACATCGAGAGAGAAAGTGGAAAAGAAATACTTTGGAAAAACTGATTCAAGGATTAGCAAAGGCTCTGAAAGTGAGAGTGAGTGTTGGGTGCCAAGGAGAATAAAATGCTATTCATGGTGGAATCACATGATGTTTAAGAAGTGAAAAGAGAGAACCGTATTGGAGGATAGCTCCCACTCAATGTAGTGAACACTAAAAAAAATAGTGAAGGGCTTGTAAGAAATTAAAGAAAAACAAAGTCACAATGCCACAGAAGAGAATGCAGAAAAAAGTGCTTAGCAAATTAGGAGACTAAATTTGAAATGAGAAAAAAGAACAGCAGTAAGATACCAAAAGGAGTGGTGTAATAACTGTTGAGGCTTTCTGGGATGGGTACGAAATCAGTGATACCCGGAGGAAGCAGGTCGAAAATGTATACGGTGAAGATCTTGAGGATGGGTCATATGAATGTGTGAGAATAATGATAGGAGGAGAAGTTAAGTGAAAAGGTCTGAGTAAGATTAGTAACACTTCACAAAGTGATCCATCTCAAGAGACGTTTGATAGGCAAGTACATAGGCCAACTTATTTTAAACCCAAGGGCTTTCACTCACTACGGGTTGAGTACGCTTCCATCCTCTGAACTCTATGGACAAAACTATGAAAAAATATAGCTTGAAGCACACCAAAGAGGGTGAAATTCGCCCAGAAAAATAATTTATCTTCACCGGAATTTGAGCTCAGATCTCCCAATTGCCAATCAGGTGTGATAGCCAGTTATGCCAACAGGTTTGGTGGTATAACTGGCTAGCACATATGACCGGCAATTAGGAGATTTTGTTGGAATCCCGGTGAAGAGAAATGCTTTTTCTGCGCAAACTTCACCCTCTTTGCTGTGTATCTTGGCACCTGTGACCACGACTTGCTTACCACATCGTTTGTGCAATCGAAACCATTGGAATAAATTAACGACTTGAAGATAAATATAAAGAAAAACGATGTTACGGTTTGTGGAAGAATTTTGTTATTTAGGAAGCAGGATCACCAACGATGGAAGAAGGAAGAGAGACATTGTAAGAAGAACAGCCCAAGCAAAGAAGGCATTCTAGAAGAGGAGTCTGCTGACAGCTAGCAACACAAGCGTGGAAGTAACGAAGTTCTTTCAATAACAGCTGTAGAACATAAAAGAATGGGATGAATGTAGATGTTGCGTTACCGAAGAATTATGAAGATCAAATGAGTGGAGAGAATCAATAACGAAGAAGTCGTGCGAAGAGCAGGAGAGGAAAGAAGTATAATGAAATATTTGCAAAGAAAAAGAGACAAACTTATTCGACACATTTGGCGACTCATCAGCCTACTAAAAACAATTTTGAAAGGAGAAACGAATGAAAAGAATCACAGAGGAAGACCAAATATGGAATACATCAGGAAAATTATGGAGTGAAAGTGAATAATTATGCAGGAATAAAGCGCTTGACAGAGATGGGAGAGGAGTGGAGAGCCCGTACCGATCAATATTTGGATTGATAACTACTGATGGTGATTTTGCATGTTCCTGACGATAGTGACGAAATGGATTTTTTTGAACAGTTATTAATTTCCTCTTAGTCAACCTCCTTTAACATAACAAACATAAGCCTCTATTTTCCTTGATTTTACCACCCAAATCCAAGTCCCCCTGAAAATTCCACTGCCTTATCTCTTACCTAGAAATGTTTACCTCTCCATCTTTCCCTCACCTTCCCAATATGTCCGTATATTACTGTTGAGAACATGAAAAATCTTAAATGACTCTAGAGTGACGAAACTGGGGTTAACCAAATAAACTATCGCGTGCAGAGGCGAAGTGGTCTTTTTCAAAATTCTGTTCTTCCATTAAGTACACAGCCTGAATTTTTCAAGTTTTTCACCGGCACTTTTCTACTCAACTGGAGAAAGCAGCCAAACACCCCAAGAAATGGGAATCAAAGGAATGAAGGTAAATATAGAACAAATCAACGTGCTTTGTTTCGCCGATGACTTCGCAGTCATAGCAGAGAAGCCAGAAGACCTGCAAGCATCCTTGATCATGTGTTCACAGTCCAGTCACAGTCAAGTTCACATCAAGTGTTCCACAGGGGTACAACATGAAGATCAAAGGCACAGAGAACAAGTACAATCTTTTACCAACCTAGGAAGATTTATGAAATGGGATTAAAGGTGTTCAACGGACGTCAGACTGAGAATAACTCAAGCCAATAAAAGATTCATGATGAAAAAACAACTCTCGTGTTAAAAGGAAATTGGATTGCCAATATGGATTGGACTCGGAGAGAACACTTTCTAGGCGGTTAATAATGATGAGCGTGGTTCACCTTGTTATTTCACTATAAATATTAAAGCAATCTTTTACTTCACCTTCCTGGCCATTGCAACCTTATAATAGCATCCAAATCTTCTTCATACATTTACTTCTTGTTGTCTACATTAAATGATGCTCAACTCCTTTGTTTAGACGTGTTCAAATCAAGAAACGTAAAGAGAATTCTCGTTTCCCAACTTTTTCTGGAATAGTATGTCCTTATCTTAGGCAACATTTTGTTCCATTCTTCCGTCGATAATTCTTGAAATATTTCATATAGATACACAAAATACTTCTAAAATTTTTGCGTCATTAAGCTCTTCTTTTTCATACGGATAATGGCATTAATCTCCCATGCTAAAGTTATTCAATGCCGTCACCATTAGGCATAGTTTAGCAGTTCTGATGAAACTTAATCGATGCATCCTGGGGAGCTTCAATTTCTCAAACCATTCTCTCTTCTTGGTGCCTGAGCGTGCTTTGTTGGTTTTGACCTCCTACACAAGTAACCTCAAATATTTCATATCTTTAATTCTTCTCCATAAATGTGAATCAAGTAATGAATAGCAGTAACATTAATCCAAATGTTGCCCTAAACTTTCTTTTCGTGCAGTGAAGCTATACCCTCAGCATTCTTCTGGGGAGAACTTCTTCGTCATTGTACAGCCAGTACTACGATTCGTTCCATAGATGAAAATGCTTCTTGCTCTGATTGCATTTTGTAAAATATTTTAACGACTCATGCCAGGAATTTTTCTCAATGTCCCGATTCTTTTATTGGTAGTATCAATAGCTCTAAACAGGGCGTTACTCTGGGAACGCTTCTTTGGATTGTTCAATACGAGGCAAAAGACGAAATTTCGGTGAAGCAGCTTTCTGAATATTTAAGAAAAGCTTGTCAACCTTGACTATTTTCCTTCGGTAAAATAATGTGCAGTGACGAATAGAATATTAATTGGCAACCAATTGTGTATAGTTCATTGTACTACTATTAATACTTCGTAAAAATCGTTGAACATTACGAATGTAAATACGAAGCTGTCGTCAAACCCATTATTGGTTTGCTGAAGATCTCCCTTTGAATATTTTTTTCATTTATTTGACCATTCATTATTTTACCACCGTTCATTCTTTGCTTGAAATGAATGTTTGCATGGCTGACATACTTTAGCTTAAGTAAATTTCCCCGTTTACCCTTTCGTCCATTGTTATGAGGCAGCGGTTATGCCTCTAAAATATGAAATTATTTCCCTCAGATTTCGTCAAAATGTTTGTCCCCTGCTCTTGGTAGGAATTCATGTGATCTCAGTCCATTTGACAGTTATTCATTCTTCTAAAAATCCACATTTCCCCATTCTCCTCTCTTCGGCTGCCGTTATCGTCAAAGGATCACTGCCATTCATCCTTTCAGTTTATACATGTTTTAGTTCTTTCGTACTTGTAAGAATTTTTTTTCTCGAGCTTCTGCTCTGTTCATAGTTCTTGTTCCTTTCATCGCCAGTGATCCTGCATCCCAAAAATTCAAATTCTTTGACTAGGTCCAGTAGTTTTTCTGTCTTTTTATAGCCATTCTTGATATCTACAGGAATCGTTTTATTCCTTCTTCTAACTTATTTTCATGCTAACATTATTAAAGGTTAATCATAACTTGCAAATAGTCTCGGAATGATCGTCATATTCTTTTCATCTCGATCGATTTTCCTCTATGTAGTATTTTTTTAACTGATTGATACTTTAGTAATCAGTAAGTAATTATCACATTTGAAAATGTCCTCATGTTTAGTACTTTGTGTATTAAAATAGAATACTATATCAATATCACACAATAATATCAAATTGCTGGCCAAATTTTCCACTTGCCATTTCGTTTCTTACGCGGGTCATTGTCAAGACTTACAAGCACTAGCAGTTCTAGCCTTAAGCGAAGTAGTTCAAGCTCAGTCTATTCCGTTTTGGTACTTATGGAATTAGTGTTTCTTTTATGCTGCCGTGACTATACCATCAAGTGAATTTAGATATTAAAATAAAATTACAGCTTGTTGTAACTGTTTTAAAAACCTTTATTATTCTGTTAAACATAATTTGTTTCCAGTTTAACGAAATAAATAAAACTATAATTAGAAAATATAAAAAATTTGCTGACACAATTGTAACTTTTTCTTTTGTTTCAGATACTTGACTTAACTCAACGTTCTGCAACTTCTCCTACTTCGATGCGTGAATCGCCAGCATACCGAAGATGATAACAGCACTAAGAGCTCGAGTTTATCTCCAACTTGAAAGCAAGAGTCGCCGAGACGACAGTTGGCGTTTGGATTAATACTTCATGCTGCATGGCGGAATAGATCAGAAGATTCTACTGCCAACTCTTTAAAAAGATTAATTTTTTTCTTCTTTTTTCTGTACCGCATGCAGTCACGTCAATAAAATAAAATTAAGCGCGGCTGCATGCATTTTTCAATGGCAACATTTGTAACAATTTCTTTAGTTAAGCAAGCATTGTTTGCTACTTGATAAAATCTCACAATTTATGCACTTGTGTTTACAGTGAAGCTAATAAAACTTGTTAACCTTGAACAGCTGTTTCAATCTAATATTTTGACCCTCGACAGTTTCTCAAATTAATCTACCCCGTTCAATTTTCGACTTTTTCGCTAATGCTTACATTTTGGACTTAGAATATTTTCGCGACTTTACTAAAAACGAAAAATATCTACCAATAAAAAATAAATCGATAAAAAATAAATAAAATTAGAAAAATATTTGTTCGGCAGCAGATTTTTGGCAATTTTTTTGAAAAAATGCCTTAAATTATTACTATAAGTCCAACGTGATTTTTAGGGTCTTCTGTCCAGCGTCGAGACTTAGGTAAATAAAATTTTGGTAGGGTCAATTTAAAAATTTTATTTCAATCAAAAAATACAAAGACTTGCACTCATTCACATTCGACGACTAGTGGAAGACTGGCTCTCAGAGTTCATTTCCCGACTCCCAGCAGCTGAGAATCAGGACTTTTGTTCCATGATACACCAGAGTCTCAAGAGTCGCCGTATTTGAAGGAGTCCTGACGATGATATGCGTCAAAGATTAGAAGATATCAGCAGAGCCATTCCGGATGATCCACAATTTTGCTTCTGGTCGGGGTTCTCGATCCCTGCCACTGCAATACTGCGCGTTGGTGTAACAGCGAGGAATCTCTCACAAACAAAACGAGTGATGCCCTCATCCTGGGAACGGCTCCAAATAAGGACTATTCCTCCTCTGAAATCAAGAAAATTTGGAAGTAGATCAATGACTTCATTCTGCATAGTCCTATAAAGAAGTACCTATCAGGTTAGACAATTAAAAAAATAGTAGTAGTGTCCCTAAATAGATAAAATGAAACTGGTAAAAAGAAAGGAAATTATAGAATGTAAATTGTACGGCTAGAACACTAAAAGAGCAAAAAACCTTGGATAATCACCTAAAGGCATACAGAAAAAGGTGAAAAGTATGGTAAAAAGAACTAACTGGGAGATCAAACAGCAGAAAGTGACCTGAGAATATGGATCTTAAGACTAAAGTTCGATACGGTAAGAGTGGCTCCAACAAACAGCCTAGAATTTGTAGTTGGAATGATCACGGCAGCAGAACATGGAAGATTGAAAGCAATGGGAATGAGGCGTTATCGAATATTTGAATGATCGCATGGTTAGACATGATCACCAAAAATAAGTCTTAAGAAGAGGAGAGAGAATGTATGTTTAATGTAAATTAGAAGAGATGAGCTTATAGGGAACATCCAGGATATAAAATTATCATTGAAAGAGTAACTAATCAGTAATTTAAGGAGAAACTAATGCGAAGTGGACGACCATGGATGGAATAAATTAAACAAAACATGGGGGACTTGAGTATGAATACTAATAAGTAAAAAAAACTATTTAACTGCAAGGAGACTGGAGGGGAGCAAACCATCCTTCGAATGGATGACTACTAATGATGATGAACATTTTTCAAAAGTAAAAAAGATATTTTGAGACTGACAGATTAAAAAGACAATGAATGGAACATTCACCGAAGAATATCACACCATGGATCAATTCTTATGCGTTGCGATCGGTATAGGGCAATACATTGTTGATCAGTGAAAGTTTTTAACATTGTCTTATGGAATGTGTTCATGCAAGTGACTGAAGACTGATATATTGACAACAGCTAAGGAGAATTGACTGAATCCAATCAGTTCTGCACAATTATGAAGAGCTCATAGTCGGAGTCAGAAAATCTTGAGATTGGCCGGCTAAAAAGACAAGTGTGATAGACAACGAATAAAATCACTTCATGGATGAGCTCTCATGCTTTGAAAATGGCGTAAGGCAGTTCTATGTTGATGATTTGGTGATATGGATAGAAGTTGCAGGTTGTCAGGGCACTCGGGGTGTAGATTTGACGCTGAAGATCGAGTATATCTCCTCAAGGTTGCTTAGAATGCATATAAAAGTTACATATAAGCATAAAAAGGAGTGGAATTGCGATTCTAGCATGCCAAGGGACACTGGATTGAGAGGCTGAAAATGTGAAATGGTGAAAAAATGGGTGGCTGTGAAAATCCGGAAGAAGATTTGAGAGACCGTCACAAAGGTTGAATACTAAGAGTACCCAGGAGTTTACATGATAACCTTGATTAGCGTGAGATGGGATGCTTCTAAGGTCAATTGTTGACCCTCAAATGAAAAATAATTGTGCACCTATACTTCTAAAATGGTTCAATGTAAAAAGTTGTTTGTTTTGCTTTTGAATACTGAGTTCAACAAATGCGGATGTGGGATGAGGTGATTAACTACAAAATCATCAGATTTGGCAGACTGGAAATTGAATCTCCTAGCCGCCGGCTAGTTTAATGAACACACATGAAAGGCAATTGGTTTCAATCTAGGTGCAGACGGCGTTTCAGGACAGTATTTCTGAGGATGATTTCCCCGTTTTGATGTCATACCTTACACCTGAGTACCTAAATATTAAATCAAGAGAAGTTACTTTTTCACTGTTTTGTATACTCAGTAAAACACCCGTGACTGATTCACAATATCGATAGGATATCTCTAGTAAAAATTTCTAAATACCATGTTGTTAGTCATGCCGTTTAGTATAAATGGCTTAAATTTAAATTTTCAAACGCATTGACGAGGAAAGTTTATTAATCAATAAAACTTTTAAATTAATCCCAACACTTGCATCCTACACCTTTCGTGTTTCACCACCATGACACATTATACTGGGATATTTTCGACAAATAAATGGTTTTTCATATTATCGTACGCATATTTCATTGAATGTATGCAAACGTTTTATTAAAACTTGAACATACGCCTTGGTACGTAACTTTAGAATGAATCATACCTTAAATTATCGAAAATTTATCTACTCGCCATCGAATTTATTCCTATTGTATTGCTTAGAATTGCTATTTAATCATTATAGCACATAAAAAGTATTTAAAGGCAATTTTATCACGAATAAAAAGTGCTTAAGGTGGAAAAGACAATAACATATTCGGTTATCTCTATTGTTAACGCAAGTTAAAAGTGATCGAGGAAGAATAAAGCAAAAGAGAAACTGTAGTGAAGCATGTACGTATGTAACTATGTACCTATGCATGGATGAGGATGAACTATTCTCGAAGCAGGAGAATAGAATGATAACATCGAGAGAGAAAGTGGAAAAGAAATACTTTGGAAAAACTGATTCAAGGATTAGCAAAGGCTCTGAAAGTGAGAGTGAGTGTTGGGTGCCAAGGAGAATAAAATGCTAATCATGGTGGAATCACATGATGTTTAAGAAGTGAAAAGAGAGAACCATATTGGAGGATAGCTCCCCCTCAATGTAGTGAACACTAAAAAAAATAGTGAAGGGCTTGTAAGAAATTAAAGAAAAACAAAGTCACAATGCCACAGAAGAGAATGCAGAAAAAAGTGCTTAGCAAATTAGGAGACTAAATTTGAAATGAGAAAAAAGAACAGCAGTAAGATACCAAAAGGAGTGGTGTAATAACTGTTGAGGCTTTCTGGGATGGGTACGAAATCAGTGATACCCGGAGGAAGCAGGTCGAAAATGTATACGGTGAAGATCTTGAGGATGGGTCATATGAATGTGTGAGAATAATGATAGGAGGAGAAGTTAAGTGAAAAGGTCTGAGTAAGATTAGTAACACTTCACAAAGTGATCCATCTCAAGAGACGTTTGATAGGCAAGTACATAGGCCAACTTATTTTAAACCCAAGGGCTTTCACTCACTACGGGTTGAGTACGCTTCCATCCTCTGAACTCTATGGACAAAACTATGAAAAAATATAGCTTGAAGCACACCAAAGAGGGTGAAATTCGCCCAGAAAAATAATTTATCTTCACCGGAATTTGAGCTCAGATCTCCCAATTGCCAATCAGGTGTGATAGCCAGTTATGCCAACAGGTTTGGTGGTATAACTGGCTAGCACATATGACCGGCAATTAGGAGATTTTGTTGGAATCCCGGTGAAGAGAAATGCTTTTTCTGCGCAAACTTCACCCTCTTTGCTGTGTATCTTGGCACCTGTGACCACGACTTGCTTACCACATCGTTTGTGCAATCGAAACCATTGGAATAAATTAACGACTTGAAGATAAATATAAAGAAAAACGATGTTACGGTTTGTGGAAGAATTTTGTTATTTAGGAAGCAGGATCACCAACGATGGAAGAAGGAAGAGAGACATTGTAAGAAGAACAGCCCAAGCAAAGAAGGCATTCTAGAAGAGGAGTCTGCTGACAGCTAGCAACACAAGCGTGGAAGTAACGAAGTTCTTTCAATAACAGCTGTAGAACATAAAAGAATGGGATGAATGTAGATGTTGCGTTACCGAAGAATTATGAAGATCAAATGAGTGGAGAGAATCAATAACGAAGAAGTCGTGCGAAGAGCAGGAGAGGAAAGAAGTATAATGAAATATTTGCAAAGAAAAAGAGACAAACTTATTCGACACATTTGGCGACTCATCAGCCTACTAAAAACAATTTTGAAAGGAGAAACGAATGAAAAGAATCACAGAGGAAGACCAAATATGGAATACATCAGGAAAATTATGGAGTGAAAGTGAATAATTATGCAGGAATAAAGCGCTTGACAGAGATGGGAGAGGAGTGGAGAGCCCGTACCGATCAATATTTGGATTGATAACTACTGATGGTGATTTTGCATGTTCCTGACGATAGTGACGAAATGGATTTTTTTGAACAGTTATTAATTTCCTCTTAGTCAACCTCCTTTAACATAACAAACATAAGCCTCTATTTTCCTTGATTTTACCACCCAAATCCAAGTCCCCCTGAAAATTCCACTGCCTTATCTCTTACCTAGAAATGTTTACCTCTCCATCTTTCCCTCACCTTCCCAATATGTCCGTATATTACTGTTGAGAACATGAAAAATCTTAAATGACTCTAGAGTGACGAAACTGGGGTTAACCAAATAAACTATCGCGTGCAGAGGCGAAGTGGTCTTTTTCAAAATTCTGTTCTTCCATTAAGTACACAGCCTGAATTTTTCAAGTTTTTCACCGGCACTTTTCTACTCAACTGGAGAAAGCAGCCAAACACCCCAAGAAATGGGAATCAAAGGAATGAAGGTAAATATAGAACAAATCAACGTGCTTTGTTTCGCCGATGACTTCGCAGTCATAGCAGAGAAGCCAGAAGACCTGCAAGCATCCTTGATCATGTGTTCACAGTCCAGTCACAGTCAAGTTCACATCAAGTGTTCCACAGGGGTACAACATGAAGATCAAAGGCACAGAGAACAAGTACAATCTTTTACCAACCTAGGAAGATTTATGAAATGGGATTAAAGGTGTTCAACGGACGTCAGACTGAGAATAACTCAAGCCAATAAAAGATTCATGATGAAAAAACAACTCTCGTGTTAAAAGGAAATTGGATTGCCAATAAGGAAGTTTAATGAAAATAAATTCGTGTGGAATTTTGCACTTCATGGCTCAGAGAAATTGGCCGTGGGAAAGCAGAAACAAAGGTGCATAGAGGATTTCGAAACTTGATACTGGAGACAGATGCTGAAGTTCAAATTGACTGATATGATCAGTAATGAGGAAGGGAATAAAAGAAAAGGAGGAGAATACCATATTGGGAACTTGCAGTAGGACAAGATCCAGATGGATAGGTCACACTTTTGAGACACGACGGGTTTGTAAAGAGCATAATAGAAGGGAAAGTCCCACAAGGAAGAACTTGGAAAAAGGCGAGGTAAAGCGGTGTACGAAACAGAAGAGTAACAGGGCAAAAAGAAATTAGCAGTGGACAGGGTTGAATGGTGGGATGCGCTCAACCAGCCTGATTAAATTAATAATAGTGGTAAATGTTTTCGAAAAGACAGCAAAAAGGTCAGAGGAATCGGAATTTACTGGATAGTTATTTATAACTTAAGTAAATATAGCGAGAGTACCTGGAGCGGATAAAGACAGTGACCAAAATTGTGTCAATATGAAGTTTTAGCTTAAGTTTAAAAAACTTATAAAAAGAGATAAATAAAAAATCGCTAGTGGTTTGAAAGACTGGAGGAAATAGAACGCAGATCCCCGATCAGAGTACTCCAAACAAATCAGAAGCGGATGGAGACCAGACACGATTAATTAAATGGAGATGGCAAGAGATCGAAAAAGAATAACAAAATGCAGCGGAAGAGATATTATTATGGAGGAAAACCGATAATCAGTAGCCATGGATTACATAGTGTCCTGGACATAATAGATAGAAAGAAGGGCATATAAAAAATCGAACACGGAAGAAAGACAGCTGATGCATAAAATAATGAGAAATACGAGACGCCATAAAGTTAAAAATGACGGAGACGAATGAATGAAAAACTCTTATAAAGAGATGGAAGGTAATCTCCCAGAGAAAAATTTGGACGCTGCGTATAGAACTGAGAAAAGTTACTTTAAAGATAGTTTAATCAAAGTTAATGTCATTCTAAGTAAATAAAATTAAATTACCATTGAAATTCCCTCAGATTTCGTAAAATATGCAGGATTGAGGACCCTGAATAAGCTACATAGATTAATATGTGACATTTATTCAACAGCGCTAATGACAACGGACTTAAAGAAAATGTCCTCATCCCTATTCCGAAGAAGAAAAGAGCCGTGAGATGCAAGGACTTGGGAACAGCACATACATCGAAAAATCTTACCCAAATTGTCTGCAGGAGGATGGAACAAAAGATGAAAGAATTTCTTAATGAGAACCAATTCGGTTTCGGAAAAGTAGGAGAACGAGAGAAGCTATTTTAGGCCCGAGACTTATCGTAGAGAAGAGGAATAAAGAGGACAAGCACACATATACTAGTTTCATCGATCTAGAGAAAGCATTTGATAATGTGTATTGGAACAGAGCGCTGACTATACTGAAGAGCATAGGAGTGTCATTTAATGACAGAAGAGCAATGCGTAGGAAAAATGCAGAAATGAGGAAATGAGTACGACAAGGATGTGCTTTGTCACCTATGATTTTCAATGAGTACCATGAAAAAGCATTATGTAATATAAAATTAAAAACAGGGAATAAAGGTCACGGAGAAAAAAAATCAGCACCCATCACTTCTCTAATGTATTGCAATTCCCGCAGAGAAGGAAGACATGACAATAATTCTATACTGTATGAACATGCGGGGGAAACCCGAATGTCCAAGATATGAAGACAACAGAAATATGAATTTTTAAGGGTTAACATTCATACATTTTTGTAACAAAGCCTTACAGAGCTTTTGACAAGGAAGACGATTGAAGGGTGCTGTGAAGGGACTTTTCCCTGGTACAAATATACCTTTTCGGGTTTCCCCCGCATTGTGGTGTGTCTGATCGACCAATGCAAGCAATGTTGGGATGAGTCGATCAGACACACCCCAATGCAGGGAGAGTCCAACATGTAAATACACTGAAGCCTCGCGGAAACATAAAAAAAGTATATTACTATTTTATGTATTATTCATTTCCTGTACATAAATTTAAAAAAGTTTTCTTATACCTTAGTGAAGATTAAACGTTAATTTGGCACCCCAATCCCAACATGATTATAAAATCAATTGTGATCAATACAAATAAAAATAAATGTGCAAATACGGTTGAAGACATTATTTGTAGTTGATCAGACGGCTGTCATCAGAATCATTAGAATACAATGACTCTATTTATAGGGCATGAAAAATTACCAGCATTTCCAAGTTTACAGCATCTAGATAGGCTCAAATATCTGCGTATCTATATAATTAATAACTCATCGACATAATCAGCTATGCACTTTGCCTCTCACGCAGCATTAATTAAACTCCAAAAAGATGAAGGCATGGAGGAAACAGCAGGGATTTTCAAATGCACGACACTGACTTATGCCCGCAAAACTTTTTAAGAAAGTTATTTTATCAATCCCACAAATCTGAAGGAACCAAAATGCAAGAGGAACACGGAAAAATTAGTTTCATGGAACGATATTCGCATATGTTGATAAACAAATTGAATCAAAGACCGCATTCTTATGAAAAAATTGCAAATGAATAGTAGTATTGCTTTAGAAGAAGAATAAAAACTCCACCGTGCAATAAAGATAACTATATACGGAGAGATGAAAATGAATAAGTTTGTTCCGTAAAAAACAGGATAAGTTTGTGACCGAGTACAATTGGTAAGGTTGAGAAAGGTAGACTGGAAAGATGTTAAATTGATCAAATAATTGAACACGAAATTAAAATTAGCACTGTAAAATTTGCAAAGTAAATATTTGAAGGAGTTACAAACGGAATGTGAGACGGGGAAAGAGGGTGAAGTTAACGGAATCGGCCGGATCGGGCTGGGAGAACAAAGCGCCAAAGGAGAAAAACTAGTGGAGTTCTGCAGTGAGACAAATATGGTAGCAGCAAAAACTTCCTACGAGCAGCATTGGAGTAGAAGGGACACGTGGAAAATGCCAGGGAAAGAGGTAGGTACCAAATCGATTACATACTTGTCAGAGATAGATACAAGTACCAAGTGAAGCAGTACAAGAGCTATCCGGGTTCAGATATATATAAAAACCACAACAAAAGATATGAAAAAAATATTAGAAAACTTATAGAAGAAAGAGGAAAATACTAGAACTCCAGAAACGAAGGGTCGGTAATTATCTTGAAGAAATATTTGAACCACGCCATAAGAGAATGCAAGAACGTAAAGGAGGATTGGATAGAAAGCTGCTGCGAGGAAATAAACGAAAACAATAAGAAGGAAAATACCGAAACAGCATGCGATCTAGCAAAGAGGCTCTTCGGTGAGAGAAAAACCCAATTCAACAACATTAAGGATGTGAACGGGAATATACTGATAAAGGGTGAAGGCATTGGGAATATTATATGGAAGCAATAAATTGAATATATGGACCGAAACCTCTGAAAGACAGTATATTGAAATACGAGAGTGAGGTTGAGAAGAGGATTTGACAGAGGAGTGAAAGATCTGAAGAATATCAAGGCACCTAGAGCAGATAACTTCAATGGAGAAATCATCAAGGCGCTTGGAAGTAAATCTAAGGACAACCTGTCCATAATAATCAAAGATAGCTACGAAAGGGGAAGAGTCCCGAGTACTTTCAGAGGAGTTTAATGACACTAGTGATACCGAAGAAGAAGAGGACTGAGAAACGTGAGGAGCAGCGAACTCTGATTTTGTTGTCACATGCGTTGAAAATACTTACGCGACTAAGAATATAATAATAATTTGGATAGAAGGTAAATAAAATTGAAGACAACCTCTTGGAAAACCAATTCGGATTTAGGAAGGACGGAGGAAAAAGGGAGGTCATACTCTGTCTAAGATTAATGTTAGAAAAAACGATACATGTGAGCAAGACACTATATGAGGCATTCGTGGAGTTGGAGAAACCCTTCGACAACGTTGAGTGGAACAAGATGTTCAGGGTGGTGGAAAACCTCTGAATGGATTAGAACGGCGGAAGAATAATCTACCAACAATACATGAAGCAAGTTGCCACGATGTGAATGAGAGACGAGAGAAAAATAGAGGATAAAATTAACAAAGGAACTAGACTAGGATGCAACCTCTCATCATAACTGTTAAAAATATACTAGTGAGGAGGCAATAAGAGAAGCAATAGAAATGGGATTGAACGGAATTAAGATTAACGGAGAAGAAATAAACATGCTCCACTTCGCTGATGACATCACAGTCATAGCTAGAAATCGTGATGACCTTCAAAGATCGTTTAAAAAATAAACTAAGTACTTCAAGAGTAGAACATGAAAATTAATTAGAAGACTAAAATCCTAGTATACGGAAGACAGAAGCGTAATGCAGGAGTCATACTTAGAGGAGAGAAATTTTGTGAGCAAGTGGATTCTACGGAAGCACCATCACGTGGGACGGAGTAAGTACAAGAGACATCTGGCGCAGATCTAAGAAATACTCCATGATGAAAAGATAACTATTGCGTTTGGGGAAAACGTTACAAATGGTAAAACAGTATGTGAAAATATTCGTGTCGGGCGTGGCACTCGGTCGGATCGGTAACATAGACCACTGGAAAAGCAGACCAGAAAATTAGGTGGTGTCAAAAACTGGTAGGCGAATTTTGGATATCAAAAGGACGAATTCAATGAGAAATGAAGTAATTGACAGAGGAGTAGAATAAGGAAGCACCGTATGGAACACTAAAGAGAAAAGAAGAACCAGATGGATTTGGCACACCCTGAAGAACAATGGGTTCGTGAGGAATATAACTGAAGTAAAACGGAGGTAGAAGTCCCCAGAGGATGGCAAAGGGATAAATAAATAGACCAAACAAGGAGGGAAGTACATTAGAAGAACTAAAAGGGAATAAGGGAACTAGCATTACATAGGGAAGGATGGAATGCTGCGGTCAATCAATCATAGGATTGAACGACCAATTATGTACGGGATGGAGATTGTTACAGAATAAGGCCAGTCTGCTTCCTCTGGCTAAATATTAGAATGTTATGTTGAAGGCATGATAAATAATCTACAGGAAAAATTAGGAGTTCGTAATAGGAAGAAGGAAGATTATTTGGATTGCATCATAGACCCTGCTGAAAATAATCCAGCGTATTAAAGGATTATCATAGGCTGAAGAGGAAGTAATATATAGAAAAATGAGGTGAAGATAAATGCAGCAAATCGGAAGTATTAAGAATATACGACAGAGAAGATGAAAAATGGGACAATTGGAAGACATATACAACAAGTTGAACTGCATATATATCTCGGTAGTGTATGATGGAGAAGTGGAAGAGAGAAGTAGCGAATAAAATCAGAAAGGGTTTCAATAATATGGCAGCCGTTTTCCAGAAAGTGAGAGGAAGAGACTGATGAAATGCTATGGGATAGAATTTAGGATCGAACCAAACAAAGAGGGAAGCACATTTGCATTAGTTCCGATAAAAGGGGATTGTTTACATTGTATAGCTGTGTAACGCGGACCTTGAGAAACATACAGGATGCCAGGGTCGATGCCTTTGAAATGTCGGGCTTGAGGAGACTGGAGAATATAAATTTGGAAGACAATACTTAGGAGTGAGGCATTTAACAGTGAAAAGGAAGTGAGATAGTTACTATGGACATTATTAAAGAGAGAAAGAACCGGATCAGTCATTATGAGGGAAGGCATAGTGGCAACACTGACGGTGGGAATGGTAGAAGATAAAATTGGGAAACAGCTCAGAGATAAAGCAACAAGCGAAGAACAAAATCAGACGTCCAAGTGTTGTACAGAACCTGGTACTCGGGAAATAACGAAGGCGGTTAGGCGAGAAATGCATTGGGAAGAAAAGTTTTGACGATTGGGTAACCGGAAGGAAGAGAGTCCAAGATGGAAATGACAACGAAGCAAGAGAATCTGAGGGAGAAGCAAGAGAATCGGAAGGAGAAGCACGACAAGGGCTCAATGCTAATGATTTACCAAGGAGCATAATTAAGGTGGTTCATTCTCATTGTCAAGTTTCTCACAACTTCTGTGAATAGACAATTACGCGTGTACTCATTTCATAAATCAAGGCCAATCCATCATTAATTCACACTTAATTTTAAGAAGAATTCATATTAATTTTCCCATCAAATCAATAAAGTGAGGTCTGACTTCAGCCGTCGATCAACACACAAAAATACTGAGTAAAAAACCAAATGTACTTATCTGAGCAGGATATCATCAGGGATGACCACTGAAGGTTTTTTGACTGTCCTGCAGACAACTAAGGTGATTCCGAACACCTCTATGGACAGCAGTGGTGCACTTGTACTTTGCTCAATGGTAGCAGACCACTTCCATCCAAACATGTAGGCGACTGAAAACCATAGCAGCTGTCGACCATTTTCACTTTCACTCTACAAGTAAAAATAAAAATACCAGCATTAATATAAAAAATAGGCCAAAAAAATTACAATACATCGCCTTAACACTGGGCAAGTTATTTATAACTCAGCATTCACCTCAAAGTATAGCTTTAGTATCTATTTAGTCATAGTAATAACGAAATATATTTTAAATAAAAATATATTTAGTATGGATTTCAAAGGGCTCGTGGGCCAACTATTCCAAAATAGATAGAGAAATTGATCAAACCCAATTCCTTTTAGCCTTCTAATCCTCCGCATTAGTTATTTTACCACGTTTTTATTAGTTCGGTTTCCGTCATGTCTGTCTGTCTGTCCGGGAGGAATATTGCAACAGAGTTTAAACTAACTTCCCGATCAGCTAGAAACTTTAAATTTTAACCATAGCTCAGAAGTAGATGACAATGTAATATTAGCTATCTATTTAACAATTTATTTATTAATTAATTAACAATTAATTAATTGGCATATTTCCTGATGTGCTAGTAGAGGCTTGTAATTTTGACCATTTCAGAAGTGGATGACAATTAAATGTTGTGGATGCTGCATGATATAACAATTAATTAATTAACAATTAATTAATTATTTCAATTCCACACACTGTCATCTGTACAGAATCTGAAATACATCGGGAATTTCCTATGTGTTTCTGCCAGAATCTCATCAAGAAGTATAAAATCGATTGGAAACTTTCACCCGGGCATAAGACTAATAAGCAGAAAATAATTAAATAAAATTTTTTTTAATATACCACGTTTTTAAAACGGACTAAAAGTTATATAATATAATTTTCCCTGGATCCTTCTAAATTTTTGAGGGTGAATTTTTAGTGGCTATGGAGATATTTGTAAGACTTGAAGAGAAAAACGGGAGGCGCAGGCAGTAGACAATGGAAGTAGATAATCCGGATGAATTCACAACCAATTTAAGTGCATTGCAAATGGTATTAACTGTGGGAGTTTGCTCAACGACGAACACCAGGGTCCCTTCACTCCTCCTTAATTATCATGGGTTGCCTGCGTCCCTTGTTTTTCTCTTCAAGTCTTACAAATATCTCCATAGCCACTAAATATTCACCATCAAAAATTTAAAAGGGCCCAGGGAAAATTATTTTATACTTTTTAGTCCATTTTAAAAACGTGGTATATTAAAATTTTTTATTTAATTAATTATTTTTAAGAGAAGATGAAGATGGCTGAGGCAAACTACAACCATACTACTGTGGAAAAGTATATATTTCGTGTCAATTTATTTCATAGACTAGATTAAGTTGCTGAAGACTATCAATACGAAATAGGAGTTCTTAAATAAGTTGTGATTTTCAAAAAATTTAGTAAAATATACTACAATTACCTACATGTGCTCTCAACATGCGCTGAAATTTCCAAAAATTGCGAAGCTTAAATAATTTGGTTCGAAAAAATGGGTCTTAATGTGCTAGGACCAAATCACAACGAGCCTACTATCTGAATAATGGGACACATATGAGTAATTGAAACCTGATTAAAAAGAGGGTACGTTTAATCCATTTCTCCGGAATAGGCTGAAGGCTCTTGAGTCATGGGATTGTAGAAGGGTAATGTAATGGGTGCAGAGGAAAGAAATTGAAGTAGTATTAGATACGGTAGGAGAGGATTTAAAGCTAATGGCGGGGATTTGAAGGAAATGGAAACTTTTGTTTTGGGTGCTTCGTCTGGTTAAGTTATTTCGTACCGTCGAACTAAAGACCTAAGCCCAGAGACATACCATAACTATATCATTTATTCCCAAGGGAGAGGGATTTGAATCCGCAAACTTGGGATTGCCAGGGCCGTGCGTAGTGTTGCCGCGAGACTCGAGACTTCCTCGTCTCGTCTCGAGTCTCGTCTCGAAAACGAGACGAGACTCGAGACCAGACCGTTTGGTAGAATTCGAGACGAGACTCGAGACGAGACCACTTTTTGACGAGACGAGACGATACCACTTCCACGAGACTCTCGAAAGTCTCGAAATACAGATATATGTCCTTAATTGCTATTTGGTATAGCTTTATCCCTAAAACTATGTCCTTCTGTTAAGACGAAGTAAATTTTACGTTTTTCTTAAGTATTAAATTTGAAATATAATTCAATAATAACTTTTCGATAAATTATCTAACTATAAAAAAGAATTTTTGCCGAAAAATCAATTTCTGAATGCAAGAGCGTGACTTCTGGAGCCAAGTAAGGGAGTGTTAATGGCTGACTACTTTTCCTTGTTTCGTGCGATAATAACCATGGAAAATTTATCCAGCAAAAATTGGACTATTTTCAAAAGTGGTAGTTTTCACTGCTTACTTCTACGACAAAAATATCTTGGATTATACTCGCATATGTGTAAAGTATCGCCCAGCGGCACTTGCAATCCTGCTTATAGTTTGCATGCTAGGAGAAAATGATGGCGCCATTTCGAATTGCGCAGCGCACATCACTTCGGAAGAAAGACGAATGATAATTGAAATAACTATGTACCTCTTCCTGCATGATATATCTTCCGAGGTTAGTGAGGATATTTAGCATAATGTTGCTAAATTGTGTTGAGGATGTTACAATAAAAAAGGATAACTACAATTGGCTTTCCTTTGACTTTAATCTCTTTCATTTGCCTTTATTTTGCTAACCAAAAATCCATTTAATCAAAAAGTCCATTACTGGATCATCTGACCGGCATTTATTCATCAGCCACTCATTCTAACTCCATTCATCATATTTTCTCCAGAAACACCTGTTAGCAGCAAGTAATCTTATTTCAGCAGCATGCAGTCCATTCTAAAAGGGGCCAGTAACCTGTCGAAAAAATCTATTTGCAGACTTGTGCGAAATTCCTGAGAGGAAAAATCATTCGCCCTGACCAGGATTCGAGCCCGGATCCCTCGATTTGCGGCCGAGCTCTTTAGCTTAAATGGCTAAAGCACTAAGTTTTGATAGCACTGATCAGCATTTTAGATGGACAGCCCATGTACTAAACCTTGCAGTACAGGATCTATTAAGAACGTTGTCTCTGGAGGACGGGGTTTCAGAAGACCAGCTTTATTAACTGACAGTGACGACGAGGATGTTGATTTTGAAGAAGAAAATAAAACTTCAATTTCCAAAATAAGATCTCTAATTTAAAAAAGTGAGCAGTTACGAAATAAATTCCGTAGCGCTTGCGAAACTTCAGGGGAACCATCACTGAACCTTGTAATAGACGTCCCAACTAGGTGAAATTCAACAGACGATATGATTGGAACATCACTTTATGTGAAGAGAGGTATTTCAATCCTATGAGATAGTATAAGTGACCTGAAGCGCCTCAAAATCACTGGATCAGAATGGACACTGCTTGAAAATGTTCACAAAGTTTTAAAAAACTTTAAAGTTCTGACGAATAAATTAGGAGGAGAAAATTACGTCACCCCTCCACTCGTTACCGTTCCATTTAACTTGCTGTAGGATAAGCTAGAAAAAATGATGGAAATACTGGACAACAAGCCTGGAAGGAATGAAGGTGATGAAAAACTGTTGCTTGCCTATCAAGCTGCTCGGAACAAGATGCTGAAGCACTACCACCTGACAAACTGGAATTATTACGCGGTATTAATATTAGATCATAAATGTGAATCTTTCTCCATGACACCATGGGGAAAATAGATGCAGGAAAAGTCCCTATTGAAATTTGAGGAAATGTTCAAAGTCTATTACGAAAGGTATCCCACTCAAATACAGTCCACTCAGTCAATGGATCTAGAGAACCTTGAGAGGTCTGTTTTGGTAGAAAGTGACGAGGAAGACCTTCTACATGTATATTTTCTCTATAAGCAGTCAAGACCCAGTACTGGCAGGTATTTTCTCCTTTTCGACTAATCTCACGAACCTTAACTATTTTGACCTAAGAGAGAAGTTCAATTAGTCTCAGAACTTTTATTTAATTTTTTTTACTTTTCAATAGGAATTTAACCCTTTTTCTGTTAAGACCTAATGGTTTTCATATATTTGCTCCTAGTCTATCATCCCAGCATGAAAAATGTAGAAAAGAGCTTGAAGACTATCTTCAACTGCCGAGATCCCCTATTGATGTAAACATATTGACATGGTGGAAGGCAAATAAGGCAACTTTTCCGGTGCTATCAAAAATGGCGATAGGCTTCCTCAGTATTCCCACTACATCTGTTCCAGCGGAAAGGTTGTTCTCAAGAGCAGCCTTGACAATAAGGAAGCATAGAAACCGCTTGGGTCACGAATCAGCAAGAAGTTACTCTGTGTGAACTCGTGGGTGACGTGCAATTTGGCCAGTCAAATAAAAAATTTATGTTTATTTAACTTTTTTAAATTGAAAATTATTGAAACTTCTTTATTAAAGCGAAAATTATCTCTTATACCACTCACATTATTTTTGCGATTATTTTCTTAAACCTTCTGTGGATTTCTCTGTAGTAAATTTGTGTCTACATTCCATTTTTAGAAATTTTTTGTTTTATGTTACTAGTTTATTCATTGAGTATCAATAAAATCAATGATTTTACTAGCAGTTTGATGTAATTGGTGTCCAGATCAATATATATTTAAAATTTATATTAATGGCTTTCCTATTTCGAGTGTAAAATTCAGCGAATAAGTACGCAAAGGAAACGGCTTTTTATGGTGCTAAATTTATTTTGGGGGAAACGAGACGAGAGTCTCGTCCGAGACTCGAGACCTAGACGAGACTGGGGTTCACGAGACGAGACTCGAGACGATACCAGAGTTCAGAAAACGAGACTGAGACGAGACTGGCTCAAGTCTCGTCTCGTCTCGCGGCAACACTAGCCGTGCGTTGCCAACCCCATTCGAAGGAGTCGGCAAAAGTGGATGGAAAGGCGATCTTAACTTGGAGACTGAGATGGAATAGGATATATAACCACAGGAAACCACGTAAGGTTAACCATGGCATCCCAAATGGTGTGATCAGGAGTCCCAGTTACTGAAAAAACCGTCCTCGGTCAGGTGGGAAGATTCAAAGCGTTGCTATTAATACTGGTGGCAAAAAGCACGATAGTGGTAACGCCAATTTTACGGAAAAGGTTTTGGCAAAATCAAGTTAAAATTGTGAGTACACAATATAACTTTGCTTTCATCGGTTATTTACGAAAAAGATTATGGTAAAGTAACGCCTTTACTTTTATTAACCATGGCTGTTCAGTCAGGTATCTGTTTCCTATTCACAACCTACTTAACCATTAAAATTATCTGCAAAAAGTGGCGTCAGATAAACGCGAAACAGCTGTTGTGAGACGAACAAGACCAAGCAATGGTAACTTCAAACTTGATGATATCTCCCGATATTTTTTCGTTACATTTACGCTATGTTATAACACGCAGATCACCTTTGAAAGCAGTTCATTCGAATTCCACGATAAGTCCACGGCAACGTCAATGTGAGATTAATTATTTCCTGCATTTAGGTTTCGTTTTTAATGCGTACTGCCCTTCTGCAAAAAAAACTGGAGAATAGGCTCAAAGTACGCTGCTGTAGGCCTGCTACGCATGTGGGACTCGCCAATCTCATAAAAAAGAACAATGTGTGATGCCTACTCCAAGGAGTGACATGCGCTAACAGCTGGCAACACATCTAAATTGCTTACTACGCGCGCTGTATCCATTCATTCATTATTTATTCTATCAGGTGTTTGGTAGGCTTTTGGAGTCCCTAACGAAAAATAAATATTTCAACTTTGTACCGATGATGCCGTAAATCGGCGAAATACGTTGTACAATTAAAAGATTTAACTATAGAAAAATTAGGTATTTTATTTGATAATGAATAATAGCATTCAACTCTTCTACGAAGTGAAGCCAACAACAGTTAAGTTTGTTAATGTATTACTTCAATGAAATAAATATTCATTTAAAAATTTTTTCCAGCAGAGTCGGAATGGTTTTGACCACTCATTAAATGACATCGTATAGTGTTGATAGTCTTGATGAAAGGTATCCTTCATAAAAAAATTGATATCTCCGAAGTATTATCTATGATTTGTTCATTAATAATATTGAACATCATACCAATAAATATGTAATTAAAGAAATATTTATTCATTAGGTAATTTGAAGCTGACGTATATTATACGCTACTGAAAGATAAAACATTTGGCTAAAGGTAGATGCTAAAAATATGCAGATCCGCCTACATATATAAATGAAAAGTTCGTCAATGCTATTATTTTGATGCATACTATGTAGGAATTCAAGAAAACGAGTATTTTTTACCAATATACTAGGTGGTGGAAGGGCTTGCGCCCTCCGATCACCCCCGAGCTGGACTAGAGATAGTGATAACATTGTACCAGGGCAATAGTCAGCCACGACGGGAACACTGTTTCCCGTTCTATCGCCTAGCTGTACATTGCTGCTCGAATTCGGAGGGGCGACCTTTTTATTCGCCCCAGTGTTGTTCCCCTGTTTGCAGGCCTTGTGCAACATTAGTTAGAAATACCTTCGCCGTCGAAGCACTTGGGTACTGATTCTACTACGATATTGTTTCTGGTAGGTACACCCATGCCAGATACGTGGATGTGTTGGAGACAGACGAATGGTAGATAGTTCAAGTGATGGTGTCACATCAGAAGCACTTTCGGGGAAGGTAAAGATATAACACCACAACGTATGATTGATGGACAGCCCCAAAGTGTGAATAAATCAAAGTATAACACAAATCTATTGGTAGAATACCAAATTGATGAAATGATATTTTTCAACGCGGGTATTTGTTAACATTTTCGGATTATTTATATTATGCTCGGACAGCTGATTAGAGGGTAAGCTGAGAAAGGAAAATACATGAGTCACTGGCTCCAAATGACGCATGATGAAAACATTCTCCGCAAACTTTTTTCCCAGTCCTCCACTGCCTCCCCTACCCCATGGGGTCCATCTCACAAGTCAACGCCAACGTGGCAAACAAGCTTTTGGGATTTCAATTCTAATGGCTATATCAGTGCATTACCTATTCTTTCAAGGCAAATTAACTGTGGACGGAGATGAGTAATTTATTTATTTATTTATTTAATCAAAAATGTCCACATACAGCAAATGTTCCCAATTTACAGTGGCCCAATAACAAACGTACAGAGAAAACAGGTACAGTAAAAACATAACATAATAACAGATATCATAACAAAACAGGAAATATCGGAAGGAAACTGAATGAAAAAGTATTGTTAGCTATTTTCAGAAAGATGAGAGGGAGCCAAGTTTGTAAAGATGTTGGAGGATAGAAAAAAGGGATCAACGCTCTCAGGAAGGGAATTAAGAAGGGAGGGGAGGCGGAAAAAAAGTGAGCGTTGAGCGAGCGATAATCTAGGAATTGGTAAATGGAATAGATCGTGGGTGCGCATAGGCCGGGAGGGTACTCGGAAATTCATAGAAGAGAGGAGATCGGGACAGTCTGTGATGGAGTTAAGGATGTTGTAAGCAAATTTCAGGTCACTTTTAAGGTGGAGACAAGGAAGATTGTGAATGGAGAGAGAGGACAGAATGGCGTTAGTGGTCATATCTCGCATGTGGGGGAGTCTGTACTTCACTATATTTGTGAAGAAATGGGTAACAGATTTAAGGGCTAAGAGATTGGAAGGAGCAGACATCGCCCAAATAGGAGAGCAATATGTGATCACGGGAAGAACAATCGTTTTAAAATAGGATTTAAGAGCTTGGGGGTCTTTAATTTCTGTGTAGCGGTATAGAAGGCCTAGGAGAGACATAGCTTTGGATTTAATTGTGTGAATGTGACTTGAGAAGTTAAGCTTGTTGTCTATCAATACACCAAGATCCTTTACTGACGACAGATGGTTTAGGGGTATCGAATTTAGGGTGTAATTGAAGTTAAGCGAGATTTTTTTAAGGTGAATTGACATGGCATTGCACTTGCTTTCATTTAAGTTTAACTTCCAGGTAGAGCACCAATGAAGACTTGATGTTGGAGGTGTTAGACTCTTAAATAAAATTAACAAAATTGAAAAGTATCTATTATTTTAATAATTCAATTTATTATTTTTATTGATATTTTATGATTTTTATGAGCGTTTCGGCACACTTGGCAGAGGCTTGCGGCACACCAGTGTATCGCGGCACACAAGTTGAGAATCACTAAGTTAGAGCCTACTCACTTCCAGGCGACGTATTCATTTGAAGGACTGTGCGGCACCAAGCCGTAAGCAAAACTCTGGGATTGGAACGATGTCTGCCGGTAAGATACCACCAAATTTCCCGGTAAAATAGGCCATTGCGAGCCTAACAATCACGGCTATCCCCGGTTATTCACCTCGCCACGACTCAACGGCCCCTCCGCTGGCCTCACTTCTACGCGAGAAAAGGGGGGTAACCCACACACGAAAAACGTACGACCTGAGAAAAGAATGCTCTTGTCGACTGCAAGGTCATCGTTAAGTGCTATTATCTGAAGTAAGTAATCTCAAAATATCGCCAGAATGCCTAAGTTTATAGCGCTGCAAGGAGTGGCTATAATCAAGTTATAAATAAGTATCAGATTTAAATGTTCTCTTTTTTCGGAAGTAATATTTCATGTTAATATTAATAGGGAGAAATCATAAGGCCAACAGATGGTAAAAACGAATGCGTTTCGGCGCAGCGCAAGATGGCACGGAGGAAGAGGACGTAATATCGCTCTATTCTACTCCAAGTTAAGCTTGTTGAAAGAATACTTATTGTTAGTACAGTTCCACATTATTTTTGCCGTTCGATTTCGACGTATAAGGCGTACTTTTCAAGTTAAATTGACCAATTTATCTTGAAAATGACGCTGTAGGCGTTGAAATCGATCGGAAAATAAATGTGTGAACTCTACTAAGCATTAGTTCATCATGCTTAACGTTGTAAATTTCCACTAAGTAACGTCAAACTCAATCAATCTAATTAAGTACTCCAAGTTGCTAGTTCTGAGACAGACAAATCGTTATAATCGTTAATGAATGAATAAAATGCCCTGCCTGAACTATCACACGTAGTCAATCAGATTCTGTGTAATCCAGCCAGTATTTCGTCCAGTGAAAGATTATTTTAGCCAAGTGAAAACTATAATACCTCATTGCGGCTTTCCCGAGGGAAAGCTGCTCTCCTGAGAAGCACAAACACCTATAAATTATAAATTACGAAGAGTGATCATGCTTACGACAGGATAGGACCTGTATCCTAAATCTGGAGAAATGTCGTATCCATCTAAAGTGTGTATAAAAAAATTCTGCTTTTACACCATCTGATGACTAAAAGAATATATTTCTTTCAATACCTATAGTGAAAAACAGTTAACTTTAATGTCAGGAGAGGCGAATGATGTTTTTATCACTGCGGATTTCGTATCATGAGATTGCAATAATACAATTAAAGCGTTGAAATAGCATTGCATTTTTATGGCTCACCCTTCAATGAGTTGAAACGTAACTGAAGCCAAAAGTTAGGTTGTACATGGTTTAAAATTGAGGGTCATAGCAGCAGATTCACTGTCTGCATTCCGAAGTCGCCGAGCAAGGCGAAGCTAGAAGAGGGTCTTGTGCGAGAATCGTGACTTGGGGCGGGTTCATCAAATTACTTCGCCGAGGGGGAGTTTTTCCGACAGATCTTGGCATTCATGGTTAAATTCAAATTACGCTGACTAGTCCGAATTGGCAGAGTGAGCAACTACAAAGGACTTTTTGATTTAAGATTACGATCAGAGGAATTTTTCAACTCGGGTCAGGTGTGGGTCGAAGGAAGGAGTGGGGAAGAAGGGGTGGGGACACAAACAGGGAGAAAAGGACGAGAAGATATAAGGCTTTCGCAATGCTTCGTAAATTAAAAGGGGGACGTGCAACGGTGGGCATGGATAAGATGGACAACAAATGCTATTTTGAAGAAAGCAAAGAGAGCAGAATTGGCGATTAAATACAGACCTGCTATAAACGTGTTCTGTACGATAAGTAATACAGTGACCGCATTAAGAGAAGTATTTCTCAGCTAATAAAGTATTAGCTACAAAACGTTCTGCCGGAGTTAGAAGAAATGACGCTAAGGAAGGATTCTGAGCCACTAAAGAGCATTTATTCGATGCGTTGAAGTTGCATGGCCAATGTTATTATTGGGAAAGGGGAATTCAATTTAGTCGAAGGTGTTTGAGATGTAGGATAAAAAAGAAAAAAGTTAACACTTTTGGCACGAGGAGGAATATACCAAGAGAATAATCGAAGATAATTAATAAGCGAAGCTCAATCAATAATAATGGGATGTCGAAGGTCAGGATTGAGGGGGATTGCTCATGAATATGGATGGAAATTATAAAATGCAATACCATTTGATCTGTAAGCATCGTGATCGTAAGATCGTGATGGGAGTAAAAGTATTGTGCAGGTACGCTTGAAGAGTCCGAAATTTTAAAACAAAATTATATCCTCCCAAAATCTGATTTTTAAATAGACGAGTATGGATCTGATCTGACCTGACTGACACACACAAACTAGAAGGAACGAGAATCGTCAACACTCGAGGTTATATGAAAAAAAAACAGAGCGGAATGCCACGGGGTTTTAATTTACTTATACACTGAATAAAATCCATAAAATTAGGCGCCATGACGTTTACTTCCTCCAAAAAGCGTTGCGCGACCTTCATTAGGATTATCCTCTGGTGTAAAGCAATTCCATAAAACAAATCGCCCAAGTCACACCACACCTAAAACATTATGCTCTCATATCCCTTCATCAGACTCACCAAGCATGCCGCAATCCTGGATGATCCACGGGAATATTCTGCTATACGGGATGATACTATGTAAGCTAATCGATCTTCAGCTTGGACTTCCTGAAAATTAGTAAATAAAAATAAATGAGATCTTAACAGTAAGAATATACAATGCCGTATTTTAAGATAGAGAAATCTGGATCCCACCTTCAAGGGCAACACCAGAACATTAAATTATCACAAGGAAAGAGAATATAAAGGAAACTAAAGAATGATAAATTTGTACACGACATCGTACATTAAAATTCACCCTTGGCGTGTTAGGATGTATTGGTTTGAAAACGCATATTGATTAGCAATTAATGTCTGTAAAATATATGATTGAACGTTATAGAGACATTTACCTTAAGCAAGTTTTTCCCTCCTAGCAACGTTGCTCCGTGCTTTCCACGCGAAATTACCATTCAAATGAACGTTTCCTCAAAATTCCTAGCGGTGGCGCGCCGTGCGTTTCCACTCCAGTTAAATAGGAGGGGTAAGTTCGGCCGATGACAGATTCTCCCTTGTCATAACAAGGAGCGTTGAAGCTTGAGCGGTCAAATGCTTCTAGCTTTAAATTTTATTGCTTATCTTTGCGAAACCGTAAACCCCACGCAGCAGGTACACAGACAGGTACAAGTGCCTGTCACCCTTCGGAGTGAGAAATAGGTTTTTCGTCAACAATCCACAGGCGAATGAGAAACCACCCGTTCAACGTTTACTTTATTCCAGAATTAACGAACTGGCTGTGGCTATATAAAAATGTATATTCTGATAGTAATTCATCTAAGTTATCAATACAAGTAGAGTTCGAGTGGCACGGCTTGTGTCAACGTAATCTTCATCTTAAAGCAGTGGCGGTTCTATGGGGGGCAGAGGGTCCCCCCCCCAATTGGGTCGAAACTTACACTAGATAAAATCGAAATATTTGTAGGACTCCCCGAACCCCCCTTCGGCTGGGGGGTATCCCTGGGGGGTTTGCCACTCCCATTGGTCCAAACCTAGATCCGCCGCGGTCTTAAAGCATAGTTTTTATGCGGTTTAACGTTTGAAGCTTCACTTTGTGGAACAACGATATTGGAAATAAAACGTCGCTTTGCACATTGCACACACAAACTTTATCAACTTTATTTAAAGTGTCTGTGGCATCTTAATAAGGTCTGTGTGTGGAATGTACAAAGCGACGTTTTATTTCCCATAGTTTTTATGCTTAATTATATGATGTTTGTAAGATTTTCATACAAAGCCGCGTTTACACTATGTAGCAAAACCTGCTATATAGCAGGTTTTGCTACATAGTGTAATATAGTAAATCTGTATGACATTTAGCAAGTTTGTATAACATTTGATAAAAGTAGAAAAAGTCACTTCTGAAAAGTACTATATAACATTGCTATATTTAGCAGATTCTGCTATGTATAGCAAAAATTGTGCTCTCCATTGGGAGTCGGTAAAGATCAAAAGAAATCCGTGATATATCTATCTTTGCTATATGCAGCAATGTTATACGCAGGTTTTTCTTCTAGCATCTGCTACATGTAGCATTTTCTGTCATCAGTTCAGAGTTGTAGCCTCGTGTGCGCGGACGTTTGAGACTGTTCTGTATTGTTTTTTTTATTTTTCTCTCAATTCCATTGGCCAATCATGCAAATAATATATTCAAAATCTTCACTTGTCATACGTAAAAAGTTTTTGAAACAACCATCGCACCAAATTTCTTAACGAAGGATCACTAGCGTGATCATCAGCATTCAGATCACGTTATAAATCGGTGCCACTGTATTTCACTCTTAGCATCCCGTGACTGCCGAACCCAAAACCTTCGTCTTCGTCTTTCACTTGCCAAGATCACTACGTGATGGCGGCCGCGAGCACTACATCTCTTTTCCGCGACATTTCTGATACTGGATGCGGTTGTATGCTATATATAACATATAGCATGGGCACCGAAATCACTGACTATAAAAATGTAATATAACTTTTTATTGTATAGCAAAAGTTATTAAACGATGTTATATAGCAAAAGTTATGTAGCAGGTTTTGCTACATTGTGTAAACGCGGCTTAACTGACCATCGTCAAAACACAGCAGGCTGTCATGATTTTCCAGCAAGTTAAATGAATTCTATAGAAAATCGCTGTTAATGATATGGTACGTTTTTTAATCTGTAAATATTAAAATGCCATGGAAACCGTTTTAATGTGCATCTTTCTTAGATCATGCATGTCTAGATACGACTTCAGTGGATGAAGTAGTCTCCGCAGCAACTACAAGATGCATGAAGTCAGACACAGAAAGTCAGACGATGTAGCCCGAAAAGCTTTTTGTGTAATGATGTGGTCAATATTCGATCGAATCTACGGATTCGAGATTTTATGGAATTCTTATAAAAAATATTTGACTACAGATTGTGCGGGTGGCATATGAACTACGCCTAAGTTAACTCCAGAAGCGAAGATAATATGCGTAAATATCATTATGGCATTTATATTTTCAACTGGATTTCGGATGTAAATTTGTCACTAATGCACGTTTTAATAAGAAATTCAGCATGCGGCGCATGCGCATACAAACGGCATAACCCACTAATGCGAAATTTTCAAAGCCGACACGCGCGCCGCAGACCATTAGGCTTTCCCTACTGAAAGGCCTTTTTGTTTGGAAAAGACAAAGTTTTTGAGCTGCAGAAAAATATGCAACAAACATAAAACGCCATGGCTTTTCTGACACCGATGAAGTTGAAACATTTTCAGCAAACCGTTTTTGGTGCTCAATCGTTCCGTGGTTTTGCGCCGCTAATAAAAGGGCATGCATTCTAAGCAGTCCTCCGTTATGACTGATCAGCAAATTTAAACCAGGTCCTTCGTAAGGATTATTAAAAGAATTATTTGCTTCTATTGCTTTATTTATTATATTAGCTTCTGAACATGGATCAAATTTTAATAATTTGGGTGATATTAAACTGCGCTAAGGGGTCGTACATAAACTACGTTACCGTTTTCGGTGATTTTTTTAACCCCTTCCCCCCCCCCTTTCGTTGATAACCGAAGTATTCCCCTCCCCCCCACCCGGCATGTAAAGTTGTCTCTACAAATGAAACTTTCAATTCAAAAATATTATCTTAATTATTGAGTGAGTTTTTAGGGATAGGTTGAAATTATGCAAATAAAGTAGCCGAACTAGATGTAATAGAACTATCTAACCACAATTGGAACAAGTAATAATCATTTTTAAATTCTCAAAATCAACCATGAATCACGGCGTAAGGTGCTGTGCTCATCTACTTTTTTCTCTCCCCTCCCCACATTTCTGATTGCTGCCTTGAAAATTGTTGTTGCGAGATCGCTATTTAACTCCAGAGAATGTTAAAATGTTAGCAATTTGATTATATGAAGACTTGCAACATTGTAGAGGCAATGCATTGCCTCTACAATGTTGCAATGGTTCAGTTACATAGAGTTAAAGTAGAAGCTTGGGATGTAAGAAACACCCCGCGCGCCCTTCCTCATGTTAAACTCGGTAGTATTGTCGACGTGATTTGGACAAGCAAGAAACGTAAACAGGCGCATTGTAATGGCTACATTACTTTAGAGTTAACCCCCCCGCCCCTCCCCCTCGTTACCCACCGTGTAGGTTTTTAGCCCTCCCCCTACAAGGCAGGTAGGGGGAGGCTTTGTAGGTTGGTAGGTACCTAACGTAGTTTATGTGCGACCCCTAAGTGAAGTGAATTAAGACCCCTAAGATGAATGAAGACCCCTAAGTGAAGGGAATTAATACCTTTTTGAGGCAAAAAGGTATTATCTACAGTGAGAAGTGTACAACAGTGAGATTTTTGTCTTCTAATCACGAAGAGGTCATTTCATTTGAATGTTAGCCATTAGATCGTGATAAATTGGAGTCACAGTTTGAAGCAGCTTCGCAAGATTTTGCGCTAAAATCAGATATTACAACTGCCCCATCATTTACATTTACCAATATAGTAAGATGTAATATTTTACAAAATGTCTACTCGTATATACCCTTCGTTTGTTCTTAAAATCGTGAGAATCTAAGCTGGCCTGCGTCGTTCCACAAAGGGTGATGTGGCTAGAAATACTTCCCATTCCGAGGGCCCGGGTTCGTAACCTGATGGTGGCAGAGATTTCATTATGAGTAGACTGATGATAATACAGTTTTCCTTCACTATTTCTCTTTTCCCAAAAAATCTTTGAATGTGCACATGAACCTCCCCAAGTAATCAATGAAACAAACTAACAAATCATGAATCACAGTCCCTTGGAGTTAGGCAGCACAATGGAATTCTCACCCCCCTTGAATGATCCCACTACATAAATGATTCACGGGTGAGGTTTGCAATTTGTTACCCATTCCTGCACAGAGGATGCTAGGAGTTTATGGGGGTTTGCATATTTGCTATGAGTAATTGCTTCCATATGAATTAAAATGACCTGGGAGTTTTGGTAAAAAATCAAAGATTTTCAATTAGAGATTACATTTTACAATATGCCATGGATTGGACTGGCTAAAAAACTGGCTTCTCATCTTGGGGGACTGAATTCCATTCTTGTCTGTGGCAGATACTTTTCAGCAGAATCCGAATGGGTTGGACAAATTGGGTGATCCATGGAGTGCAGTTTAATTCCCATTCATCAGATGAGCCAGAACTATGTATACCTCGGGAAGCCTAGTTCATCTCATCTTATTCCCCTACTTTCCCTCTACAATATACTAACTAGTCCTTCATGATTCTAAAGTAAACAGTTGCCGGTCACCTCCCGAGAAAATAATTATTTTGATCTACTTTCAATGCAAACCACAGGTTCAGAAATTCGATTTTAGTAAATAAACGATCAGATAAAATCAATGCTAAATGATATTAATAGAAGCAGTAGGGCAGAAAATGTATCTTCCACAAATGTGTAGCCGGCATTATTCAAGTCATGGTTTCAATTTCTAGTTTTTATCGAGTACGGAGAATGTGTGCATCTTAGATGTGTTTCCATTAAGAGCAGAAGGGATAAGGATAAGATTGCATGAGTTATGAAAGGAGCATGCTTTGTTAGTTTGGCCATGTGGATGAGAGTCGAACAGAAGAGCAGATTTGTAATAGAGGAATGAATGATGTTAGAAGAAAGGGTAAGCCAAGGTCATGGGTGAATGTGGTAAGAGAGATGCTGTATGAGGAAGGAAAGGGAGGTTAGGAGTCTTTTAAGAACAGGATGATATATTTGAAGCAACGCATTATTGTATGAGAAAGAAAAAGGTGTTCAAGGATAGGACTGAATGGAGAAAATAATCAAAGCAGAGTCAACTTCACAGGCCTATCACCTAAACTAAAATGTTTTTGTCAGTAACTTCCCTAGAAGGGAATGCTATGATTGGTAGGTATGTTTTAAGGTGGCCATGCGTACTGGTTCATCTGGGGCAGTAGCAGATTTGGGGTGTTTGTTGCGGTGTACCGGAGCCCCATAAGAGTAAAAAAATTAAAAACATGTATAGGTCTTCAAATTTTCTATTTACACTAACAATAAGTGAAAACCTCTAATCATAACCCTTAAAGAAATTGCACAATATGAGGTTTAGATAAGCGAGTTTATTGTTCTGTAGGTCAAGTATTTGACATATAACATGGTCAGATCAGTTGATACATACAGACAAACAGACATGAGTTGTATAGGATTCAAGTGTGAAGTGTTTTCCAAAAATGTATGAAACATTGCCTATGCTACAGGAGAACATAAAAACTTTTCCTGTGTAGCAGATCATAAATCTGGTCACCTAAATATATATTTGAATGGAATATGTGTGCTGAGGAAGAATTCATGCCTCGAATAATCAGGACATTGAATAATCTAACTAGAAGATGCCGTAATCAACATATGCATCTACATGCTAACCAGTGAGTGGCTGTAAGGGCACATGGTAGCAGGTGTTAGGATGCTAGCCATGAAAGAAATTAGTAAAGGCAAAGAACGAAAAGCTGTTTGTAGATGGATGATTATATCTCTCTTTTTTGTAGCATAAGTCAGTTGTGGCACGGAGTAGTGCTGCGCTATCAAAACAAGACTTACTAGCGATTATACCCAATAATAGAAATAACAAGCACTTTCGCTTGAGCTCTTTTTCGATGACTATCGGCGGTTTGAAGTTTCTAGCACGGTCAGCAGCCAATAAAAATGACTAAAATATAACCAAACACTATATTAAAATTAGGCATCGTACATTTTTAACCAATCAGTATCACCGGAATAGTGCTAGCAAAACTTAGTGGCAGTTGCACAGAAGACCCTAAACAGTGGAAGAGTTGCATACTAGATAGCTCTGCATGGCGGTAGTCTCTTTGCTTGACTACCACTTTTCCCAAGGTCACAAACCTTCAACACCAACTTCAAAATGCTCGACATTTTAATCATTTCAACTCTCTAGCTCTCCATGGCTTTAAATCCAATTACTTAGATAGGCTTATCCGATGGGTTGCGAACATTTTCAGAGTATTTTCCTCCAGCTTTGTTTGGATCGTAAATATTGCCTTTTAATGTGCCACTGACACTTGGCCGCTCTTTTGGGTTAAATTTTTATGTTGGCAGCGTTTTGTCTTTACAATGATCTGTCCTCTTCCCTCAGTAACTTATACGGCCGCTTCCACACAAGACTTCCCTTCCTTAGCATTCGGCATTGTGCTGACGTTTGGCACCAAGTTCCACTACCACTATACTTCATGCCTTATTTTTTAAGATACTAGCACAGAGTATATCCCTACTCTGTGATACTAGTATATCGCATTTTAAAAATTAATTTTACAGCACTTTCAATTTTACTTTGTCACACTTTGTAGCATCTATTATTTTTTAGCCAATTTCAATAATTATGCGGCAATAAATTGGAAAAACGTGTGGTTTTTCAAAATTATATAATATAAAAAAAACGAAATTATATCCTACAAGTATCTTATTATATATAAATGGAGAGGAATGCAATAATTAGAGGAACAATATGGTTTGTGAATGATCAGATCCCCACCTTACCATTAAGTAGCTTACAGTACATTGTTTACTTAGGCAGTAGGCAACCCGCATCACATGTTCGCCTTTTTCTCTATTTCTGCAGTAAATTATCCGATGAATGCATTTTTCCCAGTCACGTAATTTATCTGAATCAATTAACTTCTCCATCTCTTTAACTTCCCTCGACAATTTATTTTCATGACTTTTACGGTATGGACTGGAAAAAATGCCTTCATCGAGTCATTTACTGCAGAAATTGAGAAAAAGGCAAACGTGTGTTGCGGGTTGACTACTACATACAAAGATGATCTCGGGGAGCAACTTAGAAGGTCATCTAATCGATGAAAAATGGGCATATTACTGGAATTTTGAGGTTTAAATGTCAATTTTCATCATGACTGATATCTTTTTACGTAAAAATATGGTCACTCTGACCGAAAACAATCAATGACAATTTTGTTGTTTTTGTTTAAATTTTGAAACTTTGAGGCAAAAATTCTGACAGAAGATATAAACCGATTTTGAAAAAAATCACACTTGTAATATGGATATGGGTTGACAACTTTTTCCGGGTATTACAATTTGCTCCGAGAAAAAAGTTGAAAAACGAGGAACCCTAGTGTCCACCTATCTTGGAAACTAGAGTAGGCGTAGGGCCTAGGTTGGTTCGTGGCCTTTCCCTTACTTTTCAAGATACTCCCGTACTGCTGGATGGTCAACCTTATGCAGAGGAATGTTTGCCTTAACATTGTAGCAAATGGGAGTAATGCTATAACTGGTCTACTTGTAAATATGAGTAACGCGCACCGGCGGGGGAGCGGGTCTACTTGTATACATGGTCTAAGAGAACTACCAACCTTGTAACTGGTATACCGCAAAAGTCGCTACGAAAATAGAGGGATTTTTTTTTGTTTGTGAGTTTTTCCAGGGCTCACTAGTGCTGCGCTCAGACGGCAAGATTTAGGATAACTCAACATTACGTACGGTGTTACCAAGCACTGCGGGCCGTCATGGCCTTTTTATGGTGAACCTCTCTTTGTGAAAGGGTAGATTTGTAACAATTTACTATGGCACAATTATTTTCGACGTTTCACCAAAATATTACATCGAGGCCTTGATTTTATTTTGTAGATATTACCTATTTTATTTTGTATTATGTATTTTATTTTGTACTATTTTATTGTGTAATTGTTTTAATGTAATAATTTCTCTTTTACATGCTCAATATAACGTAAAATCACAAATATATAGCTGTTATTTCGTTTTATCGCATATTTGGTTTTTTGCACTTTATCGCTGATTCAAATTTGATGAATTTGTGGTCGTAAGTATGTACCCAATGCATCAACAGATGAGAAAAAAAAACAAAAAATATTAATTTGAATTTATAGCAGTTGCAAAATTTGATGAATTTGTGATAACTCAAGTTTCCTCTTCCCATGGGAATGAAAGGCTGGGACCATCTAGCCCCAGTTGAGGTTTAAAGGTGTTTCATACCAATCACTACCTTTAGGAAAAACTTTTGAATAGGCCCCAAGGCTTATCAGGTCCCCACTCTATTAGTTGGGGATTTGATTTACAAATCATTCATGTACAAAGCTTCAAAACTGTAGAGAATTTTAGTTAAGCAACATTCTATGACACCCAGAGGCAGTGGTGGATTAGGGTCGTATTTTTGGGGTGGGCAGATTGCTACTTCCTGGAGGTCTGAGAGTATGGAATACCCTAATGGCCACCATTTTTTCTGTTGTACCAGGAACTGTGGGGGCATACCCTCTCTCCACCAACCCCTGGGCCCCCCCACACCCCACCTTAATCTGCCACTGCCTGGAGGGCCCACTTTGGGGGGGGACTTTCTTATATAGCCCATATATCCTTTCCAGTGCTATCATATGCCTATATGAAAAATGTAAAGCTTGCTGCATGCTTAAAATAAAGTATCCAGAGGAGATATTATGCATACCATGGTTAGATGGGCAGGGTGCACGCAATGTTAACGCTGATAGATGGCAAGCAACATAGTACAACATGGTATTCATGGAATCAATTCATGGAAACATTTCGAATAAAAATGGACATGTGAATGACAGTCACAAAGTAGTGGCATTGAATTATATAGAGGGATTGTGGTGATAATAGCCAAGCCCATGCAAAGATAGATAAGACATCCAAGCAGCAACAAAATATTTCCTGTGTGATGAAAGCATGTGAAGTAAGTTTAAATATCCAGATTTTTTTTAAAGTTTTGAATATGCAGATCTTTTTCTGGGTATTTAACACTTTGGCTGCAAAACTTCTTTCCTTCATTCTTCCTTCCAGTGGAATTTTTTACCAATAAATGTTTAAAGGAGCACATCAATAGACAGTAGTAAGGGTAGTGAACCAGTGGTGTATGGAGGGGGGGGTTTAGGGTTTAAACCCCCCCTCAAACATGTTTACCTGAATTCGTTTTCGTTTGTTTACCTGAACTAGCATTTCGAATATTGCTTATTGGGCTGAAAAATAGAGTTGAATTGTCTTCACGAAAGAGAATGTTAATTTAATTATTGTTTTAGTGAAAAATAATCTAAATCTCATTTTATGATTATGCACATAAATATTAAAGCAACCCCTCCCAGAAGTCAATCCTGCGTATGCTACCGTAGTGAACTGTCTTCACTAGTCTGTACTTAATGAGTTCAGGTGTTCCATGGGATAAAAAAATATGGCAAAACTACGTCAGGATTGTATTAATAAGCAATTTAGAAGATTATCCAATAATTCATTTTTGATGAATTTGTCTCAGTAATGATATTTGTTATTTCAAATCACTTCAGGAATTTGATCAAATGAGCACCCAAATTACAAAATTTTCTTAAGCTGATCCTGGCTGTTTCTAAGGTGAACCTATGATCTAACATGATCTACGCTGTATATGCAGAAGCCATTGAACATTTCAAAGTGCAAATTAAAAATTATTTGGATTTTTACACTACTGTTTGGCTTACCATCTCAAGATTCTATCGGCTGATTGGAAATTAATATGAAAACATTCTAGGGAGATCTAGCCATTGGCAGACCAAGGCATGGTGTAGGGGTGATGGTTTTCCCCCTGTAATTTCTGGTGAAATAGGGAAAATTGTAACAGTTCTATATCCCTGAACCTTGCAAAATAGCAATCTGCCCCAAAAACAACAAACTTAATCCACCCATGGAGCTAGAATAAAATAAAGCAAGGACTTCACCATGCCACTGTCCTTGCAAGTGGTCACCAGGTAAATTCCAGTGTGAGTTTGAGTCAACTTACTTACTGAGTTTATTTGAAAAAGGGCAATAATTATGAAATTTAAATTTTTTATGAAAATATCGGCACAAAGAGTTAAAGTATTATTTTAGGTGACTACCTCTAAATTTGAATGTTTTAACGTGATACTATATATAATCTGCTATTATAATGTACCTATTTATTAATTTAAGAAAACTCAGCACAATGTATATTCATTGGGAATTGTGAAAGGATTAAATAAAGTGCCTATTCAATATGTATATATTGCAGATTATAACAATTAAATTGCTAGATGTCCTACTTTTAATACAAGTGGAATGCATTAGAGGATGTATTCTATATTTGTATCTATTGGGATATTTATCTAAGATATAAGATTTCATAATGCACATAGGCGATGATTTTGTGGTGATACCATTTATATTTCGTACCTGGCTTATGACCTGGCACTTGGTTATGCAGTTTGAATAACTTCTTCTATTCTTTCCTGGTCTGCTTTTCCAATGGTCCATGCTTCCGATCCATAGAGTGCCATGCTCCTTGTTTCTAGTCCTTTCATTTTTTAACACAGTATGTAGTTGTCTTTTCATCATGAACACTTTCTTAGCTTGGGCTATTCTGCAATTGATGTCAGTTGTACTTTTTCCATCCCACATGATGGTACTTCTGAGGTAGGTGAAGGATTCCACTTGCTCTAGTTTCGCTCCTCTTAGCGTGACTTCTGCTTTCACCTTCTCTCTTCTACATACTAGGATTTTGCTCTTCTTCTAATTTATTTAATTGTTATAATCTTAAAGAACTTGAGCCATTTGTTCAGTGATCTCTAAAGATCATCACAATTTCCTGCTATAACTGTGATATCATCTGCAAAGTGGCGCATGTTTATATCTTCTATGTTAATTTTATTTTCATTCATTCATTCCAATTTCTTGTTGCTGAATAGCTAAAATAGCTGAATCCATTCTGAGTTTTTCCAACGGCCGTAATATTTTGTCCCACTCAAAGTTTTCAAAGGGTTTCTCTAAGTCCACGAATGCTACATACAGTGGCTTCTTCATATGTATCATTTTTTCTGCCATCAATTTACTTTATCAATGCCATCTACTTTCTCTGGACAATTTCAGAAATGGCTAGGGTGACTTGTAAATTAAATATGTACTCCATTCAGAAAATTATGGAGTCAACTTTTAACATGTTCCGTGTGGGGCCGTTTTTCATTGGTTGATATCTCATGGCTGAATACAATTTATTTGAAATATGCATGGAATGTTACCTGTATATGCAAAATTATTATTAGTGCTCAGTCGCGTTGTAACTTCGAAATTGTGATCATCATCAGTTTTTAAGACGAAACCCTTGTTTTCCGAATGGCTCTCAACATCTGCTGACGAGATTCAGTTCTATATTGCAGAGAGTTTTTTAATGGCACAATTGAAGAAAAATAAAAATTCAGAAATACTGGTGTTCGCGAGTAGCCATTGAAACTTCTTTCTTCGGTCAATTAATGCCATACAGATTTTTTAATTTGATAATCAATAATAATTGGCATTTTACTGACAGAGCAAATCTTGATGAATGTGACATTCTATGAAAGATATCTCCCATAGTTCATAATGTGAATCAAAAATTTCAGTCCATATATAATCCTCCACAAAAGCATACCGTAGATGAAAGCGTAATGAAGCTTCTAGGGAGACTAAGTTTCATTCAATACAACATTGACAAGGGAGCTCGTTTTGGCATAAAAGTTAAATACAACTTTAAAAGGTCCTCGGATAATTGCATGCAGATTGCAATTCACACCGGTAAGAAACTAGAAGCAGCAAGTTAAGTTCCTTATAGTCAGCCAGCAGTGTTACAGATAATGAAGCCTTACTCCGACTTAGGGTACACGTTAGCTGCTGATAACTGGTTTTGCTCACAGATTTTGATGCATGAATTCAACAAAAAATTTCATCAAGACCACTTGACAAATCATAATAAAATAAATCCACAAAAAGAAATAAATTTTTTTGCTTTTTAAATTTGCAACAATTTTTGTGAAATATGAATTTGTAATAACAGTAGATCAATTGTAAAAGTTTTTATTTTTGCAATTGTTGCAACGTTAATTAAAAAATGGTACTACAAATAATAAAAAATAAAAATATTCACTCATTGAAAACATTGAAAAATAACATGCTAATTGCAAAATTATCCTCAGAGATAAAAAAAATTATTCCTTACAAAATGTTGATGAAATAAATCGTAGCCCTGGGTAAGGAAATCACTCAAAAAATACAAAGCCAATGATTTTGTAAAAATACAAAATTATTAATTGCAAACATTTTCACATTTTCACTAAGGACACAGCCGACAAATGCCTATATGTTGGCCCGACATTGGAATGCTACCTGGGTATTCACTATAGGATTACTTGGAGGGCCATTTTTACTAAATGCCATACTTTTTTATTCTCATGATCACATTCCAGATTCCGCATAGGTCATATAAACATCCCAGGATGCATATCCTGCTATAGTCCTATAATCACAATAGAACTATATATAGTGACTATAGGTCTATGTATAGTTCTATAATCACTATGTTCCAAATAACTATAGCCATAGTGATTATAGAAAACTATATATAATCACTATATAGAGTCCTATTATCACTATGTTCCAAATAGCTATAGAACTATAGCCATAGTGATTATAGAAAACTATGTATAATCACTATATATAGTTGTATAGTAATTTTTTCTTAGGGAAACGCCATCATCAGAAAAAGAATCCACAACTTCACCCCTTCTTAGTCTTTTGGATATTACATGCTGGGGGTTACCATTCCGTTTTCGTCTGAGTGTTCCTGTACAGTAAGTTTGTCGTTCAAGTAGTTGGTGTACCAAGTTAACAACTCTATAGTAGTTGTCCATAAAAAGTGAATGGCCCCTATCTAAATTTCCTTCCATCAATTTATGAACAACATTACTGGCATGTCCAGGACCTAGGGAGGTCACGTCAATTCAACGTCACCAGCCCCAGTGTTCACGATGAATCTCAATTCCCCAAGAGCATTTGTGGCGGCGCTCCATTTGTTGGGAAACTTTTTTCCCTCATACTACTAGCTTGTAACACTCGGGTGAAGGAGAGAGGATTACCCTCACGACTAGTACTCCCCATACGACCCAACATATCGATCGAGCAGGGGGTGGGAAGCAATAAATCTCAACCATTCAAGGGGGAGGTTGGGGTCAGTATCACCAGCATTGCGGTCAGCGTGCTCGGTTCGATCTGAACGTCTTGAATGTAGAACTCCTCAGTCAAACGTGGAACGTTCGGTCGAGGATCAGATGCAATCCTTAGATTCAGCAGTGCACATCTCCCCACAGGCTCAATGAGTCATCCTCCTCCATAAACAATATTTAAACCCCCCCCCCCCCTTCATCACAATTTCTTGAAATCCCGGGTTTTCCTCCCCAAAATATTATTTTTATGATGCCTTTTGCGTCATTACCCCATTGTTGAGCACCACTGTATGGATTAAATAAGAATATAGATGGAATTATACGGTACGATTAGCAAAGGTGAATATCTACATCTACATACTACCCCGCAAGCAACCTCACTAGGCGTGTGGCGGGGGGTGTTAGGACACCAGCCGTTTAAATATAAAAAGGAAACTCTCTAATGAAATTACGCCTAGCATTTATTAAAGTCCCTTATTGTTCGGGGGGAAAACGAATTCCCATACCTATCCGTTCGGCAAAATTTAATTTATTAAACTCTTAATTTATCGTTTCTGTCGGACCTGGAAATATAGTGGGGTTCTAATATGATGTTTTCCGTGTCGCTCTTAAATATATCTTTTCTTAATTGCTCAAGTAATCTAAGCCTAGCGCGCAGCCTCCGAGTCTCTAGCGGCTCCCAACCTAATTCGTTTAACATCTGCGTAACGCTGTCTGTACGCCCGTAGCAGTTTTTGACGAATCGCGCAGCTTTCCTTTGTATTTTATTAAGTTCCCGAATTAAGTCTTTCTGCACCGGATCCCATATGCTCGCTGCATATTCAAGGTGTGGCCGGACGAGTGCGAAATAGCACCTCTCTTTTACTTTTTCATCTGAAAATCTTCCCACAATACGCTTGACGAATCCTAGCTTCTTCAGAGCTCTGCCACAAATATTTCTTATATGTGTTCCCCACGATAGGTTCGAGGTTATCGTAACTCCTAGATACTTCACTTCATCTGTGGCCTTTATGTTAACACCATCCACAGCATATACATGGGGATAGTTGGACGACCTCCACAAGAAATGTACCGCCGTGCATTTGCTCAGATTAAGTTCGAGTCCCCACTCTCGGCTCCACACATGAACGTTGTTTAAATCCGATGATAGAATTTCAAAGTCAGAGTGATCACTAATTTCGCGATAGATGACAGCGTCGTCAGAAAATAAACTATTTTACTGCTAATTCGAGAGCATAGGTCATTTATGTATATAATGAACAAAAGTGGGCCGATTACGCTTCCTTGTGGGACACCTGATGTCACTTTGACTACATCAGAGCTAATTCCGTCAAGAACTACTTTTTGCTTACCATCACTAAGAAAGTCGCGTATCCAGTTTACTACTGTTTCGTTCAGCCCGCATGACTATAGAAGCCATTAAAATTCGCAATAGGCCATATTGAATTAATCAGTTGTTCAGTTCATTTGATGAAAACGTAAGTATTAGTAAAGTATGACGCTTCAAGCTTCCCCGGCGAATCTGCTGATTGAAAAGCTTTCGGGTTTTCCACCGGGTAAGGCTCTCCATTAGTTCCAACGTTTCGACGGGCGACTTTACGACCCATCGTCATCAGGGATATAGGAATCCGATTTCAATCCAATTGATTACATAATTCCTAATGGAGATTGGCGTGTCGCCTTTTGAAACATTGGAAGTAATGGAGAACGTCATCCGGTGGAAAGCCCAAAATCTTTTCAATCGACAGGTAGCGTAATTGTTTTGGTACCGTAGTGATTTACCTGGAAAAATGCAACGTGGACATAATTTCCGAAAAATCACTGTATAATCATAAACATTTTGGATAAAGTGCGCGTGATAACCGCATGGTAGGTAGATCAATTTTTGAAAATAAAACCAGCTTTACTTCTATGCACTAAGACGCCCACTGCTCACTTATTTAATCAATGAGATCACAGTGCGTCCAACGCCGGAGGATGTCTTCTGCTTAGACTGAAGTGAGTGAAGGCATTTTCATTTTTGATTGATTGGTTCTCATAGGAGGCGACTAAGCTCTGAAGTAATTTCTTCCATCTATATATATATATATATATATATATATATATATATATATATATATATACCAACCAACAACAATACCTCCATTACAACAGCTCCCATCCCTCCCATACTAAACGTTCCCTCCCCTACTCCCTTTCTATTCGTGGCCACCGAATCTGCAACTACCCTTACTCGGTGGTGGCGTAGGAGTATACGTACGCAACGACTTAAAATGTAAAGTACTTTCAATGAGTGAGTCCAACTATGACAGGAGGCCGGAATATCTCTTTGTTGAGATTAAAATAGATTTCACTAAGATTCTTATCGGCATCATCTATAGGCCACCTAAACTGGGTCACCTAGACGATCTGGATTCGGTAATATCGGAATACTCCACGGAATATGAACATATAATAATAGCAGGAGATTTCAATGCAAACTTTAATACAGATGCGCATGACACAGTCTACTTTAAGCGAATGTTCACCGAAAACAATCTCAAAATCCTACCTTTAGGCCCGACTAATACTACGAAAACTTCGTCAACATGGATTGATCTTATGGCTACGGCAAAAAGAGAAAAGGTTATTGCGCACGGACAGCTTCCAGTTCCTGGTATCTCTTCTCACGATTTACTGTACCTTGCCTATTCAGTTAAAGCTAAAAAATTCGAGCAGAAGTTTATAAGTCAACGAAATATCAGGGAAATAAACGACAATGAATTACTTAATGCAGCATTCTCACTTCCATGGGCCCATATTGAATTCACTGATTCAGTTGACGACAAAGTTGAGACTCTAAATTCACTGATGATTTATCTGCTTGACAAATTTGCTCCTGTAAAGATGATCCGAGTTTCGAAGCCACGAGCGCCCTGGTTAAATTCAGAAATAAAACAATCAATGGCAAAACGAGACTCAGCCTTCCGTTTTTTTAAGAAAACAATGACTCTCGATGCATTTCAAAGATACAAAAACTTGAGAAACAAGACGAAACAGCTTATAAGAAATTCGAAAATTAAATTCTTCCACTCAGTCACTAAATCTAACCACTCCTCGGGAAAATTGTGGAACAAACTTAAATCACTTGGTATAGGTAAAAGTAAAGACCTCATTCTCCCTCCTGACTTGTGTCTGAACTCCTTAAATGATAAGTTTTCCCAACCCCCGAACCTTATTCAAACCGAAATCAAAGATAAAACTCTGAAACTGTACGCCTCTAAAGACTCATACATATTAAATAGAGACCAAAAATTCGAATTTACCCCTATTACCCAAATACAAGTTGAATCGTGTTTCAAGAGAATCAAGTCTAAAGCACAAGGCTCTGATGGTATACCGCTAGATTTCTTAAAAAAGCTCTTTCCTGTTATTATCCCATACATCACCAATATTTTCAACTCCTCCCTATCTCAGAATCACTTCCCAAGACAATGGAAGCGAGCGTTAATCAGACCTATTCCAAAAAAGAATAATTCCCAAGGGGAAAAAGAATTCCGTCCAATATCCTTTCTTCCCATCCTGTCCAAAGTTCTCGAAAAACTTGTATATGAGCAGTTAACACATTTCTTAAAGTGCAACAATATTCTTGATAAATGCCAGTCTGGTTTCCGACACGGTCACAGCACGTCTACCGCATTAGCTAAAATCACCGATGACTTGAGACGCTCCATGGATCAAAAAGAAGTTTCAGTACTCGTGTTGCTTGACTTTTCGAAAGCTTTTGATTCCTTAGACAAAGATATCCTTGCAGCAAAAATGAGAGGCATGGGTTTTTCTCCTACAGCAGTCCACTGGATAACATCATACTTATCAGGCCGGTATCAGCGAGTAATTACAAATGATTTATGCTCAATGTGGATCAAAACAGCAAGAGGTGCGCCTCAAGGCTCTATACTAGGACCTCTGCTATTTTCCCTGTACATTAATGATTGCCCTTCAGTGATTAACCATTCCAAATATCATCTTTATGCTGACGATCTCCAAGTATACCTAAATTCAAATGTTAAAAGCCTATGCAATGGAATATGTAATTTAAATAATGACCTAGAAAACATCAACAATTGGAGTAAATCCAATTTTCTAAGCATAAACCCTAGTAAGTCGCAGGCTATTATAATTGGATATCCGAAAATACTCAAGTCAATCGACAGGGATCAATTACCGCAACTACGCATTTCTGATTCTCCTATAAAGTACTGCGACGAAGTTATTAATCTAGGACTGGTCATTGATGAAAGTCTGTCTTGGTCATCTCATGTAACTAAGGTATGTAAAGCAGTGAATAAGTCATTATTTCCTCTAATTCGTTTCAAACACTTTATTCCTCTCTCCTTAAAGAAGCAATTAGTTTCAACCTTAATATTTCCCCATTTTGACTATGCCGATGTTGCCTTTCAAGACATATCTCAGGCCCTGTCAACTAAACTTCAACGCTCCTTCAACGCCTGCATTAGGTTCATATTTAATTTACATATATCAGATCATACTACCAATTATATTAACAATCTCAATTGGTTAAAACCTAGTTCACGACGCCGGCTGCATATCCTTGGTCTTCTCTATCAAATTTTACAAACAAATACACCAGCGTACCTAAGAGACGAGTTTCAAACACTAGGTAGAGTACACGACTCAAATACGAGGGGAAATGATAAACTCGTTATTCCTCACCACCGGACAGTCAGATTCAATAAATCATTCATTGTGACCGCATGTCGCGAGTGGAACAACATTGACTTACCGCTACGTAAATCATCATCACTCGCATCCTTCAAAAGGGCACTATACGAAAAACTTCTCCGAGAACAACAACGAGACACATAAAACACCATGGGAACAGTAGGAAAGATTCAACACTAATCTCCTCCTGCCTCATCTTATATTCTTTTTCTTTCCAGGTACTGGGTGATATTTTCTTGTATTTGTATACATCCATGTTTACATTAGCTCTTTCTCAGTAGGTTTTCGCAGGTTTTTCACGCCCCCCTTCTTGTGTGGGCGTTTTCCTGCAGTGGGTTTTTTTCCAATAAGGACGACAGTCAATATCCTTAGGTTTTTCCCACGTTTGCTCACATCTTTTTACACTTTGCTAACTTATAATTTTGATTGTTGAATGTAATTCCAAGAGCAACTTGACAATGTATTTAACTGCAATAATTTTATGTTTGACGAGGGGTTAGATGGAAGATGGGACTTTCTAGTCCCAATCTCGCCCAATAAAGACGTTTTATTATTATTATTATTATTACTCCCTTGATAAATTCCTCACTAACCTCCATCAAACTCTTCTTCGCAGAGGCTATCCAGAGCACCTTCTCAATAATAAAATCCTCAAAAAACCACACTCCCCCAAACTGCCTCCCACTAATAGCATTTCTCAACACAATATCTCCCTCTGTACCACATACTTCCCGGGTGTGGACTCTATTAGACGTATTATTAAAAACCTCTACCCTATCCTGTCGGACAACATAACCACTTCCAAAATATTCCCCCAATGTCCCTCTCTCAGCTTCAGACGCCCCTCCAATCTATCCGCCATTTTCAATATCACCAAACCCCTGTCCAAATCACTCAAACCCACCAAATCCCTTCCCACCCCTTGCAACCGCCCACGATGTAAAACTTGCGCCATCCTCATCACCCAGCCCTTGCCGGACAAGTTCCTCGCTTTTCCCCTCCCTTCTGTCCTCTCACCCTCCTGCACCACGCCTAACATTGTCTACATCCTCCTCTGCCAATACTGCCATTCTTTTTATATTGGCTTATCCTCCACTCCTCTCAATATTAGAATGAATGGGCGCCGCTCGTCTTGTAACGATTGCCCCTCCCTCTCTGTTTCTCTCCCTGTCGCCATTCACGTCTCCCCCCACAACTCCACTTTCAATAAAACTTTTAAAGTCGGTCTACTTGCTTCCCTTCCCCCTTCTTCCTCTCCCCTTCAGCTCAAAGATCTTGAATCTTCTTGCATTCTTATCCACCAGGCTTTCTCGCCCCCTGGACTCAATAAATCACACTAGTTTCTCCCTCCCCCTCATCTCATCTCTCCCTGCTTCCTCCACTCTCCTCTTCCTTTTGCTCCCCTTTTTTCCTCTCTCCCCTCCGCTCGCCCTCTCCCCGCCCGCCCTCTCCCCGCTCTTCGTCTTTCCCCTTCTTCCTCTCCCCCCTCTTTCCCCTCCTTCCCCTCGTATCACCTTCGTTTTACCCCTCTTTCCCCTCCCATACCTCAACCTCTATCCTTTTCCTCATTCCTACTCTTCTCCTAGAGAAAGGTGGAGCTAATATCTTCACCGAAATATCGGAAGTTTTAAATTGTGAGTGTTCTTTTTTCCGTTTATATATTTTTATCGGCCACCCTCTTGGCATATATATATATATATAACTATATATATATATAGATTCCTATATATATATATATATATATATAGATTCCTCTACCGCTGACGATGGCGTCCTGACGCCGAAACGTACAAGTTTTCTTTTGTGAGTGTCCTTTTTGCGTGTTTCTGTGTTTGTTTAGTGTATCACTGTTTTATTTATGCATGTGCATCGTCGCCGAGAGCGATTTTCTACCAAGACATTATATATATATATATATATATATAAATGGATGTTTGTATGTTTGTTTGTCTGAGATTAATAGACTTCGACACTGTTTCACCGATCACCATGAAAGTTGGCACATATATGTATTTTTCAAGGAGAAGGTTTTAAATCTAAAGATCTAAAAATATCTTAGGGCCCCAAAAGGTCCCAAAAAGGGGACCTTTGGTGGTTTAAGGGACGAATTGGGTTTTGTGCAGTGGTTTCATTTTTAGCTTTTTAAAACTACTTCCGCTCAAGATAGAGGGTTGGGATTTTTTTATCAAATGGCTAAAAGAATGAAGTTTATAATTATTTCAATCAATTATCTTTTTATATTCGTATTTGTCTGAAAAGCGCGTTTTAAGCTGCAAAAATGCACATTTTTCTCAGAAATCAACAACAGCATATTTCCTTGACAACCAGCTGTGGTCTTTAACGCATTGGAAATATATATTTTCCTCAGTTAACCTGATTAGGAATTCAAAGCATTGGGTTTTCTGCAATGGTTAAAGTTTTTTGCTCTTAAAAAATACTTTCACTCAAGATAGAGAGATAAAAATTATTTTATTGGATACCCAAAAGAATGAAAATTTTCATTTTCTTCAATCGATTCTCCTCTTATATGATAGTTTATAAAGGAAATGTTATCCTGAGCTTCGCAGGGGTAATTCAGCTATACATATATATAAAAATGTTATGGTGTCTGTATGTCCGTTTGTCCGTCTATTGCTCTATCCCTCAAAAACTACAGGACCGATTGAGCTGAAATTTGTCATGTAGATAGAAAATATAGGTGTCACATAGGCTATATTGAAAAGCCCTTGGGGCCCCCAAAGGCACCCCCTGGTGGCCCATGCTAAGCTTTGGGTTTGGTGCAGTGGTTTCATTTCTTGCTTTTTAAAATTACTTTCACTTTTTTACCGTGGCACTATGGAATTATTCCATAAAGTATTACCAGAGGGTAAATTAGTCAAGGGTTAATTAACCAGATAAGATATTTTTCCAAGGGTTTCATAAGGGTTAATTAGTGGTTTAGTACAGTGGCGGATACAGAAAAAACTCAAGGGGGGGGGGGGGCGCAAGTTATCGCGACGATTGTAGCTTTCAAACTGACTGCCTGGCAGCGACTCTGCTTCCCTTATATATGTAGCTCGGTTGTTTCGAGAACATTCGGTGCCAGAATGTTCGCTTTCAGACTTTTAAGGAGTGTGAACAAATACAAACAGTAGAATATTCGCGACTTTTCCTGAACAAATGCCAGATAGAATGACGTATCGAGATCATTAGAATGGCCGCGACTTTTCTCGTAGGTTAGCTATCTATGTGCCATACAGAAACGTATAAAATACGATGACGCGGACGCGCGCGCGTGCTACATAAGAAAGTACAACTACTCGATAACTCGACTCAGAGTCGACTGACGAAAGACACGGACGAATAGCGTGCGGGCTGACTGGCGGGGCGGCGCGGGCGGCAATGTGGGCGGCCCCGCAAGGGGGGGGCGCGCGCCCCCCGCGCCCCCCATATGTATCCGCCACTGGTTTAGTATAAATAAATTGTCTCACACCTGTTAATTAAATCTTCTTTATGTTATTATAATGTGGTCCATAGGTTGCAAAAGCATAACGATTTCTGGTGATTTTTTTCAGTTTAAACAGTGTTAAAAAATAAACAGCGTTAAATACAGCGTTAAAATCCATACCACTTCAAAAACCTTACCGCGTCGCGGCAAATCAAGCTCTCGGCGCGCGGAGACGAGCCCCGACGCGCGATCGAAAAATTAAATTTATTTCCGGCGTCGCAAACCTTTTTCAAAGTTAACTGCATATAAACCTTGAGAAGTTTTCAAATAATTCTCTGATGTAAGTAACTTCGCGTGACTTTGCCAAAATCCCATTTGAATCTCCTACTAAATGTAAAATTTTGTCTAAAAGGCGTCCGCCATTTTTTAACGGCAGAGCAATATTGTATCATAGCTATTCTTTAAAACTACGGAATTGTAAAGAAAAAGTGCCATGTTAACAGATAATATCGTTTTTTATTCCATAAAAATCCTCTTTTAACTTCACCATCAACTTTAGTCGGAAGATTTTCCGAGAAAACTGAAGACGGGCATTTTTCTGGAAATTTGGTCATGTTTGAGCCTCTGTATCTCAATAACGGGTAAGAACTATGCCAAATGAAGTGCTATTCCAGATACATGAATCATGTCTGAGTTTTCATGCGAATTTTCAACTTCATATCTCAAAAAAAGCCATTTTGGACTTTTGGCCAGCTTTTTCCGATTTCCGACCACTGTGCGTTGGCCCAACGGATAAGAAATAACCGTGCAAATTGTACCGTTTCCCAGCGTTGGCCCAACGGCCAAAGGATAAGCGAACCATTCCCAAACCGTCGCACCGTTTCCCAACGTTGGCCCAACCGTCTGTGCTACATGGGGCATCAACTGCTGGAATTGTTTATTTACTTTTTGAAAAAGGGCCATTGTTGTTCTTAAAAGCCCGACGAAGCCGGCAGCATAGTACGGCGAAACTGTCGAATAATATTAAATAATTTAATCGCAGAACCAAAAGCCTGAATGCCATAAATTTGTAATACATATATAAAAATATTATAAAATTAATTTTTCTTGATTCTTTAGTGTAATTTTCAGGAAAATAACAATTAAACTGATTAATATATATATATTAATGGTAGATTGGTATAACAATTATCCATTTCTAATATAATAACACAAGATTAATAAGCTGAAAATATTTTTCAAACAAAAAATAATTTAAAAAAACACGTTTTTAAAACAGATAAAAAATTATTAAATAAATCCTCCTAGGCCCACATACATTTATATCCCCATACAGATTCATATCCTCGTACAGATTGACCTGTGAATATGTGATTGTGAATTCTAATAGTTAGCTCAGAATGGATAAATAAACGTGTGTAGGGCTATGGAAAATTATTTTATACTTTTTGGTCAGTTTAAAAAATGTAAATTTTAAAAAAATATTTCTAATTTGAATAATCATTTTGTTAGCTACAGGAGTTATCGGACCAATACTTTTCCTTTTCTTCGGTGAATTTATATAGGTTTCCCTTAACAGGTATCAGCTGACATTAAAGAGCACACGATACAGTATGCTTATTGACAGAGAGTGTTTTGTTTTCGGTTCTCATGGGCAACCGAGGGAACAGATTTTTTTAAAACAACGCATACGCAGAAAGTGTCGAAAATCCCGGTTCCATGTGTATGAGGGAATTCTCAATTTCCCGATTCCGCCATCTGTATGAGTCATAAATGCATGTTGTTGGAAATTTTATGGGATTTCAGATTGTATCCCTCCCAATGAATTCAGGACGATTTCCACGCCGTTTTCGAGTAATTCGTGAACAGCCGCAAAGCTGCTCGTTAAAATTTTCTTTAAGGGTGTGGAAAAGGGTGTAGAGTTAAGACTTTTCAAAATAAAATTTAAGTTGAACTTCCTTCTTGCTTTGAACTGTTGTGAGCGAAGTTTCATGACATCTTTCGCAAGTTATTTCTTACCATTACATCGCAATTTATTTTCTATCTTTATATCGTGGAAAAGATTTGTAAAACAGGCAATTAATTGATATATTCAATCCCTTTCTCTATCAAAGAAGCACATGATACAATTTTAAGAAGTATTTATTTCGTGGATTAGCAAAATTTGAGTGGAAGGAGGAAGTTATGCAGGAAATAGAAATAGGTATCTTCGGTATAGTTTTTCCCCGATGCATCAAAATGTCGAATTTAAATTTCATCTAGAACGAAACCATTGAATATTATGTTGCTGAGATGTCGTCGGCCCTTGGCTCAAATTAGACCCCGACAAGATCCACATTTACATATGACACCCGTAAATCGACGGCAAAAGAAAACACCCTCCATCGCAAACTGGTTTTTCTACTTCTCTCAGAAGTTCAAGCTCCTCTTCTCCTCAATGGGCAGGCTCGTTTGTTATTAAAACGATCACCATTTCGGACGACCCAATTTTAACAACTACCCAGAATTAGATGGAGAGTCAAGTAGCATGACATACCGATTTTCTATTCACGTCTTATCTTATTAAAAAATATTTATTGCTAGTTTAAAAGAGTAAAGAGTGAAAACTTAGCGTATTGTGGGAAGATTTTCGGATGAAAAAGTAAAAGAGAGGTGCTATTTCGCACTCGTCCGGCCACACCTTGAATATGCAGCGAGCATATGGGATCCGGTGCAGAAGGACTTAATCCGGGAACTTAATAAAATACAAAGGAAAGCTGCACGACTCGTCAAAAACTGCTACGGGCGTACAGACAGCGTTACACAGATGTTAAACGAATTAGGCTGGGAGCCGCTAGAGACTCGGAGGCTGCGCGCTAGGCTTAGATTACTTGAGCAATTAGGAATAGATATCTTTAAGAGCGACACGGAGAACATCATATTAGAACCCCACTATATTTCCAGGTCCGACAGAAACGATAAATTAAGAGAGATATTTTGCCGAACGGATAGTTATGGGAATTCGTTTTTCCCCCGAACAATAAGGGACTTTAATAAATGCTAGGCGTAATTTCATTAGAGCGTTTCCTTTTTATATGTAAACGGCTAGTGTCCTAACACCCCCCGCCACACGCCTGATGAGGCGGCTTGAGGGGTAGTATGTAGATGTAGATGAATATTTACAGGACAAAGATTGATAAATTCACTCAATCCTTCGGAGAAACTTGGAATTACCCGTAAGGATTGTTAAGTTATTCTTAATCCACGAATGATAAATTTCATTTGAAATCTACATTATAACTCTACCTGAGCATTTTTAATATATAATACGTATGGCAAAAGAAAGTAAAAAGTTAACGAGATGTCAATTCTTTAACATTTTAATGGCAGCATCCACTACAGTTAAAATATTGATGAATTTCATTTTTCGTTTTTTTTTTCACTTTAATGAAGTCCCTAGGCATAATTCGAAACATATCAATGCAAAATCAATTATCGCTCGCAACAAATATAAAACGCCTTCACAAAGACTACGTAAGAAAGGGATTGGCCCCGAAAATATTCACTCAACGGGCTTATTCTTCCGCTGTCGTCAAAAAAAATCATGTAGAATTTTAGCTACAAACCATTGTTGCAAGGATTGAAAATGATCGGATTTCTCGATCTTTTTATTGTTTATAAGTTTGATTCAGAAATACACTCTATGTACGACATTGGAACAAAGAGAAACTTGAAAGATACTACGTTTAAATACCTAATACTGAAAATAACTCAATCTTTAGAATAAATTCTGAACCGTTTTCAACCGGTTTAGGAGCTCAGTTACAGAAATCCTGACCCAGTTGGAGACCGTGAAGAAATCACAAACGATGAGCCGGCGAGGCACCAGACCCTTCATCAACTCTAAGTTTTAAAACATTATTCTGAGACAAAAACATCCACCATAATCTCGCGATATGCATCGTAAGCAGTTATCAACCACCCTGAATGAGATATGTAAAAAAATAATTTCGGTCGCTAACATAGCCGAAATTATCATAGCAAAAATATAATTAGTTGACTGATATTGCTCTAAACGAATGAATTAATCACAATGAAAAATTAAACTTGCAATTCCATAAGATCTTAAAACGACAAATTTTACTCTAAATCACCTGCAGGTATAACACTGTTACGAAACCGGTCGCTCCAGCTATTTTATGTGGAATTGCAAGTTTAATTTTCTTTGACCGTGGCACAATGGAATAATCACATAAAGAATTACCAAAGGGTTAATTAGTTAAGGGTAAATTAGTGGTTTATTCTAAATAAATTGTTACACACCTATTAATTAAATCTTCATAATTTTATTATAATATGGTCCATAATGTTGTAAAATCATTCAATCACAGAGGAAATAGCCCAATTTCGTCGTTATTTAAAAACATAATACTGACACCCTTTAATATCTACTGTGTAAATAGAAAAATCTGAGGATTTCACGGCGAAAGCTGTTATTGAGGTCTGTTCGGGATGTCCACAGGGTCAAACTCTGCATTCCATTTGTGGGAATGGAATGCAGAGTTTGAAAATCAAACGTAAATTTTAAAATACTTCAAAATTTACGTTTGATTTTCACTCAACCTGAGGAAACTTAATGACTTTGAATGATATTCATTGCACTTCCACAACATCATATCCAATATGGGTTTTAGTAACAAACGTGCCCACTCATTCAAGAGAAACATTTTTTTCCATCGTCATCCCTAGAGTTAGGTTTCTTTCTCTCGCAATCAAACACTACACAGCTCGTACACACCCGCGACACCTCATACGCACCGGAAAACACCGGTTGTAGGGATATATATAGGTTGTTGTTCCACTCTCCATTACGGATACAATTCACGAGCCATCAGCGCGTCGACCAATGGGTGCCTGCCCATTGAGGAAAAGATGAGCTCGCAATTCTGAGAGAAGTAGAAAAACCAGTTTGCAATGGAGAGCGCTTTCTTTTGCCGCCGACTTACCTGTTTTTGAGTAAATGGAGAGCTTGTCAGTGTCTAGTTTGAGCCGGTATGGGGCCGACGACACCTAAAGCGACATTATGTTCAATGGTGTCGATCTAATTGAAATTTAAATTCGACTTTTGCTGTAACGGAGAAAGAAATTATAACGCAGATTTGTGAATTTCTATTTCCTGTATAACTTCCTGATTCCACTCGTATTTTGCGGAGAAGCGGAATAAATACTTCTTCATATTTTATCATGTGTTTCTTTGATAGAGAGGGATATTGAAAATATCAATTGATAGCCACTTCTACAAATATTTCCCACTATATTTTGATAGGATATAACTTGCGGTCGTAATGAAATTTTGCTCTTCTACAGTTCAAAGCAAGACGGAAATTTAAAGCAAGACGGGCAAAGTTATATTGGAAAGAATGAGAAGGAAAATAGAAGAAAAATTAGAGGAAGACCAGTTCGGCTTCCGCAAGGGCAGAGGAACGAGAGATGCTATTGGATGTATGAGGATGTTAACAGAAAGGGTATTAGAGTTGAACCGTGGGATATGCGTATGCTTCATTGATTATGAAAAGGCATTTGATAGGGTCAGATGGGAGATCTTATTAGATCTTCTGAGAGAGATAGATATAGACTGGAAGGATAGAAGATTAATAAAGCAGATGTACATCCATCAGAAAGTTGCGGTAAGAATTGGGGACGAGGAAACAAAGGAAACCAAAATAGGAAGGGGAGTTAGGCAGGGTTGCTGTCTGTCACCATGTCTCTTTAACTCGTATGCTGACAAACTGCTGGAAGGAGCTTTAGAAGACATCGGGGGGATAAAAGTGGGAGGTGAGAGAATAAAATCCATCAAATATGCTGATGACCAGGCTATAGTAGCAGAGAATGAAGAAGAACTTCAGGAAATGATGGAATGAATTAGGAAGAAAAGTGAAGACTACGGAATGAGAATAAACAGCAATAAAACTAAGGTAATGAGAATAGCGAAGACAGAAGGGCCCTTAAATATATGGCTGGAAGAAGAAAAACTAAAACAAGTAAGTTCTTTCAAGTACCTGGTAAGTATAGTTACACAGAGTGGCAACTGTACTGAAGAAATTAAAAGCAGAATTGGGCAAGGAAAAGTAGCATTTAGCAAGATTAAGGAACTGGTGACAGCAAGGAACATCAAGATGGATATTAGGAAAAGATTTGCAAAATGCTTTATATGGAGCATTATGTTGTATGGATGCGAAACGTGGACGTTGTAGAAGAGAGAAGAAAAGTACTTAAAAAGCTTTGAAATGTGGCTATTGCGAAGAATGGAGAAGATTGGATGGAAAGATAAAATCACGAATGAAGAAGTGCTAAGGAGGATTGGGGAGGAAAGAAGTTTACTGAGAGAAATTAAAAAGAGAAAGGCAAATTGGATAGGACATATTTTAAGGAATAACTGCTATTGACCATTTTCCTCGTTGATGGTCATTGAGAAGGCAAGGCAAACGGAGATCTGAAGGTTCGGTCGAAATGGTGAGGGTTTTTTAATAACAAACGTGTCTGCCCGTTGAGGAAAAGAGGAGCTTGCAATTCTGGGAGTAGCAGAAAAACCAGTTTTCAATAGAGGGCGCTTTCTTTAGCCGCCGATTCACGGGCGTCGTTGGCAAATGGGGAGCTTGTCAGTGTCTAGTTTGAGCCAGTATGGGCCTGACGACATCTCAGCAACATTATATTCAATGATGTCGCTCTAATTAAAATTTAAATTCGACATTTTGCTGTAACGGGGCAAAAAATATACCGGGGAGCAGTGGATGGGAGAGGGGAAAAAATTAAACAATATATGTTATATGATACGGGGGAGTGAAAGTCAACAATAATGGGGTAAAAACAACCCCAAAAATTGCTTTTAGAAAAAATTCATTCTTAGAGCGCATATACACCGCAATGGAGATATACACTCAAAAGTTCACGTTCTTATCAACAGTAGTTTTGTCTGTGCGGTCAAAAAAATTGATCAATTTTTATTCCTTTTCAACAATAGATATAATATTTGAAATCAGGCGTGAATATCCATTTAGTAGCGATTTCATGAATAGGCATTCACGCCTGCAGCAATTAAAGGTCAGGTTCAGTGACTAATTTGTTTGTTGTGGTTAGAATCTTGTTCCATTGCTACTTTTAATATCACATATTATGTGACCATGACATAGCTACGTAATGACTCGCATTCATTTAAAAATATACAAACTTTCAATAATGACAATTATTGTGAAAGTTTTAAAATTAAGAAAAAAAAGGCCTGGAGTCCTAAAATCCCCGGAATTTTTTGACCAAAACGGAACTGCGTTATAAAACTCATTAATTGAAACATAATACTACAATACATTAATTTTGGCTATAGAGAGTAGATACTTTAAAGTAAAAATCAAAAATACACGGAGTATTTTTAATACTCGCTACGGATCTTTATTTTGTGAATGCGAAATTACATACGTTACTCTCGTTATCGGGAGATTCTTTTGTTTTGTTTGACAGAAATAAAGTTGCTCGCTACTTGTACTGGGCGCTCCACTTCCACCATCCAAATTCGAATTCTGGCGTCTTATTTCCAATTACTTTTATTGCAATCGATGTAGCCGACAACGTTCTGCATTTGTAAGTCGGGGCGCACGCGTTTTGTTCGGATTTCCAGATTGTACAGCCTTCTTTCTCTTCTGAGGAAGTGGCATTTTCACAATTTCTCAATATATTATGCTTTCCAGTGTTAAAATTATATTTCTTGTGTCATTAACGTCTAAATCACGTTCCCAGCTCTCCGTAGACACCTCGATCACTAAAATCGACCTACTCGTTCCGGAGATACAGCTGAACTGAGCGCGCGCTGAGCCCACACAAGCCAAAATTTAGACTCCCACGCGTAGCGCCGTGACGTCACTTCGCAACCCCCCCTCCGCTCGTAACAAACTATTTCCAATAGTCGACAAAACGGGCTAACCATTCATCGTGTTTGATATTCTGTAATCCTTATAGTTTTGGCACATGAGGCCCTCGAAAGTACACAAATATTGGTCGCGGAAAAACCTTACATTACACCGCGAACTAACCATAAGATCAAAAAGGGAGGAATCAGGCGAGATGTTGTGGAATATGAACATAATAAGAACTATGACGATGCAATTTTCCACATAAAAATATTTTTAAACGAGCCGGGTTTCGATGCACTGCATCATCAAAGATAAATTTGGAAATCAAGGTACGTATACCTTGATTTCCAAATTTATGTACCTGATGATGATGCAGTGCATCGAAACCCGGCTCGATTAAAAATATTTTTATGTGGAAAATTACATCGCCATAGTTCTTAATAGAACCATAAGATTCGCATACACATAAAAAGACCAGGATTCCCAACATCCGCTCTCACCGCGTCCAGCAGGGAACAGCACAGATGACAATGTGGTCCGTAGTTTATTCTTTTATTTTGATCTGTTAGGATATTTCACATCGTGGGTCTCTGCGAGTTCCCCGGATGTGTGCGAGCCGCAGAGACGTGGATCGCGGAGGGAGAAGGTGGCTGCAAGGTGGCTCTTGACCCGCAAGACGACAAGCGCAGGAACGTCATATTATTTTCGGCCCCTCCTCTCTCAGTTTTCGAAGACCGCTGGGTCTTTAACCCAACCTCTTTATTCGGGTGGGGAGTAAAAGAGGAGGGGTTACTAGGGTTGGGGAGATATAGGGGGAGGCAGGGAGGAGGGACGCATCCATAATGGTGGGCAGGCCACCTATAAAGCGAACGCCGGGGACCAGACCGAGAGCAGAGTGATAATCGAAGTGTCCAAGGACTGAACCTGAAAAACTTCCAGACATGCTAGGACTCAAGGTATGTATGTACGTCCAGAAAGAGCGTTTACGGGGCCCACTCGCCGCGATACCTTCGTCTTCCCCGGAATAGATCGAGAACTATTCGCGGTTCAAAAAAAACTCCATCGAACGATCGAAAGTGCGTGGTAGTTTAAGCGAGATATTTCTCTAGTCATAATCGAGGCCATATTCGGCATTTTAATTTCAGCGTCTGTAAGAAGTATGAATAAAAATACAGTAACATTTATGGTGCAAAAATATAGTTTTGTTTGACAATAATTCTCAGTTATTAAATAAGTACAACGACATTAGTATCAACCTTGACTCACTTTTTTAAGCCGTGCGGTGAAAACGCCTTCAGAATAGAAGGTTTTCATTTAATTTTTTTATTTCAGCGCTTTTAAGAGCTGTATGAAATAAATATTGCAGTATTAACGGCACCAAAATATAGTTATAATTGAAGAGATGAGAGTTTTTTTCTTAAAAATTAAAATTTTATTAAATTCTAGGTGAAGTGATCTTTCGCTCAAACTAACTTAAGGACGTTCGGTGGTTTCACTCTTAACTTACAGGAATTCGACGAAACTTGCTGGAAGCATTAATTATGTTTTCCTAAAGCGACCTGATTTTTTTTCAAAATTATTTACAGCAGAATTCTAAGGATATTTTACATGGAAGTGGGCATGAAATTACATAGGTTCTTATGGGAACGCGAGGTGCGACTAGCTTATTATTCATCGAAAAGAACGTTTTCTAGTTAGGAATAAGAAAAACAAAATGAATTTAAATCATCAATAGAATAATGTATGAAAATCATTTGATATACATCATTTTTATTATTTTTGTTTTTCTTATTCTTTACTAGAAAAAGGTTCTTTTTGATGAATTAAGCTACTCGTACCTTGTGTTCCCATAAAAACCCATGTAATTTTTTGTCCACTTCTCGATCAAATATCTTAAGTAGTCTGCGGTAAATAATTCTGAATAAAATCAGGTAGATTTAAGACAACATAAGTTATGCTTCCAGCAAGTTTAGTCGAATTCCATTAATGTGGTTAAACCGTGAAATGACTTAAATGTCATTTTATTCATATTCTGTCTACTTGTAGAAAAAGTTGTCGTCTGTCTGATATGAACAACAAAATAATACCTTTCCACGCTATATTACTCTCTAATTGAACTTGAAATTATATGGTGCTCAATGGGGAAATGAGAGAAACACGGGGAAAAATAGTATTTTTCCAATACAAATTCCATTTTCATGGAAAACTGTCTCTTAGAAGGAAATAATCCAGAGAAACTGAATAAAAATAAAATATAGGCATTTTACCGCATTATTTTTTTAGTTATTAGGGAATTAATTCCGTAACTGAAATCAAAATGCGGTAATTCGTAGGAAATGGCGCTGCAGTCGGCTCTCGATTAAAGCGCTTGATTGGAAAGTACGGTCAACTTTGCGCATCTAGCCATCGTTGGCCTTTCATTACATGGGAGAGATAGGGACTAAACATGTTTTCACGAGATAAAAATTAATTAACTATATTTCATCGAATTTGAGCCATGATAACTTGTGAATGATTAAATTGCCTATAATACCACATCATTTTCATATCAAGTTTATCCTCCAAAATGCGGGAGTCGGCCTGTTTAATACGAGCCCAGCAGACGACTCAAACGGCAGCAGACAGCGTCGTCTGCAATACAAGTGGAACGTCGCGATATTTTCCTAGCTCGTTAAGTGACTTCTCGTTGATAACTGGCGGAATGGCATTTTAAAATGTTATAATACTAAATAAATATTAGCTTACTTGTCCATTAGGTATCAAAATCGACTAGGTATAGAATATTTCTGAGCAATTGGAGTAAAACGTCGTCAATTCCTCGACCATGAAGTGAATCCCCATAGAGAGCAGACGGTGACCAACCTTGTATTGTCACTGGAATCTTAATCATTGTGTATAATGGTCAGTGCCTCAGTTAAACATGGAGTGCTGATCGTGGAAATCCTGTCAAAATGCTCACTTGACTTGACAATGACACTGCAGAACATAAATTAGATAGTAGATCTTATTAATACGATCGTATTAAAATACCATTCCGCCAGTTATCAACGAGAAGTCACTTTACGAGCGGGGAAAATATCGCGACGTTCCACTTATATTGCAGACGACGTCGTCTGCTGCCGTTTGAGGCGTCTGCTGGGCTCGTATTATACTGGACTCCCGCATTTTGGAGGATTAACTTGATATGAAAATGATGTGGTATTATAGGCAATTTAATCATTCACAAGTTATCATGGCTCAAATTCGATGAAACATAGTTAATTAATTTTTATCTCGTGAAAACATGTTTAGTCCCTATCTCTCCCATGTAAAGAAAGGCCTACGATGGCTAGATGCGCAAGGAACATGTAGGGAACCAATCAGAAGCCTCGACTGTCGGCATTTGCCGAGATCAAACGTTGACCGTACTTTCCTATCAAGAGCTTTACTCTCGATCTGGCTGGAAGAAAGTGCTCATTTAAAATACATTCGTGGAATAATCTGTTTATATTTTGTACCTTACTTTTGGGTTACTATAGGTAACGCATTTCATCAGTGAAAGCAGGATTATTTGACAAAATATAAAAAATGTGGAATGTAGTATTTGTTTGGACTCACACAGTCGCGGCGGAACCTCCTTAAGTTGAGTGAAGCCAACGAACCTCCTTAAGTGTTCTCTCTCTCGCAATTGTCTCCGATTACAATGTAACGAGAGCGGGGTTATCTCCTCAGTGACGGCATTAAACTCCTTCCGTTTTACTTTATACATAATTGTTGAGTTAAACGTACATATCACGATGGCTTGACCGTCGAAGCGTGCACGTTTATTTGTGTTCTTTTCACGTGTGTCGATGTTTTTCAAGCGTGTCAGTATATTATATATGTGTGTTTGTATATATTTTGTGTATATTTTGTGTATATGTATACATTCTTCTTCATATATAGCTATATATATGAAGAAGAATGTTTGCCTGTTTATCGTTTTCCTGTCTTTTATACAAATGCACAGTTTTACTCAAATCATGCTGAAATTTGTTTAGACTAACAGTTCAAGGCAGTAGAATATTATAAGCTATTTAAATAGGATCTCAGGGCCCCAAAAGGTCCCAAAAAGGGGCTCTCTGGTGGTCTACGCTACGTATAGGGTTTTGTGCAGTGGTTTCATTTATTCCTTTTTAAAATTACTCCCGCTGAAGATAGAAGGCTGGATTTTTTAATCAAATGGCTGAAAGGATGAAGTTTATAATTTTTTCAATCTCTTCACAACCCTTACTCCGCTCGCGACAAATAATCTTCGGTAGTAGACGAAACGGGCTGTCTAGTCATAGTTTTAGATATTCTGTAATCCTCATAGTTTTTGCACAAGAGGCCCTAGAAAGTACACAAATATTGGTCGCGGCAAATCCTTACATGACACCGAGAACGAACCATAAGATGTTCCTCCACGTCAATAGGACTCTAAAGTTAGGTCGGGGAAAAGAATTTTCAGGAGGGGCGACGCCCCCCACCCTGGCTATGGCCCTGGAGAAGGCAATCCAGGGTTAGTTTTTCAACTAATTGCGATTGATTGATTTATCATCGGGTTTAAACAACGTTCATGTGTGGAGCCAAGAGTGGGGACTCGAACTTAATCTGAGCAAATGCACGGCGGTACATTTCTTGCGGAGGTCGTCCAACTATTCCCATGTATATGCTGTGGATGGTGTTAACATAAAGGCGACAGATGAAGTGAAGTATCTGGGAGTTACGATAACCTCGAACCTATCGTGGAGAACACATATAAGAAATATTTGTGGCAGAGATCTGAAGAAGCTAGGATTCGTCAACCGTATTGTGGGAAGATTTTCAGATGAAAAAGTAAAAGAGAGGTGCTATTTCGCACTCGTCCGGCCACACCTTGAATATGCAGCGAGCATATGGGATCCGGTGCAGAAAGACTTAATTCGGGAACTTAATAAAATACAAAGGAAAGCTGCGCGATTCGTCAAAAACTGCTACGGGCGTACAGACAGCGTTACACAGATGTTAAACGAATTAGGCTGGGAGCCGCTAGAGACTCGGAGGCTGCGCACTAGGCTTAGATTGCTTGAGAATAGATATCTTTAAGAGCGACACGGAGAACATCATATTAGAACCCCACTATATTTCCAGGTCCGACAGAAACAATAAATTAAGAGAGATATTTAGCCGAACGGATAGGTATGGGAATTCGTTTTTCCCCCGAACAATAAGGGACTTTAATAAATGCTAGGCGAAATTTCATTAGAGCGTTTCCTTTTTATATGTAAACGGCTGGTGTCCTAACACCCCCCGCCACACGCCTATTGAGGCGGCTTGCGGGGTAGTATGTAGATGTAGATGAATTGCCACATTCAGATCGAGAGAGTTGGAATTGAAAATGGGCCGAAAGGGAAGTACCTCCATCACTATCGTACGATTTCTTTGATCATGACGCCACGAAACACGTTCACAGGAGTGACACGAGAGCAGCAATAATATTTAAAAGGAAAGCGTCGAAGACGGAGTTGAAGACGTGAATGAGGTCAGTGGAGGAGCAGTCCGAAGCGCCCTTCGAGAGCACGTAGTCAGCGGGTTAATGTATGAGTGACGACGACAACAAAGGGATGAGGATGCAGGGAAGTTGGTCCAAATATTCCGAAAAAACAAAAGCCCAAAACACAGCGCAATTCAACTTGAATTTCGATTTTTTTATGGGAAAACATTGTGATTTCGTGAATAACGAGAAGGAAGCGGCATAGTATGTACATTCCTATCGACTCAGGATAACTTATTGCGAAGAAAATCGTGGACTATCCACGAAAAAGGGTAGACAAATATTTTCACGTTGAATATTTCATTCTTTAATACATATTTATTCTAACTACATATGAATTTCGGCCGCGCTAAGGCCCAAGGACTTGTAAGCGGATTCCACGACAACATAAAAATATGATAACCATATTTTTACCAGGTATATACATTTTATCCTTATTTACATATATGTATATGCATATGCACATGCATACTCATATTTAAATAATTATATCTACGGTTAAACTTAATTTTCTGGGGCCAAATATCAGGTAGTCACAAGTTGGGTGGGGTCCAAGCTCGCGAGGGTACTAATCCGCAACCCTTTCCCCAGCTCGGAGACCCAATGCCGGCCTCTCTCCTCGACCCAGACAGCGGAAGGCTCCCTCGCCAAAACCAACTGTGCTCACTACCATTTTAAACTTTAACAACTACTTCATATAACAACAAATGAATGTTTTCATCGTACTCCCGATAATTGTACGAGTAAGTACATCTTTTAATCGTCGTTCAACGATGAAATTAACAATTTTGCGAACATTGCTAAAAACGTGGTCATGAACAGAAGGAAATATGGCACCGGTCCCTCAAAATTTCCTCTTCTGCTAAGGTAGTTTGAGCGAAAAATCACTTCACCTAGAATTTGATGAATTTGGCCTCATTTTAAAGAAAAAACTCTCATATTTCCAATGGTATCAAAATATCAACCCCTTGCTTAACTAATTTTCGAGCAATTTGCCTAAAAATATGAGCTGATTTACATGGAATAGATTACGGCTGTGCGCTCCAGAGGGAGAATATTAAAAAAATTAGGAACTTTTAGAACCTAGATTTCGTCAAAAAAACTAACGGTGTGTAGATTGCATGTTTTCTCAACTATTTATAAAAACTAAAATATTACTCTCCACATTAATTTTTACAGAATCGCAAAAAAAAACCTGCTGACTTGAAGGGTTTTCAGCCGTACGGCGGGAAAAAATGAGTCAAGTTAGAGACTTATGTTGCTTTATTTATATCCTTTACTGAGAATTTTTGTCAATTATAACTATATCTTTGCGCCATAAATACTACAATATTTATTTTATACTTCTTACAGACGCTGAAAGAAAAAAATTAAATTTGAATATGGTCTCCATTATGACTAGGGAACTATCTCGCTCAAATCTCTAAGTAGAGTAAGCTTGCAGAGGTTTAAAATGGGTGTAGCTTTTACTATTAACGTTATTGACATAAGTGAGTGATGGGATTCGTAGCATTAATCTAGTTTTAAGATACTGTGCAGTGAATGTGCTCAGAAAGGAAATAAACTTGGACTGTTTGCGTCAGCCTGTGTCGCTTTCTAATTCAGATAGAACGCAAGCCACAAAGATGTGTAAAAGGCCTCACTGTAAATCGAGGAGAGATGCCGGCGTTGGGTCTCCGAGCTGGGGAAAGGGTTGCGGATTAGGACCCTGGCGATCTTGGGCCCCTCCCAACTTGCGACTACCTGATACTTGACCCCGGAAAATCGAGTTCAACCTAAATTTATGGTAAACAATATAATACAAGAGCGATTGCATAGTGATTTCATTTTCACCTTCAGACATCTCTTTTCCAACATGATATGCTTCTTTGCCTCTTGACATTCTTCCTGCATCTCTAGACCGCATTTCTTCTAGCCCGCTTGCAAAGAATTCTACCCTCCAACAGTGCCACAGCCATGCTGGGGTATCTGGGTTGGAAACCTTTGAAATTAAGGAGGAACATAAGCAGGTTATGCGGGATATACAAAGCAATTACAAAAGAACGGGCTTGGAAGGAAATAAATCAAAGGCTAGACTCACCCTGCTACATAGGAAGAAATGACCACAGGTACAAAATTAAATGTAGAAAGCAGAAAACGGATATATTGAAGCAATCCTTCTTAAATAGAGATATAAACGAGTGGAATGAGTTACCTGAAATAACTTTTGAGATCTTTCCTGCTAACGTTAAAATGTTTAGAAATAAGTGTTCCTCGATTCTGTAATGGTTTATTTGGAAGTGTTTGGAAAATTTCATGTGTATTTTCTCAAGCTTATGTTAATGTTTCCACCAGGCGGTTGCCTACTTGTAACGTTTTGTAATTATATTAAATATTAAACATAGGAAGAGAGGTGTGAACAATATTCTCCGTGAAAATTACTGGCATGTACTTTACGAAAACCATGGGGTTGCGAATGATCGACACATATAGTTTTGGGGTCGCTAGTAAATAAAGGCTGTGAGTGGTTTAGAAGTTTGTCGACGTGGTAATGGGCTGGGAAACAAAAACAATGTGAACCCGGTTCGAGGAAGATACTTTACGCTGCGCAGCTTGTCAGCGGAGTGTCCGGCTCTGGGTTCGCGTATTTTTTCAGAAAACATAAAAATCGAAATAAATAAGGTGCTAACTTCAGAAAAATGATAATGTCTTATTCATTCTAGAAATTTAACGAGGAAAATGACGGTTTTAGCCTCGTGACGCCATGATTCATAGTTGCCGGGTTAAAGAGAGGTTTATAAATGGAATAGCTTACCAATAATTCCTAAAGTTAAAACCTTGAACCTTGGCATACGTAACAATAAAGATATAAGTCACCTTGTTTTGAAATTCTATTTTTGCAAAACGCTTTGCTTGACAGTTATAAGACGTCAAAGTGACGCATGGCGCTGTAGCGCTAAAAAAATGGACTATTTTTTACTCTAACGTAAGGAACAGGTCAAAAATTTGTTTTTTAAAATTGTTCCCCACCTGTATTAAGTCAACAATAAAATTATCTAAATTAATACGTAATTAACGTGAATATCCGATGAACGGTCTCAGAGTTATTTAGATTTAAACTCGAGTCTACAAGATTTTGGCGCGGACTGTAGTTGAATTCGCAATATATATTATGTATTTCGGTGGTTAATTCCGAGCCTTGTTGTTTCCCAAGGGCTTGCTGGTGCTGGTGGTGTTGGTGGGCGCGGTGCTCGTGGTGGTGAACGCCGACTTGGCGACAGCGGACTTGGAGATAGACAACTTGGAGACGGCCAACTTGAAGGCAGCCGACTTAGAGACGGCCGAGCAGCGGTACGGTGGCTATGGCCACCGCCGTCCGCAACACAGGCCCCACAGGGGACCCCACAGGGGGTAAGGAAGATACCGCAGCCGTGTGTGAGAGAGAGTGGCTGGAGGAAGGAAGGAGCTCACCCCTTGAGAAACGATGCTTTCTTCAACGCACATACAGTTATAAAGAATGCCATTAGAATGCTAATGCAAGAATGTGAAGGATCATTGTAAGGTGACATCCGATGCAGTGATTCCAACCCACTTGGCACCACCCCAGCCGAGAATCACCCCTAGAGACGGAAACGTCGGCGGGCGAGGCTCACTGCCTCCGCCAAATCACTGCATCCACCAACAAACGTTCGACAACTCCATACACATAAATCATCATCACAATTACCAATGTTATCAAAGAGTAAAACAATTATAAAATGTGAAATAAAACTTGTGATACATATGGGAATGACTCATTTCCGGCTCCAATAACCCCAAACGCACATAAAGAGCACTTGAGTTCTGGGAAGAGAAAACATTCGAAATATAATTGAATATTCAGAGGAATGCGAATGACATGAAAGTTAAAGTGGAGGCTCAGGAATAACTTCTGGAATAAGGCAGCAAACCCGCGCGCCTATACTATTTCTTATCCCTATTCCCTTACTTAATAATGGCTAGTGCCCTAACCAGGGGCACAACCGTGCCCTAACAGGGTCCCGTATCGTGGGGGGGGGGGGAGATTCTGCAAATCGTTTTAGTTAGAAGAAATGATCTATAAAATGTAAAGGTTTAAAATTTCACCCTTTAAATAAAATTCAGTCTATGATAATATTTCTTACATTTTTAAAAAACCCACGTGGTGGTGGTCGTTATAACACGAGTAAGATTGAATGTTTGGATGAAAAGTCGAAGGTTCGATGTTGGTCGCAAGATATATTTTTTAGTATGGTTATTTTGTGTAAAAGTTCAAATCCAAAAAATCTCCATCTAATGTTTTAGTTTGAAGAGGTGATCCATAAAATTAAACGATATTTCACCCTTTAATTAAAATTCAGCCTATAATAATATTTCTTACCTTTTTATAAAACCCTCGTGGTGGTTTTAAGCGTTGAAACACGAGTTAGAATTAATGTTTGGATGGAATGTCGATGGTTCGATGTTGGTCGCAAGATATATTTTTTTTATAGATATTTTGTTCAAATGTTCAAATTAAAAAAACATTCATCTTATATTTTAGTTTGAAGTAGTGATCAGTATTATTGATCGGTACATAACTCCTTCCTTTAAATTCCGCCAATCCTTATTTTTTCTTACCTTTTTAAAAATAACTTCGTGGTGGTGCTCGTTAACACACGAGTAAGATTGAATGCTTTAATGGAAAGGTCACCGGTTCGATGCTTGTCGCAAGATATTTTTGTCGCCAGTATAGCAGCAGTTGGTACAAATCGGCATGCATACTATCCTACTATCCTATCCTATCCCATCTTACTATAAATCTTCCCTGGGACTTCCCGGTGCTGTGGGGATATTTTCCTTCTGTGAACACGTACGTGACATCCAGCTGCGACCTATCAGAGCACACGGAAGCAAATACAAACTCAAGGTCCGTAGACAGGCCATGATACGCGCCTGTCTGATGTAATCTTCCATCTTGAGGATCTTGAGCAAATCTTGAGTCTCCATCACGGTGGGAATTATTAGGTCTCACGCAAGATACGAGGAGTTAAGAAACATTGTCAGTAGTCATGCTTCTACCCTTGATTAGGAAAGGCTGTATAAGACGTTTGAAAATATTTTCGCCAACGCCTTCTGTGCTTGTCCGCCCTCCTTCATCCTTGCCTGGGCAGGGAATAGCATTGACCACTATCTCATTTTTGCGTCGGTAGCAATCCAAAATTTAATCCCGAACTTGTCCGGTCTATTCGCAATATACCTATTGTAAAAAGGGGCAACTGCATTTCGTCGAATACAGCTACTCATCGACGGTAATACTTTAGCCAGGTTTATAGCATGCTAATAAATTGTCAACAAACTTATTACAAACTTCTGAAACCAAGCAAAATGTATTGCTTTTGTTAGCGGTGAGCACGACTGTCTTTGTATACAAAACGCAAAAATTTCAAGATTTCTTTGAACCGATTTCTACTTATTGTCATCGAAAAAAATTGTTGGCCCCATTGCTAGTGTCACAGATTATTTACATGGGCTGATTGAGCTACACAAAGCCTACGTGCATACAAGATAGAAAGGAACGCGTCTAGCCCTTCTAGCAAAAGTGACCACGACTCATCGCACAGCACTTTACGAGCCTCCTTTTCAGTAATAGAAACTCATAGTTGTGCTCAGGTCTAGTAGTTCCTTCCCCCATTTCCAACTTCTCCTAATTCCCCTTCTCTTAATAAATGAAAAACTTAAACTTTGTGGGTGGGTTTCGACGTGCTATAACGTCATCTTCAGGTGAAGACTCTACAAAAACTTGGTGTTATGTACTGCCCTCAGGAAGGGGGGGGGGAGGTTTGGAGGGAAGGAAGGTAGGGGAGGGGAGGAGTTTGGGATTGGGTCAGGGAGGCGTGCTAGGAAAAATGGGGGGGGGGGAAGAATCCTTGTAGGGAGCACTCTTCTGAGGTGACGGAGTGTGGAGGGAAGGGTACTTAGTCATACAAAACAAACCATAATACCTTATATATGTTTGGTTGTGAAGGTGGAGGGTGGAGTGAAGGGGATGGATTTTTTCCCATCTGGGTTGTTAGGATGAATAGGAGGTTTGGGAGGGAGGAAATGGGAGATTTAAGAGGGGTGAGTGGGAGTTATACAAAAAGTCGTTGAAAATATTCTGCTTGGAGCGTACACAATTTAAAATTTCTAACTTGGAGCGTTTCCTTCTCTTTCTCCTACAGTATCATAAATTTGATATGCGATCGTGATAAATCAGTACTTGCGTATGACCTTATTGCTTTTTCTTAGGATGTGGATCTCAATTCATTTTGGAGGCTGTAATTTTTGGACCCTCCTCCAGTTACCTTTAAGGGTGACTTAGGACTGACTGATTCACTTCGTTTCCCTCTGTTCCTGGATCCACGCAAACCTAACTCGTTGCTATCATGGTGAATTCATGTCTTCCTTACCCATCATTTTATTATTGGCACACATCTATGCTCTCCTTCATTGAGGCCTGGTTACACGATACTTCAACTCGTACGAGTTCATGTATGAATTCATGTCCGTTTTTATGCCCGTATTAATGTGTGTACTATCACTTTCAAAAGTCGGTCCACACGGTGAGCGCGACCATCTCCGAGTTCTGCTGAAATCGAGCTTCACGTATTGCATACGCGTTCCATGACTTCTGGGGGCCAATTTTACTGCTACGACTAGCACAACTTGGGTTTACTTTGTACTCGCTAAGAGACCTCGCGTGACCTTCTCCCTCCGACAACGAATAGCCAAAACAATCCCAACCCCCACTCCCATAAGAATTCGCCAGCCGAAGAACCCATGAAGTGTTTCCGGCTGGGACTTATCGGTATTTCTTGTGCGAGGAAGAAGGCGATAATTTCCCGTACTCTCCTCATAAGGTCGTCGTGGCAAAAATCATTAGTCCTGCGCTAAGGGGACAAATAGTAGCCTCGTTTACATGCGGGAAAACTAGTAATTTATAAAGTATTAGTAAATACGTTTCCGAAATCCACTATTGCAAAATCAGCTCGGAAACCTTTCCCGACAATGAGAAAAGAAAGATAATGTTAAGAGATCAGAATTTTTATTTCGCACGTAATAAAAATAGCTCAAATAGCTGTTAAGATGAAATCGGGGAAAGGGCGGAAGACTTCCCCGGTGAAGACAAGTATGGGTTAAGGAAAGAGAGCGGGACGCGAAACTCATTTCTGGTGATGAGTATTCTAACATTTATTCATAGATAATAGCCACTATGTCTCTATTTGCTTCTTAGACTGCTGGAAAACTTTTTACAGAGTGCATTGGACGATAATAATAAATATTACTGCAGAAATAGGGAGTACACTGGAAGTTTAGGCGATTAATTATAAAACCTCTCCGGGATGAAGCGGTATACGGGTAATGAATGACGAATCGGAATGGGTATATGTTGGAAGAGGATTCAGGCCGGGCCACTTCTTATTACCATTGACTTTCAATTGTTCGCTAACAATTTGGTAATAGATGTATGAAAAGGGATAAAATTAGGAAGGAAAGTAGCAGGTAACTTAATTTTGGTAGATTTGCAGATGGCCAAGATTCATTTAGCTAGTCAACCACGGGACTCAATGTCAATTTCGCAGGGGAAAAGGTTCGTCATATGTGGGATGTGAATTAATCATATAAAGCGCAGGCAATGTAGTTTATAAAGTAGTAATAGCCAAAAATGAAGAAAACTAAGGAAACTTCTGAGCTGGGGAAATAGGTTACCTTTCCGGGAAGTATAACTACGTCCTTCAGTAAAGGATAAATTAATGTATGGAGCTTGGTGTAACAGAGGATTTAAAGAATTGTGTTTGAATAGAAATTTCGCTGTTTTCAAGTAGGATGCAGAGAAAAATAAACGAAAAGTCGAAAGGAGATATACGAGAGACTTAGCACAAATAAAACGTGGTGTTGCCTAAGGTGCTATAGATGGGACATGACTCAACGACGGGAAAAGGGATATTATGGCAAATATCTATATTAGTGAATCACACGTAGAGGTGATAAATTTGCTTCTCTATCTCCATAATTGCAAAGTAAAATTAAAACGATATTGCTCAGTAAATTAAAACGACACCTTTGAGTAAAGTTTAAGAACAAAACAATTGATATGGTCTTCATGCTTTTATCATTAATTAGTAAACGGAACGAAAATGTGGAGGTTTTGGAAAGCCCCCAGCGCACAAATTAGTCACTGATACAACGATTTTCCATTTTTAACTGTAGCAAAATATATTGCTTGGATACGCAGACAGTTGAGAATTTCATAAACACCTAAAAGGGAAAAATTAACGATAAGTAATCACCTGGGATGAGTAACTGATGGGAGTCCGATCATCTCTTGCAATCGGAAGTTGAGATTTATTCACTATTCACTCCGAATTACCCTCATGATAATGACTAGTGATCGGTCTTTACTTAATTATTTTTTGGAATTAATATGGGCATAATGAAAGGAAACAATCCAAGACTGGAAACGTTAACTCTAAGCCTGTTATTTGTGCCACGAAAATATCACAACTTTTTTGTGACTGAAGTCAAGTACACTGCATTTGGCATAGAGCTTTTAAGTATTCTTACAATGAGGCACGTAATGTTTTTCACAGTATGGCATTGCTCTTACGAGAATGTATTGAAACTGAATTTATTAATTGATTGCCTTGTGGTAGTAATATTGATTTATTAAACCAAACTATTTATGCTAAAGGATTGACAGATTTAAACAGTTTATAGTCCCTGATATCTCTTCAGAAGCTCATTTTTCGTCAGTGCTCGTGAAAGCGTAGGTTGTGCCCTGTGCAGTGAAACAATCTCGTCCAAAAGAGCATAAAAATTGCTACCTAATTAAAATTACATCGTGCGTTTGATACCTTGGGTATCACAAAAATTTATTTAGTTTGGATCCCCCATTGCGTGACTGATAGATTCCATAGTTAGAGGTGTCAGTGGAGTTTTACATCTCCAGTATATGTTGCCACCATAGTAAACATAGCTTCTAGAAATTAGAGGTCCTTTCAGGAACGGAGAGCTGAGTGATGGGTATACTTGCAGTCAATGAATCTTTTTGTTATGTATTAACTTCCTAAACACTGTCGTAGTGCATTTAACAGACCAATAAAAACAATGTAAGACGAATTACAGGCTAATGGAGAAAAATTAAAATTGAAACCTGCCTTTGGTGTAACGCCGCTCGAAGCTGATTTCTAAATACTCAAAGTGAAGCCATACCTATTATATCTAACACATTCATTACTGAAAATAATACTTTACGATATTAACTAAAAAGAATAAAACCCTAAAAAGGATAAAATTAATGCAAACTATGGTGAATGAAGCTACAAAACGTGGATTGTAATTTATCAGAAATGAATGCGGTAATTTTTGAATGAGTTTGCCTTCAGTGGAGATATAACTTAATTGATTTCTCGCTCTCAGAAAAGACATACACTCCATTTAAAATGTTTACGATGAAAAACTGCTCATATATAAAATATACTATTTTCAAATAAGCAACATTAAAAATTTTCTCGTTCTTTAGAATAGATTTGAATGAAATAGAAGTCGTGGTTTAAATTTTAAGATGGCATGGCGTTCATTTTGTAGCGAAAATTAATGGGAATGAGTCAATATTTGATAAGGTTTGGATAAAAAGTGTACTAGATAGTTTGGGATAGTCATTTTCAGTATATTACCTATGGTAATGGAAATCTAAAGCAAAATCTCATTCACCAGAGAACAACTTTAATATTTTTTAATATCGCCATTATTTTCAGGTACAGATCGTAATCGTGACTGCATAGACCCAACCAAAAGTTCTATTACACGGGGGCATCGGCTTAAAGAATTTCAAACATCCCGTATGTAGACTTCGCAATGCAATCTCCGCCTACCGTCGCCTACCACTTGGAGTCGGGGGAGTTCGCTGGGCAGCGATAGCAGGAGAAGGCCATACGAGGGTCTCCGTAGTTCAGTAGAAATGAGTCAAGTTGGCCCTTAGTAGTCGCTGAATACATAGGCAATACCTGAAAATCGAATTTAGCGGAATGCGAAGTTGGCCGCACTCACCGTGTGGACCGACTTTTGAAAGTGATAGTACATTAGCATAGTCAAGTTGCATGAATGAGTGTATACACGGCGATCGTTTTCGCACAAGTTTTCAAGAATTTTCTCGGAACGCATCATGCCATAAATTTGTTGTTTTTCCTTAAAAAGCGCCACATTTGAACTTTTAAAACGGTCGTCGAATACTGGGAATCAGACGATATTCATCTCAAATCTTGCAGTGCCCCATTTTACAAGTTTCTGGCTTAATATTTGATGGGAATTATTGCGGCCATGGTGACTCACCTCGAGGTATACTGTTTTGCTCAAAGATCAAATAAATGAAGTAGAACGAGTACATTGGATCAAAAGCTTATTGAAATCTTCGCTGTATGATACGTGAGGTATTACCTATTGAGAAAAAGTGCGATAAAACACATTTTATTGAGGATCGATAAGAACGCCGTCGAATATATATGAGTTACAACTTATGAATAAACTCAACTGTTATGGCTTGTAACATGATGGATCGTAAAAACAACGATTAAGTTATTTTCGGCGCGTTAGGGAAAGGAATTCCGTGGAGTATTGGAAAGAAATTAAAATTTGCTCCTAAATAAATATCTTTGCCTCATGTACACGACGGTAATATTTCAATATCTCTCCGGTTCCTGCAAAGTTTTTCATCAAGACTTGGACGTACATAAAGGCAGGCTGTTTCAGTTTCGAGCACGAAGCGGAAGTACTCGCTAAACAGCTGATTATTGAATGCTCTGCCAGCGCACTAACCACCTGAGAAAATATATCAATATCTGAAAATAAATAACTCGTACGGGATAATACATCGTGTAACCAGGTCTTCTTGAATGTTTCTCTCTTGGATTTACGTCAGATAAAGCATGAATGGATTATTCCTGGTCCTCCCTCAACTTGTATCTGTCACTTGATGCATCGGACGATTGCTTTTGTCGGCCCATAACTTTAAAAGAAAATCCTTTTAGAAAAAAATTAACACTTCAATATGAACTTTCCCCAACTTTCTTTGTCTTGTGAGGTCAAGCTAAGGCAAAGGCTTGTGTCATACTAAAATAACCCGTTGCGAGAATGTAGATGACGAATGCTATAGGTTGACGTTAGGTTCGGAAGACACTTCATTTAATAATGCGTTTCCTACCACCATCTCTAGTTTTATTCAGCGTAAGTGGGGATATAAACCAGGAGTTAAATATTAATCCTTGCATTAACCTCGAGCCACGATGACTTTTTAACATATCGCATCTTAGAGCTGTGTACAGCAAGACACTCGAAATATTTATCCCCTTTTATAAGAGGCATTGTTTCAAACTTTCCATTTCAATTTGTTCTAAGTTATAAAAATAAATATTTTAAGCTTCATGCGACGACGACTGTTATTTCAACTTCGTGGGGAGAATGAACCCAGTCTTAACATTTTTTATTGCTTCTCTTAAGCATTCTCCCCGCTTTAACTCGCAGTTTCAGTTCAAATCTATTTTAGAAGTTGTCGGTACAATGAAATGACTTCGCGTCAAACGTTTACTTTTGCTTTTCTCTGCTGGCCTCCCCTAGGACGTGTGGCGGGGGGTACAGGGATAGGGATATGGATAAGGGAATAGGAATAATATATAGAGAAGCGCGCGGGTTTGGTGCCTTATTCCAGAAGTTATTCCTGAGCCTCCACTTTAACTTTCATGTCATTCGCATTCCTCTGAATATTCAATTATATTTCGAATGTTTTCTCTTCCCAGATCTCAGGTGTTCTGTATGTGCGTTTGGGGTTATTGGATCGGGAAATGAATCATTCCCACATGTATCTCAAGTTTTATTTCAAAATTTATTATTCTTTGCCCTCTTTGATGACATTGGTGAGTTCGTCAATGGAGTATTTGTATGTAGTTGTCGAACGTTTGCTTGGTGGAGGCAGTGATTTGGCGGAGGCAGTAGCCTCGCCCACCGACGTTGCCGTCTCCAGGGGTGATTCTCGGCTGGGGTGGTGCCAAGTGTGGTGGAATCGCTGCATCGGATGTCACCTTACAATGATCCTTCACATTCTTGCATTAGCATTCTAATGGCTTTCTTTATAACTGTATGTGTGTTGCAGAAAGCATCGTTTCGCAAGGGGTGAGATCCTTCCTCCCTCCAGCCACTCTCTCTCACACACGGCTGCGGTATCTTCCTTACCCCCTGTGGTTCCCGGGCCTGCGATGCGGTCGGCCAAAGCCACCGTACCGCTCCTCGGCCGTCTCTAAGTCGGCTGCCTTCAAGTTGGCCGTCTCCAAGTTGTCTATCTCCAAGTCCGCCGTCGCCAAGTCGGCGTTCACCACCACGAGCACCGCGCCCACCAACACCACCAGCACCAGCAAGCCCTTGGGAAACACCAAAGCGTGGAATTAACCACCGAAATACATAATATATATTGCGAATTCAACTACAGTCCGCGCCAAAATCTTGTAGACTCGAGTTTAAATCTAAATAACTCCGAGACCATCATCGGATATTCACGTTATGTACGTATTAATTTAGATAATTTTATTGTTGACTTAATACATGTGTGGAACAATTTTAAAAAACAAATTTTTGACCTGTTCCTTACGTTAGATTAAATAGAGGCCATTTTTTAGCGCTACAGCGCCATGCGTCACTTTGACGTCTAATAACTGTCAAGCAAAGCGTTTTTCAAAAGTAAAATTTTAAAACAGGGTGACTTATATCTTTTTTATTACGTATGTCAAGTTTCAAGGTTTTAACTTTAGGAATTATTGGTAAGCTATTCCATTTATAAACCTCTCTTTTCCCCGGCAACTATGAATCATGGCGTCACGAGGCTAAAACCGTCATTTTCCTCGTTAAATTTCTAGAATGAATAAGAAATTATCATTTTTCTGAAGTTATCACCTTATTTATATCAAATTTTATGTTTTCTGAAAATATACACGAACCCAGAGCCGGAGACTCCGCTACAAGCTGCGCGGCGTAAAGTATCTTCCTCGAACAGGGTTCACACAGTTTTTGTTTCCCAGCCCATTAACAAGACGACAAACCTCCTTACCACTCACAACCTTTATTGACTAGCGACCCCAAAACTATATGTGTCGATCATTCGCAACCCCATGGTTGTTTTGAAGGGTTGAATTCTTTGCAAGCGGGCTAGAAGAAATGCGGTCTAGAGATGCAGGAAGAATGTCAAGAGGCGAAGAAGCATATCATGTGGGAAAAGAGATGCCTGAAGGTGAAAATGAAATCACTATGCAATCGCTCTTGTATTATATTGTTTACCATAAATTTGGGTTAAACTCGATTGATCGGGGTCAAGTATCAGGTAGTCGCAAGTTGTGAGGGCCCAAGGTCGCCAGGGTCCTAATCCGCAACCCTTTCCCCAGCTCGGAGACCCAACGCCGGCATCTCTCCTCGATTTACAGTGAGGCCTTTTACACATCTTTGTGGCTCGCGTTTTATCTGAATTAGAAAACGACAGGCTGACGCAAACAGTCAGTTTATTTCCTTTCTGAACACATTCACTGCACAGTATCTTAAAACTAGATTAATGCTACGAATCCCATCACTCACTTTTGTCAATAACGTTAATAGTAAAAGCTACACCCATTAAAAACGTCTGCAAGCTTACTCTACTTAAAGTGATTTGAGCGAGATAGTTCCCTAGTCATAATGGAGACCATATTCAAATTTTATTTTTTGATTTCAGTGACTGTAAGAAGTATAAAATAAATATTGTAATATTAATGGTGCAAAAATATAGTTATATTTGACAAAAATTCTCAGTAATGAAATAAATAAAGCTACATAAGTCTCTAACTTGACTCATTTTTTTCCGCCGTACGGCTGAAACCCCTTCAAAACAGCAGGTTTTTTGCGATTCTATAAAAATTACTGTGGAGAGTAATACATTAGTTTTATAAATAGTTGAGAAAACATGGACCAACTTCCCTGCATCCTTATCCCTTTGTTGTCGTCGTCACTCGTACATTTACCCGCTGACCTCGTGCTCTCGAAGGGCGCTTCGGACGGCTCCTCCACTGACCTCATTCACGTCTTCAACTCCGTCTTCGACGCTTTCCTTTTAAAAATTCTTGCTGCTCTCGTGTCACGCCTGTGAACGTGTTTCGTAGCGTCCAACAAATCGCACGATAGTGATGGAGGTGCTTCCCTTTCGGCCCATTTTCAATTCCATCTCACTCGATCTGCACGTGGCAATTAATCGCAATTAGTTAAAAAACTAACCCTGGATTGCCTTCTCCAGGGCCATAGCCAGGGTGGGGGTTGTCGCCCCTCCTGAAAATTCTTTTCCCCGACCTAGCTTTAGAGTCCTATTGACGTGAATGAACATCTTTTGATGACAGACGTTCTCGGTGTCATGTATGGATTTGCCGCGACCAATATTTGTGTACTTTCGAGGGCCTCTTGTGCAAAAACTGTGTGAATTGCAGAATATTTAAAACTATAACTAGATAGCCCGTTTTGTCGACTACCAGAAATTGTTTGTCGCGAGCGGAGTAAGGGTTGTGAAGAGATTGAAATAATTAAAAACTTCATTCCTTCAGCCATTTGATTAAAAAATCCAGCCTTCTATCTTCAGCGGGAGTAATTTTAAAAAGGAATAAATGAAACCACTGCACAAAACCCTATACGTACCGTAGACCACCAGAGGGCCCCTTTTTGGGACCTTTTGGGGCCCTGAGATCCTATTTAAATATAAAACGTATTTATTAAAAAACTTTTACAAACCACAGAGAAATATTCGTACAAACACGACCCGGGTTTCGGCGCTAAGCACCATCATCAGGTGAAAAGCAATACAAGCAACCTGTATATATACCACACTGGAGGAAGGGGGTGGGTTGAGTGGGTGGGGGATGTAGTAGTTAGGGGGTGGACACGGATTGAACTGTGGGTAGTGGTGGATGATGGGGAGATAAGCGGTGACGTGCAGGGCTGGTAGCGGACCTTGAGTAGAATGAGGGAGGAGCGGAAGCAGCGACTGCGTCAAGGATAGGAGAGGAGGCAGGGTACAAATATTCGTTAATAACGGAAACATTCGGGTCATTATTTGCTTTTAAAATCTCCAATTGCTCAAGTGAGTTCAACTCTCTTCTGTTGTTAGACAAATGTAAAATTTTAACAATAAAATCACTAGTATGGTCACAAACTAAAAGAAGTTTAGCGAAGTTTTTTACATTTGTCTAACAACAGAAGGGAGTTGAACTCACTTGAGCAATTGGAGATTTTAAAAGCATATAATGACCCGAATGTTTCCGTTATTAACGAATATTTGTACCCTGCCTCCTCTCCTATCCTTGACGCAGTCGCTGCTTCCGCTCCTCCCTCATTCTACTCAAGGTCCGCTACCAGCCCTGCACGTCACCGCTTATCTCCCCATCATCCACCACTACCCACAGTTCAATCCGTGTCCACCCCCTAACTACTACATCCCCCACCCACTCAACCCACCCCCTTCCTCCAGTGTGGTATATATACAGGTTGCTTGTATTGCTTTTCACCTGATGATGGTGCTTAGCGCCGAAACCCGGGTCGTGTTTGTACGAATATTTCTCTGTGGTTTGTAAAAGTTTTTTAATAAATACGTTTTACATTATGGAATACCACCAAGTCACCAACGAGCTTATTTTACCTATTTAAATAGCTTATAATATTCTACTGCCTTGAGCTGTTAGTCTGAAAAAATGTCAGCATGTTTTTAGTAAAACTGTAAATTTGCATAAAAGACAGACAGGCAAACAACAAACAGACAAATATTCTTCTTCATATATATATATATATATATATATATATATATATATATATATATATATATATATATATATATATATATATATATGCATAAATAAAACAGTGATACACTAAACAAACACAGAAACACGCAAAAAGGACACTCACAAAAGAAAACTTGTACGTTTCGGCGTCAGGACGCCGAAACGTACAAGTTTTCTTTTGTGAGTGTCCTTTTTGCGTGTTTCTGTGTTTGTTTAGTGTATCACTGTTTTATTTATGCATGTGCATCGTCGCCGAGAGCGATTTTCTACCAAGACATTATATATATATATATACATATATATATATATATATATATATATAACCATTCATTCATTCACTCAAACCGCTCACAGGCGTAAATAATTAATATTTCGTTCAAACAGGTGGTGAAAGAAAGAGTATAGGAAACACATAAAATGTGATGACACAATGGTGATGTGAAGATGGAATGATGGCCGATTCCAAGTGAAAAAATCACATCACATCATCACATGTCATCACATTTTATGTGTTTCCTATACTCTTTCTTTCACCACCTGTTTGAACGAAATATATATATATATATATATATATAATAATTTGAACAGAAGGTGAAAGAAAGAGATAGGAAACATGTAACTAAAATTGGACGAAGACACTGGTGATGTGGAAGGCGGTGTGTGAGTGAGTGAACGATATATATATATATATATATATGTATATACGAGTTCGTGGAAAATCACACACGCGATAATTTAAATAAAAATAAACTTTGCCACAGGTGGGGCGGAAATAAATATAGAAACACAAAAAAGAAGAACACTCACACACTATACGTTCTGATATTTCGACAGCCGAGCTGCCTTTCTCACAGAAGGAAGGATACAGAATGATGGATAGGCATGGGACAAGGGGTAGAGTGAGGTAGGAGGAGAGGGAGGAGAAGAGAAAAAACTAACCCAAAATAAGGAGAATTACAACCTCTCCCTCTGTACCACCTACTTCCCAGGCGTCCATGCCCTCAAAAAAATCATTAAAAACCTTTTCCCACTCCTCTCTGATAATCTCACCACCAAAAACACATTCTCCAAATGTCCCTCTCTCACCTTCAGGCGTCCCCCTAACCTCTCCAGCATCCTAAAAACCACCAAACCGCTGACTAAACCCTATATTAGCTCTAAAACCCCACCCAACCCCTGCCATCGCGCGAGATGCAAAACGTGCCCTATTCTTATTACCGACCCCCTCCCCGCTAAATTCCTCTCCCACCCACTTCCTTCCGTCCCCTCTCGGTCATGCACTTCCCACAACATTGTGTACATCCTCCTTTGCAACCTTTGCGATTCCTATTACATTGGTCTCACCACTAACGCCTTAAGTGTTAGATTGACCGGCCACCGAGCCAGTTGTAAGCCGTCCTCGCCCAATGCCTCCTTCCCCGTCCCGGTCCATGCTTCCTCCCACAATGTCAGTTTTGACAAATGTTTCCGAGCAGGCATATTGTCTTCCCTCCCTCCCTCTGCCTCTCCCCTTCAATTACGTACATTAGAATTGGCTTGTATCTGGCTTTATTCTGCATATAATCCCCCCGGATTAAATCGGGCTCACTGACCCCTACCGCCCCTTCTCCTCTCCCCTTTCTCCTCCTTTTATCCCCTCCCGCCCCTCCCCTTTCCTCCCTCCCACATCCCTTCCTCCTTCTCCGACCCTCTCCCGCCTCTTCCCCTCTTCTCCCCCCCCTCACCCCGCTCTCCTCTTCTGACCCCCTCCCGCCCCCCCTCTTCTCCCCTTTCTTACCCCTTTCTCCTCCCTCTACTCCTACCTCACTCTACCCCTTGTCCAATGCCTATCCATCATTCTGTATCCTTCCTTCTGTGAGAAAGGCAACTCGGCTGTCGAAATATCAGAACGTATAGTGTGTGAGTGTTCTTCTTTTTTGTGTTTCTATATTTATTTCCGCCCCACCTGTGGCAAAGTTTATTTATATATATATATATATATATATATATATATATATATATAATAAAAAAACACTTGACAGGGGGTGGGGAAAGAAAAGTAAAAAGAGAGAGAGGACTTACTGGGACGTTTCGGGCATGTAGGCCCTTCTTCAGCTGTCAGCTGACAGCTGAAGAAGGGCCTACATGCCCGAAACGTCCCAGTAAGTCCTCTCTCTCTTTTTACTTTTCTTTCCCCACCCCCTGTCAAGTATTTTTTTATTATATTGTGGCCTATTGGCGAAATTTTCGTTTCGTGTATATATATATATAGCTTTATATGAAGAAGAATGTATGCATATACACAAAATAGATACAAACACACATATAATATACTGACACGCATGAAAAACATCGAAACACGTGACAAGAACACAAATAAACGTGTACGTTTCGACGGTCAAGCCGTCGTGATACCAATGTACGTTTAACTCAACCATTCGGAAAATAAAAACTGAAAGAGTTTAATGCCGTCACTGAGGAGATAACCCCGCTCTCGTTACATTGTAATCGGAGACAATTGCGAGAGAGAGAGAACACTGAAGTTAGTTTGAGCAAAAGATCACTTCAATTAGAATTTGATAAAATTTTAATTTTTAAGAAAAAAAGTCTCATCTCTTCAACTATAACTATATTTTGGTGCCATTAATACTGCAATATTTATTTCATACAGCTCTTGAAAGCGCTGAAATAAAAAAATTAAATGAAAACCTTCTATTCTGAAGGCGTTTTCACCGCACGGCTTAAAAAAATGAGTCAAGGTAGATACTAATGTCGTTATACTTATTTAATTACTGAGAATTATTTTCAAAAAAACTATATTTTTGCACCATAAATATTACTATAATTTTATTCATACTTCTTACAGACGCTGAAATTAAAATACCGAATATGGCCTCGATTATGACTAGAGAAATATCTCGCTTAAACTAACACGCACTTTCGATGCAGTTTTTTTTTTGATCCGCGCATAGTTCTCGATCTATGCCTAGGAAGACGAAGGTATCGCGGCGAGTGGACCCCGTAAACGCTCTTACTGGACGTACATACATACCTTGAGTCCTAGCATGTCTGGAAGTTTCTAGGTTCAGTCCTTGGACACTTCGATTATCACTCTGCTCTCGGTGTGGTCTCCGGCGTTCGCTTTATAGGTGACCTGCCCATCATTATGGATGCGTCCCTCCTCCATGCCTCCCCCTCTATCTCCCCAACCCTAGTAACCCCACCTCTTTTACCCCCCACCCGAAGGAAGAGGTGGCGTTAATGACCCAGCGGTCTTCGAAAACTGAGAGAGGAGGGGCCGAAAATAATATGACGTTCCTGCGCTTGCCATCTTGCGGGGCAAGAGCCACCTTGCAGCCACCTTCTCCCTCCGCGATCCACGTCTCTGAGGCTCGCACACATCCGGGGAACTCGCAGGGACCCACGATGTGAAATATCCTAACAGATCAAAGCAAGAATAAACTACGGACCACATTGTCATCTGTGTTGTTCCCTGCTGGACGCGGTGAGAGCGGATGTTAGGAATCCTGGTCTTTTGATGTGTATGCGAATCTTATGGTTCTAATAAGAACTATGACGATGCAATTTTCCAGAGAAAAATGTTTTTAATCGACCCGGGTTTCGATGCACTGCATCATCATCTACGTGTGTTGATGTCGCTCTAGCTTCAAGTATTTAAAGTAATTTTACTGTAAGTATAAATATCTCTGAAAAGGCTGAAAAATTGTCGACGCAATCACAAGAACACAGTCAAATTTGTTAAATGCTCTGGCAATATTGCCGCAAACTGCACAATCTATTCAGATAGCAACTGCGGGAGCTGCTCTATAACTTCTATCGTGAAGAGTATCTGCTGTGTATATACCCAGTATTCCTTCGTCTTGCTATTAGAATTACGTGGCATATGTTCAAATAATATGTTACCGAATATAACATCGAATAAATTAATATGCATACGAAAATAGAGGGATTTATAACTTCGCTTTTTCTAAGTACAACTGACAAATAAGCATTCATAATCAGCTCTTGTATTTTTATTGCCTTCTCGATGCGTTTATGCCATCACTTTCAAATGACTTTATAATCACAGTCCACACGGTGGGCGCGTTCGTCTTCGTAATATGACGAAATGAAACTTTGCGTATTCTACATACGTTCAATGCACGCTGTGAGTCGATTTGACTTCTGTGGTGGGTTCAACTAGACCATTTTGCATTTGCCAAGGGAGAGTCTCACATGACTTCCGACCAAGAACTGCCCGAGTAACCCCCTCCCAATATAGGAGCAGAATAGCACTTGCAGAAGAGCACATGACGTCTTTTCAGGAATATTCTGGGAGTTTACGCATTTATTACGCGAGTAAGATGGCAAAAGAATTTTCCGAGCCTCCTAATGTCGTCGTGAACCCAGTCCTTCGCAAGTAGGAGAGATAATAGTCTTATTCTCGTGTTGGGGCCCTTGTCCTTAAACGTCATATAATTAAAACGATTCGCTGGTGTGAAATGCGTTAAGAAAACTGCCAATGCATATAATCCTCATAGAAATTAATGGGATCACGAATCTTCGACTTACTTACTTGCTTACTTGACCTACCTTGTGAATACTGTTTTACCGGTTTCAGTAGCGGAGAATTACAAATAAATGCTAGAATAATGCATATTGATATTTAAAATACTTGAAATAAATAGATATAGGTACATTTGCGAAAATACAAACACTCACTATTGCTTATCGATTGATCACACCTATTCATTATCAATAAGCATTCCACCAATCACTAAGAATCATCGCGGTGTTTAAATTCACTGTAAATGGATGGCCTTTTCGCCGTTATGAGTTCCAGCAAGAACACCGTCGCACAGTGGTTCCAAATACTGAAAACGTGGTCATAAAGGGGAAAATAAAGTTCCTAGCTAGGGATTTGTATGTTTACAATTGTATACCCTTATTATAGTAGAGTTATAATACGCAGGTATAAGGGTCATATCTTTTGTATTCATGTTCATAGCTCAGTCCGAAAGTGAGCCACTTTCGACGTTTTTCAAAGCCGGCAGCGGGAGTGAAAAATAGCGCGTTACCAATATCGCTATAAAACATTTTTTTATGCGACAGATTTTATCTGAAAAAACGGATTCTTCTTGTGAAGGTATTTATAAATGTAAAACGTTAGAAAATATAAGCTTTTATTATAGTACATGCTAAATATTTGTTAATTAAAAAATTTAAAAAATCAAATTTGAAATACTTGAAATTCTGTAAAACCATTTGTAAAATGTGCATAATTCTGCATAATTCTGTGATCAGGTTTACATAGTCGTATAATATATAGTATTAAGTTACAAAATCGCTTTAAATTAGCTGCAACTGCATCGCAATTTTTCCCGCCATATTGGATCCGACATTTTGTTTTTCCAAAGCATAATGTCGGATTCGTAATCAGCGACACCAAAAACTCCTTAATTACCAAATTTAAGAATAAATATGCGTTCTTTTCATATTTTCCATTTTTCCGCCATATTGTATCCACCATTTTGTTTTTTCAAACAAATAATGTCGGTTTCGTAATCAGCCGCAACATAAACTCCTAAATTCATCAAATTTCAGAAGAAATATGCGTTTTATTTCATATTTACAATTTTTCCCGCCATATTGCATCCGCCATTTTGTTTTTTCACAGATATCAGATTCGTAATCAGCGACCCATAAATACTTAAGTACAGAAGTAATCCAGAAGTTTGTGAACAAAAAAACTTTTTAAGGTTTCATGACCACGTTTTCGGCATTTGGAACCACTGTTCGTCGTGCGAGCACAATGCACGGATGAAGGTCATCGACAGTCTCGAGACATCGCGTGACAGCGGCCGTTAACGCAATCGCTCATTTCATCGAGGGAGCACTTAGGAACTAATGAGCTGGAGCTAACAGACATCGGGAATTGGAATACTTCAGCTTCTCTAAATAAAATGTGGCGCAAAAGTGGCTTAAACCTGTTTTTCCCCCAACCAGTCAATCAACGCATTAATATTTATTGTTGAGTGACCTAAGACTTACTAAGGCTATTCCTTATATACTTTAAACAGCATAAAGATAAATATTATGCTTCCCTTGATTGAAGAAATATCTTATTTTAAACAAATAATGGCCTTTTTTGCAATCGTAATGTTAAAATTACACGTCAATTAATGATTTATCCTAAAATTTGTGGAAACGCGACAAATGAACTAATTTCTCGACAACCATGGTTTAATATCATGTAATTTTCAAGGTGTACTTTGGGGAAATAATGTTTCCACAAAATTCTCTGACTGTCGCTCTGAAGGAAAATGGCTTTCCTTTCTGATGGCATAGCATCGCAGAGGGTTGGTTGGGAGGGAAGTGGAGGTCATTAAATGTTTTAGGGGAGGTTGGTGTTTCAAGTTGACAGACTGGAGGAGGGGGGGAGAAGAAACATTCACAATTATAAGGATGGAGACGATAACAGATCAGGCGATAAACGAAAAGGTTTTTGAAAACAATGGTGAATGCAAGTTATGATTAAGATGTTTATCAAGACCAAATGTTTTATTTCCATAAATTGACTAATATTTGTGTACTTTCAAAGGCCTCGTGTACAAAAACTACAAGGATTACAGAATATCTAAAACTATAACTAGATAGCCATTTTTGTCGACTACCGAAAATGGTTTGTCGCGAGCGGAGACGGGGTTGCGAGATGACGTCACAGCGCATGCGCATTGGGGGTTTAAATATGGTCTTGTGTGGGCATGGCGCGCGCTCAGTTCAGTTGTATCTCCGGAACGAGTTAATCGATTTTAGTGATCGAGGTGTCTACGGAGAGCTAAGAACGTGAGTTAGACGTTATTAACACAAGAAATATAAAATTAACATTGGAGATCAGAAAGTATTAGTTACCATCTATCAATTGGTCAATGGTTAGCCATTTATACTAATCATTTCCATGAATAAATGTTGTGTAGAGCGTAATTTTCTAACATTCATGTTAGAATCGTTTCATATTCAAAGAAATTCTGACAAAAAAAAACAAAATAATTTTTCAATAACGAGAGTAACGTATTTAATTTCGCATTCACGAAATAATGATCCCGCGGGGAGTATCAAGAATACTCCCTGTATTTTCTTTACCTTGACCCGGTTCAAGTAAAATTCCCGGTTCAAAATTAGGTGTATGATGACACTCAAGTAAATGCTTTACACACATCACTAGTTATGAAGCACTTTTTATGTTCTTTAATTATTATAAAAATTCTCGTTCAGTTTGGCCAACATTGCACGAGTTGCTTTTAAATTGCATAGATTCCACTCATGTCAAGATGGTCAAATTTATATTTTATAATAAGTTAAATTTTATTTACGTTCACGTAATTATAAAATGTCAAATTTTAATTCTTCAAATGCATGACTTTCATGATTCGTGCGTGAATTTTCCTTTTAATGGCAGCTAATACCAACATAATGGCTCGTCCTTGGGTAGTAAAAGTAAGAGTCGTTAAAGAGGGAGTGACCTGCTGTTTAAGCTAATGGTAGTGTAATTATTATAGCCAATTCTCTCTGCAATCTTCAAAATAGCCACCTTCTTATAATCATATCTCGAACTGTTTTTTTCCAGCATCATATTCTTTTGTCAATCTATGCGGATGTTTCATTCTTCGTGGTAATTTAAAGTTTTATTTAGCATTGGATAACACATCTTTTTTCTATACATATGAGATAGGGAATAACCGTTTTACAATAACATAACGCTACGTTAAAACGGATTGCCGATTTAGCCAGAGAAAAACAATTAAAAGGTGAAAGACGGTCTGTGTGTGATAAATAAATTTGTTTTTAGGCTTAATTATTCTTTATTTATATTCATTACCAATATGAATGTTTGCACGTCATAGAAGAGTTAGATTTAGGAATCATCTGGGGTAGTCGGTGTGGAGAAGCAATGATAGAATATTATATGGTCAATACAAAATATTTGTTATTAATTAAATGATTATTTTTTAAGGTAGCAAATGATGGTGGTATTTATTGTGACTATTTTCGTATTGCACAATAAATTAGACTGCGAAGTATTAAAGATACGGTGCATTTCGGAAGTATATATCCAATAAGCATTCAGCATGACTAACTCAAAGACGGTGTTTATAAATAAAAAACAATTTCCTCGATTTTTTAATAAAAATTAAAAAAAATACTTTACGAAAGTATAGGTATTTACAAACTTACATTTTATGCATCGCAGCTTAAAAGCATTTATTTTTATCTTTACGGTTGGAACATTATCGAAATTTTGAGGTATAGGATGAAAAGAGTGACACGGATAATCCACAAACATCATAATCCCTTTACGGATAATCAAGAGCCTACAGTACTGCATAATTGATTTCACTTCACTCGCACAACTGTTATCGGCTATATAATCAATGCATTCTGAAGAATCCTTAGAGAGATGACTATTGAAAGGCTGATGGCTATCGAGTCCCGGTATAAATAAGATTAGAGAAGAGTAGGATCCTTGTCTCTGGGATACTTCTCGGTATTTACTTCGTTTCAATAGAAAAAACGATAGGTTTTAATTAGTAGCAGGGGGGTAAAAATATTTTCTGGGAAGATATCCCTTTGCAGTTGACTCTAAAAAGTGAGATATGAAATATCACGCGTAAATTGTGACTTTATATTCTCTTTTCTAGGTTATTCCTTTTCGTGACCTCTTTTTTAAAAAGAGTAATAAATATTTTTCAACTTAATTGGCCTATATCTCCTGAAATAAGAATGAGAAAATTTTCTAATTTAGGAAAGAAAATGCGCCGTATCAAACCCGATCAGTCGCAGCTGCGGCGGTGTCGGATATCGCAGTTAAAAGGGAGTGGAAGACTTGAAAGGAGAGGTACAACTCTCGCGAAAGCTTATGGCGTTCGGATGCGCAGAAGAAGACGTCGTGGAGGGGTAAAGTTTGGTGGAAGGGGTTGGGGAAAGGAACGTAGGGGAAAGCGAAGACATGGCATTTGTGCCATGCATGAGTGTATTTAAAAAAAATGGAATTTATTTGACGCGGACAACATAAACGACGCGCATCCGGAAGACATAAGTTTTCCTGAGAGCTGTACCTTCATGTTCCATGCGTCGTCGTAGTTCCCAATATATTATTAGGAGATCGCGCTCGCGGTCAAAGACCGTCGTTCCATCTTGAGAGAAAAATTCACACCAAGTCACCGTTGTAATTTGCCTGATGATCACTTTTATAAAGTTTATTCAGTCTCATCCTCCTCTCCGCTTGCCAAATGCCTTCACCTCTATCATGCCTTTCAGTGTCTCTTCTCCTTTCCGAACATCCCTTCACACAATATTTATTCTTTAACGGTAGAACCATAAAGGCTCGGGATGTTTTCAAGATTTGTTTATTCTGTCAGAGATATTTGACACTTAAATGTGCCTCCAGAAGCGAGGGGAGAACTCTACAAAGCTCTTATTATGGAAACCTTATCGCGATGAATCAATCCCTCTGTCAGCTGATAGGTACTCCTCAGATACCCCCTCCTTTCTCTGGCGTCCCATTTCGCTCCACGTAACTGTTGATAAGCTATATACATGATGCATAAAATTAGAAATATGATAGACATTCAATGATGGAAATAATTCCAGGCTTATCCTGGAAAAATAAAATTATGAAAAACAGTATATTTACCATATTTTGAAAACGTCATAAATTCAACGGAGTCCTTAATTTTTTTTTGTTCTCATTTGAAATTTGCTGGTTAAATCTACAAAGTAATCTGTGATCCACCACTAAGGCGTGTGGCAGTGGGTATTTGGACCAAAACCATGAGAGGGGAGGGATTAGGGAAAGGAGGGGGAGAGGGCAGGGTTGAACTGCATATTAACAGTGTGTCATATGTTAGTGACAGGCTGTTCTGTTATAATCGCCAATGGGACATGGAATGAATGAATATTGGTGTATATGACTTCGGCAGTGTATATCTCTTATTTTGTCGTTTCTGTCAGTTACAGAGATCAAAGAGATGAAGAGATCTAAATAATATTCTCTGTATCGTATTGAATTACGCCTGGTCTGAAGTATAGGCGTAGCAATCACCAGCAATAGGTGTGGCACCGAGGCAATAGGTGTGGCATCATCAGTATGGTAATGGACGCAAACTTTCACGAAATGTTCACAGCGAGGTCAAAATTGAGACTAATTTGATTAAAGACAGGAAGAAAATCGGTTTCCGTATTTTCAGAAAAGAGGTGGAGGCTTTTGTACAATTTTGACCAATCATGATTAGGGTTTAACTTTGAAAAAATGAGAAAGAGGGGTTTTATTTTTGGGGTTAATTGACAATTTTTGTTGTTAATTGACAAAAACGTTTTTCTAATCAAAATGACACCGTATTCGGAATGAAAAAAATTAATTAAAATTGTACACTTCAAATAATCTGGATATTATGTACTTTAACTTGACTTTTTAAAGTATATTATGTGCGTCGTTATTGAAAACAGAATTTTTAAAAATGAACAAAAACAGGTTGGTTTTTAGTATTTGCTAATATGATCGTGGAGGATCTACACTAATGACTAAATATTTATATCTCTTTCATGGCTGTGGCTGGTAGGGCCTTGGAGCGAACAGGAGTTAACATAAAAAGTTTCCGGTTCGAACCAATGGAATACTTCCCTACTAGTCAGTGTACATTTTTGTTTACTTTTAAAATGTTTTTACGAAATAAATCTTCAAAAGTCCATCAAAAGTTAAAGGAATGTAAATTACTATGACATCAAAACACACTGCGTCGTGGATCCCAGTAAGTCTTAATGCTTAAAAATATTTCTCTTGGCTGCTGACGTTAAGACACAATTGCTGATAGATATGGCATAAGTAAACGAACGGCTCAAACCTCACGAGTGTTATCACTAATTCCAAGTAGGTCTTTTTAATTGCTCAATTGCTCTTATATGGAAAAACTTTTTTTTAAACTATTAAATGATTAGGTATTTACAACTATTAGGTACGATATTTTAAAAGTCTTTATACTTATCTCGTTACTTTGGTCACGAATTGTATCGGCTGAAGTGAGGTCGCTGATTCTATCCATTCTAGGGTATTCCTGAGATTCCCTGAAAGTTTTTTTTAAGTAATTCACACAGAAAAAGACCTTTTAAATTAGAAAACAATTTTAGGGAATTAATGATGGTATTGGTTTTGAATATATAATACTGCATTTACCAACTATGAAGTTTAGAAATGTGTTCAACGGTTGATATCACACCGTTTCATGGGTAAATTGATCTGTACCATATATTAAAAAAAAAACACTTTTGAGTCTGCCAAAGTGCTATGATGGAGAACACGCCTAATAAAGACCATTCAAGTGAATAAGACCATGTCGACTCAGGTAATGTTTTTATTGTTCTTAGACAACAATCTCATTTGCTTGTTAATCAATGAATCTAAGCACGGCTGGAGTTGGCGTATTCTAAGAACGATCGCGATTTCTAACTGCTAGGAAAGATATAATTATTCTTGTAAACAAACGTACAACTAGTGACACGTGATATCCTATCGTAAGCCATCTCAGTACTCAGTGTATCTCCGTACATTTTATGCTTTTAATAGCGTGAGCGGGATTTGGTTTTGTGATTTATTTGGACTATCAATAATTATAGAGAGTATTTGGTGACAATATTGAAATCATGAGCAAATAGAAGAGTGCTGAGCAAGCAAACTCCAACTTATGATTTTGAATTCTTTAATACGTTTTGATTATTCAACATTAAGTAAATTTAATTAATTTTTAACTTGTTACAGTTCTGCTAATGGTGGTAGTAATCAGCGGTCAGAAGATCGGTGTGAAAATGGTGATTCTTCGACAATCTGGCAAGGAGCTAAACGAAGGAGCTAAACGAAGGAGCCCTATGGAAACTAGGGTAAGTAAATCTCTTTCCTTGACATGAAAATTGCATTGTATTTTCATGTCTCAATATTTTTATTGATCGACTTACATTTTAATACATATTAATGCCATTTACAAAACACTTTAGGCCCCGCTAAGTCTCAAGGACTTGTCAGCGGGTTCCACGACATCATAAAAAAAATATGGCAACGACACCTTTACCTAATTCCCTACCATACATTTTTCCCATTTCATTATTTTAAAAACAATATTATGATATATTATACCGTGGTTCAGATCGTTATTATGTAAAAGTGAGTGAAAAGTGGTGTAATGAAATTGGATCTCCGGGGGCACTGAATTGTATGTATCTCTCGAGAAAAATGCTCTGGGATGATATCTTAAAGTTTAACGTGGTGAAAGAACATGATTCATTTCCAGAAGAAACTCTATTTTCTGAACAAAAGGCCACTTTGGTCATTGGTTTTGCCTTTCGTATTTTGAGGAGCTACTCTCCGCCGAGGTTTTTTCTAACCGTGGCAATCCATATTCATGATTTACAAAAAATTAGATTTGGAATGATTTTCTTCATGCTTCGTCAATTTTCAGTTAATGTAACCATTCCGATACGAATGCTTCGCAGCTGATTTGCACTTTATAGTAGTCAATTATATTTCCATTGCATTCAGCAGTACCAATTGATATTAACACAAACATGGATACAATTTCCCGCATTAGACAGCATATCCCGTTCATAAGAATATAATTTTTTAACACAAGTAAATTTTTTAGGCATTACCTTCGGGGAATGACTCACATTTGAATGATCTATCACTTAATAAATTGCACGCTTTATTTTTTTCGCCGACACCGAGTTCGACATCTTTGGGGTCATTTTCGAGGTAATTATTCAGTGTTTGATTGTACACGCATGATCCGACGAGATACATGAGAGATATGTGGTGAGGGAGGTTTAAGGACATTTTTTTCTTCCGGTATGTTTTATTTTCAAGGTTATGAACGGAGGGAGGAAGTAGAGGAAGGAGAAGCCAACAGGATAACAATTCCGGGGGCTATGGCGTTTATGCGTAAACAACTCGAACGTTCTAACATGAGGCTATTGACATCAAAGGTGAATGCATGTCGGAAGTGAAATAGTTCGCCCAGTTAACATTAATTCCAAGGTTTATGATCTCATATTGCGCGAACGCATAAGAGTGAGTAAATCAATCAAGTGTGAAGGTGACCAGGGTGTGAATGATTCTCATTCAAAGCCTGCTTTGATCGTGTTCAAACCAGGTTTTTAACATTATTATTAATGATAATGATTCTTAACGGATCGGGTTGATGTGGCTTGGCTAGACCAGTGTAAGTGCTCTTATATCATATCCCTCTTAATTTATTGTATATAAATTGTTATAAACAATAAAACAAGAAATTCAAAAACACGATCTTCCTCTTCGTCTATCTCTCCGGAATTAGGCACTACTGTTTGTTTCGGTCTTTTTAACGTAACGCTGGTATTCCATCACTTCTTCTACCTAGAGCCTTAGTATATTTCATTGCCTTATTTGGTATTCTCTCTGGGGACATATGTATGACTTGTTTTTTCCACTTCTCTTCATAACGTATTGCCCTGTCTATCACTGAACGTACGGTTAGTCCTTTTCTTATACAACATTTCCTTAGATTGCTTAACTTTGTGTAAACTTTAACAGATCTGAGAAATGTCATTTCTGATATTTCGATTTGTCTCCAAACTATTTGCCTTGGCGCTCATCATTTGGGCCCATACAATAATATAGGTACCGCAGTCACGTTGTAGAATTTAACCTCTGATTCCTTCGTGGTTTTTTCTTTCTGTTCTTCTCATTCTTTGACCCCTAGTTACTTTGTTAGTTATATCTTTATCTTCTTCATATGTTATGTTACAGCCAAGATATTTAAAATGTGATACCTGTTCCAGTATTTTATTTCCAATTATAATTTTTGTTTTTAATTGGTCCTTCCCCTGGAATGCCATGGTTTTGGTTTTTAGAATGGAGATTTTAAAGTTATATTTGAGACTCTGCAGGTGTAGTTTGTGGACAGCAAATTGTAGTTTGTTTTCGTTTTCTTGGATAATAACTTGGCCATCGGCAAAGACTATGGTGCTTAGGAAGTCATTTTGGCTCATTTGGATTCGAGACATTTAATTTTTCCTTCCATTCTCTCGCTCAATCTTCTATGTAAATATAAAACATTTGGGATATAAAGGATAACTGTTTCACTTCTTGGTTGGTTTTAATTTCTCGAGTGATCTTTTGCCGATGTCGATTATAATTTTGGTATCCCTATACATCTATACTATCCGTATATATAATTCTCTATTCTGCTGATAAATGTATCCCACGATGTCATATGTGCTTTTCTTACAATTCATTTTTTATCCATACCTAATCTGTTGGTATTTTCTGCTTGTTCTGCTTTTTTCATCTGAATTAGATCTAGCATGCACGTTTTCTAGTAGAGCGCCCACCCATGAAACGCAACATGGACACTAATTTGATGTGAACAACCAAATGAAAGAAAATATACATTATCTTAATCAATTCGATGTGCTGATCTAGAGTCTGATCGTCATGCGTTGGTCGTTCAATCCTAAGATTGGATGACCGTAGTTGGATTGGATTCACTTACTACCTGGTAGTTTTCTTATGCTTTTTATTCTTTATTTGGTCTACGTTTTTATCCTTTGACTTTACCCTTAGGAATTCTCTCCTTGAAGGAAATTTTTCCTTCAATTATATTCCTCGCAAATCCACTGAACCTCAGGCAGAGACGTGCGCAGACCTTTTTATTATTAGGTGGTGCCTGGAATTTTTTTGATTATCAAAACTACCTGTTAAAAATGGTATTAAAGAAATTTGGAACATGTTTGCGAATATTATATAATAATAAAGTTTGAAAAAACAACATTAGAGTAATAAAAAATAATAAAAGAATTATGTACGTACGTTTCACAAAGAAATGTATTGTCTTGAAATTTTTGTAAATATGAAACAAAACTTACCATCAATCTTTACCTAATTGCTATAAGTCAAACTTAATAAACTTACTTTAATAAGTTTCTTTAATAACCCTATGTAAATGTTTACCAAATAATTAACTCTTAACAGGCTACCGCAAACGCACTCCTCAATTGTTTACTACTGCGCACGCTTGGTACAATGTACGAAATGCAAAACTTTATTTGCACTGCCAGTCAGTCGGATACAGTGAATTTGAATCGCTGGTTGACAATAAGACAGACGGAAATAACACTTAAGTATTTGATTGATTGACCGTTTTTATGGTTCATATAATTATTTTACAAAATTATAAACATTCATTCATACATTAGTTTTTAATCAAAATTATAAACATTCATTCATTCATACGGTGAACCACCGGCACCACCCGTGCGCACCCCTATGACCTCAGGGTGTGCCCAATCCATATGGCTCTTCATTTCTGCATAATGTTCCATATGGTCCTAGCCTCTTTTTTATTTATTTTTTTTTACTTTTCCGTAAATTTATTCATTTCTTATTTTACCCTGCAACGCAAGCCCGTGAAACTTGACGTCGTGAATGAATTGACTGATTTTGGTGGGCGTAACGAGAGAAAAAACAATGAAAACAACCTTAGCTAGTTTGAAATAACTTCAATGACAGCATTTATATAATTACAATTATTACAGTATAACACAAGCCCGTAGGCTAAATACCGTTAACCTTGTCTTTACAAGACGATCACAAGTGGAACCAAGCCGACACGTCCTTGTCTCGGCGCGGTCAGTTGCAAAGAGAGCTGCTATGATCGCGGTACACTTTGTCAGCGCAGGAGGGGAACAGATGGCCAGTGGAGGAGTGGGGAGAGGAGGGGAAGTGCTATCACACGTTGGATTGGTGGGAGCATGAATATAATATATAGATTTGATTTTCAAAGGATATTCACGCCTCTGGCATTTAAGTTTTTCTGCAGGCCCATGATAGCACGTAGAATGAAAATCTGTAAAAGAAGGGCCCAGAGTCCCAAGGGCCCCATAACAGATTGCTTCGGGGAGTAATCGATATATTCAATACATATTCACAACAAGTATACTCCTCAATGTCTATTCTCAAAGTAGCTCTCATAGGGGCACTGCATGAATATGAGAGAACATTTACGTAGTAAACGATACACATGAAGGAATTAAACGTGCAAGAATATTTAGGTGCAGCGAAAAGTAATGGTAATAATGCCTCTGTTGCTACAACAAACACGGCGTTGTTTATTATCGTGTAATACTCAGATTTATTACACGTAGTGGAACCGTCTGCCTCTCATTTCCATTGCGAATTCCAACGATTGCGAACAGTTCTTTTAGGCCAATTCCCACTTCATAAACGTTGAGTTATTTAAATACGTTTAAAAGTGTAAAAGTGCATTAAACTTACATTCACTCAATCATCGCGTTGCCTATTCAAGACTCTCACTCGCCGCTGTTTCCCTTCCTTGGACTTAAAAATATATCATCTATCAACATGCCTAAAAGAAAAAAAGAGTTAACTTTAGAATAAATCTTCTAGAGCAAGAGGAATGTGTTCTTTGCGAGAAAATGAGCCCTTGCAAGAAAAACGACTAAGATTTGACTTGGATGCTCAAAGACATGCCCACCAGCGATCTCATAATCATCTCCCCGTGGTGTTTCAGGGGTTACGCTAAGAACCGCAAAAATGTTTTCCTAGCACAACCTACGGACGGTTAACCAGCTATAAATCTGGTTCAAGTATAGATCCATCTATTTCGAAACTTCAATCTGTATTAAGATGGTGGAAATCATAATGACGTTACTACATGCTTCTTACCCGAAAGAAGTACGGAAATTCTGCGCAATGATCAACATCCGTGCATGAAAATCGGCAAGTTCACTAAGAATCACCATAGATTTTTTATTTAACAACCGAAACTAATAATTATGGCTACCCTTAATGCCGAAGGCGCAGTACGGATAATAAAAGATTCATAGGATAAATAAACATGGCTGCTACTGAAAATGCTCATTTTAACGGTTCCAACCGCTGGATTGTATCCTACTATCCAATCCGAATCGATCAAGCTGTTAATAACTCAGAAGACGGCTCAAGAGAACCGGAAGAACGAGGTACCCATCTATCAACCTGGGTGCTATTTAAGTAGTAATTAGTCTGCGTGGCTCATTTTTGGGTTTCTCATGCATGAACGAGCACCTGGAATACTGTCGCCGTGTCTACTACAACGAACATAACATACAAGATAAGTTACGAACTCCTCAAATGATCACGCTGACAGTATTCTTAAGGATTTTTGGTTTTCTTATAAAATAAGTTCAATGTTTTTCACACCCATTGAATTTCAACGGGTACCTTCCGCTTTCCACTACGCTTCTGTTTAATTATAAACCATCATCTATGCATTATCAGCGTTCCAGAAATCGGTTTTCGATTTTTTTAACTTTTTGATATAAATTTAAAAGCTATTTCCTTATATTTTTCTGCTCGAAATCATTTCCCTTTTGTATAAACAGCACTATAGTTACTACATAGTGCTGTTATAGTTATACTACATTATTTTCAAGTTTTTTCTCTCCTGCTGAGAATCAACGGGTATTTTCGCTAGTATTATATATATCAGAATATCACCATAGAATCTTACACTTCTCCCGTTTGGTCTTTTCTCATAAATTATTATTTTAGATATTATTATATTTCTTATATATTCTTCTCTTGTTGAAGAAATTAGGGGTTCGATTGGAGGGACAGGCGTCTTATTCGAAATTTGTATATGAATCAGACTGCGCAGGTTAAGGTAGCTAATGGAGAATCGGGATGGGCCACGATAGGACGGGGAGTGCGGCAAGGGTGCCCACTATCGCCGTTGTTTTTTTAACGTGTATTCAGAAGAAATGGTAAGGGAGGCATGGGGGGAGGAGGAGGTAGGAATAAAGGTAGGAGGGGAGCTGATAAAATCAGTGAGATTTGCAGATGATCAAGCATTGGTTAGTCAGTCGGCCAAGGGGTTGCAGTCAATGGTGAATGCGTTAGAGGTGCAGTGCGAAAAGTATGGGATGAAGATCAATCACAAGAAAACGAAAGTAATGAGATTTTCTAGGAGCAAGAAGGCGGGGCTGAATATAAGGGTGGGAGAGCACAAGATAGAGCAGGTCGAGCAGTTTACGTACCTATCTGGGTAGTATTTTAGAGGAGAATGGGTTTAGTGGTAGGGACATCAGATGCAGAATAGCGCTAGCTAAAGAAGCATTTTTGAAGAGAAGGGAATTGATGAGGGGGGATCTGAGAAGAGACGTAAAGAAGAGGCTGGTGAAAACTTTAATATGGAGCGTGGCCCTATATGGGTCGGAAACTTGGTCATTGCGAAGGGAGGATGTGCGTAGACTTGAGGCGTTTGAGATGTGGGTTTGGAGAAGGATGGAGAAGGTTAGCTGGATGGCGAGAAAGACGAACGAGGAGGTATTGGATATGGTCGGAGAGGAGAGGAAGCTTGTGGCAGAGGTTCGGAGAAGGCAGAAGAGATGGATGGAGGAGGTTTTTTTAGAGGAGAGGGCATGTTGAAAAGAGTGATAGAGGGGAGAACACTGGGGAAGCGTGGAAGAGGAAGGAGGAGGATAGGAATTCTGTACGAAATAAGAGGAGGTAGAAGATATGAAGAATTGAAGAGGGATCTAATAACGGGCCATTCTTAAGAGGGAAAGCGAGACAATGTTTATGAGGTTGGGATGCAGATGGGGACTGTCCAAGATCCTACCAATCAGCTGGTAGAATACTTGAATGAAAATTAATCCTCCTCCTTCTCTTATATTCCTGTAGGAAATAATTTTCCTATAGGGAAATTATTTCCGATAGGAAAATTATTGTCCTTTAGGAAAGTGATTGAGTTCCCATTGTCAAATTCCTGTAGGAAAAAAATTCCTATAGGGCATTTTCACTTGTGCTTTTACCATCGCGGCCACGACGATCGAATCGAAAAGTGGGATTTTAATGGAGTAGTTCATGTATTATAATGGTTTTTCATTAAACTCCTTCAAAATATTCATACACATAGCACCATTATAAAATAAAAGTAATACATGTACCTAAACACGCACTTTAAAAAAAGAAATCGGCGTTCGCGGGAATAGAACCGGGGATCTCACCATGGATGCCCTTGGCGTACCTGTGCTTAAACGAAGACGGCGGCGCGTGCTTTGAAACCATTGAGTACATGCATGAATAAAATATGAACTGCAATATAATGACAGCATCGGAATATGTATTAGAACAACATAAAAGCATTTAAGAACATAAACTATGAATCTATCTGAAATTTATACTCCAAAAAAGAAGCCTGGAAAAAAATATACGAGACCGGCGAATCGCCCTCTTTGTAAGCAAGGGCCAACTTTGAGCGGACGGCGAATCGCCGTCTTTGTAAGCCGATTTACGCGCATTCCCCTTAGAGAACGCATCTCGAGTCACTATGACCGCCCGGTGTACCTCAATATTTCGCCGTATGAAAGGTGTAAAATGGTACTCATGATGTTTAACTTCCTGAAACTCGTTTGGAAATGAAGTATAGGTATGCACCAGCGTTACGCAAATCCCAACGATACCATCGGTCTAGCGACCATCTTGGATGCGACATCAGCGCCGCCATCGGTGATTTGAGTCTCGAATAGCGGCCACGACAATCGGATAGAAAACGTGGGATTTTATTGGAGTAGTTCATTTATTATAATTGTTTTTAATTTTTTTTTTTTTTTTTTTTCAAAATATTATACACATAGCACCATTATAAAACAAAAGTATTACATATGTGCCTAAACACGCAGTTTTGAAGAAAAACTAAGAAATCGGCGTAAGGGGGAATAGAACGGAGGATCTCACCATGGATGACCTTGGCGTACCTGTGCATTAAACATCGCGACCACGACAATTGGATAGAAAAAGTGGGATTTTAATGGAGTAATTCATTTATTATAATTTTAATATAGAATAAATAGTAGTGGAAACCCTTTTACACGGTTGTGTTCTGTTAAGTGTATACCATCGTGGAACAATGTGGACTATGGGGAACTAGAGGGGTGCTCACTTCACTTTTCCACATCATTTTTCCACATCGCCCATATGGACTTTTGATATGGAACGTTTTGACCAGGGTATCGTAGGTTACAGGGAAAGAAGTGGACACCGCGAGTGAATCCCAGGACCTTGCCAGAGTGCGATAGGAGGAGCGAAACCTAGGATAATAAAAAGGGAGGATAGAGAAAGGATGCAGAGGAAACTACAGCAAGAACGAGAGAGTTCAATGATACGTTTTTAAATGCATACAAGGTCATTTAATGTGCCTCCGTTTGGAAGCCAGCACGAATTACGCTCGGGGAATGCAGCAGCCAGTTTAAGCAGTCACTGGATTCGACGACAAGTCCATCACCATTACTGTGTTCGAATTTCCTTCGTTTCCAAGACATAGGAATGATATGCCATAAGAGAGTAACCCGATTTAACTTCTAAGTGATAGTGGCGGCACTCCGTTTGTTGGGAAACTTTTTCCCCCATAGTACACATCAGTGGCGGATACAGAAAAATATCAAGGGGGGGGGGGGGGCGCAAGTTATCGCGACGATTGTAGCTTTCAAACTGACTGCCTGGCAGCGACTCTGCTTCCCTTATTTTTGTAGCTCGGTTGTTTCGAGAACATTCGGTGCCAGAATGTTCGCTTCCAGACTTTCAAGTAGTGTGAACAAATACAAACAGTAGAATATTCGCGACTTTTCTCGAACAAATGCCAGACAGAATAACGTATCGAGGTCACTAGAATGGCCGCGACGTTTCTCGTAGGTTAGCTATCTATGTGCCAGACAGAAACGTATAAAATACGATGACGCGGACGCGCTCGCGTGCTACATAAGAAAGTACAACTACTCGATAACTCGACTCAGAGTCGACTGACGAAAGACACGAACGAATAGCGTGCGGGCTGACTGTCGGGGGTGGCGCAGGCGGCAATGCGGGCGGCCCCGCAAGGGGGTGGGGGGCGCGCGCCCCCCGCGCCCCCCATATGTATCCGCCACTGGTACACATGGTATACCATTTGTATCTGGATATTCTGAAGTGCAACCCTAATAGATTTTGACTAGTCTATCGTCAAAATTAGATATGAAGATTAATATGGGTAATCAGGGTAATTTTTATTTTTTATTAATTATATTTTGCGTGATATTTTACATGAGACCTCTCAGAGACATCAATCTTAGTCAAATTTTCGTTTTTAATAAATCGTCCTCTTTTTCATGTAAAAAGTATTTACATGTGTACAGGATTGAAGAATAAGGGTGATAACAGGAATCTGAGGGTAAATAAAATTTTATCGTCTCATAGTGATCTCTCAGAGACGTCTCTGAGACGAATATGCGACAACTAAGACATTTGAGACTTGTGAGAGACGTCTCAGAGACATTCTCTGCTATGTGGGCACCAAATAGAAACAACCAGCGACCCCCCAAAAAAATAATAAAATTAATAAATGGAAAAAAATTGTTACAAGGAAAAATCAAAAATGTAATCAATGTTTCAGGCGTCCGTTACAGCCTAATTAGGTTTAGTCTTCTTAATTTTGTGTGCACTATTTAGCACCCGCTCACTAGTAGCCTTTCATCCTCTTCTCCTTCACTAACAGGTAAAACTGGTCCTTTCACACTATCTCGCCATTTTCCACGTGTGCAATTGCACTGTCATCAACGCTGGACTTAAGTCGCACCGTAGCAGCGCTCCACTACTTTGGACCGAGGGCCCTTCCGTTGCCCCGTGCCGTGCCACCGGTTCGGTACCAAAAATCTCCCGTCGTGCCCTGTGCGCGGCGGAGTTGAAACGGTAACACACTGAATCCTGCGTTGCAATCATGACACACAGGGATGGCAAACAATAGAGTATTTGCACAATTTTTGGAAATTACGTTAAATTTTGCTTTGATGGATAAAAACCATATATCCAAAATTTTACAGTCATAACTTTCCTACTTTTTTTTAACAATAAGCGATTTAAAATCATATTTCGAACCTTGCGCACAAACAATACACATGCACAAATAATATGTAGCTTCAAAACGGCGAATAAATACTAACGCCTGCTACCGCAACGTGTTCTTTCAATTATGGTCTGGTAGCTACCATCTAGATGATGTCACGCAAGGAAGAGCCAATGGGTGCGCGTTTCGGCCTATGTATTACCGATGCTTAAACAATGAAAATTAAAAGTAAATTATAAAAATAAGTACGCCAAATATTGTGGTGGTAACTTAACATTGGCATTTTGAACACAAACATCGTCCACTCTAATAGATTTCAAGGAAATTCCTCACCTGTGAATTTACTCTATTAAAAGGGCATTCAAGACCTGGGATATCTATGGAGGAGGAGAAATTGAAGATGAACAATTATTAAAATTAAACTTTAGCCTGTTCCCAAATTACAAAACAATGTTATTAGCCGATTTGGTGGCAGCAGTGTACACAAATTTAAGCATAAGGCGTAAAAATATTCATAGTGGACTTAAGTGCCTCCTAGATCGCTTCAAACATACCTAAGGCAGTAATATATAATGTGCGTTTTATTTTTTTCTTTAATAGCGCAACTTTCAGAAAAATATGACGCTCGTATTCATATATGCTTTAATGTATCTTAAAATAATATTATTTTATTGTTACAAATTTCAAAACTCTAAAATAAATTGCTTGGAATTTTTATGTAATTGACTATATTTCATTTTATTTTGACTGTATTTTTAATACTGATGAATTGTTAAAAAATCTCTGCAAAGTTCGTTGAAATGTAAGCATATATGTAATTTTAGAAACCATTTGCAATAAAAAATATTTAAGTGTGCTTACTAAAGCTCTAGTGGACACGGAAGCAGGGATGGGAAGGTCACTGGTTCGAGTCTGATGGCAGTCTCTTTATTTTTATGGCTCATTTTTTTGTTCGTTTTATCTGAAAAATAAACCTTATTCTTATATTTTAGTAAAAACAAGTGACAAGTCGAATAAAACAGTATTTTACTCTACAACCTTTATGCCGCCAATTACCAAATTTGCTGATTTCATGACTTTTCTCTATAATTGGGCCCCCAACAATATTTTTCTTCATCGCCTATTATGTATACATATTTTTGCTGTAGATTAATAAATCCATTGTTTCTGTAAAATAATTTTAAAGATACATATTTTAGATGGTAAGGTACCTGAATTGGTTCAACTATTGCAGGTGATAACCAGTCATTCAGAAGAAATCTCCACTATCATCTGTGTACTGGTATGCCTCGTCTTACATAGTTTCGAGTTATGTCGAACACAGGGAATAATTTCATTTGATTTGAAACTATTCTGAATATTGCAGTAGTTGTTATGGATGCTCGAATTCTAATTTCGTTTCAAATTAACTACTTGCATTTCACTTAATTGCTACAATTCCTGGAGAAGGAAGTGCAGACATATGCCCCGTCCACAATGCTATATTATAATGTAGCAACCGTGTTTCACACTGTCATAGGCGGTAACCCCCCACCTACAGAGTTGGTCGCCGAAACGTAAAAAAGGTCGTCCTAAGGTTGCAGTCACAATGGTCCGTCGCAGGAACGTTGCAGACGTCACATTTTGACCATCAACTTGTGACCGACCTGCAACCAATTATCAACTTTTGTTGGTCCGACAGTTTATTTATTTGAAAAAATCTTGTTTATTGTCAGTAATAGTGCATTTATATTTGTACTATGGGGTCATATAGGTTTCAAATAATTAATGCCTGAAAACTGTTATCGTCATGTGTGGGAATTTCCTCAAACTATCACGGAATTGCCATTTCATAATTAGTTCTCGAAACCACTTTAATGCACACAAGTGGCCAGATATATACGGCTTTCTGGATGCAGACATTTCGATTTCGGGTGCAAGATAATGCGCGTACAACTGTAGGGTAGCAGATAATTAGAAATGGATACAATGTTGTTAGGTAGGTACTAGGTAGGATAATTAAAACATGATATCGCGTAATAGTACATTCATATCTAGTATATAAAAGAAAATTATATATTTTTTAAATTTGATAGAGCAGGGAGGAATACTGGTCTGGTGCACTGTTTCAATTTCTTCCCAGTTCCAGACCACCTACAAACCTCTAGCTCCGGCCCGGTTCCAGATTAGTTACAGACCAAATATTTTTACTTGGGATGTCTTTGGGCATTTGGGGTCACCAAGGGTCAATGTTCACAATTTTCCTATTGGAAGGGGTTTATGGAAGCGTTTTAACAGAACAAAGAACCATTAAAGGCGGCCTAAATGTTTGATTAACTTATTTATTTATTTATTTTCAATAACGCTTCTTAACGCTTCCACTTAACAGTGTTCAGCAGCTGGTGTTGTGAGCAGAAACCGGATTTCTCATTTCACTGGCGTCATGACATGGACCCAGATCATCAGTGGTCCATGGACCACCAGTTTGACACCACTGCCCTACCCAATCATGATTGGGTAGGGTAGTGGAAGAGGAAGATGAAGGCTGCAGCCTTCATCTTCCTCTTCCACTACCCTACCCAATATTCTGGGATTGGAAATATTCTGGGATTGCATATAAAGAGTACTCGGGAATGAAATACTAGGTAGGTTGAACTGGAGGGCAAAGGGTTAGGAAAACAATGTTACACTGTAATACATAATCCAAAAACCATTGGGTATCAGGTCACTAATAACTACTAAACCCATGAGCTTCAAAGAGTTGTATGATGACTTCATATAAAAAGTGAATGAAACAAATATAATGCACATTAAATTTGAAAAAATTAGAGGCATGACAGAAACAATGGGTTAATTCTTTTATAAGTCAGTAAAACTACAATGGTAAACTCCAGCTGTATCAGGGTGCAGAGAATTAAAACAACTTTCTAGCATGCAATAAAAAGTTTAATTGCTATAAAAACATGCTAAATTATAGGCAGAACCATGAAACAATAAACTGGATGATAAGAAACTAAATAAAAGAAAACACACACCTAACTTTCTTTTTCTTCAAGGACAAACGGTTTCAAACATTTCCCTTCAATAAAAGACACATTTTTCTATAAAATAATGAAATTTAAGGACACATATAGTGTAAAGAATAGGTATCAATTCAACCACCCCCATAGGCATTTTACTCATGGAGCCTATCTGCTTAAAATATTTATTTTCAACAAAAATAGTCATCAAATGATTTTGATGCCATCACAGAATGGGTATTGAAATTTGACAGCCGAATTTAAAAACATTCCTTACACAGCCTTTAATGCTGAATGTGCATTACCAAAATCACAGCAAATATTTTTTAAGGTTATTTGACCTCTCCATACGATTTAAGTAGAACATTTACCTTCACATGTAGCAAACTTGATTGTCTTTCTCAAGAGCTAGGTAAATGACAAATAATTATAGGATTGGAATGTCATACATAGTACATACTACATCAAAATAACAGTAAGAATTATACAAGGCACTCGAATAACTCGTGATCACAGCCAATCTGCAGTAGTCATATACACCTCTAATGCATCCACTTCACTTCAATGGATGCAGTATTTTCACATGACTCAGCAATAATACATCACGTACAATGAGAGAGGAGTCTTTGGCACTGCGTACCTTCAAGGCACAGGGGAAAAATTTTAAATCAGTAAAGGGTCGATTGAATTATGCAATCCCCCTTGATTATATCACCAGCATTAGAATCTTGGATAGAGTATACCTTAAAAAATTCCAAATTGGTGGATCCAAATCAATCCTAAACTTTGTAAAAGAGAGTAGAACAGGCATCACTGCAACGATTACAAATCCCAAATTAAGCTTTAAACGACAAATTCCATTTTATGCACCATTCGAAGGTAGGAAATTTTTTTAAAAATACCAAAATCTGAGGATTTTTACCATCGGCCAAGTGGCAGCAGCTTTCCTGATTCACTCCCAGATAGCATGTAAGTTTGTGGAAAGCTTCAGCATCGGGTTGATTTTGTCTTGTCATGATAACCTTGAAGCTTGTATCATGCTTTACATGAAAAGCTTGCTAGCTTGCCAGCCAAATCCATGATTCAAGCCCAAATCAGGCTGGAACCCAGCTTTAACCAAACAACAATCAACAAAAACAACTTTGAATCTGAGTAAATTTTGCTTCAAGCTTGACGGGTGGACACTAGTTAACTTGATTCAAGTTAAGAAGCTTGCTGAATCAGGCCCGATACAGGCTTGTTGGCTTGGTGCAACAAGATTGTTTCAAGCTTGTTTCCAGCTTACTTTGCTCAATGGGTTGTGGAACAAAGGGAACTCATCCAACTGGAGTAAAAATTCTATGCCTGTAAAAATAGGATTGAATATTGCAAAATATATGTGACAGTGGATTTACCTAGTGCGTTCGATAACAATTACTTCCCCTGTTAAGCTGAAATTAGACATTACCTACAACTGGGTGGATAAAAAATAATTTTACTGCACATTTTTTTATCATGTTCCAATGCCAAACAAGCTGAACCACTCACTTTATGCACCTGCTGGACTATAATACACAGAAATGAGGTCACCTTATCTAGTGTTACATTATTGATATTTGTCCACATAATAATCACTTCTAGTATGACGATACATTTCTTCATTAACACCTTTTTTTTAAGCTGTGCTTTACTTAGCTGGGTTAAAGTGATTTTTTTAAACAGGGAATTCTATGGCACTGGGCTAAAATATTAAAATTTGATGACCAGCATAGGTATCATGGTTGCAAAAAATTTTAGAAACAGCCCATTAATGTTCATTCAAAATCTGGAGCAGACAGTATAAAGCATCAAAAAACGTTCCTCGATCAGCATGAAAATTATTACTTCAGAGATCGTTTATTGAATAAAGCTGGTCACTGCCTCCTACAATTTCAACACCGCATTTATCACAGTTACTTGTTTGCTGGTCATCACCACATTCACCAATAGCAAAAATGTGACCATTCGGGCATTCATACCAACGACCCTCGTGAAGATCAAAATTAATATCCCTTGGGGTCACTACTGATAATCTGATAATACTAATCTGTCTGTTAGAACTAAGGGAAGCCACTTTTTTTTCTTCAATTGACTTTAAAATTTCATTGATTTTCCTTGCCGTTTCTCCGTACTTAACTTTGGAGAATGCTCTAGGATCCTCAATGACTGCTCGGCATTGTTCATATGCATCATACCAGCTGGTTTTCGTACCAGTCTTGAATTCATTGCTATTCTCCAAGGCATGCAAAAGCATCATGAGATGAAAGCGCATGCATTCATTCTCATAGTCGCTGTGTTCTTGCACACTTAAGCCATCTAGTCTGCTCAAGAATTTTTGGATGAAAAAGTTTGCAGTCTTGATACATTCTTCAAGAGTCTCCTGAGAAGAAATCTTAGTCCTGAGCTCCATGAAATGCTCAAGTATATTCCGTGCAAATTCAATGCGAGCTTCCAGCGAATATAGAATAACAGCTCCAAAGTGTGCCTTCATCTTCTTTTGGATGAATCGCTGCAGCTCTTCCAAAGAGCTCCGACTCTCCTGAAAATCTGTGAAGTATTAATGGGAACGAAATTAACGTATATGAATTTTGAATGTATTTCAATTATAAATATTTGAGTACATTTACAAGTTAAATTTTTTCTCACAATTTAAAATGTCAGGTGATGCCTGATCTTCAGTCATGTCTCAACACTCAACTAATAAGATCTTCGAGCATGCTTACAATAGAGAGTGAGCTCACTACCCAGGCTCTATGCATATCTCATGGAGCCTGCAGGGACAACTGTGTGTCCCTTCTGGGGACAGAACAAGCAGATTGTTGTGGCGTCTTAGATATTGTAAGATGTGAGGTTTTTGCATGGTGAAGCCTGGTTAACTCATCGAATATCCCTATGAAACCACTCTCAATGTTTTGGGATTGTGGCAGTTAACTTAAGCTAAAATTCCACTTTAATAATAATATTTATTGGTCCCGGGACTAGTATTGTACAAGTATAGGGATGGGCAGTACTCAAAAAAGTACTGGTATTTTTTTAATGGATATTCAAAATCAATAATACTACTCGTCCGGTAGTACACCCAAAAAAATACTGGTATACCGGTATTTATGTGATTCATTAAATATTTTAATTAATTACAAATAAACATATGTTTCATCCAGAGGCGTATCAACATGGTTGGGGGCCTGGGGTACTACTCGATATGGGCCCTTTTTGGAATTTATAATTTATAACATTGACATAATCTACACAAGTATAATAGAAAGATGCCTTTTTCTTCCATTCCTGCAGACTAGGGATGGGCGATTATGATATCGATTAATCGAATAATCGATTATTTTTGTCAATTAATTGAAAATTTGGAATCGATTAATGCAACAGCCCATATCGATTGTATACTTGATTAATTTGACCGATTATCGATTATTTCGGAATTTTGTGTCTGGTGAACTGTGATGGTTTCCGCAGCTCACATTTGTGGCAGCCGTTATTTCGGTTGATTTAAATCGTTGCCTAAACCCTTAAATAAACAGATCGTGAACACTAATTTATTAATATGAGCAGACCACAGAATCGTACGTTAATCATCAAGTAGCATGTTATTCAGTATTATTTTTCACATCACTCTTCTCACCAAATGCCTCATAAATAAGTTGAGACGTTCTTCTAAACATGAGCAAAAACGTGTTGGATAGAATGTCTTAAATACATACGAAATGGCAAATACGAAAAAGAAAGAACGTTCCAATGTAAAATTTCCCTGTAAATATGTAAAATAAAAAGTTCTTTTTTAAATGTCTGTCGTAGTAAATTTCCACACAGATTGTCAGCACTTATGACGGTAAAACGACGTCATTCATGAGATTATTACACTGCAAGATTGATATCCTAAGGTATGGCACCCGCAAAACAAGGATTCGAATTTATTAAATCTTTTTTGAAAGGATTCGATCGAATCCATGGATTCGATACGATTCGATCAAATCCTGACCACATCACGACTTAATAGCAATAAGGGATTATCATTCGAATACTTTTTTAATATTACTTTTGAAATCAAATTTGCATAGGTTTTAATAAAGAGTTACTGAGTTGCTTCGAAAAATTAAGGCCTAGTAACCAAATAACTAGGTATGTAATTGTAGAAAGTTGCATTTTTTTCTCTTTCTGCAAAATGCCCTCTGACGTCATTTCATCCTTCGATCAAAGGACCATGCTCGATTCCCAGTGAAGAAGGATATTTTTTCAAAGTATTTTCTAAATATTTGTAGTATTGTATTTCCGGCAGAAGTGGAAATCTCCACATAAGCCTTTTTAAGGCATCTCTTAGAATGGATCAGGAAGAAGAGGGAAGAAGCGATGGATGAAATGATGTCACGGCCATTATGGGAAGGTTGCCCTTTAATTCAACTTTAGACTCCAATACCTCTAGAAATGTTTGGAATCTTTAAGAGATGATTTGCAAATGATCATTTATCATGGCCCCCTGCACGATAAAATAAAAAGAAAAAATCGTGATATACCACCATTGGCTGGGATGGAACTTACTAAAAGCATGGCAGTTTTCACAAAAAATAATTACAGCCACAGTCACCTTTGGCCTCTCCATTGAGGAAATATGTGTGAAATTTTCATGAATATAGAGGGAAAGCGAAATACTTACCAACCAAGCGAGCACATAACCACATTGTTGTAGCCAAGCTTAACACTTTTTTGTTGATTTGCCACAATTTTCCAAGCATCATGGACTTCACCTGCATAACACGGTTCAATTGAAACCTGGCAGCATTTCTGTATCGATAAGCCTGCTGAATTGGCACATGGCACACTGGACAATCTAGCATTTTCACCAAATGGGCAACCATGGAGAGGGCCTTGTCCAATGCAACTGACTCAAATGTATGTCCACAATCAGGCAACAAAACAAACCTGCAGAGAAAAAAAGAGACATCTAATAGTGTTTTAGCAAAGATATTGCACATAATAACTAGACTTCCCAAGAGTGCTGCTGTCACGGAATTAATCAAATGTTCCTGTTGCTGCCACTGTAGTGGAAATAAGAAGAACTGGTAGAACATGACTGGTGTACATTAGATCATGCCTAACATGATTGGAAGGTAAAGATCTTGTGTTTGATTATTTAAACATCATCTATATATGATTGAAATAAAGCATTTTGTATCAGTATGTATGTTTTCAGCAAACTCGCAAAACATGATGTTAAAGAATGCGATATCTAGGTACAAACTAATGTTCGCAAAGGATTGGTATTCAGTTTTTTCTATAATTTAGCTAAAATTCAGGCATAACGCCACAGACTAATTCTACAAAGTAAGAATTTTCATTTGGCAATAATGAAGAAATGTGATAAAAATACGATATCTCAGTGGTGATACGAAATCTTACATAAGATTGTCTCTGACCCCCTCACCCCCACTTTGTAAGACAACGTAAGAAAAGCCCAACACAAAAAAATCTAATCTTCCTCAAAACATCTCAGGTAATACTTGAATTACCTCTAATCCATGAAACAATAGGAATATGTTCTTAAAAGACAAGAAAGTCTCATCAGGGACAATGGGTACCAACTTACTCATGTATGTACAAAGTTGATAAAAACTTCATATGGTTAACGATTAGCAGTTTCCATTGTTGAATTTTCCGAATATGTATCTTAATACATACCATGCCAAGGTTCATTCTTTGATCACTTTTGCCATACTTTTTTATATATTCACTCGTGGCAAACAGAGTTTCAGTCAAGATTTGCCACCACTTCACTCACTCAGTGATTCAACCCGAAGGTTGGTTTGGATAGTTGATGGTAGAGCTCAACCCGGACTAAGCCACAGGCATGTGAATTTCACACATTCAGGGTAGGGGGGGCAGTTCTTTTCCTTGGGCCACCTCGCACTCCGAGGATTTTTGTTCGGGGACGTTCAAAGGCTTCACCTGGATTTGAACCCGGGACCCTTCGATCAGTAGCCAAGCGCTCTACCCACTAGGCCACCACTTAAAAGAGTAAATTTAATCATGATCATTGTTATGCTGACACACGCTGGTTACCTTGAGTTCTTGTCACCAGTTGCCTCAAGTGAGGATAGAGCATCTTCAATAGCTTTGGGATTGCAAACTCGGCAGAGATCTGGGCATTTTTCTCCACAAAATCCAATGCACTCATGTCCACAATCCAATTTTTCCTCACATGGCTCATTGCATGGAGGTCTATTACAGAACTCAGAGCAGTTTTTGCCACAAGTTTGGTGCTTACACTGCCAGCCGCATTTTTTCTGAAAAAAAAGGGAAACATAAACAAGTTGCAGAAAACGTTACAAGGACATCCATAAAATGTTTTGTTAAAAATGTACAGAAGTTGCCTTTTTAATATTGAATGAATATTCAATAGGTACTAGGTTACAATATTGGTTGGTGCTGGAATTAAATTGAGATTACAAGTCCTTGACTTACGCGGATCCGAGTTCCACGGATCCATAGTTACGCAGATGTTCAGTTAGGCCAGTGACATGGTTGTGTTTTCCCTGTGTTTCTGTTGCTGCGACAGATATACCGGGTGACGTCCCGTGACTCATTGACAAGTGCGCCAGAGTTGATGCCAAATTACAGGCATTCGCAATGCCCACTCTACCACCACGGCGCAATAAGCAGCGACACGTACGCCAGTCCTCGGTAAGGGGGGTGTCCATCAGTTATTTGTCATGTCATGCCATAAACACGACATGCAGCGCTTTCAAATCTGTCGCTAGTCGTAAGCATGGCCGGCTCCATAAGAATCATTGTGTTTGACCTTTTACTGTTACTTTTGATGAATAGAATGTGCCGGGTCAAAATTCTGTCGGGTTAATACATATATCCTCCGGCCGTAGGTCAGGTTGTTTCTGATTGGCCGTCGTCGTACCTCTCCTAGTTTCTTCGTGTTCGTCTTAATTTTCCAGAGCACTGGTTTCCACGCTTAGCTGAACGCGTATCCAGTGTCGCAGTTGAAGTTCTTATCTGCCAAACATTATCTCAGTAGTTAATTAGTTTAGTTAATAGGTAATTAATTTAGTTAACCATTCCCAGTATCCACTTGATCTGTTAAGATGATTTGTGTCCTCGAATATGATTTTATGGTCCCGGCTGAGACTATGTTCTGCAACAGTGCTGACTTCTGGGTATAGGCCAGTCTGATACATGTCTTGTGCTCCTTAATATGGGTCTCGATGGTCCGACCAGTCTCTCCAACACAAACCTCCCCACACTTGCAGGGGATTTGGTATACTCCTGGGGTCTTCAGTCCAAGGTTGTCATTCACTCTGATTAGTTGGCTCTTCAGTTCACCCGGTGGCTTATGGATTGTCTCAACCTGATGTTTTCCCAGAATTTTTTATATCCTCCCGGATATAGTGGAGATGATTGGGAGTCAAACCCTTGCAACCGGTTTCTCTTTTTCCTCATATGTCCTTCAGAAACGACCTGACCTACGGCCGGAGGATATATAAACCCGACATAATTTTGACCCGGCACTCAACACCCTGAGGACAACGGCAGAGTCAGCCATTGAAACGTCGGCCTTGGCTGAACAACTGACCTGGTGGGACACCCGCGAAGACTTCACTCAAATTAAATATGAACGCATAATCTTTCTGGTTGATACCCCACATTAGTAAATTCAGTGCTTCAATATTTAAAAAAAGGATATTCATTATCATGTTTAACAATGAAATTTCACATCATTTTTAGCAATGAATGAAGTCCAATATGCACTTTTTGGACAGCATTTGCGAAATTTACAAATTATTTAATAATTTCTTTTAAAAATTTCCTATCTAATTCTAATATACAAATAAGTCTCTCTGAATGTTAATTCCACTTAAAACAAGGCACTGTCACCTTTTTTCCCACCAATGGCCTGCCGGTAATGGAAACTAACCACGGGAGTTCCAAAAGCTACTAGGGGAATGTTTATTGTTTCGACGCTGCCGATTCTCAGTTGAATGGACATCTTGCGGGAGACTCCTGCATTTCACTCTTCAGTCTTAACGTCAACGACATCAAGGCAAATTGAGTTAACTCCTGCTTCTTACAGTGAGTTAAACTTGTGAATAGTGAATACTGAACAGTGAATCAGCATGGGACGACCAACGTTGGATTTCATTCAAATATTTTTTCACGTTGACTCACACCTGTGTCCCTCACCCAGGTTTCAATGGATAACTGTCATTTTTAAGGTGAAAATGACGGTTATCCGTACCGACCCAGGTTATCCGTTGAAACCTGGGTGTCAATATAACAGTGTGGATAAATGCGATTTGAAGTTTCTTCTTTAACTATGAATGAGTTCCACAAAGTCAAGCCTGAAACTACTCACTTAATAAATGTAAAAATGATCAAAAAGGGGTTATGATAATTGGATTTTTCTATTAATGATCAACAAACTACAATGACATAACTTTGTTGTTATGAAATAATTGACTTTAATGTAATGTCATAAAATGGTACAAACATACTAAATTGATTCATGGTCAGAATGGCTTAAATGTTACATGTGTGTGAAACTATTTTTTCTAGTTGTAATGGAAAAGCAGTAAAATTAAATAAATAAAATTATGCTTTCACTAACAGTTTATCTTCCTTTGGCAAAATTGTGTATCAAATGAGTCCCTCCACTGACTCAGAAACCCATGAGGATTAATTCCAATTTTACAACTTGAAGAAAAATCCTGACATAAGCAAATTTTAATAATAGTGTTAAACTTACCTTACAGGGAGTACAACTCCCACATTTGTTCTTGCACAGGGAGTGCTCACAGCAAATGAGGCACTGTTCCTTGCACTGAGGGCATGGTTGGGAGCAAGAAGCTATACACCTGGAAGGTAAGATGCAATGAGACGTCGACGTTTTATGTTTTCCAGTTATGCATTATATTTACTAATAAGATAGATTAATCTTGGCCGGGCCAACTTCCATAGAGTTGTATACTAAACCTTTTTACTTTTTCAATCAAGAGTTCATATTGGAAAAGAAATACCAACAGATAAGTGTTGATACTTAAAAGTTAATCTAACAATAAGTATAAAACGGTACCTATAGAAGGATGTATTTAGTAAATTAAAATCTAGAGATGAGTCGATACCAAAATTCATCGATTCTCGATACCCATTCAGACTCCTGAAAAATCGATTCTCGATACTGATACCATCGACATATACATATATACCTATTATTACCTAATTTTCCTATGCATTATTGTAAAAATGTTCCATTAAATCTAAAAATACAATTTTACAATACAAACATTTGAATATACTATTTACTTTGGGAAAAACTTCTGATATTGCAATTCTGAAAATAAAAACTGTGTGATAGTACAGAGATTTATATTTTTTTTAAAAAAGCATGTTTAATAAAAAAACATGCTTAGTATCAGATAAAAATGTCTTAACAGATTCAAAACACCTAATATGACTGTCATGTCCATGGGCCATGTCATTAGTTTAATTTTAATATGATTAATAGTTAGTTATAAGAGTAATAAAAACACTAACCTAAATTATAATTCAAAATTTAAACATTAAGAAATTAAAAATAAAAGGTATAGGTATCGCCAGTATCGGTATCGACTTTAGGCGATCAATTCTCGAGACTGATACCAATCCACAAGAATCGGTGGTATCAAGAATAGGTATTGAGAATCAACACATCCCTATTAAAATCTTATAGTATCCCCACAAGCTTCATTGTTTCATATTTTATTTACTTTATTTATTACTCTTGACAACTGGCCTATGAGCATCTGTAAATACATTGATGCATAGTCAGAATGGCTGAAATATTTCATTTACGTGCAACTTTTTCCAGTGTACAGTTTTGTTAAAAAAATCATACCACCTAGGTGCTGAAACATTTCTAAGTCCAGAGTTGACGGCAATGTGACAACGTGACCACATCATGCCCCCCTGAGTGGGGGAGCAATAAACTCCGAGCAAACTAACAGCCCTCCTTCTGAACTCACTTGCCGAGAGGGAACCTCCACCCGAAGGACGATTTTGACCTGCTAAGGGATTTATGAGGAGATGGGTTGGATTTCGGACTCCCATTTGGTTATGCGTGAGCGAAAATGAGTAGATGAACGATCGGTCTGTCGGCTAAAGTCACCCGATCTCTCTCGTAATCAAAAGCTACCGTGTCGAAGCAAGGACTCAAATATCCATTGTAAGTCTCCATCAGAGTACGGGGAATACCACCGCTGCAAATGACATATCTTCCATAATTTTTTTCTCTAGAAAAGGTAATTACCGCGAATCATCGCACCAGGAGATCGAATCTTGTTGAAGAGAATATATGAATTATTACATTTAGATTTTCTCTAATAATTCAACAACTTGAAAACATTCTGAGTTACTTAGTATTTCTGCTTGTTTTAACATGCTTTTATATGTTACAAGGCACATCAATGACTCATAAGATAGATTAAACTACACATAAATAAAAATCAAAGAAGCGCAGCCATAAAATTCCAGACATGGGGATTGCAAAAATACTTTTAAAGTTTTCACTAGTTTAAATATAAAACGCATGATTCAGCCAACAACAAACACTCAGGCAGTGTTAGCATTCATTCTTTGGTGCATTTTTGGCCGTCCTTTTTTTAAACTTATTTCATGCTATTAGTTGTGATTATTAAATGTATTGTTCTATAATAATTGCGTATGCCACAAGGAAATGGGGAATTGTGGAGTCAGGCAGGCATAATTCACTGCACAGGTGCACATCTTCTTATGTCTTCTCAGCTGATGCTGATCGACCGTGGTCCTTTTTTTATTTTTTTTTAAGTCGTGGCATTTTTACTGCAGAAAGCAGTTAGTTGATACGAAAAGGCGGGTAAAACTGCCGCAAACCAATCAAGTAAATGCCGGATCCTTATGGCAATTCGTCAGTGCATAGAAACCAAGCCATTTTTATTCGGTTAATAATAGTTTAATGAAGGCAGGCTTGGAGTTTATTTCCTAGCTGGTTTCCACAGCATTCCAGCATTAGAATTAAATAGCATTGTTCTATTTGCATCCTAAGAAAATTGACGTATGTACTGATTCTTGTTTATCAATGGAAAAAAATTAAAACCAAAGAAGCAACAGCCATATGATTCCAGACAGCAATTGTGAAAGTACGTCAAAATTTTGACAAGTTTCTACGTCAATGAATACACGTATAAAATAAAATAATCATACGGATTTTTGTTTATTGACAGACATAAATAAAAATCAAAGAAGCGCAGCCATAAAATTCCAGACATGAGGATTGCGAAAATACTTTTAAAGTTTTCACTAGTTTCTACGTCAATGAATACACGTTAAAAAAAAAAATAATTATAAGAAGCTAAAGGAGCTCGGGGGAGGGAGACCTTTTATTTGTTCACTTTTTTTCACAATTTCAGTTAAAATTAATACAAAAATGTCACTCTATGGGCAAAAAAAATTGATAAACTGTCGAAGTTCAGATTTTCAATGCTATTAGATGAAAAGTTGAAGTTGTTTGAAAAATTAAAGAGTTGACTAGCAATCAGCTGACATCATGACTTGACTAGTCCTCTGCACCGATTTTGCACCGGCCATGAGTTCGGCGGTGGCGGCGTCCAAAACAGGGTTGGCGGCGTTGGCGTGGCGGCACCCACATCTAGTTCAGTTACACTCATTGTGAGTTAAAGTAGAAGCTTGGAGTGCAAGAAACACCCCACATGCCCTTCCTCATGTTAAACTCCGTAGAACTGTTGACGTGATGGCGAGTAAGAAACGTATGGAGGCATATTATAACAGTTACGTTACTTTGAGTAAACCTCCCCTCCCCCTTGTTACCCGCCGTAGGTTTTTAGGCAACCCCCTCCACCCCTAAGTTGGGAACATAGTTTATGCACGACCCCTAATGCAATAACCCAATCTGCTTCCATGCTTAGGAATTTGATGACAACTAACACTCGGCACAATTAATGATGGTTCATCGTAAAAAGAGAGAAAGGTCTGGTAAGTATTCCCATCTTGCAACAACCCAAAATTTTGGATAAAATGGAGACATTGAATAATCACAACTAGCTTTCACATTTAGTTTCAGTGCACATTGTCTGATGGTGAACTAGGGTGACCAACTATTTTTGAAGAAAATAAGGGAGATTTCTATATTCTAGACCAAAAATAAGGGAGATTTAAAACACAGCAAATTTTCACAAAAAAATAAAAAATAATACAGTGTTTGCATAAAAAATTAAAAATAACTTTATTTTGTACTTTAAGAAGAGCTAAATGTGTTTTGCAACAGATTTTGCTTCAGACAATAGTATGCCATCACTTTTCGCAAATTCTAAAAATTCAGTGCAGGAATGCGTTAAGTTCATGGCAACTTGTAGTTCCGATTTGATCAGCATTGTACTGCTCCTATTCCTAACATCTGTCCACTTGTTATTCATAAGAGAAAATATTCTCTCTGTTTGAGAAATACTACCTGGTGTGCTCATAACATAGCCTACCAACTTTTCCAAGTTTTCAAAAGTTATATTGCTCCCATTTCGCAAGATATGTACACATATTCTTCATTTTATTTTTTGGTGGCGTTTTAGCTTCGTCATCACTGCCTATTGTATTATAAACTCTTTCCCCTATACGGCTCACAGGTGATGTAGAGTAAAACCACTGAAACTAAATCACCCCAAAGCACCACCAGCTGAGCAACACAAAGAACGAAAGGAAGTAAGTAAGTACGCGTTCATTGGTTTAACAGATAAGGAGATTAAAACTATTGGTTGGTCATTTCTAAACGAGATAATCGATAGAAAAAACTCAATAAAGAATCAATGGCATCTGCTCTCGAACATTTAAACGAATTTCGACCGTGTGCGCAAAAATTAAAAGATTGAAACTGAATGATTTTACTTGACGAAAAAATACGGGAGAAATTCACCCAAAGAGACCGAAAATACGGGAGCCGGGAGATCGTGAAAAAAGAGGGTCAAATACGGGAGATCCCGGGAAATAAGGGAGAGTTGGTCACCCTATGGTGAACAATGATGGGAAAGAATTGAAACATACAAATGATTGTATGTAGTACATAGTATCACATAAACTTACTTGTGTCCACAAATTAGTTTCCTTTCACACTTTTCAAGGCAGGTGACATGGATCCTTCCTTGCAAACATTGTTTACATGTGCCTTTGCATCTGTGTGTGCACTCTAAGACTTTACTGCAAGGCTCTAAACATCTCTGCATAAGTACGTCTGGACTAGAACCTGTCACAAAATATAAAGAATTAATTAAACAAAGCAATTTCTTGATTTTATTTTTAGAGTTCCAATTCTCACTCATAGTCCCCTTTGGGCAAAATTTTAAGAGATTTATATGAAACTGAGGATCGAATAGAAGCAATTTTTATTGTCCTAAGAAAAATTCACTTATTTATGAAAAAATACATGATTCCGCAATAATGTGCTTCACAACAAAGATATGATTTATAATAGTGACTGAAATTAACATAAGAACAGTCTTGTGCAAATGTTATGAATAAAAAGTACCCATGTGGAAATGATAATTTTCTGCAGACACTTGGAAGCAGGTATGTACTCCCATAGAATTTCCACCAAGACACACATTACCCATAAATCGAAACAATATTACATGCATTCCAGCATTAATTTAATGCAGAATATATGGAAAAAAATAGAATATATGTACTTCTTATGAGAGGGATCCCAATAAACACTTAAGTGTTGGAGAAATATTGTATGGAGGTTGCAGAGGTTGAGTATGCTGTAGGTTGCTTTGCAACAGCCCTGCATGGTACTTACGCCTCCAAAAGCTGAGAAAAAATTAAGCTGGAAGTAGTAGAGCCAGAAAATACCCTTGTAAAGGAGGTTTATTACGCCTTTCTTTACCTGAGGTGATTGAACACTTGCCAGCGAAATATCTTTTTGAGGCTCTTTTTTCCTGAACTTGAAAAAAATCCAGCAAGAATTTTGGATATTGAATAGAATAGATTGAAAAATGTGTTATCTAACCTAATAGGGAAAAGATGCAAAATTTGTAATTTATTTAGGGGCTAATTTTTTAAATCCATCAAACAGTTACATATGATATGCAATAAGAGAGCAAGTTTCCACAGTAGTATGTACATATTTGCAATTTGTCTCTAAAAAATTTGTCTTTCCTCTGCTAATTGTAATTTTGATGACACTTCATCATGGTATTTTTTTATATAGATTGTTTATTATCTATGACGTAGCCATGCAATTGTACTCTTGCTAATCGGTGAAATAAAATATTATTATTATTATTAATATTACATATGTAGTAATCACATTGACCAATGGCAATATGTATGAAAATGAAACCCTACAGAAAATAACAGTATTCAGTAGCATCAATTTGGCATCTTTTAAACTATCAATTTTTAGCTAAATTTTACTATGTATCTCATATTTGTTTAATTGCTAACAATATACCTGTTTTTCATGACAGTAGCAAGAAAACAATTTTTTTTTCGTGAGATATAGGTTGATTAATTTTCAAATAATTTTATTTCACTTTAACAACGTCTTGCATTTTTATAGAAGGGGTCCTGCATAACCTATGTAACCAACTTAGGGGGGGAGAGGGGCGCCGAAAAACTTACGGTGGGTAATGAGGGGGAGGGGGGGGAGGTTCACTCAAAGTTACATAGCTGTTACAATGCGCCTTTTTACGTTTCTTACTCATCAACATTGCGTTGACAGTACACAGAGTTTAAAATGAGGAAGAGCACGTTGGGTGTTTCTTACTCTCCAAGCTTCTTCTTTAACTCAATGTATCTGACCAATTGCCTCTACAATATTGCAAGTCTTCATACCATCAAATTGTTTACATTTTAACCTTTTTGCAGGTTAAATAGCAACCTCGTGACAATACTTTTCAAGGAAGCAGTCAGAGATGTGGGTAGGGGAGAGAACAAAGTAGATGAGCACAGCACCTTGCGCTGTTAATTCATGGTTGATTTTTTAGGATTTAAAAATGAATATTACTTGTTCCAATTGAGATTATATGGTTCTATTATATCTAGTTCGGCTACTTTATTTGTCTTATTTCAATCTATCCCTAAAAATAAACTCACTCAGTAATTGAGAAAATATTTTTGAATATTTAGTTTCATTTGTAGAGACAACGTTACATGTCGGGGGGATATACTATGGTTGTCAATGAAGCGCGGGAGGGGGTAAAAAAAATCACCAAAAACGGTTCTGCAGTTTATGCACGACTCCTAAGCTTCTTCAAGGCTCAGAGAGAGTTCCTTCAGAATTTATTCAGAAAGAAACTCTCCATATCTCTCTCTCCCTATATCTCCTGAACGAAAAAAAAATAATTATATATGTAATAAGAAGTTATGAAGAGGAATCATCTAAAAAACAAATATGAGTTAAAATGATTCAAGATGCTATACACAGGACTAAATATACAGCCCGAGCAAATAGCCTATGAGACTAATCCCCTAAGAAGCTGAGGCTGATAGATAAGATTCATGCCACTAAGAGTGTAATGTTTGCAGTTTAGGAATGCAGAAATATCCGACTACAATTGGCATGATATGTATGATAATGAATTGGCTCACCCTTATATATTTCATGGCAGAGGAGCCTCACATCATGGCCACAACGAGCTCGGGATGTCCTCGTGGACAAAAATTCACATTTGTTTTCATCACATGGTATCCCACAGACACCGGTGCAACTGTGGCCACAGCTCTGGATTCTCTGGCACTTCTCTTCGCACATTCTCCTGGAAGGAACTTCGCAACATTTCATTACTGCTTTGTGATTGCAGTCTGGTATTTCTTTGACCACCTTCTCCAGGCAACCGCCACACGGTTCCCCACAATTCCTCTGACAGATATGCCCACAGTCGAGCTTCTTTTTACACGGCTTGAGGCATTCAACCGTCAATGGATCAGCAGAGCAATCCATGTCAAATTGATGATCACAGTTGGGGAGCTTTCTCTTAACCTTGACCCTGCAAGAATCACATTCCTCAAAGCACATTTTCTCGCATATGTGTTCAGCTTTGCAGTCAATATTCTTGTGAGTGCATGGTTTCAAACATTTGTACTCCAAATGCTCTGGATCGTCCTTGACATGGCATTCAGTGGCGCATGCATGCCCGCAAGGGAGCCGACTGTCACAAGGGAACGTGCAATCCACCTGGTCTATGTCCGTGCTACAACATTTTTCATTCACGTGCCCACAATTAGGAAGAGTGACGGTGACTACCTTCAGGCATTTGTACTCATTGGGATCTACGAAGCATGGCAGCGTTGTCACATGACCACAGGGAAGGGTGCTTTCAACGAGGACCCTGCACTCGCCACATGGCAGCCAGCAAAGTTTATTACACTGGTGATCACGGTTGCACATGACTCTGTCGCATAATTCGAGGCAGTTATAATTTGTGTGGTCTTCTGTGTGGCAAACCTTTTTGCATTTGTGCCCACAGTTCAATTCCTCCTCGCATATCAACCTGCAGCCACCCTCAGTGATGCCACTGAAATCTTCAGCTTTGCTAACCTCCATCAGCTGCTCTGGGTGCTTGAGGCACTGCAGAGTTAAATGACTCCCCACAGCATCTTTCCTTAATAGAACCTCCCTGATCTCTGACCAAAGATTACTCTTATCTGCCAGCATATCTAAGTTCCCCATTATGTATAAACCTTTCTTAGCCCTGGACAGAGCAACACATGTCCTGTTATCACTGGCCAAAAATCCTATTTTCCCTTCTTCATTATTTCTGACCAAGGACAACAGAATAATGTCATTTTCTTCTCCTTGAAAATTATCAACCACTGTTATTCTGACATCCTTGAGTATATGATGTTTATCCCTTTCCTGCAAAAACATAACATCATTAGTCACAACATCATCAAATGAATACATTAGTATGTAATACATATTATGCAGCTCTCTTGATGTCATTGGTCAAATCTATAGGTCTTCGGTTGCAGCAAGAAAGCTACTACCTACCAATATATCAGCCAAATTATTTGTACATATAAAGCTGTTACTTTTCCCTATTGTAATGTGGGGTGTGTGTGAACTAGTGTTGGGCACGGAGCAGCAGTTTTCAGAGTGGGTGTTTGCTGTAATTTCAATCGGAGGCTCCGATTACTCATGAATGAAGTGGGATTTTTGAAATGTTATCTCTTTGTATTCCTGTATAGTCAGGCCCACATGCATTATTTTGTCAGCTGGAACTATGATTCTGATCAATATAATATAGGTAACTAAATTATGCAGTGGATGAGAAAAGCTCTGCCCTTAGCAATTGAGGTACAAATCCTTATGTCAAATTTGTATGTCACCAAATGATTCTAAATGTGAGTGCTTCCATAATGTGTACATTTCACATGAAAATCAAAATTCTGATAGCTTTCAAATGATACATTGTGTCAATTTTGGCATTAACTCTACACCTGGCAGATTCCCTGGGTGACTTTGGGTTTAAGCTTGATTCAGGCCTGAATCAAGAATTTCAACCTTTTCGTGAAAAGCATGATACAAGCTTGGATCAAACTTACTGTGTCAATATTAGGCTAGTTTAGGCAACATTACTGAGTCAACATTAGGTGCAGGCTATCACAGCCGTTAGTAGATGCTGATATATCTTTCAAGCTTTGCTGCGAATGGAGCATTTTTTACAGAGAGGGTCTTCAGGAGCGAAGATGTAATGCCCTTGTGGCCCATTAAAGATAGTAACACAAGAGAAAAGATGACTTCAAGGAAGACATAACCTGTGAGGCTGAATCCAACTACAGCACTTAAGCCGAGCTTAGAATGCAGAGTATCAGGTAGCCGACTATTTGTGTCATGAATTTTATTTTGTATCCTTTTTTACTCTGTACATTAAATATTTGATTGAAAAGGGATGCATATTCCATAATGCAGTACTCATATTTACATGGCCGTACCCAGGAAAATGTTTCGGGGGGGGGGGGGGGGGGGGGGGGGGGAGGTTTCTACCAACCTTTCGGGGGAGGGGGGGTTTGCTTAATAATTAGTGGTTATTGGTTTTTTTCCATAAAATTATAAGTTAACTGTTAAAATGTAACTGTAAAGGAATGTGAATGAATAAATTACAAAGTGTTCTCAGATGTATGATTATATTTACATTTAAAAGAAAAAAAGGCAATAGTTAGTTGAACTTTACATTACAAGATCTATCTTTCTTCAATGCAAACATTGTAATCGCTTCTTCTGTCGGAACATCAATGGCTCTGTGAACTGACAAAAGAGCTAGTCCAGTAAACCTATCCTCATGGGGCAAGGGCCTAGTCACGTTGAAACACCGGTTCCCATCAGAACACCGAATTTAAGCAACGTTGGGCCCGCAAGGGGGTTGGATGAGTGGCCCTCCTCCATACCTCGACCAGGCATGGATGGAGAGATGACACTCCCTCCAGACCTATACCGGGAGGCCGGAGGGAGATATATCCAGACCAGGAAGGTTAGGGGGAGGACACCCTCTATACCTGTACTGGGGAGGTTGGGGGAGGCCAACCCTCCATACCTCTACCGTGGTGCTCTTGTCCCCTGTCTGCAAGTGGCAGACAGACAGTGGGGTTGGTATAATGGACCAAGAAAGGTCTAAGTGCCAGGGCTCCTGCCGAAGGCCCCCCCGACAAACAATCAACAACAAGCCTATCCTCTTGCTCGCACGAGTTTCTCGAATAGGTTTTTAATCTTCAGGGGAGGGGGGTTTAACCGCCCCTCCCTGGGTACAGCCTTGCACATTTAGTATCCCTGACATGTGAGGTATTGGTGATATTTTCTAAAGTAAGAGAGAACTTTGAGTAAAACTCCACTAGTGGGGACAACAATTCAAACAAATTGACAAGAGTGAGGATGTTTTTGATACTGTATCATTATCACAAGTTTAAATTTTCTTAATAAAACACGTTAAATTTTATGTGCCTACAAAATGTATCTTTAAAATGTTGATAAAAAGCCTTCACCTCATTTCCTGCACAAATTTTTATTTGGTGTCTGTTTGTTTGTTGTGTTGCAGCGTAATTGGATATAGAATGTAGCAGGCCCTATGGTATGTGGAAGGGGTGGGGTGGAGTAAAGATAGTTGTGGGGAAGGGGCGTGAGAGCAGTTGGGAAGGGACAGCTGTTTGTGACTGGAGTGCAGGTCATGGAGGGGAGTTGCATGACGGGAGGTGTCGATGAAGGGAGATAAGAGTGGAGGGAAAGGCATAATGTTGCTTGGGACGTGGCTGAGGAACAAGGGAGGGGAAGGAGAAGGTTGAAGGAATGAAGGGTTGCCACATGGTTGAGGTAAAGATTCAGGACATCGCTGTCGTAATTTCATAATACGTAATGGCATTTATGTTCTTCAATATTTATAATAATCCGATTCAAATACAGAAACTTGAACCAAGTTCTAAAACAAATTGTATTCCACTTAATGACACTTTTTTTATAAATGCAGTATTTTTCAACATGCATAGTCATGAAACTGCAGGCATGACAAGTATTTTCATTTGCACAAAAATATTAGAAATTCCCAAATGGATTTCAGTCTAGTCCTAGCATCAGTTCATTGTGCATTCAAGATGAAAGAATTCTTTACATGCATACATTAAGACCAGATGAACAGAAATAGTACTGAGCCAGCTTCAGTAACCCCTAAGAAAATTGTACACAACATGTACATGTTGCACATGCACAATGTGTTTGTACACACATTGTATTAAATTTTGACACAGTGATTACAAATTTAGCTCCATGCAAAATTTATGCAATTTGTGTACAAAAATATTATTTCAAGTTAAACTCGAAATACAGTTAATTTTTTTACTGGAACCGAAAAAATACATCAATTCAGCACTAGCAAGTTTATTTTCGAAACTGATTTTGAATTCGTTCATTGTTTATCAACTCCCTTAACCACCATACTAATAAATCCACTGGCTAAGTGTGACAATGGAAATTCATTTAAAAATGGAATGCATAACTTCTTGTAGAATATGTTACTTACACATGTAAATATAATAAGAAGTGTTCCACAGCAAAGTGACCATGTACTCTGGAGGAAAAAGGTTTCCCAACAAATAGAGTGCCGCCACTATCGCTCTGATGGAAAATTGGCTTCCTTTCTGATGGTACATTATTCTTGGGTCTCGGCCACAACGAGGGAAGTTCAAACACAGTAAGGTGATGGACTCATTGACCAAGTATGCAACGTAGTACCGGCGGCTTGCCTACCCCAGGCATTGTTCGCACTGGCGACCAGAACGGAGGCATATTAGACAACCTTGTAAGCATTTTAAATGTTCTATTTAACTCTCTCATTCTCGCCAAGATTTCCTCCGCATTCTTCCTCTTCCCTACCTTTTCCTTCTAGGCTTCGCTCCTTTTATCGCACTCTGACAAGGTCCTTGGATTCACCCGCTGTCCGCCTCTACTCTCTCATTTGAAAAAGTGAAGAAATTGATATTCTTTAGTAATCATGTAGAGAGCTGACACTAAATACTACTTTGAGCATATGGAAGGATTTAGCACCGGGTGTAGTATAACCTGCTGTACTTAACAGAGCACCTGCATGAAAAAGACTTTCCTTTAATAAACGTGAACACAAACCGTAGGACCAATGCACCTTACAATCATGGCGACAGCTTTTCGATGACTATGCAAATGAGCTTTAAATGTGCAAAAATGAATGAATAGATGAAAAACAAATAATAAATACAAAAAAAGCAGTGGGAAAATATGTTACATATTCCTTGTGGCTAGTTACTTTTTAAAATATTCATGCTCCTAGGTGAACTATTTATACACTTTAAATAATGTAACTTCACTTTTAATGCATTCTTTTCAACAAAACATATGCCATGAAAAGTATGCATTCAACACTGATTCATTTACAAGAGCAACTGCTACTCTTTTAGAGGAAATAATTCACAAAAACTTGGATGCTAATTACGGTAATAACATTTGAGACAATATATGTTTCTGCACCACTAGGACTTAGCAAAGCCCGGTTCCTCATTGTTAAATTTAGTTTTCATTATACCATCACGAAATACAACTTGCTTCACATTTAGGACCACCTGTCTTTCTCTAGCGAATCCCGAGGTAAACCACGCATAAAATTACATTGGCTTAACCCTGGGGCCGAAAGCTGTTAAGGATTTAGGGAATGGATTTTAATCATATCATTTTGACTGGTTAAATCACATTTCTTCCGAAGAAGGTATGATGACTTTTGGATAGAATTAATAAATATTTTGACTTACCTATAAAATAAACGTTACAGAGCTGAAAAATGGGAGTGCACTTTTCTGGTATTACTTTTTTTGTGCATGTTGGTTGCTGAAATCATCCACAAATCATTCATCAAAGAGAGAAAGATTTGTTTTACCAGCCCAAATGTCAATGGATTAAAGGAACTTATTCTTCTTTACGCACGGGGTCAGCACTTGGCCCAAATACAATTGATATGTATTGCTTAATAACTTCCCTAACTTTGAGAAAGTCACATAAAAAATCTGACAACTATTAACAGTCCCTTCAGCTTCTTTTATTCACTTTTGAAATCACCCGGACACCCCTTAGAGACAAATACTTTGGGCAGAAGTGTTGCGGAGTAAGTTACCCTGTGTTGAGCTGTATATGAATGGGTCATTTTACTTATTTCGTCGATACTCACATCCTTAGTTTTTTTCCGCAATGAGAAAGCATCAGCCTAATTTCCACCCTATACTCACACCCTGTTTGGTCTGTATTGATCACAAATTCAGGGTAATATTGTGGAATGATTTCTGGCTTTGTTCTTTGAAGAATGTTCATAGTTATTCATTCTTGTGGTCACATGTTATCAATATGCCCTAAACTCCCAAAATCTATGATAAGTCCAGAAGTCTATCAAATCAGAGAGCAGAGGCGGACAGTGGGTAAATCCAAAGGGCCTTGCCAGAGTGCGGTAAAAGGAGCGAAGCCTAGAAGGCAAAGGGAGGGAAGAGGAAGAATGCAGAGGAAAGCTCTGTGAGAATGAGAGAGTGAAAATGCATACAAGATTGTCTGATATTCCTCCATTCTGATCGCCAGCGCGAACAACGCCCAGGGCAGGCAAGCCGCCAGTAATACGTCATATACTTGGACGACAAGTCCATCACCTCACCATGTTTGAACTTCCCTAGTCGTGGTCGAGATCCAAGAATAATGTACCATCAGAAAGGAAGCCGATTTTCCATCAGAGAGATAGTGTTTCAGCTCAGTTTGTCGGGGAAATTTTTTCCCCATAGTACTCCTGACAGTAACAAAAGTGCAATGGTTGAAACTCAAATAAGTAACAGAAAAAAACACTCAATTTCTTAAGTCTTAATGCCTTAAGATTACAGTGTAATGCATATTTGCTTGCTTGCTTACTATAAGATTAAAAATTTTACCTCAGTCAGGAGGAACATTTGTCCAAGGTACGCCGCAATGATTGTAATCTGACTAGAATCATAGCCTTGCAAAATAAGGTGCTTGCAAAGAGCAATTAGAAACTCAGCTTCATGGGCATTCCTTTTGCTCGAATCATCCTATTTTTAGAGAGAAAAAAGTCATTTTAGTACAAGAAATATATTTACATATGAATATGAATATGTATGCAACATGAATACATAGTTCTTTATATGTGTCATTGAGAGCAAGAATGGTGAAAGTAAAAAAGAACAATTTTTGGAAAATGAGGCTCAAAGTAAAATAAATAAAAAATTATATCACACATAACTGCTTATTTCTCGTGGAAAAACTCATAGCTAATCTCTCATTGCTCATCCACAAAACAAAGTATACCTTGAAGAATGCTTCTGCTCACCCAACTTATGTATAATATGTATGGCAAAAAACTGACTTACACCACTTATGCCCACAACGGTTCATATGTAGATATACAGTGGACGATCGCTACTACGGAACCTGCTGGACCCGACGAGCTCCAGAATTACAGTATTTCTGGTGTTAAGATAACTTTCTGTTTAAAAGGTGGAATGACTGAAAACATTGAAGTAATTAATCTCATAAGATATAATGATCCATGAGGTAGAAAATAAAGTGAAAAACAAACTGCAAATGTATTACCCTAAAATTTATTTTATCTGAAAATATATTTAATTGAGAAGTTTTTGTTCATAGTTGATGAATCGTCGAAAAATAGGATAAGCCAGATGAGGCTATCCATAAATAGAAAAAAATAGCACTTTATGATACAATATTTAGTTTTACTACATTTAGCAGTCATCATCAGTAGTACAACATTCATCCTCAGTAGGGATGTGCGAGTACTCAAAAATTCGAGTTGAGTCAAGTAGTTGGAACTCAACCGAGTATTTTTGCGAAAGTCGAGTCGAGTCGACGGAGCCGCCGAGGCGAATAGGTTCAGAAATCTGCCGACAGGAAGCGGTATCATAGTAAACTTGCCTAAAATGTATAATTTTGCCGAAATGTTCCTCGGCTATGAGAAGTGATATGAAAATGAGCTTGGATATAAGTTCTAGCTGTATCCTTTATCTTTCAATACGGATACTTCTCAAGTACATAAGTTTAATACAAGTACTGTAGTAGTGTAGAGCAAAGAGGATGTCCAGTGCTTTTTTCCTCAGGCCTTCGCACCGAGCACTTTCGGCAATTCAGCGAACAGCTATGCATCCTTGGCCTACCTCTTGCTCTCCCCTCCACCACCCCAAGTCTCTCTCTCTCCCCACCCTTGCCTCGATGCTCATCGGAGGGTCGGAGTGAAACGATATTGTTTTCTAGAGTCAGCTTCACATTTCATCAAAAGTATCTCATTTCACTCATCGCTTTCCCATGCCCAAACTTCTCAAGTGCCTACCACTAGTTTCGGGAGGGGAGGGACATTGCCCGCTGGGAGTAACTTATCAGTTATGACCGTGAACCAAAAGTATCACATTTCACTCCATGCTTTCCCACGTCCTAACTTCTCAGGTGGCTTACACTAGTTGGGGGGAGGGGGGCGTCCTTTCGGGAGCCTCAGCAGCCAACTTCCATGGTTCTAACTAGTTCCAACATCGACCGCAACACAGGATGACCGTTATTTAAGACGATTTGAATGTTATCCACACCCCTCAAGGCGTGAAGCATGTTGCACTTCTTCATTGGCGGTTTGCTGCGATGGTAGCACTTAAGGCCAACCTGGGACTCCGATTCCGCCTACTTCTTTGTCTTTGCTCTCTCCCCCCACCCCTTCTGACACCTGATACTTCTTTCGGCTTCGCTTCGTGAGCACGGTGGTAAATCATCCCGTGATGAGCATAGGCTGACAGTGTCTTCCCCCTCTCGGCTCGTATTTCGGCTTGGGTGATTCTTTGACACCACCCGGGATCATCCGGGGTCGCATCCTGCTGCTCTGAGACTCACTGACTCAAAAAGCATTGACAGCTAATTCCCCCGCGTGCCCCTCTCACACCTTCCTAGGCCGCCGTCTCGCTTAGGATGAGAAAACATAACCGCTAATTTTTGGACAAAAAGAAATTTATGAGTGCGGGACACATCCTGCGAAAACGATGTGGGATCCATGCGAGAAGATCGCTTCTTTGCCTTACGTAAACAATGAATGTTGCCATTATCAATTTACAATGATCATTGTTTACTTGCGTCATAATATTTACAGATGATTCGGAAGTACAGCGAAAGCTGGAAACCTACACTGGGTTAGTATGGACAGTGCTCGAACGAAACGAGGGGAGCCGTTATTTCAGTCGATTCAAATTGTACTCATACCATTGTGGTAGTGGTGAGGTAGATCCACTATCTGAAATTATGTTGCATAGCACCCAAGAGAGCTTTGAAACGCATCGTCACATCAATAGGACAAGTAACATACCTAGAGCATTGGAGCATGCGAAGAGAGAATCGGAACTCAAATCTCAAATTAGGTACATTTTCTTTTCAAGGTGATACATTGCCGCAAAGTAATTTCTATTTGAATAACTTTGTCGCTCATAGCAGAAGGTGCCTGTAAATTATGCAACCTTGATGAGATTTTAAAAAAATCGTACTCGTTATGGCGATACGAGAGAAATAACCACTCACTACAACCGTCCAACTTCGTATGTTATTACCATGAGACCAACCATTGGTAAAAAATCACTCGCTACAGCCAGATTCTCGCTATATACCACACTCGTAATGACGGACTTCTACTGTATCAGGTATTGATAATCTAACTTTCTTGTTGGCTTGTAAGGCTTGTTGTCTAACTTTCATTACTACGACTACTCTGAGCTCTTCCTAGGAATTTTGGATACACAAGTTTTCAACCCAATGAAGTCATTAAATAAAACTGTCGAGAAATTACAAGAGGTTAGTTCACTTCAATTGTCCTATTGGAACTGCTCAAGACGCATTACCTTTAATTCATCTCCTAATTCTGTCACGATTACAATACATATTCCTTATCACCTTTTCCCTTCCAAATCAGGGCATACGTTCAGAACAGAAAATTCACTAGGGGATTCGGAAAACAAGAATATGTTGGTACATGCATTATTATATTGCCAGGTGGGGAAATTGCCATAGTTCAAACGACTCGACTCAATACTCACGAGCAACTGCAAATCAACTCGATACTCGACTCGAGATCAAAAAGTACTACTCGTGCATCCCTAATCTTCAGCATTACTTTTGTATTTCCAGGCTCATAAGACGCACTTATATTTACCCTAAATGCATTCTTGACTCAGCTTGAGTTTTTTATAGGGTGAGGGTAAAGCTATGTTCTCATGTATCCTACCTATTTTGCATCTCTGTCAGTGGTGCCAATCTCTCTACTTTCATTGCAGACTGCATCACTGCAGCAAGCAGCTGAACAAGAGATTCATTCAACTTGGAATGTTTTCTGACAAGTTAGATCAATGGCAGATGAGTTCACATTGAGGAATTTCATCTTAATAAAAATAAAGAGAACTTCGTGTGTGTGTGTGTGTGTGTGGTATTCTAGCGTGGAAAATTACTAAGTTCTCTTTATTTCTATTTTTTTTCTGACAAGGCATCCTTCGAAGTACAAATGATTCCATCATTTGGGTGGCATTCTGCAAAGATGTTTCTTTGCAGAAAACCAATTATATTTTAATAAAGTTTAAAGTGTCAGGCGACAACTAATGGAAATGAGTAACCGATAACACTATCACTGAATTTAATGCTATTCATAAAGAAACGTATAAATTCTCTACCAAAAAATGCTGACTACCATTCGCACATAATAAGAACCAAGGACTAATTGCATGTTCTTCCTAGAAAGACAAAAAGGAGTAGTGAAGGTCCTCTCCATAAGGGTACAAAACTTTACAACCTTTTACCAGAACAATTGAGAAATCTGTCCTCAATAGAACCTTTCAAAGCGAATCTCAAAAGATATCTGGTTAAAAAAACATTGTATAGTGTTGATGAATATATCAATTATTGTAAAGAAAATAGTTACATATGTAAACTTATTCATTGAGCATTGTTTGTATATGAAATTTTGTTGTGACTAATTGATTTCGAAAATGTCTACACCTTTTATGTGAATGTTAAATGATAATCAGTAACACTCACTATCATTCTATTGACGAAGCCTATACCATTTACTTGCCTGTATTGGTTCTTAGGCTAATAAAACTATTATTTATTTACGTTACAGTTGTAACATGACCCTCCAAGTCACCGGCAAGGATCGGGTTTCATTGCCGTCATAATGGCGGGTGACTCAAGAGGGGTTGTGCACTAATCGCAGCCACGTCCGACGCCCATCGGATGTGTGGCTAAGCTGCGGTCGGGTCATGCGTCCGCAGTAGACGCATGACCCGACCACGATTATTATTATTATTGTCACAAAATATACTTGATAAATTAAAAAAAATACTTCATTAATTTTTACACGTGTTGCCATTATCAACCTTGATAATGGCAACAAATAAATAATAAACTTGTGTGAATGTTTGATAAACTTTCACTACCTACGTGTAAAATAAATCAAAAACATTAATGCATTTAAATCAAAACTGAAAATACATTTATAAAAAATAAATTGTTCTATTCTATTGAGGAATACTCACCCCAGTGAAAAAACTGTATACAATTTTTATACAGGATCTATACAGTGTGTACATTTTGTATACATTGTATAGGGTGTATACAGTTGTATAGATTGTATACCCTGTATACAATGTGTACATTCTGTATAAAAATTGTACACAAAATGTACACATTGTATACAGTGTATACAAATTGTGTAAAATGTACACAGTGTATAGGATATGCATGCAATGTATACAACGTATACAATGTGTACATTTTGTGTACAATTTTTATACAATAAGTACAAATGGTATTTTTTGTTCAAAATGCATAGTTTGTCGGAAGTGCACATATATTTTGCATGCAATTTACAAATTTGCCCAATTTACAAATTTAAGGTAGTGAGTTTTACAGGCATAGAGGTGAGTAAAATAACAGCGATGACCGGTACTCAGAGGCTTTCCAATACTTCATGTCTTTTATGCTTCTTGGTAAGCAGAAAATTGTGTTAACACAATTTGTCGCTTACCAAGGGCTCTTAATTAGGAGGGCGAATAGACATAAGAACCCTAGTAAAAATTCCAGCTAGCATATTTAGCAGGATCCAGCTAGATCTAGCAAGATTTAGAAGGAACCTACTAGAATTCAATAATATTCAACAGGAAACAGCATGTATAGTTGGAGTAAACGAGCAAAGATAAGACAAACATCAATGAATCTCCAAAAATGTCGTTTAAAACTCGATTCATGAACTGTGGAAGCGATTCAACTCTTGATTTTGAAACATTTTTAAAAATCATCTGGGTAAGGAACCCAAAAAAATGTTCCACAATCAAGAGTTGACTCGCTTCCAAAGTTCATGAATCGTGTTTTAAACAAACATTTTTGGAGATGAATCAAAGTTCGTCATTCAATTCAACTTATAATATTTTTAACGAAGGCGCCAAAAACTAAGTCCGAAAATCATCTGGGTAAAGAACCAAAAAAAAATATTCCACAATCAAGAGTTTAATCGCTTCCAAAGTTCATGAATCGCGTTTTAAACAACATTTTTGGAGATGCATCGAAGTTGATCGTCATTCAATTCAACTTGTAATATTTTTAACGAAGGCGCCAAAAACTAAGTCCGAAAATCATCTGGGTAAAGAACCCAAAAAAATATTCCACAATCAAGAGTTTAATCGCTTCCAAAGTTCATGAATCGCGTTTTAAACAACATTTTTGGTGATGATAAATTTTAATAATTATGGCCACTTGTCTTCCAGCCAAGGTTACAAGTATCCAGGCTACTTCTCCGCTGTGAGAAATGAGCATTTACCTTTAATAGAGTATAGTACGCGTATAATACCGTAAAATATTGCATTGTAATCATGTATGCATAGACCGATACTTTAAAGCACGTAATCCGGCAAAACCTCAATGATGAATCAAGAATTTTAAGGGATTCAAAACTATGCTGCAACCCTGGACAAGAACTTGGGGTTTTGAAAAATGCGGGTTTCAAGTAGCAATTGGCGCGTTGGCGCTGCGTTTGCTACGTCAAAAATATGAAGATCGATGTTTTGGTAGTGTGCTTCGACCATTATTGTTATTACATTAATGGTGGAAGGGAGTGTGTGTAAACACAACGCGTAAGGGGGAATTCAATATTCCCTAAGTATTTTGATTATATATGCCCTGGTGCAACTGTTTTTTAATATGCCGTCACTTTTGCCGTTTATGTGAGGTTGGACGTGCAACTCAAGTTTTATGGAAGACACCACATGTTTGGACACCCCCAATCTTTACTGAAGCAAGGTAAGTTTGTTGTTGTTCATTATTATCTACTCTCTTTATTTCATTAATATTGGTTTAAGATACGGTACCCCTCTCTGAAAAAAGTTAACTTCGTATTTGCTATTAGCGTAGCATATTCTGTCCTATTATTTTAATTAAGTTTACCGGTGTATTTTCACGTTGCGTAGTGTTATAGGTTCCCTGTTTGTAGTCCCTGGGTTATGGACAAGATAGGTTCCTGTAAATGTCTAGAAGTGAAATTTGTGCATAACTTGAATTATAATTAATTATACATGCATACTTGCTGCAACTACATCTGCGCTAGCTGCCTCATATTGCACTTAAATACATAGAAGCTCATTTTTGAAATTATGAAAATAATATTTATTTGCAATGAAGCCTCGTCACAACTGCCTTTTCTTTCTATGCATGAATCTTTTTAATACTAGATGCCTGAACCCACCTACCTACCTAGAATAGCTAAGAGGCCATATTGACCGCAATTGATAATTCGTGAGAACAATGTTTTATATGAATACTGTTAAAAGACCATTACTGGACTTATATTTTAAAAAATACGTGATAGAGGTTATTACTGAATAAGAGCAAACTGTTTTGAATTTTACCCAAATGGGGAGGGCTGGGGAGTTGCGTTTACTCAAAAACATTATTATAATTTAACTACTTTTTTGAAGTAATGGGATGGCTATTGACTGTCAATATAACCGCACAGTTGTTCTAGGTGAAACTGATTTTTAAAAGTAACTAATTGACCTATCAAAAAAAGTTTTACGCCAAGTTTGTGGCTCACCTTAACTCATGCACTTATTATTATTATTTTTGCAGCATTTGCCCACCAGGTAAATGCGGAAAAGGGCGGAGGCCCTGTGAGGAATGCCGACCTGGTAGCTGCAATGAGTCAGCGTTTGAATGAGTTAAGGAGATTGTCAACTTCGGGAGAAAAAGAAATTCTGGAAGTGGATGGTGGGAGGGAGGTTGTATAATTGTGTACATCCATTTCCACCCAAGAATTTTTTTGTGTAATATGAAAAATTGATATCAATGCTGTTTTGATAAATGTAAATGTTTTACTCAATGCTAATAAATGTATTGATTGTAATTTGCAGTTTGTCATAATTCCAGCACCCAAATATAATTATATAAACAATAATTCATATAGATGCAAATTGTTATTGTATACACTGTGTACAAATTGTGTACACTGTGTACAAATTGTATACACTGTGTACAAATTGTATACACTGTGTAAAAATTGTATACACTGTGTACAAATTGTATACACTGTGTACAAATTGTATACATTGTGTACAAATGTGTACATTTTGTGTACATTGTATACAAATTGTGTACAATTTGTACACAACAAAATTTGTACACATTGTATACAAATTGTGTACAATTTGTATACAAGCTGGCCCTATACATTGTATACAATTTCTATACAATTTTTTCACTGGGGCAATGATGCTGTTGACAGTGCTATGTGTGAAAACATTTAAATGTATATAGCGTATGTAGATGCGTGCATGTATGAATTGGAGGTGCCCTATACCTTGTTCATATTAATGTATCAGATCTCAGGGAAAATAAAAATATTATTGTTATTACCATGTAGATCCACCGCACTCATACGATGGATGTAATCGTAAATGACAAACTGTCCAATGTGGATACAAAATCACTTCTCAGATAGGTGACCTGTGTTTAGTGGAAATCTATACAAAATATCTGTGTAAAATTGTTATCATAATCCTAGGAACAATTTGTATACCAAGTCCCCTATATCACCAAACAACTCAAGGGATTTCATTCCTTAAAAAAATATACTACACTATCCATTACGATACAGCTACACCTCCCTCCCGCCAAATCACCAATCAACTTGAGGGATTTCATTCCTTAAATAATTGCGTGATATCATCCATTACGCTATGCTCTACCATCATCCCTTTTTTCCTGTGAAATACCACAGCCATAACCATACTTTTCACTGAAATCGCCTTGTCCTAGACATGGGAAAATTACCGTATTTTTCATCTGAGGTAAATTACCACAGTAAATTACGGTAATTTTATAAAAAAATTCCGTAATTTTCCTGTATTTTTTTGTTTTAATTATTAAAAAGCAAATGTATGGTTAAGGGTGGCTACTGATATCCAATTTTTAAATTCCCTGACTATTCCCTGTTGGATTTACCAATTTCCCTGACCGATCGCCAAAAGGTCACCTATTATTGGAATATTTTATTTCTGCTGAATTAAATTTTCGTCAAAACTCAGAAAATGTTAAAAGCTTAAATCATTACATTAAAAGCTGCATGTACATCCTAATGAAAAAAATATTAAATCTTCATAAGTTAAACTCTCATCCAAATTATAGTCGCGTCTTGGTAGTTCTGGGAAGCTGAGAATTAGTGAAAAGGCATCGAAGGAACAGTCAATGGCCAATTTACTGTCGGACTCCGGCAAATGTATCACTAGGGTGCGTGAAAAATACAAACCAAAGCCAAGTTGTGGGACTGGATCAAAATCGGATAGCGCGAGTGACTTTCAGAAGCGAATAACAATTTGATTAACGTGGTTATAACTCCTTGATTGCAAGAGTATTGCAAATCAATTGCGATGTAAAACTATTTGGATAAACAAACAAAACGTAAGCGCGCCACTGCGAGCGAAGACAGGAGGCAATTGGCAACGGCAGCATCATATTCAGGAATATCATGTTTGAGGTGGTTTTTGACCTGACTAAATTGCTTCGAGAGGGAGCTATGGGGGCTATTCAACAATTATGTCGAGTGTGAAAGGAGGAGAGAGGAGGAGGGCTCTTCTTACTGTTTTGCGAAGGGTGATATGGGAATCGAAGATGATCTTGCGTAAGATTTTGTTTACACGTACTTGTATTACCATTTTAATAATCATTGTCTCGTATTTTTACAACTGTAAGCATGTATTTACTACGAGCTAGTATGCTCCAGCCGCTCCAGCTACTTCTCAAGCTATGCCTCGGAAGTTAAAAAAAATGCGAGGAAATTTTCCGAACAGCATAGCCTCGGATTCCTTATGATTAGCATAATACATTGTGATCATGAATTTTGACATTACTAGGCAAATACCGCAATAAGGATATGCAAAAGGTATACATTGTACGTCTGATTCACTACTAAATAACTAAGATTCACAACTGAATGAGCCACGAATTGATGGGGCTTATTCCATGAACGTCAGCGATGGACATTAGTTTTAGTTGTTGAAATGTTTTGGTGAAATAAAGGGTGGGAAAAACTGGCCAATAAACGTAATGGTAGAAAAATAATGAGAATTTCCTACCCCAGTTTCTCCCTGACTGTTACGAAAATTCCCTGACATTTCCCTGACTTTTCCAGAAATTCAAAATTCCCTGACAATTCCAGGTTTTCCCTGACGATCGCCACCCTTTCAAGCCAATAGCAATAGGAAGGGAATAACCATGTATAAACCATACCTTATACAACATTAATTTATTAGACATTTTTAAAATTGTAAAAAGAACTACGACAGCAACACGCAATTGGCTTTCTTTTGTCAAAGTATGAGAAATGTTCAAGAAGAATATTCTAAAGCTTTAATCTTATAATATTATAAAAAAATTAAAATATTCCAAAAATGAGTTTTACATGCCTTAATTTATTATTAAACACGTACGAAATATGAACTTGGCTTATAAAAACATGTTTGGAATTTATCTGTATGAAAAATAATCTCAAACATGGGTGAATTATCTAGAAAATTACAGTAATTTACAGGGGATGTGGTAAATTACGAAAAAAAACTGTGGTAATTTACGAAAATTACCAAGGTAATTTTCAGAGTGGCAAATCTCTACCTCGTCCACAAAAAATCACGTTACCAAATTACTTAATAACGTCCTCATTCAATTCAATAAATTGCATCTTCAACGTTCATCATCACTCAGAAATTGTGATTTCTATTTTCTCTTTTACCTAAAAATTGCATTTTCAAGTTTTCTATCTCACGGAAATGTCATTTACACTTCTCTAAACGACTATTTTGGATTTGCGTAATTTCCCACCCCAGCACCTCTGTTTCACTTCATAGGCACCAAGCTTGTTGTGGGGGAAGGGTGAGGGCATATTTTAGACGTGAAATTATGCAGTCAGTATCCCTCTAGCAGCTGTTCGTATGGCATTGAAGTATGGTGGCCAAAACACAGGAAAAAAATTGTAGAATTCGTCATTTTTAAATGTGTTTTCCTCAGAAAATACAAGTCTCAGGGGTATATACATATGTTTCTTACATTTTGTAAATCCCCAATCTTTACGCTAACCATTAATGCCATTTCAACTTCACTGTTTTGCGGAAGTTTTTATAAAAAAAATTATCCCTGCCAAGACGAAAACTCTTATTTACCAATTTTTTAAATATTTTTTTTTTAATGATGAATAGAATCGAATATCATCAGTGACCCAGGATTTTTGTTAGAGACTGTACTTTTCTAATTCCAAGAGGAAAAGCTATATTTAAATGATGCAGGAAAATTAAATAGAAAATTTGAAAACTCTCATCGAAGGATTTGGCATTAATAATATCAGACCAGTCTGATAATGATGATAATGCTATTGCTAATTACCACAGTCGCAAAAGGGGAAAAAACCATGGTGGTGAGCAGATAGTGCAGTTGTAAATATGTGGTGACTTTTAAGCATGGTACTGGGATAAAACAAAACCCAAATTGGTTTTACGATCCAAAATAGAAACAATTCTACTGAAACAGGATGTATTTGCCAGCGTGAGTGATAGCCATATGCAGAATTACTGCCAAAATATACAACTTGGACATCCAAAGAGCAATGACCAACCTGAAGCAATGTTCTGTTCCTGATATTATCTATTTATGTATGTACTACACATCTACCAAAATTATTTAGTACAGAGTAAGAACATATGGGTCTCACCATTTCCTCAGGATGAGTATGGGTGATGAAAAATAGATTCTTTTTTATACCAGCTATATTATCATATTCCATCACAGTCCGGTGATTTTCCAGCTCTGGGTACACAGCTGGAAACACCAAATCAGCAATATCTGGTCTCATTCGGTGTTGAATTGTCAGTGTGTCAAAACTGACTCCATTCATCAGCAAGCGCTCAAACAGAGATATTTCCAAGTGATAATCTTTAGCAAGTTTGTAGACAGCTGGGGAAGGACGCAGCTGCTTATGATCACCTGAAAAAAACAAATATATTACTCTTATTATATCAAAACCTTTAAATGCACTTAAGATATCTTTGATTTTGAGGTCTTACCAATTAATATAAGATGTTCACATTTGGAGGTGAGGCACACAACAACGTGAGACTCCATGGCTTCTGCAGCCTCCTCGACAATCACTGGAAGTTGAAAATGACCAGACAAAATTGTGAACTTGAGGCATTAAAAAAATTGACAAGAATGAGAATCGAACTTGAGTACTATATTATTCATAACTAACAAAAGAACAACATAAGATCATAACTTGAGAAACACGGGGTGTTTATCACCATAATGAGAGTTTAGTTAGCACTTGTTTTTAACACTAAGGCGTTATTGATAAAGTGATGGATAATTGAAAAAGACAAGCAGTTTATGAAAGTAAATGAATTGTTTTATGATACTATTAGAAGTACTAGTAATAGCAGTATTTTTGCTTAATGCGCTTCGACGGCTAAGGTCATTTCACACATACTGTCTGCCACATGCAGACAGGGGCATCACCACTCGGACAAATCAGAGGATCACCCCTCAAAACTCAAGCCGAACCCAACGACGCTTAACTTTAGTGACTGATCAGGAACAGGTGTTTCCATCATAGCAGGCCATTGCCCTTTGAAGTACTATTGTGTCAAACTAACATATCCCATTGGCCATACTTCCATTGTCCCTTATCTTTCTCCAGGAACCTCTCTAAGGTAGGGAAAGTGGGGCAAAATGAGGACCTTACGGAAACTCCCGTATTTCTCCGAGCTAAAATAGTATATAGACAATTTCTTTAACTCAACAGAACATTTTAACTTTCTTTATTCCGACGACATTGTAGATTTTGCGTGAGTCTTTTAATATAGCAGCAATTGGGAAAATTTTAAAATCCTGCCAAAATCCATTTTGCCCCACACACAGGGTAAAACGGGCCAGTCATTGGGGTAAAATGAGGACTGTTTTTGTCCATAATGGATTCTGTAGACCAGGCAAGGGAGTGAATTGGAGATGATATCCACTTTAAATAGGTTAAAAATGAGGGTTAAACATTACAAACATTTCAGAATGAAACATTTATTTGGACTGTCATCTCCAAGTTACAGGTAATTAGGCCTAATAGAGTCCATATTCACATAAATCTACGTCAAACTGAAGAGAGCCTTGAAATCTAACCTTTTGAAATGAAATCGGTTTAGGTAAAGGACGAATGAGGTCCCCAAAAACCTCTGGCTCAACACCTTTTTGAAAAATTTGACATTGTAGCCTGTTTTCTTCGCCTGAAGTATCTGGGCAATATAGTGCCTTGATGTGCTGCTCTTCTCCCCATGCACAACCACCACAGCGTACCCTCCTTCAGTTGCTATACAAGGTTCCTGTGGCTCATTGCCAATTTCGTCTAACATCCCAGTTTCCCCATAATTACAACCTGAAGACTCTTAAACTGTCCAGTGTGCCTCTTTCTGTTTTCCTTTCTTTCATCTCCAGATTCCTCACTGGACCAGCGATCTTCTCCTGGTTTCTTTTTCTCAATATGATCTTTATCATTTTCTGACCTAAATAGTCTTTTTGTCGGCAAGTTCTTCTTCTGGTAATTCTCAATAAGCTCTGTCTTATAGTGTGTAGATGTAATAATGCAGGTTTTGCCTCTTCGAAAATTTCTTTTCGTTGATGTTATCTGCTGCTTTGGAACAGGCTGCAGGTCGAATGAAGACACGAGAGTCTTTGACCCTGAAGGCTCTGCTGTGGAGGTTGTTGTAGTTGCTTTGACAGCAGTGCACATGCTTCTTTTGCTGAACTTTCTATTACACTATTGTTTTTTAAATATGTGTGGTCAGTAGTGTCGGCTGGCAAAAAATCTTCATCACTGAAGACACTCCTGTTCACTGGCCATAACCCAGTCTTTCTAAAACTTCCCAAAGCATTGGACGTTGTAGCAGCCTGTATGAATGCTTCCCCTAAAAGAACAGCAACTTGGTACACGGACACCGATCTCCCTGGATGAAGGCATAGCCAAGTCCACACTGCGTTGCTGTAATGCACTGATAGGGACCGCATGAAGGCAACATCACATGGCTGCAGGCGATGTGTACAATGGGGCGGAAAGCAAGGCGTAATTACCCCATTTTCCCATGCGTGTTCTATAACGGCAAGATTTTTTTATGTGTGCGGCATGACCATCAAGAAGTAACAGCACAGGATGTTCTTTTTTAGCCTGCGAAAAAATTACAAATTTTTTGAACCACTCAAAGAATATTTCAGCCTGCATCCAGCCTGATGGGTGAGCGACACCCCAGGTTCCATAAGCTGCTCCTTCTGCCAGCTCAAGCTTCATCCTCACTCGCGGGAATATCATCATTGGTGGCATGAATGTGCCAGTGGCCGAAAAGCAAACTTCCACAGTAATAGTCTCTCCACGTTCTGTGGAGGTCAATGTGCCGACTTGGGGTTTCCCCTTTGTCGCTATTATCCTGGAATGGCTCTTTGGAACAATGAAAATTCCCGTTTCATCACAGTTCCATAAACGATCTGGTGTCAGCTTATTTTCATAAAAAATTCCTTCATAGAGGTCGAAGAAAGAAGCAACAGCTGGACGATTAAACCCCATAGCTAGGGGCTCCAGACATTGCCTCTGGCTTTCTTAGCGAGAGTTCATGATGATGCTTGAGAAAACCATCACACCAATCTTTCCCCGCAGCTTCATTTTTGAAGGGGTGATTCAAATTATGTTTTTGAGCTAGCTGATAGGCTAATTTTCTGAGGTATATGGTGGTTAAGCCAAAGAGGCATTTTTCCATTTCTTGAAGTTATCTAACCAGCCATTTTTCTAGCTCTTCACCGAAAACATTTTTTTTGGATCCCATGCCTGAAAAATAAAAAAGATATTGAATAGTATAACTTATGGAATTACAAACAATTAGTACGAACCCCTACTAATGGAACAGAAATACTCAATTCGCAATGTATCACTCTATTACCATTGCACTGTAAACTGAGTTTGTACGACCCATTAAAGACTATGGATGGGACACTCGTTTCGGACAATGTTTCGATTATTATTTTCTAGTTACAGTTGTAACATGACCCTCTGAGTCTCCGGCAAGCATCAGGTTTCATTGCCGTCATAATGGCCGGAGATTCGAGAGGGGTTATGCAGTAATCGCAGCCACGTATGACGCCCATCGGATGAGTGGCTACACTGTGGTCGGGTCATGCGTCCGCAGTAGACGGAGTGACCCCAGGATGACGGCCTTCTGAATGCGTCATGCAACTGCCACGCAGGACGGAATGCACTTGATGTTATTTATAGGCGAGCCCTTGACTCCACCGAGCACACCTATGATGAGGACCACTAGTTTCACAGTGTCCGGGGTACATCTGTCGAAGTTCGAAAGGCAGGTCTTGATATTTCGTCCGTTTTTCCCCCTCCTTCGCATCCATGTTAGTTTCAGCCGGAGTCGAAAACTCGATCACAAACATGTCGAAGGTGAAAGTATAACACCCACAGGGCTGCATTGTGTCGAGCTAAATACACTGACTTGGCGTAATAACTACAGCCGGAGAGAAGGTGACTAAATGTCTCCAGCTGGGCTCGGCACGCCCTACATCTCGTGTCCGCAACCTCCGCCTTGAATATAATGCGGCGGTACCCAAGTGTGTTTATGACACCATCCTGGCATGCGAGGACAAAACCCTCAATCTCAGACTTCAGACCTGCGGAGCGTAGGAAGGCAAACGTCAGCTCCTTCGATAACCCATGCTTTTCAATGCTTCGATAGAAACCTCCATGCATGGGCTTATCGGTATGGGCCTTGAGCAAGGCCTTCTGCTCAGCTTTTTTTATTTCGAGCTTGAGGATGTCTGCCTTCAATGGCAAGATGGACGCGTCATTGTCGCTTCCGTCAGATGACGGGTCGAAGTCGAGACTGGTTTCATCTGCTACCCTCTTTGCCCCCTGGAAAAGAAACACCCCTGCTCCTGAACTCTCGTGCTCTCTCACGAGATGGAGCAGGGGTCCCCTCTTTTCAACACTCGGCAAGCTGCACCCAGTACAACTCTGTTGTGGAGACACTTCAGACTCATTAGTCCTCCACCACCTACATTGCGAGGGAGATACTATCAGGCGACAGAAGATTTTGGATGAAGACTAATATAGATGGTCATCATCTTCCTTGCTCCCCTATCGAGGTGCTGCAATTCATTGACGTTCCACTTCATGCATCCGAAGGTAAACAGCAGTGTAGGAACTGCGAACAGGTTCATGGCAAGAACCTTGCTCTTGCCAGACAGCTCAGAACTCCAGATTTTCCTGAGTCTGTCTGTATTTGGCGGTGAGCCTTTCCTTCTTTCCTGCAACCTCCTGCATTCGGCGCTGAGGGATGCCGAGATATTCATAGATATCATTGTCCTCGAGGTGACGAATGACGCTCCTGTCAACAAGTTGCACGTCTTCCTTGATCTCCGAAAATCTTCCTCTCGCCAAGTGGATGGATGCACACTTGTCCAATCCGAACTCCATCCCTATAGCCTCACTGTATTCCAGTACGGTGTCCACGGCAGTGCAAAGGTCTTTCGCATCAGAAGCATAAAGCTTCAGGTCATCCATATAAAACAAATGGGTGACCTTATGCTTCCTGTCTGAACTCCGCACATGTATCCTCTACCTCGTCGCAGCATAAGGGACAGGAGGAGTAGGGTAGGACATAAGGGTAGGAGGGAAATACAGAGCAGTAAGGGGCTCAAGCTGTCGCCTTGAAAAATGCCACGGCGGTATGTTACCAACTCTGTGGAAACTGACCGCTTGCCTGAAGTCAGAACGAAGCTCATTTTCCAGAGTGGTAACAGGTGTTGGATGCAGGACACTACCTCTGGGTGGACTTTCATCAATTTCAGCATGGAGATGAAAAACTCATGCCAAGTGTTGTCAAATGCCTTCTTGTAGTCCACCTAGGCCATTGATAGGTTTCGCTTATGCCGGTTGGCATCCTGGTATATGCACCTATCAATGAGCTGGTTGTCCTTGCATCGCGCGATTCCCAGCTTTGAGCCCCTCTGCTTGTACACCTCCCACACAGGCTGGACATGGTGGAGGATAAGGTCACTCAAGATAGAGGTGAACGCCTTGTGTAAGGTGTTGAGTTTCTTTTTGGCAATAGGGATGATGATGTTCTTCTCGAAGTCTGTGGGTCTCTCTCCTGTAGAGTACATGTGGCAGATGGTTTTGTACAGCTGAGTACATGTGTTCTCTCCGGCATTTTTAATTAGTTCGGCAGGAATATCATCTATTCCCGAAGTCTTATTTATCCTCAGGTCCCTTAATGCTGCCTCAAATTCTGATCTTAAGATTAGGGCTCCCAAATCATCCTTATCGACTTCATTTTCCTCCTCGATGACTTTTGCGCTGAGACTGCTTCCATTGTACAACTCTTCCAAGTATTCCTTCCATCTCTTCACTTTATCCTCATGTTCAATTAAGAGTTCTCCATTCTTGTCCCTGATGCTGTTACATCTTGCACCCCGTTTCTTGAAGTGATTCCTTACCATCCTGTATGCAACTTCCATATTTCCATTCGCAAGGTTACTTTGTACATCTTCGCATAGACCCTTCATCCACATTTCCCTTGCTTTTCTCACATCACGGTTTATTTCATTCCTGATTCTTTTGTAGCAAAGTTGCCCTTCTTCAGTATCCACATTTTTATATTTTCTTCTCTCTTCAATCAATTCTAAGACTTCATCTGTAATCCATGGCTTCTTCTTGACAACTTTTCTTCTCCCCAGAACTTCTTTTGCTGCTTCCTGTAGCCGGATTTTGATGTTCTCCCATATCTTTTCCACTGAGTTCACAGTCAAATCCTCATCTATTTTGTTTTTCATTGCTCTCTGAAAGGCCAGCCAGTGTTGAGGTTCCTTTAGTTTCTCTACTTGCCATATGTTCTTGATTGATTTCTTCAATTTCTTGAGTTTTAAGAGGCATTTCATCATCACTAGGTTGTGATCACTGTCGATATCTGCACCTGGGTAGCTTTCGCAGTTCTTCTCCTGGTTTCTGAACCTCTGCTTCACTAAAATGTAGTCAATTTGAAATATTCTTCTGTCTCCGGGCATTTTCCAGGTACATCTTCTGAGTTGGTGGTTTTTAAGCAATGTGTTTGCCACCACCCACTTGTGCTGTGTGCAGAATTCTATAAGTCTTTCTCCTCTCTCATTTTGATTTCCTAAGCCATATTTTCCTGCTATTCTTCCATCTTTACCTTCGCCAACAACAGCATTCCAATCTCCTAAAATAATTAGGTTTTCTTCTCCTTTTGCACGCTTTATTACTTCCGTGATATCCTCATAGACGTCTTCCACTTCTCCATCTTCGTAGTCCGATGTAGGTATGTAAACTTGCACCACATTGGTATCTGTTGGCTTGGTCTCAATCTTTACCATTATAATCCTCTCACTGTACTGCAGGAAGCTCTTCACACACAGTCCTGCACTTTTCCTGAGCATTATGCCTACTCCAGTGATCCAGTGTGAATAATTCTATAACTTCCGCTCCAGAAGTCTCCTTCTTCGGGCCATCTCATTTCACTGATTCCTAATATGTCGAGGTCCAGTCTTCGCATTTCTACCTTAAGGTTCTCCAATCTTCCGCAGGTCCGAAGTGATCACACGTTCCACGTTTCTACCCTAAAATGGCTGTCACATTTGACTGATGTACTCTCTCAGGTAGTCCCCGCCCGGAGATCCGAATGGGGACTATTTTACCTCCGGTATATTTTACTCGAGAGGGTTCCATCACGTCTTGATAAGAAAGAAAAGAGTGGAGTAGCTGCGACTCCTGGGGATAATAATGAGGTGGTTTCCCCTTGCCTTCCACATCGCAGTACTACAGCCGTTTAAGTAAATGCTACCGCGCCTGTAGTGAAATGAGTGTCGCTGTACCGACCACTGTGGTCTCCACCTTCATTCATATGAAGGAGAACTGCTGCCCTCTCCTCCGGGTGCTGGGAAGCATAATTGTTGGCGGCCTCCCATCGCCAAGTCACGGCATCTTCACAGGTTCTGTATCATTTTAAGGCCTACCTTACCCATACCCCCTCGGAATGCCGCTGCTTTTTTGTCCACGACTGCTTATTTGACGAGTTAACTCGCTTATCTTGAAGCTAACCTCTATATCTAGAGGTCGACCCACCATCCGCAACCCAGTGGATGCACTCGGTGGCTTTAAGCTCAGCCCCGAGTCTTGAAGGATGATGACGTTTTTTAATTTTCCCTGGCGGAGATGCTGCTTCACTTGCTGACGACGATGGCAAAGAGCACTGACTAGATGACATAACTTCAGAATTGCTGTCATCATTGGTCTTTGTCAATCAGCTGCATAATGTCATCTTTGTGCCTTTTCAAATGGTTTTTTAAGGCTAATGGTGATTTCCCCTCAAACGGTTTTTCTTCTTGCTGCCAGACAAATAAAGTTATCAACATGAATCTTTCACCATCTCCTTTTAATTGCCAATAGAATTTTTTTGTTCATTTTAAATTTTGCAAAAATTGAAGAAACATGATAAAAAATTACCAAAGTGGCAGAATGCGTTGTTATTTATAGAAATCGAAAAAGTAAGAAGTTTTTGTGTTTCTTCACAAATCAATTCAAACTTTCAAAATAATAATACGAGCTGGTAATGACTAGTAATTAGAATAATTAAATTTCGCTAAAAGCACGCTGCTAAGAGCGTCCACTTGCGGCGAAATCAAGGAACCATTACGAAGCACCAGACGAGCGATGAGAGAGGGGAGGGAGAAGAAGATATGCCGCTGGAGGGGAAGGGCCATGCTGTTGGAGGCGTTTAAGGGGAGGGATGAACGAGACACAAATTTTGCAACCTTGTGTTTTTGCTTAGCAGAAAACAGCGTGCAGGGTATCGCAAGGTGAAGTACCTCTCTTCGTTACTCTCAGTCGGTCTTGAACTTAAATATTCCAAGTTATTTCCAAGTGCCTACAAATAGCGTACAGCCTACAAATGGTAATGACTAGTAATTAGAATAATTAAATTTCGCTAAAAGCACGCTGCTAAGAGCATCCACTTGCGACGAAATCAAGGAACCATTACGAAGCACCAGACGAGCGATGAGAGAGGGGAGGGAGAAGAAGATATGCCGCTGGAGGGGAAGGGCCATGCTGTTGGAGGCGTTTAAGGGGAGGGATGAACGAGACACAAATTTTGCAACCTTGTGTTTTTGCTTAGCAGAAAACAGCGCGCAGGGTATCGCAAGGTGAAGTGCCTCTCTTCATTGCTCTCATTCGGTCTTGAACTTAAATATTCCAAGTTATTTCCAAGTGCCTACAAATAGCGTACAGCCTACAAATAGAGTAGAGACCATATTTGGGATTAGTGAGATCACTTAGTTACTGTCACGGAGCGTTGACAGTCGTCGACTGTGGTTCCATCTCGACAGGGAAGATTCACACCATAGGCCACTCACCATTAGCCTTAAGCCTGAAGTTATACGCGAAGCACCAAGCGATATCTTCGCACTGCAAAAATTGCAAACTACAAATTTATCGTCCTGTTCACAAATGTGAAAATGCTGCCACACTTCCCTGGTCATTCTAACTTAAAAGGTTTAATTGATCATTAGAGGATTAAAAACGAGCGTAGGTTTTACTTCCAATACTACTTCTCCTCAATCCTTACACAACTAACCACAGCAAACTTGCTTGCATGCAACACCACGATTCTTTTGTTTCTAATTATAAGCATGTGGAAGATTTTATTATTATTAGTATTTTACTATGTTAATCACAAACCTTAAAATAAATGAAGAATGCACAATTATTTCAAAAATTAAATTTATAAAATGTAAGCGTAGTCATGCAACGAGGAGTCAAAAGAAGGAACAGCCAATCTTGTGAGCGTTTGATCATTTGCTTTTTCATGTAATTCCCGTGAAGTTACAATGGATTTATATTTTCATGCTTAACTTAAATATGAAGTTTGGTTTGAAATATTAATTAGTGAATTGGTATCAACCAAATCTGCTAACCCAAATGCTTTGTAACATGTAACCCAACTGATGCCCGCGAATTTGAAAAGCATAGTCGATTTGTGTAATGAATTCGAGATGGTAAAATTATTACTTTGTGTCCTCGAATATTGAATAGTGCAAATAGCTCACTATTCAAGGTATTCGAGGATTCGACTCTTCGAATGTCCCATTTCTAAAAATTATCTCAAACATAGGTGAATTATCTAGAAAATTACCGAAAATTATGGTAATTTTCAAGGTGCCCGGTAAATTACGAAATATACCATGGTAATTCACAAAAATTTTAATAATTTTAATTGGTAATTTTCAGAGCGGCCAATCTCTACACACACACAGGGTAGTATGTAGATACTTTAACATGGTTTAATATGTACTTACAAAAGTCACAATATCCTGTACATTAACATGCACTTTTCTTAGCTGCTATCAAAAATTGAATTCCCCACTGAAATTGTATGACAATTCGCAGTAAAATGTCCAAATTTAAGGATACAATGAGACTTGTGTAGCAAAATGAATACTAATTTCATTGAGACTACTATTGAAAGCAATTGCCACAACTCAACTGAAGCAGCAGAAATGCTCGGGGACTAATACATTAAATGCATACTATGACAAGTATCTCACCAATTTTAGGTCCCAACTTCTTCAGCATAGATTGATGTCTTGCAGCTCCAGTTGTTGTCATTCCAATGACATCACACTCTGATAGTGTTTCAAGATACATATCTTCCAATAGTTCTAATTTTCTCTCTTTCAAGCTTTGATAATTCTCGTGATCGCTCATTAATTCCTTTTGACAATACTCAACCAACTTCGACACCCAGTATTTATATAATGTCCACCTATGTTCAGGTTGCAAGCAATTAATATTTCTCACTCTGGATAACCTTTCAATTAAATCCATATTTGGTTCAAAAGGTTCTGCCAGCTTGTTTTTCATGACGTGGAACCTACTCACATACATCATCATTATATTCTTGATGCCTTCCTGTTCATAACCTTCTGTGATCAATTTTTCACTTTGTAGTTGATAGATATAGTTCCTCATTTCCTCAAGAGTGCAAGAGTAAATATTCGTCCTTATTTCTTCAATGGTCTCTATGCCATTCAAATCTAAGTCAAATTCCATAAAGTTTTGAAAATGTATTCCTGCAAACAGCCACTCGACAAAATTTGAATCGCTCCAGTTGTTGCAGAATGCAAAATGTGATGTATGGCTTCTTGCTAAGATATACATCAAATATCTGAGAGATATAATTCCTTCATTTTTCATGCATGCCTTCAACAAGTCATTCCAGTGGTTCATGGACCACTTGTATTCACTCATTCGTCGAATGAAGGATCGATGCAATGATCTTTTGTGATAATCTGCTTTCCCAACAACTCTTAAGTTATATGCAGCCAGTTTCTCACTTTTAGATTGACTACCAACCCTCACAATGTCTCTTGTGAATGAAAGAATTCCTTCCAAAAATTGATCAAGAGCGTGGTTTGTGAAACAAACAACCAAAATTGGGTCCCTACCTCTTCCCAAAACACTGAAACGAAAAAAAAAAGAAAACTTATATTTATATTCGAGCAATAATTCAGTAATTTTGAGCCCAAGATAAGTCTTCCCCGTCCCTGGAGGTCCCTGAATTATTGCACATTTCTTTGTCAACGCTGAATATAAGGCCCTGAACTGAGACTCGTTCACCTTTAGCTGCTCCATGGATGGCCATGAGTCTTCATCTAAAACTCGAAACATTTCTCCTGACCATTCAATGGTAGTAAGAGGGTTTCTGGCCAGGTAAGTGGGAAGGTGTAAATCAGAAGATACATCAATCAAGTATTCCTTCAAAGGAAAGTTCTTTTCAGTGAAATTTTGCAGTGCTTTCAAGACATACTGATATGCTTCAAAATAAACTTCATTCTCGACCATGATGTATTCATCTTTTAACAATCCCTTCTCCCTCACGTCACCGATGAGCTCACAACGTAGAATACCTCTTTCAAGGGACTCCACCTGTCTATCCACAACCACCCCTAAAATAATTGTTTTAAACATGTCACTGGTGAAGCAGAGGAGTGAGCCAAACAGCAATCTCTTAGATCTCTGCCAGTTGTGCCTATTTGAGTTGGCTTGAGGATTGAACAGAACTTGGGTGATGATGCTCTCTCCCTCAATGAACTGGTTCAAAAACCTGACACCTCTATAAAACCTCACATTCTCAATACGCTTATATTTGGTTGATTTTGAAGATTGTTGCTCAATGAAATTAGCAATTCCCTCTCTCAGTGGAATGAGGAAATCCTCCCTCATGAGGTTGAACTGCACATCCAAGTAATGCTCCACGCTTTTGTATGGCCCATCTATCACCACTGGGCATAAATTAACTTCCACCTTCCGAGACAAGTCTTGTGGCAAAGGATGAATACTCAATTGTCGGAAATCAATACCAGGTTGCCACTCCCTTTTCACCTTATTTTTGTATCTTCCTTGAGAAGCAGATTTGCGTTCCTTAACCAGAGACTCCACCTGATCCATAAGAATTTTGTAATCCTCTTCCAACTTGGATGGAACTGTCAATTTCCTCATGAATTTCAAGTTCTGCAGTGCCATTACCGCCCTCATACAATGGTCACTCAAAATTTCACTCGCCTTGGCTGGCATCATTTGCACAAAATTATGATACAGATTGTACAGATTTTCAAAGTATTTTATCAGCTCATCAGGGGTGAACATCATGTTCTGGGCAATGATGTCAAAGGAGAGCGAAGAAAACTGCTCCAAAACGCTCGGCTGAACCGAGTGTGCCAGAAGGGCAGCTCGAGTGTCCTTGTTCGAGGAGGTAATTTTTGCCAAAATTTCCACCACTAGCATTATCATGTTGGGTTCAAGTTTCCGTTTCAGCAGGGTAATGAAATCCTTTAATCTGGAATTTAAGTGCATCAGTAATGCTGTGGAATCCATTTTCAACAGATCTTTCATTTCAGCGACTTCAAATCCAGGGATACCCTCATTTTCAGGATGCAACTCTACCTCTCTTTTTCTCCACTCCAGGGTATCACTTCTGAGCCCATCAAATCCTTCTGGTTTTGAATAGCTCTGGCTTGGCTGGGCTCCCCAAGATGACCCACCCTCGTTTCTAGAGGTATTAAGACCAGCCTTTGAAAGAGCATCCAGATTACTCCGGAGTCTAAAATTTCCCCTTCCTCTCCAATTGTCCAATCGTGAAGGGCTACCTTGAGACAACCAAGATCTTTCTCTTGCTTCATTTTGAACATTTCTTGCCAAGTAATTTGGTCGACCACCAAAGTTTTTTTCATAGTTTTGTTTCCCGTATGCATTGGTCATTCTGTCCCCTTTGTTCTCGGTTCCTTCAGCTGTTTCTTGACCCTCCCCAATCTCCTTGTACAGAAGATCACTTAGGTTTGAAGCCATTTTGTGCCTGGTGTTACCTGTGAAGAAAAAAAGGAAAATGCTAATGGATATCAACATAATAATAACAATACAATTTAATAATTATTATCATATTTAAGCTATTTAAGCTAATATCTACTTTTGAGTGACCAGCAATCATTGGGTTTCATTTTAGTTATGATGACGTGAGACTCTGGAGGAGGTTTGCAGACCTGTAACCATGTCTGCCACTGCTGAATAGGTGGTTACCCTGCTTTCAGATCAAAAGCACAAAGGAAAAAGATGGACCCTAAGAATACCGCATTCTGCATGACAGGTGCTAGTGCACCTGCTCACGATAAACATGAGGGGCTGCACTTTACACGAGGGACCATGACTTTGAAAGAGTAGCCGAGGTACATTTGCCTCAGTTTGCACAGTAAGTGTTGATATTTCATCCATCATTTCAACTCTTTTGCATCCATGCACGCTTTGGCAGGAGCCAAAAACCCAACCACAAACAAGGCCTTCAAGAGACAGTGGAAGAGAATGACGTCATGCTTAATCACCTCTAACTGCCTGAGTGTGGGAAAGAGTTACATATTTCACTAGATGTTACAATTGTCACACTCAACACTGAACTTGATATCTGCAGGTGCATAGGGCAGCACCGACTTGGTGTCTATGGGCGAATCTGTTTTCATAGGTGAATACATTTATAACACCTGTTGCACTGTGTTGCGCAGAGTTGTTTATGCAAACTTTGTGCAAAAGCGGCAGGTGGAGTGAAAGCGAATTTAAGTCTCCAGCTGGGCTGGACATGCTCAATGTCCAGTGTGTGTTATTCCCACGTTGAAGATGAGATAATGGTACAGGAGTGTGTTTACTACATCATCTTGCCACACAATGATGAAACCCTAGTTTTCAGACTTCAGACCCTCCAATTGCAAGAAGGCAAATGTCAGCTTCTTTGATAAATTGGAGAAAATGTTGTCCACAATTGTGGACGAAGATCTGGTTACTCTGGTAGGTGTGCTTAATGTTGGTACCACATTGAGAGTAAGTAAAGAGTTGAGCAACTGATTCTTTTGATTGGACACTGAGCCCAAGTCAACATTGAAATCTCCACATATAATTATGTATGTTTCCAGAGTTCCTCATAATATCTGTTACAGTTTTAAGTAGGATATCCGTAAATGAAGGGAAATCACCATTTGGAGAATGGTAAACACACAAAATAGATATAACCGAATCTCCAAAAGCCAGTAACGTCCCACAACATTCCACATCTACTTTCTTGCAAGGATATCTAAACTTGAGATTTCCCACTTGTAGGACAGTTTTAGTAAATATCAACACACCACCATTTTTAAATTGAGATCTACAAAATGATTAAACAATATTATAACCATCAATACTGATAGATTTGATCTCATCAATATGTAACCAATGTTCAGAGATACATATAACATCAGGATCATGTTCAATTACAAATATGTAGCTGTAAAATGTTAAGTTTGGAATGCAAGCATTGTATGTTTAAGTAAAATACCTTCAAGTTATTTTCAAATTCTACCTCAGGAGTGTTATTGTTCACTGCACAGGATTTATAGCTTTAGGAAAGTGTTTCATCTAAGAAATAATTCAGTTTTGACAGTTGTTCATGCCACAGAGAAATCTTTCGATGGACATCCTGTCTCAGCTGTGCCTCATTGCAGGTAATAAAGCTATTTCACCTCAAACTGAGGTCAGAGTCACCAAACCGCACTTCCTACCCTTTTCTTGCAACAGTTGTGGCATTAACGCCAGTAAGAGGAGTTGCTGGTCTTCCTCTGGGGTGACCACGTAGCCTGTGGTGTGCTACTCTAACCTTGAGGTTTGTGGATTGTTGCTTTTTTCAACAGGTGGGCTGAGTACTTAATCATTAGAATGGGCCAAGAATTATCTTTTTTGAGTTGCTATACCACGGAATACTTGCTCTTTCCTAGCATAAGAAAAAACATTTTTTTTTTATTGGTCAACATCTTCAGTTTGAATATATTTTGAAAGTTGATACACTGTGGAATACTTGCTCCTGGCTAATACAAGAATACTTTTTAAAAATTTTTTAATCTGTAGGAATCTTTTACTTGTGCACTGCACATAAATTTCATAAATGTTACCTTTTTTGGAAATTTTCTCTAATTTGGCCATACATACCTACCCACAAATAATTTTATATGTATGTATAGCGATTGCGAAAGTTTTTTCTAACGCTCATTGATTGTAATAATAATAATAATAATAGGTATTTATTTGAGTTTTAATATTTCATAACAGATCATGCAAGCATTTATGATAAAGCATCTATGCTACCATAACTGAATATAGGATGGTGCAACTTCTTCATAAATACCATGGCATACTACAAACCAAGGAAGTCATACTATCATGATGTTGACAAGCCAGCATTTAAAACAACACTTGAATAATTTTAGCATGATGCTAATATGCTTTTTGATGTTTCAGTTTGCAAATTTCCCATTTATTTACACTTTAAATGTAACAAACCAGAAGTGTTGTGTGACTGTGTACTCTAGGTAAACTGTTATTGTAAAAAAAAAGTTGCTGTAATTGAATTAATATTCCTCTATTTTCAAAGAAAGTGTTGCATAGGGAAAGTTGGAGCAGTAGATCGTTGTGAAACTAAAATAACTAACCAAAAGACTAAAAAGAAAGGCTTCTGACAGACTTGTGGAGATATTAAAAAACCCTTATCGTTAAAAAACTAATGAACAATTTGCCACAAGCAGCAATCCTTCATATGTTCGCACAGTAGACGAGGATACCTCTTCTGACCTTTCTGATGACCATGAATTCAAGCCAGTAGATTCCACACCAAATAAATCACCGTGGTAAATGAGGGTAAAACTAAAAAAAATGGTGATAACTAGCGATGGGTTTGGTGTATCAGACGGAGTGATGCCTGCAATCACGTCTAGTGTTTTAGAACACATTGCACGATTAATAGAAATGGATTCATCATACGTGGGGGACAAAAACAAAATTAGAAGAGAAATAAGTTGTAGCAGGCAGTCTTTACAGCATAAGCCAGATGAAACACTTCGTGGACTTAGTCTGATGGCCGTAAGGATGACACTTTAGTTGTTGAAAAAATCAACTTTTTACTTTACAAAATAATTTAAAAAATAGTGGAACATTTTTCCCTCTTTCAAGAGCCAGGATCAGTTTACATTGGCATGTTTCACCTTCTCCGGAGACTTCGGCTTTTTTCTAATGTCTAAGTGCATTGATATATTTTCCTACTCTTTTGCGAATTCTTCAGGTAGACTATAAAGTACTAAGCAAAGACTGACTACCAGAGTCGTGAAAAGACATTTTTTTGTACATAAAATTTTACAATTAAAAATTTTTAACAAAAAAGCAAGCAAAAAGCCATGAATTTTATTTTTACAGGTGGTGGGTCATACCTTAAGGAATATTAGAAAAAATAATTCAGCTTGATTCACATATTGCCTCAGGTCAAAATTTGATGTTTTATAGAACCATGTTTTTGACGCAAAATTTTCATAAATCTTATGAAACATATGAGTTTAGAGAATTTTCAATACCCCTTAGGATATTTTTCAATTAGTATTTGGAATCCTCATGACTTTTATAGTAAACCTGCAAATTTTCATAAGAATTGGATGAAAAGTATGGCTGAGACAAATTATTTCCCTCTGGAGGTACAAGTGCCTCTGGAGACCGCATTCATTGAAAAACTGCAGTTTCACCCAAACTTCAAATGGTCGTGAAAAAAAACTAGTAGAGATAGCCAAGAAATATTTTACACTGTTTCATTCCTACATGGAAGGATGAAAATTGCCAAGTTTCATCAAAATCCGAGTCAGTGGGTGAACTGACAAGGACGGTCATGCTCTTCTCATGCGAGTTCCACCAAGTTTTGCTACACCTATACCTTGTTGATATTTCAATAGCTATACAGTCAGATGAATGTTTAGAACTATCTATTCAAGATTCAGGCCCTATTTCTTAATCAAGGTGTTTACAACTGCTAATAGAGTATTAACATTGTACATAAGTTCGATGAATCCCTCAGAAGAACTGAAAAATCTAGTGATTTTCATCTTGAAGTGCTACAAGCCTTTGTGGTTCAAAATCAAGGCAAGTAAGTACTTCACAGATAGACCAAAACATACTTTTGAAGCAATTCAAACATTATGATACTTTCCTGAAAACCTACGCCAAGTTGTGGATCCCATTATAGAAAGAAATTTTTTGCACACCCAGAAAATCTCCTTTTAGCCATGATTTCAGATAAAATGAAGCATATTTGAGAACTTAGGTTAGGCCAGCCAGACCGACCAGCAATTAAAGCCAGACAAGTACCCCCTAAAAAGAAGTCCATGAGAAACTTTATAGTGCCAAAACTGAACTTCCATTCATAAGATTACACTGAAATAGTCGGCTGGCAAACATGTAAAGTATATTATCCTACTCTTTTGTGAAAGATCAGTGACCACAACATTGAAACCATAATACAGAGTGGCACTGTACTGATTGGGATTTGTCAAGAAGTTCCCATGCCACGCCCAAGCCATCAAACGATTAATAAAGTTGGTGACAGAAGCATCAGTCAAAGTTTGTGGTGCTCAGTCATGAGAGGGATTTATAAGAACAATGTAGTTCTAATAAATCTGCCATTTACACAGTCCCAATCTCTATATTTAATGCCGGCATGACATGTTCAACAGACAACCAATATGCATCCACTTCATATTGTATGTGCCTCGTGTAAATCGGCCTTTGTATTTTTCTTCAAGCACCCATTTTCTCATGTAGTAAAGAAGAAAATTAAACAGTAGTGTTTCATGTATTAAGCCCTGGTTCCACAATACATTAACATGTACAAGTTATGTGTGAATGCATGAACGCGAGAATGAATGCAAAACTTCACCGTGTAACCACACCAACATGTACATGAATGTATGAACAGGAAATAAACCTGTTCTCATTTTGGTTCATGCTTTCGTAAAAGTTGCGCTCGAGTTTCAGTGAAACCTAGAGGTTGATAACGGAGACGACACTCTAGCTTCCTTTTGTGGAATTTGGATTGTTTGTGTGTGACTCTGTATTTTTTATCTTTGCTTCGTTTGGGCTTTCTCTACTTGGCTTTAGCGTTTGACTTCTGCACCTCCCAGACAATCCTCAAGGAACCATTATTGACTTATCGCATTCTTCGGACATTTCTCTCCTGTAATCGACCGTCACAGACTTTGGACTACCTGATTTTGACTTTCAATATGGCCTGGAACAGGGGGCAGATAGAAAGAATAATCTATCTTGTTAGTGAGAGGCCTTATTTGTTCGACCCCCGGAATTCTCTGTGCAAGAACAAGGGGAGGATGGTGGTTATGGTATGCGAGAGGTATCACGATCTTCAACCGACATCTCCTCGTGTGCCATATTTAGAAGGCCTCAACCTGACTCTCTCTTCTGAATCCATGGCCTTGTTCAAATTGAACGCCTCCTCCTCCCACGTCTTATCATTAGTTCTGCGCCCACAATCATAATGGACATGAATGCTACAGCCAAAGTCTTCACCCTGTCCAAATACATGGAATTCACAGGTCATCTATTCAATATCAAATATCGTAGGTATTGGATCAGTGATGTAACCTCGAGTTCTAAATTTATTTCGAAAGTAGTTCAGGAGGTGCATACGTCCAGCAGAAACAGAAGTGCAAACGAAGCTGAATAAACAAACTGGATCCCACGAGTCCAGTGACTAAATAAGTCGTTTCCGTTACCGACCATAGGATACCTCTTACCTCAATAATTTACCTCAGAAAAACTTTAGAAGAGTAGAATTGGAGAAGAGTACTGCCTGCTTCTCAGTAGTCAATGGCTGTTTTTTAAGGTGACCAACTTTTTTACAATGAAAAGGAGGACAGACATTTTTTTTGCAATGAACAGGAGGACGAAAATAAAAAAATCAAAATATCGTAAATAAAGGAAACATTTCATTCATTGCAACAATAATATACTACATATAATATGATAAATGCATAATAAAAAAATTGTGACCGTTAATATTGATTATGCTTACTATTAATTATTATTTAAATGAGTAATTTTCCATTGAATGGATATTTTTTGTCAATGTATTATCTTCTAACAATATATTGGAAATATCTGAACAAAAATTATCTATCATGATTATTAATATGCATATTTGATTTTACGGCAAGAGCTAGAGAATAGAGTATCAATATTCAATTTCGATTTTTCACTTGCCCAAAAATCATTAGCAATTGAAAAGAAAATTCTTGCAACTGCTGCATTAGTTCCAGGGCAGCACAACGCAAATTGAACATGAACGAATAAATATTCACATGGAATATGATTATGTTTGAAATGGCTAAACATTTCCACCTATCTTTGATCAATTTCAACATGTTGATTTTCCCATTCAACCTGTTAATTTCAACATGTTTATTGCGTCTATACCGCACTGTACCTATCGAACCTTGACGAATCGTCATATCAAGTACATATACGTCATATCACGTGTAACGGACGAACGGCTTGGCATCGATCAAATACAGAGATGTACAGATTAGTCTTCAAATATCGAAAAGGAGGACATGTAGGAGGACACTTTTCGAGGGAGGACAGAACTTACAAAAGAAGGACTGTCCTCCCTAAAGGAGGACGGATGGTCACCTTATGTTTTAGTATTTAAAAGTTGCGCTTTGAAGGGGAAAAAAAGCAATCGCGTCTTTCGTACCAGTAAAATTCATGAAAGTTTTTACGTTTTTACCGTGCAAAAACATTCACCGTGTAACTACTCATTCATCCATTAGTTCACGCAAACATATGAATCCGTTAATGCAGACGTACATGAAACGCTAATGTACGTGATCGTATGTGTTAATGTATCGTGTAACCCGCCTTTACAACCGGCGCGCAATACTCAGTGACATTAATACAGCAAAATTATATCTCACATAAAGGAATACTCACACTTTTTCAATAGTTATTGCCCAATACGACGTAACCTTTGCAAACATCTGAATTATAAACAACAAAAACAGCTTAAAAATGGAATATCGCATACGTAAACAACCAAACCCGCCATGCACGTCTGCTATCGACCAGGAGGGCTATTACGGAACCGCGAGTCACCGGCGACAACTAGCATTTCGGCGACTCAGGCTGAGTTCTCACCCTGAGCGATTACGGATCTTAAGTCGCCGGCCGTATGGTGACTCGGAGTCGCCGGTGACTCAGCTCTCACCGCGAGCGATTACGGAACACCGTTTTGTCGCCTTCGGCGACTAAATAGTCGCTTCCCTATGTCACCCTCGACGAAGGTGCTCACTCGTCGAGTCGCCGGCTTGATTCCGATTCGCTTGGCGATAGTCTGCTGTTTAAAGATGTCTTCCGTCCATATTGTCTGTTGTTTACGCAGGAATATAGAGATGATAAGCCATGGATTTAGGTTAAAATGACGAATTGCCGGTGAAGTAGTGTTGATTCCGAGGAATAAATTTATCCGAGTTCATCGGTACCCTGTTCTTCTCACGTGTGTTTTGATTACGCGAGTGCAGTGCGTAATACCTAATGTGTTCTATTGTATTCATTTCGCCGCTATCCATCGATGTTTTTAATCAGTTATTCGTGCAACCATGGTGATACTTAGTGACATTTACCTACAGTGAATATTGTAACAATGTAGATGCATTGCTTGATTAAAAATCATAGTGGTGTTGCGTTATCTTTTGGTTGTGATTTGGATAGTGACAATGTTTTATCGCGAAGTTGTTTTAGCAGAAGCTTTATTGTGATTGAACTGTGATGAAATTGGCTCGAATAATATGTCTATGTTATTCATTTTGCTACCCTTTAGCTCTAGCGTACTTGATTTTGGTTACTATTCCTAAACAATGGATTTGTTGTTTGGAAGATTGTGTTGTTTGCTTTCGAATCAACTCTTGATTCTGTCGACAAGTTCGTTGGCTGTAGAATGTATGCCCATTATCTTCGTTCTATGGACGTCGTGAGTCATGATTTGCTAGTGAAGGGTTAGTGCAAGTGGTGGGTAAAATCGTGTTGATGTGAATGAAGTTCTATAAACGGAGACATATAATTAGTAGTATGTTATTGATGTGCTCCTCCATGCTATTGATGCAAGTGATTGGGATCGGTATTTGATACTTTTTAATTTATCGTTGGCATACTTTTATCAGAAAAGTGGCACAAATAAATTTGTCAAGTATTATTGTTTTTCTTACATTTACCTCGATCCTCAACGATCATAGTTACTTTACCTTACCTCAATTGATACCTTACCTCAATTAGTTTCATGTGTAAAATAAATCAGGGATTGTAATCGACGAATAAAGGAATAATAGTCGTACAATATGGTACAATATGGTATGGTAAATATCAGATTTATAGAATTCATATTTTGAATTGTAAAATACCCTTTCCTTTTGGCATTTACTTGCCCTCCAGACCCATATTTAGAGGTGGATATATATTCTACTACTACTGAATCAATGTAAACGTAATTTTTTCTTTAATATAACAACTCGGTGCTTTATTTTTCTTAATTTTTTTACTTGGGCCTATTCCGTCAATACCTAGTATAATTCACATTTCTGGCCAAAAATGCGCCAGCTCAGTAGGCAGCAAGCAAGTCTGCAGTGAAAGGCAAGGAAGCTTAAAAGGAGAGTCAATTAAATACATCAAGTAGTTACCTGTATATTGCAAAGTCATTGTATAGAACGCATTTAATAAGCGGGATAAATGGTCACTGCCTTATGCTGAGCATGTTTCACATCACACATATGTGGTGAAAATGTTTTAAGTGAAAAGCATATGCTGAAAACAAATTGTGCTGCTGTGGAATACAGTACTTAGGGAGGTAGTATACTATACTATATAGTTGCCGAATTATTTCCCATTGGTATATAACCGTTTCATTCAAGCATTTTTGGCTAGCTCATGAGTGAAAATGATTGAAGCTCACACGTTGGATATTTTCGAGTTATTATCGTATCCATTGGTGCCCTTATTAGTTCCTTAATTATTATTTCAAGCTATTTATAAGTTGCTTCTCTCGGCCACGAAATAGGTACTATCAATTTTGACCGCTTCGAATGAAATTCCACTAATTCCTGCAAATTCTCGTACCTAACATCCGAGCATCAATTTTATTGCATTGAAATATGCACAAAATATTGTACATATCTGTGGAAGTACTATTTACTATATAGCTAAGTGACGATATCACATTATACTCGTAATTTTCAAGTCGTCTGCTGCACCACGTGACTTGTAACAAGGCTGCTTATTGGCTCAGAAAACTGTACTGGAGATTCTCATACACTCAGAAGTCGCCCGTCAAGTCGCTAGCGAGATACGAGTCGCACCCAGTTCCGTAATCGCAGTGGCGACTTGCGAGTGGCAAGTTCGAGTGAGTGACGAGTGAGTCGCCAAAGATCCGTAATAGCCCTCCAGGGAGTCAAAGATCGATTGAGGATAATGCAATCGATTGTAGGCTTGTAGCCTTGCTTGTAGCACTTGTAACAAAGATACATGCAAAGATAAGAGCCACAGTCGTAGCTTGTGGCATTCTCGTAGGTACTTCACCGAGGGAAGACACAAATATGGTTAATTTTTTACTGTGCTGCTGTGTGAACCGTTGTGAACTTCGAGCAATGATTGCAAGTTAACTGCTTTTAATATATTAAATGACTTGGTTTAAAGGTTTATGTACTTCGATGATTTCCTTGGGGATGTGCTAACATGTAATGGTGTTTTACAGGCCACATTTTTGGTATTGCGTTACGGTAATATTATACCTTCTACGTAATAAATGTGGCGTTAAAAGACAAGATCCCTCTGTTGTTCCAATCCCCGCCATGGAAAATGTGGACGCGTTCGAGACTTACTTTTTTGGAAAGCTATCCGTCAATTATTTGCGCTATTGAGCAAAGAAGTATTATATATTAAGTGTATTAATAACGCTATGCTTGTTTCATAAGTGTATGCTATCTCTAAACTTGTTAAATTATGTCTATCGTTACCAATTAGCCCATAGCCCAACAAACTCAGCCCACAAGACATTCATTCATGCATGTTCTCTAAATGATCATGACCATTTGGAGAACGAACTGTTAAATATTCTTATAACTCTATCGCAAACATATTTTTATTTCATACCTAATCGTAAACCGTCATCGATAGACAGAAATTAATGGGCATAAAATAGACATCACTGTCGAGACATTAAGAAATTGTTACGTTCGCTAATCCTTAAGGAAACACAAAACGTTGGCAAGGGAGATTAGTCTAGTTTATTTTATTTGTGACAAACATCTCAATAATATCATGAGAATTAATAAGAGTTATACGCTAATTCTAGCCAACTTTTGCGATGAATGAATGAGAGGAGAGCAATTAACTATGGTGAACTAACATAAGTCAACCGCACGCTTGCATCGAAAGTGCATTATATTAATCGTATTCTAAGATAAATGTGAATCACATTCAGGAAGATAATTCATTGAATACATATTTTCATGCACCAGACAAGCATGCAAGGTTGAGTCACGCGAAGACACCACGCCGAGTAGTAGTACCAGCATTAAAAAAATCGCGCCCGGTCACCGAGCGCTCAGTGCAGGTAGCGGCTAGAGGCCCTCTCAGGCCCTCTATTAGCAATTATTGCTATTATTAATGCTAATAGAGGGCCTCTAGTAGCGGCCCGAAAGACCGCTCCGAGGGAGCGGCTACGTAGCGGTCGCATTCAGTGGGAATACCAGGGATTTTGGCTGAGTGCTCCGTCCCATGAATGCGCCCGTTGATTACACGGAGTACAACCTCAATGGGAGTAGCCTTACGGGAGCCCAGGGTCCCGAGTTCTAAAATTACCCTTCCCGCATTAGTGGGTGCTAGAGGCAGGCCCTCGAGGTCCTCAAGCGGGTGCTTCCCATTCAAGCGACTCATGTGTCGTCTCCAGTTAACTCGCGAAAACTCAATTGTGTATTCTCGAATGGCTAGCAAGGAGGCGCAGTCTCAGAGAGACATTTACTCATAATCAGAGAGGGCAGTATACTAGCTGATGCTGAGGAATTTCACGGCGACTCGTAATAGGTGTGTGTTTGTGGAACGGAAATTGAATCCACAGTGATGTCCTTCTCCTGCGTGTCGATTCTGTAAATATCATCGGCTTCATAACCGTCATAGCCATTGTTCTTATGACGAGGCGTCATACCTATGACGGGTGGCGAAATAGAGCGAGTAAATGACATAGGCGTCATAAATATGTCACAGCCGTCAAAGTGTATAAAAATTGAAAAACCCCGTCACAAAGGTCGCGGAATAGGAGTGTTTTTGTTGATTTCAAAACTCTCCTCTTCCGCGAGAAAAACACTCCTATTCCGCGACCAATCAATTAACGTCCATTTTTCATCTATTCATAATAAAATACCATCATATTTTCTCTGACAAAAGTGGAAGTTCTGAACTGTTGTGATAATATATTATACTAATTTTAAGTACACACGTGTTTTTATCTACATATAGGAACATAAAATTTTAAATTTTTAAGTAGTATTTTTTTTGCGAAACGTGCTTCGACGGCTAAGGTCATTTCGCACTTACTGTCTGCCGCACGTGCAGACAGGGACAACGGCACTCGGACGAATCGGAGGATCGCCCCTCCAAACTCGAGCCGAGCCCAGCGATGCTTAACTTCGGTGACTGATCGGGAACCGGTGTTTCCATCGTGGCAGGCCGTTGCCCTAAATGTTTAACATTTTAGAAGATATGTACAATAACGCATTGAAACTTAATAATACTAACATTGTAAGAAACTAGTAAGAATTTATAGTTTTGAATAACTATAGTTATATTTTATTGGTGTTCATAACCAATTGTCATCGGCTGTCGACTTCAGTCACTGTACTTTTTTAATTGTTTAACTGTTGGAATACAGGCGGAACTTCCTCATGGTAATCACGAAATTATATGTGAATGTAATTAATACCGACTTTACTTTAAGGGCACACGGGGCCCGAGCCCAGGGCCCCCGACCTCACGGGGGCCCCGAAATGCCTATGTATTTGCTTAGACAAAAAAAAACTCAATTTTTTTCGGTTTTCAAGAAGATACCTACTAATTACCGTCATATTTTCAATTTTTCCAAAGAGTGAACATCTTAACAATAATAAATACGTATTATTTTCTATTTGGTGTAACTGATTAACTGCGCCATAAGCATAATAAATATAACATCATAACAGAAAAATATTATTTTTTATCATTCCCTTTTTTTACTTTCCAACGGGGCCCCAAATCTTTGTAGGCCCAGGGGCCCCGGCATGCCCTAAAGACGGCCCTGAATGTAATTATATGTATGAGTAGTTATTCAACACTATATTATTACACATGGTAATGACGACATTATGTGAATTAAATTATGTATGAGTTTTAGTTAATCGACACTAAATTATTACCTGCAAGACTAACACGATGAAGTGAATACCTAAAATGTTACATGGATATTTACAAGGATTATATGTACTAGAATTTGATATTTGGTTTCCTAATTATACGACGAGTTTCTCACTTCGTTTCATAGTATGAAAATCACTTTATTTCAGGGCTGTTTCACATATTTAATATGGACGTATATAGGAAACTTGTACTCAAATGATAACAGCATGCGAATGGAAATGGGTAATTATACTACTCCCACGAACCAAAATTATTTGCACACAATTCTTCAATGAAAACTTTGAAATAAGGACCAACTTCATGCAAAAATACATACCTATCAAAGTCTTCAGCAATTTCTCTTCAAAATATTATCTCGTTTCGCACTCTTCTCTCTCCCCTGCATATGCCCTACTGCATAAGTTCAGTTTATAGAATACATTAATTGTAGTGGACGCTTCTTTCATTGGCTGCTCCAACTTCGGCCTACCAGACTCTCCGTGACCAATTAGGGTAATGATTTTCGCGTCCCATCATTTTGATACACCTCTCTAGCGGTTAATACATTGTTCCAAATGACTCAGGGGAATCTTGTTTCGCACTCTTTTCCCTCCTCTGCACGAGTTCCGACAAGTTCAGTTGAAATAATACATTGTATTGGATGCTTCTTTAATTGGCTAAAAATACACGATTCAACAAACTGCTGTAGAGGAGGCCCGTAGCAGCGAAATGAGGACTACTTCTACCCTGGACTACCCATGTTTTCTTGATGAGCATGGTTTAAGCTGTCGCAGAGGCGGATTTAAGCACAGGATACGCGCCTAGGGGCCCGCAGCACCAAAAATTTAATAAAAAACAAATCATAAAACTATTTCAAATTTATAAGACACGACATTGTTAGTGAAGACGACCGAAGAACCGCATCGTTTCATGAATTTTACGAAATTTCATTTACCATTTAAATGTCTTATTATTAGAGAAGGTACTATTAGAGAGTGCATACTAATAGGGAGTGTACTGAAAATAAATTTAAAATAAACACGTATTTTTAAGTGGTTTTGTACCCTTTTTATCTTCAAGGTTAATGTTTTAAAATATTTCCGGGGGTCCAAACTCCCCACGGATCCCCGTTGACCTGGGCGGTATTCCATACCCCCCCCCCCCCACCCGGAGGGCCCGCACCACAGGTTGAGCCAAGGGGCCTACAGATCCTAAATCCGGCCCTGACAAGTAGTCTGCAAGCCTTGAGCTTGTTTCAAATTTCTCTGTATAGGATTCCTGTCACTGCACACACTTAGTGCGCTGCGTTAGCCATGTCGAAAAGGAAATTCGAGATAGACCCGAACGATTTCAGCCGATTCCTGTCCAGCCGATTCCCGATAATTCGGTTTGAGGGATGTGGGGAGAGTAGTGTATATGCGGATGCCGTCAATGAGTTATTAGAAGGGAATAACCGGCAAAAACGGCGCGCTTTGTACAACTTTTTCCGAAATAATAATGTAGTTCGTACTCTTTTCAAGGAGGGATGTAAGCGACTGCCGCAGGAGAAAAGGGATTTGGCTTGAGATACGGGGCTTATCCCCTTGAAAAACATAAAGCAGCATACATAAGTCGTGGATAGGAGAGGTTATCAGAAGTCGACGGAAATTGGCAGCATCTTCTAGGCGTTTGGTTGAGGAATCCGGGGGATGGCCTCTCGTGGAGGAGCAAGAGCTAAAACCAGGAGAATCGCGTGAGGAGGGGGAACGAACAGGGGAAATTAGGCTTGGGCAAAAAATATCGATGTATCAAAAACTCGATATATTTGTTTAGCACGTCACGTTGTAAAGTGGTTTCTCCAGCTGCGGTGTCTAGTGCTATAACGAAAATAAGTGATGATATTCGCTTAGAACATAGGCGAATGGGACAACGTTCTCCAGAAGTACGATCTGCACAAACAGAACGAGAAAACGCTGATAGAAGCTCAATTTGGTCCATACATGAACACCTATTATCTCTTAGCACTACTACGCAAGAGGTTCCTAGCTCTGGCTCTGTCCCTAATGAGCCGAAGCAGTATCTGGACCAACCATTACTGGAGAGGAAATCAGACCAAATAAAGTTTTGGGTGAACTCCCGACACTTCACACCGGTTATTTCGGAAATCGTGCTGAAGTACTTAATATGCCAAGCCTCATCTGTTCCATCCGAAAGAGTGGCTTCTGCAGTTAACTTGGTGGTACCGGACAACATCAGTAGATTAACGGGGGAACATGTAAAACAGAGAGTTCTTCTGATGTCAATATCAGACAAATACTGGTTTGATTGATTAAAATTGATTCTAAAAATAAAAAAATAAAAGATTTTTTTTATTACATGTCCATAATTTTCCAAATTTTACTTCAACATTATTTATATATTTTGGTGAACCTTTAAGGAACCACTTGTTTTGGCAAAATTATCGAATAGATATCTTTAAGAGCGACACGGAGAACATCATATTAGAACCCCACTATATTTCCAGGTCCGACAGAAACGACAAATTAAGAGAGATATTTTGCCGAACGGATAGGTATGGGAATTCGTTTTTCCCCCGAACAATAATGGACTTCAATAAATGCTAGGCGCAATTTCATTAGAGCGTTTCCTTTTTATATGTATATCTGGTGTCCTAACACCCCCCGCCACACGCCTATTGAGGCGGCTTGCTGGGTAGTATGTAGATGTAGTTCACCCTCCGCCCCTTTCTGATCCACCAATCTCACCCCTCCCATAGCAATTTCCCATAGTATATATAAACCTGTCTTCTTCAAGATTTTTCAATGTACCTGAAGATGGCTTGATAGCCGAAACCGGTCGTTAAACAGTGGAAGTCTCAAAGTTTTTTCATTGCATTAGGAGAATGAGAAGTATGAAATAAAGTCGGGGGCTTGCGTGTTATGAGAGAAATGGCTACAAAATAATGATCAGCGGGAGGAAAGGAACGATTCCGCGTAAGAATTGACCCGAAGGTTCCAATTGGGTTAGATCCATCGCAGTTCATATTACACTACTGCATAATTAGGGCAGGTCGATGTACACTCAAAGGTTTAACGTAGCATGTAACTAAATTACGCTTACGCAGTGGGAACGTCTTTAGAGCCTAAAATGTGTGACTGTGGAAATTAATAGGGAGGCTATAAGCACCGCCTTGCACCGGTTATGCCTCCGGGGAGGGTAGAGTAGGAGAGGGAAGGCACCGAGCGCGTTTTTCCACTTAGCTTAGTGCTTTGGCAATAAAGAGGTCTCCGTCACAGTTGAAATTTGCAGCCAAAGGAAGTGAAGAAATTGAAGCTTCAGTCGATGTTTCGTGGCTACATTGACGTGATTGCAAAAGGACCATGGGCGAAGATTGAGTCTCATTGTCAGTTATGCAGCATGAAGGCATGATGTCATGAATATTACATTAGATATATATAGACTCCTTGCATGATGTTAACAAATTGTGTATTTCCTCCTGCTGCTTCTGGCGTCTTTTGTTTTTGGACGCGAGAGAAAAAGCTTCGAAGGTCCGCAGAGGCACTTTAGTGTTAGTTAGTTAGTTTTCCGCTTTGTACCAGGCCTACTAGAAGAAGACGCCTGTAAACAAATGCAAACCTTAGCTATTCCTTCTGCAACTAGTTGCAAAAAACATTATAAGCATATCTTTTTCTCACCCTATAGCGCATAGCTTGAAAATTATTTGGTTTTACTTAGAGATTCCTCAATTTTACTGCTATCAAAAGGAGAGGGGTCAAAACTATGGTGGGTGGACCTCTTACAGTATTTCTATTGTAACACAAATGAAAATAAAAGTCTTGTAAATAGGTGGGTGTTCAGTTCCTTGATCAAAAAGCAGATACATAGCAAGAGAGGCTAATCTAGGCCCGAGCTTGAAGCCGGCCGTCCGGCACTTATGGCGAGCGCGGGAAAGCACAAATAAGTTATGTCGTTGTAATTTATCGATTGAACTTACCATCTCTGGCTGAAAGGTTGATCTTCACGTCAGGTATATCACAGAATAAAGGAAAAAGGATGCAGGCATTGCAGGGTCCTAAACATGTGCAGAACTCTTGAACTTGTCACTCACTACAAGTGGAACAATACACTCGCTAGAGCTTGGCCCCACTTACAAACGGCAATTGTTGCGCTCCGCCACTCAATGTGTCTCACCCTTACAATGTCTTACACCCGACTCGAGTCTGCGCTTCACCCGTGAAGTCGCCATCCAACTATCACCTCACCCCGTATCTGCAGTTCCTCAAAGGCAATGTCAGTCTCATCTTTAATTAAACTCAGCAGCGTTATCTCAATGATTCAGATGAGCTGGAACAGCTCTGCTCCGCAGCTTCCCACAGGCGACTGCCCACTCCTATCTTAATAACACCTTATCTGAATGGTCACTAACCACTGCGGGCCACCCATGAGAAGGGAACCATCTATTCAAAATACACGCTATACACCAGGATATTCACTTACGTACCTTATAGCTTTTCCGTTACAGCACCAAAGCTTTCACAAAATTGTTCATCAAAAGGCCTGCTAAAGTACAATTGCGAACATCGAGGATACTGTGCCTGTTTATACAAGTGGCTTTTAGATATTTTCCAATTGTATTTAAACATTGTGCATTGAGCTGGTGAAATAAAACTTCCATTGGAGAACCACCTTAATGATTACCCATCTTTTCTATTTTCCCGGGAATTACGGGGGGGGGGGGGGGGGGGGGGGAGGGGGGGCGGAGGCCCCCCCTTAATTCGCCCCCTGGACTCATACCATATGTCTATTTGAATGAGTGCCCCACTTTCTAGGTGGAAATGAATAATCCCAAATTGATAGATCATGTAATACTGGGTGATTCCCATTTCGTGCGGCAGGCAGAATAGGACTGCGCGTAGCGCATTTTCCAACGTCTTTTCAGTTTCCGCTGGTTGACGTTTGTTTGATGTGGTGATTAAAGGGGCGGGATAGCGAGTCGGATTTTCTGATTGGTTCAGGAATGAGTTATCTTATGTTGTCTATGCGAATTTTGGTCTGTTATATTTGAAATGGGGATTTATTTCGTAATTCCATATGTTGTCATTATTTGGATTTTTAAGGTTGCCGATTAAGGTGGAAAAAGATTTTGCTATGGAGTGGAGGTATGACGAGATGGTGGGAATGTTGAGGTTATTTCGGATGTATTCATTGAGTGCATACCAGGGGCGATAGCGATGGTTATAATTATTTTGTTTTGCATTATTTGTAAATTATTCAGTTTTATCTTTGATGCCGTAGCCCAGGCAGGATATCGCGTTACACCATAGAGTATACTCTTATACCTAATAAGGTATGCAATTTCAATTTCTGCCCTGCCTTCTATGTGGGAAAATGTACCACCCCTCTCAATATTCGTATGAACAATCACCGCCATGTCACCAAAACTCCACCTTTTCTTGATCCCAACCCCAAACATACCGCCTCCCACTTCCAAAAGTTTGACGATTGTTTCTCACTAGAAATCATAGAAGACCTTCCCTAATCCACCGGTAGACCACTGAAGCCACTTGCTCCAGCGAGAATATATTAGAACATATTAGAATAGAATTAGAATATATTAGAACTTATAAGTGTGTAAGGGAAGCATTATTATTACTTGCGGATGGGAGGGGAGAGACCAAGTGTCGGCACTCTTCATGAAGGCGTCAAGGTTTCACGTCTCAGCCGACGAGTGGAGTAACTGCACTTGAATTAAAATTCCGCTATTTAAACTCCGCACTCCCACATAGATTCCAACTATGGACCGTGATCCCTTTCATAATAACCGCAACTGTCAAGTTAGGAGCCTGCACCCTCAGGTTGGAAAGCCAGTACTTTCTCCAAATTACCAAACTTATACTTTGTAGTACTTTCTCTTTCCTCACCAACTCTATCCTAAATATAAAGCCGTGTTTACATGATGCATGTACTTGCGCGGGTAGATGCGTGAAGACATTCACCATGAAAAATGCATCGTGTAAATACGCAAAATTGCGTAAATGCCCGCGTCAACGCGTGGCCTTGAAATAGCCCCTGTTCTAATTCGCTGAATATGTTCAAGCATGTGAACATGCATGCATATACTCGCGCGGGTACATTAATCGTGTAAAAACGGCGTAAGAGTGAATTAAATTTTATAGAATAGGTACTTACTATTTACTTCTACAATTCTTCAATTTATCGATGGTCACGACGTGCACTTCCTGCTCTGCACAGCGCTTATCGCAGGCACCAGCAAAGCACAGAGATATGTTCACTTTATGGTTCTCCAAACACGACTAATCACATACCCCGCATACCCATCCGCAAGGAAAGCTTTGGAAAATACTAAGAAAACTTTTTTCTCGCTTGTGGGTTCTTCTCACTTTGTCGTCAACATCTGGAAATCATTGGAGCGCTTTTGTTCCCATCCTTCCCGAACCCCCCTCTCCCTCCCTCCGTTAAGGGCGGTTTCGTCCAAGGCAACGCCCTAGCTAGGGTACATCAGAGTTCGGGGGTTAGGCATCGAGAAGTGGAGTGGTTTTAGAGACAAGGAGGGTGAGGTGTGTGGAAAAAATACAAGTCAACTTTCGTTGGAGTATGCAAGGGGAAGGGTTAAACTTACTGACTGAGTTAAACTTACTGAAAGAGGAGAAAAGGGGTGCACTGCACCCGCATGATGCATGAAAATGCCTTTGAGTTGTATTAATACTTTTTCGCCAATTAGTGTTAAATTATTGCTACAGGATGAAATGTGATGAAAAGGGGAGCTGATAGCAAAGAGATTATATTCTTACCTCTATATATCCTGCGGATACCCTTCGAGTTAGTCGTTTTTCAGGCGTCCTGCACCCTGGTCCCTCTCTCACAATTCTGCACCCGCATTCCACACCATGGATTGCGGGTGCAGAGGGTGAGGGTGTGGATGGCGCGAAGCGGATGCTGAATCCAGTCGAGTGTCTATGCAAAGATACGACTGCGGGCTCAGCACTTGCTTCCCGCAATTTCCCGCCAGTCGTTGGATATAGCCTATACGGTGACGCTCGGTATACGAGCGTCATTTAGGCAACGCTTTCACCAAAAATAGTGGACAAAGTATAACCACTAGGGAATATTCTATTCCCTAGTGATACCAGTGTTACCACAGTGGACGAAGGGTTGACGTGTTGGATTGGGCACGAAACGGAACAATTACGTGATTTATGGCCCTCGGTACTCAATGCCTGCGTTCCGTCCGCTGAGGAAGGAAAGAATTAACATCATGTCCTGTGCTAATATTTGTAATAGGTATAACAAAGGCTTACACTTTAAAATGTATGACTACGCAAGTTTCCATAAATAAATTACACAAATTCCTGATACGATGCAAAAATAACCTATAGTTATATAACGCCTGTGAAGTATACTTTGTGAATATTCATATACTGACAGAATAAATGTAAACTTTGTAAATTTCACAATGGTTTTTTATTTAATACGACGAATTATTTCATCGCATAGGCGGCATCATGTACCTGAAGATGTCGCCTATGCGATGAAACCGCGGTTCGTATTAAATAAAATTAAACCATTGTGAAATTTACAAATTTTGAATTGATTCTGACAAAATTAATTAATTAATTAATAGATTAACCTAGTTGAAATATTCGTCATAAGAAAAATATCGGCTTTGACTGCGATAATCGACCCACGGAACTTTGTTTTGGCGGCCAAATGCGCCGACCTCCATGATTAAACTGTAATTTATGTATCAACTCCCCCTTAAAAAATATTTCCATGAAAACCGTTTAAAAACGTGATAAAGCGTCTTCTGAAATACGTTTTTATGAAAATCGTTTAAATATCTGATACAACGCCTTCTGAAAAACGTTTTTTTTTTTAATTCTAAAAACCATTATAAACGGTTTTAATCTGGTTTCTTTCGGGCACAGAACTGTTTTTGCCCTATTTGAAACCATTTTTACCAGTAAAAAAACGTTTTCCCAGGTTTTTGTGCTGTCTGGGTATTTATATATATTATTTCCATGGTTTCCGTAAGCATTGACCCAATACCACTTAATATCAGTTTGATTGATATTTAAAAGTCTTGAATGTAAACAATTTGATCGTTATTACTTACCACATAATCTGGTCCAAAAACATTTCATTGACGGAAACGGACTACCTCTGTTAGCACACACTCACAATACAATACCCCACACAGCAGAAATACGTCTCGGATACATCTCAGAGACATCTCGAATATCACATGTGATGTCTCAGAGACATTCTTGAGACCTACGGAGACATCTCTGAGACTTCTCCGAGATGTCACTATGTCCAAAAAAAATGGTCTCTGAGATGTCTCATGAGACATCTCAGGAAAGTCTCTGAGGTGTCTCATGAGACATTCGAGATGTATCTGAGACATCTTGGGAGCGTCTCGGAGATGTCTTAGTTCATGGCTTGATTTCAATAATATTGCTTATTTAATAATTATATTAAAACAAAATATGTATTACAAGAAATATGAAAAGTATATTATCAATCTTTTGCCATTGCATGAATCTTTTTATGGCCTTCATTGGAGGACGATGGCATACTAGTGGACCTAGAATGTTGGCAAAATCAAACAATTTGATAAATATTAATTCAAATTCTAACAATTTTTATTAGCCTTTGCATGTATGGATGAAACTCTCTTTACTTTCTCTCAGTCAAGTGTTTTTGACACCCTTATAAGGCATATTTTGATATGTATTTTTAAAATGAATGGAGCCCCACAACAAATACTTTGAAAAAAGGAAAATTTCTACGAAAAATTATATTGTGACATCCAATCTAAAATAACAAATTTACATTTTCCCATATAGGATCTCCAACAGTTAGAGTACTTCATTCCCTTCAAGAAATATCAGTCTTGGATATCTTGAATCAGTCATCATTCAATAAAATACAAGATAGCAGTATTAACTTACTGCTATCATCTGGCCTTGTAAGAAATATCTGGCATAGAATTAGGAAAAATGGGTAACCTTGCAATTGAAGAAAAAAGTTCATGGCCTAATCACAATCAGTTTATTTCCTTAATAATTATAAATTACAACTAAATATTTATTATAATAAATGGGAACCTATCATCAATATTCTGCCATTGATTGACTCCCATTAATGTTTTCAGCAGAGGATGATGGCATGCTGTTTGACCTAGAATGTTGGAAAAAGGAAACCAATTAGATGAATGCTAATTCATACGCTGAGAATTTAAATTAGTCTTAGTATGAATGAACGAAACTCACTTTACTCTCTCTCTGTCGAGCCTCAGCTTTGCTAGCCTTAGCCACTGTTTGACGTGAGAAGATATTTCTTCATCTGTCGCACATTTAATATGCTTCCTCACAACAACTGTAAATAAACAACAGATGTAGTTCACTGATTTACATGAAAATAGCACAAAAAGAAATCAGCAACGATGGTTCCTACAATCTAAAGTAAAACAATCTTACTATACTAGGGTCCACCATCATTTAAAGGGAGATTGCAGTTTATAGGAAATTAATTTTAATTTAATTAATTAAATATTTATTATATTTTTTTAGCAACATGGCATATATCATGGCATGGCAAATTGTTATGTGCCTCATATATTAAATAAAACAAGACTATAAAATATGAAAATTATCGATGCACGCAGTAATTTGTAAAGCTAGTATGCCATTTCTGTAAACAATACTGAGAAACATGAAAATTCGTATAACAAATCGTATCAATACGCATTATTATTAAAAAACAATAATGTGGTTGTTAATAATTTTTCAATCTCCTTTAGATAAAAAAACGTCGAAAACGATTGGGTTTTCACAAAGATATTTGCGGCGGATTTTTCCGCGCGCCGCCGATCTGAAGTTGCATAGTAAACCTGCCGTATGCACTTACGGGACGTTTAAATATGAATAATTCCACCACACAAAGATATGCACGCATTGGTTATAAAATATTATTTGCGTATAGTAATTTTTGTGCATGGTTTAGTAATTTATCTATGGTATGATTTGTTGCCATGGGTGCTACCTACTACAAGCGAAACCTATATATGCCAATTTTAAATTAACCGCTGAAACCAACACGCGTAGCTCATTACAAAAGAAGACGCCGAATGGTATTCCCGGTATTCCCTGATATGATTATGGTGGGAAACTTAAAAATTTATAATACATAGCTTTCTCGTATTTATATCGCGGTATACCCATAGGCGAACAGAGGATTAGGTACTCGGACATGATGCATATGCATTGAGTATTAGCTGAATAAGCCATGGCTAATTCAACGAGTACTCAATTGGAAAAAAATATGAAATTTTAAGAAATGGGCTAAGCTTACCTTTTACAAACGGGACACAGGAATGAAACTTGAAACAATGTTTCTAGTAGGTATTTTCAGCCACTTTTGAATCTTCTGGCAATGATGCGTTCACGGTTGTTCACCAAAAACACGGTTAACTGCGACTAACCACGCTAGCAAAGATCTGCCTTTCGCTAGCAAATGTTCGACTGCCCCAAGCGTTTCACCGTCGCTTGCGTCTTTCCACCTTTGTTCTCCACATCTGGTAGCGATTGAAGGAAGTGCTTTTTCTCTCACCCCTCCCCACGCGGGGAGAAGAAGAGCGGACAGAGAAGACCCAAGTGACGCTGCTCTAATAGCTCCTAAGGAGTTCGGCTGTTGCGTGTAGGGGTGAAGACAACGGGGGAGGGGCGGGGAGGGGGCGGCACTCCCCGGACAGCAAAAGGGTCGAGCTTACTTCTCTGTGACCGTGGGGTCGAGAATTCAAGTGACCATGAGTCAGGAGGGTGAGGTGGCTGGAAAAAAGAACCCCCTACACCCTCTTTGAGAGACGCAACGAGAAGGCTTATAAGTCTTAAGATATACTTGCCTTGTTTAAATTTCCAATATCTTACGCAACTCAGTCAAAATATACATTTGTTTTTAGTCACGGAGCCATCTATTGGAAACATGAGGTTCCAATCCTCGTCTGCAGCCACGGCCTTAGATATGAGAAAGTATTACATTAATATATACTCCTTGGCCACGGAAATCAGGAAATAATTGTTCTTATAACAAATATTGTAATTTACATGGCGTCTTACTCTCCCTTTAAATTCCTCTGCATTGAGATCAAACTATATTAGCACAATTTATTCATATGGTCAAAATTGAAGTCTTAGTCAAAATTATAAATTAATAAATGCTCAGGAGAGCATACCGGAATAACTTATAGCATTAGTTAGATAATAGTGATATGCAATGAAAAACAATTCGAAAATTATAAACAACACGAAAAACTTACATAACTTACCTTTTGATCAAGTTGCAACGGTAGAGGAAGAGTACTTGTCTGCCAAAAGTCACAGAGAGTCGCGAAACTATCAAATCACGAAACGCAAATACTTGAACACATGGATACACGTTCGTGCGCAAAGATTACCTTGGAACCCGCACGGGTTACATGGACGTATCGGAAACAGGAAAACAAATTATATAGTTTAGGCGAGTCTGTCCGTTCTACTTTTTCTCGATAATTATTACGATAATTTTGTGATGAATATTGACCATTTGAAAATAAGAATTACATATTAAATTTCACGATTTTCATAATCACAACTTCATAATTGCTCAGAAAAATAGGTATGGAAGGGGTTGACGGCGGTTAAATATGCAAAAAGAATTATTTTCTAAACGTCTCACGATTACCTCTCTGAGACGTCTCCGAGACATTCGCGATGTTCGAGATATTCGAGACTATGGTGAGACGTCTCCGAGACATTCATTGCTATGTGGGACAATACAAGCATGAAATAAATCCGTTGTAACAGCCCACGGAGTTCGACTTTAAGTGGGAAGAATTAGTGTTAAGGAAGAGTACAAAATATAGACTGACTTTTTATTCCGGCTTGAGTTTTAAACTCTGTGAAGAGGTTACACCATGCAGGAGGATACACAAACCATTGTTCACTTTTATTCCGTAGGCGTAATTACGACTGAAAACTGAAATTATATTTGAAAGGGGACTAACAAATAATAATTTGCAAATTAAAAGTGTTGTCAGTTTTTTCCTATTCATACCCATTTGAAGAACCGGAAAGTGTTTGGATGACACAGTGTCAATTTATACTTTTCCACCGGAAATTATCTGCCCATTGCCCTCCCACTGGAAAATATCTGCCCACCGGAAATTATCTGAGATAATATTTTGCCCACTAAAATAGTGAAATTTGATTAATAAGTTTTCAGTCACACCTAGGGTTAAATATTCTAAAAACTCATATCTTTGATACCTGCAAATAGTCACATTTTGTCAGGATTTCGATCAGCGCACGGATATTAGAAAGTTTAAAAAATATTTTATATATATTATTTAAAATAAAAACTTTTCTATACTTCTTGGATCAGCACCATGTCGATCCAATTATAAAAAAATATACTCGTATAGTTAAAATATCATCCTTCGAATCTTCGTGCCCTAGAAAATGAAATTAGAAAATATGCTTCACGTTGATTTCTGGAATGCCCTTGAATAAGGCGCCTGCAGCTTCCGTTAGTCATTTGATTCGCACAGTCCGCATTTCGGACTTCCATTCTGGAAGAATCCATCTCAAAATCAAGTACTAACTTGCCAGACTTGTTACATGTTATCTAATTTATCTATGGTTATTCGTATTGAGTTTGTTGTTGAATTGTTTTAATTAACTACACGAAAGTGCATTGATTTTCTTATTTTGGTTCCGTTGGAATTACAAAAGCATAGGCGATGAAAGAATGGGGAAAAGTAAGTTGTAAATAAGTATATGTACCAGATGATATCTGTGCCTTTTACTTGTCTTTTTTAATTCGAGTTTTATGTTACTTTGCATTTCATTATAGCGGCTAAAATGCATGAAAGCGATTCTCAACCATTACCTGAAAAATCCCGGTGGTCTGCTTTAGCTACGATAACTACCTTTGATCGAGGTGCAGTATCGTAACCACAATATCTTCCGTATCCGTGAATAAAATGTGTCGGTTCAAAGGGAATCAAATGGTAGATCTTGGGAAAATGTTATCTGTAATGCAATTAACCTTTTCGTTTGTGTCTCCAGGAAAAATTCATGGCCTGAAGTGGAGAAAAGAAGGTGCAGTCGTACCCAAAAGATTTACAGCTTTTACTCCCTCGAGTGTCTTCGTGGAGTCATTGCTGGAACAACTCTGTAAGGTGTTTGAAAAAGACCCGGCGTCTCAGAAGAAACTGTATGAATGTAAGGCTTTTCTCTGCCCATGAATCTTAAATGAACTTCAATGCATAGTTATGTGATTAATTTTGTTTACTTTCATAGTGATATGTCAGAAGCTGTATGAAATGAAGCTAATAGATAAAACGTACAAGGTGGAGGAGTTTCAATTTATGAGGACTTACTATCAGCAGGCTCTCTTCCACCTGCTGACCGTCTCAAATTCGCCTGCTATTGAGAGCAAAATTGAGTCATTCCTCAACCAATCACCAAGGTTAAAATTCTTTATTACTTCAAATAATTCATCTGCCCATGTATGCTGTTTAAGTTTTTCTTTCTGTTGAATTGACTGTGTGAAAGATATCTCTGGTGTTAACTTCACAGCCATCTTTCGCTGCCCCCGCCCATCAGTTCCGGCATTTTTGATCGCTCGCGATATCAGGATGAGTTTGAAGAGATTGGGTACATTGCACGCGGAGGATTTGGTCGTGTGTATCGTGTAAGGAATAAAGTAGATGGATGCGAATACGCCGTTAAGAAGATATGGCTGAGGCAAGTAATAATTTTTTTTCCTACGCCATTCGTTAAAGTTGGTGAGTTCCCCATCTACCTACAACTATGAGAAATTCTCCAAGTTTCAAACTACAACAAAATTTTGGAAAATGAAACTCAACATGTTTCCATATGTTCTGTCTTGGTGTGGTTAGACATGTTAAACGTGTGTTATCTTGTGCGATTCAGAGCTCCTTTTGTACAGCTGTGATGTTTGTGGTCTTGTGACTTTATTTTTCATTGCTATTTGTATATTTTTGGCTGTTTGTTTATAATTTCCTTGGCATGAACAGCTAGCCTAGTGGAATATTACTCAGAAATGTCATTAATTTTTCTTTGGTAGGAGTATTACAGTTATGTAGGTGCTGCAGAACTATTGAACTGATTGAAAATATTTCCATGTTTCCTTTTCTACCTACTTACATATTTCCTTGCAAGGGATACAGCTTGCTGTACTCAAGCCAATTTATCCATAATAGGTAGAATAGAAGGTTATCCATAGAAGGTGGTCAGGGCATATTAAAGCTATTGGGCTCAAGATTCTCCTGCATCTCTCCCTCCTCTCCCCCCCCTGCAGCCTCCCCTCCCCCTAGCGGCACCCTCTTCACACGCCCCCTTCTCCCCAGCCATCGGAGTGGCCTTTAAAGTATCCTGTAGCAGTCTTCCCAGAAATCCACAAACCTCTTTGGTTTGTCTTTTTAAAAACTCAACTGAAATCCTCAACCCTCTCACTCACCCCCACTCCCTTCCCTGCCTTAAACGCTGTCTATATGTTCCCACCCAACCTACCGCTACATGCGCATGAATATGCCACAGTGTGGTGAAACACACGTCGTGCCAGCGGAATAAAGTTTGTGGAAATATCAAAGTTGTTTTTTCTCAACATGGACATCCATAATTTCCACGAGGTCAGGCCTGATATCATGTTTTAATTTATCCATAGATTTTATGTATCATTGTAAATACATTGTACTACTTGGAGAACACCTTCACTAATTCTAAAATCTCTTCCTAATGTTCACACCACTAATTCCATTTTCTTCCAAGATTTCAACATAGTAGCTACCTACACAAATTTTTGTAACTAGTCCAGTTCATTTCCTCCTTCACGCTTAACATTAAATGTACCGTCTGTGAAACAAAAATTAATTGAATAATAAAAACATTTTGAATGTTCTCAAATTGAATGTGTTTAGTTTTCATGACATATATGTACTAATCATTTTATGTGATACCTATATCAATAAATACCTTCTTTGTTCACGTGAAAGTTTTTCATTTTTACACAAATCAGGGGCCTTATTCAGGAATGACTTGACCTTGACTTTGCTGTAGATGGGGCATGGCAGCCTCGATAAGTCTAGAATTTTATAGGGCATCATTGAATTATTTGCAGTTATGAAATCAAAATTCCATTATTGCTGGGGCTCAAAAATTCCAAGGCCTTCCTGATTAGAGCATCAGAATATTGCTAAGTCCAGTTGGAACACGCGAGCTAAATGAAGCACGAATGTATTTACATGCATTGCAGTGTGCATTCTTAAATGAAGGCATAAAACTGCATCCAATATTCGCTTGTATGATGGCTTTCACAGCACACCCCTTACGTTTAGTGTGCAAGTGTGTGGGAACTGTTTCTTGGCAAAAAAAAGTAGTTAAACAAATAATGCTAATAAACATTGTATTTCGTAAGGGCAACCAATTTTGATTTGCTAGGGCCAAAATATTTAGTCTAAGAATTAAACTCTCCTTAGGAGTGGATGCTGTAACTAGGCAAGATATGCTTTTAAGAAGTAATGGTATCATGCCTCGAGGTTCTAAACGTACTCGCTTTTCCAAAAAACATTCTAAATGCAGCTTGGACTGTCTGGGAGAAATTCATGTATTTTCTGGAATTTATCCATTAAAAATTGAAACCTCTTTATGAATGGTATCATCGGATAGGCAGGGGCCCTATGCTGGAAACCATGCAGCTGACTTGTACAGTCATCAGCTCAGAGGGGTAGTGTACTCGAGGGGAAATTGGTACCAAGGATCGGGTGTCCCGGCATAGTAGGGTATGACTGTCTTGGGCACCATTAGGCAGCTCGAGCATACCAGCAGGCCCTTCCCTGTGACTTGGGATCAAATGCATCACAGAAATCGGTTACCCATATATGCTTGCAACTTTTGGCATAGGGTCCCAGGAGAGTAATGTGCTGTCCTGCCAAAGCAAGGGTTGTGGTTTTGAGATCCACCTTAAGCTTGGCTGTTGTATTTGTCCTAGGTTTGATGGTACAATAATAGATAACAGTGTCAGGGTTTTGGGCACCTAAAATTGAAATCTCCCTGAAATTCTGGAAAATCTCTGCACCAAAAAAGTAGTAACAATCTTGAATGAAGATGATGCTACATTCATGGTTAATTAGGGCTTGGTGTCATCATAAGGCCTCATTTTTTCATCCAATAGTTCTTAATTCCAGAAAAAGACAGTTGGCAGCCATATTCATGCCAGAAACGCATCTTGAAACCTTGGTATTGAGTATTTGGATGTTGTTGTCATTGGCATGATCTGAAAACCTGAATTTCTCAGCTAAAATTGTGCTCTTGCCTCCTCAGGTACCATGGTGATGACCAGTTCATGCGAGCTCTGAGGGAAGTTCGCACTCTCGCCAAGTTGGACCATCCGAACATTGTGGCCTACAAAGCAGCATGGTTTGAGCCAGTCAATGATCTCGTTGCAGGCGAGGAATGGTCCAGTAGTTCTGGTTCAAAGGTCACTCCAGACAGTGATGACGTTCCTGAATCTTCAGTTTCACAGTATGCTATCCTCTCTTTTAACAGTTATCATCAAAAATAACTCCAGCCATAAAGTTAGACTTTTCTTGTATACTCTTCAGCAGATGAGTAAAAAGGGTCATCTTTAGGTAGAGATTAGTGGCCTAGATTCACCTATTGAGCCAGGACAAGCAGGGATTGCTCAAGTAAAGAGAAATTAGTTTTAACTTATTATTTAAATCTCTTCAAGTACATAATACAACACATTTATCATAGTTGAGGGTACAATTAAAGATTGCTTATCTGGAATTGTAAATAAAGGAAGTATCTATGTAACAGAAGGTTTCTCAGAGTTTTTGCAAACTTTGTTATTTATGCTGCTCTGCTGACACGACAGCTATTTTGCAGTTAAAAATTATTTTAGCAACCTTGAGCTCTGTTTGGCTTTGAGTCATCCACATGGGTTTGCAGCTAATGAAATTGGGCTTTCCATCTGAAGAAATGTCTCATCTCTCTGTAATAAGTTTATTTGTCATAGAATACCAGAAACAAATGAATGATAGAGAGTGCACATTTAGCTTACTGCTGCTATGCAGTCTGCAATGAAAGTAGAGATATAAGGCATCTCCAACAAAAATGGAAAATCAGATGCAGTGCAGATAATGCAACCAAAACAGACCTTTCCAGTACATGGGAAAGATAGTGAGTAAACATGTTTGTATAGGAAAAAAATTATTCTACTGTATCCACTTCAAGTCTGCATCACAGCACGGGAAACCCCCACTGAAAGTGAATCAACTTTGACTTTTTAAAATATAATTTAAAGGCAATTATCGTGAATTATCGTTGCTCAGAATCGTGTTGAATCGAATATACATATCATTCTGAGGCCTTTTACTACCTCTTGCATAAAGTGGGTTTTGGCTTTAAGCAAAAACTCTTCATTCTGAAGGATGCCACCTTTCAATCATGAATCAACGAGAGTGGCTATTGCATAGAATTTTTTTATTTCAATTGATTGTTATCAGATCTTAAGTGCCGTCAACAAGTCTTTATCTTTACACCTCATAAGACAGATAATGCTGAAGTAGATTCATTAACTCTTTCATTGAACTAATAATGAATGAAGTTTACTATGCTTACACTCCCATTAGCATATCCTTTATGAGGTTTAAGGGGCCATTCTATGGAATAATATTATTTGGCTATCTACCATCCAAGGTCGTGTGATTCTGTCTCATGTTTCCTGTTCTTAGAGATAGGAGAACGATGATAAAGGAAGAAAACCTGGCCATGATGGCCATATTTACATTTGAAAGTTAAGAAAAGGGAATTCAACCATGAATGTAAATCTAATTGAAGTCTGTTGAGTATGTTTTTTTTCTGTGGTGGTTTATGGGAATGTTACTTCCTCGCCAGTGACACAATGACAGACACACACACTCAACCCAAATCACCCTCGTCTTTTCCTGTCTTTGTGTCGTTCTTTGACTACGCTCATTTTGAGTTAGATTCTCCCAGAAGTATGGCCCGTTTGAGTGTGTGTGAGTGAGTGATTTCCTGAGTGCTTGTGAGTCTGTTTGTGGTCATAACCCAGGCATCCTTAGTGGGGTCCCATAAGTTCTAGTGAAGGATCCCTATTCGGGTTGAGTGTGTGGGTCTGTAGTTGTGTCACTGGTGAGGAAGTAACATTCCCGTAAACCACCACAGGAGTTTTCCGTTAGAGAGGTTGAGGTTGGTCTCTGCCATAGAATTGCCCCTTTTTCCCGCAAACCAACACAACAATTGTCATGTACAGTTCTGTTCAAAAAATCATACCGCCGAAAATTTTAAAGTCCCGAGTTTACGACGATGTGGCAAGGTGGCCGAACCATGCCACCCTGAGAGGGGGAGCAACAACCACTCCAAGCGGAACGAGAGCCCTCCCTCCCCGTAGCTGGGGGAGTTGAACCACCCATGGAGGGAAAATTTTGACCTGCCAAAAGGATTATTTCCGAGGGTAGGGGTAAGGTTTCTTTTCTTGTGATGAGTGAGTAAGAAGAAAAGGGAGATCTGCGGGGGAGCAATAAACTCTCCGAGTGGAACAACGGCCCTCCTTACGAACTCACTTGCCGAGAGGGAACCTCCACCCAAAGGACGATTTTGACCTGCTAAGGGATTTCTGAGGAGATGGATTGGATTTCGGACTCCCTTTTGGTTATGCGTGAGTGAAAATGAGTGGATGAACGATTGGTCTGTCGGCCAAAGTAACCCGATCTCTCTCGTAATAGAAAGCTACCATGTAGAAGCCAGGACTCAAATAGCAATTGAAATTCTCCATCAGAGTACGGGGAATAATCCCACTGCAAATGACATATCTTCCATTATTTTTTCTCGAGAAAAGGCTATTACCGCGAATCGTCACTGAAAGAGATCGAATCATGTCGAAGAGAATTTATGAATTATTTCATTTAGATTTATTCAATAATTCTAAATCTTGAAAACATCATGACTTTCTAGGTATTTTTGCTTGTTTCGACATTCTTTTATATGTTATAAGCCACATTTATGACGCATAAGACAGATTTATAAAATTTCAAACTTATAATGCAGTGGAAAGCATTTTGACGGCATAAACGTTGTTTTGCTTCACAGGAGCTAGTTTATTGAAAGAGAAAGGAAAAGTAGCCAAAAATAGTCACTATAGCAAAATTAGATATGTAAATATGTTCCACCTAATTTTCGTCCGCATGATTTTTTTTAACAGAACTGTACTTTTGATGAGTGGTGCCAATTTACTATGGCCTTGAAGATTTTTTTTTTAACTTGTTACATTAGGAGGCCGTAGAGCTCAAGTTTCCTAGATTCTAAATCAGTAAGGTCAAATGTAAATGCTGTTTAAGTCTCCTAAACTTTGTGTTAACAGAACAACAGGAAGATGTTGAAAAAATGCTTTCTTTGATATTTAACCATGCATTGTGAGATGAAATCTTGAACAAAAAACTCTCTAGAATCAAAATTTTGCCACGTTACGTAAGGCCTATTTAAATACACCTTAAATATTATTCAATTCTTTATCCCAATCTTTATGTACAACTATGTATGCTGTTTCTGTTAAAGTTCTACTACAAGCAATTACAAAATGGAATGAAATCATATTTTTTCTCAAATCCTAATCTTACAAAACTTAAACTCTTGAATCTTGTTTTTCTCGGAACTTCAAACATTTATTTATAAAATCCTGAATTTTAACATTATCAGCAAAATAGGTGAAAAATTAATTAAAAATTTAGAAAACAATTTTTATTGTTTTATGTTTTTTAAAAAAATACATGTGTACTAGTATTTTGGCATGCCCAGGATCAAGGCGTTTCTTCTTCCTATCGCAGATTTACCCAGCTGCACTAAAAAGTCCTTCTGAGTACACTGTTGTATGTGGTGCTGGTTGGTATTTCCTAGCAACTTAAGCAAATCCGGGAAATTATTGTGCTACTCTTTTACTGAACTCTGAAATATATTCCTTAAAAGGAAGTAGGTCTTCTCCCAAATATGTATATAGGTATCTCTCCACTTCTTCCTCAGCAGAACCAGTACACCACAGAAGGACTCACGGATTTATAAGTGGTTAAAGTGTCACTATCAAATGGCAACATTCCACACACCAAATGTACATATATCAGTGTATGTGGTTTAGTCATCGGACCTTGAAGCCTATGATATGAAAAAGAAAATATTTTTCCGACAATATCATAAAGATCATCCAGCAGGAAAATCATCTGAAAAATTTCTGCTTACATAACATTTGTTTCTTCGTAATATATATCACTGTGAGGGATTTTACCTCTTGCATTTAATGGGTTTTGGCTTTAAGCAAAAACTCTTCATTCTGAAGGATGCCGCCTTTCAATCATGAATCAACGAGAGTGGCTATTGCATGGAATTTATTTCTTTCAATTGATTGTTATCAGAACTTAAGTGCTGTCAACAAGTCTTTATCTTTACACCTCATAAGACAGATAATGCTGAAGTAGATTCATTGAACTCTTTCATTGAACTAATAATGAATGAAGTTTACTATGCTTACACTCCCATTAACATATCCTTTATGGGGTTCAAAGGGCCGTTCTATGGAATAATATTATTGGTTATCTACCATCCAAGGTCGTTTGATTCTGTCTCATTTTTCCTGTTCTTAGAGATAGGAGAACAATGATAATGGAAGAAAACCTGGCCATATTTACATTTGAAAGTTAAGAAAAGGGAAATTCAACCATGAATGTAAATCTAATTGAAGTTGGTTGAGTATGTTATTTTTTTGTGAAAATTCTCTTTCCAGTATGCTTTATAATTATACGAGTATTATTGTCTACAGTGCTTTGAACTTGGTTGTCTTAAAATTTTGATTTTAAATGGTAGTTAAAACCTTAAGGTGCAAAAGGTGCACGTGTGACGTTTGGATGACTCAAAGCCCGAATCAACCAGTGTAATGTCTAACCATGAATATGGATATGGATTTAAAACTTTGTCTAACGGCTGTTGCCTGATCCTCCGTAAACAAACAGATATCATGACCTTGCACGGTTGCAGCGCTGCCACCCACGAGAAGGTGGTACTAATAATACAATCGCCGATAATGACTGGTAACATGAAAGAAATGACCAAATGTATAACAAATCACACTCCATCAACTTTATCAGATGTGAATTACTTATTATGGTCGAAATAGTTAAATTTCCCGGCAATTGTATTCACGTCGCCTGTCCGTATTAGTACCACCTTCTCGTGGGTAGCGGCACTGACCCTGTGCGGGTCATGATATCTTTTGTTTGTTTACGGAAAGTCAGGCAACAGCCGTTGGGGAAAGTTTTAAATCCATATCCATATTCATGTGTCTAACAATGCCCTTTGTGTTATTCCATGCACATTCCCTCAGGAAATAAATCTGCACTGAAAGAGCTGCAGTGTCATCATGCAGTAATTCAATGTCGTCTAATTGTGAGTGGCATGAAAATATTAAAACTTAAGAAATGAACTGCCTACTCTTGATAGGTTCTTCTTTAAACATCTTTCCAACCTATTTGGTGATAAGAAATAGCTTCAGTATATTCTCTGTGGAAGATTTATGGAGCCGACACTTTTCAAATACTCTGTTTTTTTAGTCAAACCACCACATTAATTTTAAATTAACATCACATTTTGCTGTAAAATAAAGCAACTTTTGAAAGTCCACTTGGGACAGCATGATTATTCAATCATAAAACAAAAACTAATTATTACAGCTGCTTTGCAGTGAAATGTAATCGTATTTTTATAATAGGCTATTCCGCATGACTGCGATTCGTCATTGCTGTCTGTCAAATTGCTGTCAACATTGCTATCCCCATGTCCTACACCTAGGCCAGCTTGTATCATTCTCACGTCACGAAAATAGAGATGAAATTGTCAAAAAATAAAATCAGTAAATATAACTTAAAGAGAGCAAGTGGATTCACTGACTGACAGGCCTACCAGAAGATCAACAGTCGATAATCTATTTTTTCTAATCGATAAATCGATCGATGTTTCATTTTGGGTGTTTTTGATTTGCGGCGATAGACAGCGATTGCCACGCTGTGGTGCATTCGATTTAGCTGAATCGCCGGCTGTTGGTGGCTCTTCTGTTCCGAGGTGAGCCGGCGATATACGGTACCTGCGTCCGATAATCGGTTATCGCTGTACTCAAATGAAAAGCACTGATAGTGTTTTCATTGCTTAGAAACTTCGGCATCGTTGCAAGTGCCGCGATCTAGTAGTGCCCCCTCCACTCAACAAACCAACTAACCTAACGACCTTCGTCCTCACCGTGTGAATGTGCGTTGGTTAACGATGGACAAGTAGTTCCGGACGCTACCACTTAACAGTTGTCAGCGCTCGTGCAGATGGCGGAATTCGGAATAGATGAAGTACGATAATCAAATAAGGCAATCAAAATGGAGAAGGGCGAAGTATTATTTTTTTAAATAAGCAAAAATGAGTGTAATGTGATTTTAAATTCCTATAAAAAGTGTTAAAATGTCATATAAATCAAAGTAGCACCGTATGCTTCACTATTTTGATTAATTTTTTTTGTTATCGTCCTTAATCATTTCCGGTTTCCGCTCGCAACACCAATGCTGTTTACCACTGTTAAGTAGCAACGTTAAGAACTACTACTCTATCGGTAACCAACGCGCGTTCACACAGTGGTTAGCGCCTACAACAGTACGAACCACGGTCGCTACGTTAGTAGTGTTAATGCGCGTAAGGTTGTTACGGTGGTACGTACATTAGTTGTCTGTACGGGTGCATAGCCGATTTCAAACCGGAATTTCACGATTGATCAATCGATTAAACTCAAATTCGAGCGCCAAATACCCGACCTGAACTTTTTGGGAGGCGATCGAGTGTTCGGATTGGACACTAAATACCCGACCCGACCTGAATTTTTCGGGAGACGATCGAGTGTTTTGATCGGACACTAAATACCCGACCCGACCCGAAATTTCGGGTACCAGCACACCCCTAGTGAATTGTAAACAAAAATTGCACGTTCAGTCATTTGGTGTACATTTTTACAAAAATAATTAACAATGACATGTTTGTCATCCGTCACCGCTAATTAAAAGTATGTATATGCTACATGCTATACACTGTCATATTCTTGACGTATGAGATAGATAATTTGAAACATGTTTCATTTTTTGTGCATTTAAATTCTTCCTGATCAACCACAGTTGTTTTGTCTAGGATTATTTTCATTCAAAATATATCTAGAATTTTGGACAAAAGTTAGTCTACTCATTTTTATTCTCTTTATTCCAACAATGGGCTTGGTAGTGAGAAGTTGAGATGTAGTATTGAGTAAATAGGGAGATAAACTATTCAAAAACTGCTTGGCATTTTTGTTTTTCTAAATGCAAAAGCTTACACTTGGTATAGAATAATTTAATAATTGATGAGGTACAAATATCAGTGCATTATAATTTTTTCAGAAGATTGGAAAAACATAACTTTCGGGAGAATTATTACTTTTAGTAGGGCAATAATTTCATTGAGGTAAGGATACAACTGAAAGTGGTTAATTTTTGCTTACAATGTATATTTATTTTATCCAACTTTTGCAATTAAAAATTAAATGAAGAAAAGTAAAAAGTTCGTTAAATGATATTATGAGATGCAAAATTCTCGTAAAATGCTCAATGAAACAGTCTAAAATAATCTCTTCAAAATTTCTAAATACATACTAACAATTCAATTTACAATGTCCAAAATAATAATTTTGTTAACAATTCCTGTGTACATAACAAAAATGGCATTTGCATTTCAATAGACTCACACTAACATTTTGTTATTAAATCTTTATTTACAAATTTTTATGAAATATTTGGAAACAGATGAAGACAAACCCTCACAGGAAACAAATTATGGTGCTTTGAGTGATTATATTTTTCTTAAAAATTAGCATTACTTGAGCATGACAGGGTTGATGTGAGAATTACTGCTCATCCTCTTTCACTATTAACATCTGTGCTGCCAGAGGATCGATCTGTAGACCTTTGGTGCCTTTGTGAAAACTGCCAGTGGCCAATATTGGCCTGCATTTCTTACGGAAAAGTGTAAATTTATTTTCATTTAAATTAAAAATGAAATCTTAATGCATTACTTTTCGCCCGCGAGTTCCCACATGCAAGCTTCATCATTGATATTTCACCTTAGTAGAATAAATAATTGAAGTAATTGCTAATAATTTTTAGAACTGCGCAAAAATGGCCTCTGCAGCCTAAAAAGCTTACCCACCCATCACTGAAAGGGTTAACGTCAGGAAAAATTAACATTGTGAGTAAACATTTTTCCAGTTTTTTATGCAAGAATTTTGCTTGTTACCGCATGCCATAGATGGCAAGAGTAAGCGCACCATTTAGGCTGGTTCTATGACAGTGTGACTCACTCTGACTGTTTTTGCGTTGTTTCCTGATTGAGAACTCCATTCACTTTTATGCCAAAATATTTTTATATTTTAAATTTTTACTGTCTTGAATTATATCCCTGTAGTATAAAAAATTATCAGATTTGATTAAATTAAGCTGAAATTTTCTTCAGTTTTCTTGGCAATGCAGACTAGTATGTACATCACTCTGCTTCCTTTGAAGGTATTTAAGGTCGTAGTGTCAAGATAATTGTGTCTCTTTAATTTTTTCCATTCTTGGGGAGTTGTCTTTGATTGCTTAACAAATCAGATATGTCCTTTTATTGTTTTGTTGTCCTGGAATTCCCACTTCACTTGACAAGGCTGAATTCATTATACAAGTCTACAGCTACAGATAATACAATTCTTTTAATTTTCAGGAGGGAGAGTAGAGATGAACTAGAAGATGAATCTGGTGGCATAGTCTTTGTAAATGGAAACGAAGGTGCTTCTGGTGCAGCATTGGGCCCAAATTCAAATTCTAATCAATGGAAAGAAGCGGTTCAGTTTCCAAAGGTCGTTGACAATCCCTTGAGGCCCATAGGGGCACACAGTTGTACTTCCAGTAAAGTGAAGATGGTCAATGTTCCTGATAGTCATGGAAGCCTTTGTGATCATAGCTCTGGGTCAAGCAATAAAGGCTGCCGGGTAAGTCAAGGACAGTGAGCTGGATCCTTAATTAGGACTTGTGAATATAGCATCCATAAATATTGTTTTTCTTCTATTTTCATCAGAATAGTGCATGCTAGTCGACTATTATTAAAATATCATTATTTATATAACTCGCACCATTGCATTACTGAATCATCTGCAAGTGTACGTAATGGCAAACATTCCAATGAGTAAAAATCATTCACCTCGACCGGGTCTCTTTCAACTCGTATCCCACCACATCGCCTCACCTTGAGAACATCTTGTTTCTTTAAAGCCTGCAAAAAATCCCCTGTTGGTAGAAGGATTCTTCGTTAGCTTAACACATTGAGTGCAGGCTTCACTCTTGAGTGACGCACGACGCACAAGTGGCTAGAAGGTGACTTACATGAGTGACGGCAATTAGTTATTTTAATAGCTGAATTGAAAATACATATTAAGAACTGAGAAATGATAACAATATCTTGCACACCCTCAATGTGTTTATTGGCTAAAGCCTCCAGTGTGATGGACTGAGGTGACATGGGCACAAATATGAGTTATTTTTAAGATTACATGCTCAGTACTCGTGAGAAAGTGTAGTTCCTTTAAAGTCTCTATGAAATTCATGGTGATTGAGGATTCCTGGATATGTAAATTGGTTTAAGCCATATGCATTTGGAAGATATGAATTCAGATCCCATTCCAGGCAATTAATATTTTTCTATTAGAAATTTGCTCATTCCATTAATTCACCATCAAGTGGATAGGGTCAAAGATTATTTCTTCAAGTGCACTATTCCTGACTTTGACAAGAACAGATTGTACGGAAACACACCGTTAGTCATTCCTTTTGTCTCCAGTTCCTTTTTTCCTGTGGTATTACTTTTTATGGCTGGTGTCCTAACAGCCCCCGGCCACTTGCCCATGTGGCAGCTTGTGGGTTAGTGTGTAGATGCAGATCAATGTGTTCGTTCACCCTTTTGTTTCATGTGCGTCGCAGGGAAGGAAAGTTCCTGGGACAGGATGTGGAGTGGGATGGGCAGTGCTTCACATACAGATGCAGCTGTGCAAGGAGAGCTTGAGGAAGTGGCTTGACTTGCGAAATGAGGCAGTGCAGCCGGTCAGAGATCGAGAGGCTGGCACCTTGCTGAATACTGATGGTGTGGCGACAGCACTGCACATCTTCCTTGAAATCCTGTATGGCGTGGAGTACATGCACAGCATGGGTGTCGTGCATCATGATCTCAAGGTCAGTGAAGCAACCTTCCTATTCTCAGATACACATTTCGTGGAACAAGATTGTTCCACTTTTTCCCAGTCATGATTCTAGAAATCGGTTCCCGATTCTTGGTTCCGATTGTGCTCTTCTTGATACTTGTACCACCGCTATTATAGAAAACTCTGATGGTTTGGTGAATTGTTTTGAGGGTAAATTTTTTTGGCACAGGGTAATCTTTCAAACTCTGCCGACTTACCAAATTATCTGGAGATCAAAGGTAGGTGAACTCATCTCGAACTCTCCATCCAGTCTAACTATTCATTGCTGCTGACATTTTGATGGTCAACTTGTCCATTGTCAAGAGGGCATCACCTTTCAGTCCTGCACTACATCTCTGGCATTGATAGAAGTGACGAAATAAGAGAGATACACTGCTGGACTGTCAGGTACAAAAAATTTATTCCGTGCAACATTAGTGAATATGGCAATAATTGAGCAAGGCACTTAGACAATCCGTTCACATACAGTCACACTTCTCTTCGTATTACTTTTCCTCATTCCCTTTCTGTGACTGGTATCCTAACACCCCCTGCCACACTCCCCTAAAGCAGCTTGCAGGGCAGCATGTAGATGAGTATATAGTCGATCATCAGAAACATCAGCAGCAATGAAGAATTTGACCTGGCAGAGAGCCCTTAATGATTTCACAAACAGTTAACACTAGGAAAACATGGGATAATTCAAAGACTAAAGAAAATTAAAAGCCTCTCCCACCATGCAAATAGTAAAAATTTCCCTTTATCACAAGAATAATGTCCTAGGAGTGAAAATAATTTATCATTTTTAGCTTCTTACAAATCTCAGTAATGGTGAATACAAGAAAAATGTTTCATTTATACTTGTGTATAACTCAACCCATGTGTATAGTTTGACCCTCTTCTTCTCACACAAAAAGCTGATTTTTTGCATACGAGGAATGTGGTTTGAGCATAGTTTCCTATGTTTGGGAACCCTTATATGTTCATCTGGGTCAACATTTTTCATTTTGATATCACAATGCTTACAACTTGTCTGCTGCGAGGCTACATGCCAGGCTGAGACAATTCGAGGAATTCTGATCATATAGGTTTCAGAGTGATGCCTAGGATATTATTTTAACCCCTTTATCCCCCATTTTATGCCACCATCCTACTAAATTGTTTAAACAATTTTTTTTTTAATTTTATTTAAATAATTAGCAGGATTAAAACGTTATGAATTTACATTCAAAATTTATTTCTTTCATTATCCTTACGTGCAAGTCAATAAGACGACCCATTAACACATTCAATGCGGGTCGCAAATTTAAGGGAGATGCCAGAAACGGAACCCATTTTTTAAATGGCCTAAAGTTAAAGGACCACGTCTATTGACGTGGTCCCGCCGTTCGGCATAGACGGGACCACGTCAATAGACGTGCTCCGCGCTGAATGTGTTAAAGGGGTTAACCCTGAACTCCACCTCAGGAGCTGATAACTGCTCTGGAACAAGTGAGATACTCGCTCGAAGTGTCAGATACAAATATTCCTTCCTTGCACACAACAGTATTGACTGAGACAAAAACAGAGCAAGACAGATACTTTTAAAAACTTGATTAGTATGCATTTCATTTTCATCCTTTCCCTCTCCCAATATGTATGTAATACATTTTCCCTATTGCATCCCTTTTTCGTGGCTAGTGTCATAACACCTGCCAAACAAGCATCCCTGTGATGGCTTGCAAGGTAATGTGTAGATTTAGGTAATGGATGTAGCCAGCTGCTGAATCACTGGAAATAGCTGGTGAATTGTGTGGCCTCGCAGTTGAGAAAATTGAGACATGAGGAAAATATTGAGAATCCCTCAAATTCTCGTGAAAAATTGGAGAAATGTATTTGTAACTGAACATAGTATGGGATAAGTTACTGATAAAGTTAGCTATTATCAGAATGGGGTGATTTTTGGCCATTTTTAGCTTCTAGATGTAAAATTGCTAAGCTTTTTATTCAGTCATATCCTCATTGTGCCATGGGTTGCTCTATTTTCAGGTATTAATCAGTGAATGAAGGGCTAAGTAAGGTGATTAAAAGTCCATGGTAAGTCATCCCTGAGAAAGGGAAAAGAGCTTTGAATGGTTGCTCATCACTGGACTCATCTGTTATATAATGTTCGGTCAAGAGTCATTCATGTTCATGATCAGTGATGGAAATGGGGGTGAGGACCGTGGGGGAAGATTTTAGGTAGATTTCGAAGAAAGACCACCTATTGTAGTCTTTACCAATATTTATATAATGTATGTAGATACAGTAAAACCCCTAACTTACACTTTTCCAGGGACTCTAGAAAAAAAGTGTAAATTGCGGGAAAATGCAAATTGTGGGAAAAGTAGAATTTTCACTTCTACATCCATGTTCTTTTACTGGAGTAAGGGTAAAAATAAGAAACACTGATAAACTGAAAAAGAGCAGTGTCATAATTTATTCCTTGAACTAGCACTTCTCATTTATTTATATTTAATGAAAAAATACATAAAACATCTTAAGACATAGAAATGTGAAAATTAAGAAAGGATGAAGATGGCAGGGCGATTTTCATTATTTTTGTTATTAGCAACCATAGAAACTATCTAATGAATATAGCATGATTATTTAAATAAAATTGATATTTTCAACTGCTTGGACTTCCTCTGCCTAGTATTAATTATATTATGCACTTCATTTTCAATTTTCTGCAGTTCCTCAAGCATTTGCTCACTGCAATCACTATATAGGTACAATATACCTACTACGTTATAATTTCTTAAGAGTTTGAACAGCACACGCTGTGTCTTGCCTATCATAGTTATAACTTGGGAATCGAGGCAGTGCAAGTGATCTCAGTTGTCCACCACGAGTTGTTTCATTTTTCACCATATCTGGATAAGAATCCATTTTCATTCTTCATCGTTTCTTTTTTGGTAAAAAATAATACTCCCCTGCAGGTTTAATTACAGTCGAGCACCCATAATCTGGTAATCCAGGAGCACGCTATTGTCCGGCAGTGTTGCGAAAACAACCTCATACATATTCCCAAGAAATGAAAAATTCTTATTCATAAACGTTGTTTTAAGAGATTTTGACTCTGCACTTTATTAAAACATTTACTTTAATTGCTGGATTATAATGTAACTTATTAGTATTTCACAATAATTTCATTAAAAAATAATTGTACACGCAATCTAAACGAATTATATGATTAAGTTACGCACATTGCAGTTTGAAATCCTCACTGTTGGTTGAGAAACCGCTATAATGGTTTAGTGACTTGGCGTGACTACGCTACTTCATGGCGCGCACATTTAGCCATGCTTAAATATAATGCTTTATTGCTTATTCTCTGGCTGTAAGGTGCAAGAAACTTCATTAAAATTCTTTGCTACGTACACACAGTTATTATGACGTCCGATCTAAGCGGGCGGAGTGATGCCAGCGGCGTGAAGCGACGGCACAAAAACATCGGTTGCAGAAAAAGTAGAAGTTTATCCTCACCAGCCTCCTGAAACAGCAATGTGGATGAAGCAGACTAAACTGCTCCATTGAAATTAGCCTTAATTTCTTAACTCCCGACGCGATGATAGCATCAAAAACGATGAAACATACTGATCGTCAATCGCATTAATCAGTCGGCCGCGGCAAGGAGTGTTGCATCATGAAAATGTTTCAAGGGGTGGAAAAAATAGGGGTTGAAGGACAAAAAAAATCATAACTCCCTTATTATTTACATTACAAAATCCATTTGAAGTCATCTGAAATTGTCAATACAATACAATAGGGTCTCCCTGTCAGTTCCAGTGGCGGGCGTCGCCTTTTTCCTGGTTTTCCCAGGTTTGGGGCGTCTGGGCAGTTTCGGCCAGTCTCTTTCTCCCGCGGTCGCCAAAAATGAGGAATTACTCACACCCCTTGGAGTGAGGACTCCTTGGCGATACCGCTACTCGAGGATTCAGTAACCCTTTCTCATCCGGGTCCTTTGCCTTCGGCGTGGGTGACACCAGAGTTTTTTCATCAGGACCAGGAGGAAAAGGACCCAACAACCTTACTTACTCCATGTCAGCGAAAAGACTCTGGAATGAGAACACTGAAGCACATGGAATACAAAATATAACTTGATGACTAAGGACCGAGAAAATGCACTGGTGTTCATCTTGGGTTGAAATCGCAAGAAACTTAAAACACTGTCGTGACTTGTCAAAATGGGTGAATGATTTTTTACACAGGTGATCCCAGCAGGTCAAAATCTCCCTAAGAAATATAGCTTAAACCTTATGGAATAAAACTTTTTGGATTGATAAAGTTACACAAAATGGGACACTAGATGGAAAAACAAAGCAATATGATAACATCTACTATAGTAATCACCAATGTATATATACATGCATATATATGTCAGTAACTTTCACACAAGAAATATAAGTGAAGCTGAATCTTCATTTGGATGCAGACCTTTTTTCTATTTGCAAAATTAAATTAGAAATAGTGGTTTTATTTTATTGGGAAAGGTACCATTAGAAAGAAAATAAAATAAAGATTGTAATTCCTTCAATCAAATTACGTATTCCAGTCGAAATTTCGAAAGTTTTGCTAAAACGTAACGATTTTTCACAATATTTTAGCATTTTTGGGTCATCGTCCTCATAACGACCACACTTATTAAGTCAAGATTCCGTGTATATCCATTAACTCAATGATTCTTTGCACTAAATAAGAAATGAATGGTTTATTACAAGTAAATGATAATACTCTTTCCGTTGATATTCAATGGTGACCTCCTCTAGTTTTCTATAAAATATCTCCAACGAAAAAGTCATCAGGTTAATATGACTCGAGGCGTCCGATTAAGGGTTAAGTGTGCTTTGAAATGAAGTTGGTCAAGGTACCTGCAATCAATTAAATAATTATACGTATATAATTTCCAGTGCCTGTCCTTCCCCCTCGTTATTTCAGCAACAGTTTGATCAAGTGGAATGCAGTAAACTGTTTTGAGTTTCTCCTGGGTGCAAAGGTGGTAGTTCCTGTTAGTTTAAAATTGTGTAAACGTGCTCTTTTTTGTAACCGGTCAAACCAGCCTTTGCTTGCCTGAAATTCAGGAGTATCTGCATATTTTTCTCCCAATTGTTGCTTCTAATCTTCATACAAACTGCGAGCCTTAACTTGAGTCATTGCAAGAGCGAGAAGAGTGTTTTTAAAAATCTTGATCTTCAATCCAAAATTTCAGTGATTTTTCCATCCCCTCCATCACTACGCCTTGCCACTTTGTGACAATTGTTGATGAAATTATCCCAGCATTTCATGCGTGGTCTTTAATTTTATTCTTTTCCTTCACTATTGAGCACACCGCTGAATGGCTTAAGTTAAATAAGAATCCAATTGCAGCAAAAGATTCCCCCTGTCCAGTACGTCTAATAATTGACAGCTTTTGTTAGACAGTATTAAGTTTATGCAACCTATGCTTATTTTTGTTGGTCTCTCACCTCATTTTTATGTTGTTACTCATTCCTATCATGTGAAATAAAGAAAATTCAGTAAATAAACAAATTACACCTTGCTTTAGTGTCAAAATTGCCCATGGTCTTTTATGTACTGCTGAGAGTGTGAAACAGTTGAATGCCGGTATGTGCCAACCATCTCACAAAATTAAAAAAAATTTTTTACCGAAAAACGTCCAAGAGGCCAAATTTAGGGTACAATATTTGAGTGAGAGGTGTCATGTTGGAATGTACAAAAGTGCAAGTTGTACAAAAGTCGAGGGCCACCTATACTATACATGCACATATCACTCTGGTTCAGCAGAAACTGCCATGAAAATTAGTGCCTTGATTCTAGCCTTTTTTTTAATGTTAGACTGCTTGCATTTTTACAATTTTCTAAAACTTAATATTTTGATGATTTAAAAAAGTATAACAGCCCATTGTCTTCATTAAAATTTCAAGAAAAAGCTTCTCAAAGGTAAAATGAAAGCACAATGGTTTGAGGTGGACGAAATCTTCAAATTATATCAAACGATGGAATAACATATAGGTATTTATTAAATACCATAGTGAAAATGTTCTGAATGAATATATTATTAATTAATGGATTCCCTCTTAAAATTCAGAATTAAAACTTTAACCGCTTCCCTGACGCACCCGAGTATACTCAGGCAAAGTTATACTGAAATACAGGTGGCCTAATTGTCTTAAGTTAAGGGACAACATTCAGAAATTATTGAATAATTCATTAGTTATTTGGAATAAAAAATTAAGTAAAAAATATTCGGATTTTCCTCTGTTTAATGCTTCTGAATTTGAAATATTACTTTTTTTACCATTTTTGTAAAAAAAACCCGTCAGGGAAGTGGTTAAGTTACTAATTGTAATGATAATGATACCTACATCTAAATCTTCATCACTTTAATAAAATAATATACCCACGAGCACTATGTGGGTTTAGATGGTGGCTGTAAATTATATTAAGTTTCTCGGGATGGGATGAGTTCCACTTTTTCAAGCTTCCAGTTCTTGGTTTGGCATCTATAATTTTCAGTTCCCTATCTTGATGTTAGTAACACCATCAATGCAGCATACTTTATTATGCTTTTATATCAACTAAAAATAATTAGTAAAAATTTACTTTATTCACTGGCTGCTGCTTCCGTAGAATGCATAACTTGGTGTTTTGTGCATGTAATTTCTGAATCTGAATTTTTAATTTCCATAAGAAAACTGGAAATGCATTCGCTAAAATGCTAAAAGATTATACTTTGCCGTACATTGTTATAGCCATTAATTTAGAGCAGAAGATGAGTCTGTTTGTCAATTTTTTCAATGGATAATCATTAGCTGGAGGTTATCTTTTTTCCCCTTGGAAATTACCGTAATTTTTGGTAATTTTCTAGATACATAATTCACCACCTATGTTTGAGATAATTTTGCATACAGATAAATTCCCAACTTGTTCTTTTTATGCCAGTCCACATTTCCTACGTGTTTAATTATTAATTGAGGCATTTACAACTTATTTTTGGAATATTTTACTCAAATTATAACATTATAGAGTAATGTATGAGAATATTCATCTTGAAAATTTCTCATACTTTGACGAAAGAAAGCTAGATTGCGTGTTGCTGCCATATTAAGCTCAATTGTTGACATAATTAATGGATGTACCCTTAGTATACGAGTACTGTATGTAATAATACTTAGCCAACATTATTCAGCATAATTATCCACTTGGCTCGAGTCATGGGAGGAGGGAAACTCATGCTTTGAGGGATTTGAAAATGATTCACTGCCACCTCGTGCTCAGCCAAGTGGGATTTGAGTTGCTTGTGAGCTCAATTATCGCATCATTTAGTCTCGTTCTGCCCGAATCACAACCCGTGCACAACAATGACATTACATATTTATGCGTAAGGCTATTACAATTCTGTGCATTACATTAGAATTAATATGTGATGTTTTTCTCAGAGTCTTTGAACTTTTTCTTCAACCTGAAATTTTTTGTCTCATGTTACAGTTTTGTGAAATAATATTTTATCTTTTTCTCTGAAATAAATTGACTCTGGAATAGTAGAAGGAAAGATTTTACAATATCTCACTTTCGTCCCTCTGTGAGGTGATGATATTTTTGGAAACAATTCTAATTTTTCTAGCTTATTACATTTTCTGGAGACATAAAAAGAATATGCAGCTTACGGAGGGATTCTGGGGTCCAAAAAAATGTATGTCAAGTGCAGTACTTTCTGCCAAAATTATTTTATTTTGAAGTTTTAAAAAAAATAACATAAATGGAACCAAAGAACAGGTTGTGCCTAGAGATGGACCACTGTGAAAATTATTGTGGTAATCTTCGTAAATTACCGTGGTATTTTACATGATTTACCGCACCCCTTGAAAGTAACCGTAATTTTTTGTAATCTTCTAGGTAATTCACCACCTATGTTTGAGATAATTTCTCATACAGATAAATTCTCAACGTTCTTTTAAGGCAAGTCCATTTTTGGAATATTTTACTTAAATTATAACAATATAGAGTAATGTATGAGTATATTCTTCTTGAAAATTTCTCATGCTTTGACTAAAGAAAGCCAGATTACATGTTGCCGCTATATTTCTTTTTACAATTTTTAAATTTATAATAGATTAATGCTGTATTAGGTGTGGTTTAAACATCGTTATTCCCTTTGTATTGCTATTGGCTATCTTATTTAGCCTTAAATTTTCTGTTAAATGCTTAAAACTAAAAAATACTGGAAAATTACAGCAATTTTTGATAATTACCGTAATTTACCTCGGATGAAAATTAATGTAATCTTCCCACCTCTAGGTGTTGCCATCCCTAAAAAAACATTTCTGTCACATTGAGGGGAATGAGCGATTCAACATGTGTCTAATTTTTATTTATTTTCCCTTTTCGCAGCCTAGCAACATATTTGTGGAGGGATACGAGTACATCGCCTCCTCTAGTGTGGAGACCGAGGACACTCCTCCAGTGGGGAATGTGAGGGGGCGGAGCCGGTGCCAAGTCAGGGTGGGGGACTTTGGCCTCGCGTGCCACCTCGCCCACCCACCGCCCACCGTCGTTGAGGACGCATTGCGAGTGCCGGGCGACGAGAGTGAAGAGGTGGCCGCGATGGCCGTCGTGCCCAAGGATGCGGTGTGGGGCGGAGGGAGCTGTTTGGTTCAGAGGGGAAGTGCAAGGCTGGGCGGGGACGAGGAGGCGAGGGAAGTCATCGGCACGAGGCTGTATGCCGCTCCGGAACAACTGGATGGGCGTTGCAACTTGAAGGTATGAAGTTGAGATCTGCCACACTTAATGATGTGACATGTCGACGAGATGTAAATGTGCACAAATGGGATAAATTTTGAATTTTGAAACTTTTTGTCCGATGATTTATTAAAAATAGGTGTTCTTGAATCAATTTTTTATGCTGATTCTGAAAATGACTTCCGTTATTTTTCAATCACGTCAGGTTTTTACACAAAATAAGAATTATGGTTTCAATATTTTAACTGCTGCAAGCACAGTTATATTAACATTACTTCACGCAATGACAATTTTTGTAACAAAAATTAATGAAGGATGAATAGTACTTCCAAGGTCACACAACAATAGCAGCATTTGTATCAACCTAAGGCTTATTAGCTTATATTGAGATATATCCCTCGAACAGCAACTACCCACTGGCACATTTTATGCACTTATCAATAAATCTTAGAAGTTAAATTGGGTCCATTCTGAAAAAAAAGCTGTATGTGATGGAAGAAAACTAAGATCAGTTCTGAAATCAGCATATCAATGTTAGCTATTATCAATTACTAGTTTTCAGTCATCTGATATCAAGCAGACTAGTGTTATTGTTCAATCTCAAATATTAATATGTACTTGAGTACACGTAAAAATTACTTGGTGTGATTGATTGAACAATCATAAGTAAGAACTTTTAAAGCCTCTTTTTGGTGAGTGAATTCTTCCTCTGAAGTCGTTGTGAAATTTACAGTGGTGGAGGATGCCTGGGTAGATTGATTGGATGAACCTCCGTGTGCAAAGTCAAGGGATCTCACAATCAGTTCAAATCCCAGTCCATATGAATGGTTTTAACCATTGTGAATATGGCAGTGGGGTGCGATTCAAAAGGTTTGGTGGTAAACATTGTTGGTTTACGGAAGAATTAAAATAACTTGGTTATCTCCACTAGTATTTATTACCACGACACTGGTTTCAATACTTGGTGTCATCTTCAGATGAAAATACAATTTTGGTTAGGGTATACATATATACAAAATCATGGTAGGGGAGGGAAAAGGATCAAACGAGGAAGGGTGGGGTGAGATTTAGGCAAGGGTTGGAGGGGGGAAATGGGGGATGGGGGGCTGTATGGGTGGGAAGGGAAGGGAGGGGATGGTTTGGTAGTCATGGTTCATGCTGTTGTCTTCACCGTGGGAGGTTGGGCTTGGGTCAGGGGAATTTTGGGTGAGGAGGAGTGGGAGGGGTAATACACTTGCACGATGTATGATGTTTGTCAGTTCATATGTCCGTGAGTTTTTCCACTACACTCGAGTTTTCAGGGGGATAGAGAATATGGGAGAGTGGGAGGGGAGCACTTGTTCGTTAGCTGGAGGGGTTTTTTTAGGGAGTGTTGCACGATTTTAAGCGACTCTAGGGCGTCTAATCTTCTTCCGTCTTTTTCGAAATGGAGGATTTTCGGCACAAAGTAGCTGTAGGTGGTTGTTGTCTCTGAGGTAGTTGGAAAACATTGTCTTGTTTAGTTTTCTCATGGTTTTTTTTTGTGTTCAAAGTTTACTTTGTGTTTATTGGTTTACTTCAGGAAAGTGTGGAGGGGGTATTCCGAGAGGATAAATTTTGAGTTGAGATAATATCTGTCCAGGAGACCTTAAGTGGTGACTTTTTTGGCCTTCAAATTTCTTCCTTTTTAAGTGCGACAGCAAGGCATTAAGGTTGATCATGTGATCAACAGGAAGTGCAATCCATTATGGTGAAATGGTTGCTCTGGTATCCTGTTACATTTCAAAATGAGACTATCTTATCATTCTTGACTAACTTGTTTTTTCTCCACAAGTTGAAGTATATCTCTTTTGGAATTGATGTATTCATTGTTTTTGTCTCTTTTCCTTGTAGAGTGATATGTACAGCCTGGCCATTATTCTCTTCGAGCTCTTGCATCCTTTCTTCACGGCCATGGAGAGGGGCAAAGTCATTGCAGCCCTGAGGTCCAGTGGGAACGCTCCTGAAGAATTTCAGCGCTGCCACCCTATCTTGGTAAATTTTCATTGATGATGGCATACCAATAAAATAAGCCAATCATAGCGAAGAAAGGACACGGCTTAGCTATCTGTTACTTTCTAGAACTAGAAACTATTTTGCTACTGTCTCAGACTACTTTGTTTAAATTTCATGAAGAGTGAAATGTTCATATTATTTTTCTGCAAAAATTATATACAGTAGAAGCCCTAAATAGCGAGAGCTCTCGGGATCTGAAAAATCACTCGCTAAATGGAACTCTCGTTAATACCGAAGATGATTAATAATCACTCCACAGCCAATTCCTACAACTGTAATGCTAATTTAGTCATTATTGTGGGAAATTTTGGTGAGTGGCGAAAACATTCTATTGAGATAGCTATTAAAAATCATATTTTCGAAATAAATTACTTATATGATCGTATTATCTTTTGATGACGTCAAATTCCATGTTAGATGTCATACACTGGAATATTAAACGTCAAATTTTGACTCTTGACCTGTGTACTATACTGTGCATTGCTGTATTGTTATTGCCCTGATGTTTTGGGTGCACCAAATATGTAGTGGCTGCAAGTAATAGCAATGCAACGGACTATAAACGGCAAACACTTAAGAAACAAGAAAAAATTTCATGCCTCCTACCTCTCTAAAAAGTGTATAAAAACGGATATATGGTTCGGAGAAAGTTCTATTAATTGAAATTTGCAAAATTGCTAGATAACTTAATGACCAAGATGTAACCTAAGGGGATTTTGTTCCACTCAAGCACCGGGCTGCTATCTTCTCCAGTTAAATACTGGAAATAAAGGAGTCCTTGAGGACTTCAACATCTGTAAGATCGCCTCAGAAAACAGCTGACTTCGGCTTTTCGGAATCATTTAGTCCAATATCACCAGCATTTACAATTAGCCCTTAACAGTATACTGTCGTTTGTGTTATTATTACAATAATTGTGTGGAATACTCACTTGAATTTATGCGGAAACATAATTGTTACAAGCAAGTCCACACATGATAGTTGTAAGCATGGAGCGGGAACATAACGTGGACTTTCAAGGATCGACTGCATTTAGATAAGATGTGAAACTTTTAACCAAAAGCGAATACGGTATCGGCTCCTGCGAAACATATTTTTGAAGCGATAGTTCACGTTGCAGCCGCTAGGTTGCAGGGCACATCAACATTTTTATGGCTCACTATTTTTTAGGTATTCCATGTTTTCAAATATAAATTAGGAGTAAAAAGGGGCCGAATACTTCTCCTTGGGGAATGCCACAGCCGTAGCAACCGCACACAGCAGCCAACGACTGTACGTGTTTTGCCGTGAGTTTCGAGCGCGAGTCAGAAAGTTCCGAAAGTTGTAAGTTCCGAAATGTATTCCATCACGATACGCATAATATCTTCTGCCGTATTTACATCTAGCAGGAACTTGTTGATAATGAATACTAGATACTGCGAGATAGACGTATAATTTATAGCACATACCTTTCGCGCATATCGAAATGAATCATCCTTGACCTGTTTTCAATACAGTAAAACCTCTCTTTTACACTTTAGACGGGGATGAAGGAAAAAAGTGTAAATCGCGGGAAAATGTAAATCGAGGGTAATCGTAATTTGTAGGAAATAGAAGCAAAATCATAGCCTAATGTTAAATAATTTTATTTAAATTAACAGGTGATGTTTAATATTTGATGGGTCACCAAATAGACATAAATAAATTAATAAACAAAAGTTAACAAAAAATAAACGTATTCTCATATTTTAACTGAACTTGATTTGACGTGGTGTCTACCTACATATATTTATCTTTGCATCAAGGGCATAATTTTTTTCTTCAACAATAGTCTATGTCATCCATGCCTTTGTGTTGGCTCATAGGTTGTAGCCAAGGTCTTTCTTAATATTTTTAAAGCAACGTGGATTTTTGGACTTTTCAAAAACAAAGGGCTTCAGTCTCTCACTGCCATCTGGATTAGCTCCTGATAAAACAGTAAGGCGACCTTTGCTGAGATTGGCCCCATGCCAAGGGTCCCCTTTGAAGTCTATAGGGTCTTATTGTGTGGCATTATTTAAAAAAAAGACCTGTCTCGTCCACATAAAAAATGTCTTTAAGCGCATAGGCATAGCCATCAACATAATTATGCAAAGTTGTGCACTTCCAGTGAGAAACTGTTTCAGGATCAATGTAGAGTACCTACACTGTTAGATTCACCAAAAATTATTTTATAGACAATATTTATATCGACTTTTGAAACGGTGTAAACATCCATTTGATTCTTGAAGACATCAGTGCGCCGAGCGCCTCTAGCAGCGGTTATGCGGCCTTATTTCGGGGGAAGATTTAAACAATGTCTTCAATATTTCTTCAAGTTCATCGTACTTGGAGTATTTAATGTAATTACGCCTTTTACCAATAGGGCCGAAGTCCTCAGCACTTTTCTCTATACATTTACGGGTTTTTACAGTTGTGTTCCACGTTGAACCTGGTATATCACGTTCTTCGGTCAGGGACACGCGAGTGCCCGTATTAGAGTCAATTCTCTTTGCAAAATGTTGATTTTTTCTTCCAATGATAACGATTATCTCGCACGCTTGCCATTTTAAAATACGTTTCCTCACGATTGCCGTAAGTAATTGCACATTAAATAAAACTAAAGGTGAAGTAACTAAAAACCTAAAAACACAAGATGAATGGCATTAGTGCGGGAGTTACGAGAAATAAGAAAAAGATCGCTGCGAAGCATGAGAACAAGAGTTAACATACGTTTTAACTTTTTGCCACAATTCAAGCGGTAGTTGGCCAAATAACATCTAATTAAATATATTTATGGCATCGGCTATACATTTAAATGTACTGTTTAAACATCTAGTATGGCCAGGGAAGAGAATTCTATTCCCTGGTATGGCTTAGTATGAGAATCCCGATCGCAAGCATTACAATATCCGGCATAAATACTTTTCAGCAATGCTATCGATGTAATGTGCTACAATCAAACAAATAATTGTGTTTTTAAAGAAAACCAAATAAATCAGCATTCATTCATCATGTTTAAGCATGTATTTTATCCACATTTAACATTAATCACGCTCGAAGGGCCGCCAGTTGAAGTGCGCCAGCCGCCATCTTTCTTGCCTTCAAATGTCGTAAATGGCGGGTTTTGAAAGTGTAAATAGCGGGATGAAAATACATTATAATGATACAAACATTTTTGGGACCGTGAGAAAATGTTGTAAATCACGGGAAAACGTAAATTCCGGGGACGTAAAAGCGGGGTTTTACTGTATTTATAATCTTTGAAACAATTACGAAAGACAATACAATACGTAGACAACTTAAAATATAGGGAATCCGAATTCATAGCAATTTACGTATTCAACATCGGAACATGTAGACTTGTCAATACCGAGCCTTTCACTTAGATACTCTGCTTTTGCCTTCATCAATGGGCCATTTATCAGAATTCAGGCTGCTCTCTGCTAGCAAAACTAGGAGAAAAGGGCAGGCTCTAACTGCGCATGTTCTCCTGGCAGCAAATGTTTCTGGCTGCTTGGACGTCCTTCTTGAAGCATTGTGGCACGAAATTTTTCCTTATTTTTCATAATTGTGATAAGGTCGAGAAAGATATGCTAAATCCCCTCCCGTTCTTGCTTTTGGACCCATCGCCACTTTAGCATTCATTGATAATTCGTATTTTAGTTTTCAGATCCAACAACTTTCGTTTCCCAGCCATGATGTTGTATCAGTTGGACTGAACTTGATAAAAAAGCGAGAGGATGACAAAAGAACAATGAAATGCACGGACTTCGAGGAATTTATTTGTGTGAATACGGGCATGCCGTGAATGTCCGAAATGTGCATTTGAATGTCAAATTGTGCAGAAAAAATACTGCTAGACATTTAATATCAATGACAAAGGACATGAGCACAAGTTTGTGCACATTTGCCGAGATTGAAGTAGTCATTTGCCACTTGTAATAGTAAACGACCCCAGTGGAGGCTGTTTGTTGTCATCGCTAATACCTATTTATTTTACATGTAAATCATAGGGTTTTTAATCGTTCTTTGGCCATCCCTCGCAAATTCGAGCTTCTCGTTATATGCCCTACACATTATATGGGGCTTCTACTGTATTTTACTTGAATGGCATTTTCCCCAGTAAATTAAATTCTAAGGTAAGCTTCTAAAAGATATTACAATAATTGATAATGCAGACCCCCACATCTTCCAAACAGGGTGGTTTTGTAAGTGGTCATGAGATGGCATCATCCTCTATTGGTTGATATGGTTAATTTGTAATTAAATATTATGCCTAGAAACTGATATTATTATTTATATTTTTTGCAAAGTTTGAAGTCTGCTAACAAATGCGAGGTATAGGAGCAGTGCCGGAATAACACACTTGGGGGCCTGTAGGCAGTACAACCTATGTTAATAAACAAGTCGCAAGAAAAGAAAGGGAAAAAAATTCTCGGGGTCCCACCAGGACCCCAAAGCCTCGGGGCCCTTAGGCAACTGCCTACTTTGCCTTGTTGGTAATCCGGCACTGTGTGGGAGCATGGTGTGCCAGAGCGAAATTCATAGGGAATTTCACTGGGATATGAACTCTTAGGCTTCCGTGGAGTCGTTGAGATGGCTGTGAAGGTTTCCGGGCTTTCTTCCGCGTACATCCATTGTCATTGACGACAGTTTAATTTCACTGGGAGAGGGGATTCCAATCACTTGCACCATAGAGGATAAGATCGCAGTGGTAGCTGGGTGACACTTGTAATGTCAAGTAAAAATGTCATTTATGGAGAAAAATTCTAGCATCGCATCAATTGAAGCAAGCAGCGTAAAATTTAGCAGTTTTTTCCAAGAAAAGATATCATTTGCAACTTCACTATTCAAGTGTAATGTGGCATACTTTTGACATTACTCGTTGTTCTCCATCCCATTAGCGAAAGATGCTGTTCACCAGCATTAAAAATTGCATTTCAGTGCATGTTCATTAATTATGTCACCAAAATATGGGGGGAGGGGGTTTGAAGAAGTTTGACAATTGTTGACAAGGGGGAGGGAGGGAGTTCAAGATAAATTAACGTCAACAAATCTACTTTTTTACTTTTTATAGTAAATTTTTTTTATCTTAAACCGGTTGAGTTCTTGCCAAGTAAGTCACAGTCTTGCATCATCATATTTTGTTTTTATTTAATGTACTATAGATGGTAGACTATGGTATTAACAGCTGAAGATTAATATAATTCATTTGATAGATTTTTAAGGAAAGCTGTTTGTAAATTCAAAGACTGCACTAAGCCATTCATCTAATAGTGTTGCTATCCATGGACTTTTATTAAATAGCATCTAAAGCCAGCCGTATAAAATATTATTAGTCTGTGGGGGTGGGAGGGTAAAAATTGTTTGACATACATAATTTTATTAGGGGGGTCACTGAAAGTTTGACAGTTGTTGACAAGCAGGGAGGTAAAAATTTCCAAAACATTGTTGACATAATTAATGGATGTACCCTTAGTATACGAGTACTGTATGTAATAATACTTAGCCAACATTATTCACCATAATTATCCACTTGGCTCGAGTCATGGGAGGAGGGAAACTCATGCTTTGAGGGATTTGAAATTGATTCACTGCCACCTCGTGCTCAGCCAAGTGGGATTTGAGTTCCTTGTGAGCTCAATTATCGCATCATTTAGTCTCGTTCTACCCGAATCACAACCCGTGCACAACAATGACATTACATATTTATGCGTAAGGCTATTGCAATTCTGTGCATTACATTAGAATTAATATGTGATGTTTTTCTCAGAGTCTTTGAACTTTTTCTTCAACCTGAAATTTTTTGTCTCATGTTACAGTGTTGTGAAATAATATTTTATCTTTTTCTCTGAAATAAATTGACTCTGGAATAGTAGAAGGAAAGATTTTACAATATCTCACTTTCATCCCTCTGTGAGGTGATGATTTTTTTGGAAAAAAAATTAACAAACATAGACTTCCTTAATGCATAACGGATGTTATATTGACAAATTTATATTCTGCTCATACTAAAATTGTTATCCACCTCACTCTTCTCAGTTATAAATTCATCTTTGCTAAGTTATGCTTTTAAGCTAGATTTTTACAATTATGTTACAGTAGAATGCAAAAGTCTGTGCAGAATATTATTAAGTATTTTCCATTAATATGAATTGGAAATTCAACCAAGTAGTTCGGCTTATTTTTTACCATTGAAGTTTTTGTCCAAAGGATTTCAGGGGATGATTAGGTCCAGCTGAGCATATGAAGGGCTTAAAAATTATAATTTTTTGTAAAAATTATTGTTAAATTTTTATTTAACATGTTGCTTCATTCTCTTTTTTTCAGGCTTCACTGATAAAAGACATGCTGTCGGAAAACCCATCCAATAGGCCCTCAGTCCAGAAAATTCATGAGGTGGTGCAGTTGGTCTTACCTTATTACGGCGGTAGAGTATTAAAAAATAGAAATGATAGCATTAGTTCAGATGATGATAGCAGTGTAAGCGAGAGCGTCATGAGGAGCAGGAGTAGGACGAGCAGTTTCACTCAAACGTTTGAGGTGAGAGAGTGTGGTGGAAGCATGTTTCAGTCTTTGGACGAATTTTTCTTTGAAGAAAATCAAATTGAAGCGAGGGACTGCAGTAACTATGCGTGCAATGCCTTCAGAGAACAGCTAGGTGAAACCATAAGCAGGCTGAGGGCAGAAAATCTGAAGAAGGATGAATTAATAGAAGAGTTAAGGGGCCGAATAATGCAACTTGAGAGTTCGTCCAAAAATTCTATTGAATTATTGTAAGATGGTGGTTTTAGAGTTGAATATTTAATGAAATCAAGTACAATTTATGGATGCTCAATATTTTTATTTAATATATCAAATGTGCGTGCTTGAGTGTGTTATTTATAAAGAAACAACTTGTGAAGTTAATGGTTTGAGGTGTAACTTTGTGGAACTCCTTCATGATTGAAAAGAAAAAAACTTTGTTCTTTCCACATAAATAATTTTAATGCCGACCTAGGTTTCGTCGCTGAGCGACATCATCAGGTAGTTTACAGAACATTTTTCCTCAATATATATAGGTACACTGGGGGAAGGGGGTGGAAAGGTTTGGAAGAGGAGGGAGAGGGTTGGTCTGGGGGAGGGTAGGGTTGGGGAAGGGTGGGGGGAGGTTGGATGAGTAAGGAAAGAGAGAGAAGTTAAGGAAGAAGGGCGTTGTGGGGGAGGCTGTAGGTTACTGTTGTTTGAGAGGGTTAGGCTGGGGAAGGGGGGGAAGTTTGATGAGTAAGGAAAGGGGGGAGAGAAAATAAGGAAGAAGAGCGCTGAAGGGGGGTCTGTAGGCTTCTGTTGTCAGGAGGGGGTGAGGGAAAGGGTGGTTGTGCGACCGTAAGTCTCAATGGTGTAGCAAGGTGGGGGGAAGGGGGAGGTTTTGGAGGGTGGACGGGGACTTCAGGTAGTGGAAGGTTAATCAGGGGGAATGGGATTGAAAAAGAACATCATTGATAATAATATAATCATCACGTAAACTACCTGATGATGTTGCTCAGTGACGAAACCTAGGTCGGCATTAAAATTATTTATGTGGAACAAACAAAGTTTTTTCTTTTCAATCAAACAACTTGTGATTCACGGACCAGTATTCCATGTAAATACATACTGTAAATAAATGTTTTTTTTTCTGAATTGTTTTTCTTTTGTGTTCCTGATCCCAATGTAGTGTTGATTTAAGATGCATTGATTTCAGAGGTCACCAGCACAATTCTAAAAGATATTTCACTCCAGATGAGTTTCCATTCAACTCTCATTCAAGTACAGTTCACTTTTAGGCTTGCTTTGAAATCACAGGAACTCACATTAAGAGGAGATTGCATCAGAATATTTTCTCTAATTGTTTTACCCTTACAGCATGTATGTAGTAGAGGGTGTGCATGGTATCCAAGTAATGTAATGCTTTTGGGGCCTGAGGAAGGCAATTGCTGTGGCGTTGGACACAGTAAAGGCCGTTCCACAATGTATGTGAAGTCGTAAGAGGGCCTGTCGTAATTTCTTACGGCCAGCTGTAAAGATGGCTAGATTGTTGTTGGGGTGTCCTTCGTCAGGAGCCCGGGCACTTAGACCTTTCTTGGTCCATTGTGCCAACCCCATGCCTGTCTGCCACTTGCAGACAGGGGACAAGAGCACCTCGGTAGAGGTTTGGAGGATGTGCCTAACCCCAGTACCAGGTATAGAGGATGTCCTCCCTCCAACCGGCCAGGTCTGGGTCTCCCTCTGGCCTCCCGGTATAGGTATGGAGGGAGTATCATCTCTCCATCCATGCCTGGTTGAGGTATGGAGTAAGGTCACCCATCCAACCACCGTCTGGGCCCAACGTTGCTTAACTTCGCTGTCCTGACGGGAACCCGTGTTTCAACGTGGCTAGCCCTTGCCCTTCGAGAAGATGGCTAAGTCCCATCTTTAAGGCTTACTGCAAGCCTGATTGCCAGCCAATCAGAGCATGCCGTTACTTTAGGGTTAGTGCAGTTACTCACCCACGACTTTCTCGGAAACTGATGAAGGCATTCCTTTGATTTCTGTAGCTGCACAGTTGCATTTCATGGAATGATGACTAACAAAAAGATATACCCAGAGTAATTGCACAGGTAAATTAACGTGAGGGCTTATGGAGTGCAAACACAATTTGATCACTCATTTGTTTTCGAATTCACGCATGAGATTTTACCAATTACACGGCTTATGGGTTTCATTGGAGATTAGCAGACTTAAGAAAATTATTTTGGTCAATGTCTTGCTGCATTGTGCACAACACATCCATTGTGGAATTTGTTGCACTACATCCATTGTGGAATGGCCTTAAGATTTGTGACTTATGCACTTTATATCATAGAACCCCTTAATATCATGGTGACAAAGGATGGAGGCAGATATCAAGAGATGGTGATGTGGTGAGATAGTGAAGTCAGCTGCTGCATCATGCTGATCCCTACGCTGGGAGAGTGTAGGTTACGTATAGATGGAAACACTGAAGAATTATGAGTTTGGCATGTCCTCTCCACTTCACAACCATACAATATCAATAACTTTTTGATGAATGAAATAGATATAAAAAGCCTTGCTATTAAAATATGGCTACCTGCAGTTCAGGTCAAGTTTTCCTGTCTTTGCCAAGGATTTCAGACACCCCCCACCTAATTAAATAATTCTGTCAGTTATTCAAAAAATCAATTTGTCTAATAACCGCACATCCAGAAGGGGATATATAACAACTATGATGCCCACCCTTGTGAAGAGCATGTCTTTCAGGTAAGGAGAGCATATAAAAGAGGTTAGACAATGGGTCTGAATGTCCCTCCTGCTGTCCCCGCAGGAGTCCTTAGGTCCCTATGCCTGCTCATACATGATTCACCCTCACAGACCTCAAACACTACGATGACCAGTTCCATCAAGTTCTACAATGCTTATAGGATAGTGCTGGACACCAACATTAGGTATACATTACTATTTTTGAAGGTTGTTCCATCGTGACTCCATGAGTTAAAGGACATTAGAAATCATACCTTTTCATTTGTGTTGCTAATAAAAAATGAAACAAATCATTGTCGTTTACAGAAAATTTAACCTTAGCTATAGAAAAGTAAGGCATGAAATATACAAATTATTATATTTTATATAACCATTATATTTTGGATTGATACTTTTTCCAGTCTGCTCGTTGGCTGTGTGCGGTGGCTACGGATCAGTGGCTGTGGCATCCCCCAAAGAAGAGTATTCGGCCCCTTTTTACTCCTAATTTATATTTGAAAAACTAATTCCAGTATTACTGGAAAATTTAGACTGCTGACAATGAGGTCATCTACCGATGATTGTAAATGTAAGTGAACTTTGAAACTCTCATTGGATGTTAGTTACGTCAATTCTTGATGTGTTGAGTGGGAGGAGGTCGATATTATCCTTTGTAAATGTGCTACAATGCCATTCCTACGAAAGGAAAAACATCAATGCATTATGAATAACGTGAAAGGAGTAAATACACCTAAATGTAGTGGATGAATTCAATTACCAGGAAAAAACCATATCATAAGACCTATTGCGCAGTATAGGGGCTGTCCATAAATGACGTCCACATGATTGGGGGGGGGTTCACCACCTTGTGGCAGGAGGGAGCTATGCTTCATGCGACATCCTCACTTCAAATGTATATTATGTCTTATTTTTACTGTGAAAGGGTGGTGGAAGTTTTTTTCATTTTTGTGACATAATTAAAGGGGGTGACGCTATTTGTGACTAACTGTGACAGGGGGGGAAGGGGGTCTAGTTTGGTCCAAAATTGTGTGACATCATTTATGGACAGCCCCATACACATAACATTACGTGCACAGCATAAAGAAATGGGTACTCATTGTGCAAATAGTTAAAAGAACCATGGATGAAAAAGTGAAAAGGAGATGTTAGCTCACTCTAGTTAGGCTACAGCTTGTGTATGCTTCAAAGTACTTGGGACCTCACACAAAAAGATATTATCCACAAAATAAATAAACTATGTACAAGGTAAAAAACAGCTGTGAGAGAACAGAGAGATGGAAGGTACAGCGATGTGTGTTTACATGCCAACCCTAATTTCGGGCATAAAATATGGGAAAGTTTACTTTAATCATCATTTTATTGGCATGCCACCAACAAGCCTTTCACATACTATGAGTTGGCAATCTCTGGTCTAATGGAATGGGTTGGTGAGGAAGGACATATATGGGAAGGTGAGGAGTGGATATGAAAACCTCTTAACCTCGGAAAGTCTGATTTGCCATGTAGTGAGAATGGTAGTGTAGTGGTAGGTAGGTAGAGAAGGGTAGTGTAGTCCACAGGAAACAAAGGCACAAAGCTAATACCCACATTCACCCCTCAGTCATTGGAGTTACACGCAAAGGATCCTTCCGCTCCAAAAATCTTCCACCGTGCATCTGTCTAAATATTTAGTCAGGGCCATACCGTCCATTATTCCACTCTCTTCCACGAAGTAAGTGTTGGTTTGTTATGAATTGGCCTGATAACAACGATATTGACCAGAGGTAGATGCTCCTGATTTGTCCCTAATGCTGTCAAGTTGTGAACAGTGAAAAAAGTAGAGTGGACTATGGGATTACTTATGGAAAGAGTTAAGGAATATGCTGCTATATATGTATAGGAAATGTGAGAAAAAAACATATTTTCATTTAAACAACAAAATTCTAGACAGTCACGATGATATAGCATAAGAGAAAACAGAATTGGGCAGTTTATTACTAATTCCAAATTTTGTCCACTGTCTTGAAATAATAAAATTCATATATGTACCGGTAACTGTAGGTATTAGTCTGATATGGCAGTCCCCAGCATTTTTCGACTTTCCTTGCCCTTGGTGGCCCATTTCTTGCATAGTACCTGCACCTGTACCAACAAATGCATGCCCCAGCAGAGTGTACTGACATGCAGTGATGTAGTGGCGTTGGGTGGGCAGAGAGGGCGGTCTTCCTCAGAGGGTATTTTTAGCATTGAAAAACCAAAATTTTTTAGAAGTAAGAAGAGTGAAACTATCAACTATCCCAAGAGCAGCCAATCACTATTTTTGCTAAGTAACGATTAAGGAATATTGTCATATTATCTGTAGAACATCAACTAACAAATGAAATTGATTTGCTTGTATCATAAATGACTTCACTCTAAAAAAGCTAGAAAAATTAATTTTAATAAAAGAAAAAAATTATTTTTTTAACTAAAATTTCCAATTGTTTCTAAACAGATTTGATAAGTATTATGTACTTCCCAAAGGAAGGGTGACATTGACAGAGCTCCCCAGGTGGCTCTGTTGCTATGCCACTGTGTGCCCCTCAGGAAAACGCATACCATTGATGGGAAACCACTGTTGTAAGACATTGTTTACAATTGTGAACATGATAATCGATGATTCAAAAAGAAATATGAGAGCATTATATTTGAAGTGCAGTCCCTCAGAATGCTCCAACTCACCCTTATCAACTGGAGATCCCCTAGACAGCACTGACTATATATAATGTATTTTAGCTGTACAATATATATTATATAGGCTTTACGTGTATTACTGCAGCAATGCAGTGACTATTTAAATGATGCATACATACACTGCCTTCCATATTGTAATACAGCTTATTTCCATGTACCTATATTACATCATGGAACACCTAAATAATACATATGTTTAAGTATTCCACTATGCAATATGGCAGTGATATGCTTATGCATCACAACTGTGGAGACTTTGTAATACAGCCTATTTCCATTTGTATTGGACCATGGAATACCGATGCATTATGCCCTTATTCTATCTTGTAATACGGCTGTGATATGCGTGTACTACCTGTGTGGAGACATTGTGAGAGTATTTATATGCTGGAAAATTATATATGCTTTCGCACGCCTTCCCAGCATATTTCATTCCACAGTAGCATCCTCTTTCCCCATACATACTTTAACGATGGGTTACAGACTTCTTCTAGTCAAGATGAAATTCAATGTGAATTGTATTTGTTACCTGGACGATTGGTTGTTCTACTCACCCAACAAATTGTGTGGATACTTTATCGAGAACAAAATTGAAGGAACCTGTGGCATTACAGTGAATTATGAAAATCGTTTTTAATTGCTAAACATCAGATGAAATATTTAGATGCCAACATCGACACATCTGACCTCATGTTTATGTTTAACAGCTAAATGTGTCAATCATGTTTAAAACAAACCAATCCATCATGGGGCCAAGGAATGGCTCACAGATGACTTCAAGATCAAGAACAAGTCAGGAGTAGGGGTCTTCACAGTGATATATCAGAAACAAAGCCGTCATTTACAACTGGGAAAACCTATGACTGCATAAAAGGTGGCCTTTCTACTTGCCTTCAAACAGATGGGGACCCCTTGGCCCCATACACATATGCACAGAGTCAGTGGCCTAACAACATTGCAGATTTAGGGGGCGGCTAGTATTTTGGTGCACCCACAGCCATATGGCACCCTCATCAAACAAATCTTTTCATGCTTTAACTGTTTGCACTTGAATTTTTTTAGCCTCAATTCCAGTAGCCCACTCGGAATTTACTTCGGGGCCAGTCACGACCAAGATTTCTTGTGGTGACGCTCTAAATAAAATACGTGATGTGAAATATATTTTATATTCAGCACATATTGCCAAATCAAATTGTAGATTAACAAAAAAATACATACATGTACATAAAAATAAAACAAATTAATTAAAACTATGGATTATTTCTTGTGTCGAGAGACACTTGACACACGAGTTGGTAGTGAGCAAGGCTGTGTCGAGCGTCACTCGACACCGGAGTTGAAAAGGTTAAACCAGCTCTTCTAAAAACCCTAAAAAAATTTATTTTCAAACTTGGAATTGAGAGAATGAAGAGCTCTTGGGTTTCACACCGGGTCAAGTTCTCCGTAACTTCCAACGATTCGACGAGGTACTCACCCATCGTCTTCAGGGATCCAAGAATCGAATTTTCCAACTTTTCTGCATTATTTATTCACTGTTTTCGCTGGTCAGGTAGTTCGTGATTGGTTCTGCACTGTTTTTCTTTGGTGCCAACTCTTTCTGTAGCAATCTTCTCTCTGTATGGTGAAATAATCCCAGGTCTTACTGAGCCTGTAGCTGGTGTCCCTGTTAAAATTGCTGATTGATTGATTGTATGGGTGGGCGAGGGCCTTCTGGAGCCCTCCAGGCACTCAGACATCTAGGTCCAATTGTACCATCCCACATTTAACCCACCTGCCGCTTGCAGACAGGGGACAAAAGCACCACGGTACAGGTATGGTAGAGGGTCACCTCCCTCCAACCTTCCCGGCCTGGGTATAATACCTCCCTCCGGCCTCCCGGTATAGGTCTGGAGGAGTGTCACCTCTCCATCCACCCCGGTAGAGGTATGGAGGAGGGCCACTCATCCAACTCCCATCTGGGCCCGACGTTGCTTAGTTGAAGTTGTTCCTTTGAAGCCAAATCTGTGTAGCCTCCTTAACCTCCCCAGTAATCTTGGGATTTGCACAGGAGTCTTAGTCTCTTCCCAGTGGATGGAGTAGTTTTCCAGTGTACTATTCTTGGCTATTGCTGACTTGTCCATTTGATCCTAATCAGAGGTGCCTTTGGTGTTCTTTGATTTTGGTTTCTATCGTTCAGTATGTCTATCCAATGTAGAGTTGAGATTTTCCAATTGTCTTCAGCGTTCACTAAAACCGAAACCCCATCTCTTTGAGGTCTCATATTAAATGCCATCTGCACCCTCTTCTAGATAATTTTGGTACTCAATTGAGGGCACCTTCAGCACCCTTTGCAGCATTTTAGTGGGAGGTCAATTTACCCTTTGCCCCTGTTTTTACACCACTGCCGATAGTGAAGCGGAATTGAATTCTCTCCACTACCCAAGTACAAATCACAGCTGCTGTAGAAGTTCCAGAAAGAGCTTAATGCCTCAATAATACTGTTATCCAAATTTATCGGTAATAGTAAACAATTTTCAATCAGTATACATGAATCATCAGTACAAGTGTGGTGGTTATGGGGCTAAAGAATCAATGCTACTCTATTTAAAAAATACTTCTAAAGTAAATATGTTTTCGAGCAAATTTTATTAGAAAAATTCACCAATGACTCATTCACACATTTTTAGGCAACACTGATAAAAAGGCAAATTTTCGCTTCCAACAAAATTGCTATGGTGATTTTCCAAAAAATATATATACATAGGGAACTATTATTAGTCTTTGGATTATTTCCTAAGCTAATATTACCACTTCAGAGGAGATCAATGTACTCATTACTCACACTATAAAACTATATACAAAATAAACTGAGCAAAATCCAGGGTAAACAATAGTACATAGATACTGCAATTCAGAATTTTTTTCAAAATACTTCTAAAATCTGGATAATGACATTTGATGTATCACCTTTATCAGTGTAGCTTCATAATTTTTTTTAAAAAGTTTATTCCCAAATCCCCCCACAGTTAGAAGACACTTATGGCATGCAGTATATTTAGAATATACCGGCCTTAGCATCCAGCTGATCCACTTTGTACCATATTGGTGAAGGCAAGAGACACCCCCAGGTTTTCCAACACCATTTTTACATTTAACAATGTCAGAGAAAATATTGCTTTTATTATTTCATGTCTCAGTCATACAATATGAAATAAATTAAACTCATTCTTTTACGTATGAAAATGTGCAAATTATACGACTTATTTAAAACAATAAGCAAACAACTGTTATCACGTGGAAACATTCCACCATATACACAATTATGAGCAAATTTTATTTTGTTCTTTTTTGGCCAGCATCACAAATATCTAACGACTAATTACAATTTGAAGCTATTAATTGACATTGGAAATTGGAAAGACAAGATTATAAAAGCTTTAAAAATAAAAAGGGGAAGGGTTTAATAGTTCTATTAGAAAATCATAATTAAAAGTTTGTGCTATTTATTACTACAGGGATTGTTACAAAATAAATTAAACAAATCATAAAGGTAACTACAACTATGAAAACATGTTAACAAAGATAATTTTGAATGAATAACAACATTATTTTACCAGCGGCACTGCTGGGGTAAATAAATATCTGAAACTAGAAAAATAACATCATGCAGGACAAGCTAAACCATAAAATAGTTCACTTATTTTTGAAATTATGTGCTGTCAAAACTCTTCTCCCACTTCCAACTTTGGCTCAATGATAATACCCTTTGAGAACAAAAAAAAGTTATCGTAAGGGTTATATTTTCTGGAAGTTAAGGAATGTTTATAGTTGATGTTATGAGGTATTTCTCAAATGATTTCAAGTTCTGCAAATATTGGTCACAAGTTAAGCCAAAACTGCATCCTCTGTATGTAGTTTCAACCCGATGAGATGTGCATTACAGGAGCAAACCATCATTATGCATGTAGTCAAAATATTTTCATTTGTCCAAAAAACTATAGATACTTTCAGAGATTGCTCAAACATCTTTTTAAATTCCATTTGAAATAGTAAATATTTGAGCCATGCAAAGGTCATGATCTTAAAGCCAAAAAAATGGTATAAAATATTTCAAAGAACATGGATAGGTACTTCATGAATCTGGCATGCATGCACGTTAACAAATCAGAAATCCACTCATGAAATTATACAAGGAGGTACTTTTAGACTGCTTTCAGCAGATTGTGAAAAAAATTCGACAAGGAAACACATGAACTCATGGCATTTCATGAGAGAAATCGAGGATTCATATCATGTGACAGTGAAATACATTTCACTTAGTACCGAGTATAAAATTAAAGTATAAAAAGATTACACTCCCCTTCCCAGAAATATATAATATATATGCAGATATGACATTTCACTTCTGGATGTTAATATACCAAATATCAGCACATTTGGTAAGGTAGGAAACTTCAAGTTGAAAAAAAAGATTTTTTTCACTTCAGTCATTTCAAATCCTTTATACTAGTAAAGATTTTGATTAGGAAGATAGCTCAATGGATAGTTTTCAATTTTGTACTAAAAGCCTATACTCAAACTACAACCATTACTTTCTCTTACAAGGGGACATAAAGCAAGAAGATCCAACAAAACATCATGCATAAAAAAATGATACCTCAGGATTTAAGTGGTTAATGTGACCACATTTTAAATTTAGTTTTGACATGAGGAAATATATTGCCTAAAGACTTAGGGTTGACAGTGAAATAAGCAAAATTAAAATAAATTATTCTTTTCAAGTTCTCATCGACAGAAACCTACACGGATTTGTATTGCTCTTATATATCTGTTAGCCCCTCACATGACCATTTAATTCAGTCGATTCCGAGGAAATAAGAATTCCTCTCCATTTCCACATCATTCCTTAAAACCATAGTCCTCTTAAACTATCCAAAATCTTATTTTACACCATGTCTGAACAAAAATTTTCCAAAGGAAATACTTGTGAGACTTCTTAAGTACTCCATGACGGAATAAATCATTTCTTCATTCGAAATGAAACCAACTTTCCAGCTTTTCATGCATTTCGCCCCAAGCCTTCATCTGCAACAATCGCACACTGCAAATATTGGATAATCTTCCTAGTCACTTCAGGCACTTGAAGGAATGAGAATCTGAGGTTTAAAAGTTACCAAAAAAATGGGGAAAGCGAAAATGTCCCCAGAAGTGAGTGGGTTCACAAGAACCTCTGAAGGCTCTGCCGGAGAAACTCCTTTGCCGGCTCGTAATAGTCCCTGCGCAATACGACCATCTCAGGGATCTTCCTGAGCGTGCCCAATGCCACCGAGTTCGACTCGAACACAACCACAGCCACAGCCAGCAGGGAGATGGCCACTACAAGGCATGATGAGATGAGCACTCGGACAAAAGGCCTCATGCCATGCCGAGAGGACAGCAAGGCCCGAAGACCTCGCCCTCCACCACCAGCATTGGTACCGCTACCGTCCACGAGGCCATGGACACCCCCACCGCCCATCCCGGCACCTGTCGAGTTCATCCCCGCCCTCAGTGCACCAAATGGCACGGGCGATGTATCAAGATGGCGCCCGTGGGAAGCACGCTGCTGGTGCGGGCCGAGGTCCAGCTGTGACTCGGAGGACGAACGGTCAAATGAGTCTCGGAAGTAGTAGTCATTGTAAGTGCCTGGGCTGCCACTACTCGACTCAAATCCAGGGATACTGTCGTCCTTGCCTGTGGTATGCGGTTGCGGTTCACGGAGCATAGGAAAAGTGTGGGTGGGGAAGGGGAGGGGAGAGACAAGGTTTCTTGTGGTCAAAGTCTGGCGCAACAAATCATTACAGAAAACGGCACTCAATCATGAGGGCGTGATTCAAGAGAAGAATCACGCTTGTGACTTAAAACATGAGAAAGTGATAGGAGAGGGTATAGTGCTGCCATTCTACATGCGACAATCTCAAGCGAGAAATTTAAATTCATACAAATCGTTGGCCACATTAAAGAAATCAGTGCACAGAACTAATAACAGTGACACTAAGTGAAAGAGATGTCATTCATTCAAAGACAAAGGAACACCTACCACTATCTGAGCAGAAGCAGCCTCTTCACCAAGTCCACGCAATTACAGAAAATTACCTGTCCATGACTCATATGCTGTCATTTCTTCTGTGTAAAATAAACATGTATGTCGATAAGAACCACCAATAACCAAGTAACACTTCAGCCACAGGCAGGTAAACTCACCCATTCCTTCTTGAAAACTCTTCTTTTTGCAATTTTTCATCACCTTGCATCCATCTCATGAACAAATGTTTTTTATCCCTAATTTTCACCCCATACACATCAAAACCCTCCTGGCATATACATATTTTATTTTTCCATGCAAGTGTAAGTGATATCATACGATTTGGTTGCAGAGGCTTTTTATGATAAAATAATCATTTTCAATATGCACTTCCTAATGGACAAGAAAAGACATAGTGGAGAAAATTTGTAACAGGCATTCCCATCAATTAAAGAAGGGAGAAGATGGTTCTCTAAGACATGAAAAAGAAGCCTGTTTTTTGTGAAATATGATCTACCTAAAATGGCCACTGCAATATGTCCATACATTTTATGAACAATGCAGTGCTTTTTTGGAATTCATTCCCATTTAACATTTTTTTTTCTGGATAAATCATTGCTGATGATTCCACAACAAATACCTTCGTTTTTGGCTTATTAATTTCATAGCTACTATGGCTGATTGCACATTTTGATGATTTCAATATTTCCCTGAGCTATCATACTGTGCGGTCCAATCTACATTTTCTCTTCTTTAATCTATGGGCATTCCTAAAGAAATTTTCCAAGGATGTGGTGCTTTCCCGGCATATTTTCTGGATGAAATTTTCAACCAGGTGAGTGATTCCACAGTTGCCGAGGTGTCGGTCCGCACAATGTCGGCAACTATGGAATCACTAGTGTGACCAGACATCCAGATAAATCCGGACATGTCCTCCTTTTTATCTCTTTGTCCGGGGTCCAGGCGGATTTTTACATTGTCCTCCTTTTTCAAAAATTTGGCCGGAATAAAATCATATTTACAATATTCCTGTTCTCTTGCTCTTTCCTTCAATTCCTCATCAACAGATGACAGCATGATCGTCGATTTTATCGATTTTTCAATACTGATTATGGATCAATCGATAAGCGGAATTTGCAACTATCGATTTTTTATAAATTCCCGTAGCGTATTTTTAGTTCCGTTATAGCGTTGTCTTGGTTATACTTATTTCCACGAGGTTCCATGGGTAATCTGTTGCTTATAGTAATGAGTGAGTTTTATAAAATATCAGGCAATGCCTAAACGCAAGTCTACATTCTCAGATGTTCTTGTACTCAAATATCCTGCCTTCAAGAAAGGAAAAACTGTATGCGAAGCAGAATTAAAAATATGTGGAGCTGGAACTTATGTCTCAGTGGCCAATATGCCCTGTGTCCTCTTTTTTTTTAAACTTTGTCCTCCTTTTTGAAGCTGTTTGTCTTCTATTTTTATACGTCTGTATCTGGTCACCCTAAGAATCAATCACCTGGGCAGAAAACCGAGAAAACTTCATCAAAATTTTCATCATTCTTTGTAGTTATGTGGTACGAACATTTCTTCAGTTCCCTTCTATCCTCTATTTCCATAAAAACAGCATCAAAATATTAGGCCAAAAAGACCCACCACATTTACAAGTCCAATCCAATGACAAACTCTTGCATAGCAAAAGGTTTTTCGCTTCTAAAAGCATTGAAGAGTTCGCAGCCATGCACTGCAAGTGAAAACTTGACACCTGTATAGTATTCAAATTTATGAGATGACAGGTTTAAAATGTCCTCGATACTTACTTCTCACATTTTAGAATAACTTTTCCATTCACTATCATTTAAATGAAATCAGACAATTAATTGAACTTGGGTACTTCGTTAAATAATCCTGATCAATCTTTTAAGAACTTATTTACCTATGGTCATTCTAGAAAGCAACAAATAGTTTAGATATCAAAAGTAATAAATCACAAGCAAAATAATACAGTCGAGCATTCATAATCCGTAATCCAGGAGCACCTATAATCCGGCAGTGTTGCGAAAACAATATTCCGAGAAATCAAAAAATCTTTATCATAAACGTTGTTTTAGGAGATTTTGGCTCTGCACTTTATTAAAATAATTCCTTTAATTGCTGGAATATAATACAACATAAGTATTTCACGGTAATTACATTAAAAAATAATTGTACACTCAATCTTAACGAATTAACCGATTAAGTTACGCACATTGCAGTTTGGAGTCCTTTGTGTTTGCTGAGAAACCACTACATTTAATTTTGTGATTTGCTGCGGCTACGCTATTTCATGGCACGCGCATTTACCCATGCCTAAATATTATGCATTATTGCTTATTCTCAGGCTGTAAGGTGCAATAAACTTCATTAAAATTCTTCACTACGTATGCACAGCTATTGACCATGTCCGATCTGACCGGGCAGAGCAATGCCAGAGGCATGATTCGATGGCACAAGACTTTATCGGTCGGGGAAAAAGTAGAAGTTTATCCTCACCAGCCTCCTGAAACCAATGTGGATGAAGCAGACTAAACTGCTCCATTGAAATAAATCTTAATTTCCTAATTCCCCATGATAGCATCAAAACAATGAAACAACTGATCGTCAATCCCATCAATCAATCGACCATGGCAAGGAGTGTTGCGTCATGCAAATTTTTCATACTTTTCATTTTTATTTTGGTATGCTCAAATTTTACTCATTATATTAACAAATATATTTTTTCTAAAAATTATTATTTGCGAATTAAACCTTTTCGGGTGTCCAAACAGGCGAAAAGTTCCATTTTTTCCCACGTTTTGATGCCCGACATGCCCCGTCATCAGGGGCGTCAACAGATTCGCCAGAAAAGTACTATCTTTCAACGATTTACGAAGTTAAAACCAGATGTTTACAATTATTTTTTTTCACATTTGTATGCATAGAAACATTAAAAGAGCGATATTATAGAAGTATTTTTACCTGGATTGAAAATGCCTTGCATAAAAAAGATATTATGCGAAAGACATGTAAAGGGCTTGGACATGGAGCAGAGTAATGCACTTGGTAGTGCTCTCTACACAGAACCCAATTGGAAGAGATCAAGTTTCCCCAAAAAAATTTCACCACAGCACACATTTGAACCCAACATGTTGGGATGGGATGTGTCACTGAACCATTCCAATCTTCTGATTGCCTTAAGAGTCATCACAAGTTCTAATTCTTTATTCCACCAGGAATTACCTTTTGTTCTTACAACTGCCTCTTCTACATGGTATATAATTTCAATGCCTTTCACGGTAATCTCCCCCACACATTACTCACCCTGTCAATACCAATATACTTGCCCTCTGCTTGGAGAAGTTTTTATGCTCAAGCATGCATCAACTTACTTTTGTAAATATGTATAAAGAATTTTTTGCGTGATAGCAATACCATGAGTTCTTACCTCCTTCAATATTTGAAGGCTTGGAAACCAGTTCTGGTGACTTGACTGGCTCCGTAATAAAGCCATTACATTTACCCACTTCAGGGGAAATGTTAGTTGCCTTCTCATCTTGTTCACAGGCAGGGATTTCAGGTTCAATTAAAGCAGCAATCACATGCTCACACAAATTTCTGGATTCATGCTTTACAACTGAGTCTGTGTCCTCCACTATGGAAAGAACCAAGGCTTTCACTAGTTAAAATTTTAATTTATTATGAGATTGTCATAGACAAGCTGAAAGAAAAAGTATGTCATGCATAAGGTTGCAAGTAAATGTCACTACCATAAAGCCATTTTCCATTTCATTATCTATCAAGTGAGCAAAGCAAACATTGTTCTATCGTAGGTAGGTTGAAGCGAATTTTCCTGCGTTTCTGGGTGTCTACCATGCGAGTTTTTTTTTGACAACAGTTTCACCAGTATTCCAAAGGGCATCTTCAGGTCAAAGGTCTTCAGTTTTCAACCTGAAGATTCCTGTTGGAATACCAGCAACACTTTCGTCGACAAAAGCAACTTACGAGGTGGACACCCGGAGATGCAGGAACATTCAAAGCAAACATTGATGTGAATATAACTGTGAAACTAGAAATGCAAACATTTAAGGCACACCATCTCTGGCATTTGAGTGGCCAAGCTAGAGCATGTCATTGTCAACACTCAATCATGTTCCAGACATTTCTTGCCTAGAGGAAAGCAGCAGAAGAATATTGAAAACTCAAACATGTTTCTGCCAATCAAAAAGAGTGTTATAAGGGATAAACACCAAAAGCAATGCAGAGAAACATCAAAGATATATAACAGTGTATATTGTATGCCACACATACATTGTGTCCCTGCAGGGAATAATTACTGCCATTTGGGTGTTTTCCTACATCAAAAGATATTGATTTTTAATTACAGCTGTGTGCTGGGCAATATTTATTTTGAATTAAAATTAATTTCCAGTGAACCAAACTTCAGAATATTTGAGTGCTTTATTTTTAAATGTAGGTACTTCAAAGCTGCCACTTCATATAGCCTGCCCCTGGCATTTGAGTAGTCAGTTCACCCTAGCCATTATGTCAGTTAGTCTTATAGCTGACCATTGCTGAAAACATTTATGGACAGATCCAATTTGATGCTGAGACCTAGGGATGGGCGATTACGATATCGATTAATCGATTATTTTTGTCAATTAATCGAAATTTTTGAATCGATTAATTCAACAGCCGATATCGATGATATCGATTATGTATACCCGATTAATTTGACCGATTACCGATTATTACGCAATCTTGTGTCTTGTGAACTGTGATGGATAGAGTGGTTCACATTCGTCTTCAGTTCGAAAATTTGACTGGCTGAACTCTGCGCAATGACGCCGTAGAGGTATCAAAATAGAATGCGCATGACGTAACCACATAACACAACGCGGCACCACATTTTGCCGGGCACTCACGTGTCATGTGCCAGATGTTGCTAGTCTTATGTTCGCTTGTTGTCTTTATGTCAGATGTTGCATAGCCTTGTCTTATGTTCGCTTGTTATTTTGATAATAAAATTGGTTACAATGAGGATTTATTTCTTTTTATCGGTTAGAATGTGTTTATTGGTATCCTCTCCATGCTATCAAAAATGCTTTTACAAAGGTCGCTACAGAGAAATATTTTTTCTACACTGTTGGCGGCTTCCCGCAAAACGTTACTTTATGCTGCGTACTGAGCTTTATGATCAGCCCATATGGTGGAAAACCGCCCAATCTTGTCACACTGGGCATGGTGAGCATAAAACTCTTGATAGGAGAGTACGGTCAACGTTTGATCTCGACGATCTCGATATATGCGATGCGACAATCGAGGCTTCTGATTGGTTCCCTACATGTTTGGCCTACGCAAGTGTTTTGTTGGCGTCAGTTGCCTGTTAGAAAGCATTGGAGTAGTTGTGCTTTCCTGAAGCAGCGTAGAATTTTATAATATTTGGTTGTCAATATGCCTCAGTGTTGTGCAGTTGGTTGTTCAACGCAGGCGAAGAAAGGGACAAAGTTACATCTTATCCCTTCGGAAGCAGGGCATGAAATAAGAAGAAGAAAATGACTGAAACGGATATCCAGAGCCAGGAGTAGCAACATCAGTTCCGTCAGAGAGAGACTTTTCCGAGATGAGTCTAACACAATCTAATCTTAGAAGCCACCTTACCAGTACTAGAGATGGGTAAATTACCGTAATTTTCATCAGAGGTAAATTACCACGGTATATTACGGTAATTTTTGAAAATTACCGTAATTTTCCAGTAATTTTCAGTTTTAAGCTTTAAACAGAAAATGTATGGTTAAAAAAGAATGCCAATAGCGAAAGGGAGAGGATACGATGTTTAAAACATACCTAATGCAGCATTAACTTATTAGAAATTCTCAAAATTGTAAAAAGAAATACGGCAGCAACACGCAATGTGACTTTCTTTTGTCAAAGTATGAGAAATTTTAAAGAAGAATATTCTACTAATAATTACTCAATAATGTTATAATTTAAGTAAAATATGCCAAAATGAGTTGAACATTCCTCAATTTATAATTAAACACGTCAGAAATGTGGAATTGGCTTAAAAGAACATGTTGGGAATTTATCTGTATGAAAAATTATCTCAAACATGGGTGAATTATCTAGAAAATTACGGTAATTTTCAAGGGGTGCGGTAAATTACGAAAAATACCATGGTAATTTACGAAAATTACCGTGGTAATTTTCAAAGTGACCCATCTCTAACCAGTACCCACTATTCAAAATTGCAATTTTTAGCTTCAGCTCCCGTAAACATTTGACAATCGTCCAAAATTTAAATTGAATTAAGAAATTTTTCACAACTCTGTTCCCTGACATGCCTCCTCTAAGTTTACCTAAATTTTAGAATTTGTACTTATGATAACATTAACCTTATAAAATGTAAATGAAACTATTTTACTTTATTTATGGAGGGACCATAACCTTGCAAGGTATGTTTTGGATGTTGTCATAATCGAATCGATTAATCGATGTATCGATTAGTAAAAGCAATTAATCGGCTGCTCGCGATTAATCGATTTACAAAGTATCGATTATTTTTTAACAATCGCCCATCCCTACTGAGACCTTACTTTGGGTGGCAGAGTATAAAGAGTTCATCGCCCAGTTATTTATTTCATGCCATTCATCTCCATTTTAAGGAGGTTTGGTGGTTTCACTCAACTTAAGAGAAATCAATGAAACTTCGTGAAAGCATTAATAATATTGTTCTAAAGCCACCTGCCAATTTTCATATGTAATTATTTGTCGGAGGTATCCTAAGATATTTGAGCGAGAATTGGGCATGAAATTACACGGGTTCTTATGCCTCTTCGGCATCCTGCAAGTTATTCATCCACGTTCAAGTACCTTACTTATCGTGCCAATTTCACATCGTCCGCAACGCGCGCGTGGGATTTCTTCAAGCACTCGGAGTAAAAATCCATTGTTCATTTATCTAGCCATGATATAAATTATAACACATCGAATAATTAGAAAATATTCTTTCTGATGAATAAAGCCTTGCGTTCACATAAGAATCCATGTAATTTCATGCCAACTTCTCGTTCAAATATCTTAAGAAATCTGCGGCAAATAATTCTGAAAAAAATCAAGTAGCTTTAAGACGACATAAGTAATGTTTCCAGCAAGTTTCATCGAATTCTCTCAAGTTGAGTAAAACGTCCTTAACAGAAGAAGTTCAACACTCTGCCATTATCTGTGGCATTGAAACCTTGATTGAATTTAACCTACATACCTAAGAAACTAAAAATTAACCTAGTAACTACTATATATGCAGTTTTTCCTACTATTTCAGAACATTATGCATATATATTTTAATCCATAAATATCACAGGGAAGAGGAAAAATTAAACACGCTGGAAAGTAATGTTTAGTAAGCATATGACACTGCTTCTCAACAATCAAATAACAAAATTCACTACTTATGAAATATAGAGGACAATGCTTTACTTTTATTGCCCTTTAATTTGGCCTCTATGCTTCTATGATGCACGGGCATAGGCAGGCATTTTGTACGGCAGGGAAGTGTATTACTCATGCACATTTCTTAGAGGACACATGCAAACAAATATAACTATCTAAAGCTACTCACACTAAGAAAAGTAAGAAAAAAAAAATGAATCACAAATCATGATTATTGGTCAGATTATGAGGAAACATGTCCACAATTCTTAAAATAAATTGTGGATTTGCAACATAACTCACAATATTAATGCATATTGCAATGCACCCAATGGTGAAAAGGGTGCAACATGCAATGTCTCACATTTATCTCAGAGAAACATTACAATGGGAAGAAAACATTCACAGCACTAAGCTAAAAGGGCAGCTGCCTGCCACGATGGAAACATCGAGTCCCGAACAGTCACCAAAGCTAAGAATTATTGGGCTCGGCTCGCATTTGGAGGGGTAATCCTACTATTCATCCAAGTGCTGATGCCCCTGTCTACAAGAAGCAGACAGTATGCACAAAATGACCTTAGCCATTGAAGCACGTTAAACCAAAATACTACTATGTACTAATAATAAGCAAAAAGTCTAAATTTCATTCCAGATCCGCTAAAATTAGCTAAATGATGGAATACATTAAGAGTGTAGAAAGAGTGATAGATATGTTCATTACTGCACATTACCATATACAAGAATATCAGGCAGTGACACTAAAACACATTTTCTTTACAGCAGAAAAAATATACCAATAGAAAAAGTACTACTGAGAGAGTGAGGCATTTATTTCTACGCAGGTGAAAATGTACTTTAAAAATTATTGAAACGGGCCAAACTACATTCCCTGATTTGAATCGGAGCTCTTTTTATTGAACTTAGGGAGGCTTGCAGGTACCACACACTTAAAAACTTCTCTGAGGCTGATGATGAGAGCTCCCAGGAGAAGGAAGAAGATTAAAATAATCTCAAATAGTATTTATTATATCATTGTGTGACTGGAGACACTGGTACCATCACTGAGTCATTCACATACATTTCTTTGTCAACATCTGTGCAGACGTGAGATGTTAATAGGTCCACGATTCACTTGAAGCGTCCCGCCACAAACATCCTTTCCACGAATATTCCTTATCATTAACTCGAATACATATATGTAATATATATATTAATATGTAGGTATGTATATATATTTCTCTCTCCGTGCATCACACACTGTTTCAAGCGTGCCTCACCTGGCACCCTGGGCTTTCCTGAAACCTCCTGATCCTCGGCAACCGTTTCCAACAATGGGAGATTGCTGTCAGGGCAGTAGGGGGAGAGGAGGGGATCCATGCCACCGCACATGAGGCTGCCGTCCAGGTGGGAGTCAGGGATTGGTGCAGAGTGGTTGGCACGTGGGAGGCTACCGTACCCTGAACAGAGGAGACAGAAGCAAAAGTAGACGACGCTTCTATGGCGCGCACACAGGGTCCCTCTTATTTGGAAAACAACAAAACAACACACATCTCTTCTTACTTCCTGGAAAACCTATTTTGTAAGGTATATAACTGTACTGGGTAAGCCTAAATTATTACTGGACACTAGAACTAATCATAGAGATACAACTAATCATCGGAAACTTGTTCATTTTTCCTTTTCCTCAAGACTTCAGCTGCAATTATTATGTGTCTTCCACTTCCTCTTCCTGACATTATGAGTAACTTGAATGATTAAACCTCAGTCTCAGGTTTTCGCGGTGATGCAATGTTGTGGCAGGCATCTTTCGGGTTGCGGCCACGTTCATGTTTTAAAATACAACAGTTTTGCCAGCTGTCCGGCTGGCGTCTTCAGGTGATGCCAGGAGAAGACGTCAGCAGGACAGCTGGCAAAACTGTTGTATTTTAAAACATGAACGTGGCCGCAACCCAAAAGATGCCTGCCACTAATTTCACCTCTTCCACCACTTTCAACAGACATGGAAAATCATAGTTAAAAACTGTTTAGGTCACTTTCGCACACTTTGCTTTTCACGTCACCACTGGATTATAAAAGCCAATGGCAACCATCAAAACTCCAAGCTCCACAATGTGCTTTGCCAAAGATTTTATTTCCTGTGTGAGATGAAACATTATTCTCTGGATGGTGGAATAGCCTGAGGACCGCATTGTGCCATAAGTATGGATTAAGGTGTACCTTAGGGTATCTGATTCTTTGTAACACTCATATATAAATATTTTACCTCTGGTGATCACCACTATTTTTGGCAAAAATAGTGAGGATTTTAAGAGTAAATATGAGAATTAATGATCATGTGCCATACGCTGTAGGACAGTGACAATGAAAGATGACTTACCTATTTTTTACCTATGAACAAACTCAACACGCTCTTACAATGCAACTTGTAGGTATTCAAGAGGACAAAATGTACAAAAAAAAAAGATTTCATCAAGGTCTCATATCTCACACTAAACATATATTTTAGTAAGGAACTCAGCTTTTCCTACTCAAAGAATTTCACTGCCTCCGTTGTAATTGTGTATCTGTATAGACTCTAATGATTAATCAAAGATATCATTAGCTTTGATTCCAACATACAAAAAGAATATGTGTATTTGAACATAGCTGTAACAATGTAGTACAAAATCATAGATGTAGATGAATAATGTAGAAAAATCATAGAAGTACAATGTAATCATAGATGTAGATGAATGTAGTACAAAACAATGAGCTTCATCTTGAGTACCACCTCTTGATTAGCTTTCACCCTGATGACCATCAATGATTAACATTCTCTGTGCTTCCAGAGTTCTCAACAGCGGCCCTGACCTCTGAGATATTTTCTCTTTCCACAAGTCAAAATGCTAGTTTGGAGTGGATTCTGATTTAAGAGACCAAAACATTGGCAATCAAACAAATGGCTATCTTGACATCATTTCTGCAGTTAGAGCACCCGTTCCTCTCGTCCAATGATAGAGCCTCACCCTGCAAACTACTAGAGGTGGAGAGTAGGCAGGAGAAACATGCAGAACAAAAACCCAAAGTAAAATGATCAGCATGACAGCTAATAACTTGCCATACAGAAAAGAGAACTAATTTAATCATCATTTGACCTCATGAGATACGTTCATGATGCCGCTTACAATGTACGATGCATTTACCATTTCTGTGACACTAATATGCATGGCAAGTTGTTCCTGATCTTCAAATCCTAGGACAGCTTAGACAGGAAAAGTCTAGAGAGTAATCATGCGATTCATTTTTAAATTATATGGTAAGTCACATTACATCTATTTCAGAAATATTTATTAAGTAATCACAAGGCTTGGAGGGTAAATTATTTATTCTATCACCTAAAATTCATGCCACAAAGTTTGCTCTGATTCTTATGCCAGTCTTAAAAACTGTCAAACTCATATGTGGAGATCACATTTCTGGTGGAAGTCATTTCTTTAAAAAGATTTTTTGAGCAATATTTTGAGCGAGGTGATATTTAGCCTTAATTTTAACATAGGGATCATATCTGCACATGTAATACATATTCATGTTTACTGGCCAGTGTGGCAGCAGAAAAACCACAGCTTATGAAGAATGGAGGTGACCATAGAGGATCGCCTGACATTAGCAAAAAATATGCCTTTAGAGTCAAAAAGGTAAACTGATGATTTTTTTACTACGTTTATGAATATACCACAGCTAACCACTACAGAATTACTAAGAAACAGGACAGATAACTTACTAAAAAGCCGTACTCTAATATGATAGATGAAATAACGATAGAAATAAAGAATAATAAATTGTGACATACAAACAATTATTTTGTGCTTCATTTTAAGCCTTGTGCTTCAGAGTACTGTGATGATTAAAGCAGATAAAAACTGTAAAGAGTAGAATATGTAAAAGGCGATTCTTTCTTACTGATTTCACCGATTTCAGAACCAACGGGAGTTGATGGAGTGGCTGGAACACTGGAAGCCTTCCTCCGTAAGCTGGAGGGTCGGTATGACGTTCGATTTATTGTCGGTTCTTCTCTCCTCAGAGGACCAACATCTTCTAAAATTTCTCTCTCAACTCGACCTGAGTATCGAAACTTGGTCCCCCATTGGAAGAAACCACCACCGGTAACCACAGATGGCGCTTCAGAGGATGAAGGCAACCTAATATATGGAGACAGATACATGTAAAGCTTGCTACTTCAGGGTCTATTCTTCATTTTTCACTCATCAGTGACCTTCAAACCAGAGCAATGACCTATTTCAATGATACACTCATCAACTACAAGCCAGGGGATCACTACACAGGCTCAGGGGTACCCAAACTACAGTTCTTAATATAACTGGGTGAAATTGCTTTCCAATGAAAATACATTTAGTTCAAAATAAACTATTCACATAATTGGAAACATGATGCCATTTTCACAAAAGTAATTCACTGGAAGTGGCAATAAACTACATATCTGTGTCACTGGAGTAATAATAGTACACACTCTCATTTCTTCATGAGTTTACATCGATATTCTTCTAACTACATCGATATTCTTTTGTAACCTTTAATGCTTCTAGGCTAAATAGTTGTATCCTATGTTTGCATAACTCCTTAAGGAGTTCCAGTAATAACAATACATGCTTATTTCAATCCTTACTTAACCCTTCAACAACGAGCAACATAGTCACTACGTCCGGCACAAACTTCACATGCCGTTGAGCGACATAGTGACTACGTTGTGGCGATTCCATTTAAATCAGTGGAAAACCAGCTATTACATTTAACTCTCCTCCAACCTACGAGATGGGATTCAGTTAAATCTTCTCCGGGCTTGAAGGGTTAATACATCAACATGTTGCACTAGATTGCCTATGCGTACAGTTTTATATTTGGTCAATTGACTATGGCTGAGGATTATATATGCTGAAACAATCACAATTGAAATATGAAAAAAGTCACATTAAAAAATAAATAGGCTATTATCTATTTATGTAACGCAATTTACCATTATTTACAAAAAAGGATGCTTCTTTCATTTTGTTATGGATCTGAGAAAAACCAGTTTGGTATGCATTCATACAATTTTGCTAGCTTGTGATGCATAGCAATCACAAGCTAGCAAAGGAGAGGTGCTGTTGTGGAGGTGCTGTTGGGCATGATATGTCACAAACATGGAGAATAAACCCATTCATTCAGCATTCATTCGTGATGCATCCTTACAATTCAGTTTAGAGATTTGACCTTTCCATCTTGGCAAGGAATTCCTTAAATTCCTCCCAGATTATTCTCCTGTCATAACTTCATTAGACATGTATTGAATTGAATGAACACAACTTTGTTTCTTCTACAGATTTATTTTTCACAATATCACCAGTTTTGGCTCTTATACCATCAGGTATAATCAAAATGTACCATGAACAAAATACCCAACCCAAGGTAAACCCAACATTGTTGCTTTAGAACGACAAACTGCTGACAACTTTCAAATCATTTGTGAAAATGTTATGACTGGAAAATTGTCAAAAGTTCCTCATTCTAAAGCAACAATGGTGAGTTTATTCTCCGTGACCGTGACATATCACGCACAGCAACATCTCATGTGCTACAATATAGAATGGGGACATGGATAACTTATTCGCATGAACCCCAGCTGAAATTCTCTTTGAATTAAGATGGCTTGGTGGTGTAAGCTGGCTAACACACCTCACTGGCAATTGGGAGATCCTGGTTTGAATCCCGGTCAAGACAAATGATTTTTTAATGGCAAATTTCACCCTCTTTGGTGTATTTCTCTGTGAATCATTAAATTTCTTCAATAAACACTTCTGGCATTGAAAGCAAATATGTATATATAACGTTTGAAGTATTGCGACTGCAACTACATCTTTGTCACACCAGTAGAGGTAAAAGGAGAAGGTTGAGTCAGTTTTGGACAGCATCCCCATTTATGCTACAGAGAAATTGGTTTATCAAATTTTTACTGAAAGGAGACATGATTGTATTATAATCCAAGTCCATCATACTTCTGGAAGCCAAGGACTGATTTCATCTCTTACAGTTAACCTTGATAAATACGTTAGAAGTTAAAAAGAGCACTATTCCATTTCCGCGTTAGGCCAAGTCTGAAAATGAGTGAAGAAAATTATGCCAAGGCTGACTCATGTCACATCTTAAGTTATGATTACTCTTTCAACTTCCGTGACTACTACTGAGAAACTGGAGGGATAATGTAATAATGTTTCCCGAAAATATCCAATGAAAATGAGCCTAATGTTGGAAGGGCCTCGTGACAGTTAGCAATTCAATTTTAAGCACTCTGTATGGCGTTTCAACTCGAGAAAGATTTATCAAATGAAGAAAATGCTGAATTGCCAGGAACGAAAAGCAAGGGTCTTCATATTGCCAATGTCACTGATTCTGTTCCAAAAATGGCAAGATCACCAATGTGGCAAGATATCTTTCTATAAATGAAAATAAACTTTGCACTTGCACAGAAACTTTTAACTTGGTACAATTGGTTTTGCAACAACAGCTTATTTCATAGCACCAGACGATGTCATTACATATAGATTAATTCAGCTGAACCCAATAGTTTCTGTAGAACGACAAATACTGTTTTTAGTGTGGATCTGCAGCATAAATTGCTATTATAGCCTGGCTGATATAATAGCCTGGGCTATTACAGATATGCTTTGATCAAGTTTAAAACACTTCTTGAAGGTACCCAAGAAGATGACCAAAATCCTCATGACACACATGTTTAAGACCGTTAGGCTGCAGGTTTCTCAGAGCCACAGTATTTTTTGTTCAACTTTTTCCATGATTGCACACATGTAATAAAATATATCACTACAATGTTGGGCATGCCTAGTATAGGATAATTTTTTTCAGCTCAAATCAGAAAAAGAATTATTTTACTAAGGGAAAAATTTGATTTCAACTAAAAAATCATAACTACATAAAACATCCAAATCATTCATAATATCAGATAATGAAGTCAGGCAGAATCAATTTTTCAGTGGCTGCTCAACTCTATATGCATTGAAGATGTTTTGACCATGACAAGACATAAAGATAACATACGTAAGGTTTTATCTAAGTGAGTGTAAAACTTTTTCCATGCCAATTAACTGTCTTAATTTCCTCAAATTGAAGAGTTGTTACATATAATAATATCTCCCACAATAACTTACGTAAAAAATAACATCTGCTCTACAGCACACCGCCAAACATGTCTACAGGCTGCACCAGTGGGGCACTTAAAACCAACTGTATGCTTTTTCTGAAACAAAATCTAAATGTTAACTAACTGAATAATTCTGAAACAATAATGTCACTAACAAAATGGAAAATGTTCATATCAATCCTACAGGCTAAACTACTGACTGCAATGACAGTAAAGCTACACTAGGGCAAATTAAATACTTATGTAGCATGCGATAGACAGGTCTAAATATCAATTAACTTGAAAATAGATGTTTTACAATTGTAATTTTACATACAGGCCAGGCCACTCCTACCATTTAGCAAAGGGCATTCTTAGCACCAACAGCAATCATTATTCAATAGATACACTGGCAAGATATGCAAAAAAAATTTTTCCCAAAGAGAGATTATTGAGAAGAAAGAAAATTCAACCAAAATGTTCAAAGTTGCAGGTGTTTAGATATCCTATCAACTTTGAGAAATATTTTGTCATCACAACTTAATTATTGGGGCTTTAGAAAATCCTGTAATTATGTTCAATGCAGTTTTAAGATAAATAAAAATGATACCCTCCCAAAAACTAAATAACAATGAATATAGCATCAATCTATATTTTACCATTGACCCTTATGCCATGCAGCATTAACTGAATATCTCAAAGCAATTCATGAGATTAATTCACCATATAATGTCTTCTAAGTGCAAATCAAAGGGAAGTATAGAGAGCTCAAATGATCACAGAGGGATGACCATTGGGATAAACTGTCCAGAAAATGATATATGTACATATATTGTATACAAAATAGAATCGAGCTCAGCTCTATATCATGTCACAATTTTCATTAGTAAAATATTCAGGGATTGGATTACTGGAAGGGCTGAGTGCACAATTAAAGAGATTAATTAAAATAATTGTGTTTGAAACAAAAATAGTGGAGTATTTAGATATCACCTCATGGAAGGAAGAGCCTTACTGGAAGTTCCTCATGAATTAGTATTAACAGCAACATTTTAGTGCTGCTTAACAATCTATAAAGCTGCATTATTGTATTTTCCAGCCCATAATATATACTTTTCTTTACTTCAAAATGCATTCAAAAGTCAACCTGCATTCTATGGGCCAAGGGTAAAGCTACGTTTTTATGCACCCAATTTCGCATTTCCACCATAGAAGAAATTGTGAATTGCGGCAGTGAGCTAAAGGTACACTGTCCATCGTCCATTTGTTTCTGGAATTCAACGATGAATAACTTTAATACATATGCTATTTTTTTATGTTGACAATCCCATTTTCTTCCTATAAATTGTTAACAATAACAGATGTTGATAATATTCTTTTCTTTCAATGCCTACCCAAAAAAATTAAAGTGCATCCTAAGCATCAGTGTATCCCATGGGCTGAGAAATACGGTATTTCATCATCTACCATCACCAAGAGAAATAATTTGAGCCAATCATGTTCATCTTTGGCTACATATTATCCAGCAAATTTGACAACACAAACTATGTTATAATTTCAAGCTAATTTCAATAGTTAAAAAAAAAATAAAACTGCCAACACTACATGCCAATCCTGAGAACAAATGTATGTTCTGCTCCTGGAACTCATAGTCCTGTGACTTGGTCATCAAGTCTAAAGAGTCAGTATTGCATTTTGTGGCAAGAGAATTCCGAAATAAACTACAATAAAAATAGTAAACTCTGATGACCACCATTACTAGAACCAGCACCAGTCACTGAGTGAATAATGGCATGCGATCAAAGGTGAGCGAGGAGTGCCCGGGCCTGCTTACAAATACTGACCCTTCTGCCACAATCTTACGCATCATTTAAAAAAATTCCAGAGAAGCAAATACACCTCTTAATTCAATTTCGTATATCTCTGAAATAAAGTTCATTTTAGATAGATGTGTTACTTAGATAGAGAAACATGCCACTGTAAATTCATCACGCTATTCAATCAAAAAACTATCTCAAATTCTTTTAAAGAAGCCCCTAAGTGACAGAAACAAGTAACAAAAAAAAGAACAAGAACTAAGATTTATGTGATCATATTTTGCTGATTTTACGTCTCTCTACCACAATTAAAATGCATTAAAGTTAAAGCAAAAACAACACAACCATAAATTGCCATTATCAATATGTTAAAAAAACTCATTTTGGCTTGGTAATGCTCTCTTCTGATTGCAGGAGACTTGCTCATTGAGTAAAGCTTGCATTTAGGGTTTCCTTAACTGCTTTCATTTGGTAGAAAGGACCCAATCTTAAGCCATAATAAAAGTAGCTGACCAATATTATCACATATTTTGAAAAAACCTAATACAATCCATTGGCTTTCATGGACAAAAAAAACTTTCCATTAGCATAAACGCAGAGATATATTGAAAATTGAATATAAAGGTGTATATATTTTTACCAAGAATTTTTTATGATTCATATTCCAATACCTTCACAACCCACAAGGAATTTATGTATGTACATATATCTATAATTCTACATACATAACTCATCATAAAGTGTGTCATCGAGAGGCTAAAGCATGCAAGTCTCAGGAATAGGATATGCTAATGATGAAGTGGATCCAGTGAGTGGAACACAATAGACGTGCAGTGGAGGGGAGGATGAGGGGAGGGAGGTGTAGCCAGTTGTGAGGGGCAGAGAGGCGTTAGCATGAAGAAAAAGAATGTCGAAAGGAATTTTTTATTGCTAGGAAATCATTGGATTGAAGAACTAATGAATGACAGGAGAGTAGGTAAGTATGTATTGTGTTAGCTGTTCCATTCCTTTAAAGATAAAGACAAGACCATTTAGGCCTATAAATGATGACAGTAAAGTTATTTGGTCATTTGCATCATTCTTCGTTTATTTAGGAAAAGCTTCTTACCTTGGTTCTTGGATCCTGAAGGGTATACATAAGGAATGGAAAATATACAGGAAAATTGCATTAATTTTGTTACCAATAAACTATTAATACAACATTCATTTCTTATGCAACAATAATAAAACACAATTTTCCACTACATTTTCTACTGAAATTAAAAAACGAATTGAAAACATCTAAATATTTTATAGATTTATTTAAACGGACTTCCACCTTAAAATAAAAAACACCAACATTATTGATTTATAAGTCAACGATTCATATCAGCAAAATGTTTTAAAAATGTTGAGCACTTGAAAAACAGTGAAACCCACCTCATTGAAAGTTAGGTGAATGATGAACATCTTCCCTTCATAGTTAATTTTCTGGACTTCAGTCCACCTGAAATGATGTGTCTTCCGGCTCCCTTGGAATGTCAAGATACCACAGTGGTTGATACCTAGATACAGTTGGTTCCCTTTATGATCCTATTAGGGTGAAAGAGAGTTTGCATTTTAGAGGTGATGCCCAACCAACCGGAACCCTCAGAGATTAAAGAAGAGATCATGTTAATTGGTTATTTCAGGGTAGTTACTGACAACTGAGTAGTCATTTACGCCATCGGGGACAGACGAGTAGGCTGTTATGGGAAGGAATACATACGTAGTGGAGGAATGATGGAGAGAAAGCCAGTTTCGGCATTATCCTGCTCCTAACAAAAGGCATCATTGGGGACAACTGCCCCAATTGTTGCCAGCTGGGTTTAATTTTGGGCATTCAGTAAAAATGTTACAAGTTTAAATACTAAACCCAGCATGCATCTTTCTGTTTGCAGTGCTGGTAAACCCCTCATTCCATTGTACATTTATACGCATGCTAATCCTTAAGGATAACATCCCATCTGTAGTGCTCTCCACAAAATGCCCAAGTAGGGATTGGGATTCCAAATGAAAAATCTCCACCTCTGCCAGGATTCGAACCCAGGCCCTTGGGATGGGAAGCCAGGACTCTATCCTCTACACCAACTAGATGCCCAAGAAGAAGATAGATAAGTGTCTTGGTGCATTAAAGAGAAGGATTTTTTTGTAGCAAGATATGGTTCACCCAACATGACTATGTATCATGCAAAATTTGTCCATAAAATAAATATTGCGTAAAATCTTTTGCTTTTTGTTAATCATCTTCAGTATAGTTTAGATCAGTGGTTTCCAAGCTGTGGCACATGTATCCCTTACACAGTGATGTGACATGGTTTTGGTTTAGGGGTGGGGGCTTGCCATGACAGCCAATATTCAAATATTTCAGCAGTGCAGGCTTCTGAAAGAATACAAAGCCCACACAGTATGGTTTGCTTGAAAATTACAAAAGAATTTATTCAAATAGTTTAAATAGTTCATATAAATGAATTCAACATCACTTGTTTAAAAACACATACGTAACTTATTCCTTTAGAGCCCTTTTTTTAAAGTTCAAAATGTCAGGGGGGACTTAATGGCTTCAAGACCATTCCCCCATGGCTTCATCACTGCCATCATAGGGGTATGGCCTTTGTAATTTAGGAGTACTCAGAAAAAGCTGTGTAACAGCAGAAGTGTGGCAGTATTCCTTAACTGGCAGCATTCCTTCACCCTTTTGCGACGGGGATGGGAAATATTTCTTTGCTTTGCCAGTACGGAGCTTTCACTACGCTAGGATCTTCACCAGTACCTATTTCCCTAACTTGAGTCGGGGGCCAGAGGGGTGTTGAACCTTTCTCTCGGCCACCGGGCTGAGATAATCTCCGCCCTTTTCCGCTTGGAGTGCCCATTACGGCATGCGGTCGCGGTGAACTATTTTTTATGGTTTTGCTAAAAACATTGTTGCAACAGCCTCGATATTTATTTAATTGGAAATGAATTATTCTTGTTTTACAATGACTTTGCAGCTTTTAAACAAAATTCTATCATTAATATTAAGCTCCCTAGCAACAAAAATCGTATCAATGGTAAAGATTCCTTTGCACACAAATTACGTTAAAAATAACAGTAGAACTCTGTTTAAAATTTGTAGTTGTAGAGCTAAACATAAGGAATGCACATATAATGCTCAATTTGCCAATTACACAAAAACTTTTAAGTTTGTTATTCCACTACACCAGAAAGCAACTGACCGCGGACCCCTGCTGTGACTGGGGCGCGCACTGCGAGGAAGGGTCGAGGTAATCCTCTCCTGCGAACCGAGAAAGGGTACCTACGGCGACCCGAGAAGAAGTCCTTTATAATACACACCTTTTAGGCTTGCTTAGGGCTAGCTTAGTGGCACGACGTTCTATCACGTCGTTCATTCGTTTGCGTCGAAAAATTTACGCCGTTCTATCACGTCGTTCGTAGCGAAAGGGTTAACTATGAGGAGTCTTAACTGATTGCAGTAACTATGAGTGCACTAAGGGAAAATGGAGTCCCAAGGAGTATGCAAGATGGAAACCACTGAGTTAGATAAATTTTCATGTTATTATGAAAAAAATTCATTTAATAATACATTTTATGTATGATTTTGAGGTATTAAATATATGTGCACTTCACTGCATCTCTAGTAGTCAGAAAAATTTATCAATTAAATTCCCAGAATTACTACCATTAATCAATGTGTGTAAGAACCTTGCATCACTCTATCAAGATTAACTTTACATACATTCTTCAAAGAAATGCATACAAACAGCTTTTAGCATACTTCCATAATAAACCAATTTGAAAGACTTTGTAACCTACATCTTCTTCCAAATTTCATTTACATTTCTCATATGAATTTGCACTTGTAAAAGTAACAAAATGGACTGAATAATATTTGCTGGTTAGCATTAAATATTTCAATTGTATATTTTATTGACTATTCCGAGTGTTTCCTGAATAACGTCGCAGGAAAAACACTTAAACTGACCTTTACGGGGTGTGGATCAACGCCATAAGTATCCAGGGTGTATGCCTTCTTCAGGAATGCCGTCTCCATGGACAATGGAGGCTGGCCCTTGAGCTGCATCTGGTGGATCTCCATGATCTTCTCCTCGATCTTTGGCGTCTGCTTGAGCAGAAGTTTGTGTTCGCTGACATAGCCCTCCGTGTGCTCCTCCGGGTCGAAGTCGCCCAGCTCGGCTAAAGGAGAGCGACGGGAGAAAAACATTTATTCAACGCACTATTTTTTTCACCATAACTTCAGACCTCGATGGGACAACCTTATACAGCTTCCGCCCCCCACCGCAGCTTCGGCCATACGAGGCTACTTTTTGACTGTTAGTAGTGAGTTGGAGAAGAGTATCCAAGGTTATCAGCTTTTGCAATACCCACGCCACGTGCAGCTTTCCCTGATAATGGTTATGGTGCTCCACCGGACAGTTTTGGCACATTTTCGCCAGTATGTCACAAGAGCCTAATAACAGGAGGTATGTGCGACTCTCTGACCAACTGGGATGCAAATGAATGAGGTGAAAGATACTCTAAAGAGAAGGAGGTCCTCCAATGAAAAAGTGAAAGAAAGAGACACCTTTGCTATGGTTAGACCACACCTTGAATACACCATGAGCATTTGGGACCAGCCCCGCCAATTTCATTGCGCTTTCTTTTTCTTCTTCTTCTATCCATTTGAGGGTGCGATAAATCACTTCTGGATATGCCTCTTTTGATTCAATTTTCTTTCTGTCCATAATTCCTTCATCCTTTGAGAGTGCCTTTCCTTTTGTTCTTGCGTCCATTTTCTTCCATCCCTCGATTTTTTTCTTTCCGGAAATTTTGCTGTGTGAATTACTTCTCTAAAAAGAGTTCGGTCATCTATTGTGTCAATCTTTATTCCCAAGTTTTCCATATCTTTTTGAGTTTCAATGAAACAAGTAGGTTTGGATTTGTAGCTGTTTAGTAGGTTGAAGATCTTCTTGGTTAGTCTGGAGTTACTCATTCGAAATATGTGACCATAAAACTGCATTCGTTTTTTTCTCATTACATCGACTAATTTTTCAACTTTTAGATATAGCTCTCTGTTTGGTCTTAGTTTGTATTCTGCATTACTGTTACTTTTAGGTCCCAATATTTTCCTCAAAATTCTTCTTTCAACCTTTTCTAATTTTTCGAGATCCCCCATTCTTGTTACTTTTAAGTGTTTCTGCTGCATAAAGCGTTTCAGGTGTTCCAAGTTAAGGTTTATTTATTATATATGTTTTTTGTCTTACAAAATGCCCTTTCCATTTTGTGTATTCGAGTTTCTATTGCTATCTTTCTTTTGTGTTGTTTGCTATCAATTCCCCTAGGTACTTAAAGCAGTTTGTTTTGGATATTGTGTTTGTATGGATTTTATAAGATTTTGAGGGGCATCACTAATGTTTGTCATGAACTGCGTTTTTTCAAAAGATATTTGTAGACCTACTTTGGCTGCTTGTATCTATAATTCTTTGATTTGTTCTTGGGCATTTTCCAGCGAGTCAGTTACCAATGCCATTTCGTCTGCAAAAGCCAGACAATCTATAGTAATTTTATTTGGGTTCCTTCCTAAAGATATTCCTTAAGTTTCAATGGCATTCCTCCATTCCCTGACTACCTTTCCTAACGCACAGTTGAAAAGTAGAGGTGATAAACCATCTCCTTGTCTTACTCCAGACTTGATTTCAAAAGTGGCTGAAAGTTCCCCCATTAATTTTATTTTGGATGTTGTGTTTGTTAAGGTTGCTTCAATTATTTTTGTAGTTTTATTATCGAGTCCCAGTTCTCTTAAAGTCATTGCGCTTTTATTGTTTTTTGTTTACATTTTTTGAAGCCGTTCGATAGGTGGCAATAGTGAGGTTGCTGATGGAGTTTGTTTACGTTTTGTCACTATCGTCACTTTGTTTACGCATGGCGGGATGGCGGCTTGTGAGGATTTTCAATTGTTGGTATAGAAAAAGATTTATTACTCGACTAAAAATGGGTAAGACAACTTGCTTTGTTCCTGAATGCACCAAAGGGTATTCCGTAACCGTGAGAGAGAACAAAATTTTAAGTGTGAAGAACTGACAGCTTGTTTAAGGCTAATGTATGTACTCCGTTTTATTCTTCACGTTACCATATAACAAGGGTTTTCTGTGATTATATTGATATCAGATTTAGTTAACATGGTTATATCTGATGGATAAAACCATTAGTCGCTTCCTAACTAGCCATAATTTCCCTCAGTTCGAAATGGAAAAAAGCAAAACTATGTTTGTTTACATCGGGATCGTCTGATTCAATCACTGGAGCATAGTGGCGCCTTGGAAGTCTGTTATCCTTAAAATCCTAGCATCCATGTTTGGGACACTGCAGAGAGAGAGATTTAATTGAGTAAATAAACAAACTACAAAGGATACCCGATCACTTTGTTAACCCATTTCTTTCCAACGTTGCAAAAACGTAGCATTAATTTTGAAGATTAAAATATGCAGTCAAAATATTTTATGCCTTAGAAATTTCTCACCAATTCATTATTTAATATGTTCTTGTCAAGTTGCTATGAAGTGTGGGTTTTTACTTCCCTTGAAGCAAGCCAAGCGCTGGGATCACAGTCAGCGAAAACACATTTCCACACCCCAGCCACTGGTAACACATGAATATAACCAGGGCATGGGCGGAGTAGATCTCCACAACAATGGTGTTTCGAATTACAGAATAAAGACAAGGGAGAAAAAATGGTGGTGGCCTTTGTTAGTAAATGCTCTGGATATGACGACTGTCAATGCCTGGAAATTTTTTCAAATGGTAACAGGTCAGGAAATTTCACAACTTGATTTCAAGAGCAATGTAGTGCTATCATTACTTCTTACAGGTGATCTAGAGGAAGCCATTCCCAGAACTGTAAGGTGCATTAGTGATGAAGAAGAGAACTGTAAACGCAACAAGTAACGTGGCTTTGGGTCGACCACAAAAAGGTTATCTTCCAGATGATATTCAAAAGGATGGAATGGATCACATCATTACTTGGTCTGAAAACAACAGCAGACGGAGGTGTATGCTTTGCAAATCACAAAGTGTATTTATGTGAATGAAGTGAAACGTGCCTTTGCACTCAACTTGTTTCAAAACATTCCACCAGAAATTGTAAAATAGTAGTGCTAGGACAAAATATTGGAAATATGTGTCTCTATTACTTCTTTCATTATTTTTGAATTATTGGTGGTTATAAAGTAAAATAAATGTTTCATTCCTAAACCTGAAGTATACTTTGAATTTGGGCCTTGGTAACCCCCATTTCTGCCCAACGCTGCGAAAACGCAACATTTGTTTTGGTTTACTATGAAAGTTATGAACAATATCACGCCATATTTTATTAATTTATATCCCAATTGATATTTACTATGGAATAGGTGGAAAAAAATAATTCCTTCATGCCTTGGAAAGAAATGGGTTAAAAACTGCTACAAGCTAGCAGCGAGTGTGGCACAGCTGATGGAGGGACTAGGTTGAAACCCGCTGGAGACACTGCTGGAGACACGGAGAGACCCACTGGAGAGGCTGCACACAAGGGTTAGACGGCCAAATAAATCACATCAGGTAACAGACATGATGAAAAATGTTTTTCCTCCTTCCCCCAGAATGAGTTCAATGTTTCTTTTTACACCCCAAAAACCTAGCGCCCTAGAGGGGATTCGCAGGGCAGAACGTAAACGTAGATACTGACATGAGATAATTTAATGTATAAAAAATACTTTTGTTTTAAAAACCACGCTTATATTCAAGTGTAATAAAAATAAAAAAACTTCTTAGTCTCAAACAAATATTGTAATCGACTTTGTAATCACTTATAATACAGTTCAAACATATTTGTTCAATTTTATTTTTATGAGTTGCAAAAAACTAGATCCTATGGACTATCAGCGGACCTTACATTTCATAAAAAAATACTTTTTTAAAAAAACCACGCTTATTTTGAATCTCATTAGAGCGTTGTTTCGGGTCATGAAGTGTCGGCTCACTATTACTGGGTATCACTCGCCTTTATAGTAACTGTCCAACGATTCTTTGAAATTTAAATTATCAGCATTTCTTCTCACTATAAATGCTAAACTGATGGTTGCAATGAATTGCAACAGCGCTGACAGCAAGTAGACAGTGTGATGCGGGTTGCGTCATGATAGGATAAAGAAATATAAAATGTAAACCATTTAATTTTAGAGGATTAACTTGGTAATTAGTGAAATAAATGACTGATTCATGTATTGTCATCGAGAGTAAGTAAGTGCGTCAATTTTTAGCTCGATTGAACATAGGGAAGTGGTTTAGATTTCGATTACAAGATTAGACTGACAACAAACAGGGCAAGTTAAAATAAGCGTGGTAAAAATGAACTAAAGCAACAGAGGCTGTGTTGCAATCCACACTTATGCATGCTAGACTTGTTTTTTCTTAAAATCAGGAAATAACATCACGATATCAGCCTTCTAACTATCTTTCTGGACGAGAGAGAACCAGTACCCATTACTAGTCAGCATTGACCTTGCATATCCGATCTCGGCCATGCAGCGATACAGACGCGATAAATAAACATGGCATATGGGATGGCAAAGGTCAAGGCTTGCCATATATGCAATATACACAAAGTAAGATAATTCTTTTCATGGTTGATAACGAAAGAATTTTCAGCAGGTTTCCTCACAGTGCCCAAAAACGTTACTAATTGCTGATTAATTTACTGCTCTCCATATTTTTCAAAGTCAATTACTTGTCATCTTGGAGTACACCGCAGTGCTAACTGTTCACTTAACTTTGCAAGTAAGGGCCAAACGTTTACTAATAGCTATATATGGCATACAGTGCCCCACTGGACACAGGACTTAGAACAAGAAAATGGGCTACACAATTTCCGTTGACGCATGTGATTTTGGTGGTGGTTTGAAATTTAAATAAAACAGCATTTCAGTGGTAAATAACTTTAACTCTCGGCTGAACAACAGATGAATTGATAGTACAGAGACATTGAAATCGTGCTTCAAGCAGGGGCAGCTCCATATCATATGGCCATAGGGGGGGAAGGGGGCAACAGCGGCTCTTGGGGTATGGAATACCCCCCCCCCCCAGAAAAAGGGGGGTTTGTGGGTCTCGTCCCGGAAATTCGTGACAAACTATTTGCAAAATGGCGGGTTATAAGTGTTTTGGCAGCAAAAGTTTGCATTTTAAGAAGAGCAAGTTTTTACTAAATGCATATTTCCCTTATTATAGATTACCCCCAAGTTTCGACTTATTCCAAAATCATTTTAATTTACATTCACATTTAGATTGCGGTTTAAAAAGCCGTTTTAGTTAATTATATAAAATTTAACTGGATTTTAAATTAAAATAATCAAAACTTCAACAACAAAAAAAGCAAAAAAATAATTTAGGCTTTAAGGATATGACAAAGAAATACGCCCGGTTTGGGGGGGGGGAAATTTCCCCTACTGCCCCTCCCCCCCCATCCCCCTTGGGGCCACCAATGGCTTTGAGGATATATTTTAGGAATGCATTCATACACGTTTACAATGGTGGCAATTTGAATTCTCCCGGGCCAAATTCTCCCGGACCAAAACGACGATCACCGTTCGACGCCCCCATCGACCGCGGACCACTTACACTGGATGATGTAAGCCCCGAGCAGCGACGCTTCGTTGTGCGTGCAGTACAGCCTGCCGTGCAGGAGGTCCCTCTTGAGCTGCAGGTACACCTGGTAGCGGGTGATCTCCTCCTTGAGCCGGAACGGGTCGGGCGGGTAGAACTTGACGCGGAAGCTGAACAGGATGGGGTCCATCTCTACGCGCCAGCGTCAAAGGTGAGCCGGTCATCAATGGCGGAGAAAAAGACAGAGAGATATGGACGAGATTAAAAAAAAACAAATCAAAGGCACGTACGTACAAACACATAATGGCACTGACATTTCTAATCCATCACATGCAAATGCCCTTTGAGACAAAAGTCAAGAAAAGCGTGAGGCATGCTTCATCTACATCTACAGAATACCCTGCAAGCCACCTCAAGGATGTGTGGCAGGGGGTGAGTATTCACCAACATGCATTACACTATACCCTAAAGTTAGTGTAACTACGACTAATTATGCATTAGCATAAATCGATAATGCTTGTCACGAGGTGAAGTCTCACAAGCATGCACTACACTACAGATATTATCACAATGGAGAGGGACCATGAATATATATGTATTTTGCAACTACACAAATGGACAGAGACTCAAGACTTATGTGGAAAACATGCACGGCGTGCTGCTAGTACTAGGTAACAGATAAGGATTCAAGTATTAGGGAGTACTACTACTACTACTAAGAGCTACACTACATATCGACAAACCTAGATAAAAGTCTCATTGGCCGCTGTTATGGTCCCTTATAGTTCGTGGGAAACATAACATTTTAAATCTGTCCGCTCTGCAGTCTAGTTCCCTAATTTTATTCTCAAAACTGATCTACCGTAGTATGTCGGATTTCGTAAAATATTATGAACGTCGTCAGAAAATAGACCGGTTTGGAACTTATATAGTAGATTGAGTCTAAATTTTAATCGACGGTCTGAAAGCGTTTCCCATCCCAGTTGCTGCAAAAGGTCAGTAACACTAACGAGATTATCATAACGGCCTTTAACGCATCTTGCCGATCTTCACTGCACGCGTTCTAACTCAGTTTCCAAGCCTATCTCATAAGGATCCCAAATACTGGCAGCATATTCCAAGTGGGGTCTAACGAGGGAGAAGTAGCTGATTTCCCTAACTTTATCATCGCACTTGCCAAGTATTCTGCTTAAGGTGGTTTGAGCGAGATAGTTCCCTAGTGACCATGTGATCAGTGAAATGGAGACCATATTCGAATTTAATTTTTTTTATTTCAGTGTCCGTGTGAAGTATGAAGTAAATATTGTAGTATTAATGGCGCAAAAATATAGTAATATTGTAACGGTTCACCTTGTCCCGACGTTTTTCCTAACGGAGGAATTACGCATCCGTTGAACAGTGCCGCATCACTGTCCTAACGACCATCAGGCCAACCCCGAAAGGGAACACCTCAGTACAGGAGAACCCTGAGATTAATATTTACGAAGGTTCCGATAAAGAACAAGCATTCAACTTCTTCCTCAACTGGTAGATAAAGGTGATCCAATGCACCACAACTAGGAACCCCTTTACGACTTCAGATCAAGGTCTCCGTAAGATACGGGATGCCATTGAGAATGACTGACTCTCATCGGGAAATCCGGGACCATGATCGGGGAAAAACCAATAAACAAAATCATATCATTACGCAAACACAATTTAATAATCAATTTAACAGTCGTATCATAAGACCCTGATGAGGTGAAGGATGAGATAGACAAACTACATATCATGAATAAAAGATGAAATGAACATTGATGAGAAATCGTGAATATTACCGTTAACCAGCCAACAACAACAAAATGGAATATTTATGCCAAAGCTAGGTGATTTTGCAATAGCACGTCTTTGCTCCAAGCGTGGTTAACCGGAACACAATGAAATGAATTACCAAGTACATAGAATACAACTGATTAATTCACTATCCCACTATTAACAATTGAGGGGTTTTATTTTACAAGCGGTGGACCTAGGTTATTTTGCTTCACCATTCAATTAATAACACATTTCCGTCCGTAATGAGTGATGACGTATTCTAGCAATGGGAGAACGAGGGAATATTATTCCACTGTCCGATGGAAATCTCTGAATTAAAGCTGTAGGCAATAGGCACTTGAAATAACCAGATTTCGTTTCTTGCTTACGTGACGTTGGCAGGCACACGCAGGCAGGTTACGGATTAACAGGTCACACGATCGCTGGATACTTCCGTACTCCGCCTCAAAATCTCACAGACAGCATAGATGCACGTAGAGAATCTTCTTGGCGCCACAGTAATTCCAGCGTTCGGCCCAATCTCCGTACCGACGCTTCTCGTCCGGTGCCGTGCACTTTAGTCAGTACATTCCCCTTGACCCACTCTCGCTCTCCTTCTAAATATCACTCCCTTAATCCTCTCCACACCAGCCGGAGCCGAGCCTTACGGGAGCGCGATGCCCTATGTTCCGGGCCATCATCTATGAGATGATAGAAGATCCCCCAATACGTTTGCAACTCGAGATTCGGTCTCTTTACAGAGCTACTACGTGCGCCCAAAGTTGGCCAAAACACGTTTTTTTAAATTCTAAAAGCCAATATGTATAAGATTTTTTAGAGAATTAAAAGCATAAGATACTTGTAGGTAATTAAAGGATCATTAATTAGAGCCGTGATAAGTTCGATTTGATTGACTTGTCTTTGCAAAATTAACGAAAACCGTCCAAAACGGCCATTTTTTTTAAAACGAATTATTTATCACAAAAACAATTTTTCTAATGTTTTGATCATTTCAAAAGTAAACTGTTCCAATCCAAATCGATCGAGAGTTTGTAAAGTTCAATCTGTAAATCTGTTGCTTAGATATGTTAATTTGTGTATCCCAAGGCTCTAATTGTTAAAAGCCATTACTTTTTTTTTGTTTATCAACTTTTTGGGTCAATTCAAAATAGATTGTCTTTTGGAAGAGTTATTTCAATTGTTGATACAGATCAATGAAAAATGTAATACTAACTTATTTCTTCAAAAAAGGGAGTACTTTTTTTATTAACAATTAGAGCCACAACATCGCTCGTACATCGTACGAGTTTCTAACTTAGATTGATCGAAATCTGGCTTCAAAACCAAGATTTATAAAAAATGGCCTACGACCCATAGGGGCGGAGTTAAGAATTTATTTTTAAAAATTCGCAGCCACTTTGTTTATAACAATTAAGAAATGAATCCAACGGCATTATATAGTCAAAGACTGATATTTTTTAAAGACATTATTTGATTTTCAAAAAAGAGCTTTATAGTTACTTAAAATAGCGTATAAAAAGGAGCGTACTCAGAGCGACCGTAGCGTGAGTGGTGGTGGGGATAGCCGATGAGAAATTCGCGTGCGAGACATAAACTGAAAACGCAACTTCAAATCGGCGGCGCGCGGAAAAATTATTATACACATTTTCAAGTTTTTCAGTTTTGCTTACACAAAATAAAGTACTAGATTTAAAAAAAATTACAAATATTTACTGCGTACATCGATTTTTTTCATATTTACATTTTTAAATATATAAGCGGAAATTTGTTTTTATAAAATATAGGTAAAAAATAAAATCTTCTTTGAATATTAATTTTAATTAAATTAATTAAATATGACACACAAACATATTGCACATAAAAAACCATTTCTCTCGTGCTATGTCTTTAGTTGGCATTCTTTGGGCAGTTGTGGAAACATTTACTGTCAAACTCGACTTTTGAAATGGACAGTAGAGGTGGAGACAGGAGCTAAGAGATGGAAATGAACTAGGAACTACTGACCGGAGAGGTTAGCGAGGGAAGGAAAAGGAACGACCGAGACCGACACGGGGGAACGGTGGAGCGTGGGGTTCAAGGGGAACTAGGAACGAAAGGAACGGCCGTTCCATAGAAGTAGTTCCTCGGTCCTTCCGTCCAATTCGTGAACCCGTTCCTTCGGACCAGTTCGTTTGCGAACGACCCACCTCTACTTTCTACGCCCACCATTATTCTTCACCAATCGTAGTTCCTAACTTTTCTTCAGGCGATTTATTTATTATGAGACGTTAATGTTGGAGAGGTCTTCTGGCGTCATAAAAGCTAATAAACTGACTAAATGGGATCCATGAACACAATATTTTTTTCGGAGGGCGATAAACCATTCGTATCTCAGACTTCCGTCGGTATTGTGAAAACTGCTACAGATGAACGCATCTCCCAATCCTATCCTTGTTCAATGAAGGTTGCGCGTAACATTCTCTTAAATGTACGGTGAAATCGTTCCGTAGACTGAGGTCATGTTGCTAACAATTCTGTTGTCCTACTGCCAATTATTGAGAGCCATGCACGACATGAGCACACGCTCTATCACCTGTTCGCCGAAGCCTCAAAGAGTCTTAAACCTCCCCGAAGATCGTGATGTCCTTTCTGGAAAACCGGAGATACTTCTTTATTTCGCAAATGAAAATCCAGTGGCCAACCTATTAATGATCCTCCCACATTGCAAAGCAAGCCTGCTGCAAGCTTGTTGGAAGCTTATCAGAGCAAGATTGAAAGCCTGCAGCAAGGTTGCTATAGCAAGGTATAATTTTGCTGCAAGATTGCTGCAAGGCTGGAATGGTACCTTCATCAAAGTTCCTGCAAGGCTGTTGCCTTGTTGGAATCTTGATTTGCTGGAATATTGCAGCAAGGTTGGCAAGATTATCACCCTCCCCACTGGATGAGAGCAATGTTGCACTGAACATGCACAGAGATTGCCAACGTTGTCATCGTTATAGCAAGCTTGCAGCAAGATCGGCAATCTTGGCCAGTTCTATGCAAGAATTATGCTATGTTGCTGTAACCTTGAATGATATGCGGGCTGTTGAGTCAGCTACAGGTCTTCTCTCTCCGTTTCCTCGTGTCTGTTGCTTATCTTGATCGCTACCCGCAACCCCTCCATCTCATCTTCGGATCGTGCTTCCTCGATTAATCAGCGACGTGATTAGCAGTCTGATTTCCCATCAAGTAAATTCCGCGAACCAGCTCACGTCACACCAATGCTGATTTCCCGAACACATGTCCTAATTTACCGACGATTTCAGCTTTCGTCAAAGTAGGCGCAATAGCTTTTTCAGTAGCATGGGTCATTATGCTCACAACCTCACCTATCATCAGTTCAGGAGTGACAAATTTGGAGATATACATCTGCATCTGCAGGTCATCCTACAAGCCGCCGCATGGGTGTGTAGCAGGGGTAGTGATGGAAAAATCGATTTCGATTAAAATCGAAAATCGAGTTTTAAAAGTCAAAGATCGAGGAAATCGAGATCGAGCCATGATCTACGAGTTTCGATCCAAACTCGATTTTTCAACTTCGATCTTGACCATTTCGTACCGTTTCGCGATCAGAGTGCTGAGTATGATAACGTCATCCGTCCGATGTGGAAGACTTTTCTGTAAGGCCGGTATAATTGGAAAGGCACGCCCTAGATTATCAAGAAAGCATCTCAATCAGTTGATCTTTCTTAAACATTTTAGTGAAGCCGAATGGTTCCAAGCGGTGATCCCCAAACTTTAATGTACGTGCATTTGTAAATTTCTACTACAAATAATTTAAGAATGTATTATAAGTACATTTTTAGGGATTTTTTATACTTTTCAAATATGTATTATGAGCGTTTTTCGAATGAATAATAAACATGTTTTTGTACCAACTGTACTTTTTTCAAAAAAGAACCGTCGATTTTTTCGATTAATCGATCTTTTGGTTCAAATTTCGATTTTTGTTGAAAAGTCGTGCTTTTCATTTCGATTAAAAATCGATTACTCGAAAAATAGATTTTGACCGACATTTTTCCATCACTAAGCAGGTGCGCACCAGTGTTATGACAACAGCCATGAAAAATTTGTAGACTTGGGAAAAGGAATATGAAGACGACGAAAGTGAAAAGCATTTTAACGGAGTATCATGATGGAGTCTCGCACTGCATTTTCTATAATCACCAATGGTTCGTGGAAAGGAGTTGTTTTTGCACCTATCAATTCGGCAGCGTATCTCTATAATATTTTCGCTTCTATCAGTTCCTGAGATATACAGCACGGGGTTAAAACAATACCCTCCTTGCCATACTGTTTTCCTTTTGCTAACGAGTGGGTAACCATAAAATCTGCGTCCTTTGTCCATTCACCAGTAATTCAGTCCATGATATTATTAATACATGTATTAGTAATACCATAATTATTCAGACGAAATCTTTTTCATAATTTCATTTCTATAAATATCATCGCACGATATATCACTACTGTTGTCAGTGTCGCATCAATACCGTGGTTTGGGACATTCAGCCGTAAAACTGACGTGAAACATTGAAGAACCTGAAGATGTTACCCAGTAATGAAACTTACAAAGTATTTTTTAATTTCAAAGTTTTAAAAATAATTGTTGCATAGTTAAACCGTTACATAGTTACAGTGGCACCGAAGACTGTGACTGACGTAAGACTGACATTTAACTCTCCCGAGCTTTCTTCCTATCCAATGAAGACTTTGCAATGTTCCTGGCCTGTCCTTTGAAGTTCCTTATTCATTAACCTGTTCTCTGATGTTTTTAAGAAACCGATGTCGTAAGTTTAGTTATAAAACATGTCATGTACTAATCGCTTTGAGTCTTAGCGCTGAGTCCGACGACTTGGTTGCATCTTAAGGTGCATTTAATGGCATAGTATATCTGGTTTTTTTTCCTTTCCCTGAAATAAATTGAAAGTGTGCATTGTCATCCCTATAATGGCTCTTCTTCTCGCCTGTTGGGCGTGGCTGTTCAGGGACACACCTCATAAACTGACGAGGGATTTTCTTTCGCCTCAAATGAAGTCACGCGATTCTCGTGGAGTAAAGTTTTCAGTGAATGCGCGGTCAGGGTGGTGTTTTTAGGACCCCGACGAGTTGCCTACAAAAGGACAGAATTCTTTTTTCAAAAACTTTTAATATTTGGGCCAATTTTCAAAGGAAAACGACGTTGAAGATTTGAGAAATATTTCATCCAATTAATCCCTTGATGCAGTTTCTACGGCATGACATGCTGACATTCTGTGAAATCGTCTTCCGCTTCCGTTCATTTAATCTTGATGTTCAAACGGAAGCATATGTAACATAATCAGTTCTTTTCTCGCATTATATATTTTTATTTAAGTATTCCAGACTTGTCTGGTGGTTTTTGATGCTAATGGCCGTAGACATCGTTACTCGAGTTAATTAGTTCTGTCCACGGACTTAGAATTAACTGACTAGTTCTGACTTAACAAGAAGAGTTTCCAATAGCCTGCTCCAGGATTTTGCCGCAAGTTGGCAGGGAAGTAGGCCTAGAATAGTGACTCACGAATCCCTCTCCCCCCATTTTAGGATAATAAATACAATAGTTTAAACAAAAAATGAGGTTAAATATTTTACTGTCGTTATAAACCAAAGAATAGAACCTTTGTAGACGTGAGGAAGTAGTCTAGGAGTCAGTCTAGCCTGTAAGTAATGTAATGGTTTTAGATTCATATCATAGGACTATAAGTGGAATTTGCTAGAATGAAGGAATAGAGATCTCTGCTGTGCCAGAGATTAAAGGTCAGATTTTGTCGGTGAAAAATAATGTAATATTGTTTTAACGCATACCTATAAGATAAACAGATTCAAATATTGACCTTTCGATTAGGTATAGGTATAGTGAAACTTGGTGGCACTCACCAGCAGATAATTAGAGGTCACGGAGGACGAATCAAGCGTTGACGAGGGGACAAAAATACCGGACTCCCGGAGGGACCTCTGGAGGAAGACACTATAGAATTATCCCACATCTCTTACATGCATTCCTCTCGTTTGCATCATCTTCTTTACAATTGAGTGCCATCAAGTTTCGCTACGCCTATACCTCAAACAACAAAACGGCAGATGAAAAATATAACTTACAGTCCTGGGACTTGATCTCGACCCCCTACATCAGTAATCGACTATTTTACTCGTAGATAACATCCTCCTGTCTACAGTCTTACAATAAAATCCTTTATAATGATAGTCAAGATATTGAACTCGTTTTTATTAACTATTGGGTATGCAACCCCACAAGAGGTTATTTCGTTAGTCTTTATTCTAGGACTACCATCAAAGTTTTATTACGCTTCGAAATAATTGAAACCTTTCGACGCTTACTCACTATGCCGTAAAATTGACGTTCTACGAAGCAATTCTGACAATGAGAATAAAGCAATGTGAGGATAAAACAACGATAGAAACAATGGCTTAATAGAAGTCCCAGACGAACTTCCTTAGGAGAGTACTAACCTGACTCTGTGCGAAACGCGTAATATAATTGAAAATCCTGTAGAGTACTTGTGTATTGCGTTTTATTCACACAATGCTAGTACGGTTATTCACACAATGCTAGTTAGTACGGTTATTCACACAATGCTAGTACGGTTAAAATACGGTTGTTCCGAGGTACCCTCCCACTTAATAATAATGGCGTTGGTATCATTTATCTTCCAATAAGTGTACTTCAATGCATTTACTTAGGCTAAGTTCGATCCCCTACTCAAGGCACCACGAGTTAACTTTGTTAATTTCCTATGAAAGAACTTCTACGTGAGAATTCACACCAACATCTCGGTAGATGACAGAATCGTCTGTAAATAACCAAATTTTGCTGTTTACTCAAGATTTGATGTCGTTTACATGAATGAGGAATATCATGGGGGCGATCACGTTTCCTTGCGGGACCTCGGATGCCACTCATGGTTATGCCACGGATGGGGGTTGCGCTTGAACCTCTCGGGATAATTTCGATCACGTAACTAAGGAGTCATGTGACACAATACAGCCATTCCATTGGTTCCGGATGTGACTTAAGAGCGTTTCATTGAAATTTCCATATCAAATAATTCAACTAAAATACGAGGGCAGACTTAAAAGTAAGGTCTCCAATTTATTTTGTCATAGAAAATGACATTTATTTACATTGTTGGATACATCGTTGGAAAGGTCATGGCTTCAGCGATTTTTCGACCTTACTTTTAAGTCTACCCTCGTATATTGGAGTACACCTTTAGTTAGTCATAGAAGAAGGTAATTTCCAACTTAATATGCAATTTAAACAATTGACTAGTACTGTTGTAATTGGAATAAATCTGTGGCTCCGGGTGTGACTCACACAAATGACATTTAAATACATAGACTACTTTAACCTGTTAACTCCGTGAATAGCTTGAACATTAAATATTGATATTAATATCAGTAAGATAAGAGTAATTCTTCTTTAGTTTAATCTAATGTAGAAGTATACAAAAGCATCATTTTTCTAGTTATAAAAATTTTAGTAAGTTCGGGGTGAGACCTAATTACTCTTTCTGCTCACCATTACGAATAAAATTCTATTTTTCTTTCAAATTTTGGTAATGATTCAGCATATTTGATTAAATACGCTCTATTAAATCTGGCTAAGTTGAAATTTTAAATTGTAGAACAAAAACACTTTTTTTCATTTATTCCATACTTGGGCACACTTCAAATGGAATGGCTGAATAACGAAACGTTTGCGATTATGGAGAGTTTGAAACATTCGGATGGAACAATTGAGCGTCTGATTATGTTGATTTTGGCGACTCTAATCGAGATATTCGACTCCATTGACGATATACCTCTGAAAAAAACCGATCGGAAAGGCTGCGTGAGATTTTTTACGAACGGTTTAAATACACCAAATTCTCGAAGCATTCGTGATTATACCACGTGACTCGTTAGTTACGTGATCGGAAATACCTAGAGCGTTTCAAACACAAGTAAAATGTAGGAAATAATTCCGTCGAAAACTACTTTTAGTTAGCAGTCAGGAAATCACCGATAATTTCTATTATTTTTTTTCCCCCACATGATACAGGGGTTAGCTGTGAGATTAGAGAGTTTACTCGTCGAACGAGTAGTCTTAGAAAAAAACGGAGGTATCTATTGAGGGTGTAGGAAGGCACTATTGGGTAAGATGACTCAAAAATGCTTTTTAAAAAATCCGGGGAAGTGTGGCGGCTTGGCGAGAGGCCAACCCATAGGCGGCCAATAACCCGGAAGAGGAAAAAGCAGCCCTCTTTCATACGAGTGGGCATTGTGGGTCGTTATACCAACACTCACTACAACAAGGGCGTGGTAAAAATATTTACTTACACGGCCGTAGAACGGCGACGCGGAAGACAACGGGAAACCACAACTCAATTATCTCCAGAAGAAGCAGTTTGCCACTTTTTTTTTCGATTTTATTTTTAAGATAAAAGAGACGGAATCCCTCTATTTAAGGTGTCGGTAAAATGAAATAGACCGATGAAGGAGATATCTGGAGCTGCAGCTACCGAATTATACACTCTGGATCTACAAACGGAAACGCAGGTGCGGGAATAATATATATGAAGTAAATAACTGCAATAGCCGTAAGCTACATTACTCCAACGTTTCACAATCTTGTCATTCTAAACGTTTCATTCATTCAAGTATTCTACCAGCTGATTGGTAGGTTCTTGGACAGTCCCCATTCTGCATCCCAACCTCATCGACATTGTCTCGCTTTCCCTCCTAATGATGGCACGTTATTAGATCCCTCTTCAATTCTTCATATCTTCTACCTCCTCTTATTTCGTCCAGAATTCCTATTCTCTTCCTTCCTCTTCCACGCTTCCCAAGTGTTCTCCCCTCTAACACTCTCTTCAACATGCCCTCTCCTCTCAAAACCTCCTCCATCCATCTATTCTGCCTTCTCCAAACCTCTGCCACAAGCTTCCTCTCTTCTCCGACCATATCCAATACCTCCTCGTTCGTCTTTCTCGCCATCCAGCTAACCTTCTCCATCCTTCTCCAAACCCACATCTCAAACGCCTCAAGTCTACGCACATCTTCCCTTCGCAATGACCAAAGAGCCATTTTCAACAAGTTGAAAGAATCTTTATGGTGAAGATAGAGACAAAACCCAAGAACCTAATGTGGAGCCGGAAAACATGACCAAATTGTGCGCTGAAAAAAAAGAAGTGAAAAACCTTTTCGATGATATGGATAAGGACTATAAAATATAATGAGAACCTGATTAATCTTGAAGACTGGAATGCGGTTGCAGGAGAGGGCAAAGAAAGTACGACAACAGGAAAGTTTGTTTTGAGAAAGAGAAACGATAGACGAGAGAAACTATTTGAGTTCTGCGTTCCAAATTAGCTGGTGGTCGTGAGCACATTTTTTTTTGGAAATCACCGGCGAGGAAGATACACGACAGGAAATATAGAAAATGCCAGGAAAAAAAAGAAGATACCAAATTGATAATATTTTAATTAAGCTGCGATTTAGAGAAAATATTTGTAAAAATGAGCCTTACAAAAGTAATCGTGGTGAGATAATCGACAGTCATCAAAATTTGGTCACGAGGAAACGACATTACTAAATTTAAAAAAACTAAAGGGATAGATGAAGAATCGTTGGCAGGAAGAAATGGACCATTAAAGTATTCTAGACGAGAGTGAGCGGGAGTAAAAAGATGAGAGGACCAATCGAAGAAAGATGGGAAAGCATCAAAAATGGAATTCTTAGCGCAGCGAAAGAGAAAGTAGGCAGAACGGCAACATAAATAATATGTAAAAAAATACTTAAAAAAAAACACGCTTATATTCAAGCATACATATCTGTGAACAGTTCTCCACGTATATAATTAATCAATTGCTACTAACTGATTAACTAATTGATATATCTGGTTATTAATTTATGTATTATCATCCAAATACGTTTGTGTCCAATATATATTTATTTTGTACTTTTTAGAGTTGAAATTCATTGTGCATTGATTCTTTGACATTAAAATTATTACCACTTCTCACAATGAATGCTAAAAATGTTGGTTGCAATGGTTGCAATGAATTGCAACAGGATGCGCTGCGAATAGACAATGTGATGAGGGTTGCGTCATGTTAGGATAAAGACATATAAAATGTAAACCATTAAATTTTAAATTTGATTGTTTCATGCTTGACTTCGTGGAAGTGATAGACATCCATTTTTAATATAAAAAACATTGTACTTTTTCACAATTTACTTAAAAACTGTGACTGGTTTCACCATAATATGGCATCTTCTGGTACATTCTGAAGCTTAGGTCATACAATATATACTCAGAGAAAGTTAAAAATGGTGGGGGTTGGTTTGAAATGGGGGAAAGAGGAGCAGGGCGGTTGGGGCATGGCAGAGTGAGAAGGGGTAGTGGAAAATTGCGAGAGGAAAGGAAGGAAAGTGAATCGGGGGAAGACAAGTGGGAGGAGTAGAATGTCACCAAGTTATACTGTTTTCTATTTTTTTAAAAAGGAAGATTCGTTAAAGCCCCAGCCCAAACATCTGTGACTGAAGGGCAAGGAAAGTAGGCTAAGATCTGCCGAAACAATGGTTCAAAAAAGGCCGCGAAGTGAGGAGCTGCAAAGAAAGGACCCCAGAGGAACCTCGGGTGGGTTTAGGAATGGGAAAAAGACGGAGGGTTGTGAGGGGAGGGGTTTGGAAGGGCTCCTAGCAACCGTAAGTGGGGAGAGGGAGAAAGGGAGGGGGGGTCCTGTCCCGCAGTTTTTAAATAAAGTGTTGAAAAGTACAAAGTTTTTTAATAAAATTGGACATAAAAGTTTTGTAGAATAACTTGGTAATTAGCAAATTTAATGGCTAATCCATGTATTGTCATCGCGATGAAGTACGTGCGCAAAATTTCAGCTCGATTAAACATTGGGAAGTGAGTCAGATTTCGATTACAAGATTCTATCCAGACAAACAACAAACAAACGGCAAGTAAAAATAAGCGTGGTAAAAAAGGAAGGTATGAGACTCCAAAAGCAGTAACGAGTCTCATTAAAAAAGACGAAAATACAAATCTGAATACGGGAGAACGACAATATAAAATGATAAGAAATATGAGTAGTTGTAAAGCAAGAAAGAACAGGGAAGAATCGATGGAAAACTAATGCAAATGGGTTCATGACAGTCCCTTCAAGGGAAAAGGGAATGGGACATCTCGGCGCGAGGCCACTCCATTGTTGTTTGTCCACTAAACTACACTCGCGCCGGGCCATTTCGGCGCGAGGCACTTCGGCGCGGGACTTTTCGGCGCGAGGTCACTTCGCCGCGGGACTTTTCGGCGCGAGGTCACTTCGGCGCGGGACTTTTCGGCGCGGGACTTTTCGGCGCGAGATCACTTCGGCGCGGGACTTTTCGGCGCGAGGTCACTTCGGCGCGAGCCATATCGGCACCGGACATCGCATAGCACAAATAATGTGACTGAAGGGCAAAACCCCTTTTTAGAAAAAAGATTAAATACAATTGGATGGAATTTCGTCTGAAGTAATGGACTGGATTCAAGATTTCGTAATAGAACGTATCTACTTATACACTGTAAGTCGCCACCGGACGTGTGGCAGGGGGTGTTAGGACACCAACCGATTTTAGAATCCTTATTTGGCACTAAATCTATAGACCGAGGCTGGACAGTTTTATTTCAGGGGATGCCAGAGTTGCGCTTGCGCCCTCTACTGTTGTGATCGTGGATTACGCGCGGGAAATAGGAGTCTTTATACCGTGTTGTTCCACAATCTATTTCTCGTAACTTCTCACAGTGATCCTGCCTACCGATATACAATATAATACAATGCAGTAACTTTAAACCTGTAGTTTTGCCCTCTAACAACGACAAAAAATGACAAAAAATTAACAAAAGAATTCTTTGAATATTTTGGATCTGACGATGTCGTAAGCCGGCGAAACGCGATACACAAATAAGAAATATTTGCACAAAAGTATACCTAAGTGTTTTGATTTCAACCATGAACGCTCAAGAAATTGTTAGGTCGCATGCGGCGTGTAAAGCTGTTTGTATTCACCAACGTAAAGCACAATTTAATCGTTGACTGAACCAATTAATGCCACTCCGAATGTACACGGGTTAAATATATGATAAAGTATAGCACAAATTAAAACCAATGTAATGCAAACCATTACCTAATAAAAGAATTGAGGAACCCCACGGGACAACAATCTTCCAATTTGAAATGAGATAATTTAGAGCGAACAGGAATCTAGCACCGACGTTAAAAAATATCAAAGGATGAAAATTTTAACGAGCATAAACATTGTAAATACAAATCAGAATTGACAAAATGTTATGCTGTCCTAGACAGGCATCCATATTCCCAAGCCAAGATTTGACGCTGAGCTTTTTTCATCTGTTTTCAGAATATAGTAATAATATGTACTCGTCTTCAAACAATAAGATACATTAAATCATGTTCGATATCGCCAAAGATGAATCAGGCGACATACATGGCTTCATGCCGCATCATGGCTCAATGCTACCGCACTATCAACTTTCAGTGACTTAGTTGTCTCCCCTTTTAAGCAGCCTTACTGCGCAGATTGGCGGGAAAAAATGTTCCTGTTTCACACCAGATTATCAGTCAATTGATCTCTAAAGCGCCATTTAAAATTGTGCCACAAATGTTGCCGCTAAAAGATGAAAATGTCAATCTTACAATGCCAAGTTTTTCTTGACAATGCTTACGCCTCACGTTTGATTTCACCCTATATACCCATTCGAAAAGATTCCATCAAATCAGCGTGCTTATTTTGTCCGAGTCACATCTAATAATTACGAGGAATTTAAATTCTACGTGTGACTGAAATGTCCTTCCTAAAAGCTTACACATGCGTTAATACAAGACTTTAAATTGTCTTGTTATGGGAATGCTCTCAACTAATTCTACACAGGAGTGTAATTAAATTAGAATTCTTATTCCTGACTTACCTTTCACTTGCTTCAGGACAGTTTTCGCTGGATCGAGCCAATGCTGGAAAAATGAGAGAAGGAAGAGACATTTAGAAGAGGTTCCAGCATTTGAAAATTTACCAATCACAAAGAAAAACTCTAAACACGCTAGACATGACATAGAATTATCACATTCATACCGTGCAACCTTAGTCATCGCTCATTACTACGACTTGGGAGAGAGCGAGGAGATTTAGTTAAGAATAGTTTTTCGAAACATTTGTCGAATCTGAAAACCTGCGAAATGAAACTACTGAAGAAGCAGACTTTCGTTGAGTAAGAAATAAATATTTGAACTCATTGTACATCTTTAAGGCCCTTGAGACGATAGAAGAATTCCTCGCGTGTACCAAACGGTTGTTTAGGATCCTGCATTACAGCAAAGACCTCTTAGTTGTTGATTACAAAATAATACTGCTCTGGAAAGGATTGGACCATTGGACTGATTTGGTGACGGAGGGATATGACTCGGTGATCATTTTGTTGCACGGGACTGTTTGACCCGGCGAAACAGATGCCACGAGCATCTTAACCTTCAAGAGTCTTAGCCTTGTTATTAACAATTGAAACATTTCACTAGAGAAAATTAAAATTTGAATTTTTCTACACTATAATATTCTAAATTTATTATTTTTTGGGATTCTTACAGCGGAAGGTGGAGCTAATGTATGAGTCCACAATAATTTAGTTCTTCCTTCATATATGTCGATTCGACAGCATCCGTTTTTAAATGGAATGAATTAACATTCCCTATTCAATTTCTCCACGCATATTATGATCAACACCCATTAAATGATTGTTGCGATTTGGTTCTCTTTTTATGGGAGCATATGAATCCACAAAAAAATCATTCTCGTCAGCAGAAACCTCGTCGGCCGTTAGCTAACTGTCTGCCAGGCCGCCCGCTTGCGTTCCCGAAAACATATAGGTTGCTCCACGGGTAACGAAGTTCGTAGTCACTGCGTACGAAGATTTTCTTATTATGCAAACCACAGACAGGAGCACGTCTTGCATTCCAACTTTTCTTTTATAAATTCAAATGACTCAATGCATCTCTAAAAATGAAAGCACACAAGTATCTAATTTACTCGTATTAATACAAGTTACCCACAATATATTTCCATTATTACTGCAAAACAACTCAAAAATTACTAAGGCACTTCAAAGTTACTCAAACATTCAAAGCATGTAATGCAGCCCACGTATGGAAAAAATAATACCCCCTGCCACATACCGATGAAGTGGCTTGAAGGGTAATTTGTGGATGTAGATTAAACTTCTAAGAAACGGATTAATTATCGGGCGTACATAACTTGCGTGCACAGTTCCTTCCCCGTAGATGGGCCAAACTCGCGGCCCTGCATTACCTTTCACTTGATTCAGGAAAGTTGGTTGCCCATATAAGGTAAGTTGTCATTTCCTTCCGTTGCATTAGCAAGAGATCCGATTCGCGGACTCCATATTTCGTTTCAAATCGTTGACGGACCCTATAGGAGTTTCATCAAAGATTTTCGTTCTAGAGGGCAGCCATTGACAACAGAGAAGGAATAATGACACAGAACACCTCCACTCCTAGTCGTAGCGCCCCGCCTTTGTCAGGGGTGGCAGAAGTGCTCCCTGGTGAGCCTCGAGGGCGTTTGTTTCTTTAAAGTTCTTTCTTTCTTAAAACTATTTGTTACGCAAATGACTGACGGACCAGCGTAAACATTAACACTGGAATATTCACCGATGAAAAACACGGGGAAGAAATCTACAGCAGATGACGTTTCACTGACGCAATAATTTGGAAAATATACCAAAATAGGGTAACAACTGGGGCGCAGTTTAATCATAGAATAAGAAATTACAAGATGCAATTTTCCGCATAAAATTCCATCTTCTAACTTCTTATTATGTTCACATTCCACAACATCTCGCCTAATACCTCCTTTTTAGTGAATCATAGAACATGCTCAGTCGTGAACTTTTGAATAGAGATTATGTATGAGAGAAGTATGAGGGTTGAATTAGACAACCATTATAATTACACAGACTTATTTGCAGACGATCAGTTAGTAATATGTAGTAGAAGATAACCAGATGCATCTTATATTATATGAAAGTTGCTTGAGGATTACAAAAAATGGGGCTGAAGCTAAATATGGAATAATTGAAATACAGTGAAACCTCGCTTTAACGTTCCCGGAATTTACGTTTTTCCGTGATTTACAACATTTTCTTCCGGTCCCAAAAATGTTTGAATAATTCCAATGTATTTTCATCCCGCTATTTACACTTTCAAATCATTTACGACACTTGAAGGCGAGAAAGATGGCGGCTGGCGCACTTCAAATGGCGACCTTGCGAACGTGATTAATGTTAAATACGGATTAAATACATGTTTAAACATGATGCAAGAAAGCTGATTTATTTCGTTTTCTAAAAAAAACATAATCAGTCGTTTCATGGTAGCACATTACATCGATAGCATTGCTGAAAAATATTTATGCCGAATATTGTAATGCTTGCGATCGGAATTGTTATCGAATGGAACATAAAAAGGTACTATGGAGCCGTACTAGCTTTTTAAACAGTACATTTAAAATGTAGCGGATGCCATAAATATATAAAATTAGATTTTATTTGTCTAATTACCGCTGTCATTGTGGCGAAAAGGTTAAAATTTATGTTAAATATTGTTCTCATATTTCCAAGCGATCTTTTTCTTATTTATCGCAACTCACGCACTAATTTCATTCATATTGCGCTTTTAGTTACTTACATAGCATAAAAAGACGGCATTCACTACATAAAGTCACAATAAATAAGTATGTACTTTTGAGCACCAACTCTCAACTGAAACCTCCTCCGGAAGCCCAAATTAGAATAATACGTGGTTTGAAAAAAAACACGCGGAGAGCCAAATTGAAAAAATTATACTCCGGAATATATATTATATTATATAATTTTTACTCTAGCAACCACTGTGGAAATTCGACCCCAAGCATCAGCTCTAAGTGCATCGTCGTCAGATAGGCTGGTCATTTGGGAAGGTGACCGACATTTGAGACCATTTGCTTCATTTACGATAGGGGCATGGATGCAAGGGAGGATTGCATAAGGATTGGAGAAAGGGTGGAAGGAAACTAGGCGTCGGGATTAGTCTTCTCTTCACGAAAGGCGCCAAGGGGTCCACAGATTGGCGTCCTTTCCGACGGACGGAGTACTGAACTTGAAGTGCCATTTACATTGAACCTTGATAAAGAACGGTATACGTAGAAATTCCCATGAGAAAAAATCCATCAAGAACGTGATTCGAAACCGCGGACCTATTGGCTTTTGTCCGGAGGAAGCCTGGTAATAGCCCATTTCCACTATCGACGAACATACCGTTTATAACGACGAACGTTAATATTTAGATATAATCAGAATTTTGAGAGTTTCTTCTTTAAAATGAGGTAAAATTCATCAAGTTCTAGGTGAAGTGATTTTTCGCTAAAACTATCGTAAATGTGAAATTGAGAGAAAAACGGAGAAAATAGTATTTCTCTCTCTAATACAAATGCCATTTTCACGAAAAACTGTTTATAAGAATCGAAAGTTCCTGGGGAAATTATTAAAAATAAAATTTGATGCATTTACCACCTAAGTCATAGTTTTTTTAAGCTTATTACTGCGATAATTGAAGTCAAAACGTAGTATGTATTTCCACAAAAATGGCGCTGCAGTAGGCGTCCATTGCTACAAAAAAGTATTAATTAAAAATATATTCGTGGGATAATCTTCATATTTTGTACTGAAAATTTTGGTTTTTAATAGCTTACGCATGTCTTCAGCAAAAGCATAATTTAAAAAAAATTAATTAAATAAAAAGTTGGAATTAAGTATTTGCTTTGTCTCAAACAGTCACGATGGAACGATGGGATGGAATAAGATAGCTTGAGTGACATACTTCCCTAGTCATAATGGAGACAATATTCGAATTTTATTTTTTAATTTCAGTGTCTTAAGAAGTATGAAGTATATATTGAAATATTAATGGTTTAAAAATATAGTTTTATACGAAGAAAACTCTCAGTCATTAAATAAATATACCCATATAAGTCTCTAAATTGACTTGTTTTTTCACGACGTACGGTGAAATCGCTTACAAAAGAGACGTTTTTTTTGAGATTCTGTAAAAATTACTGCGGTGAGTTTTTATTAATAGTTGAGAAACCGTACAAACTATACAGCGTTAGTTTTTTGACGACATCTAGGTGTTACAAGTCCATAATTATTCCAATATTCTCCCTCTGGAGCGCACAGCCGTAATCTATCCCATGTAAAACAGTTCATATTTACAGGCAAATTGCTCGAAAAGCAGTTTGGAAAGGGGCTGATATTTTGACATCATTGAAAAGACGAGTTTTTTCTTTAAAATGGCGCTAAATTCATCAAATTCTAGGTGAATTGATATATCGCTCAAACGACCTTGAAGGGACGGATTTTTATCAGAAAAATCGCCGGGATTCGAAGCCCGGACCCTGGGGATGGGAAGCTGGAACTCTTTTACCCACCACACCGATCCAACCCAGCATCTTTGAAATCACGAACGCCGACCCTCGCGACTAAATTGGAAAACATCTGAGGGGAATGGGTAGGGGTATGGGGGAGGGGGGGAAGAATGAAGGGGAGGAGGGGGAGAAGAGTTGAGGAGGGAGAAGGGGAGGTCAGTGGCGCAATGCAGAGCGCACATCACGAAGGGATAGAGAAGGGGGTTAGACGGGGGATGGGATAGGTTGAAAGGGTCGTCCATGTACCTTTGTGTGTGTGTGCGCGTTTAGTTCTTAAAGCATACGAGAGATGGACAGAAGACGCGTGTATGGTTTGCGCCCAAACCCGCTAAGATCAGTGTACTATCATCGTTTGTTGGTTAAATATTTGAAGGATAGGTGGCAGTAGTGAGGATTCTGAGGCACATTGTTACTTTGTTTACGAATGGCGTCTTGTGCGGCAGATCATTTTAAGCTACCTGCTGTTGATGTCACCATACGCACTGCACTAGCTTTTCGGTGATGCGTTTGAGTACTGATGTGAGATTCGCAAAATGTTATTCAATATTCAGTAATTTTAAAACTACCTAATTGAAACAGCCGCGAAGGCTAGACCATCTCCGAATCTCACGGTTGTTTGGCTATAACGACGATTTTTAAGACAAAAATACTTTTTTAGAAATAATAACGCTCAATAGAATTGAAAGTTAAACCACACTTTGTTTTTATAGTCACTGCAAAAAGATTCGGCGCACATTCAAACTGTAACTCACATAAATGTTTACTGAATAATCGGAGTTCGAACATAATAAAAGTTTCGGGTTCTATAGATTACATGATGACCGGCAAAGCATCTTTTGATCAAATAACCGATTGTCAAATTCTATTTCTTTTCCAGCATCTTTAAACTTTATCTATATTCTCCAGAGTCAGTAACGCCGAATGAAAACCTTCAGAAGGAGGTCAGTTTTATTTTGCTCAATACTATAGTCTGTTCAAGTTCCAAGTTCCAAGTTCAGTGCGCTTTCATTGTACTTTTGTTTAATTTTTTGAAGCCGTTCGATAGGTGGCACTAGTAAGGATTCTGAGGCACATTGTCACGTTGTTTACGAATGGCGGCTTGTGGGGATTTCCGATTATTGGTGTAGAAAATGATTGATTACTCGACTAAAAATGAGTAAAAGATCTTGCTATGTTCCTGGATGCTCCATAGGGTATTCCGCAACCGTGAGAAAGAACAACATGTTGTGTGTGGAGAACAAGAGCTTGTTTATGGCTAATGTAAGTACTCTCTTGTATTTTTCACGTTACCGTATAGCAAGGCATGGTCGATGCTGATAATTACCTACCAATATATCCATTGCAGACCTCTTATTATTTTGTCAGATTTTGGTTATTCTTCTCTACGTGATGTAAATCTCTTTGATTTAATCATTGAAAGTATGTAGTACCGAATTCAAGTACTTGTGAATTACTCTCATTGCCCATACTGACGCTAATGATTTTGTTTTGTAGTCGTGATCGTTCCAACATTATCATTTGACGAATAACACCATTATTTTCTTCCTCACCAGCCGTAGTTTCCTTAAGTTCGAAATTGAAAAAAGCGAAAATACGTGTGACACCTAGGGATCGTCTGATTCAATTGGCTCACTCATGACAGTGGCGCCGCGGTTGGCAGCTTCGAAAAAGGTATCACGCCGAAGTTGGGGAGTCTGCTATCCTTAAATTCTAGTATCCATGGTTGCGCCGCTATGAGGGCGGAAGGTGAACGATCCAACTCGGGTCGACACAAATGCACTCTGTCGCATCGAAGATGCTTTAGCGCATCATTTCTCCAAGGTCCCCATTCAGGAAGGTCTTGAAAATTCCAAGCCACAACGATGACGTAATTCTGATGTAAGAAGATCGAAAAAAAATCAGATCTTGCACTTCAAAAGTTGATCTTTTTTATCGACGTTGTGACGTCAAGTCCCCACTGAATGAGTCTCTAGCACACACTTGAAGGCATAACCTGCGCCAAAAGCCGTGCCTTACATACAATTCACAGGTAAGGAGTGGACTGATGGCCACAGCAGCCCAGTTTAACTCTCAAGATATCCGACAGAAAATCCCTCCGGAAAACCCGTCGCAAATTCTGATGTGACATGAAAAAATGGGCGCGGAATTTGGGATAGCCTTCTAAAAACGATGGCTTGTCTGCAGACTATGTATGCTGGTTAACATATTTCCTCTTTACTTTGCGCCATCGATGTAGGGCAGGCGGAGTAAAGAGAGAAATAACACACTTCAAAACATGTCCAACAAACGGGAACACACTCAGGCGAGCTTATCTTGCGGACAGGGAATAAATGTATTTACGGAGCAGTTATAGTCTTTCTAATGGAATATCCAGGAAAATTTACATTGAGTATGTTGAGTAATGCATTTGTTTTATATTACATAATTGCAAGTAAAGTGTTTTTGTGGAGTGCCCTAATGTATTGCTCTGAAACTTGGACTATTGGGAAAGACGAACGAAGGAGGTTGGAAGCATTTGAGTTATGGTGTTATAGGATTGAAAATTCGTTGGAATATTGAAAATTCGTTGGACAGAATAGATCTCCAACAATGAGGAGACATTCTAAATTTTGGGAGAGCCTGAAACGGAGAATAGATGAATGGATTTCACACAACCTACGGCACCAGAACTGGCTTTCGACCATAATAGAGGGATATTATTCCCGGAAAAAATTGTATAGGCAGACCAAGACTGACATAAATCAGGCAAATAGTACAAGACGTCGGCTGCACATCCTACGTCGAAATGAAAGAAATAGCAGATTATAGGGATCTATGGAGGAATTCGATAGCTGCCAACCAGCCTGAGGGCTGATAACCACCGAAGAATAAGTCGCAAATTTTATATTTTAATTGAGTCTCCATTGCCATATCTCGAGGTTAATGTTCAACTTTCCCCATCAGCAGGTCGTACAGCTAAAAACGATGTAATTAATCTCGTATGCCGTTTACAAAAGTATAGAATAATTAAATGAAGCGGAAATATTATATTTAAGCGTAATAGATACTTTTTATTAACAAAATATTTCAAATAAATATCATACTAATATATAAAAATGTAATGTAGTCTGTCTGTCTCTCTGCCTGTCTGTTGCTCAATCACGCAAACACTACTGAACCGATTGAGCTGAAATTTGGTATGTAGAAAGAAAATGTGTCAGCGAGTAAGCTATATTAAAAAGCCCTCAAGGCCCCCGAAGGCCCTCCCTGGCTGTCCCTAGTGCTCCATGCTAAGCTTTGGGGTCGGTGCATTTAACTTAAACTCACTCAATCATCGAGTAGCATATTCAAGACTTTCACTCACCCCTGTGTTAACCCTCCTTGGACTTAAAAATATGTCCATCAACATGCCTAATAGAAGAAAGAGTAACCTTTCGAAAAAATATTCTAAAGCAAGAGGTATTTCTTCTTTGCGAGAAAATGAGTCCTTGCATGAAAAACGACAAAGGTTAGACTTGGATGCTCAAAGACATGTCCACCAGAAATCTCATGAGCATCTCCCCATGGTGTTTATCGGGTTACGCTAAGAATGGCACAAATTTCATCCTAACCCATACTACGGACGGGTAAACCAGCTATAAATCTGGTTAAAATATAAACCCATCTGTTTTGAAATTTCAATCTGTTTTAAGATGGCGGAAATTATAATGACGTCACTCTATACTTCTTACCCGAAAGAAAAATGGAAATTCTTCGCAATGAAAGACATCCGTGCATGAAAGTCGGCAAGTTCGCTAAGAATCACCATAGATTATTTTATTTAGCAACCGGAACCAATGATTATGATTACCCTTTATGCCGAAGACGCAGTCCGGGTGATGGAAGATTCATAGATCAAATAGACATGGCTGCTGCTGCTGCAAATACTCCTTTAGACGTTGTAAACCGCTGGATTGTACCCTACTCTCCAATCAGAATTAAGATACTAAACGCACACATCAAAGTTGAATTATGCAACTCAATTAAGTCATTGAATGCAAATGTATTAATGTACACAAGGGAAGCGATCAAGCTGTTATTTACTCAGAAGTCGGCTCAAGAGAACTGTAGGGACGAGGTGACCATCTATCAACCGGGGTGCTATTTAAATAGTACTGAGTCTACGTGGCCCATTTTTGGGTTTCCCGTGCATGAAAGTGGACCAACAGTCACTCATCTCTCCGTGCACCTGGAAAACGGTCAGCGTGTCTACTACAACGAACACAACGTACAAGATAGGTTACAAACTCCATAAATGACCACGCTGTCACTATTCTTCAGGCATTGTGGTTTCCTTATAAAATAAGTTCAATGTTTTTCACACGCGTTGAATTTCAACGGGTACCTCCTGCTAGTACTCAAATAAAACCTTTTATCATCTTAACTTAGAAATTATTTAGTTGAATAGTAATTAGTTTAATTAAACTATTCGCATACATCGAAGAAATTCTACTAAATACCTTTATTTTATTTATTTAACCTCCACCGTCTATCTGCCAAATAGGATACCATATTCGAATTTTATATTTTAACTTCAGTGTCTGTAAGAAGTATGAAGTAAATATAATTCTATTTATGGCGCAAAAATATAGTTATGTATGACAAAAATTCTCAGTAATTAAAAAAATACAACCACTTAAGTCTCTAACTTGATTAATTTTTTCACGCCGTACGGTGAAAACGTCTTCACAATAGAAGTTTTTTTGCGATTCTGTAAGAAGTACTGCGGTTAGTAATTGATTAATTTTTTTTTAATATTTGAGAAAACACACAAACTAATCTCAGTTTTTTGACGAAATCTAGTTGCTAGAAGTTCATAATTTTAAATAAATATTATCCCTCTGGAGCGCACAACCATTATCTATCCCTTGCAAAACAGCTTGTATTTTCAGGCAAATTGCTCGAAAAGTACTTAGGCAAGGGGTTAGTATTTTGATATCATTGGAAAGATAGAAGTTTTTTTCTGTAAAAATGAGGTCAAATTCATATAATTACAGGTGAAGTGATGCATCGCTCAAACTACCTAAAAATGTAAGATTTTGTAGTGCTTAAGAAATTGACAATTCATACGCTTATTTCTGAGTGGCCATAAAACGAATAAAATTACATTTAACTCATACAACGTTGAAACTACCTTCAATAATTGGAGGTCTTGAGTGTCTGAGAGTATATGAACAGGGTTTCTGCCACTTCAATATGTCCTCTGGGAGTATGCCCACATGGGACTTTCCACCAAATGAACGGAAGACGTACGTGAGTTCAAAAGTATCCGCGGTCTAAGAGCAGTTTTAAGTTCATTGGGACGAAATAGTTCTGAATCTAACAAGATCAGAAAGAGCAAAACTATTTAAGGAGCGGAATCTTTAAATGAACGTTTCATTTTCGTCCCTCTAGAGCTTTCGTGTAATGCATTTCCTTCTCCATCGGTGCTTCAGCACCGCTTCCGTTCTGAAACCTTCACTCCACCTTCGCTGAAGCGAACGCTGAAGTTCCAACGAAGCGAAACTTAATCTGATTACATACTCCGTAACGATCCTCAGCAATTAGCTTGATTACGTTTGACGTCCTCTTCGAGCATGTACCACGTTATACCCATGAGAGGGGCGAGGGTTATCTGTCCAATGTATTGCTAGTGAGGCCAGACCAGGCTGATTGTTACGACGTCACACACGGTGACTTTATTTTACCATGTTTACAAGCAGGATACCCGGAGATGTCGTGGTATACTATAAAAATATCACCCATAGGCTTTGAAATCCGTGGCGATGAAATCCTTATTCTTGGTAATTCCGCTAATCAATGATGAATGTGGGTATATTCGGCAGGATTGCCTAGTCTGACGTCACGCGAGTGGGAGTAGTTTCAGGGGACAACTTCGTCCACCGATGGCGTCTCTACGGTGCGCATGGCCGAAAGGCATCCTTGAATAAAAAAGACGCTCAGTATTGCCTTCCTTTCCTTCTGGATATATGTATCTACGAATAATGGCGAATATATTTAATATAAAGAAATATAAGAGGTAAAGCTCTAAATCAAAACCGGAAAAAACGCAAGAAAGACTAATTCATTTAGAAGAATTTAGAAAAGTGGCAGCTAATGTAGCTAGGAAACACTGCAGCGTAACGGCATTGTTAAAGAGACGGTGATTCGTCAAACGAATGGAAGGATGACTCTCTGACAAAAAAGTAAGCGAAAGATTTTACTTAGCAGCAGCTAGGCCTCAACGTACGCCGCAAGCATTTGGGACCCACAGCCGAAAGATTAACGAGCGAGATGGACCAAATACAAGGTTAGCCGCGAGTTTTTTTTATAAACCTTATCTCAGCTTACTTTTCAACTTACAACAATACTTATCTTGTAGAAAGCAATATGTAGCTTTTAATAGGCGCACATCGGATGAATACCAAGTGACGTCCGGAGTACCACAAGGTTAAAATCTATGACCGTTATTGTTTTTAATTTTTATTAATAATTTACCAACCGTCATACAAAACTCACAGTGTCTTTTATTTGCAGATGATGTGATGATCTTTAGAAAAGGGACAAAACTCAACGACTGCTTCAAACTTCAAGAAGATATGAAAAATCTGATAAAATGGTCCATTGACAACTAACTCTACCTCAATCGGGAAAAATTTTATCACGTCACATATTCTCGAAAGGAAAAAATATATAAATTTCGCATACAGAGTGGAAGGCCACATGATTTAAAAAAATCACGCCACGTTCGACTCATCGATGACTTTTATACCACATACAGTAAATATAACTTCTTCATCTCAAACAATATTGGGTTTTGTCCAAAGAGTGTCAAAATATTTCACATGGACAACAACACTGAGAATTCTATACTATTCTTTGATTAGATGTAAGTTAGAATATGTCTATGTTGTTTGGAATCCTTGTTCAATCAAATGTGTACAGTGTATAGAAAATGTAAAGAAAAGATTTATACGTTATCTGTACTATTCCCATAATAACATTTATCCAATGTTCGAAAATTATATAAGTTATGTAGTTTAATTGGAAATGTACGGATAACAAAGCTTAAATAAAAGAAGAACGAAAGAGGATTTATTGTATTTTGTTTGACCTAATCAATACTGGGGAAAATACTAACCTAGTGAGAAAAATTAATTATTTTAGTACCAAAACATAATTTAAGGTCCAAAAGGGAATTTTATTTGAAAAATGTGAAACAATATAGTGCAAATTCAACATTATACAGACACTGCCGAACCTTTAACAAACATTGCCATGAACTGGAATTGTTTCAAAAGAGAAGCCATTTCTGATCTCAGCGAAACAAAATCGTTTTATAAACCATGTAGGAAACACTTATCTTTCTACACATATGCATGTGTTACATTTGTTTGAATGTGATAATTTTTGTCCTGTAGTTATTTTGTTAGGCAAACTTGAAAAAAAATAAAAAAATAAAAACCAACTGCAAGGGAAATAGTACGGACCTCAGATCTGGGCTGGGATCCACAAGAGAATTAGTGGTCATAAGGGATGCTAAGGTAAATAGAAAAATGCAGATCGCATAGGATTCAGTTTGAAACGGGGTACATTATTTTCGCCTTGCACAACTCCTCTTGAGGAAGCAAAAGCAAAAGTATTTGAGAAGCACACAGACAAAGACAGCGGCATGGTTAAATTTTCTTCCCATGTACCATTCACCAAAGAATCAAAAAACAGAGGGACACGCTAATCGACCGAAACACACTTCACTTTAGTCCTTTCTCTCTTCCAATCCCTTTTCCCTACCTCATCGCTTTTCCATGCCTCCATCGCATATCCCTCACAATAATAGGAAGGAATGACCACAAATATAAAATAAAACGTATAAAGGAGAAAACGGATATTTTGAAGCAATCTATCCTAAATAGAGGTATACCTAAAGGAGTGGAATGAGTTACCTGAAGTAATCTTTGAGATCTTTCTCGCTAACGTTAAAATTTTAAACAATAAGGGCTCCTCGATTATAAAATAGTTTATATGGAAGTGTTTTGAAAATTTCATGCATATGTTATTATGTTTATTTTAATGTTACCACCAGGCGATCGCCAACTTGTAACGTTTTGTATTAAATTTAAAAAAAAATAACCTAATGGCGGCTTTCAGGGTAGTGCCTAGAGGGATAGAAGAAGTAACTCTACCAAGTAAGGGCCAAAACCATCATCTAGTGCCTAGAGTAACGTTAGTAAGCAGCACACAGTAGAATCCAAAAGTGCAGACGAACACTGAGCTGAAAAATCATTAGAACAAAATCAAGAGAGAGTAGAAGACGTCTACTCCCAGCAGGGAGAGTTCAGGTACAGGGCAACAAGTACGTGAGTACGAAATTAATTTTGAAAGTCGATCTATAGCCGAAGTCATCGTTTACAAACCGATCGCGTATACCCCCTTCAACCTACTTCATAGCCTCAACATCAGATATAGTGCATGTGTCAAAGAGTGAAATCCACAGAGAAGGCTTCAGTATCCCGTTATTACTAAACAGTAGTAAGAACTCTATTGGATACAACAGAAGGATAAAAACAAAAAAATAATTAGGAGAATTACCATGAAAAGCCAACGCATTGGATGGAATACATCAGACAAATGATAAAAGAAGTTATAATGAATATTAATACGATGGAATAAAACAATTAACTGAGAGGGGAAAGAAGTGAGGTGCTGCAGCAAATGAATATTCGCATTGATTACTGATTGATGATTGATGACTGATTGATGACTGATTGATGACTGATTGATGTTTGGTGACTGATTGATGATTATTATAATAACCCAATCTCCAAGAAGTGATTCATCGCGGATGTGATCAAGCATTACCAAATAATTTACTCTTTCAGACTTTTTGAGAGAGAGTGGGATCGCTAAATTCTATTTAACTACAATTAAGATTAGGTATTTTTAGAGGCAGGTAGTCCACCAATAAAGGTAGGTTTAGATGAGGATATAACTACCCTTTCCAATCTTCCACAAGCGCAGGCACATTCCTGCTCACACGAATTCCATCTTCGGCTAGGCATACCTCCTAACTCTCCTCACCCCACCCACAAAGTCTATTCCCTATCTTCCCCTTCCCAGCTTGATCAACATCCTCCAGTCCCACAGGATCTTCAGAAAACCCCTGCCCCTCAACAACAGCCTTATCTAATTATATTACTCCCCCCCCCCAAAAAATTTCCTTGGCCTGTTGTTGCTCAATGTTCTTCCCTCACCCAGCATGCTACGCAATTCTCCATCTGTCTTCCTTTACTCCCACTTCACCTCCTCCGTTCCAAGGTGATATTTTCCTATTTGTCAAGTCAAATGATTTTTTCATGGCGAATTCCACCGTGTTTGGTGTAGGTATATCTTCGCACCCGTGCTCGTGACTGCGTACCACATCATTTGTGCAATCACAATCATTGGAACAATTGTCAATTTTAGTCGTTCAAAAGCGAAAATGTTGGGTTTATTCTCTGCGACCGTGGCATATCATGCACGTCCACGTCTCCTGCGCTACAATGTAGACTGGGGGGACGAGAACAAACTTGTTCGTAAAGAAACCACCGCTGAAATTCACCTTGAATTAAGATGGCTTGGTGGTGTTACCGGCTAACACACCTGACCGGCAATTGGGAGATCCGGCTTCGAACCACGGTCAAGTCATATGAGTTTTTATGGCGATTTTTAACGTCTTTGGTGTAAGTATATCTTCGTAACCGTGCGCGTGACTGCATACCACATCATTTGTGCAAACGCAATGATTGGAAAATCGATATTTTCCTCGTTCAATTAAGGTGTAATTAGTATTATAACTTTTTTCAATATTGCTTAAAAGTTTCCATTTTCGTAAACATATATTACTGAGTGCGAAATTTCACCGAGTCCGAGACCGGGACTCGAACCCGGATTGCTCGATATCGCGCCGAGTACCAGTCACCGAGTACATTTAGCCAGCTAAGCTACCGAGGCGTCATCCTTCCCTGCGGAGTTTTAGTGGTCTTGAAGGTAGTTTGAGCGAGATAGTTCCCCAGTCATAATGGAGACCATATTCGAATTTCACTTTTTAATGTCAGCGTCTGTAAGAAGTATGAAGTAAATATGTTAACATTAACGGCGCAAAACATTGGCTATATACAACAAAAATTAATTAAATAAATATATCGACTTAAGTCTCAAACTTGACTTATTTTATCACGCCGTAGGTACAGCTAAAAAGCCTTCAAAACAGCAGGGTTTTTTTGTGATTCTGTAAAAATCACTGCTGTGAGTAATTGATTAATTTTTATAAATATTTGAAAAAAATACAAACTACACAACGTTAGTTTCTTGATGAAATCTAGGTGCTATAAATTCCTTATTTTTTTCAACATTCTCCCTCTGGAGCGCACAGCCGTAATCTATCCCACGTAAAACAGATTGTATATTTAGGCAAATTGCTCGAAAATTAGTTTGGCAAGGGTTTAATATTTTGATATAATTGGAAAGATGGGAGTTTTTTTCTTTAAAATTAGGACACATTCGTCAAATTCTAGGTGAAGTGATTTTTCGCTCAAACTACATTAAGGTGTTCAAGATGAAAAATAAAACGAAACAGTCCAAAGCGTGAACTTAGCGCCACAGACCGCGAGGTTGAAGCGAAATTTTGAAAACAACACTTTCAACAATTTCTTTCCGACCTATTAATGAGTATAAAATTATTCTTAAATTGTTTTCAGGAAGAAGTCTATGAAGAACATGATTATGCCACAGTGTGGTGAAACGCGTCGTGTCAAAGAAATAAATCTGTGGAAGATTACCAAGTGTCTTTATTCATTATGAAGTCTTCCGCCTCAAATGTTGGCTGACTCAGGAGCTATAGCATTCATTATAAGGAATGGAATGTCAATCAAGGCGTGATTTTGGGCATGAACCTTCAGTTCTCATTATGACGAAGTACTCGGTAAGATCTTGGGAGAGATTTCTCTCCATAAACTTCCGTCCACTTCCTAATTTCAAAATACTATATCCCACGATCTTGCATTTTCCTAACGTACCTACGGTACTATATTCTTGGGTGAAGTTTACATTAATATTTTAAAACATACTATAGTTCTACCGTAAGCAAATCATCAGAAGTAAACAACCATGCATTGCCGGCTTATTATGAGCTATTATTTTAATTGTTACAGTTGTAACATGACCCTCCGAGTCCCCGGCAAGCATCAGGTTTCATTGCCGTCATAATGGCCGAAGACTCGAGAGGGGTTAGGCAGTAATCGCAGCCACGTCCGACGCCCATCAGATGTGTGGCTACGCTGCGGTAGGGTCATGCGTCCGCAGTAAACGGAGTGACCCCAGGATGACGGCCTTCTGCATGCGTGCAACTAGTAATTCCGCCTGTGCCACGCAGGACGGAATACACTTGATGTTATTTAGCAGCGAGCCCTTAACTCCACCGAGCACACCTATGATGAGGACCACCAGTTTCACAGAGTGTCCGGGGTACATCTGTCGAAGTTCGAAAAGCAGGTCTTGATATTTCGTCCGTTTTTCCACCTCCTTCGCATCCATGTTAGTTTCAGCCGGAGCCGAAAACTCGATCACGAACATGGAGCGTGTGAGGTGGTCGAGGAGAACGATATCAGGCTTGGTCGCCTCCAACTGCCTGGTGGTGGAAAAGGAGTAATTCCACCAGATCGTACATTTATCGTTCTCCACGACGGACTCAATATCTCCAGGGGCATAGGGCAGCACAGGTGTTTCGTCGATGCCATAATGATGTCGAAAATGAAAGTATAACACTCGTAGGGCCGCGTTGTGCCGAGCTAAATATGCTGATTTAGCGTAATAACTACAGCCGGAGAGAAGGTGACTCAAAGTCTCCGGCTGGGCTCGGCACGCCCTACATTTCGTGTCCGCAACCTCCGCCTTGAATATAATGCGGCGGTACACGAGTGTGTTTATGACACCATCCTGGCACGCGAGGACAAAACCCTCGGTCTCGGACTTCAGACCGGCGGAGCGTAGGAAGGCAAACGTTAGCTCCTTCGATAGCCCATGCTTTTCGATGTTTCGATAAAAACCTCCATGCATGGGCTTATCGGTATGCTCCTTGAGCAAGGCCTTCTGCTCGGCTTTTTTTATTTCGAGCTTGAGGACGTCTGCCTTCAATGACAAGATGGTCGTGTCATTGTCGCTTCCGTCGGATGACGGGTCGAAGTCGAGACCGGTTTCGTCCGCTGCCCTCTTTGCCGCCTGGAAGAGAAACGCCCCTGCTCCCGCACTCTCGTGATCACTCACGAGATTGAGCAGGGGGTCCCTGCTTTTCAAAACTCGGCAAGCTGTACCCAGGACAACTCTGTTGTGGAGACATTCCAGACTCAATAGTCCTCTACCACCTACATTGCGAGGGAGATACAATCTGGCGACGGAAGATTTCGGATGAAGACTTCTATAGATGGTCATCATCTTCCTCGTTCCCCTATCGAGGTTCTGCAACTCGTTGACGTTCCACTTCATGCATCCGAAGGTATACAGCAGTGTAGGAACCGCGAACATGTTCGTGGCAAGAACCTTGTTCTTGCCTGACAGCTCAGAACTCCAGATGTTCCTGAGAGTCTGTCTGTATTTGGCGGTGAGCCTTTCCTTCACTGCTGTAACCTCCTGCATTCGGCGCTGGGGGACGCCGAGATATTCATAGCTGTCATCGTCCTCGAGGTGACGAATGACGCTCCCGTCAACAAGTTGCACGTCTTCCTTGATCTCCGAAAATCTTCCTCTCGCCAAGTGGATGGATGCACACTTGTCCAATCCGAACTCCATTCCTATAGCCTCACTGTATTCCAGTACGGTGTCCAGGGCAGTGCGAAGGTCTTTCGCATTAGAAGCGTACAGCTTCAGGTCATCCATATAAAACAAATGGGTGACCTTATGCTTCCTGTCACCTGGAACACCACACATGTATCCTTTACCTCGTCGCAGCCTAAGGGACAGGGGTAGGAGGGAAATACAGAACAGTAGGGGGCTCAAGCTGTCGCCTTGAAAAACGCCACGGTGGTATGTTACCAACTCTGTGGAAACTGACCGCTTGCCTGAGGTCAGAACGAAGCGCGTTTTCCACAGTGGTAACAGGCGTTGGATGCAGGACACAACCTCAGGGTGGACTTTCATCAACTTCAGCATGGCGATCAATAGCTTATGAGCTATTATTATTATTATTATTATTATGAGCATGTAAATAGTCTCGGCTCTTGAACCAAAATTACAAAGGCAAATAATTGAAACTTTCGCGGTCCATACTCGTGCAGGACAGTTTCTCCTTTTGGGAATCCCTGCATTTTGATTCTAAATAAAAACGTTTCTTCTCCTCTGCCGGAGACCTCCCCAGGGTTAATGATTGCTGCTTTTTTCCGCACCTGACTTCATATTCTCAAGTAGGTGAAAGGGGAAGGGGCGCAGGATGTTCTGGATCTTGTTATTTCCTCTTGAAAGAACTGGTAGCAAAGACTCACTGATCTTTACCCCTGGGGCCTTATTCATTAACGACTCGACACGATCGAACCTCGGAAAATCCGTGGATTTGACGTCACAGCCCCGACAAATATCTACTATTGGTCATTAATGTATTTAAGTATTGTTTATAACCATGAATTTTCTCATATTTGTTTTACAAGTTGCGGTTCAGGTTCAAAAATACCAAAAAAGTGGTGAACATTCTTCTTTAACCCTATCTTTCTGCTACTGTTGACCATAATTTTGGCGGGCGATTTGGTATTTTTGCATAACATATGTCATAAACAAGCGCGTTGAACAGGAAATCATTGCAGCAGCAACCACAGTAAGCACTAAGTTGCTAAGCAAAGGAATAAAATAAGTAGGCAGTGAATGAATGCATTACAAAGGACTTTTCCAGTACTATTATCTACTGTAACAATGGCTGCAACTACTAAGGAAAGTAGTTCAACACGCATAGGATATACTACGATCTAAAACTGCAAAACGCATCCCATAGTACTTCAATGGTTCCATTCCGGCCAGTCGCTAGCAGTGGTGAACCGTGAGATAAAATGGAATTTTGAAGGGAAATGATTACTCAGAAGCAATACCCAACTTGAGAATCCTGTCTAATGTTTAAGTTTTAGAGTCTAGTTACAAAATGTAGGGACTTCGACATAAGCTCATCCAACAAAAAAGCGACACGCTTGGTGTTTTAATAGGTCCTTTGGCATGGACCGATGAAATATTTCGCTCATATTTCCCTCGCGTGAACAAGAGATGAAAAAACGTTATGCATTGCCTTTAAAAAAAATGTTGGATTTTCAGATATTCAAGCGTTCTCTTAAGGTGGTGCCACCGTAAAATCACTTAGATGTAATTTTATTCATACTCTGTCTACTTGTAGAAAAACTTGTCCTCCATCAGATATAAACAACAAAATGTTACCTTTCCACGCTATTTATCTCGCAAATATAACTTGAAATTACATAGCGTTCAATGGGACAATGAGATAAACAAGTGGGGAAATACTGTTTTTTTCATAAAATATAAATGCCATTTTCGCGGAAAACTGTGTATAAGAAGGAAATAATCTAGAGATATTGAATAAAAATAAAATATAGACATCCTACCACCTTATTTTTCTAGGTATTGGGGAAATAATGCCGTAATTGAAGCCCAAATGCGGTAATTCGCTAGTAATGGTGCTGCAGTCGGCTCCTCCAGCTGGAAAAAGTGAACATTTAAAATACATTCGCGGAATAATCTGGATACTTTGCACCTTAATTTTGGGTTTTTATAGGTAACGCATTTCTTCAGCGAAAGGAGGATTTTTTGTACAAAATATCAAAAATGTGAAATTTAGTATTTGTTTTGACTCACACAGCGGCTACCTCCTTAAATTAGGGAATACTTATTCTTCTGGCTAGCCTAAGACCATTGCTTGTCGCCCACTTGTGATCACAGTCACAGGGTTACCAGACCAGGCGGATTATTTTTCAACGAAAATTTCACACAACAGATACAGTCAACATTTTAATCGCGATTTTGATGGTCACATCCATTCAATGTTGTTGTAATAGGATTATGCCAGAGTTAAATTATCGTAATGTCCTTTAAATAAGCTTACACATAGAGAAGAAAAACCAAAATCTGTCAAAATAATGAAGAGGTTTGCGATGGATACATAGGTAATCAATCAGCATCGACCATGCCTTGCTATTCGATAACGTGAAGAATAAAACACAGTACTTACATTAGACATAAACAAGCTTCCGTTCTTCACACCTAAAATTTTGTTCTTTCTCACGGCTACGGAATGCCCTTTGGAGCATTCAGGAACAGAGCAAGATCTATTACCCATTTTTAGTCGAGTAATCTATCTTTTTCTATACCAACAATTGAAAATCCCCACAAGCCGCCATCCCGCCACGCGTAAACAAAGTGACAATGACAGTGACGAAGCGTAATCAAACAACCTCAGAATCCTCACTAATGCCACCTAACGAACGGCTTCAAAACATTAAACAAAAAAACAATGAAAGCGCACTGGTCTTGGCGGGGCTGACTGTGACCATAACTAGATGCATTCCGATACGCAATACGAGATTGCTTTGTTATCATTTCCTGAGTTTTCGTGCATGACAACGAAGCGCCAATCAACGCGAGATGTTTCACTAATGTATTGTGTGCAAATAATCTCTCAGAAAGTTATGCACATGACGACGGACCGCCTATAATCGAGAAAAACATTACGAATGTTCTATATGGAAACACAATGTGACAGGTATATAGAAACGGCCGAGAGAAAAAAATTCCACCTTGGCCGGGATTCGAACCACGAACCTTTGGCTTCCCGTGTCAAATAGCAGAGCACCCGGACTTCTTAATTATAGAGGTTTAATTTTTGAGGATTTAAGGGAACTAGGTGTTATGCATTTCATCATAATTTCTATGCATTTCATCATAGTTATTATACATTTTATCATTGTTTTCGGTAGTAGATCTGAAAAATCACCACCATATTTGACAGGTGATATAAATTCAGGACAGTACTCCATGAGTAAGAATAGAAAATCAATAAATATACATTTCAAAAGCAAGATACGGATTTAATACCGGAGAAAACCCAATGGGAATCGTTTCTTTTAGTAGACTGCTCACATACCATTATCAACTGAGAGCTTATAAAGATGTTCCCTTCTTATGCCTGTTACTCACGGTAAAATTTTCCATAAAAGAGTTTTATAAAAATTTTTATTGAAAGTTTTATGAATCATGCGTAAAACGTACTTGCTTGCTCACGGTAAAACTATTCTTAAAACTGCAATGTCCTGCCATCTATGAGACGCTTTGCGAACACGTGAAGTGGTAAATGCACTCTATTTTGGATGAATGTTAGGTTAAAAACTATATGTATTGTTTATTTACTTACTTTCTGATCACACTCAACGGAGCTACGGCTCTAACGCACTCTTCTAACAAGAAGGATACTGCCTCAACGTTCCATGAACTTCCAGCCATGTTTGTTTACGTTTTCCTTGTTTAGCTTCCCATGGATACGAGATTATCAACGCGATGAGCGGAACGTATCATTGGTTGTTGCATAAAACGGTTTTATGGAATTAGAACCTGTCCTATTCCGTAAAACGTTTTATAAAACTAGGTTTTATAAAACGATTTTATAGTTACTAAGCTCATTTTTATAAAATTAGTCGATTTTGTAAAACGTTTTACCGAAAATTTTACCGTGAGTAACAGGCATTACTTATTTTGAAAATTTCGAGGTTTTCTGTAACTGATTAATATTTGTTTTGCAATTTCAGAATAAGGGGCCAAAGGGCTGTCCTTTTCTCGCCATTCATTTAATAAAATTACTAGGAAGGAGAATTTTTCTTAATTATCGCTAATTCCGTCAAATGCTTGGCAAGTAAAATCAACGCAAGGTTGCTGAAATTATGTAATAATATCACCCTTCCACGGTTAATAAGCATAATATTTTAGTATGGCAGTGATTTGAGAGCGCGTTGGGAAATACCTCGCCCCTAACGTTTCAGTTTTTTATACGATTACTGCGAATGATGTACGTGTTCCAGTAAAAAAGGGAAGGATTTGGTTTCTACTGATAATAATTACTAGCTGGTAGAGTGATGAAATAGGGTGCCTTCCATTCGCTCTAGTGCGCTAATCACTTCGTAACACAACAGCGTACTTGCCTTCCATTCGTTGAACAGACCCTGCGCACTAGGTAACGCACTTCAAAACAGAATGGGAGTGCGCTAAACAACAAAAGAACGTCGATAACCACATCCGTGATTGTTGCCGAGTTTGTTGATTTTCAGTAAAGGCGGCCAACAAGTATATCGTACAGTTTTTAACTACTATGCGATATAAAGCTGACATTTTTTTATACTTTTTTTTGAACAATTTCTAAACTTACCATTCGGCCGTGACTGCTGCTCAACTACAGAATGCTACCTAATAGTAGGTTACAAAACATTTCGCCAGCGCACATCGTTCCATTCAACGTCGTTCGTGTGCGCTTAAGTGCGCTGATATTGTGTCCCAGATGTGCGCCAATTCCAACACCTTGAATTGAAAACCCCTCTAATTTCTCGCTAAGTAGATTCCACACTTTTTTACTTTTACCGATCATAGTTTCTACATATAATGTCATTCCTTGAAAATGACATAGTATGCCGAAACCATGGTCGGGAAAAATAAAGTTGGTGTGGAATGTATTTACAAAGAGAGAAATTATTTCATGTGCCGCGTTTCCAAAAAGTTAAGCCGGAAACTGTAACTTATATTTGCAGAATGATTTTGAGGAGACGCTGATGTTGATGAGCCATAAGATGCTGTTTTAATCCGCGTTAGAATCGGGTGATCTGTTCAAAGAGCAAACGTACGTACCACTGGGATGTATTGGGTTGGCGTAGTGGCAAGAGTAAGTAAGTACTTCTAATCTCTTAAGACCAGCGCTCGAGATGCAGGGGCAAAGCATATTTGTGGAATATCGAAATGTAATTGGGTACCTTATAGAGGGCCCTTCAAGTGTTGTACTCCGTCCCTCGGATGGTACATTAAACTGTGGAACAATTGGCACCATTCGCTACCGATAGACTAATGTCAACGCCGAGTTTCTCTCCACCTTCCCTCCGCTCTTCCGTCTGTCCCACCCTCATAATGTTATTCACATGGTGGCGGAAAGGGCCTCGGTTGGAACTCACCTAACTGAAGGGAAAACCTATAATCCAACTAATGAGAGGATAAACTTTTTTAAAAATAGCATTTTATCCACACTGTTTTATTGACATTACCGACCTAAGTTTCAATGGATAACCACTGTCATTTTTAAGGCCTTGAAAATGACGGATCCGTTGAAACATGGGTCGGTAGCGTCAAAAAACAGTGTGGATAAATAATATTTTAAGTTTCTTCTTTCTTTAATTATGAAAGAGTTCCACAAAAAGACAAACCTTAAACTATTTGCTATAATTCAAATATCCCTGATTTGTTATCTTTCCTTTTTTTCTTATGATATCGTAGATTAAACTGTCCTCTCCCTAAATATGTTAATGCAGGATAATATTGCCAAACATACTGTGATGCCATTCGTGTCAAAAGAAGTCTCTTTTTCGTTGCAAGTTGCATATCTATTAAGGATGATTGGTCCCATCCTCTCATTTTTAAAAAAGTAATTACCTACTGTTAAAAATCACCTAATAGAGACGCTCAAAAACTTTTTAAAAAATACGCGTAAAACATAAAAGAAAGTTATGCCCATTCCTGAACCTTAAGCCTTATTGGTGAGCAAACACAGTTACATTGATTTAAAAGAAGAAACGTTCTTTCCGAGAGTCAATGACGTCATTCCGCTAGGGGCACGACAACGCTGGTTGGCGAATGAGCAACCGTATTTGTGGACATAAATAATCGCCATGAGCGCAAATGCAAATTCATTTAATCCAAATCATCGATGAGTTCTTCTACCCATCTCACTGATATTGAACTTACTATAGTGAAGTAAGCTATCGAAAGTACGGATCGCGTTTTTGAGGTTTATGCATACAAAACAAAACCGCGTTGCCAATCAGGCCAAGCTTTATTGCTTCCTTCTTCAACAAATTAAAATGCCAATTATAACAGCAATTGGCGCATTTGATAGGATACATTCACAACTAAAACCGATTATTATTACTGTTGGCTATTAACTTCCACTTTTAATTCACTAAGGCCAAATTTTATAATCTCGGATTAAATATTTACTCATCACGATACCCGATGAGAATATACGCTTGCACACTGATGACGCATACGCCATGAAACCAACAGACTGATGCACTTGAAAAAACCCTAACTGTCAGCTAACATTGCCGAAAGTATTGACTACGCCATCGATCAGTTAAGGGTTACCATGTATGACCATATCAGACCTTACCGGAAAACAAAATGTACATGCTTTAATAACCTAAGGAATTTAGTTTCAAACATTATAAAACTGGAGGTGAAAAACTGATTATATGTAAATATTAGGTAATTATACGGACGGTGTTTTACATAAAATTTAATTAGATGTACTTAAAGAATTCACGCAGTAAAAACAACGGTAAAATCTTCAATGAATAAGTTCTTTCATAACGCACGTATCCCCTCAATGACTTCCACTACTATTCCTACCACGCGTCGTAATACAATATCTTGGGTTACGGAATGCAAAATTGGAACCGGTCCCAGGCCGAGCCCTTGCGGGACGCCTGCAAAAAAATTTCGGAGCCCACTTTCTCTCTCTCTCTCTACGCTTGAGCTGGCCCATTTGGCGAACACCCCTTTGGTCCCTCTGGGATGGGACGGGCCCTGGTCGATGGACGGAGAAGGGTGAGGGGGGAGGGAGGGAATAAGGGTATGGGGGAGGGAGTCTTCCTTCCCCACCTCCAAAACCCTAACCGATCGACCTCGCATCCTCCCTCGCATGCAAAGCTGCGGGTCGGACCCTCCGGGGCGGTCGAAGACAGACAGCATATATGAACAGCAGACGCTTTGTCTTTTTAGACACATCGGAGACGTTCCAAGTGGCTTACTATACCCTCCATCAGGCTTAAGAAAAGGCGATGGTGCTCGGAGAATGGAGAGGGTAAAGCTGGATAAGCGAGGAAGACAAACAAGGAAGAGATAAGATTCAAGTTATCTGGCTTCAACCTTGAGGAGTTATCCGTATGGGAAAGGAGAAACACAAACACGTACGGATAAGTGAATTCAACTGGAATTCTCTATTACGATTAGCGAATTGGATTTCGACAATTTTTCACACCTGAATTAAAGTGATGGTAGGCGAAGTGACATTGTGGAATCTTCACATGGCTGAATAATAAATCACTTTGTAGTTTGCCGCAATTTTTTAATAAAATTACCGGTTTCGATGTCACAAACATTGTCTTCAGGAGTACTACTCGATAGTCGAACCCTTATGATGATTTTGTGACATCGAAACCGGTCAGTTTATTAAAAAGTGTGGAAAATTACAAAGTGATTCATTTTTCAACATTATACACCTGAAGATGACACTATTGCATAAGCCTTGTTCGAGTATTGTAGAATTTCATTAAACTATGCATGCATATTTTTCTTCTCTCCAAAGCAATGTCATTGAGAGCAGGTTGAAAAGTTAACATATATCGGGAAAACTATGCATACGATTTGGTTTAGTGGCATGGACATGCGCGAAGAAATGCAAAGGAGAAGACAGAGAAAAAGTGGATTAGAGGGAATAGGCGAGGGGGATTCTTTGAGATATAAATTAAAACACTTAAAGACGGAGCATCAAAAGGTTCCGATACTTCGCATTAAAAAAATAAGATGGCGTGCTGACTGGAAGCCGATGAGATATGGATTTGGAGAAGGATGGAGAAGACTAATTGGATAGAAAGGAACAAAAAGTAGAATGCGTGAGAGATAATGAGGGAGGAAAAGAAATCTGTGGACAAGTTTCGGTGAAGAAAGCTTAAGTGCAGTGAGGGCAAATTAAGGTAGTTTCAGCGAAATATCACTTCACCTTTTAACCTCATCTCAAACAAAAAAACTTTCATCTTTCCAATGAAATCAAAATACTAACCCCTGAACTTTTCGAGCATTTTTATAAAATTATAAGCTGTTTTACACGGGATAGATTACGGCTGTGCGCTCCAGAGGGAGACTATTGAAAAAATTATGAATTTATCTATCTTTATAGATCTCGTCAAAAAACTAACGGAAAGTGATTCGTATGTTTTGTAAACTATTTTTAAAATATGATCAATTACTCGCCGAAGTAATTTTGACAGAATCGCAAAAAAACCATCTTTTGTTTAGTTGTGGAAAATTGTGGATGTATTATTTTCTTTTATATGAAATGGAATTCCACCAAGTAAAACCGGATCTTATTTATTTTATCTGTTGTGAAGGTGTTTTCACCCTACGGCGTGAAAAAGTGAGTCAAGTTAAAAGACTTATGAGGATACATTTATTTAATTACTGAGCATTTTTAAATACATTACAACTATATTTTTGCGCCATTAATATTACAATATTTACTTCCTACATCTTACAGAAGCTGAAATAAAAAAATTCGAATATGGTCTCCATTATGACTAAGGAAATATCTCACTCATCCTAACTTAAGGAGGTTCCACCGTAAAATGACTTAAATGTCATTTTATTCACATTCTGTCTACTTGTAGAAAAAGTTGTCCTCTATCTGATATGAACAACAAAATAATACCTTTCCACGCTATATTACTCTCTAATTGAACTTGAAATTACATGGTGTTCAATGGGAGTATGAGAGAAACATGGAGAAAATAGTATTTTTCCATAAAATGTAAATGCCATTTTTGCGGAAAACTATTTATACGAAGGAAATAATCCAGAGAAATAAAATAAAATGTAATATAGGCATCTTACCACCTTATTTTTTTAGTTATTAGGGAATTACTGCCGTAATTAAAGTCAAAATGCGGTAATTCGTAGGAAATGGCGCTGCAGTCGGCTCCTATGGCTGAAAAAAGTGCTCATTTAAAATACATTCGTGAAATAATCTGCAAATTTTATACCTTACTTTTGGGTTTCTATGGGTAACGCATTTCATCAGCGAAACCAGGATTTTTTGGGCAAAATATAAAAAAATGTGGAATTTAGTATTTGTTTTGACTCATACAGTCGCAGCGGAACCTCTGAAAAACTGAACGCTAAAGAGGATGAGATTAGGAAGAATGCTGAGTAAGCGTGGAAGAGGTTGGGATGTGATATAAGGATTTTGGACGGCTTTAAGGGAAGGCAGTAAATATAAGCCTAACAGAGAGACTTAATTCAAGGAAAATATACCACTAGGTCACGAATGCTTTAAAATGACTCCGGAATTGGGAAGCGAAGGCAGAGAACCCAAAATCTAACGTCCAACGGTGGAACACCAAATGGCAATGTCCAACGGATCGCATCCACTTTTATCACTTTTTCCTTTCGTTTTCGTTTAATTCGTTTTTCCCCCGAACAATAAGGGACTTAAATAAATGCTAGGCGTAATTTCATTAGAGCGTTTCCTTTTTACATGTAAACGGCTGGTGTCCTAACACCCCCCGCCACACGCCTATTGAGGCGGCTTGCGGGGTAGTATGTAGATGTAGATGAACCTAAGTTGCCGAAAGGTAGAACCCGCAATCCGAAGTGATTAGGTGCTACTTTAATGAGACAAAGTAGGGACGCTCAATTTGGTAAATGCTACTGCAGAAAGAAAATCATATTTTACTTTCGCTGTTTTGAACATTTATCCTTAGCTAAAAATTGTAACGGTGAGGAATATCGGCGTTCCTTCCCGGAGGTTCTCACGAGTCAAGCGTTTCTTTCAGCGTTCAGAAAGGACCTTCAACCCTTGGGAGACAATGGCGGTGAATTTAGTGTAATCATTGGGAGGAATGGTAAACATCAACCGGTGGGAAGCATAAAAAGCGATGGCTGAACGAGAAGATTAGCCACCAAATGGATTTGCAGAGCGCTGCGAGGAGCAGATTGTATCTTAAATCATGATTCCGATGAGCCTATCGAGTTTAATGGGGACAATTATTTATAAATGTCACAGTGAAATTTAAGGAAGGGATTTCACTTCAGAGGATATTAATATCTGTATCAGTTCTTTACAAACTGAGCTCAAGAGTAACTATGAAGTTATGGACAACGATTAGAATAGAATGACAATTTCAAAATGAATGATCACCACTGCATTTTCGCCCTAGAGAGGTTTCCGTGTTCTACTTGCGCTAATTTCGGGTGCCTCGTTGACTTCTGGTACTCGATATTTTTAAAATGCACACTGATTTTTTTCTTTTATACAGCCCTGTATTTCAAAACGATAAGAAGTACGAGTAGCTACTCTTTTACCCAGCAATTTGTTTTCTTAGACGTTGTAGTCGAGTGTATTTTCAAGGCAAAAAATACTCCAAGGGTAGATGTGATGCACTTGAGCTAATTACATTTCGGCAAGCGGAGGACATTGTAAATGCACATAATGTTCGTTTAAGCACCTACCATTTATCCATAAATCGATTAAGAAAACTTAGCTTAATACGTAGTTTAATGTAAGACAATTTTTTACAATAAGTTTTTTACAAGAGGTCTCAACTAGAAAAGTTCTTGTAAAAGATCGAAAACACTTTATTGAAATATTTCTCCAGTGTGGCAGAGGATCACTAAGACTCAGTTGAATGCTGATGCAGGGCATTTAAAGCAGCTTAAAGGTGGCTATGTTGAAGTTTCCGCTCCACAGAAAACAGGCGTCGACAGTTTCGAAATGTCACGGCGACACTGCTGCAAATGGCAGTGTATGGTTGGTGATCCATATTACGGCAGTGTCTACAGGTAGTGAATTCCTGGATGCGCCCGTTTTCTGTGACCTCTTAACTGCTCAGTTTGGCAGTGTTTCTTTTCAGATTCGTAAGCTCGCTAACGATCTTAACCTATATTCATTCTTGTTTTCTAGAAGAGCACTTAAGCTCAAAGGTTACAGTCATCGATCCGAAAATTAGTTTCCTGCAGCTGTACACTCCATTTTCCTTTCCGTTAACTGATTATTCCTTTAAAAGTCTTCATTTTAACATTCCTCACCATTTATCTCAAGTATTCCATCCTGGGTCTTCCTAAGCAAAGCTTCCCACTCATTTCTCCTTTTTTTTCAAGAGACTGTTATGCTAAAGAATTCGTTCAACGAATTCATGTCTTTTGCTGCGCAGAATCTTAATTACTTTTTCACCTCCCCTTCCAACCTTTCATTTCCAGCTCTTCGAAAGACTTCTGCGATGGTGATTCTATACATTAAATTTTTCTCGTTTTCCGATAACACCGCTTTCCGATACCTTCCACTTTGATTTATTTTATTGCTTTGTACACTACAAGTTTCGCATGCACACAAGTATTCTCCATAGATTTGTTTTTAATGAAGTGCTTTCTTACTTCCACATGCTTAAGGAGGTTCCGCCGCGACTGTGTGACTCAAAGCAAATACTAAATTCCACATATTTGATATTTTGTCAAAAAAAACCTGCTTTCACTGATGCAATGCGTTTTCCTATAGAAACCCAAAAGTAAGGAACAAAATTTGCAGATTATTCCACGAATGTATTTTAAATGAGCACTTTTTTTCAGCCATAGGAGCCGACTGCAGCGCCATTTCCTACAAATTACCGCATTTTGACTTCAGTTACAGCAGTAATTCTTCAATATCTAGAAAAATAAGGTGGTAAGATGCCTGTATTTTCATTTTATTCAATTTCTCTGGATTATTTCCTTCTTATAAATAGTTTTCCTCAAAAATGGCATTTGTATTTTATGGAAAAATACTATTTTTCCCCGTGTTTCTCTCATTCCCCCATTGAACACCATGTGATATCAAGTTCAATTATAGAATAAAACAGCGTGGAAAGGCATTATTTTTGTTGTTCATATCAGATAGAGGACAAATTTTTCTACAAGTAGAATAAAATGACATTTAAGTCATTTTACGGTGGAACCACCTTAAAACCCTATCTCTTCATAGACTCTACTTCTTATAGAAAGCTTCTCAATTTGGGATACACCGGTCACTCATTACATAGGCTATGGACCGCAAAACATTTACAAGTGAACTATGAAAAACAATGACTCATTTCAATTATTTTCGTATTTATTATGACATTAATTACCACCATAAATAATCTTTCTCCAAGCTTTTTCTGAATACGCAGATTGCCGATTGATGACAATAAGTACAACTCCCCACGTCAGTTTTATTCTTTCTACTGTCTAGGAACTGTTACAGTTTGCAGCAGAAAACACGGAAAGCGTATTTATGAAATGCAAATATTGAAATTATTACCGAGGAGAATCCATGATGCCAAAAAACAAAATGTCGGGAGAAATTGCAAGAAATTCGGGAAATAAAAGGTTAAGAATAGCGAAAATTCGATTCGTCCACGCTCATGGTTCACATCGCAATTAATCCTTATTAAACGGCATAAAAGCGAGTAGAAAGCGTTGAACAGCAAATGATGTGGGAGGAAATATTTGTAAAGTAATATTTAGAGTATTCACTTTACGTGTATATTTTTAGTCCATATACAATGTAAGCGTAACTGTGGAGATTCAATTTCACTTCATCGGAAAAAAACAATAAAATATCAGAAAACGTTTCCGGGGTAACTCTGTGGAAATGTTTAATATGCATATTGAAAAATCACTTGGTGAAATTCCACACTTCATTTACGAAAAAACCGACCCAGGTTTCGGCAACTCTGTGCCATTTTCAAGGTATCTGATCGTGTGGTTACCGAGTTAAAACCTCCCCCTCCACCCTTTAAGGTATATATACTCGGCCACCACACGATCAGATACCTTGAAAATGGCACAGAGTTGCCGAAACCTGGGTCGGTTTTTTCGTAAATAAAGTGTGGAATTTCACCAAGTGATTTTTCAATATGCAAGATAAAATATCAGCAAAAGAGTATTAATGGACGGATTAACAAACGTTAAGCAATTGGATAGACAGTTAAAATATCAAAAAAGTTATGGAATTCATTACCAAATTCCATTTTGATGAACTATCGCTTTAGCCACATATCCCCTAATTGTTATTTTTTAGAATGCTTGCCCTACGGATGGATACAATTTATGTATGTTTATCTTACGAATAAAATTACTTACGCACATAATCGACAGGCAGAGTGAGTAAATAAATTCACCATTAATCACATCATAAATCTTTTAACAAGTATTTAAGCCTCCAAGGCCGTACCCACCAAAATATATGGGGAAAGAGTAGCATGTTTCATGAGGCAAGATAATAGATATTTCCGGCGCGTAGTCGCAATATTGATACAGAAAACGCGAGCGTTCACAGTTGCGAAATGTTCGCAGTACCAGTACGTGTGACTCACCTTACAAATGCGATAAGATGTCAAAGAACAGGCGCAGTTTGAAAAGCATTCACCGCATATCTGTTATTCTTTCGAGCTCTTACAAAGAAAGAATAACGAGACCGCACATCTTATGAAGATCCGTAATCACGCCCCAGATTTCTTTCGAAAAACACTGCCTTGATTTCAGTCTTCTTGAGACTAAGAAATTTGACAATTTTAAAGTCGCTTATTGAGGCCGGAATCGAATTTGCGGAACGTAAACGGCCGCCGAACGTCCACAGATGGCGCACGATACCACCGCCGCAAATGACATTAAATGCTTCGCATCCCGCTCCGCGACATGAGGTGCTGGCAGCAAGGAATTCTGGGACGCGTCCAGCAACGTGTCACACCTCGTTAATTTTATAACCGCCCCTTAAGCACATACTTCTTCTCTCAACCACCCAACAAAAGGCCATTTCCAAGACATTTTTTCTCCATTCTCTCTGTAACAACTTTAAGGAATTTCCATCGCAAACGCATGAGCCAAAAAATACTAATTACTTGACCTTCTTGTTTGTTTTAAATGGTTTGTTTTCGCGACCATATTACACGGTGCAAATATCAGGAGTTTTAGGTAAAATAACCCATAGTTATATAACAATGAAACAGTAGAATAAACAGAGTTGAAGCTGTGTTCATTTAACTACTAGAACTATTCTTTTCCCAACCAAAGTTAATTTTTTTAATCTATTATTAAAATTATTGTGGAATTATTTGCCTTCTGCGCGTGTGTACAAGTCTAAGAAGCTCTGTCCGTGACAACGTAAACAAACAAATGGACACGATATTACCTAGTGATTACACAAATCATGACAACCCGCTTATTTAGAGGTGGAATTTTTTTTAAGTTCTACTATTTTCATTTTTTTAAACTTCTGCGAACGTTTCGTATTTATCTCCATCTTCAGGGATATTATTTAATGATACATTATGAAAAATTTTTTCTACAATCTTTTTTATGACAAAATGGTTTAAATATACAATAAACAGTCATTAAGAAGAAAAATATATGGACATATTCAAGATTATGTTACATTTCAAGGTTGTTGACGTTTTATTTACCTAAAATTTTCATTTTACTTCTTGGTTTTATTTCTTTGCTGAAAATTATATTTCATTATTGTATTATATTTTGTCATAAAAAAAGGATTGAAAAAAACATTTTTGTTTTGAAAAACAAAACGTGTTTTGGTTTTCTATTGGATCAATAATAAGTAGCAAGTGTTCTTTGGGTCATTCCATGTCAAATCAAACAGAAAATTTTCTAAATGACACCCACCGACTCGGATTTTTATGAATTGGTATTGCTATCGAAGAGTCAAATTGTTGTCACTACTTACTATCACCAATTTAATGACCCATTTAAAATATTTCCTCTCTCCCTCATACTTTGCAAGATATGAGGGATCCAAGTTTGGGAAGTTTGCTCAGAAGTGCCAGTAGTGGGATTCAACTTTCCGAGTACAGGGCACAAGGTAAACATTTATTTCTCAATAACCAATTAACATATCAACATGAAATGTCTAATTCTTGGCAATCCAAGTACATAGATTCCATATAAATATTTTTATCACTCTTGCATAGCTATGTTAGCCACTGCAATGTCATTAGTTGTTAATTAACGAAGTTTTTTAAACTCAAAATCATAACTTCATATTTTCATAAGTATCACCCTAAGTAGTTGACTCATCTATTTTTTTTGTTGAGTATTACTTTATTTTATGTACCGAAATACCAGAGTCTCAAGACGACGTTACCTTCTTAAGATTATTTAATCTAATGTGGTCCATAGTTACCTATCATGTATATGCTGTGGATGGTGTTAACATAAAGGCGACAGATGAAGTGAAGTATCTAGGAGCTACGATAACTTCGGACCTATCGTGGGGAGCACATATAAGAAATATTTGTGGCAGAGTTCTGAAGAAGCTAGGATTCGTCAAGCGTATTGTAGGAAGATTTTCGGATGAAAAAGTAAAAGAGAGGTGCTATTTCGCACTCGTCCGGCCACACCTTGAATATACAGCGAGCATATGGGATCCGGTGCAGAAAGACTTAATTCGGGAACTTAATAAAATACAAAGGAAAGCTGCGCGATTCGTCAAAAACTGCTACGGGCGTACAGACAGCATTACACAGATGTTAAACGAATTAGGCTGGGAGCCGCTAGAGACTCGGAGGCTGCGCGCTAGGCTTAGATTGCTTGAACAATTGAGAATAGATATCTTTAAGAGCGACACGGAGAACATGATATTAGAACCCCACTATATTTCCAGGTCCGACAGAAACGATAAATTAAGAGAGATATTTTGCCGAACGGATAGGTATGGGAATTCGTTTTTCCCCCGAACAATAAGGGACAAATGCTTGGCGTAATTTCATTAGAGCGTTTCCTTCTTTATATGTAAACGGCTGGTGCCCTAACACCCCCCCGCCACACACCTATCGAGGCGGCTTGCGGGGTAGTATGTAGATGTAGATCAACAACAACATCCTCACCAGGATACATTATATATTCAACATTTTTTAATTGGACCTAAATACGTTCTCTAATTGACGGGGAAATAAAAATGGTGGTGTTTTGACTACCACTAAGAGTATTTTAGGTTTTAGTTTTTTCTGTCTTGGTGAGGGGAACTTCAGACACATATTGTACAGGTACTAAACATAACTGTATCCAAATGCATACCTTCATATTTGAAATAACGGTCAATGAGTGACTTTCTAGTTTTAGTGAATGTGCCTCTTGTTCAAGTATTTCTTTTGTGAATAATACTTGGCTCATGGCAGTCGAGGAGAAAAGAGCCGAAATGTTAAAGCAACAGTGAATTGATGCACTTTTCCTGTCATTTACCTATATTTACAAGTGTGTAGTTCATGAAAAATGTGGAATTAACTGTGAAAAATGTGTTAATTTATTACATTCATATTATGCAGTATATGATAAATAAATTATTTAAATTATGAACTTAAATTGTAAAACTTACTTTTAATCTGTGGTGAAATTTGTCCGGCTGTACTGATGTTGCACAAAGTCAACCTCACTTTCACTAAAGTAGTACATCCTTCCATTCACCAATTGTGATCTGTCATTGGAACCCTACTGACTGTATGAAACTTCAATCTAGCGGACCCGGCTGGACGACGGGTTGCTACTCTGATGTTTTCTCATTCATAGAATATTCATCGAAGCCAACGCTAGAGATCAAATGTTGTTTCGCGTTCCGTATTCCCCTTAGCCTATTCATGACTCTGGGGCCGGAATTTTCCCTTTTCCCATACCCTTCCAACCTATCCTTGTTTCCTACCTATCTCCGCAGCCTTTCCTACCCAGGCGATGAGCTCACGCTCGCAGGTCAGGGTGGTGCCCTGAGTAGAGGACCCGCTTATCCACTGTATGACACTTCAACTCCAGAGTCACATTCATCAAAATTTTTCAGCAGAAAGCTTTTCAAATTTTCAGGTGATGAACACTGAGAGTAGTGTCACAGCATAGTATCTTTTATGAGTAGAACACACTAAATAACCAATCGGATTCTGGCGTGTATCCTCTTTATTACAGGCAAGAAGCAGTATATTAACATTTTGATGAATTGTGCAAACACATACAGAATGTGTTCCAGGAGATCCTGATAATACACACCATTTTGGACGCATTTTAAAGAATTTTAATTTCCCAATAAATTAAAGCCAATTTTAATCCTGGGAAAGTCAAATTCAATAGCTGAATACCGTTCCTTCAAGTTAGCCAGTAATAATCTCTTCTGAACACGCACATTTTTTGAGATACTAACTATAACTTTCTTCCTGGCATCATTTACTTTCTTCCTGGATGAGTTAACTACTTAGGGTGACAGCTAGCTAGTGACAAAAATTTCATAAAAATCTTCTGAGTCGGTGGGTGTCATGGGCTGGCCGAACCGACGTGGAACGACCCCTTTGTAATTTCTAACCGATATACGATTTTTCGAGAAATAATTGGCCTAATGCGAAATGACCTATAAACGTCGACAAACCCTAAACCCCCACCAATAATGGGCCTAATATTTGAAAACCTCTTCTTTCCTCAATTCCACTGTTAATTTATTAATGCACTTGTTCAAAATTAGTGGTATTTTTATTATTGCCCAAAGCCTTCTCTTTCTGTATGCATTGGTAAAACTGAATAAGTACGAATGATAGGCTACCACTTGGCTTTATCTTTCATTGTAAGATATGTGGTTACTTCATTAATGGATTTCAATACTTTTGGATATTAATGGATTTAAATACTACTAATTTGTACTGCAAACCTAATAGAAACATGGTCTGCCTGAATTTTGATTGCTCAATAGAGAAAACTTGTGAGTGTTCAGCTGCTTTGCTGAAAGTAAATAACCTAACTTTTGCTATTTTATCTATTTATCGGCCTCCTGGAGGTATTTTTAGTGACTTCTTGAGTATTCTAGATGAGTGTCTTGCGTCTGTACTGGCCAGAAACGTGAATGGATTGGTAATATTTGGAGATCTAAATGTTGATTTCTTAAAGAACTCTACCATGAAATGTTGATTTCTTAAATTTGCTTTCCACCTTCGGCCTTCATGTTGGTAATGTTGATCCAACAAGAGTTACCCCTCCATTCCAGTCTCTCCTTGATTATTTAATCACAGATGTTCCACCCTCAAAGCTGAATTGTGAAACTGTAAATACTGGCCTTGGAAAGATAGCACCTGTCGTATCCTTTGATACATTAAAAAAGTTGTATTATGCTAAGATTCATTCGCACTTGTTCTATAGTATCTTATTCTGGGGTAATTCAACTGCCTCTAGAAGAGCCCTGCCCAGCTGAGTCAATGGGAACTATAGAGACAGTTTTTATGTGTATATTTCTACCTTTGCAGTAGATAATATTAGTTTTTGATTCCAGGTGCCTTGTCCCTTCCTTCGGACTACAATATTGACGTGGTGCAAGGGCTTTTGTGCGTTCACTGGACTTTTCGCTTTTAAATTATGTTTTGCGTTCCTGGTATATTTTATAATTTTTGTTCAGGTGAATCCTACTAATGGCAGTCCATAATTTTCATTGATTCACCACCTTTTGATCTAATATTTTCTTTATTGGTTGCAATTTCAATATAAGTTTTTCATTTTTCCATCTTCAACTACGTGAACATGTATGTGAATGTCGTATTTTAGTTCTTTACTGTTGACTCACAGCCATTGTACTGTTATTCCTTACCACATTCATGTCTTCTAGAAGTTGAAACGTCATTTACTGATTTATTGTGTTAAATTAATAGATGACTGCATTTCATGCAAAATCACCTTAGACAGTTTGACGTAAATAAAAATGTACACTGCTAATGCTATTAAAGATTACCGTTTACTTCGGACATTGTGTTTTTCTTTCACGTACTCACCGTCGTTACCCTCCATGGATTGTTTGTTCGTCCGGCCTTCGACGATGTGTAAGGAGTGAAATTGTACAAATGAATAATTATCAATTATTTGAACGGCAGCCATTTTAAGTATTCAAATTGCCGCCATGTTGCTACTGAAGAGCCACCTAGCGCCTGTCCGTCCAATTAATTCGGGTCTATAGTTCGGAAACAAAAACTATAGGGCCTTATGGAACTGGACCTTCCCATTCTATTCCCTGACGTAACCCCCTTGAATCAGTCATCAAATTCACTAATTACCTAGTTAATCTACTAAAATTCAATGGCTTACATTTTATACGGAAAAAAGTCTTTTGCCAATAGATGGTGCTAGTAGAAGGATTTATTGTGAGTTAAAGAAGATATAAATAATATATATAATAATGAAGAAGATTATAAATATATATTAATAATATAAAAAATATAAAAAATAAAACCAAATAAATAATAATAAAATAAATAATAAATATAATAATAAAGAAGATATAAAAGAAAAAAGAAGAGATAAAAGAATAATTTATTGTGAGAAGAAACTCTAATAATTTAAATTTCAAAGAAACGCACAACTAATGTAAAAACTAAAAAAGGTAGAAAATAATAATATGAAAAAAATACTTTTTTCTCCTAACGTTTTCTCCCTTGCACATGAACATGTTCCAGTAATAAGGGTCTGCCAGAAAGGACACCACGACAAATAGAGTTGTTACAACACTTTTGCTTGTGCACTTATCTTAACATGCCATGACAGTCTAAAATAATTATAAAGTGGAATTAGACGGACACAATGTCAACTGAACGCTGGAGAATTGGTATTTCAAGGAACAAGAGGAGGTAAACCATTAAGTGGTCTTTCTGTCCAAGGCTTCGTCCCTTCCGGTGACCACATTCCGGAGTTTATTGCACCTCAGTGCCTCATCAACGCTCTCCCTGCTCTGCTCTTTAATGTGAGAACAGAAGAAACTCCCAGTGTGAATTAATCTTTGTTTAGAGCAGTATAATACATTTTACGTCGCGTAATTTAGCGTAGCGAGCGTTTCTTCCTCCATGCTTAAAAGTGAATTATTATCACACGAGACCTCTTTAGTGTTTATTTTGATAGTTCAGAGAGTCAACCCAATTTAGAGCAAATTAAGACGTAGAGCGTCGTCCCGGGAAGGAAGTTGGCAAGGGAGCTTGTAGTAAACAACTAAGCGTAGCTAAAATCGGGGAAACTGGAAGAGTTAAGAGTCACAAGGAGGTTAAATCTCTCCTTTAGTAAGTTAGAATGATGCTGACATGGCACATATTATATATCATTATCCCAATCAACTCCAAATTGCCTCCTAACATATTGTTACATTTAGTTAGGACTTCCTGGATATAAAAAAATAATTATTTTTTTATAGTTTTAACAAAGAAAAAAGCCATAAAAGGATTCATAAAGCGCATGTTACCTACTTTTACTACCTTTTATTATAAAGAAAAATATTGTGGTTATTCCGGTGGGGTCAATAAAACTAATAATTCACCACGATATAAGATTTTATCATGATTTCAAACCAGTGGCGGATACTGAAAAAACTCAATGGGGGGGGGGGGGGGGGCGAAAGTTATCGCGACGATTTCAAACTGACTGCCTGGCAGCGACTCTGCTTCCCTTATATATGTAGCTCGGTTGTTTCGAGAACATTCGGTGCCAAAATGTTCGCTTCCAGACGTTTAACGAGTGTGAACAAATACAAACAGTAGAATATTCGCGACTTTTCTCGAACAAATGCCAGGCAGAATAACGTATCGAGATCACAAAAATGGCCGCGACTTTTCTCGTAGGTTAGCTATCATGTGCCAAACAGAAACGTATAAAATACGATGACGTGGACGCGCGCGCGTGCTACATATGAAAGTACAACTACTCGATAACTCGACTGACGAAAGACACGAACGAATAGCGTGCGGGATGACTGGCGGGGGCGGCGCGGGCGGCAATGCGGGCGGCCCCGCAAGGGGGGGGGGGGGCGCGCGCCCCCCGCGCCCCCCATATGTATCCGCCATATAGTGATGTCACAAATCATGACAACCCGCTTATTTAGAGGTTGAATTTTTTTTTAAGTTCTACTATTTTCATCCGGCACATTAAGTGTTTTACACTTTTGAAAATAGGCTTAATTGAGTAAATATAAGCTAAATGTCAACCTAAAGTCTGAATTTCCAGAGAATTAATAACTGGTTTCATTTCGTGCATATATATATTTCTAATAAAGGGCAACTTGTGCCCTTCACCCATATAATGGGTTTCGCAATGAGAGAAAAGTTGAGCGAGACAGGAGAAATCCAGAATTTCCTTCCCCTTCTCGAGAGCAGAATCGTTTCAAGTGGTTAAAGGGAGGAGAGTGGAATTCCGGAGTTTGCATGCACGGCGTTTGATAACGGGAACCTCAAGCCTTTTAGCCGGAATTGGTTTTCCCTCTCGCGGGCAGAGGGGACCTTAGAGATATGCAGGAAGGGCCTCTGACCCCTTTCCTGCGAGAACATGACAGCGTGTGATTAAATGGTTAAAAGACGGAGATACCTTTGAATCATCCATGCGCAAACGGGACCCTGGCATCTTCAAAATGTTCTCTTCAGGATGAGAGCCCGAAGGGGATCTCCAAGGGATATATGCTCACTTTACGCGATCAGGCCCACTGTACCACGCGATGTCAGGACCAAGGATATCCAATCTTCTCTTCTTCTGGCCATTTCCCTCCAGTTTTCCCATGCTTCTATTTGCTGTGGATCCACTCTTATGTTATCTTTTCTTTGGTCTTCCACTTGGTCTTTTCCCCTTCAGGCTCATATCATTTGCTAGCTTAGGATATCGTTCATCCGTTGTACATGTCCTATCCATTCCAATCTCCTGCTTCTTAATAATCCTACTATTGTGTTGTCCCTATAAAGGTTGTAAAGTTCTTAATAATATCTTTTTCTTTATTCCCCCGTTAATTCATCTTGGACTGGCCCATATATTTTTCTCAGCACCCGCCTCTCAAGTGTTAATAGTTAGTTTAGATCTTGTTTCCGAGTCCTCCAGCCTTGACAACCATATAAAACCACAGAGAGCATTGATGTCTTGTACATCAACAAGGGATATATGAAACTCATAAATAGTATTTACATTCGTTGCTTTCCAAAATCACGCATCTGCGCTAAACTGTTTCAATCTGATGACGCAGAGCGAGCTCCAGGTCCCATATGTGACGTCATCTGCGCAACACAGAACGAAACACAAATTTACAGTAGTTTGTCTGCGTTAGCACGTCCGATAGCAGACGAAACTTGCGATTGCAGGGAAATGTATGTAGCAGTATTAAAGGGAATACCTCAAGAACTAAGAAAATCGTGATAATAATCTAAAAAAATAAATAATAACACAGTGTTATGACTTTCACGATAAGAATCAGACCACTTCTGCACAGAAGATGAATGTCGTCCCACCATTTTGAAAACTATTCAGCGCAAGTCATTCCGAACGTCGGATTGAACGTGCGCATGCGTTTCCATCTGCTACAATGTGCGCTAATCTGCGCAACGCGATTGGAAAATTGTCCGCGCTCTGACAGGGAAGCATTTTAAAGTTTGCTAAAACGAAATACCAAACGGTACCGTGAATTGCGACAGCGAAAAATTAGGTAGTTCCACCTTCAAGTGACTTAAAAGTCATTTAATCCCCACTCTGGTTACCAATAGAAAAGCATTATTTTTTCATTTGACTAGCAAAATCGTTATTTTATTTATTCCACGTTATTTCCCTGGCAAGTTGAACTTGTAATAGCATGGTGTTGATTGCGAAAATGCGTGAAACATGAGGGTAACACTATTTTTCCATCGATTATTACATTAAATGCCATCTTCGTCAAAAATAAAACTTTATACGAAGCATATTCTCCCAGGAGAATTAATTTTTCAATTTAAGCACGTTCCCATCTTATTTTGAGTTATTAGTAAGCTCCGGAACTGAAACGAAATACCAAATGGTACTGTGAACTGTGACAGCGAAAATGTAGGTAGTTCCACCCGTAAGTGACTTAAAAGTCATTTGATTCATACTCTGGTTACCAATAGAAAAAACAGATCCTTTTTTCATACGACTAACAAAACCATACAAGTCCACGCTATTTTTCTGGCAAATTGAACTAGAAATTAAATGCTTTCAATAGAGAAAACTTGTGTAAAATTAGGTTAATGCTATTTTTCCATCAATATTAAAATCAAATGCCATTTCGCCAAAAAGAAAACTGTTTATAAGAGGCATATTCTACCAGAAGAATGATTAATTTAAATTTAAGAACCTGCATAACTTATTTTCAGTTATTAGTTAACTCCGGAAATAAATGAATTCAAAGTGCATTAATTAAATGGAAATATAGTGGTAGTCGGATCATAAAGCCTGAATCACATGATCATTTTTCACGTATAAGTTCAGGGATGATTTGAGCTATGCTTTTTAATGATAGGAAAAATGATAGCTGAAGCCATCATTTTCCATATCACAAGGTCAATTGCGTCGTAAATAGGATCATAATTTTCGCACCCAGGATATTGTTTACACAATCATCGACCGTAACTGTTTACCACCATCATTATGAAGTTACTAGAGAAGGTGCCCGTTGAATATCAACGGAAAGGAAGAAAATCAACACTAAATACATTGTAATAAACCATTCATATCTTATTTAGTGCAAGAATCATTGAGTTAACGGATATACACGGAATCTCGACTTAAACAATAAGTATGGTCGTCATGGGGACGGTGACTCAAAAACACTAAAATATTGCGAAAAATCGTTACGTTTCAGCAAACATTTCGGAATTTCGACCGGAATACAAAATTCCATTGAAGGAATGAGAATCTTCACTTTATTTTCTATCTATTGATACCTTTTCCAGTAACAGAAAACCAATATTTCTGATTTAATTTTGCAAATAAAAAAGGTCTGTAGCCAAATGAAGATTCAGCTTCACGTGAGTGAAAGTTACTGACATACACACACATATATATAGATAAAATTTCCCACAAGTGGGGCGGAATTAAATAAAGACACATAAAAAAGAACACTCACACTATACGTTCTGATATTTCTGTTACCATAGTAACCTTTCTCACAGATAGAAGGATAAATACTGTATGTATCCTTCTATCTGTGAGAAAGGTTACTATGGTAACCGAAATATCAGAACGAAGAGTGTGAGAGTTCTTTTTTATGTGTCTTTATTTAATTCCGCCCCACTTGTGGGAAATTTTATCTAAATTATCACGTGTGTGATTTTTCCACAAATTTGTATACTTGTGTATATATATATATATATATATATATATAATTGGAAGCTTACACGAGCGTGAACACAACAATATATAAAGACTTCGTCACTAGGGTGATTAAAAGGAAAAAAACACTTAACAAAAGAACTCACACGGGTTTTGAATATTTCGGTGGTCGCCGCCACCTTCTTCAGCGAGAGGTAAAGGAAATATATATATATGTACTTATATGTATGTATATGTCAGTGACTTTCACTCAAATGACGTATCCCATGAATGAAAGAGAACACTTATTGAAGTGTGATAGGAATAGGTTCGTGCACTAATTTGTATTCATTCGTAAAATTGAATGAAAATAAATAATGTAAAAAAAGATGCCGACAAGAAATAATGATGATAATATGTGGTAATATTTAAAGCGTTAATTAATAAGACGCTTTGGAAGGAGATATTTTGACGCTGCACTGAAAATTGAACGCAAACATGTTGGCTCGATTTTGACGTCAATGAGCAGTAATTCACTGTATATATACACATCGTTGAACATGATAATAGATATCAAAGCTCACTAGAGGCGCTACAGTTTGTATTTGCTGTCCTACGCTCTGATTGGTTGCAGCTGGATATCACGTACATGTGTTCAGGGATGGAAAACTGGACGCTCGCGATGATGGAATAAGGGATCCCTATCATTGGCGCTACCCCTGAAAATGATGGCCTCAGGGATCCATAATTTGAGCTATCATTGCCGCTATCCCTGACCCTGTCGGTGAAAAATTATCGAGTGATTCAGGCTTAAAACTAGGAAAAAAAAGCTCATTAAACACACTTTCCTCCGACAATCTGCATATTTTCCATCTTAATTCTGCTTTATAGTACCTAAGGCATGCCATCACTGAAAGCAGTATCATCAAAACAATACAAACAAAACGGTAGAATTGATCATTTGTTTTTGACTGACCAGCTGCGGTGGAACATTCTTCAGCACGAACTCTTATCTCGGAACGGTTCATTTTCGTGCTTGGTGAGGATTCTTTCATTACGTCTGCGTTCCATTTTCACTCCAGAACCTCACTCTTTACACTTAAGGTTTCAAGTATTTTTTCTTCGAGAATCGAAAATTTATCAGCATCTATTCCGAAACGTTCGAAAACAACAGTGGTTCTCTATAATTCTCTTCATCCCCTGCAACGCAGTGATCTATATCCGTGAAGGTATGCGACCCGCGTAACACGGACGCACTGCTGGAAGAGGGACCCTTAGGCACCGTCGCGTCGAGAAATGGCCGCCCTGCATATTAGTGGTGGAATAAAGTGTTGTAGGAGGGAAACGGCTGCAGCCGCAACTGTTTCGATTAAAGACAACTTATTCAAATAACTGTTGCAAACAACAGATAAGTTTCGTGATCGTGCCGCAGCCAATCCGAATTACAAATTTTTGATCACTTGTCACATGCAGTCCAACACCAACAGCCCAAGGACAGACTTTGTGTGCTGCTATTTGATGAAATGGCTGTAAAAGCACATTTAACATATAATGGCAGCTCTGGGGGGTTATTTTGTAATCTCACTTTCGTGAGAATACGTCACAAAATGTCACTTTTTCGTAGTTCAACTCCGCCACCCAGGCGGCGTGACCATCTTCGGATCTCAATCGGTGAACTGCCGGTCATGTGCTGGTCTTTTTAGAAGATTCATCCGCTCTGATCCGTATCTTTCGACTCTTGATCCGTTTCATTATCTCCGCCTGCCATTAGTTCCTTCTCACCTGTCATAAAGAACGTGACATGGAGCCACCATCGTTTCCACTTGAAGCTTGAGTTGGAAAATAAACAACGACGCGAAAGATACTAACGATTTTAAATCGAATTGTTGTAATATGCACAACGCGAAGAACTTCAGCATTTCCAACTCCAATATATTGGGCACTTGAAGGTATGCTTTGTTTGAAATGCTTATGTTATTATTAGCTTGAATTATCTGTGTACATATTTCGTATCAATATTTCCCAAACAATGTTGCTGATACCTTTGTTTTCGTGTGCCTATCCGCCAGTGTATGGAGAAAGGAATTCAGTTATTTATACCATAATTTCATAACTTTAACAAATATTGCCTTAAAATCTAGGTTCTTGGTAGACATTTTCCGTGCTTGTGAATCGAACACTAATTAGATGCACTTATTTTTTTTAATATTGAGTGATCGCTTACATGTCGCTTGTAGTTTTGACTGTATTTAGATTTTCGCGGTATGTACAGTGTAAGATATCTTCCGTAAGATGTTGAGCAATCTGGATATTCGCTAGTCTAGGCATCTTTCTTTTGATACAAGGTAATTGAAGCTTCTACAATTCACGAACCGTTCGTGAGCCGATCATTAAGAGAGGGAAACGGATCTCCCGCCTTTCCACTGAGAGTCACTAAAAGGGTGAGATTACAAAATAACCTCCCTGACCACATATGTGGTTTTGTTGACCATGGCAGCAAAGGGCGTATGCAGGTCACAGCCAAGCAAGCTCTCGTTTTCATGGTGCGTGGAGTTAGGACCAGGTGGAAACAACCACTGGCATATTAATTCAGCCATGGTTAAACTCCAACAAAAGAGCTTGCCGATCGGGAGAGAGTTACTCTCGCAGAGTTGAAGAAAATGGGGCTTAAGGTCATTGACATAGTTTGTGACATGGCACGGACCAACGTCAAAGCTCAGCTACTGCTTGGTGCAACATTTGACGCACCAAGCAGTTGCGCTCTGTGCTGTGCAGCGGCAACTGTTGAAGTTGAAGCTGAGACTGTTTCGTCTTCTATTCTGTTCCAGTTGCACTGCACGTGTGGCTCCATTGCAGTTCTTAGCTAAAATTAGTTGGATTTGAACCAGTTTCTGGCGGTTGCCCGTTTCATTCGGCCAACACATGTCCACCCGTCGTTGCAGATCGAATTAGAACTGTGAAGAACCTATCTTTCACGAATACAAATGAAACTGTTACTTTATTTAAGTGCAAGATGTCTTATCACATATAATACAGAAACTGCCAGCCATGTTTTAAGAGCGCCGATCGACCGCCTGTTGTTTGCTGTGCCTCTAGCTGTTGTTCGCAACAGGGTGTTTCGCGGAACTGTCATGTTTTGAAACTGTTTTGGTTACGAAACAGTTGCCATGAAACTGTGGTGTTCTTTTAGTGCCACCACTACTGCAAACACAAATATATTCCTACAGATATGCAATGTAACAATGGAAAAAAACAACTCAGGTCGAGCGGGCACGAAAAGAAACACCTCACCACCTGATTTTGTTTAACTGCTGCCGCAAATACGACGATTACCAGGAATTGCAAAGAGAAAATTATCCTTCGGGACTGTGAAAAGAAACATCATTTTATCATCATCATTATCATTATACAACATGCATTATCATGCAGTCCTGTGGCGAGACAGAACGGAGACGACCTTTCACACATCCCAAAGTATGACGAACAGCTAACTTTTTCGTGCTGATTTCCGAAATCAACACGCGCGCGTGGCCCACGCGTTGGTGACACCGAAATATCAAGTTGTGTTAAAAACCTGGGTGTCACGATGATGTGTAACTTGTCTTGGCAGAATCATGTGCAAGCCGTGTGTAATAAGGTTAATATGATCCTCTACCAGCTTAAAACCCAAAAAGGCCTTCTGCCACCTCACACTCGCAAGCATCTAGTATCTACGCTCATTTTCCCTCACATAGATTATTGCTGTCTGGTTTATCAGGATATCTAATTGAAGAGCACAATTCTAAGCTTCAACGCCTATTAAATATGTGCGTTAGGTTTATTTTCAACATAAGTAAGGATGATCATATTTCCCCTTATTTTACCCGTCTTGCAAAAGTTAAAGGCAAAAAACAAGAGAAAATACTTACTTGGTACATACCTCTACTGTCTTTTCAAAAATGAACAACTTAGTTACCTGAAGCATTTTTTTTTCTGTCAGAAATAATAAGTCCAACATTTTGACTAGAATGGCCCCTGATATTCTCATCACCCCCCAACACAGAACGACAACTCATGAAAAATCTTTCTCTGTGGTCGGAGCACGATTATGGAACAGTGTTCCAAAGGATGTGAAGGATTCTGTCTCTTTGTCTGTTTTTAAGCAAAGATTTTTTCGCTATATACAAACCCTCGAAAGTGTATAACTTCTTTTGTTATTTCTTCTTTTTTATGTTCTCATGTTATTTTCACTATAATGTATCCGCCCATCCCTATATATTTCCCCATATAAATTTTTGTTATTTGTCTATTATGAGCTCTATTGCATTGTATAACCCCATTATGTTCTTAATGAACAATGTCCAAGAACAATAAATAATAATAATACACTAGGTGTATAGCCAAAAATTCAAAATCTAAAATGTTTGCATTAGCAAAATCAAGAGTTTATGCTATTGCAGGCATGTTGAGCTAGAGCACAAAAGTTTTTTTTTGTTTTTTTTTCTACATCAGATTTGTGCAGATAAATTCCGTTATTTAAACATTGCGATGTAATTACATAGCCCCACTCATAGATATTTTAATCCTTAATTGTAATGTTATTGTATTTCTCGATTCCAATAGAGATACTTTTTTATGAATATGCAGTGAAAATTCAGAAATATTTCAGAATGTAAAAACCTTTCCATGAGTTTATAGACAACGTAGTAAAAATTGATTTTATACAAACGCTACGGTCTCAAAATTCCGAGTTCCGATTCACCAAGGTTCTGTGCTTCACGAGGTGTGCGTCCTTATCTTTTGGCTTTAACAGGACAGATCATTTGAAGAAAATAAACACTAGAACTTCGGGATAGGACTCAATAGTCTTGCATGCACTCGGATCCTCAACTGTATTTCATCCTTACAGTGTCACTAACTGAAATACGATCACGCAATGGAGATATGTCTGCAGTATCTGTGTTTCCACATTAGCCTTCCGCATTATGAGATTCTTTATCATCTGAGTCAACATTACCGCGGAAAATTGAGACAGCAATTCATTTAGGATGGACTCAACAAGTCACTGAGGAATGATAACTTCACACCAGCTAAATATTTCACCATCTTTTGACGACAAACGATCGATAACCTCTCCTTTATACTTTCTTGAATCGATTAAGATAGTTTAGCTCCATTATCATATTCAAATATCAGGTGATGTTTGGTACAGACGTTTTTCACAGGAAATTTACATTAAGAACTATTCGCGTGCTCACAGTTATATACCATTCCTGCCCTATAAAGGATGACCAGTGATAAGAAATGATGAAACGATAATAATTATGCCTGTTGCTCACGGTAAAATTTTCCATAAAAGAGTTTTATGAAAACTTTTATTGAAACTTTTATGAATCGTACGTAAAACACACTTGCTTGCTCACGGTAAAACTATTCATAAAACCGCAATGTCCTGCCATCTATGAGACGCTTTGCGAACACGTGAAGTGATAAATGCACTCTCTTTTGGATGACTGTTAGGTTAATAACTATATGTATTGTTTATTTACTTACTTTCTGATCACACTCAACGGTGCTACTACTCTAACGCATTCTTCTAACTAGATGGATACTGCCTCAACGTTCCATGAACTTCCTGCCATGTTTGTTTACGTTTCTCTTGTTTGGCATCCCATGGATACGAGATTATTATCAACGCGATGAGCGGAACGTCTCATTGGTCATCGCATAAAACGGTTTTATGGAAATAAAACCTGTCCTATTCCGTCAAACGTTTTAAAAAACTAGGTTTTATAAAACGGTTTTATCGTTAGCAAGCTCATTTTTATAAAATTAATCGATTTTATAAAACATTTTACCAAACATTTTACCGTGAGCAACAGGCATTAGGGTTTCAACCTTTAGTTAAATATTTTTCGTGTTCAAAACACACGGAAAATTAAAGACAATCAGATTGCGCCGGAATAACAGGCGAATCAGTCTTTCACAATATTGAAGATTTTTAACACGAGAAGCAAAACAAATAGATTTCGCGACATAAGGCAATTTATGGGTGCACTTCCACACATTCAGGATAAAGAGTACCACCACTACCCTGCAACGCAGGACGAATGCTCACCCTCCAGAATACAGTTTCTTCAGAGAGATTCTCGAAAGAAGAGAGACAGATTCATGGACTTTTCACATACCCGAAACAGTAAGCTTTAACAGCCACCATTATTTGACTGATATCTCTCTGGTAGAATTTTGAATAGCTAACACACCAGAAATCCGTATTCTCCAGGGGGGTTATTTTGTAATCTCACCTTTTTAGTGACTCTTAGTGGAAAGGCGGGAGATCCGTTTCCCTCTCTTAATGATTGGCTCACGAACGGTTCGTTCGTTGTCGAACCTTCAATTACCTTATAACAAATAAAAGATGCCGAGACTAGCGAATACCCAGATTGCTCACCATCTTACGGAAGATATCTTACGCTGCACATACCACGAAAATCTAAATACAGTCAAAACTACAAGCGACATGTAATCGATCACTCCATATTTAAAAAAAATTAAGTGCACCTAATTAGTGTTCGATTCACAAGCACGGGAAATATCTACCAAGAACGTAGATGTTAAGGCAATATTTGTTAAAATTATGAAATTATGGTATATATAACTGAATACCATTCTGCATACACTGGCGGATAGGCACGCGAAAAGAAAGGTATCAGCAACATTGTTTGGGAAATATTGATACGAAATATATACACAGATAATTCAAGCTAATAATAACATAAGCATTTCAAACAAAGCATACCTTCAAGTGCCCAATATATTGGAGTTGAAAATGCTGAAGTTCTTCACGTTTTGCAAATCACAACAATGCGATTTAAAATCGTTTGTATCTTTGGCGCCCTTGTTTATTTTCCAACTCAAGCTTCAAGTGGAAACGATGGTGGCTCCATGTCACGTTCTTCATGACAGGTGCGATGGAACTAATGGCAGGCGGAGATAATGAAACGGATCAAGAGTCGAAAGATACGGATCAGAGTGGATGAATCGTCTAAAAGACCAGCACATAACCGGCAGTTCACCGCTTGAGATCCGAAGATGGTCACGCCGCCTGGGTGGCGGAGTTGAACTACGAAAAAGTGACATTTTATGACGTATTCTCACTGAAGTGAGATTACAAAATAACCCCCCAGGTGCTTTGGTCACATATTGGGCCATGAATAGCACGTAGAATTTTGTTTTCAGAGACAAATAGCTTCTTATCTGACTTTTTGCTTGATGCCCAAATTTCAGACCCATATAGGACCAAAGGTAATATTATACTCTTGTAGAGTATTATTTTGGTTTCTTTGTACACGGACCAATACAGCATTAAGGGATCTATACCAAGAATCAGACATCATTGCCCAGATATAGAGTAGAAGGCTTAGATGGGCTGGACATGTAAACAGGAGGAAGCCGGCCTCTATACTCAAGATGTTCAAAGAGGCAGAAGAGCATTGGGGCGACCAAGACTGCGTTGGGGAGACCAACTGCGAAAGGACATAGCGAAATTTAATGTGGGGCCTGAGCTGATGCAAGACAGAGTTGGATGACAGCGAGCTGTTGGTGAGGCCAAATACCTTCTTAGGTTTGTTTTGCCAGGTGGGTAAGGTAACACGCCAGAAATAAAGTAGGATTTGATGTTTTAACATATTCAAGATTTCGTTGGAAGACTTTTACATCGTCCTGAGGGCTGTTGATGACAGCTCTGAGAACGCTGGAAAAGTCTTATATCGAATAGTCGTTGGAGATGGAGAACGATCCGGTCGGAAGCCCAAGAGATTTCCACTTGACACCAGAAATAGTTTAAATGAGGAAGCTTGTGTTCTAGCGAATTCCAATAATCATAAGTGCTTCACATATTACCATATTTAACGAGTAAGTGCTGAAGAGTATGGCGTTTGGAAAAAAATAAAAGGTATGATATTCGCGTTGAAGAAGGATGACTTACAAAACTTCACAAAATCTCTGGATATAAATTTAAGAGGTTGAGTAATTTTTAGAAAAAGGAAGAGGAGAAGACTATATGAAGTACCACTACAAATGGATTTATAGGAGGTATTTCTTGCGCATTTTGATGCGCAGTCAAGGTTGTTTAGTGCTACGCAGAAAATCGTTGAGACGCTCACAGTTCGCCCAATAGCAATTGTTAAGGAAGAGGGCGGCTTAGGGATTGGAAATTTAAATCCAGAATCGATTTTCGATTAATCGACTTTCGATTTTGGTTTACAATATCGATTTTCTAAAAATTCGATTTTTTGCCCAAAATAATCGAAAAATCGAAATCGATATTGACACATAGTAAAGTAATTGTCTGCTGAAATACGGATGTGCTTTGCAACAAAATGCAAAATATGGGTTACTGGAAGCACTAGGGATAAGAACCGAATACAGTTAAATTTATTAATATATTATATTATTTTAAAGATATTAATAAGATATACAGGGAAGTAATAATCCATAACAGATACTTATCAACACATAGGTAATATAACAAGCAAATTACATATAGTTTAGTAGCAATAAGTATTCTATATTGACAAGTGGGCATACCACAAAATGAAAAACAGAATTTTATTTATTTCCTGTTTGCAAAGCCGTGGAACCAGTGTTCCTCAGTGTTCAGTGAACCTTAAGAAAACTAACATATTTAAATATTCTCCGAATAATCGATTTTGCACCTGAGTTGCAATTAACCCGGCGTGAGATAATGGTCGCTCACACGGCACGGTAGAGGCAACTATAGATAAAATCCTACTGGCTAGTTTGTATACGTGGGGATATTCTCCCGCAATCTCCTTCCAAGCTTGTAGTGGATTAGAATAGGACTTGCCGTCGACTGGAGGGCGGTTTACGAACTGGCGCAGCTCGATTGGCAAAATTCAAACGCTAGCTTTAGCTAGCAAGCTAAAAATCGAAAATCGATCGGCTAGAATCGATTTTGATCGGTTTTTCAAAACAAAAAGTCGACTTCGATTAAATCGAAAATCGGAGTGTGATAATCGATTTTCGATTAATTTCGATCGATTTCGATTGGAAAATCGAAATCGATTTTCCAATCCCTAGGGCGGCTTTATCTTGGATTTTGTTCGTTTTACGAATTAATCTCTCTGTTCGTGTACTCAAATAATCGCGGCGATCCGAGTTGTGACCTAACAGAGAGCGAAATAACATCTCCCTTCCAAATGTTTGCTCGATAAATCCTAATTTTTTCGATGCAGGGCCGCGAATGTTTTGTACGTGCTCCGCTACGCTGTGCCAAATATTTCACTTCATCCGAAACTTTTGCATTCACTATAAATATGGACGTAACAAATATAGTGTTCTCTGAAATAGTAAAACAGCACTATTAAAAGCAATTGCCAAGTGGAAATTCACTCATTTGCTGCGTGCCTTGTAATTTCCCCAGCCATTTGTTTATAATCCGGTTGCCACAGCAGCGGCTTTCCTGCCGCTAACGCCGACATCTGTCAGCTGTAGCGGCGCGGCGGTAGACCGTAACCACCGAGAGGTTACGGGTAGACCCCACGGCAGGAAACGTCATCAATTTTAATGACATAATTGGCCAGTGAGCGTTGCCGCTAGTTGATTACGTTGACGCTTTGTTAGCAACGGCACTGAATATCAGAACCAGTCCGAAGTGATACATGAAGGGAGAGCGGTAGCTTGGAGCATGCTGTATACATGCATAAATGCATACATGAATGAATGGGAGGATGAGTGCGGATTAGACGCATGAACGCCGAACAGCCTTGGTTTATTAATCAGTCGGAGGACGTGATATGTAGGTCGGGATTCACAGACTGGTCAGAGGTCAGGAGAAATTACGGGAGTGAACGATTCGACCGGGGACAACAGCCGGAAGCAACCGAGGTGCCACCACGAGCGTGCGGCCGATACCGTGAACCACAAACAGCGCTCACGAAAAACTGAACACCTTGCTTCTTCGACATACTACGGTCTATTGCAAAATAAACATAAGATGATGGAATTAGACATCTGAACGATCAGCTTTAAAAAATCACTTTTGTCTGCACCAATAACATATCCCAATACCTTTATTGAGACTGGGTTGACGGGTAGGTCTAAAAGTATCCGCTATTAAGGTGGTTCCATCGTAAAATGACTTAAATGTCATTTTATTCATATTGTGTCTACTTGTAGAAAACGCTGTCCTCTACCTTATATGAACAACAAAGTAAAACCTTTCCACGCCATTTTATTCTATAATTGAACTTGAAATAACATGGTTTTCAATAGGGGAATGAGAGAAACACGGGGAAAAATAGTATTTTTCTATAAAATAAAAATGCCATTTTCGTGGAAAACAGTCTCTAAGATGGAAATAATCCAGAGAAATTGAATACAAATAAGATATAGGCATATTACCACCTTATTTTTCTAGTTATTGAAGAATTAATGCCGTAATTGAAGTCAAAACGTGGTAATTCGTAGGAAATTACGCTGCAGTCGGCTCCTATGGCTGGAAAAAAGTGCTCATTTAAAATACATTCGTGGAATAATCTGCAAATTTTGTACCTTACTTTTGGGTTTCTATAGGTAACGCATTGCATCAGTGAAAGCAGGATTTTTTTTTGACAAAATATCAAAAATATGGAATTTAGTATTTGTTTTGACTCACACAGTCGCGGCGGAACCTCCTTAACAGAGCGTATCGCATGCCAGTTTTATTTTTCAGGACACAAATATAGCTATGAAGGCATGTTTTATTATAGTTTCTTTTTTATGTAATTAATCACAAATATTCCTATGACTGTCAGAGAAAGTACCGTAGGTCGTGCTTGGAGACAATTACCCAATGCCGCACAACTTTGAGATGGCTTGCAAGGCAAATCCAGTTTTATTATAGCCGCCAACGTGAACTTCTACTCCAACCACAAGTTTAACTCAGGGTTGTTTATAGAGACGCTGACGACACCCGTATACGATTAGCGTCAGATTTACTCCCGGTTTCACAATCTCTGGTTAAATATTTTCTCGGCATAAATAATAATTTGGTTAGTTTTCCCACCGACGAGTCTCAATTTATTACGACATATTAATTTTTACGCGTCACCATGCTCACCCTTTTGCGTTGCGATACATTGGACGTGCGTTCATAACCATTCCCGCATGGTTTGAATTCAGAGAGCTGAAACTAAAAACTAAAAACTAGACCAAGTCACTCGCAATAATACCGCGGAAACGATATCTCTATCTCAAGAAATCCCTAAATTTGGTCTTAAATTATTGATAGTCTGTCGCTCGAAACCACGTCTCACCAATCGCGTGTCCTCCGAGAATAAGTAGTCCGATAAATCCTCCACAGAGCCAGGAAGTATCAAGGCTGTGAGAGCATAACTCCCAGAGTTGCTCCTTTGACTTCTTCTTTACCAGTTTAAGGTGGTTCAACCGTAAAATGACTAAAATGTCATTTTATTCATATTCTGTCTACTTGTAGAAAGGTTTTCCTCTATCTGATATGAACAACAAGATAATACCTTTCCGCGCTATTTCATTCTATAATTGAAGTTTAAATTACATTGTGTTCAATGGGGGAATGAGAGAAACACGGGGAAAAATAGTATTTTTCCATTAAATACAAATGCAATTTTTGCGGAAAACCATTTATAAGAAGTAAATAATCCACAGAAATAGAAAATAAAAATAAAATATAAGCATCTTACCAGCTTATTGTTTTAGTTATTAGGGAATTACTGCCGCAATTGAAGTCAATATGGAAGTAATTCGTAGGAAATGTTGCTGCAGTCGGCTCCTATGGCTGGAAAAAGTGCTCATTTAAAATACATTCGTGGAATAATCTGCATTTTTTCTACTTTACTTTTGGTTTTCTGTAGGTAACGCATTTCATCTGTGAAAGCAGGATTTTTTGGACAAAATATAAAAAATGCGGAATTTAGTAATTGTTTTGACTCACACAGTCGCGGCGGAACCTCATTAAGGCATTTTCTTCAGTAAATCTCACGAATCCTTCCACCAACTCTCCACTGATATCGCTGAGAACAAAGTACAAGGGGAATTCTCTCAAGGTGCCTTAGAGATACGGATATTCCCTTCTTTACACAATCTAGCTGGTGCACCCTCAACATTGAAGACATTGCAGGATACATTGTCGGATTTGAAACGAGACGGCAGGGGAAGGCAAAAAAAACATTTGGCAAATTTAGCGGTTCTGGGAAAGAATTGTGACAATATATGCCAGAAGGCTGGTATTTGACTTTTGAACCGGTGATTAATTTGGTGGAACTTAAAGTTGCCGGTTGAAATTAAAGCGTTTAATCACTCAATCACTCAAGCGCAATATAAAATACATTAAAATTTTGGCCACAAAATAAAACGGGGTGTTGCGTCATTGTATTCAGTATCGTGCACATTTCTTCCGTTACATTTTTCATGACGGCGCAACGACGATCACTGAAAAGTAACGTCACAATCCAAGGCACCATCGCGGCCGCGTACTATTTTCAGCCCAGCGTTAACACATGTTCCTCTAAACTGCTTAATAGCTAACTCCACGCTCTAAAAGTTGTAACTGATGCATTACCAGTAGATAGGTATTTATATTTCAACATACGTTTTTTAATGTTAAAAATAACCGACCTAAACCCTTCCATAATCGTTGGCAAGTAACTGACCTCGATTTCTTCTGATTAATAATTAAATGTTAGTAAATTTATGAACTATTTTATTACGCAAATGTTTAATTTACGCAGCCATTTCTCTCGTGAATAAGTAACATTAATAAAATTGACATTGAAATATTTGATTTGAAATTATTGAACCTAGTTTTGTAGTCAATTAGTCTCCTTTGAGATCCTCATTCCCAATTGATAACAAGTATTTAGTTCGCTGATCCCTTATCAAATAATCAGCCACAAAAGATTTTAAAAAAATAGTACAGTAAAATTCTCGCAATATAAAATATAATTCTTTAACCTTTTCATGCATTATTTATTAAAAACTACCATTTCGTTAAAACAAGCCACTATCAGATTAAACTACTCAGGTTTGTAATCTAGTTTTATCCAATACACTCATACTTATTCTCATCCGGAGCTTTAATCTTGCGGACGAGGAGTTATCAACCTCTATCGGTCCTTGACTGGCTGCCCGCGAAACTATTCCGAAATTCGGCGCTCCGCGCATGCGTAGATCGGCCGCGTAGTCCGTCGATCCTCACGCCGCTGACCCTTGTATTTGCTACATGATGTACGTCAATTAAACAAGCACATCGTATATTGACTTACCCTGAAGAGAATTGTTTTCCTATAACGGGAGCTTCATTGTTGTAAACACGAATATTTACAATTAAATTCCTAGTCCTAAAAGTACTACTATTTAGTAGATGAATGTATATATATATATATATATATATATATATATATATATATATATATATATATATATATATAAATTCATACATTCATAGGAAATGGAAATGGATAGGAACACATAAAAGGACGAAGAGTATATTTGGCCTTGTTGGCTCTTTTCTTCTTCTTCGGCTATGCGTGCCTTTAAACGTACTGTTCTCCTCTTTATATGTTGTATGCCTGTATTCCTCTTTACCTTTCATCCTTCCAATTGTGTTTGTCCCCTATATGGTGGGTGAAACCGTCCCTGCGCGCCATCTCCGGGCCGATTTAGTTGGGCATGGGTTGTAACATAAAACCCCATCAAATTCAGCAGTTAATTGAGTAGCCTTGGTGGTGTAACTGGGAGCACACCTGACCGGCAATTGGGAGATCCGGATTCGAATCCCGGCTAAGGTGAAATTTTTTCTGTCTGGATTTGACTCATTTTCATCTTCCCCACCAAACCCTGTGTTCGTCCTTTTATGTGTTCCTATCCATTTCCATTTCCTATGAATGTATGAATTTATTCGCGCCTTTGAGCGTCATGTTTTCGAATGATTGAGTATATATATATATATATATATACTCAATCATTCGAAAACATGACGCTAGTTAAAGTTAAAGTTATATATATATATACACTCAAGCTGAGTATATATATATACTCAGCCCCAGCCGAAATCATGGTAAATCTAAGTGTCCTGATAGCTCAACTGGTAGAGCTCTCGGCGCGAAATCGGGAGGTTCCGGGTTCGAGTCCCGGTCACGGCACATTTTTACCCTCTGATTTCTCGGCTGTACCATCTTCCACATCACCAGTGTCTTCGTCCAATTTTAGTTACATGTTTCCTATCTCTATCTTTCAACTTCTGTTCAAATTATTATATATATATATATATATATATATATATCATATCATTCGAAATACTCATATATATATATATATGAGTATTTCGAATGATTGAGTATACATATATGTATATATATACTCAATCATTCGAAAAATGACGCTCAAAGGCGCGAATAAATTCATACATTCATAGGAAATGGTTCTCGTGGATAAAGATATCATACAGTGTATGATATCTTCCGTAAGATGTTGAGCAATCTGGGTATTCGCCAGTCTCGGCATCTTTTATTTGATGTAAGGTAGATGTAATGTAATTGAATTTATTTTGATGTAATGATAGATTTTTGTTAAAAATCTATCATTGGGTGCACAGTTGGGAAAGTTACCAAAAAAATTAACTGATTAAAGTTAAAGTTAATCTCTGTAAATAGTAACTACTTACGGTTAGAAGTTACTTTTATGAAAAAGTACTGATTAAAGATTAAATTAATCTCTATAAAAAGTAACTAGTTATAGTTTAAAGATACTTTTCTGAAAAATTAACTGAATAAAGAAAATGTTATTCTCTGTAAAAAGTAACTAGTTAAAGTTAAAAATTACTTTACTGAAAAAGTAACTGATTAAAGTTAAAGTTAATCTCTGTAAAAAGTAACTAGTTAAGGTAAAGTTAATCTTCTGAAAAGCAACTGATTAATGTTAAAGTTATTCTCTGTAAGAAGTAACTAGTTTAAGTTAAAAGATACTTTTCTGAAAAAGTAACTGATTAAAGTTAAAGTTAATCTCTATAAAAAGTAACTACTTAAGGTTAAAAGTTAATCTTCTGAAAAATTAAATTATTAAAATTAAAGTTATTCTCAGTAAAAAGTAACTAGTTAAAGTTAAAAGTTACTTTTGTGAAAAAGTAACTGATTAAAGTTGAATGTCAACCAAAAATTAACTCTTACGATAAAAAGTTACTTTTTCAGTTACTTTTAAGAAACTTTTGAAAGCAATTATTCGCAATTGGGATAAAATAAATAAATACAAACTTCAAAAACTTTTACTAAAAAAGTAATTAAACTTTAAGAACATTCTCATTGCAAAATTTGCATCGGATATCCGTCTTCTCTTGTCTGAAAAAAAGAAGCCCTGCATCACTAAACATCCTTTCACATCGCGCTGATTATGGAATGCCAGTGTTGTACTTCGCGGACATGGTCTTCGAGTGGTCTCGTGTTTTCCCGTCTTGAGGGTGCGTTCCTAAACTTTGGCGGTCACTCAACTCAACCCCGCTTTTGTTTGGATGTATTATGTCTGGACCTATTCATTGCATTCTTGCACAACTACCGAGCTATATTGCATTCTTAGATACCGCTTAATTTTCCCCTTTGTCTGTTGGGCAAGCTTTGCACCCAAATTCGAACAGGGGTGTTATTTTGTAATCTCATTTTACGAATGAGAATACGTCATAAAATGTCACTTTTTCGTAGTTCAACTCCGCCACCCAGGCGGCGTGACCATCTTCGGATCTCAAGCGGTGAACTGCCGGTCATGTGCTTGTCTTTTAGACGACTCACCCGCTCTGATCCGTATCTTTCGACTCTTGATCCGTTTCATTATATCCGCCAGCCATTATTTCCATCTCACCTGTCATAAAGAACGTGACATGGAGCCACCATCGTTTCCACTTGAAGCTTGATTTGGAAAATTAACTAGGGCGCGAAAGATACAAACGATTTTAAATCGTATTGTTGTAATTTGCTAAACGTGAGGAAGTTCAGCATTTTCAACTCCAATATATTGAGCACTTGAAGGTATGCTTTGTTTGAAATGCTTATGTTAATATTATTACTTAATTAATAGAGTAATCACTTACATGTCGCTTGTAGTTTTGACTGTATTTAGATTTTCGTGGTATGTACAGTGTAAGATCTTCCGTAAGATGTTGAGCAATCTGGGTATTCGCTAGTCTCGGCATCTTTTATTTGTTATAAGGTAATTGAAGCTTCGACAATTCACGAACCGTTCGTGAGCCGATCATTAAGAGAGGGAAACGGATCTCCCGCCTTTCCACTAAGAGTCACTAAAAAGGTGAGATTACAAAATAACCCCCAAGATTAGACGTTTAACACTTAAAGACAACACACAAACGACAATCGCTAATGTCATTATCAACGTCTTTTCTTATCAAGCTGACATCAACTCTACTCCCCATCTGCTTTGAACTACACTGTTTTTAATTTCACTTAACTCGCATGAAACTAGGTATGCAGGTGCAATAATCTGTAAGACATCGTAAAAAAATCGTTCATTTGACTCTTCATAGGTTGCAGACTTTCCATTTTACCATTATTGTCGCAAAATATAGCCGTGGTTATGTACAGCAAATAAAAGTCCACGCATCTTAAGTCCTGCGACATGCTTGTCCAGTTAAATGACGCCTGGTATATTAAAATGGCCGATGTACTAATAATAACAGCAATGACTAAGTCTTTCGCCTATTGTGAGCATGATCTACAACGAATGGAAAGCGCGTGCGATTTTGTGTACAGCGAAGTGAGCATAGCACTAAAGCGAATAGAAAGCGCTTAATATTTCTCATATTCTGCGCAAAACAATCGTGAGAATCGGATGCGGTCGAGCCATGAAGTTTGCACGAGGTTGCGTGGAATTGGCCCATAAAGAGAAGTTAGACGGGGAGAATGCAGAGCGCGCCCCGGTCGCTTGCGATGCGAACCCAAAACCTTAATAAAACGCAGCCTTACCATAATCCCCAACCCCTCCTCCCCAACCCACCCACATCAACACCACCGGGCATAGCAGCACTACCGCTTTCTCACCTGCATCACCACCACCACAACTTCCGCCCAATCGATACCATGGAAACCCAGCGGCCGACCCGCTCCTCCTGCCTCCCAGCCCAGCCACCCACGCGGCGCCACCGTCGGCATAGAAAGGCAAGTCTAACAATTCCATCCTCTCAACCCCCCTCCCCCACGGTTTCCGTCGTAATCTCTTTCACCCCAGCAAATCCACCCCCCTCGGGCAAAGGACGCCCTCCCGCGGGAAACACAAACACTAACGGCGACGAACGTATCCGCTCATGAAGGTAGTTTCAGCGAAATATCACTTCACCTTGAATTTGTTGAATTTCATCTCATTTTAAAGAAAAAAAACTCTGATATCTCCAATTATGTCAAAATACTAACCCCTCACCGAATTACTTTTCGAGCAATTTCCGTAAAAATATGAGCTGTTTTGCAAGGGATAGATTACAGCTGTGCGCTCTAGAGGAAGGATATTGAAAATTTTGGGAATTCTAACACCTACATTACGTCAAAATACAAACAGTGTGTTATTTGTATGTTTTCTCAACTATTTATGAAATATAATCAATTACTCCATTCTATTACCCCATCCCAAATCTATTACCCCATTCATGCATTGATTCTACGTCTGTGAAAATGTTTTCGAAAAATGTACATTCTTGGCTTCTCACCCAAGAGAGTGTAGAGGAAATATTGTCGTAAATATTGTTGTAAACGTGTTATAAATATGTTGTAAATGTGTTATAATTAACTCCATAAGTCTTAGTTAGTAGCTTCTTAATGTACGCACATAAATTGTTAAGAAATTGTCTCAGTCTCACTACATGAGATTTATGTAAGTTTAAAGTGAAAACATAACATTTTATTATTTGATGGTAGCCTTAAACAGGCTCTCCTATTGATAATGTAATGTAATATGCGTAAAAATATTATCGAAAAATGTACAGTCTTGGCTTCGAGCCAAAGAGAATGAGGAGGAAATGTTGAAGTAAATGTTTTATAAATAACTTCATAAACTGTTAGTAAGTAGCTTCTTAAGGTACGCACTCACGTTAAGTAATTGTCTAGGCCTCACTACATGAGCTATATGTATCTTTAAATGCAAGCATAACCTGTTATTATCTGATGGTAGCCTTAAAATAGGTTCCTCTTCAAGGCTACCTAAAGTTACTCAAAATTTGCTATTGAAATGTATTTTGTGTATGGAGTAATAAACTTACTTATTGGAAAAGTATTTTCCGGGTTAAGGCCGCGTTGGTCCATTTGGGCGGACGACAGTTTCGGGCGCATTCCAGCTCCCGTCTTCAGGTCCAACTGATCTGCAGAGCATCATTTTCTTCTATATATATATCTAGTCAGGTGCGCGCTGATATGTTCGGTTTGAATCCCATTGTTGGAAAAGCCGTTTGAAAGATGCAGGGAGAGGATAACCGTCTTCCCTGTTGAAGTTCTTTTCGTGGTTCACTATTTCTATTGCCTCCCTTATCAGCCGAGGGAAATATTTATTTTCTCTGGCAATGATTTTGGATTCCTGGAATTTAATCACGTGTCCGGGTTCTGACCATGCATGCTCTGCAACCGCGGAAAGGCGAAAATTTTTCTTTTCGGTTGCCTTACGATGTTCTTCTATTCTGATTTTTAGGGATCTAGATGTTTGACCGATGTAAGATTTACCACAGGTACACGACACTTCATACACTCCTTCGTATATGTCACATGGGTGACGATCTTTTTCGCTCCGAAGGAGGTCAGAGGTCTTCTTAACGCTTTTAAATCTCGTCAAGACGTCGTGTTTGGCGAGAACTCTTGCGATCCTCTCGGAAGTTCCTGCGACGTATGGTAAGATAGCATGTGCCTTTGCCTTCTGATGGTCTTCTCTTTCAGTCTCCAAGGTCGCATGACGTTTCTCTTCTTCCTTACGCGCGATTTTTCGAATTAATTCTCGATTATAGCCATTCCCTTGGAGTGCGGCGAGGAGGTGTTGTTTTTCTTTCGCGAGCGAATCGGCATCCGAGATGGCATATGCCCTGTGATATAAAGTTTTGATAACTGATGCTTTTTGGCCAGGATGATGGTGGGATTTGGCATTTAAATAGCGGTCAGTATGCGTTTTCTTACGATAAACTGAATGTCCTAACGTGCCATTAGCTTTCTTTGTGACGAGAACGTCTAGGAAGGGGAGCCGATTATTTTCCTCCATTTCCATTGTGAATTGAATGGAAGTATTATGGCTGTTGAGATGTTCTAGGAATTTATTCAATTCATCAGTCCCGTGAGGCCATATGACGAAGGTGTCGTCGACATATCTCACAAAGAGTTTTGGTTTTAGATGGAAAGAATCCAGGGCTTTGCGTTCAAAGTCTTCCATGTAAAGATCGGCGATGACTGGGGATAAAGGAGATCCCATGGATGCCCCTTCAGATTGCTCGTATAATTTTCCATTCCAAGAGAAATAGCAATTATTGAGACAAAATTCTACCATTTTAGGAATATCCTTTGGAAGACCTTTTTTCGTTAGAGTCTTAATGATGTCGATTGCCTCTTTAACGGGTATTTTTGTAAATAAGGACACCACGTCGAAACTGACAAGAAGATCATTTTCCGAAATCTTGGCTTCCTGTATAATTTCGATGAAATGGGAGGAGTTCTTTACGTAGGTGGTAGTTAGGCCTGAAAATGGTCGTAGGCTATGGGCTAGATACTTTGCTAGCTTATGCGTGGGTGAATCAATGGCACTTACAATGGGCCGGAGTGGTATCCCATCCTTATGAATTTTTGGCAAACCGTACAGTCGTGGAGGTTTAGGAGCGGTCTGGAGTAGTGGGCGTCGCTCCTCTTCAGGTATTGATGAATGCTTCAGGAGTTCCTTGATGTTTTTCTGGATTTTTTGCCGTAGGATCCGACTTCAGTTCTTTGTAGGTTGGGTCGTCCAGCAAACTGTGAATCTTCTTTCTGTAGTCTTCCTTCGAGATGATTACAGTTGCGTTTCCTTTGTCTGCCGGCAATACTATTAAATCCTCGCTTTTTCTGAGTTCGCTGATGGCTAGTCTCTCTGCCCTTGTCAAATTAGGTTTTGGAGGTGCCGCTTTCCGTATGATGTGGCTCAATTCCTCCCTAATTTCGTCTGCCTCTGGTTTTCGTAGCTTGCGCAGAGCATTTTCTACCCCAGTGATTATTTCCTCCTTTGGAATATTCCTTGGTGCTATAGCGAAGTTTAGTCCTTTGGATAGGACTGAGGTTGTAGCTTCACTCAGATTCACCTGGGTTAGATTTATAACCACTCGTTCTATTTTATTGGAAGTGGATTCCGGTGAAGGATGTTGCTTTTTAGCCAACAGTTTGCTGGACGACCCAACCTACAAAGAACTGAAGTCGGATCCTACGGCAAAAATCCAGAAAAACATCAAGGAACTCCTGAAGCATTCATCAATACCTGAAGAGGAGCGACGCCCACTACTCCAGACCGCTCCTAAACCTCCACGACTGTACGGTTTGCCAAAAATTCATAAGGATGGGATACCACTCCGGCCCATTGTAAGTGCCATTGATTCACCCACGCATAAGCTAGCAAAGTATCTAGCCCATAGCCTACGACCATTTTCAGGCCTAACTACCACCTACGTAAAGAACTCCTCCCATTTCATCGAAATTATACAGGAAGCCAAGATTTCGGAAAATGATCTTCTTGTCAGTTTCGACGTGGTGTCCTTATTTACAAAAATACCCGTTAAAGAGGCAATCGACATCATTAAGACTCTAACGAAAAAAGGTCTTCCAAAGGATATTCCTAAAATGGTAGAATTTTGTCTCAATAATTGCTATTTCTCTTGGAATGGAAAATTATACGAGCAATCTGAAGGGGCATCCATGGGATCTCCTTTATCCCCAGTCATCGCCGATCTTTACATGGAAGACTTTGAACGCAAAGCCCTGGATTCTTTCCATCTAAAACCAAAACTCTTTGTGAGATATGTCGACGACACCTTCGTCATATGGCCTCACGGGACTGATGAATTGAATAAATTCCTAGAACATCTCAACAGCCATAATACTTCCATTCAATTCACAATGGAAATGGAGGAAAATAATCGGCTCCCCTTCCTAGACGTTCTCGTCACAAAGAAAGCTAATGGCACGTTAGGACATTCAGTTTATCGTAAGAAAACGCATACTGACCGCTATTTAAATGCCAAATCCCACCATCATCCTGGCCAAAAAGCATCAGTTATCAAAACTTTATATCACAGGGCATATGCCATCTCGGATGCCGATTCGCTCGCGAAAGAAAAACAACACCTCCTCGCCGCACTCCAAGGGAATGGCTATAATCGAGAATTAATTCGAAAAATCGCGCGTAAGGAAGAAGAGAAACGTCATGCGACCTTGGAGACTGAAAGAGAAGACCATCAGAAGGCAAAGGCACATGCTATCTTACCATACGTCGCAGGAACTTCCGAGAGGATCGCAAGAGTTCTCGCCAAACACGACGTCTTGACGAGATTTAAAAGCGTTAAGAAGACCTCTGACCTCCTTCGGAGCGAAAAAGATCGTCACCCATGTGACATATACGAAGGAGTGTATGAAGTGTCGTGTACCTGTGGTAAATCTTACATCGGTCAAACATCTAGATCCCTAAAAATCAGAATAGAAGAACATCGTAAGGCAACCGAAAAGAAAAATTTTCGCCTTTCCGCGGTTGCAGAGCATGCATGGTCAGAACCCGGACACGTGATTAAATTCCAGGAATCCAAAATCATTGCCAGAGAAAATAAATATTTCCCTCGGCTGATAAGGGAGGCAATAGAAATAGTGAACCACGAAAAGAACTTCAACAGGGAAGACGGTTATCCTCTCCCTGCATCTTTCAAACGGCTTTTCCAACAATGGGATTCAAACCGAACATATCAGCGCGCACCTGACTAGATATATATATAGAAGAAAATGATGCTCTGCAGATCAGTTGGACCTGAAGACGGGAGCTGGAATGCGCCCGAAACTGTCGTCCGCCCAAATGGACCAACGCGGCCTTAACCCGGAAAATACTTTTCCAATTAATCACCGCGGAAGCCTCCGTACCAAACTTACTTATTGTTATTATTATTTACTCACTGCAGTAATATTTACAGAATCGCTGAAAAAAACATCGGTTGTGAAGGCGTTTTCACCTTGCGACGTTAAAAAATGAGTCACTTTAGAGACTTATGAGCATATATTTATTTAATTACTGAGAATTTTTGACACATTTAACTATATTATTGCGACATTAATATCACATTATTTAATTCATGCTTCTCAACTGAGTGCTTAAATCAAAATAAAATTCGAATATGGTCTCCAGTATGACTAGGGAAATATCTCGCTCAAACTTAATTAAATCGAGGGTTGTCAAGCGATACAGATTGATACAACTGAAATCAAGAGAGTACCTAATTGCGATGATCGAAAAGCATCAACACCATCATTCATGGCCTATGACGCTTAGGTTAACACTTGGCCGCACCAAAATGTGCTCTGCATTTTCTCACGATCTTCGCCTCATCGTCTTCATTCCCTCGATGCAAAGAACCTCATCAAGTTTCACCTGGTCCATCAGCATCAGCGTCTTGATCTTCCTGGTGGTCATCTCTCATCAGATTTTCCCATTTCCTTTCAACTTTTCAGGACAGATTCCTCTTCCCTTCCGAGTATATACACATCCTTCCCATCTCGTTCTTTTGCTTCTTACACGGGCTATTCTATCGGCTTCTTCATTCTATCATCTCTTAGTTCTCTGCTATGATTCATCCTCCAAACTCCATCATCAAACACGGGACCAAAAAACTATTCTTAAAATCCAATTCTCGGCGAAGAAAAGTTTCCTCTCCCCACTCTAGTTCATTACCTCATGTCTCTTGTACCAAATAGTATAACTGATCAGATTACTGCATTTAAATCATAGTTTTGTCTCGTGTGGTAATGTCTTTGAACCTAAGATCTTGCTAACAGAATGCATGCACCTATGGAATAGGATTATTATATCTCAGATTCTACGATGACAAAGATATATTCTTCTCTTCTCAAAGATATATACATATATATATATATATATATATATATATATATATATATATATATATATATATATATATATAGGTATATACCCTATTGTTGTAAATTACTAATGTTTAAAATATTGTTAATAAACTTTTCTCAAATACTCCATCTCAGAATCGGCCGAAACTTTTTTTCCGTAATCTAAACATATTCAGCTAACTATTCCAAAAATAAAATTTAGTGGCAACTCATAAATGCGTTTTTTATAAATATTTAAACATTTACAATTTTCTCTCGCGCGGTCCGTGTTTCAAAAATTGTTAATACACTTTTCTCAAATACTCCACCTCAGAATCGGCCGACACTTTTTTTTCGTAATCCAAACATATCTAGCTAACTATTCCAAAAATAAAATTTAGTGGTAATTCATATATGCGCTTTTTATAAATATTTAAACATTTACAATTTTCTCTCGCGCGGCCCGTGTTTAAAAAATTGTTAATGCACTTTTCTCAAATACTCCATCTCAGAATCGGCCGAAAATGTATTTCCGTAATCTAAACATATCCAGATAACTAGAAAAAAAATAAAATTTAGTGCAAATTCATAAATGCGTTTTTGAAAAATATTTAAACATTTACAATTTTCTCTCGCGCGGCCCGTCAGCTTCCCATTTGGAATACATGCAGCAGACACGTGATGGAAGCCTAAACATTTCCCTAATTGCTCAAGGTCGTGGCTATATGAGATAAAAATATATTATAAACTATGAATGTTAACAACAATTGTTATTTTTTCTATATTTTATTATATATATATATATATATATATATATATATAATAAATATAGAAATATGGCTATATGATTTAAATATATATATATATATATATATAAATAATAAATATAGAAATAGAAATGTGGCATAGTTTATATATATATATATATATATATATATAAACTATGCCACAGGTGGGGCGGAATGAAATATAAACACATAAAAAAGAACACTCACACTATAAGTTTGATATTTCGGTTGCTCGAACCTTTCTCAAAGATAGACGGATACAGAATGATGGATAGGCAGGGAACAAGAGGTGGGGTGAGATGGGAGGAGAGAGGGGTAGGGAGGGAGAAGAGGGGAGGGGCGGGAGGGGGTCAGAGGAAGAGGGAAGGGCAAGGAGGGGAAGAGGCGGGAGGGGGTCAGAGGAGGAGAAAGGGATGTGGAAAGGAGAAAAGGGGAGGGGCGGGAGGGGATTGAAGGAGGGGAAAGGGGAGAAGGGGCGGGAGAGATCAGTGAGCGCGATTTAATCCGGGCGGATTATGTGCGGAATAAAGCCAGATGCAGGCACTTTCTAACGTACGCAATTGAAGGGGAGAGGCAGAGGGAGGGAGGGAAGCCAATACGCCTACACGAAAGCATTTATCAAAAATGAGATTGTGGGAGGAAGCATGGATCGGGACGGGGAAGGAGGCATTGGGCGAGGACGGCTTGCAGCTGGCTCGGTGGCCGGTCATTCTAACACTGAGGGCGTTAGTGGTGAGACCAATGTAGTATGAATCGCACAGGTTGCACAGGAGGATGTAAACAACATTGTGGGAAGTACATGACCGAGAGGGGACGGAAGGAAGAGGGTGGGAGAGGAATTTAGCGGGGAGGGGGTTGGTGATAAGGATAGGGCACGTTTTGCATCTCGCGCGATGGCAGGGGTTGGGTGGGGTTTTAGAGCTAATATAGGGTTTAGTCAGCGGTTTGGTGGTTTTTAGAATGCTGGAGAGGTTGGGGGGACGCCTGAAGGTGAGAGATGGACATTTGGGGAATGTGTTTTTGGTGGTGAGATTGTCAGAAAGGAGAGGGAAAAGGTTTTTAATGATTTTGTTGAGGGCATGGACACCTGGGAAGTAGGTGGTACAGAGGGAGAGGTTGAAATTCTCCTTATTTTGGGTTGGTTTAGGAGGAAAGGGTTTTCTGAGAATTCGTTTATTGAGAAGAGTCTCAGGATATCCTCGTCGGAGAAGGGATTGGTCTAAAGAGGAAAGGAATTTATCAAGGGAATCGGGGTTATTGCATATGCGAAAGCCTCGTGTGGAAAGAGAGTAGGGGAGGGATCTTTTAGTATGGGAGGGATGGCAGCTGTTATAATGAAGATATTGCTGCTTATTGGTGGGTTTGATGTGGACTGAGGTGTTGAAATGGTGGTTGGAGAGAGTGATATCTACATCCAGGAAGGTAACATGGGAAGAAGAGAAATGAGAGGTGAAGGAGACAGAAGAGAAATCGTTGAGAGCGGAAATAAATAAATTAAAAGAATCGACGTCATGGGGCCAGAGAAGGAAAATGTCGTCGATGTATCGGAGCCAGAGTAAGGGTTTCAGGGGTTGTGAGGATAGGAAGGACTCTTCGACACGGCCGAGGAAAAGGTTGGCATAGGAAGGGCTGAATCTACTGCCCATGGCGCAGCCTTTGGTTTGAAGGTAGAAGCGGTCATTAAATGAGAAGGAGTTATGAGTCAAGATGAAGTGGGACAGGTCAATAAGGAAATCGGAGCTAGGGTTATGAGGAGTAGGGCGGGTATCAAGAAAATGCTTAACGGCGGATAAGCCTTCGGCGTGGGGGATGGAGGTATATAGAGAGGTGACATCAATGGTGGCCATGATGATGTCGGAATCATTAGGGAGGGGGGTGGAGAGGAGGCGATCAAGGAAATGATAGGTATCTTTGATGTAGGAAGGCGGGGAATGGACTAAAGGTTGAAGGTAATGGTCGACGAAAGCGGAGATGCGTTCAGTAGGGGAGTGGCAAGAGGAAACTATTGGCCGGCCAGGGTTGTTGGGCTTGTGTATCTTCGGAAGGATATAAAAGTGGGGAGTGCGGGGATGAGCGGGAGAAAGTAGAGAAATATCGTTGCTAGTGAGACCTTCCTTGGGACCTTTGTCTTTAAGGAAAGAGATGATCTCCTCGTGGAATTTTGGGTTTGGGTCGTGAGAAACGGGAGCGTAGGAAGAGGGGTCCGAGAGTTGTCTGAGGGCTTCGTTGATATAGTCTGAAGAGTTCAGTACTACCACAGTAGAGCCTTTGTCAGAAGGTGTGATGACTATGTTGGGATTGTGAGAAAGGTCTTTTAAGGCTTTGATTTCAGACGAGGATAGGTTGGGTGCGGGCTTTAAGGAAGTGAGGAAAGAAGGATCAGCAATTTTGGAGAGAAGGAGGTTCGTGAACACTTCTAAGGGATGATTGGAAAGTAAAGGTTTGGGTTCATGTGAAGAGGGCGGTTTGAAAAAGGTTAGGGCAGGATGTACAGAATTTTGAGAAGAAGTATCGGGAAGTGGCAGTTGGGAGCGCTGGGATTCCCAAAAGAATTTCCATTTTAATTTTCGGCAAAAATTGAGGGTGTCTGTGAGAAGTTTGACAGGATTAACCTTAGGTGTCGGCGAAAACGAAAGACCTTTGCTCAAAACAGAGATTTCGGAAGGGGTAAGGGAAGAAGAAGAGAAGTTTATGACCTCTTGTTTTGTGGGATCGTAGCCGTCCTCGGCGGGGTGAGTGGGGAGGGGGGGGGTTTGAGGGTCTTTGGAAGAAGAATTACATTGGTCTCACCACTACATACTACATTGGTCTCACCACTAACGCCCTCAGTGTTAGAATGACCGGCCACCGAGCCAGCTGCAAGCCGTCCTCGCCCAATGCCTCCTTCCCCGTCCCGATCCATGCTTCCTCCCACAATCTCATTTTTGATAAATGCTTTCGTGTAGGCGTATTGGCTTCCCTCCCTCCCTCTGCCTCTCCCCTTCAATTGCGTACGTTAGAAAGTGCCTGCATCTGGCTTTATTCCGCACATAATCCGCCCGGATTAAATCGCGCTCACTGATCTCTCCCGCCCCTTCTCCCCTTTCCCCTCCTTCAATCCCCTCCCGCCCCTCCCCTTTTCTCCTTTCCACATCCCTTTCTCCTCCTCTGACCCCCTCCCGCCTCTTCCCCTCCTTGCCCTTCCCTCTTCCTCTGACCCCCTCCCGCCCCTCCCCTCTTCTCCCTCCCTACCCCTCTCTCCTCCCATCTCACCCCACCTCTTGTTCCCTGCCTATCCATCATTCTGTATCCGTCTATCTTTGAGAAAGGTTCGAGCAACCGAAATATCAAACTTATAGTGTGAGTGTTCTTTTTTATGTGTTTATATTTCATTCCGCCCCACCTGTGGCATAGTTTATTTATATTATCGCGTGTGTGATTTTCCACGAACTCGTATATATATATATATATATATACTCTTCAAAATAAGAATAACTTCATTTTTCATTAACTATTGACTGTCCACATAATTTCTGATACGGGGAAAAATTCTCAAGACCATTGTCATTAGCGTTCTAACCGATGTATGTAATATCTTTAGATTAAGCAAGCAAGAATGGACAAAATTTTAAGTAACATAAACATGGTATTGGAGAAAGCCGACACAAACGAGTTTGGTTGACAAGATAAGCAACAAGGGCATCGTACAAGAAACTAATACAATGAACTCTCGTAGACAATGGTAAAGAGGAACAATGAAATTCCTTTGACATAAATTAAGACAAGACAGCTTCCTCAAGAATATGGAAAAAGGCAAGATCCCCGGCAGATGAGAAAAGACTAGAGAGGTCGATCAACAATGGTCGTGATGAAAAACCTAAGGACGTTCGGTGGTTACACTCTTAACTTCCACGGGAAGTTAAGAATGAAACCACCGAAGGGAATTCCACGAAACTTGCTGGAAACATTACTTATGTTTTCCTAAAGCTACCTGAATTTTTCAAAATTATTTACCGCAGATTTCTTAAGATATTTGATGTGGAAGTGGGCATGAAATTACATGGGTTCTTAAGGGAACGCGAGGTGCGACTAGAGCATTATTCATCGAAAAGAACGTTTTCTAGTTAAGAATAAGAAAAACAAAAATTATTTAAATCATCAATAGAATAATGTATGAAAATTACTTGATTTCCTTAATTTTTTATTTTTGTTTTTCTTATTCTTAACTAGAAAAAGGTTCTTTTTGATGAATTAAGCTACTCGTACCTTGTGTTCCCATAAGAACCCATGTAATTTTTTGTCCACATCTGAATCCAATATCTTAAGTCATCTGCGGATAATTATTCTGAAAAAATCAGGTAGATTTAAGACAACATAAGTAATCCTTCCAGAAAGTTTCGTCGATTTCACAATAAGTTGAGTGAAACCACCAAACCTCCTTAATCTGTGAATGTGAACGGGTTTCAAGGGTTGTGGTCAAAAAATAAGCGGAAGACTGGAAGACGAGACTGTGGCGACAAGCCGAATGAGACGATGACGCAGACAAGACACACACACGCCGACGCATATAGCCGTGCTTTAAATCTAGGGTTGTTGCCATGCGATACCGAGGACACCATAAGAACGTGTGTGGCAGGGCATGTTAGGAAACCAGCCATTTCTCTGATATCAAGAACATGTGATTGCGATGAAGGCTGGACGTTCCGTCTTCCGGGCTTTTACGGCGCGTCGTTACATGTTATCCGTACAATATTCCCCCAGCTATCCTGCAGGCTTCTCCACGTCAGGGTCGACTCAATAATTCAAGATAGCCGGCTAAATTCCGTGCATTAAATGGAACGACGCGGCTGTAAGGCCTGGAGGACAGAACATCAAGCCGTCGACCAAAAAAGGACTTGCTTTCTCACATCCCCTTTCGCATGCCTTTGGCCCTCGAGAGGACCATAATATACCAAAAAGAGGGCACCATAGGACACCGGTAACGACTCGCTTCGCCTGGCAACGTTTTTTGGACAAAAGTAGAAAGAAAACCTTATTGGCCCTCACAAGGACCTTAGTATGCCAAAGGACCCCATCCTAGGACCTCAACAACTGCTCACATATCGTGCCAAGATTTTGTTTTCTCCAAATAAAATAATTTAAATTTGTTGGCCCTCACAAGGACCTTAGGATGCCAAAGGACGCCATCCTAGGACCTCAACAACTGCTCACATTGCGCGCCAAGATTTTGTTTTCTCCAAATAAAATAATTTAAATTTTTTGGCCCTCACAAGGACCTTAGGATCCCAAAGGACGTCAATCCTAGGACCTCAACAACTGCTCACATTGCGCGCCAAGATTTTGTTTTCTCCAAATAAAATAATTTAAATTTTTTGGCCCACAAAAGGACCTCTGTAGGCCAAAGGAAGCCACCCTAGGAGCCCCATAGTGGCTCGCTTCGGTCGCCAACGTCAAGAAGGAAGAACACCATCACTTTCATAAGGACCCGTGGAGTAGGAAACCTGCCGATAAAGGCTCCTTACGCTCTCTAGGAGGCTTCACACCCAACGTCTCCAGGATTTCCACAGACCTTGGGTCTACGCTACGTATTGGGTTTTGTGCAGTGGTTTCATTTTTTGCTTTTTAAAATTACTTCCGCTCAAGATAGAGGGTTGGGATTTTTTTTAATCAAATGGCTGAGAGACTGAAGTTTATAATTCATTCAATCAATTATCTTTTTCGTTTCGTATTCGTCTTAAAATCGCGTTTTTAGCTGCAGCAACGTACATTTTTATCTAAAATCAACGATAGCATATTTCCTTGACAACCAGATTTTGGTCTTTAACCCATTTCAAATTAATTTAGCTTAGTAAAAGCTGATTATACACCCTCCTTAATTTCCCTCCTTTAGCTGCGAAAATATGAAAAATATTCTTTCAAGAATTAAAATACGAACGTCTTTATAGAAGTGAGTGGATACTACGTCATAAAAGGCTTTTTCAGATTGCTGAAGAACGGTGACGACCTAGAAGGATGTGATACGCCTTCTTCAGTGGGCTGCCGCGTATTTTAGCGCCGTATTTCCCAACAATATAATATCCCGAAGTCCTTCCTGACTGCCTCGCCTCCATAGCTTTTTCGCAAAAAACTTTTACATTTTGGCGAATTTACATTTGCATTTTTGACAAGAACCCTGGGGAAATGTTTTCCATGGGTTCTCCATAAATTTTACCCCTTCGAAAAATTCTCCAAGGGTATGCGCGTTTAGGGAATCTCTAACCAATAAAAGTCAAATAAATTGACAAGTATCCGCAGACTCAAGGAGTGTAATAAATTTACTGGAAAGACAATCGATACCTCAAGGGTTTGCAGACAGTAAATAATTTTCTGGATATTAAGGTCTAGATATATTGAGATGTGTGGTCTTATTTCAAGTGCTTGAAATATTTCGTGCGCCAGAAAAGAAGTAAAGAAAGTTACCAAAAACCCCACGTCTAAATCACTGGCTGCCATATTTGGTGACGTCACTGGACAGTACCGCATCTTGTGTGTTTGTTTACATTATTTACGACAGAGATTTCAGGACTCGCACAAACAGGTAAAAGACAAATGATTCCACAAGACTTTAACAAAATGGCTTCAAGAATTGTGAATTGTGGTAGTTTAAAAAAAACAATTATAATTATGAATCAATAACCAACGGAGTTCCTAAACAAAATAATAAATATTAAAAAACTATTATTGTCCGTACGCAACTAAAATATCCAGGCTTAATTTATATGCCGTGTTTATTGCCATAGTGACATGAAAAACAAAGCTAACACGGCGGCCAACTTTTTCCGGTACATCGCCAAAATATTGTCACTCTTATGTGTTTTATTGCTGACTAGACGTTTCAAATATTACCACAAAGTATCATCACTATTTTAAATTCGACATAAACTGCCCTACGGCAAAAACGTAACTTTTCTTCATCTTCATAAAAGTTACCATTTTTTTTTTCTTTTGAAAATTTTTATAACAACTCTGTTACAGCATAAATGACACATTTCATATATCTTCTTTAAACTCTTATTATTCTTCTACCTCCTTTTACTCCATAATATTTTCTTTAAATTCCTATTAATATTATTTATATTACACCTTTATTTCCTTAAGATTTCCCTAAATCCTCTATTAATATTACTCTTTTATTGTTGTCTGTTTGTTTTTTTCATCCCCCTGGAAATGGTGTATATTTAAGATTTAACATAACGAAATATTTAAAATATTTAACACACATTAAATTTTAAATTTAACATAGAAAAAATATTTAACATGTAAACACAAATAAAAATTTAAATTTACTACATTGGCTGAAATTGTACTATTACTGCCGATTGCGAAAACAAAAATACATGATGCGCAACTTCATCAGCACCCATAGAACAATTTAAAGTGCGCTAAACATTTAAACCGGAACTGTTGACATAACTTCCATTCTTGCTTTTGTCCAAATGTTTTCATCCAACTACAGCTGCGATACTTATAACCCACTTTCGTTTTCTCTGCAGTGAATCAAAACTTCATCTGTATACCCACTCCGAACTGATTTGAAACAACAAGATAGGTTTAATTAAGGTGGGTTAACACTGGCAAGTTACTTTCGCAAGTTACTTCTGCAAAAGTCTCCGGGAGAGTTCACTCTGAAGAAATATTTTTCACAAGTTTGTGCAGAGCCAAACTGGTTGCTGTTTACACTGGCATCAATACGCTTCTGCAAGCGACTTGTCGAAACTTTTGAAAGTTCTGCAAGTGGACTTGCAAAACTGTTTACACCTCCATTTTTACGTCGGAAGTCCCTTGTTGCAAGTAACTTGCGGAATAAACTTGTCAGAGTAAACCCACCTTTAGACACTACAAATATATCTTTTCGTGCTAGCCATCCAAGGGATTAATAGGGACTCGGAAGTTACAAGCTAGGCTAATTTCACTAGAAGATCACGTGAGTTTCGAGGTGACACATAGTATAATATTATTTCAAATCCGGACAACTTCTCTGTAACTAATAGATACTCAGCTGAAAAAAAGGGAAATACATCGCCGAACTGATTAATCAGGGTGGCCACAAAGTTTTAATTTTTAAATTCCCTGACATTTTCCCTGACATTTCCTTGAAATTCCCTGACAAAATGTCTGCGTGAAACAGTCTACAGAGATTTTTTTGTTTTAATGATGGCACGATTCGTTGTAAAATGCATTGCTATATTTGATATGCAGGTGCTATCAGTGCATTTCGAAAGAAATCATAAGTCAGTTCTATAACATGGTGCCTACTAATCATCATCATCACAAATGGTGCATCTGTCCGCAGACAGGTTTCAACGGTAGCGTTGTCTCCACAGCATTCTGTCCTGGGCCTCTCTCTTCATCTCCGCATAACTCCTTTCTTCTTTTATAACCCTCAGCATTCCGTACCTCCTCCTTCCTCTTCCTCTCTTCCCTTCTATTATTAATTTCTGTCGGCTGTTGTTCCTTAAAATATGTACTATCCATTTTGCCTTTCTCTTTTTAATTTCTCTCAGTATACTTCTTTCTTCTCCAATCCTCCATAGCACATCTTCATTCGTGATCTTATCTTTCCATCCAATCCTCTCCATTCTTCGCCATAGCCACAGTTCAAAGCTTTTTAAGTACTTTTCTTGTCTCTTCTTCAACGTCCACGTTTCGCATCCATACAACACAATGCTCCATATAAAGCATTTTGCAAATCTTTTCCTAATATCCATCTTGATGTTCCTTGCTGTCACCAGTTCCTTAATCTTGCTAAATGCTACTTTTCCTTGCCCAATTCTGCTTTTAATTTCTTCTTTTCTTTTCTATAAATATATGAAAACAAATTCAAAACTTTTTAAGACTTTTTTAAAATTCCAGACCAAAAAGGCTAATTTTTTAATGCGTTATTGTGAAGGTCAATATTTCGATTAGCAGTCCTGTCTACTTTTTCACTTGGAATTGTCCATCTTATTATCTCCACAGCACCGTAGTGATCGCCCAGTACTATGCGTTACCTATCCTTTTCTTTAACATTCTGTATACGAAATATTATATAAATATTTATTTACATGTCCAATGATAGTCACATTGCATAACAACAACATCAACTTAAAATTTTGCCGCTGTTTAAAAAAATTAGATATGTTAGCAAACTAACTAAACAAGATTCATACAATGGCTTAAAAATATATTTGTATTTATTCACAATTTAACAGCAAACTGTCTGTACTGTTCACAAACAATAGAGTATTTGCGTAAGTGAGGTATTTTGTTGAAATTTATTATGGCGAGTAGTGTTTTGTTTCGAAATGCCACGTACGAAATACCAAGGCATAATTCTAACTAATTAATTTAATAAATAGCTTTTAATATGCATTGTTTTAGCATCGAAATTACCTAGGTATAAACGCCCAACCATTGTTTCTTCGTAGTGTGACGTCATCTCCCATATTAACAGAAGCGAAATAGCCTAGCTGTGCGTTGAGAGCGAAATAGTATTTGCCTTTTCGAAGTTATTTCGATATTTGCTAATTAATAGCTAAAGTTTCGTCCGCACGCTAAGACTACACAGTCACACAATCTCCAAATCAACAAATGGTCGACTATGGGAGATGACGTCAGAGCCTACAAAACATGGCGGACCAGTGTTTCGGCGCAATAATAATTAATTAGATTTTATTAGCTAATAAAAAATTAACGAAAAGCCTCTCGAGCGTCAGAATGAAAATTTATTGTCTGAAGTATCGATAGATTTTTTAGATGTCACTTCCCAAAAGTGTGCAAATACTCTATTGACTTACTTCCAAACTATCACTTATAAAAATTATTTTAAAAAAAACCTTTATTAAACATACCCACAAAACCGACCTCTTCCGACCTCGTCGGCTACGACGTAATATAATGTTTTTTACTTTCCATGGGCGGATTTCTTTTCTTTCATGAAGATGTAATTCCTGTGTTATGGCGTACTGAAGCAACAGAATTCAATGACGAATTCAAATAACGAAATGGCAAACGTTAGGCTTCACTGAATGGGATTCCTTCATGACGAAGGTGAAATAAAGCACTGCATTTCCACAGTAAGTGATTTATTCCATCCGATGATGATTACTTCATTTTTCACCTACTTATCCATTGGCTCCTCTACTAACGGAACTGCTATTTTGTACGGGCTTTCGCTTTTTGGCAGTTATTGGATATGATGGCATCATTGTTGAGAGTAAAATCAAGGACTTTACACCCAATTCTTGGTGATTACCGGCGCCGTGAACCTCGTATTAGCAAAGGAACGACACGGCCGTTAAGGCCCTGCGTCAAAATTCTAAAGATCCTATCCAGAGCTTTACTCAATTCTATGCTTTAGCGCCACTACCCTGGAGCGGAAAGAGACTCCTAGAAATCCAAGTTGCAAGGCGCGAAATTCGAACGGAATTATGGTCCCGCGTTACCAGCGACGCACGTACGAAAATGATATTGTAGGATAAAATTAATTTAATACATCTACATCTACACACTACCCCGCAAGCCGCCTCGTATGGCGGGGGGTGTTAGGACACCAGCCGTTTACATATAAAAAGCAAACGCTCTAGTGAAATTACGCCTAGCATTTTTTAAAGTCCCTTATTGTTCGGGAGAAAAACGAATTCCCATACCTATCCGTTCGGCAAAATATCTCTTTTCATTTATCGTTTCTGTCGGACCTGGAAATATAGTGGGGTTCTAATATGATGTTCTCCGTGTCGCTCTTAAATATATCTATTCTCAAGCAATCTAAGCCTAGTGCGCAGCCTCCGAGTCTCTAGCGGCTCCCAGCTTAATTCGTTTAACATCTGTGTAACGCTGTCTGTACGACCGTAGCAGTTTTTGACGAATCGCGCAGCTTTCCTTTGTATTTTATTAAGTTCCCGGATTAAGTCTTTCTGCACCGGATCCCATATGCTCGCTGTATATTCAATATGTGGCCGGACGAGTGCGAAATCTTTTACTTTTTCATCCGAAAATCTTCCCACAATACGCTTGACGAATCCTAGCTTCTTCAGAGCTCTGCCACAAATATTTCACATGCACTATGACGTCAACTATCACCGGCTAACACATTTTAATTAAATAATATTTATTTATTTGGAACTGGAAATAAAAGTACAAATAGATCGACAGATTTAAAGCTAAGTTATTTAGTGGACACGGAATGATGAACAAGAACATACCTACACCAGGTTTACAAGAAATTATGTGACAAAATAGTTAACAATGAATTTTCCAACTGCATTTTGTAACTTCTCATTAGCCAGTTTCTGTGACAATTGAAGTCAAAATGTGGTGATTCCATGGCAATGGCGCTGTAGTCGGCGTCTATGGTTATAATAAAGTGTGTAAAAAATATTTTCGTGGACTAATCTGCAAATTTAAAACCTTAATTTTGGTTTTCAATTGCCAACGCAAGTCATCAGCGAAAGCGGCATTTTTATACCAAATAATAATCGAAGAGTTGACATTTAGTATTTGTTTTGACTCACACAGTCGCGGTTGGAACCACCTTAAATGACGTTTAAATGAACACAGAAAAAGGACTTTCGGGTTTTGTTATGTTATTATATAACTCCTTTCATCATTAATCAATTTGAATTTCATTTAAAAAAAAGTTTCCCAGAGGTGTGATTTAAATGTAAAAATCTTACTCTCTGAATTACTTCAATTGGAGAAATTTGCTTTAAGCAATATAACCATGTTGAATAATTAAAAATAAATTTTAATTGGCACTATTGTTATTCAATTGGTATTCATTCTCGACCTCTTTATTTATATGGTGCAAATTTCAGGAGTAGGTATATGTCAAATAATTTTTTATTTTTAAACTTTTGCCGACGCTTCGGATGTTTAAGGTAGAACCTCTACTACAAGGACCTTCGATAACATGCCCTGATATTTTCATATATTGCAGAGAAATTATGTCTTAGTCGATCTGTGAAAAAATAATTGGGGGTAATCGGCCATTTAGCGCTGATAACAGGATTTGAAAATCGTCATTTTCAGCCTCAAATGACATTGCTCTTATTGCAGAATGGTGTGGTCCTTCAATTCAACATTTTATTTATCGAGATTTTCCTCGACAAGGCTACCTCAAAAACGACCACATGGTGATTAAATAATCAACGGATACAATGAATTTTTTTCAGGTTACCTTATCGGCCATTTAGTGCAGATATTTATGATTGAAAAGCGATGAAGAGTCTTACTTTCATTCCGTAGCCGCCATAATGAAACACACTTGGCAACTATGTTCGAGGAGTAAACAAAAACATTGGAGTGAAACTATGAAAACAAACAAAGGTGCTGGACCGGAGTGAAACTATGATATGTTGACCAGCTATACAGTGTTGTCGAGTTTATCGTCAGTAATTATATATAATACATTTGTTTTAATTACGTTTACATTAAAAGAGCAAAAGCACTCACTAGTTATGTTGTTTTAATTCATCCCGAATTTTATAATTATGCAGCTTTACTGCAGTTCCAGAGATAGTTTTTAAATTCGTCTGAGACATGGTGTCAATATAAAAGCCATTCTTCATATGACAGGATTACTTCATTTTGAAGAAAACTCATGTACTGTACAGCCATGATGATTCATTGAAAATTATTTTCAATTATTAATAATAACATTTTGAGCCATTTTATCTTGTATCTGTTGAGTTCATCTATGTAATGAAAGCAGTACTTTGAAGCGCAGGTTCTACCTTAATAAATGACACATAACTTTCAACATAGAAATATATCCAAGCAACCAAATTAAAATTGTAAATAAATAAAAACAGCACCAAACTTTAAAGGTAAAAATCTAGAATGTCTATATGTCTATGTATTTTTTATATTTAATGTCTGTAAATTTACAAAAATGTACCCAAAACAGAACTGTCAATCATTTAACATCATACATCATTGTTTATAGCCCAGAAGATGGATAAATAAACATCCGAAACGTCGGCAAAAGTTTAAAAATAAAAAATTATTTGACCTACACTCCTGAAACTTGCACCATACTATTGTTATTTTGAAATATTTAACCTATTTTCGGCCGGCTTTACTTCTCTTGCGGAACGAGAAAAAACGAAGCGTGCAGGTTATCCGTTCAGAACTAACTTTCGAGAAAAAACATGCGCTGGGTACCAACATACTCGCGACAGATACGGTATCATCGCTACTGGATTCGGCCCAAGGTGGCGAAGATAAGAGAACATCTTTCCGTCAGCAAAATACCGCCAATACACGTTCAACACGGAAGTGGGGATGCGGGAAAGTCAACATCGGCCGAAGTTGTTTGTATACTGCAGGAAAAACGAAAGGAATCAATCGTAAGGAAACACCAAGAAATATGACGTCGCGGAGTTAGCTCGGTGAAGGAAAGGGAATTGTGTTCCAACGGTTAAAGACGCGAGTACTGTCCCGAAAGAACATTTTCCGCGATTATTTCGCAAAGGTTTACACTAAAAAAAAAAGCCCCAGAAACATGGGATGACGTCATAATGCTAAGTTAATGAGGCCATTTCGTAAAATCGTCTTCACGAGACAATGGACGATTACGCCAATTGCCTGAGAGACAGAGATATCCGTATTTTTAATTCGTTCTGTTGAGGGATACGATTTTCTAAGCACACATTGTTGAAGGTGACAGTATTTTGACTACCGGGAGTTTCAAGAATGAGCATCCAACACAATAATCGACTTCATTTAATAATCAAGTTTAACAGAATATAGACCCATTATTTATATGCAGCATCATTGTTAATTTCAAATACCAACCATTGTTGTTTCCAGCAAACAATGCGGACATGTTATCGTCCTAATCGACCATTTCGGATGAATAACAACAGCATATATTACCCGATTTAAGGTGGTTCCACCGTGAAATGACTTAAATGTTTTTCATATTCTGTCCACTTGTAAGAAAAGTTGTCCTCTATCTGATATGAACAACAAAATAATACCTTTCCGCGCTATTTTATTCTATAATTGAACTTGAAATTACATGGTGTTCAATGGGGGAATGAAAGAAACACGGGGAAAAATAGTATTTTCCCATAAAATATAAATGCCATTTTTGCATAAAACTATTTATAAGAAGGAAATATTCCAGATAAATTGAATAAAAATGAATATAGGCATCTTACCACCTTATTTTCTTTAGTTATTAGGGAATTACTGCCGTAATTGAAGTCAAAATGCGGTAATTCGTAGGAAATGGCGCTGCAGTCGGCTCCTATGGCTGGAAAAAAGTGCTAATTTAAAATACATTCGTGGAATAATAATCTGCATTTTTTTCTACCTTTACTTTTGGGTTTCTGTAGATAACGCATTGCATCAGTGAAAGCAGGATTTTTTGGACAAAATATAAAAAATGTGGAATTTAGTATTTGTTTTGACTCACACAGTCGCGGCAGGGGGACACTAGAATCGAGTGGGGTGAAAGAATGACTTCAACTTCATTTCAACAACTATGGACCAGAATAGATATGGACGGGTTCTTTAAATATTCTTCAAGTTTCATTTTTTTTAAAATTGCTTTTCCAGAAATGTCAACCAGCAACGGCCGCAAGTATACGGAGGGTGAAAATGCTGACAACGCAGCAGATGTTATCGGAAGGTCTCCAAGCACGTAATCACGCCGAGTACACCGTATCTCGCACGTATATGCTCACTATTTCTCGAGCACGTAATTCTCTTCGTTCACCGAGCGATTTTACGGGCTAGCCAACCTAGTCGACGCAGACCCGTTTGATAATCCAAGCAAAACAGCCAGGCCGGTCTGGTAAGAGGGCAGAGTCAGCAGCCCGCTTGCGAAGCCAGTCTCAAGACATCAAATCAAACCGGGTCTACTTGATAAACGCATCCAGCTGAATAGCTCAGATGCACTCTTCCTTTTGGATGAATGAAAACAGAGATGCAACGGTTTATACTTCATGTGGGGAGTCATGCTCCTTTGTCAACAAGTCAGCAATTTAGGAAGATGGAAACATTTTAAAAAATCATCAATCGCGTGGAGTAATCTATAAAGGCACTGCTTCCTTCCTCAATTATCCATATTTCGGCATCAACTAAATTTTGAGATAATATTTGTCTCGCGATGACGTCAAATAATGGAGTAACCAATTCTAAAGCGGGAGCATGCAAAACTCTCGCGAAAATGGCCTCCATCGTTCGTGATGAAGGAAATCCATGCTCTTAAGGCGACTCGACGCGAGGATGACACATACTTCCATAGCAGTAGCCTTCTATGTCCCCGGCAAGTGACACTTCGTTGAGTGTAAGCACGGAATTATAATTGCTGGCGCACTTTTTAACACGATTCGCAGTTCTAGGGAAACATTATTATAGTTTCATTATCTCCGCCTGCCATTATTTCCATCTCACCTGTTATAAAGAACGTGACATGGAGCCACCATCGTTTCCACTTGAAGCTTGAGTTGGAAAATAAACAAGGGCGCGAAAGATACAAACGATTTTCAATCGTATTGTTGTAATTTGCTAAACGTGAAGAACTTAAGCATTTTCAACTCCAATATATTGGGCACTTGAAGGTATGCTTTGTTTGAAATTCTTATGTTATTATTAGCTTGAATTATCTGTGTATATATTTCGTATCAATATTTCCCAAACAATGTTGCTGTGTGACAAACAATGTAGGCACACGAAAACAACCTTTGTTTTCGTGGGCCTATCCGCCTGTGTATGGAGAATGGAATTCAGTTATTTATACCATAATTTCATAATTATAACAAATATTGCCTTAAAATCTACGTTCTTGGTAGATATTTCCCTTGCTTGTGAATCGAACACTAATTAGATGCACTTTATTTTTTTTAAATATAGAGTGATCACTTACATGTGGCTTGTAGTTTTGACTGCATTATTTAGATTTTCGTGGTATGTACAGTGTAAGATATCTTCCGTAAGATGTTGAGCAATCTGGGTATTCGCTAGTCTCGGCATCTTTTATTTGATAAAAGGTAATTGAAGCTTCGACAATTCACGAACCGTTCGTGAGCCGATCATTAAGAGAGGGAAACGGATCTCCCACCTTTCCACTAAGTCACTAAAAAGGTGAGACTACAAAATAACACACCTGTGCGTAGTGTTCATTGATATCGCTTTAACAATTGAAGGAATCTTAGTCTCATGACTGCGAGTAAGGATTTCAAATCTATACAAAAAATTAATTTATTCCCTAACGATTTACTCCAAATAAATATAATTATAAATTTTTACTTGGAAATGTTCGTTGTAGAAAGACATTAATTAAAGGTGAGACTCGTGACTCTTTTTGTCAAGAATAATAAGAAATGAAACAATTCTCAAACTTAACACGCGTTACAGATGCATAAATAGGATTAGAATTAATTCATAGATAGAGATGAATGAATCCCATGGAAGCTTGTGGAACTGGAGGAGTATGGTGCACAAAACGCATAGATTGTCGAAATCCGGCAATTGTTCATTGTTTACTTCAACGAACAGAGTCATTTATCTTTCTAACGGTAGATTGCTACGAGTTCGTACCGATCTACAATTTGGTGATAGTTGGACTATAAGTTCTTGCTAAACTTGGCATGGAGTCAAGAAGAGCAGATCCTGCTAAAACCAGCTACCAGTTTAGAGTCAAGATTACGTTTCAAATAAAAACGCCCCTTGACTTTTGAAAAATTTGTTTGGATAAGAATCTCGCAGCAATTCAGTGGTGCAATAAAAATTTAACGAGTTTCACAGTAGCGCTAATCATTAAATTAAGCCCAGTCCAATGTTTAGTAAATTTACCACTTAAATCACTCCGTCTAGCACTACTTAATATAACGAGCATTGCTACTGATACTCATTCTATTTTATGAATGTACAGTAAACACAGCATATTGACAGCATATTGAACAAGCACTTAAGACAGTTTTATGATTTATGGTCAACATTAACAGCAAAATGACGTAGCCTTTTCATTAAGTTGATATTAACTGACAATTTGGGTATTGCACATTACATGAGAATGTTGGTTATTTGAAGTGAGCGCTATCGATTGGAGAACGTATTAGTATCGGCTTTCACATTGATAAATTATTTTACCAGATATTATAAAACCAGTAGGTATTGTTCACAGAGTAAATACAACAATTATTATAAACTATATCACTACCACAACTCCAGAAAATTTCTCTCCTGTTCCGTTCGTGACTATTCGCTAATGATTGCCTCCTTTCGTCCTCCCAGAATGGAAATTTTGCGACTTTGAAAACATTGGCTAACTAATAACAAACATTGACTAGCATTACTTTAGACGTCCGGGGGCCAATTATCCAACGCCGTGATAATTACCGTAGGCATGCGGAAACAACAATGTTGTCGAATGGTTTCATCGATTGGTATTGTTGAGTTGTCACATCCTGCCTGCATGTGAAAATTATTGCATGGATAATATGAAAGTGGCGGTGTTGCATGCCATACTGCAACGAAATTGTGGGATGATCTTATGTTTTCGCATGCGATAATCATAATGACGCTTTCAGAATTGACTACCAGGAAATACATACGCATTTAAGGCAAAGGAAAGAAAGTCAACAGATTAGGAGTGTCACTTACCCTTTGCTTGCTCGAGTCAACATATCTCAGGCCGAAGTAATCCCGCTCCACAAGATTCAGTTCCCTACACACATATTCCACCAGGTACTTCCCTTTGTGATGTGCCTGCGAAAGACAGGAATAAACGCATTTTGAATACAGAGAGATGAATGAATCCATTAAGAAACAACTGTTGAAGGTTATAAAAGATGCAACTAATACAACTGGTCTTAAAAGCATCATTACAATAATTTATTTTAATGAAAGAGGGGAAATCAATGGGTATAATACTCTTGCATTAATCAATAAGTTTAATTTGTACAGTTGAATATTTTTTTAAAGTGATAGCTGGCACACTTGACTTCGTGGAACTAAAGACTGGTCAGAGAACTCTCGAAAACGACGCGTGTACAACACGTGGACACCGATGGAGGCTTTACAATACAATGTGGGATGGTATGCACAAAGTGTTGACTTCATCACACTAAATCAGGTATCCACAAAAGAAATCCTGTATCGGCCACCAACAAGCTGAATTACACCAAAAATTGTAAGTTAGAAACAATTTCAGTTATCACAACATGAACGTCAATTGTCGTAGTTACACTAACTTTAAGGTATAGTGTAATGCATGCTGGTGACTACTCACCTCCTGCCACACACCCTTGAGGTGGCTTGCAAGGTATTTTGTAGATCAAGATGAAGTTGGGAAAAACCACCAACTCTGGCCCTCACATGGAATTACTGAAGCTAGGAGACAGAGTCCTCTGGATGGCCGTTCTCAACACTACTCCCTCATAGGGTTCAACACTACTCCCACAACTATGTAGTGTATTATCGACAATCCAGAGGACTCTGATAGGTTTGTTACCCCGTTTTGTATGGTCACAGAATTTTTGAGCCTCAGAAATAACGGTCACAGCGATGTCGATTACATCCCTGAACAATGCCCCAGAATTCAAAATGCATCAATTTCACAGGACAACTTGGAACAAAACACTCTCGTAATCGCCACGTGACCAAAATTACCAGAATAGCTCTTTCAGAATAACACCAACTCAAACGAACGATTCATTTGAGCTGTTCGGCTTTCGAAGTACTCATTTGGAACCAATTCCACGACCGAAAGAACTTGTAATGAACATTTCTCGGCAGAAATGAACGAGTCCATGCTCTAGCCATCTGGCGGGCACGGTTTACAACTCCACTTCCGGTAATATTCGCCATATAAGGAGCGATCCGTGACGTCATGTTCCGTGAGGTGAATTAACAGAATAACTCCCCTGAAGACGACTGCAACGCCGGCGAAACTGTTGTCCCAAAAAAGGGAAGTTCGCGATAGAATTCCCGAAAGACCGGATCTTTCCAAAGAAATACTCCGCGGAAGTCTTAACAAGGATTTTATACATGTATTACATCCATTACATTATTATATATATGTCTATACATGTTTATTTTTTATATAAGTATTTAACTATATATAATTATGTTTATTATATGAAGTTTATAAAGTGAATCCCTGAGTGCACATTTAAATAACTTTTCAAGTAAGTAAGTCGAAAAAAATTGTTGAACCACATTTCACATAATCCCCTACATATGTTTACACGGTGGAAATCACCATACATGCAGTGCTGTAAATGATGCGAGAATTGTATTTTTTGAAAATTTTGCCTTAATTAAATCATTATTATGACTTGAGTTTTCGGCGCGGAATTCGAAATTTAAGCGACAATGACATCTAAATACTTTTTTTTGCTCGACATGATGCCTTGATACATGTTAGCAACCATTATAAAACTTTTAAATATATTATTTCGCGTTTAGGAGAAAATATGTACATGTGCAATCGAATTATTTCGAAATATATGTCACGTATCATTAGCGGCTGCGTGCCAAACTAGAATTGATTTGCCAAGAAACCAAATCGGTAAAATACAATTTTTTCACTGAGGCCCAAGGTGGATGTCCGAGGAGGTATTTTTTCTTACTTTCCAGTTTTTATAATTATCCACTGTTTTTAAGTCGCCAATGTCCTGTGTACTGTGCACTTTTGGATCCATGACATTAAATTACGCGACAACAGATCACGCGACAACAGATCACGCAACAACAGATCACGAAGACAACAGATCACGAAGACAACAGATCACGACGACAACAGATCAAGCGACACTAAATCACGATTAAAATGGGAAAATTACTTTATAATATATAAAAGATCATTTTTAACGATTTATTATAAACTGTATAAACAAACTCAACAAACATAACATTAAACAAGCGAAAAACGTTTTAACAAAACATATAAAAACATAATTTAAGGAACTTAATTAAAAGGATGTTTATTATACAGGGTGTTTCAGGAGGAAAGAGCAATATTTCTGGAGGAGGTTGGGGACGTGATTTTAAGCATTTTGTGTCCTATGAACATGGGGTCGCAACTCCTTAGTTACCGAGCAATGGCAACGAAAACATTTTGTCACCAGCATTCTGCAGTCACCATGAAAACGCCGAATATCAATGACTTATACTGGTTGAGGAGATATGAAACTTGTCACAGTGGTGCATAAGATATGCATGGTTCTTTTACTGCTATCATCAATGCTAATATTTTCTTATTTTCAAGATGGCTCTCAAATATTCGCAGTAGTTTCATACTTCAAAATCAAATACTTTACGATAGCAATTTTATTTTCGGAGATACGATAAAATTTGTAATTAGCAAACTTATAGTAAAATTTGTTGCCTATTCATTGCCGCAAAAATATCTTTTCTATCTTTGTTTATACGGAAGATATGGTAGCTTAAAAGATGCTATTACCACGAGACAACAAATGTCCTTGGGGGGGAAGAACTTTAATTTTCTCTAATTACCTAGGTGATTAGCGACAACAATTAAAACTTGCCTTAGAGAAAAAGAACGGAGGAGAATATGAAGCCAAGGTCATGGTCAAGTAACTGAAGTTACCATGGTTTACAGTCACAGCGGTGACAAAGGATAAAAGTGAATGATCGTATTACCTAGTACTTGGCAGGCATAACAGGCGGTATGGGTTTTCATCCCTTATATCAACGTTCGATTCATCAAACTATAATAAATAAAGTTGTATCAGGGCAGATGTGGTGGAACTCATTCATAGTAATGAAATTTCTTAGCAGTTTTCCATTTTTTTTATTAAATATAGGTTTGTGCTGTACTCGATGATGTAATACATCGAAACTTGTCGCAAAAACCTGTATTTAATAAAAAAAAGTGGAAAACTGCTAAGAAATATCATTACTATCATCAAACTCTAATCCTTCTTTATCGCACTAATTATGCCATGGGTATAAATAATCTGGTACCTACATGGCGTACTTCGGCACCATTTAACTTATTGTACTAAATGTTCACCGTTCAAGCCAGAAAAAAACAAAACAGAACGAATGAAAAAAAAAACCGGTAGCGATTGCCGAGTGAGAGGGATTACGTCATAGCAGTCGCAATATGGCCTCGGTCTGTGCACAAGGCTCTATTTGTGATTTTAAACCGCTTATTATCACTAAACGTGAAATTAATCGATATATAACCAGATGCGCATTATCGATTGAAGCAACACGTCGCGTATTGCATAAACCCGGAAAAAGATACAATACAGATGGCGGTGGTTCAACTCCGCGTCGTTAGGTATATCCAATGGGTATCGCGCATCGCTCCCCTTCCTCTTGACCCTTCAACTGTTATCCTTAAAAAATGTTTGAAACATATCTGAAGACCGTTTCATTCGGCGATAGATTCTGCGCATGTCAAAGCAGCATCGGATAGCGCAACCAAGAGTGAAATAATGCGTCGCCATGGCGAATTCCATTTTATTTACACTATTACTGCACACGCAACTATATCCTATTTGATATCGCAACTATACATTATTAATGACAACAATCGGAGACAGTGTTTTGCTCAACAAACTTAGGTCAAAGACTTTGAAGTAAACAGTTTTGCTATGCGACTTCAAATATAACAATGCTAAAACAATTAAGTGTACATCGTCGTCACTTCTGCCCCAACTAGGAAGAGAGAAAATCGAGTCTATAGCGAATAAGACTGCATGGTGTTGGAACACGGGCTATTTTCCGTGCCATCATTTACGCAACCGTGCAATTTTCCAAGCAATTCTTCACTTTAAGGTGGCTGGAGCGAAAAATGAAAGTATATAGATTTTCTTCAAAATTGCAGTATTTGTTCCTTTAATCATGGTCAACAATTATACGAAAAAACATTTGTGGGTTTCCGATTTAGTTTTTGAGATATTATAGGTTTTTTTTAACATGGGGCCTTATGGCACACCCCGCTTCGTAAGGATCAATTACGCATTATTTTTTTATATACAATACAGATTCTCACCAAAAACTGATATTATGTGGGTATTGGTCAAAGAAATTTATTCTGAGAAAATCAACCAGTCTTATCGACTTATTTTTTCCATATATACGAAACAAATTAAATATTCGTTACATTTTCAAATATTGCGCGCGAAGTTTTGAGGTGCATTTGGCAACGTTGAATCAGACGATGGGAACCATGGGAATTCAGGAGTCCGCAGCAGACAACCAATCTCAGTGAATTATTTATAAATATTACTGATATTATGCTAAAGTAAAGAAAAGTTATTAGTGCAAAGTGCAAATGTCCACGCAAGGGTTTGTGCAAAATCTATTACCGTTTAACATTAACGCCTTAAACAATTTCATCGGTCAAATATTTTAAAAATATATTCCGTAGAGGCCCGGTTGAATACTGCATAGTTGACGTTTACCGGAAGATAACGTGGGCCTTTTTTCGTTAACTTTGTATTAACCGACGGTTCGATTTGGTATATTATGTATAGGTGTAGGGAAACTTGGTGGCACTCGCTTGTGAAGATCATGACGCAAAGAAGAGGAAAGCATGCATGAGATGTGGGTTGAAGTGGCCGAGCCATTTTCCAGAGGACCCTGCGGGACTCCTTTGATAACTTTGCCCGCTCATCAACGCTTGGTTTACGGTCAGTGTCCTGTAATCCTCCGCTGGGGAGTGCCACCAAGTTTTGCTATACCTATACTTTAGATTATAGGTCAAGTTGACGTGAGCTGTACTGATAGGAGAACGTTTTAACTTTCGTACCGAGAATTTATCTAACCAGAGATTATAAAACCAGTCCTCCGTGAAAATTGAGCTTTAAATAAACTTCTGCACGCACTAGATACAACCCCTTGCGGTGACCCATCGTTATGCATATCGCATGAGGTAGACGATTCATCGCACTGTAATAGAAGGGCCCCTGGGGGGTTGTGTTTGAATCGCTTGATGTAATTTCGATCGCGTAACTAAGGAGTCACGTGGTACAATAACGAACTGTTCGAGATTTTGGTGTGCTTGAACCACTCATAAAAATCTCACGAAGCCCTCCCGATTGAGTTTCCATCATCGGAATATTGTTCATCGTGTTAAAAATCCTCATCAGAGACGAAATAAAAATCATATTCGAAGCTTCGAAGTTGTCCATTCGAAAGGTTCAAACACACACCAAAATCTCCAACAGTTCGTTATTGTACCACGTGACTCCTTAGTTACGAGAGTGAAATTATCTCGAGCGTTTCAAACAGCTCCGCCAAGTTCAGTGCGCTTTCATTGTTTTTGGTTCAAATTTTTTGAAGCCGTTCGTTAGGTGAAAGGTGCATATGCACCTTTGCTAGGTGGCATTAGTGAGGCTTCTGAGGTTGTTCGCTTACGTTTCTTCACTGTCATTGTCACTTTGTTTACGCATGGCGGGATGGCGGCTTGTGAGGATTTTCAATTGTTGGTATGGAAAATGATTGATTACTCGACTAAAAATGGGTAAGAGGTCTTAATTTATTCCTGGATTATCCACAGGGTATCCCTTAACCGTTAGAAATAACTAAATTTTAGGTGTGAAGGACAGAAGATTTTTTAAGGCTAATGTAAGTACTCTTTTTTTATTCTTCACGTTACCGTATAGTCAGGCATGGTTGATGCTGATGACAACCTATATATCCATTTCTGACCTCTTTATTATTTTGACAGATTTTGGTTTTTCTTCTCTATGTGATGTAAATATCTTTGATGTGTTCATTTAAAGTATGTATTACCGAATTCAAGTACTCGTGAATTACTCTCATTATCCATACCGACGCTAATGGTTTTGTTTTTTAGTCGTGATCGTTTTAACATTTCGTTGTTTATAGCCTATTTAAAAGACACACTTTAAGGATAATAGGCTATTGATACCTTGATAGGTTATTGAAGGGATTTTCTGTGATTATGTTGATATCAGATTTAGTCAACATTATCATCAGACGGATTAGTTGCTTCCTAACTAGCCGTAATTTCCCTCAGTTCGAAATGAAAAAAAATGTGAAACTACGTTAGATTACATTGGGATCGTCTGATTCCCAGGTCTCACTAATGACAGTGGCGACGCGGTTGGCAGCTTCAAAAAAGATATCATGCCGATGTGGAAAGTCTGCTATCCTTAAACTCTAGTATCCATGGTTTCAAACACCCCCTCCCTGTCGCCCGCCATGTTTGCTCTCGGCCGAAAGGGGCTCTCTCGCTCGTGACCCAACGAGATGGTGCTCGTGCTATCTAAAAATGAATAGAGTTTGACCCCTTCATTTCCCTTTCACCCCCGCAGCTGCTACCATCTCTTTCCCCCACCCCCACCTAGTTAGACCTCTCCTCTCTTTCTCTTCTCTACCAAAAGATGGCGACCTCCAACGGCATCGATCCCCGACCCGCACCAAAAGACCCACACACACTCACACAAACGTGATAAAAGAGACCGTGTTTGAGTGAAAAATTAACGCGCGACCCCTTTTTCATCTCATAGCCGCCGCAGCGGGAGAGGAAGGTGCTGGGACGAGGACGGATGGTGCATGCACCTATGAGTGGAGGAGTTGAGGAGAAAGGAGAGACCGTTCCGCGTCTTGCTTCTTTCAACATCCTTTCAACTGTGGGTCTTCCGCGGTATGAATAATGTCTGGAGGCTTTCCATTCTAAGGCGTTGAAGTTGGCGCACATTGGAACACATCTACGCGCACTTGAGGAGGTTCCACCGCGACTGTGTGAGTCAAAACAAATACTAAATTCCACATTTTTAATATTTTGTCCAAAAAGTCCTGCTTTCGCTGATGAAATGCGTTACAATTAGAAACCCAAAAGTAAGGTACAAAATATTCAGATTATTCCACAAATGTATTTTAAATGAGCACTTTTCTCCAGCCATAGGAGCCGGCTGCAGCGCCATTTCCTACGAATTACCGCATTTTGACTTCAATTACGGCGTTAATTCCCCAAAAACTATAAAAATAAGGTGGTAAGATGCCTGTATTTTATTTTTGTTCAATTTCTCTGGATTATTTCCTTCTTTAAGACAGTTTTCCACAAAAATGGCATTTATGTTTTATGGAAAAATATAATTTTTCCCCGTGTTTCCCTCATTCTCACATTGAACACAATGTAATTTCAAGTTCAATTAGAGAATAAATTAGCGTGGAAATGTAACATTTTGTTGCTCACATCAGATAGAGGACAAGTTTTTCTATAAGTAGACAGAATATGAACAAAATGACATTTTAAGTGATTATACGCTTCATAATCACTTAACATCCTTAAGCAGGTTCCGCCGCATTAAAAGGACATAAATGTCATTTCATTCATATTCTGAGTACGTTTAAAGAAAAACAAGTTCTCTATCTGACATGATGAACTTAATGTTAACTTTCCGCGCAATTGTATTCTCTAACTAGCTAAATTACCAGGCGGAGCTCGGGTTTCACACTTCCTTCATAACACATCATATCTTTCAGGTATCCGATAAAATAAATACTAACTCTCTATCATGAGTGAAAGTAGTTATAAAAAGCAAAAAGATAAACTCAGGCACAAAAACTAATGCTTAGCATTCCTAATCAGCTTTCACTAAGCAAAATGAAATTTAAAACCGTTAAGGAGGTTCCGCCGCGACTGTGTGAGTCAAAACAAATACTAAATTCCACATTTTTTATATTTTGTCAAATAATCCTGATTTCACTGATGCAATGTTTTACCTATAGAAACCCAAATGTAAGGCACAAAATATGCAGATATTATTCCACGAATGTATTTTAAATGAGCACTTTTTTCCAGCCATAGGAGCCGACTGCAGCGCCATTTTCTACTAATTACCGCATTTTGACTTCAATTACGGCATTAATTCTTCAATAACTATAAAAATAAGGTGGTAAGATGCCTGTATTTTATTTTTATTCAATTTCTCTGGATTATTTCCTTCTTAGAGACAGTTTTCCACGAAAATGGCATTTATATTTTATGGAAAAATACTATTTTTCCCCGTGTTTCTCTCATTCCCCCATTGAACACCATGTGATTTCAGCTTCAATTATAAAATAAAATAGCGTGGAAAGGTATTATTTTGTTGTTCATATCATATAGAGGACAACCTTTTCTACAAGTAGACAGAATATGAATAAAATGACATAAAAGTCACTTTACGGTGGAACCACCTTAAAGAACAAAATCTAGTTGTCAAGTAAATATGCTATCGTTGCTTTCAGAGAAAAATGTACGTTTTTGCAGCTAAAAACGCTATTTTTAGACAAATACGAATTGGAAAAGATAATTCATTGAAGGAATTATAAAATTCATTCTTTCAGCCATTTGATAAAATAAATCCCAACCCTCTATCTTGAGCGGAAGTAATTTTAAATAGCAAAATATGAAACCACTGCACAAAACCGAAAATGTAGAGTAGACCACCCAAAGGCCCCTTTTTTTGGGACCTTTTGAGGCCCTGAGATATTTTGTAAATAGCCTCCAATTTTACTCCTGTCTTGAAATATTAGTCTGCAAAATGTCAGCTCGATCGGAGTCAATTTGTAAAAAAAATAAACAGACAAACATTCTTTTATATTTATTGGAAGAACTTGAAATTACATGGTGGTAAATGGGAGAATGGGAGAAAATCAGGGAAATAAAGTATTTTTATACATATCATACATGCGATTTTCACGAAAATGTGATTATAAGAAGCGAGAACACCTGGGAAATTGATTAAAAATAAAATAGGTGCATCTAACCACCTTATTTTTCGAGTTATTAGCTAATTTCTGCGATAATTGAAGTCAAAATGTGGTGATTCCATAGAAATGGCGCTGCAGTCGGTGTCCGTTGCTATAATAAAGTGTCAATAAAAAATATATTTGTTGAATAATCTGCAACTTTCGTACCCTAATTTTTGTTTTCAATAGCAAACGCAAGTCATCAGCGAAAGAGGCATTTTTATACCAAATAATCCAAGAGTTGGGATTTTGTATTTGTTTTGACTCACATATTCGCGGTGTAACCACCTTAAGCGCAATTAAATGACGTTGAACGGAACGATGTGCGCTAGCGAAATTTTTTGTAACCTACAGGCAAGGTGATAAGAGTACTTACGTGGTCTCATTTCAATGTTTACGTTTCGCCAATAACGTTACGGCAGACACACCTAGCGTACATGTCGGCCACGGATTATATTATGGTTCGACAGAATTTTGACAATTTTAACCAGTACCTAATATACAAGCCAATGGAGCTGAACATGTGAAAGAGACGACTGTGGTTATTGGCAAAGTCCATATGAGTTAGTTGTCATCCAATAAAAAGGTTCCATAATAACCATTAGCTAGCAATAATGGTGATACACAACGGCATGGGACGCTTGTAGAAAGTTTCGCTCGAAACATTCTCCACCGCTTACTATTCAGAAATCAGCGTGTTGTGAAAAATTGGACCGATTTAGATCATATTCCAATTTTTATATTTATCGCGAAATCGGCGCAATCAATACACAAACCTCAGGAATTAAAATTCAAGCAAAACACGCGTTGAAAAACACTCAAATCTCAATGCTGTGTTCGTAGCGAGTATGCCTGGGGGGGTTATTTTGTAATCTCACCTTTTCAGAATGACTCTTTGCGGGAAGGCGGGAGATCCGTTTCTCTCTCTTAATGATCGGCTCACGATCGGCCAAGTTCCGATGGTGTCTCCATTTCACGTTCCTAACGACAGGTGAGAAGGAACTAATGAAATGCGGAACCGAATGAAACGGTTCAAGAGTCGAAAGATACGGATCAAGAGTCGAAAGAGCGGATGAATCAAATAAATAGACCGGCAGTTCACCACTTGAGAGCCGAAGATGGTCACGCCTCCTGGGTGGCGGAGTTGAACTACGAAAAATTACGTATTTTTCCACATTTTATGACGTATTCTCACTTAAGTGAGATTTCAAAATAACCCCCCCAGGGTGTCTGCCGTGACGTCACGGGGCTTCGTCGCTAGAGCCTTCAAGACAATCTTTTCTCTAACACCTTGACCTACCAGTTAAACAACATTCTGTGGTTGAACAGCAGTAAAGGTCGAATTTGTTGCGAAAATTTGTTGAATTCGCTGAAAGTAATAATTTAAAAACGTTAGCTTTTTGCCACTGAGTAATTATAAACTTTGAAATATCCATTTTTGCCGCATTTACTGAAAATCAACAAACTTGATAACAATGACGGTTGCTGCTATCGACGTTCTTTTGTTGTTTAACGCACATCAACTTTGCTCCCGACCTGGGGGGTTATTCGGGAATGTCGTCGGTCATAATGTCGTTACTCATTCATTGTGGCATTCAATGAACGGCAAAAAGACCCAATCGAACGACATTTTGAACGAATCTATGAGCTGATGTCAGAGCCGTTGGCTCAGTTTTGTGTTCCGTTTTTAGCGCACCGCTACGAGTTTCGCATTTGTTTTTGTAGAAATTTGGCGGTATAGAGAAATTGCAGAAATGGAAAACACTGAAGGTTTTGAGTTTTCAACCTAGGATTATGAATTATGTGTAGTTTAGCATTTATGTTTGTGTTTCCATAGAAGAGTTAAACAATGTTTTATGTCATGAATACATGGATTTAATTAATTAACGGCGGTTGAGGTTGTTAATAACGTTATCATCATTATCCAGTTCCGTAGTAATATTTATTTTTGTACGTCCATTTTACTAGTAGAGGCAGAAAAATTTAGTTCTAATTAATCATACGCACCAATTCTAACCATTTTCTGACAATGTTGCGGTTATTTAGGGCATGAGTAACCTCTTGTATTGCTCGGCTCACGCTCACTTGGCTCAGGCCAAGCCCTCCACTAGCGCCCTCACCATGTCCTTTGTTAGCCGGTAAAGTCCCACAAAAACGTTCTCCCGCGAGGCAAATGGATCTGCACCATCTCTTAACTGTCTCAACCTATTTCTCCTCATCGCATTTTCTCTCAGTATTTCTTCCTCCTCATTCCTACGCCGCCTCGCAATTGCAGCTTCCAAAGCCCAGTCATCCATGTCTATGAAATATTAACGGATGGAAGGTTATCCATGAAAAATAATTCGTACGAAACTCTTTTAATATATGCGTCCAACATGTGTGCAAGTCGAAAATAACTTCCAATCACATGAGCGTCAACGGCATAGTGAGATATCTTTGAAACTCAACAGGGAAAGGAATTCCTTTTTAAGTAACTCAAACGCAAGGCATCCAAATAGTATTTTCAAATGAAATCACTGTTGGATGAGTGATATTCTGATTGCGTAGATCATACCCATTAGCATGGCAATAATAATTATTTCTACGAAGAAGACTGATTTTCCACTAGGTATACAACTATGAAAGCATGAAATAGATGAAATACGAGGATTTCTATAAGTATAAACGCCGGGATTGTCATTAATCAACCTCGAATTATGAAAATATGTTAGAAGTAAATAAGCATTACTTACTTGACTCTCAAATACCGCCAAAACAATAAACAAAACACTAACGGAAAGCGCTTGAAAAGCTCGGCTGCGGAGGCGGGGCGGGGGGATTTCCCATGATGCTCTTTAATTCCCGTCGCGACGCTAGCGCCGTCCACCGAAAATTTACGGTCGACACGGAAGCTTCGGTTTTGAGTCGGTCCGTGAACGAAGAACTGCCAAATGAGCCGTGGGCGCCATCTTCGTCGAGATTGATGACGTATTTCTAAAAATGAGGGAAGTGATGACGTAATGTCACCGTTATCGACATTCCCGGATAACCCCCCTGTTTTGAAGTGCGTTACCTAGTGCGTGCATGGTCTGTTAAACGAATGAAAGGCAAGTGCGCTGTTGTGTTACGTAGTGATTATTAGCGCACAAGAGCGAATGGAAGACACCCGTCAACATCGTTCATCCTCACTTTTTGTGTGCTTTCCAATTACCTGTCGCAGAATAGCGAACATCTTACCAGATGGGAACACAAGCGAGCCCTCATGCAAGTCGACGAATTAGAACGACTTTCTCTCAAGTGCTTACTAAAATGGCGGGAAGAGCGATTGATTAAAAAATCTCTTGAAAAATAATAATTCCGAATTAATACTCATTGTTTTCAAGTAATCATCATAATTATCTCAGAGATCCGTATACATTGATACATAAAGATTGACACAGAAGTTTCGTCTGCTAGCGCACATATTAACGCAGACTACATCTACATCTACATATTACCCCGCAAGCCGCCTCAATAGGCGTGTGGCGGGGGGTGTTAGGACACCAGCCGCTTAAAGATAAAAAGGAAACGCTCTAATGAAATTACGCCTAGCATTTATTGAAGTCCCTTATTGTTCGGGGGAAAAACGAATTCCCATACCTATCCGTTCGGCAAAATATTTCTCTTAATTTATCGTTTCTATCGGACCTGGAAATATAGTGGGGTTCTAATATGATGTTCTCCGTGTCGCTCTGAAAGATATCTATTCTCAATTGTTCAAGCAATCTAAGCCTAGCGCGCAGCCTCCGAGTCTCTAGCGGTTCCCAGCCTAATTCGTTTAACATCTGTGTAACGCTGTCAGTACGCCCGTAGCTGTTTTTGACGAATCGCGCAGCTTTCCTTTGTATTTTATTAAGTTCCCGGACTAAGTCTTTCTGCACCGGATCCCATATGCTCGCTGCATATTCAAGGTGTGGCCGGACGAGTGCGAAATAGCACCTCTCTTTTACTTTTTCATCCGAAAATCTTCCCACAATACGCTTGACGAATCCTAGCTTCTTCAGAGCTCTGCCACAAATATTTCTTATATGTGCTCCCCACGATAGGTCCGAAGTTATCGTAACTCCTAGATACTTCACTTCATCTGTCGCCTTTATGTTAACACCATCCACAGCATATACATGGGAATAGTTGGACGACTTCCGCAAGAAATGTACCGCCGTGCATTTGCTCAAATTAAGTTCGAGTCCCCACTCTTGGCTCCACACATGAACGTTGTTTAAATCCGATGATAGAGTTTCAAAGTCAGAGTGATCACTAATTTCACGATAGATGACAGCGTCGTCGGCGAATAGACGTATTTTACTGCTAATTCGAGAGCATAGATCATTTATGTATATAATGAACAAAAGGGGTCCGATCACGCTTCCTTGCGGGACACCTGATGTCACTTTAACGACATCAGAGCTAATTCCGTCAAGAACTACCTTTTGCTTACGATCACTCAGAAAGTCGCGTATCCAGTTTACTACTGTTTCGTTTAGGCCGCATGACTGTAATTTGTATAAAAGTTTGTTATGAGGTACCGTGTCGAAAGCTTTCTTAAAATCTAGAAATAATGCGTCAACTTGTCTTTTCGATTCGCCAGATTTGAGAACGTTATGAAGAAAGAGCGCGAGTTGTGTTTCACATGATCTACCTTTCCGGAAGCCGTGCTGACAGCCATGGAGGACGTTACGACTGTCCAGGAACGTCATGATATTGCTAACGACGATATGTTCGAGTATCTTGCCTATAATCGACGTTAATGAAATTGGTCGATAGTTCCCTGGGTCGTGTCTGTTTCCCTTTTTGAATATCGGTGTAACGTTTGCAATTTTCCAGTCTAATGGTATCTTTCCTTCAGACAATGACTTCTTGAATATTATGTCTAAGAACGGTGCGATCTGTGGCGCTAACTCCTTGAGGACACGCGTGGGTATTCCCTCCGGACCCGGAGATTTACTATTTTTTATCGACTGTAGCTGTTTAGTTATCCCATCACGTTGAATAGTGATTTCTTTCATCGGTTCCTCAGTGAATTGTATTTCAAAATTACATGCAGTATTGTCTGTGGTGAATACACTTTTGAAGTGGGAATTTAACGTGTTAGCTTTGTCAATATTTTCGGTGACAAGTTTGCCATCATTATCAAATAACGAATCTACGGTTGAAGATTTTCCCTGAAGCTCTCTCGCATATGACCAAAAAGATTTCGGATTTTCTTCGAGTAATTCACCAAGTACTTTTTTCTTGAAATTTAGCAATGCAGAACGCATTGATTTCTTAGTTTTTGAGCGTTGCGCAGCGTAACTTTCTTTTGCTTCAAGTTCCTTCGATTTGTCACCTACCGTAGTGAACTTTTTAACCAAGTTGTACAATTTTCTCTGTCTCTTAAGGTCCCTCCTAACATCGTTGTTATACCAGCGAGGTTCTTTACTGTCGCATTTCAATTTTTGCGGAATATATTCGTTGATTCCCCGTCGTAGAATTTTTAAGAAATATTTCCATGATTCATCAGTGCTTTTATCCTCAGTTTTAGCTACGAAATCCGTGTACGAATCATTAAGCATCTCGCCAAATTTGATGAAGTTGCATTTATCAAATAAATAAATATTGCGTTTCGGTTTTACAGCTGACTCTACTTCAATTTTTAAGGTTGCAAAAATTACTCTGTGATCACTTATACCGTCAATAATATCGAGCTGTTTTATCAACTTAGGATGGCTTACTGCAAAAAGGTCTAATATTTTATTTCCTCTCGTAGGCTTGTCAACTACTTGGGAAAGTGAGTGATTAGCAAGTGTGTTGAGTAAGATCTCGCTGATTTCCCTTTTCCTAGAATTAGGTTTTACAGTGTAAGAATCCCAATTTATATATGGCAGATTAAAATCTCCCCCAATAATTATTACACTTTTACTGTCTCTCACAGTAAATGCGGATATTTGATTATCTAATTGGTAAATAACATCAATTTTGGAGTTTGGAGGTCTATAGAAAGAGCAAACATGTATACTCCTTTTGTTTCGTTGTTTAATTGTACACCACACGCTTTCTATTTCATTGTCAGTTATTTCGTGGGCGGTGCTGTGTAAATGTGATTTAACTGCTAGAAAAACTCCGCCACCTGCCCTATCGCTTCGATCGCATCTGTAGATTTTATATCCTGGAGGAAAAACTTCGCTGTCGCTTAAATCCTCAGTAAGCCAGCTCTCCGTTCCTATGACCACGTCTGCGTCCTGAAATATATGCTCGATTTCAGCGCGCTTGTTTTTAACGCTACGGCAATTAACTACTATAAAGTTAATGTCATATTTTGTCGATTGAGTGTCGGTTGGTTCTTTTCCACGCTTATGGGTATTAGGTGGGCGAATTTCACTGGAAGTGCTTATTACATTTGATATCATTTCTTTCACTGGAGTACGAGTTTTGGGAAAATTGCCACTATTTACCGGCTTTAGCGCTCCTAAGTTTACTTTGACTATTCGACTAGCCTGGGGGGGGGGGGGTTATTTTGTAATCTCACCTATCTAATGAGTCTTTGATGGAAGCAACATGCTACACTTGAGCATGCGAAATCACCCAATTGAAAAGTTTAGAAGTTTTTCATCAATCACAAAATCGTAATTTGACTGAAATCTGTAGCTAAGTAAATATTTTTTTATTTGAGCTCGCAAGTTACAAAAATGGAGTAAAAATGACCACTTTACTTTGAAAATTTCAACTTCCACCGAGCGGGATGAAAAGGTTCATATATCTATTCCTCACCCGTGATGATGTTAAAAAAACAGGTCGGAATCTTTGCGACCTACATCTTACTGCTTTCCCATTCTAATTTTATAATAATCTTACCGTCACATTACTGATTGCGGAAATCTGATGTTACCAACACATCTCTAAACCTCTAATGTTACAGCATTACGCCAGGGGTTTTCTGAGGATTATGGGTGCTTTCCATTCGCTATAGTGCGCTTATCACTTTGTAATACACAACAGCGCACTTGCCATCCATTCGTTTAACAGACCATGCACGCACTAGGTAGCGCACCTCAAAACAGATCGGGAGCAGAGTTGATGTGCGCTAAACAACAAAAGAACGTCGATAGCAGCAACCGTCATTGTTGTCAAGTTTGTTGATTTTCAGTAAAAGCGGCTAATATGTATGTTGTGAGGTTTTAAATTACTCTGTGATGAAAAGCTAACGTTTTTAAATACTTATTTTAAACAAACAACAAATTTACGCATAACATTCGACCGTAACTGCATACTTAATAATACTCACGACATAATTCCAAAGGTTACAAAACATTCCGCCAGCGCACATCGTTCCATTCAACGTCGTTCGTGTGCGCTTAATAGCGCTGAAATTGTGTTCCGATATGTGCGCTAACTTCAACATCTTGAATGTAAAACCCCCAACATGGACAATACAATAACTTCAAGTCTTTCTGTCCGCCGGTCTTCAGGGCCAGTTCGCCATCTATTTTCTGCAATGTATTCCTGAGGTGGTGTCCTGGGGGCTTATTCTCTAACTCGAAGCATCGGAGCTTTCTGGCGAAAAGATGCTTCAATAAGCTACTTGCTCCCATCGGTATTCTCTATCATGGAAGCTACCGGAGAAAGAGCAAGCAGAAGCTACCGGTAGCATATTAGGCTCCCACCCATATTCTGTAAATGTCACGAAGCTACTTCCGTAGCCCCAATAAGCTCCCACGGTAGCCTTACGAAGCGCGGCCTCCGTATACCCTGCTTAAATATTGGTCATTTTCTAACGCTTATCTATCTATAATTATCAAACTCACGGGTATGTTTCTTACATTTATTAAATGCGCATTCTTTGCACTTTCACTGTGTTACTTTGTCATTTTCGCCATTAGCGGGATTTTTCACAAAAAAAGATATTAACTGGAGTGACGGAAAGCCATATTTACCTTGGGTGAATTACGTGATTCCAGCCCATAATGGGATACTTTTCGGGCCGTGGTAGCGAGTATCACCTTCGCATTTCTTTTGAAAGTTTCATCTTCGTATATTATTTAAATGATTTGCAGCAACGAGTAATCGACGAAAGCAAATAGCACGAATCATATTGAACCATATCATCGACATGAACCCTAATTCCCGAATATATTTACGAACAATCTTATTTCAAGTGATCAAAACAGCCAAGATGGACGTTGTGCGTTCCTATTCAAGACATTGTTCACGAGATTATGTAAGCAAAAATAGAACATTTTTAGGATTTTGTTCGTATGATTTTTAATGCGTGGCATTTTTCGCTTAAGACGATACAAGAGCATCTCCACCGTCTAAAACAGCCTTAAAACATGTTTCACCAGTTTTATCCACGGAAAAACATTGAGACGAGCTTTCCCATTGGTTCTAAGAATGACGTCACCAGTAATGAAGTTTCCGCAGATTTGGTTTAAAAAGATTCTCATACCCGCCTTTCACCAAACTTCTCTCCACTTCCTTTTACGTTCTTGAGAAAGCTCCCGCGAGTTAGAGAATATGGTTGGTAGCCAATTCTGGTAGCTTATTCGAAGCAACCGCATCGGTAGCTTCGAGATAGAGAATAAGCCCCCTGGATCTTGTTTGAAGTCATAAACAGCTGTATGTACTCCGGCAACGACAAAGAAGTCCAGTATTTCGTACATTTTTTTCACAACCACATCGTAACAGACCGACACCATTTCCAAAAGTTTTTGACCAATATTTTTGTTCAGTAGACTTCATTGATCTCTTCTTTCATCCCTGTTCATTCAGTTCACTCTTAAATCCTTTTCACTGGCAGTCGGCCGAAAAATTCGTCCCTCGCCGACTGTGCGAAAACTTTAAACCGGCCGATATATCGGACAAGCAAACCTCAGGATGTTAGGGGGGTGGGGGTAAAAAAAGGAGAAGAAGGGATTCTATTCTTAGGCGCCGAATGCTCGGCGAGAAGACGGTCAACCTCCCCTCCCCCACCGAGTTAAAATTAGGGGAAAAAAATGCACACAAAAGAAAAGAGGCGGCCACCACCCCAAGGAAGAGATTCTCTTGCGAAACACAAGAGGGAGTACATAATTCAAAAAGGTGGTTCCACCGTAAAATGACTTTAATATCATTTTATCCATAATCTGTCTGCTAGTAGAAAAAGTTGTCCTCTATATGATATTATACACAAAATAATACCTCTCCATGCTATTTTATTCTATAATTGAACTTGAAATTACATGGTGTTCAATGGGGGAATGAGAGAAACACGGGGAAAAATAGTATTTTTCCATAAAATACAAATGCCATTTTCGTGGAATACTGGCCCTAAGAAGGAAATAATCCAGAGAAATTGAATAAAAATAAAATACAGGCATCTTACCACACTATTTTTCTAGTTATTGAAGAATTAATGCCGTAATTGAAGTCAAAATGCGGTAATTCGTAGGAAATGGCGCTGCAATCGGCTCCTATGTCTGGACAAAAGTGCTCATTTAAAATACATTCTTGGAATAATCTGCATATATTTCGTACTTTACTTTTGGGTTTCTATAGGTAACGCATTGCATCAATGAAAGCAGGATTTTTTTGACAAAATATAAAAAATGTGGAATTTAGTATTTGTTTTGACTCACACAGTCGCGGCGGAACCTCCTTAAAGGTAGTTTAAGCGAGATAGTTCCCTGGTCATAATGGAGATCATATTCGAAATTTATTTTTTTTAATTTTAGGGTCTATAAAAAAGTATGCAGTAGATATCGTAATATTATTGGCGCAAAAATATAGTTGAAAAGGACAAAGTTCTCAGTATTGAAATAAATATATCACATTGGTTAATTTATGGAGGTATGGTCATGCCTTTAAAAAATAATAAATATATATATATATATATATATATTTATTATTTTTAAAGACATGACCAATATTATATAATCTATATATTATATAATAATATATAATCTATATAAGAATAAAGAATAATCTATATATTATATATATACATACGTCTTTAATAAATAAATCTGCATAAGTCTCTAACTTGAGTCATTTTTTCGCGGGCGGTGAAATCGTCTTCACAATAGGTTTTTTTGCGATTCTGTAAAAATTACTGCGGTGAGTAATTGATTAATATTTATAAATAGTTGATAAAACATACAAACTACACACCGTTAGTTTTCTGACGAAATCTAGGTGTTATAAATTCCTATTTTTTTCAATATTCTACCTCTGGAGCTCACAGCCGTAATCTATTCTACGTTAAACAGCTTGTATTTTCAGGCAAATTACTCGAAAACTAGTTCGGCTAGGGGTTACTATTTTGATAGATGAGAGTTTTTTCTTTAAAATGAGGTCAAATTCTAGGTGAAGTTATATTTCGCTCAAACGACTCGTAATTTCCTTAAAAAGAGGTCGCGGAAAAAAATAGGCAATGTATTTTCTCTCATTCCATTTCCTTAGAGCACCCAGTCTTGATGCATGTTTGTAACTACAGTATCACCTTACATTATTAATGCCATCCTTTATGAGACAAAGTAGGAGTCCGATATTAGGAAATGCTGAGCTGGTAATCAATACATGACTCGATCAACTATGGACGTTTTGAAGTGTTTTCCTGTAATTCCCGACAATGGACAGGTAGAACGTCGCACAGTGGTCCCAAATCGAAAAAAGCTGGCCAAAATTAATAACGCTGTTATTATTACATATATATATTTAATGCAAAGGTCTATATCCATAGTTTTTGATCCGCTAATTCTGGAGTTTTACCTATTTTTTATGTATTTGCGATACTTTTATTGTTATTTCACATTTTGTTTAAACAATTAATTCAAAAAACCCGATGGAATTTAAGATTACTTCCGCGATAGTTAATACAAATTACACATATTATTAAACTGAATTAGATATTTAAAAGCATATATTTAATTAATTTTATTGTTCATTTTTGGACAATCTTTGAACATAATATTTCAACTGTTACCGGCTCAACTTGGTGGAACAACATATCGTGGGAGAATTTAAAACACTTAGTAGTGAGCAATGGCTATAACTGTTCTCTTGTGCAAAAAATACTAGACAAGCAATTACAATGGAAAACAATTTCTCTTTTGTCAACCCTCGACAGAATAACCCCAGACAAACCCAATAAATGGTGCAAACTCCCATTTTTAGGGGCATTAACTCACAAAATAACAAGACACATCCAGGACAACAGTTTAAGAATTGGGTACTATAGCCCAGTGACTTTAGAAAAACTCCTTTTCAACTCCAAGGACGAGATGGACATCCATGTTTGACGGGTCCCTGTAGCCGCTCTGATCAACGAAAATAACAAATAAGTAGCGTATTTTGTAGACCATATCCTGTAGAATCCGAATACAACATTCAAATATTCCTTGCAAAAAATTCGAAATCATGACTTTTGGCCAGCTTTTTTCGATTTGGGACCACTGTGCGTCGTCACCAGTCACGAGACCGCACGTGCAAGCCGCGATTGTTGTGTTTGCAAGTAAACAAAGATAGTGCTTAGAACTGCATCGACATAATGTATCGAATTCTCGCCATCGTGCGTTTTTATTGCCGGATTTTATATTCCGCAAATTTCCGGCGGACTCAGTATTACCAACCCCAAACATGTTTGTTAAGGTGGTTCCACCGTAAAATGACTTAAATGCCATTTTATTCATGTTATGTCTACTTGTAAAAAACTTATCCTCTATCTGATATGGACAACAAAATAGTAGCATTCCATGCTATTTTATTCTATAATTGAACTAGAAAATACTTGGTGTTCAATGGGAGTATGAGAGAAATACGGGGAAAAATAGTATTTTTTCCATAAAATATAAATGCCATTTTCGCGGAAAACTATTTATAGGAAGGTAATTATCCAGAGAAATTGAATAAAAATAAAATATAGGCATCTTACCGCCTTAAGATTTTAGTTATTAGGGAATTACTGCCGTAATTGAAGTCAAAATGTGGTAATTCGTAGGAAATGGCGCTGCAGTTGGCTGAAAAAATATGCTAATTTAAAAAATATTCGTGGAATAATCTGGATTTTTTCTACTTCACTTTTGTTTTTTGTAGGTAACGCATTTCATCAGCGAAAGCAGGATTTTTTGTAGAAAATATCAAAAATGATGAATTTAGTATTTGTTCTGACTCACTTAGTCACGGCGGAACCTCCTTCAGAGAATTATATCCCACAACAGAATGGAGCTAGCATGAGAATATTTATAATACTACATACGCTCCATTCTCCAAACTACATTCTGTCTGCACGTTATTTAACTTGAAACTAAACTTATTTAGCGTGGCGAAGATCAGGTTTCGCATCTAATTATAGCTCCCATTAGACTCTCGACTGCAAACGGGAAATTATTTATTGATATTAATAGATTTTAAGAGGAAAATCATATCTCCTAGGATGATTACATTTTTCCAATTACACAACATCGAAGTTATGTTTAAAAATATTATTACGAAATGATAGAGAACGCTATTAAGGGAATGTTAAATTCACGCCAGATAAACAACCACTTGTCTGAAGAGGTTTTATTCTGTTGTTTATTATGATAGCGCTAAATCGATGCCTGCTACAACTTGATCTTCCTAAAAATCAGTTTAGATTTTAGCTTTATATGACTGTTCCTTTAAATGAAAATTTCCGTTATTACCAAGTGAAAGTCTTAGCTCATTCGGTAAGATTATTTGCTACTGTGATTGCAGCAACGTGATTGGTTTGTAATGGTTTGAATTATTATGTCTTCAAAGTTGAAGTTTATGAGAGCGTTTATTTTCACTATAGAAATTCACCCTTACTTTCTCGACAGAATTCCTTGAAAACTCATAAAAATGCTTAACAAGGACGTCTTCAAAACTGAAGTTTGTGAACGCGGTTATTTTCAATCGTGAAATGGACCCTTAGTTTATCCACAGAGTTCCTTGAAAACACATAAAATGATTAACATGGACGCGATAACAAAAAAGTTTAGTTTTTTTTAAATCGCAAACTTGAGATAAATTACGAGTCGTAATGCCATAATTCCATCATAAACTCAAAGGACCATTTTGTAAGTCAACTATAAATCATTGATTGATAAATAATGATTGAAGACCACCCTTTACTAGTAAATCCTTTCATCAGACATCGGTGAAGTTAATTTAGTTCAAATGAATATTTATATGTCCGCCCTTGTTTAGAGGTTGTTTTCCATAGTTTTTCCCTAAAAAACCTAATATTAGAATGATACAGTCGGACTGCACGAGGCCATAAGCCACCAAGAGAGAGGACTTAAATTACAAAATAACTTCTTCCGGTTATATTAAACATTATAATCGTCTACATCAACCTCACAATTCATCTCACCTTCATTTGACAATATACAAATGAAATATTCAAGTTCGCTCTTCAACGCCTCGCGATTCAACTATCTCACGTTTAGCGTTAATAAAAATAACAAACAATTGGCATAATATGCTATTTTTATCCTTGATGCTATCTAGTAACCAAATCACCTTTCATTGTGCACAATATCTACGCATTAATGGCATAACTTTCATTACAAAGTATGTAGTTATTTTACGCCATATTTTTACCTCTGAAAAGCATGACTCTATGCAAAATTCAAGTAATTCATTGCAATATACACAAATGTCATGATCAAATTCAAAGGCCTGGTTTTTATTGTCATGTGGCGATATATTTCGAAAACTAAAATGTAACAGATACTGTTAAGCAACGGCAACTGCTCTAACCTAATATTGCAATCTTTTGTCTTAATTTTTATTAAGTTTGTTGCAAGTTTCACCACTCCGGAAGATGAAATAACTTAATACTCGCAATACCGTCCAGGGGAAATTGTGTTTGTCCCATGAATATCTGCGCTTCTTTCTTCATTAAATTGCCCAAAATCTACAAATCGAATCTGGATTTGAACTCCTCGATGCCGAAACCATGGTTACAAATGAAAGCAAAGTAATGCTCCAGTGTCTATGACGCCACACTCCTGGGGCCCCATTCAGGGGAGTTATTTTGTGACTGGGAGTTACTTTTCAGTGACTCTTAGTGGAAAGGGGGGAGATCCGTTTCCATCATTTAATGATCGGCTCACGATCGGTTCGTGAATTGCCGAAGCTTCAATTACCTTACATCAAATAAAAGATGCCGAGACTAGCGAATACCCAGATTGCTCAACATCTTACGGAAGATATCTTACACTGTACATACCAAGAAAATCTAAATACAGTCAAAACTACAAGCGACATGTAAGAGATCACTCAATATAAAAAAAGTACATCTTTCTAGTGTTCGATTCACAAGCACGGGAAATATCTACCAAGAACGTAGATTTTAAGGCAATATTTGTTAAAATTATGGTATAAATAACTGTATTCCATTCTCCATACACTGGCGGATAGGCACACGAAAACAAAGGTATCAGCAACATTGTTTTGGGAATATTGATACGAAATATATACACAGATAATTCAAGCTAATAATAACATAAGCATTTCAAACAAAGCATACCATCAAATGCCCAATATATTGGAGTCGAAAATGCTGAAGTTCTTCACGTTTAGCAAATTCCAACAATGCGATTTAAAATCGTTTGTATCTTTCGCGGCCTTGTTTATTTTCCAACTCAAGCTTCAAGTGTAAACGATGGTGGCTCCATGTCACGTTCTTCATGACAGGTGAGATGGAACTAATGGCTGGCGGATATAATGAAACGGATCAAGAGTCGAAAGATACGGATCAGAGCGGATGAATCGTCTAAAAGACCAGCACATGACCGGCAGTTCAAAGATTGAGATCCGAAGATGGTCACGCAGCCTGGGTGGGGGAGTTGAACTACGAAAAAGTGACATTTTATGACGTATTCTCAATAAAGTGAGATTACATAATAGCCCCCCAGTCGTAGGCCTATAGTCTCGACAATGACGAAAATTTGACGTCATAGCCTTGAAGAATCCCGATTCTTGCATCACCAGACGAAATTTTTCTCTTGGATCTGACGTCATCACGTCCATTTTGTCGAGATTCCAACATTTTGAGTTCTTCCTGAATAAGGCCAGGCGGGAAGAATGCGATTCTTTCGTGGCTCGAGAAAAACAAAGTCGTGACGCAACGAAATCAATTTATTCCGCTTAAATTCATCCAAGAAATTTAATATAGTTGACAGTCATATGTCTGATTAAGAGACTGGCGAACTTTCAATACAGGCCATTGCAAATAAAGCAATAAAATACTTGAAAATACATTCTAAATCATCTTCTTTTATCTTATGTAAAATAAACAGCTAGAATTTTTATAACGTTTCTATCAGTAATGAAAAACTATAGACTTCATTCAGTAACTTCGACCAGATCAATTTAGCACGAATTTAACCAGAGATATAGAATTCACTGAACGTTTAGAAATTAACTAAAACAACAAGAATTCCCATTACAATTTTAATTATTTAAAAAAGCAACAATAGTATATAGTACAAAACTATAAAGATTAATCAGCAAGAATAAAACTTAAAAAGTTTTATCTTAAAAGAATCTATAAAAAAATTAAATACAGTAAAATATATCGATTTCCCAATAAAACTAGTCGCATTTTTATCACGATAGACCATCTAAAACGAATCGAAAGAATGAGGCAATTCAAAATTTTAATTATTGGGGTATCTAATAAAATAATTTCATAAATATTCGTTAAATTACAAAAAAACTAATAAAATTTTTAATGAGAATAACGGGTTTTATTATTTAAAAAATACGAATTACTATATAAAGAAATATACAGTAAAAAATATCTACCTATCAATCGTTCAACACATCTAGTAGCATTTTTATCACGATATCTAAAACTAATAGAAAGAATGTGGTCTTCATCCCAATATCTGCATAAAAATTTCGAAAAAAGCATTATTGCTTTTTAACACGAAGTCATTTTATCATTGCATAATAGCTGAGAGAGGAGTTTATGACTTTTTCCGTTGCACTTTTAATTTCGTTGTCATTTCACCTCATCGGGATTTAGCCGTTTATTTTTTTTACAAAAGAGAAGATCTTTTAGCTTTATAAAAGTTTGTACCCCATCTGTAAAGTATATTAAATCATTGTGGCTGGTGTCAATAATAACAGTTCTTTCAAGTACAGTTCTCCTCCACGCTAAATGGCACGTAAAATGAGACATTGAACCATAGTCTACTTTGAGCCCGTCGTTCAGAGCAGGTTAATACCTTTTGCCCATGTGTCCAGAATTAAGAGTCACCCTGTGATCAAAATACTCCATTCCTACCCAGCTACCTCCATTTTTAATGACGCAAATCACGTGACTTGTGGCCCAATTCCCAAATCACCAATGCGTGCGTAGGGGCTCTTTAACGTGCTGAAAAGCAGTCACTGGTGGATATAACTGTCGGTTTTCTAATTCGGGGGAGACGACCGTCACCTGCTCCATTAGAGCACTAAGGCATTATTAGGTGGATAAGGGAATGGGAGAAATATAAAATAAGATGGCGTGTTAACATCGAAAAACCAGTCGGAATTAAATATTTTAAAAGAGGAAAATTGAAAGTGTTTTGTTTCTGTCATTGCGATAGAATAGAAAATTAAATTTATTATTCCAGGAGCTGTGTGTCCCTCAGGAACATAAGTATATGATTATTCATATCTTTATAGTCAAACAAATATTACAATAGCAAATATATACAAGATGTATTAACACCACAGAATCCAACATTGTATTTAACTAAACGGCAAAATTATAAAAATGCATAAAAATACATCAGATTTTGTACAGTGTATCAGAATATATACTTAGTTCGCTAATAAATAATATTTAGTTCACTTGGAGTAATATATTTTATTTCATGATACTTCTTGGACGATAGGGAGGAAGGTAGAAGATAAATGCGTCAGTCTGCTTTCTTAACGAGAGACGCCAAGGGGGAAACAGTTTAACGTTTCATCCGACGGACGGAGTAATGCACTAGAAGTGCTCTTCAAATGGCACCCATATATAATTAATGGGATTTCATAGAAAAAAGTTACAATGACAGCACCAGGATTCAAACTCGGGCCCTTCGGGATGGGAAGAGAGTAGGCACTCTAGTTACCACATCCCATAGAGGCACCGTCTGGGGTCAGACACAAAAAAGAGGCATTTTTTAAGCTCACTGTAACACAATGTGGAACAGAGGTTTATTTTGTAATCTCACTTCAGTGAGAATACGTCATAAAATGTCACTTTTTCGTAGTTCAACTCCGCCACCCAGGCGGCGTGACCATCTTCGGATCTCAAGCGGTGAACTGCCGGTCATGTGCTGGTCTTTTAGGCGAATCATCCGCTCTGATCCGTATCTTTCAACTCTTGATACGTTTCATTATCTCCGCCTGCCATTAGTTCCATCGCACCTGTCATAAAGAACGTGACATGGAGCCACCATCGTTTCCACTTGAAGCTTGAGTTGGAAAATAAACAAGGGCGCGAAAGATACAAACGATTTTAAATCGTATTGTTGTAATTTGCTAAACGTGAAGAACTTCAGCATTTTCAACTCCAATATATTGAAGGTATTGACACTTTGAAGACACTTGAAGGTATGCTTTGTTTGAAATGCTTATGTTAATATTAGCTTGAATTATCTGTGTATATATTTCGTATCAATATTTCCCAAACAATGTTGCTGATACTTTTGTTTTCGTGTGCCTATCCGCCAGTGTATGGAGAATGGAATTCAGTTATTTATACCATAATTTCATAATTTTAACAAATATTGCCTTAAAATCTACGTTCTTGGTAGATATTCCCAGTGCTTGAGAATCGAACACTAATTAGATGCACTTAATTTTTTTTAAATATTGAGGGATCGCTTACATGTCGCTTGTAGTTCTGACTATATTTAGATTGTCGTGGTATGTACAGTGTTAGATATCTTCCGTAAGATGTTGAGCAATATGGGTATTCGCTAGTCTCGGCATCTTTTATTTGATATAAGGTAATTGAAGCTTCAACAATTCACGAACCGTTCGTGAGCCGATCATTAAGAGAGGGAAACGAATCTCCCGCCTTTCCACTAAGAGTCACTAAAAAGGTGAGATTACAAAATAACCACCCAAATGGGGAATGAAAACTATTCTCATCGAGAAATCTGCCACGAACGGCTCACTTTCCTCCCTTAATGGGTTTCGTTCATGACACGATTCCGTTCTATTTTCGTTCCGGAAACACATGTCGCTTTGAAACCTTCGTTCTACTTTCGCTTCGTTCTCGTGAACCGAAGCTATTTCTAAGACTTATCAGGGAGGTTATTTTGTAATCTCACCTTTTAAATGACTCTTTGGGGGAAGGCGGGAGACCCGTTTCGCTCTCTTAATGATCGGCTCACGATCGGCCAAGGCCCGATGGTGACCCCACGTACCTTACGACAGGTGAGATGGAACTAATGAAAGGCGGAGGGAAATGAAACGGATCAAGAGTCGAAAGACCCGGTGAGTTGAAGGGAAATAGCGGATGAGTCAAACAAAAGACCTGCAGATCACCACTTGAGAGCCGAATATGGTCACGCCGCCTGGGTAGCGGAGTGGAACTACAAAAAATGACGTAATTTTCCGCTAGTTATGACGTATTCTCACTTAAGTGAGATTAAAAAATAACCCCCCAGAACCTTTCCCGAACAATTGATTTGGTGCCTTTTAAGGTAGACCCTCTACTACAAGGACCTTCGATAACATGCTCTGATATTTTCATATATTGCAGAGAAATTATGCCTTAGTCGATCTGTGAAAAAGTAATTGGAGGTAATCGGCCATTTAGCGCTGATTTCAAAGTTGTCATTTTCAGCCTCAAATTACATTGCTCTTATGGCGGAATGGTGTCGTCCCTCACTTCAACATTTTATTTCTCGAGATTTTCCTCGACTAGGCTACCTCAAAAACGACCATATGGTGATTAAATAATCAACGGATACAATGAATTTTTTTCAGTTTAACATATCGGCCATTTAATGCAGATATTTATGATTGAAAAGCGATGAAGAGTCTTACTTTCGTTACGTAGCCGCCATATTGAAGCAGACTTGGCAACTATGTTCGAGGAGTAAACAAAAACATTGGAGTGAAACTATGCAAACAAACAAAGGTACCGGACCGGAGTGAAACTATGATATGTTGATAGCTATACAGTGTTGTCGAGTTCATCGTCAGCAATTATATATAATGCATTTGTTTTATTTACGTATACATTAAAAGAGCAAAAGCACTCACTAGTTCTGTTGTTTAAATTCATCCCTAATTTTTTAATTATGCAGCTTTACTGCAGTTCCAGAGAAAGTTTTTAAATTCCTCTGAGACATGGCGTCAATATAAAAGCCATTCTTCATATGACAGGATTACTTCATTTTGAAGAAAACTTATGTACTGTATAGCGATATTGATTGATTGAAAATTATTTTCAATTATTATTAATAACACTTTAAGCTATTTTATCTTGTTGCCGTCGAGTTTATCTATGCAATGCATGCAGTACTTCGAAGTGCAGGTTCTACCTGAATATCCCACAATTATGAAGAGTGAATATTTGCATTACGGCCAAAATAAGCCCCCCCCCCCGCTATTCAAATGGAAATGTGGGGAGGGGGGTGGGAGATAGGGGAGGTTCAATATTTGCGCCTTCGTCATCACTTTCTCCTTCGCAAGAATCTTTCCCATTCACAATTTGGTCGCAAGTGGGCAAAGAGCCAATGGCGTCCACCCAAGCGCTTCCATTCGGCACGATAAACACGGACCTCTGTCCGGAGTCTTCCGAACTGTTCTCCGAGTCTTCAATTCCATAATCTCACATTTATGACGTTTCAATGCGTCCGTAGTGTCGAGCGATAATCATAAAATAAAATACCGCCCTGCAATATTGATCCATCGGACAAAACAATACTCCAAGCGATATCACGTATATATACATGGAACTGGTATTGATTTACCGAAAAAGACAATTACCTTCACCAATCTAAGCTTACGTACTTATTTTTAAACGTTTTGAAAAGGATAACCAAACAATGGAACCCAAAATTAGGTGTTGTAGTGAACAAAATTAAATAAACAATAAAGTAGCAACAAAGATCTCAAGCGGAGATGATCTCGATTGTCGATCACTGGCACTGAGATTCATTGTTTAAGAAGCTATTTGAACTTATAAATTCTTCTAAGGATACAAAATCAATTGCATTATTAATTCTTGGATATGTTGTAGGTGTAATGAGGGTGAAAATTGGGGAAAGATTGAACAGGTTCATGGCATTTTGATACGTTCCGGCGTGACCTTCAAAATTAATCCTGATTTTACTATTTTAAAATTTCGGCAGAAAAAGAAAGATACAAACTTTAAGTACACCTTAGACCAGTTTTATTTTGTGAGTATTGCTGGATGCCACTGCTTTTTGGGGTTTTCATGGTAACTTCAGAATGCTTGTGACAACATGTTTGCGTTGCCATAGCTCGGTAACTAAGGAGTTGCGACCCCATGTTCAAAGGACAAACAATGCTTAAAATCACTCCTCCAACCTCCTCCAGAGTACTGCACTTTCCTCCTGAAACACCCTCTATATTATGTAATGATACTTTACCACGATTATCATGCCATATAAAGCAAAAATCGATATGATGCGTTAAGCGATATGCGATTTTTGCGATATAATACGACATTCATAAAGCGGTGATTACACCTCTTAGTTATTTTCAGTTTTTTATTATTGGTTGTTCATAGTTTTAAGTTTCGCATTTCACGCAAACAACACAATAACCGACCCCATGTTTTTCCCCGTCATTGTTGTCCCCTATCATAACGACTGGTAGATGTGAACACTGTTCACCGGTACACCCTGAAGAGAAACGAAATATTTTTATCAGAGAGTAATATCAGAGTAATATCCGAGTAATATCAGAGTAATATTTTATTTTTAATATATAAAACCTCACAATATGAATGTTTGCCGCCTTTATTGAGAATCAACAAACTTGACAACAATCGCGGATGCCATTATCGACGTTCTTTTGTTGTTTAGCGCAAATCAACTTTGCTCCGGATCTGTTTGAAGTGCGCTACCTAGTGCGCAGGGTCTGTAACACGAACGGAAGGCAAGTGCGCTGTTGTGTATTGCAAAGTGATTAGCGCACTAGAGCGAAAATATGCTAATCGTAAATTGGGATTTGTTAAAAGAATACTTGGCAAGTGCGACGATGAAGTTAGGGAAATCAGCTACTTCTCCCTCGTTAGACCCCACTTGGAATATGCTGCCAGTATTTGGGATCCTTATGAGATAGGCTTGGAAACTGAGTTAGAACGCGTGCAGCGAAGATCGGAAAGATACGTTAAAGGCCGTTTTGATAATCTCGTTAGTGTTACTGACCTTTTGCAGCAACTGGGATGGGAAACGCTTTCAGACCGTCGATTAAAACTCAGACTCAATCTATTATGTAAGCTCCAAACCGGTCTATTCTCTGATGATGCTGATAATATTTTACGAAATCCGACATACTACGGTAGATCATATCATGAGAATAAAATTAGAGAACTAGATTGCAGAACGGACATATTTAAAATGTCATTTTTCCCACGAACGATAAGGGACCATAACAGCGGCCAATGAGACTTTTATCTAGGTTTGTCGTTAGTTAGTGTAGCTCTTAGTAATGGTAGTACTCCCTAATATGTACTTGAATCCTTATCTGCTACCTACTACTAACACAACGCCGTGCATGTTTTCTACATAAGTCTTGAGTCTCTGTCCATATGTGTAGTTGCAAAATACATATATATTAACGGTCCCTCTCCATTGTGATAATATCTGTAGTGTAGTAGTGCATGCTTGTGAGGCTTCGTCTCTTGACAAGCATTAGCGATTTATGCTAATGCATAATTAGTCGTAGTTACACTAACTTTAGGGTGTAATGTAATGCATGTTGGTGAATACTCACCCCCTGCCACACACCCCTGAGGTGGCTTACAGGGTATTTTGTAGATGTAGATAAGTGTCCATTTAAAACCCGTGCATTGGTTGACAAGGTAATTTAAGTTTCTATTGTTAAAAATGTACTATATATAACAATTTATTAGACATAAACTAAAGGTATAGGAAAACAATATGCAAGAAGAAATTTAATCTCTAAGGGCTAAAAACCACCCATATAAATTGAAGATTTCGGTTTCTATATTAGTTTTCCGGTCGGTCTTTGCCCACGAACTATATTTCTGGCACATGCTAACTTCCTAGGTCACCTGGAAAAGCCCCTTAAACAGACGGGACTGATAGACATCGGTGAATTAATAATACACATACATAGATTATGTTTTATCTCTACGTAATATATTTGTGTAAAACAATGCTCATGAAACCAAAATTCCTCCAATCATAATAGCTCTGTTATTTTCATATGAGGCTCAATTCTTTCCTCTCCACCAGAATATCAATACTAAAGATTTGTTTTCACTAATTTCCATTCCATATCTATCGTCCTGGGTTTTTCACAATGAGTTACACCTCTTTTTAAAGACAAATTTCCTCTTGTAAATTATTTGTTGCCGTGGTAACCTATTTCAAAACGTCCTCACACCTTTATGAAGCTCACGCCAAATAACCCACAGGTTGATAAAGTCCCTACCAAAACCAAAACTGACAGTTAACATGAAACCTATTGCTTCAGGCTCAACTTTGTGAAAATTCTAAGTCAAGAAATGAATTAAATATGAATAATTTCAACTTAGTGAATAAACCGGTCTTTCATTTAATTAATCTGTGAAAGCATACATAGTTTATCTACTATTCTACATAAATAATTTACCTAGTTTAAGCCTTTACCTACTGCATGTTAAAATTATATAAACGAGTAGCCTACGTCATCTGACGGTTAGTGTAAGCCAGGAATTTTAAAAACAGGACAAAAACTTAATTGAACCATTATAAAATGCAGTTAGGCTTATCGTTGGATTCCCTGGTCCATAACCTCGTGAGACCAACGTCTTTTCTTCTGCCAGAGGCTACATGGGAGGAAAAGAAAAGTTGGTCCAACTTAATACTTATGCGGTAAACAATAAAAAAATACCAGGCAGAAAAAAAGCTTTCCCCTTTATGATAAAATCATTTACTCAGCGGTTATTTACGTTGTTAAGTTGGCATGTGTATATAACAGAAGGAACTTTTGCAATACCAATTCGTTTTTCCTTTCTGCATCTGACGTGCTTACGGGATAAATAAAGATAAGAAAACCAGAACTCAAAGAAATAATTAATCTTACGAAATGTACGATATATTGGCATTTCAAAGAACCGAATTAAAAGGCCATCGCTGCAACATTTTAAAAATATTTAAGTGACGATTCCAGCGTTGTTAAGTTTCGTATTTTAGCGTCGTTTTAGCCTATTTCTAGCACTGATTGACGATAATTAGTAGCTTTAGCCATCGGATAGAGTACTTATAACCTGCGGCGTGATAGTTAACTGTTAAATAGTTTACGCTCATGGCGAACCTGATTTTAACAATCTTTAGTCCGTCCCAAAGCTTCACGCACAACAAGTCCAAGCAAAACATTCTATACTCGGGATTTTGAGGAAATCGACCACAACATCCTTAAAAAAATTAATCTATTTTTATAGACGATTAGTAGCCAAAACGAGTTTTATTTTAAAAAACTAGCATTTAATTTAAAAAAATTCTACTAGAGTAAAAAATCATTTGTTTGGAGGTAAGGAAAAACTTTAGTTTGGAGCATTTAAAAAAAGCATTAGTTTGGAGGTAAAAAAAAGACCTACGTTTGGAGTGTCGCGCTATAAGAAAGCGAATATTGGACTGCAGGGGAAAGTGAAATGAAAAGACTGTTATCCTTTGAAGAATCTTGCTGCAGAAGGATGCTGAAAGTAATTTGAACAGAAAGGAAAACAAACAAAGAAATCTTTGAAAAATCTCAAGAGGAAAAAAGAAGTATAATAAGAATCATTAAAAAAAGAAGAGTTAAACTTATTGGACATTTACTACGGCACGACACTCAAGTTAAAAGAATAATTGAAGAAAAAAATGAAGGTACAAACTGCAGAGAGAGAACCCGACTAGACTACATGAGCCAAATCATGAAAGACATGCAATGCAGAACACATTACGACCTGAAACGGAAAGCTGAGGATAGGGATGAATTGAGGTCTGCTGCCAACCAACTCAAGGGTTGAAACGGAAGAAGAAGAAGTAGCCAAAAATGTTGTCGGTCGTATATAAATAACTCAAATAACTTGACATGAAATGGAGACAATGGATGTCTCCTGATATCAGTCTAATGCCTGTTGCTCACGGTAAAATGTTCGGTAAAACGTTTCATAAAATCGACTAATTTTATAAAAATGAGCTTGCTAACCATAAAACCGTTTTATAAAATCTAGTTTTATAAAACTTTTTATGGAATAGGACAGGTTCTATTACCATCAAACCGTTTCATGCAACAACCAATGAGACGTTCCGCTCATCGCGTTGATAATAATCTCGTATCCATGGGAAGTCAAACAAGGAAAACGTAAACAAACATGGCTGGAAGTTCATGGAACGTTGAGGCAGTATCCTTCTTGTTAGAAGAATTCGTTAGAGAGCTTTAGCACCGTTGAATGTGATCAGAAAGTAAGTAAATAAACAATACATATAGTTATTAACCTAACAGTCATCCAAAAGAGAGTGCATTTATCACTTCACGTGTTCGCAAAGCGTCTCATTGGTGGCAGGACATCGCGGTTTTATGAATAGTTTTACCGTGAGCAATCAAGTACGTTTTACGCATGATTCATAAAACTTTCAATAAAAATTTTTATAAAACTCTTTTATTGAAATTTTTACCATGAGCAGCAGGCATAATCCTGATATCCATGATAATGAATATTCCTATTCGTTGAATAGCCATTTTAACAAAAATATGCCGTAATTCAACAGCCATTATTAATTCCTGCGAAACGCTAGAAATGTTTTACATTTTTTACCAGAGCTCTTTAAAGTCCAAAAAAAACACTTTTAAATGAAATTGGACGGCATGCGCAATGCATACACTCGTGTGTTTACGACTGCTATGCGTATCCTCGCGATACTGTGGGTGTACAGAGTAATACTTTGGATGCACAGAGCACCCATCTTCGGTGAGAGAGCATCTCATGTTCCTTTAACAGCGTCTATAAAATTCTAGGTCGAGGAGGACGACCGTGCGGTTGTGAATTAGTTAAAGAAGACACGGCTATAAATCGGCCAGGGTCTGGGTACGGACCCTCCTAGTCCAGCAGAATGGGTGTTTTTTTTATCTCAAAATCGTGTTATCTTCCCGAGGACGAATCCGTAAAAAAAAGAGACAATTTAGTAGCCAGTTATGTGGGAAATAATTTTTTTTTATAGAACGGCTTCAAAAAAAATAATCCCAAATCGATGTTTTATTTTTATGGGAATTGCTACCCTTAAAGAAAACAGAAATACACTACGTATGGCCTTAAGACTCAAGGGGTTTCCATAGTACGATACAAAGCCCGATGATGTTTTTATCCGACCCGCTGAAGAATTATGCGGAAATGTGCCCCATGATTTTTACTCGGATGATCGCTACTTACTGGTTAGTAATTAGCGTTTCAAAATTTAAATCTCAGTTTAATAAGATTTTAAAACTAAACTATAGATTGTCTGGCTTTTGCAGACGACATGGCATTGGTAACTGACTCACTGGAAAATGCCCAAGAACAAATCAAAGAACTACAGATACAAGCAGCCAAAGTAGGTCTACAAATATCTTTTGAAAAAGGCAGTTCATGACAAACATTAGTGATGCCCCTCAAAATCTTATAAAATCCATACAAACACAATATCCAAAACAAATTGCTTTAAGTACCTAGGGGAATTGATAGCAAACAACACAAAAGAAAAGATAGCAATAAAAACTCGAATACACAAAATGGAAAGGGCATTTTGTACGACAAAAAACATATATATAATAAAAAAACCTTATCTTGGAACACTAAACTAAGACACTACCAAACAGTGGTTAGACCTGAAACGCTTTATGCAGCAGAAACACTTAAACTAACAAGAATGGGGGATCTCGAAAAATTAGAAAAGGTTGAAAGAAGAATTTTGAGGAAAATACTGGGACCTAAAAGTAACAGTAATGCAGAATACAAACTAAGACCAAGCAGAGAGCTATATCTAAAAGTTGAAAAATTAGTCGATGTAATGAGAAAAAAACGAATGCAGTTTTATGGTCACATATTTCGAATGAGTAACTCCAGACTAACCAAGAAGATCTTCAACCTACTGAACAGCTACAAATCCAAACCTACTTGGTTCATTGAAACTCAAAAAGATATGGAAAACTTGGGAATAAAGATTGACACAATAGATGACCGAACTCTTTTTAGAGAAGTAATTCACACAGCAAAATTTCCGGAAAGAAAAAAATCGAGGGATGGAAGAAAATGGACGTAAGAACAAAAGGAAAGGCACTCTCAAAGGATGAAGGAAGTATGGACAGAAAGAAAATTGAATCAAAAAAAGGCATATCCAGAAGTGATTTATCGCACCCTCAAATGGGCTATTCGATAGAAGAAGAAGATTTTAAAAGCAATAACACAGTAACATCATTAATATTAATGGTTTTGTGATGAAAAATAAGAATTTATTTTCTGGTAATGTTTCATCGTAATCAATGTACGATAATTTAATTTCACGTAATCTGTAATTAGTTAATAAAATTTTCTGATTTCGATAAAACTCAGAACTAAAGTTTCCTATTTGAGGCCCTCGTTACGATAAGTTTACCCTGACCTATTAAAAAATAAATATATTAAATATAATAAAATTAAATATAATAAAATTAAATATAATAAAATTAAATATAATAAAATTAAATATAATAAAATTAAATATAATAAAATGAAATATATTAAAAATTAAATATAATAAAATGAAATATAATAAAAATTAAATATAATAAAATAATATTGAAAAATTAAAATAATAATAATTATTTTGACGATTGAAAGCATTTGGAGTCTGGTCACGGCCATTCAGCCGGCACTGCGACACTAAAACAGGATTGGATGCTGAATGGGAAACGCTGTTGAAAAACACGATCACATTCCCTTACACTAGCACAACTATTTTTTTTTAATGTTACACATAAAAAACGAGAGGAGTGTTTGATGCTGCATTTAGATGTACGTATTTTTAAAATCTTGTTATTAATTTTATTTCAACCGAAACTAATGATATATTGACACCAGATAATGTCTAATTGCCATATCAGTGTAATAAATAAATAAATATAAAAAATTCCCCTTTTAAACAATAGTGCAACAAAACAAATTAGCCACAAATTAGTCTACTTGATAAGCGCAAATAATTATGAGTTTTAAATAAAATCAATATTCCTATACGTCTCAAGAGCCTTTAGCTCATTCGGAGTGATTCTTTACGTGCATAGAACTATATATATATATATATATATATATATATATATATTGCTATTTTCCGATTTCCTTTTTCAGTATCGAGATTCGAAACTTATCGTTTTGCTCAGTTTGACTTCTCGAGAATTCGTTTTCAGACTCCAGAATTCTTGAGATACTTCGAGTTCGAATGCATTTCCAGGCACAATTCTCCCTAAAATATTTATTTCACAAATAGTGGATTGATAATTAAATGGCACATGCATAGCGAAATTTTCAACAAAATATTTTTTCTTATATGGTGAAATAGCGTCTATTTAAAAAAAAACTACTATTGATTAACATTTATCGAACTAAAGTGAGCTATCTACTAATTTCATTAATTATTTTCTTCATTATCTTCATAAGAAACATTTTTTTCCTATTATGATTCAGCAGTAAAACATTCGCGTTAAAGGCGGTAATAAAGTAGGTATTTATACAAAGTTAAGACGTCTTGCTTTTAAAGGGGATTATTTTTAAAAAATCTCGAAATCTCGAGAATTTTTTCGAACACTCCAGATACTCGAAATTAAAAAACAAAAAAAAAAGAAACTCAAGAAACGAAATATCGAGAAAATTGGATTTTCTAGAATGTACTCCAGACGAATATTCTCGAGCACAATCTCCAAGCATGACCCTTGGATTTAGAAGAGACAGAATACTTCAAAGAATTAATAATATCCTTATGACAACTTAGTTTAAAATAATTGTAAAATTGTAATTGTTACTAATGCCTGTTGCTCACGGTAAAATTTTCGGTAAAACGTTTAATAAAATCGACTAATTCTATAAAAATGAGCTTGCTAACGATAAAACCGTTTTATAAAACGTTTTATAGAATAGGACAGGTCTATTTCCATAAAACCGTTGTATGCAACAACCAATGAGACGTTCCGCTCATCGCGTTGATAATAATCTCGTATCCATGTGAAGCCAAACAAGAAAAACGTAAACAAACATGGCTGGAAGTTCATGGAACGTTGACGCAGTATCCTTCTTGTTAGAAGAATGTGTTAGAGCCTTAGCACCGTTAAGTGTCACCAGAAAGTAAGTAAATAAACAATACATATAGTTATTAACCTAACAGTCATCCAAAAGAGAGTGCATTTATCACTTCACGTGTTCGCAAAGCGTCTCATAGATGGCAGGACATTGCGGTTTTATGAACAGTTTTACCGTGAGCAAGCAAGTACGTTTTACGTACGATTAATAAAACTTTCAATAAAAATTTTTATAAAACTCTTTTATGGAAAGTTTTACCGTGAGCAACAGGTATAAGAGAAGGAAAACTTTCTGAAGGGGGATTTATTTCACACCAAGTGAGCACCACTGCATTACCAACCGAAGATTTTTTTTTAATTTCTTCATGGCTTATTTTCTGGAGCTCCGTAATCTACAATCCATCGATTTTTTATTTAAATCAGCTTGTATTCGTTTTTTTTGTATTGTCCCCAAAATAGGCATGATTTGAAAATACTACCTGTTCATCCAATGCTTGAAAATTCTTACTCTTTCCGGTACCTGACTTATTCCACTTCTTAGTTTGTGAAAACGCTATTCCCAATATTGTGACCTCTAATGGGATGAATTTAAATCTCGAATTGTGCCCTTATTTCCTCGAAAACATGCCCAAGTTAATGTATTCAATGTTCTGAGCGTGATTCGGAATTGAACATTTTTTTACAGATATTCTGCTTCGAGTGAAATTTCAAGGGAAAATAATTTGAGTATCGGGAAGGCATTCCGCCAAAAAGCCGAAGCTATTTGAGTGGGAAAATTAACATTTCAAAAGACTTGTTTCTTGGTTTTGTAAAGGACTCGATTTGCAATATCGCGGGAATGGTTCAATGTCCCAATCCAAAAAATTGATTTTTTCAGAAAGAATCTCTCAAGTTCGATTGAGATGATTCGCCGTTATTCTAACATGTTTCGGTAAAAATAAATATTTCAATAACAAATTTAAAATTCATGTCACATTTAGAAGGTGTTTTGATAGATATTCCATCTTCATTCCAACCGAAAACCTATTCGAAATATGTATTTCATTCTCGCTAATGCCTATTGCTCACGGTAAAGTTTTCCACAAAAGAGTTTTATAAACATTTTTATTCAAAGTTTTATGAATCGTACGTAAAACGTACTTGCTTGATCACGGTAAAACTATTCATAAAACCGCAATGTACTGCCATCTATGAGACGCTTTGCGAACACGTGAAGTGATAAATGCACTCTCTTTTGGATAACTGTTAGGTTATAAACTGTACGTATTGTTTATTTACTTACTCTCTGATCACACTCAACGGTGCTAAGGCTCTCTAACGCATTAATCTAACAACAAGAAAGATACTGCCTGAACGTTCCATGAACTTCCAGCCATGTTTGTTTACGTTTTCCTTGTTTGGCGTCCCATGGATACGAGATTATTATCAACGCGATGAGGGAAACGTCTCATTGGTTTTTGCATAAAACGGTTTTATGGAAATAGAACCTGTCCTATTCCGTTAAACGTTTTATAAAACTATGTTTTATAAAACGGTTTTATCGTTAGCAAGCTCATTTTTATAAAATTAGTCGATTTTATAAAACATTTTACCAAACCTTTTTCCGTGAGCAACAGGCATAAGGCCCGTTTCACGTAATATTTGAATTAAGCTCGAGGATGCTTGCTAGTATAATGGTTTTCCAATAACGTGTACTAATGAACCAGCATCCAGGCTAAGAAGTTGGACCGCTATCATGCTCATTAGGCAAGTTGAATTCGTCATTGATGCGGTATTGGGTGCTTTCCATTTAAGTGACTCCCAACGACTCATACGTCGCTTGGAGGCAACTTGCGTCGACTTCCACTTCGGCTAATTGGAAAGCACATCCATGCGCAGGAATCGATGCGCAGTCGCAATTATTTGAAACGGGCCGATCAAGCATTAGAAAACGTTAATCGGTTTTTTTAAACAAGTCTCAACTGTAGACATAAACTTCACCAGTGGATTAGATAATAATAATTTAAGGTTGGCGCATTAACTTTTAAATATGCATGCAATGGTCGCCAAGATATAACGCATTATTACAGATAAAAAAGTAATTCATCCTTCAGAAATCCTAGACTTCTGTCGGCCATTTTAAGACAATTCGATTATTGCTTTCGCCAGTGTTTATTTCGATATATATTTTTCTTAAATGGTTTATACGGAGGGAAACGTTAATCAACACACCAAAGGTTAAAACAAAGGTTTTTGTTAGTTCAAATTAGCACACATACATCTAGGTATATATTTAAGTTATATTTCGCATAACTGGCGCAGCCATTTAATTGGGGCGAATTGTATTGGGCCAATGTATCACAAATGACCGGGATCTACTCTAGTATTAGAACCATGACAATAGCAAACTCTCCTCTTCCAGCGAGTCGCTTTGAGCCAACTCGCGTCAGCGATTCCCAGCGACACGCGGCGCAATTCGGAAGCAGAAAAGTCGCTAGGAGTCCACTCACGTCGACTTGCGTCGGTTATTGGAAAGCACCCATTATAGTTTGCGACTCGCTCCCAGTAGGATCTAGTAGATGCCGACCAATCACGTTAGACTTTACAGTCGCCATGCGATCTTTCATATCAACAAAAATCAATTGTTGCAAAATTAAGTTAAGTTGAAATTAACGTATATTTTCGTAATAAATTTACGTTTTTGTAAACAACGTAGTGAGAAGTACTGTAAGAGAGCGTATCGGCACTAACTTTGTGAAAACTATGGACTTCCATAATTCGAAAATAAACACTGGTACACTTTCCACACATTTACTGTCCGCCAACGACCACGGTTTTAGCACATTAGTATCATGGTTTCAGCACATCAGTTTCATGGTTTCAGCACATCAGTTTCATGGTTTTAGCACATTAGTTTCATGGTTTTACCACATTAGTTTCATGGTTTTAGCACATCAGTTTCATGGTTTTAGCACATCAGTTTCATGGTTTTAGCACATTAGTTTCATGGTTTTAGCACATTAGTTTCATGGTTTTAGCACATTAGTTTCATGGTTTCAGCACATCAGTTTCAAGGTTTCAGCACATCAGTTTCATAGTTTCAGCACACGGTTTCACACACGCACAGACCCTGATGATGGCATAATGTGCTGAAACCATGTTCGGTGATGAGAGAATGAAAAGTGTGGAAATTGCATCAGTGTTTAATTCCGAATTATGTGAAACATTGGTTAGCATAATACTCTTGTGCTGTACCAGGAAACGGGTAATACCATCTTTAGATATCTCATCGCGCTAGAAACAAAGGAATCACGTTTTCCGCGAGCCAAAAATTCGCTCAGTGACCTAGGAACTAAGCGGACTGCGAAGATTCTTGAGTCCAGGCGTGAACCAGATATAAGACGCGTCCTCCAGACGAGGATGGGATGGGAATAAGGCAAAAAAAATACCCCACAACCGAATCGCCTTTCCCCTTCCAACCTTCCCCTCCCCCTTCAAAAAAAACCAAGATGACCCACCCCTTTAACGCAGGGCGACCAATAAAAGCGCCCCCTAGTGAGAGAATTTTCGTCGACTCCGGAGAGAATTAAAAATAAGCAAGGAGTAGGCGTTGTTGAAGAAGATCTTCCGAACCAGTTCCCGTATCATTAGGTCACATGGCGCCCAAGGGAGCGAAATAATGGGACGCGTTTCCATGCCAACTCCATCGCTACCGCGGCCAATCTTCTCCGGAGAAGCAGAGATTTGCGAAACATGGGAATTATAATCGAACTGATTCCGTTAACGTTCCATTCCGTTCGAATTTAAATCTGGGAAAGTTCGAGTAAAGGAACTTCATACACGACTACGCAAAGCGGAACCTCAGACGATTCGTAAGTCTTTTTTTTATTCGTAAGTCGAAATGCGTAATGCATCTCATTCTTAGCCGAATGTTACCCGTGGAACCGTGAGATAGTACTTAAGAAGATGAAATAGCGTATTTTCGTGCTGTTTCTTAAGAAGATGGTTTTCGTGATTCCATTCTAATTTGAAAATAAATATAGGAACTCGGATTCCATCGAAAAAAATTCAGAAATTCAATTCTCTTCAGATTCTAAAAAAAACTGAAAAGAAATTCAATTCGTTTGGAGAGGAGAAAAAATCACGACTAACAGCAAACATAAAATACGCTTGACGCTTAAAGTGACTGAAAAAAACCGTACCGTGACACCCTAAAATGACAAATGTCATTTTAGTCATATTCTGTCTACTTGTAGAAAAGGTTGTCCTCTATCTGATATGAACAACAAAATAATACCCTATATTACTCTCTAATTTAACTTTAAATTACATGGTGTTCAATGGGGGAATGAGAGAAACACGGGGAAAAATAGTATTTTTCCATAAAATATAAATGCCATTTTCGTGGAAAACTGTCTCTAAGAAGGAAATAATCCAGAGAAATCGAATAAAAATAAAATACAGGCATCTTACCACCTTATTTTTTTAGTTATTAGGGAATTACTTCCGCAATTGAAGTCAAAATGCGGTAATTCGTAGGAAATGGCGCTGCAGTTTCCTATGGCTGGAAAAAAGTGCTGCTTTAAAATACAATCGTGGAATAATCTGTTTATATTTTGTGCCTTTATACTTTTGGGTTTCTATAGGTAACGCATTGCATCAGTGAAAGCAGGATTTTTTTGACAAAATATAAAAAATGTGGAATTTAGTATTTGTTTTGACTCACACAGTCGCGGCGGAACCTCCTTAACTATCCAACAGTAAACCGATTCAAGGAATAGAAACAAAAAATCATTGAAATCAACTGGAGGAAGAGCTTTAAAATACACCTATGCATATACTGAATTCACAAGCCATCTCAAACCTAGAGACACGCAAGAAAATTGAAAGCAGATGCAGATACAACCAATATACCAATGCCAATATAAAAATGCACATGAGTCTAAGCTAACTACAGGAAAATTTATTGAACGCAAAAGAACGCAACTGTAAAAAATTAGACAATATTTCAAATTTACTAATATATAAAAATATGATATAATTATAATTTTCACCTGAATGTCAAATACCACGCCGAAACCTATCATAAGCTCAAGATTCATCAATTAAGGCAAAAATGTAAAATATAGTTTTTGTATTATTGCCATTACAGCATGTGTGGTGAGTTCCAGCATAAACATAGCTGTGCTTAAGGTGGCTGGAGCGGTAATCGTGAGTCGTTGAAGGCACATTCTAATAACTTTTCAAGTAAGTCGAAAAAAATATTCTTGGACCACATTTCACCCACGTACACCTGTTTATACGTTGGAAATCACCACAATGCAGTAATGTATATGATGCAAGAGTTATATTTAAAATTTTCGCCTTAATTAAAGCATTGTTTTGACTTGGATTTTCGGCGCGAAATTCGAAATTTACGCGAAAATCATATCTAAATACGCTTTTCTTACTCGGTATGATACCTTGATATTTGTTGGCAGCTATTATAATAATATGAAACTTACTATTTCGCATTTAGGAGAAAATCTGTACTTTAGTAATAGAATTTTTTCAAAATATATGCCGTTTTCCATAAGATTACTTGTTAAAATACCATTGAATTGCCAGGAAACCAAATCGGTAACATGCAGTTTTTTTTTATTTTATCGATAGGTATTACTAACAAGGACACGTATGCCAAGTTTCACGCAAATCTGTATACAAACAAAAATCGCTCCAGCCACCTTAAGGTAGTTTGAGCGAGAAATCAATTAACCTAGAATTTGATGAATTTGGCCGCATTGAAAAAAAACTCCCTTCTTTCCAATTATACCAAAATGTCAACCCCTAGACGAACTACTTTTTGAGAAATTTGCCTAAAAATATACAAGCTGTTTTACATGGGATAGATTACGGCTCTGCGCTCCATAGGGAGAATATTGAATAAAAATTAGGAACTTCTAACACATACATTTCGTCAAAATACTAACGGTGTGTAGTTTGTACGTTCTCTCAAATATTTATAAAAAATTAATCTATTACTCATCGTAGTAATTTTTGCAGAATCACAAAAAAATACTTCTATTGTTAAGGCGATTTCACCATACGCCGTGAAAAAATGAGTCAAGTTAGAGACTTATGTGGTTATATTTATTTAATTACTCAGAATTATTAAGTATGTATATTTTTGTGTGAACACTATCTTGTAAGCATTATTATATTTTTTAAATTATATCTTGTGTAAATGATAATTACTGTACCAAAATGTCTGAGAGACCGATAAGGGTCAAAGACAATAAACGTTTTACCTACCTATTTATTTATTTATTATCATTCAAAGTTTTGCTTCCTCTACTTTGCGCTTCGTCAGGAATTATGATTATTATTAACAATTAATGATCAACCATAATGATTATTCCTGACTAAGCACTCAGCAGAGGACGTAAAAAGTTGAATGAAGATTTAAAAAAACAGAGAAGCCGAAAAATGTCACGTTCGGTTAAAATCTTAAAAGTAATGTATCAAATATTTTTCTGCGAATCAAAAGACATCTTCCCAGCCAAAAGGTTTATAAAAATTACAGTTTTCGAAACGAACTGGTAGAATGCTAGATTGAAAAGGATGAAAATAATGTTTCAGAAAGTTTATATTACCAGTGTAACAGCTACATAATCGGATAGCTGAAGTTAGTGTGTTCTTCAGCCACGAAACATCTATATACAGGGTGTTTTAAAAAGGACTTTACTTTACAACTTTGACAATTCATATAAAATCATTCCAAAAAGGTACAGAGCTCGTTTTAGTGTTGTTTTAAAGGGAAAAACATCAAGTTTTGACTCGCGAAGTCCGCTAGTGCCTAATCACGCCGCATAAGCCGCACAAGCGCTAGTGCTGAAATGCTAGTGCGAGTCTGGGAAGAAATCGACTACCGATGTGATGTCTGCAGGATAACCAACGGAAGCCACATAGAACAGTACAAAAAACTTGAAGTGTTTTCCTTTAAAACAACACCAAAACCAGCTCTGTACTTTGTTTCATTAAATTTACATGAATTTTCAAAGTTGTAAAGTCCTTTTTGAAACACCCTGTATTTTAGCCACTATTCAAACGTAGCGCTTAAAAATCACGGTGAAGTGGCCATCATTAGGCTCCGCTATGCCACAATGGGTCCTTCATCGCAATTCAAAAGCAGGGAAGGAATCTTAGGATATTATAACTCCCCCCAAAAAGAGAAACGGAATGCGGAACCACCCAATCGTGCACATAAACCCAATCCCCATTCCGGCGTAGTTAAAATTCCCCGGAACATCATGCCTCCGGAAGCTGAGCACAGGACACGGAGATTCAGGGCACGTTCCGAAATTCGCAGCAGCCGCTGTCACATTCTTCCCATTGATTAAGGTAGAACCTCTACTACACTACAAGGACCTTCGATAACATGCTCTGATATTTTCATATATTGCAGAGAAATTATGCCTAAGTCGATCTGTGTAAAAGTAATTGGAGGTAATCGGCCATTTAGCGCTGATAACAGGATTTGAAAATCGTCATTTTCAGCCTCAAATTACATTGCTCTTATTGCAGAATGGTGTGGTCCTTCAATGCAACATTTTATTTCTCGAGATTTTCCTCGACTAGGCTACCTCAAAAACGACCATATGGTGATTAAATAATCAGCGGATACAATGAATTTTTTTCAGGTTACCTTATCGGCCATTTAATGCAGATATTTATCATTGAAAAGCGATGAAGAGTCTTACTTTCGTTCCGTAGCCGCCATATTGAAACAGACTTGGCAACTATGTTCGAGGAGTAAACAAAAACATTGGAGTGAAACTATGAAATCAAACAAAGCTGCCGGACCGGAGTGAAACTATCCTACGTTGACCAGCTATACAGTGTTGTCGAGTTCATTGTCAGCAATTACATATAATATATTTGTTTTAATTACGTTTACATTAAAAGAGCAAAAGCACTCACTAGTTCTGTTGTTTTAATTAATTCCTAATTTTTCAATTATGCAGCTTTACTGCAGTTCCAGAGAAAGTTTTTAAATTCCTCTGAGACATGGCATCAATATAAAAGCCATTCTTCATATGACAGGATTACTTCATTTTGAAGAAAACTCATGTACTGTACATCCGTGTTGATTGATTGAAAATTATGTTCAATTATTATCAATAACATTTTGAGCCATTTTATCTTGTTGCTGTCGAGTTTATCTATGTAATGAAAGCAGTATTTCGAAGCGCAGGTTCTCCCTTAAGTAACGGTACTGCCGCTATGTACAACACGTTAGCTACTGCCGCTACTGCGACTATCATGCAGCAGTTGCGGCCAGTAGAGCCGTGACAACGGTAACCATAGCAAATAAATGGCGGGAAAAATCACAATACATTACGCAAGGGATTTTTGGGATTGTTGATTCTTACTCGATCCTTAATACCACAAGAATTAATTACGACAGAGGAGAGAAATACTGAAACGATACTATTTTACACATTAAACTATACTATTTTACACATTAGATTTACTATTTTACACATTAGATTTACTATTTTGCACATTAAACTATACTACTTTACACATTAAACCATACTATTTTACACATTAAACCATACTATTTTACACATTAAACCATACTATTTTACACATTAAACCATACTATTTTACACATTAAACCATACTATTTTACACATTAAACTATACTATTTTACACATTAAACCATACTATTTTACACATTAAACTATACTATTTTACACATTAAACCATACTATTTTACACATTAGATTTACTATTTTGCACATTAAACTATACTACTTTACACATTAAACCATACTATTTTACACATTAGATTTACTATTTTACACATTAAACTATACTATTTTACACATTAAACTATACTATTTTACACATTAAACTATACTATTTTACACATTAAACCATACTATTTTACACATTAGATTTACTATTTTGCACATTAAACTATACTACTTTACACATTAAACCATACTATTTTACACATTAAATCATACTATTTTACACATTACACCATACTATTTTACACATTAGGTTTAATATTTTGCACATTAAACTATACTATTTTACACATTAAACTATACTATTTTACACATTAAACTATACTATTTTACACATTAAACTATACTATTTTACACATTAAACCATACTATTTTACACATTAGATTTACTATTTTACACATTAAACCATACTATTTTACACATTAAACCATACTATTTTACACATTAGATTTACTATTTTACACATTAAACCATACTATTTTACACATTAAACCATACTATTTTACACATTAGATTTACTATTTTGCACATTAAACTATACTACTTTACACATTAAACCATACTATTTTACACATTAAATCATACTATTTTACACATTACACCATACTATTTTACACATTAGGTTTAATATTTTGCACATTAAACTATACTATTTTACACATTAAACTATACTATTTTACACATTAAACTATACTATTTTACACATTAAACTATACTATTTTACACATTAAACCATACTATTTTACACATTAGATTTACTATTTTACACATTAAACCATACTATTTTACACATTAAACCATACTATTTTACACATTAAACCATACTATTTTACACATTAGATTTACTATTTTACACATTAAACCATACTATTTTACACATTAAACCATACTATTTTACACATTAAACCATACTATTTTACACATTAGATTTACTATTTTACACATTAAACTATACTATTTTACACATTAAACTATACTATTTTACACATTAAACCATACTATTTTACACATTAGATTTACTATTTTGCACATTAAACTATACTACTTTACACATTACACCATACTATTTTGCACATTTGCACAAGAGAACAATTTCTTTTTTTTTTCCTTTTTTCTTAATACATTCCAATTCTGTAGGAATCGAGCTTGATGTCAGCATACTTTTTTCCTTCTAAAAACTGGTTTTCAACTCGATAAAACTGCTCGAAGGAGGAAAGTCTCAGGTTTGAGATTTTTTGTACAATAGGTAATGAAGTAGAAAAACAATCGTCGAAAGTGCTATAGGAGCGAAACAAACCCTTTATATTTAAGGAGCAAACAAAAGCTTCCGAGAGGGGAAAAATTCTCCGAATTCATCTGAAAACCCACGTACGAATGATAGATAGGGCCTTCGTTACTACTCACCGCAGTGGCTTCCACAAGGAACATGTACAATGGGTAGTACAACTCACCTGCAAGTAAAGAAAAAAGTTCAGATCACTACTTTCAGGGAACCAAAAAAAAAGAACAAAAACTTTGAACCTCAACTTAAGAGTTAACCTGAAAGGAAGACTATAGGCAGGTTAATAACCCTGGTAATAAACGTGAAATTCGGCGTCAAATGCGATTTAAACAGAGGATGTATCCATGAGAACTTTGCAACTCTAAAAAAAAACACATAAAATGATATTACAATGACTTACAGCATCGTTTAAGGAGTCACTTTAGAGCAGAACACATTAACTTTTTGAACCAAAAGTTACTTTAGTGTAACAGCCGCTGTAGGTTATCCTCCATCTCAGCGATCGGCACCACGTATCGGCACAACACTATATCCTAATTTGATTATGAAGCAATCCATATCCTCCTTCGTCCTTTACAATGTCTAATATTTCATCCATAATAACATTGAACAGGAGTGGGCTTAGGTATTTTCCTTGCCGTAGTCCATTAATAAGGTCATTGGGTAAGTGACATAAATCACGTGCTAAGGATAAAAATAACAAGCTGTGGCACGCTACAACAAGAAGTAAAATAGATAAAAACAGACAATACCAATAGAGTTTCAACTGCCATAAACGATAAGAAGAAATAACTATAAAGCTAAAGAAACATTAGCTAGAATATTTAAAAAAATATAATTAGATCAAACTCTCTTCCTTGAACTACGACCTTGACGTGGTGGAAGGGCTTGTGCGTTCCAATGACCCCTAGAGCTGGACTGGCAGGAGCAAGTACATTGCTCCTGGTAGGGCCACCCATGCCAGATAGGTCGAAGGGTAGGAGCCAGACGAAAGGTAGTTCCGTGATGGTGTCACGTTAAAAATACCGTTGAGTCGCGTGGGATACCTCTCAACTATCACTTCCCAGAACATGAAAGTCATTCAAAGAGATCTGATTCCTGGCAACTACGGGACGCCGCCCACTAGGGCGGGTGTCGTGCCCGGCAGCGGGGGAGGCAAGGCCTCCGCGGTCGTCAACACACGAAATCCTTGCACAGCATCATCATCGGCGGATACAAGAGAAAGGAGTGAGAAGAAGAAGAAAAAGAGGAAGAGGAGGAGGAAAACAGTGGTAAAAATAGGAACTTGGAACGTAAGGACCATGATGAGGGCCGGGAAGCTTGAAAATATTAAGCAGGAAATGGAAAAAGGAAAAATAGATGCTTTGGGATTGTGCGAGGTTAGATGGAAGGATAGCGGGGACTATTGGAGTGATAACTACAGGGTGATCTATAGTGGGGGAGATGAGAGTCAACGGGGGGTAGGCATGGTACTGAACACAAAGTTGGGACTGAGGGTGGTAAACATTGAACAGGTGAACGACAGGATACTAGTGGTAGAAATAAAAGCACGGCCGACGAATGTCGTACTGGTCCAGGTATACATGCCTACGAGCAACCATAGGGAGGAAGAGGTGGAAGAGGTGTACGAGCAAGTAGAAGAAATAATTAGAGAAGTGCCAGGGAAGAAAAACCTGATAGTGATGGGTGACTGGAATGCAGTGGTGGGAGAAGGGTGGGACGGATCAGAAGTAGGAGGGTTTGGGCTAGGAAGAAGAAATGATCGCGGTGAAAAGGCAGTTGAATTTTGTAGAAGAAATACATTAGTAGTGACAAACACTTGGTTTAAACATCACCCCAGGCGTAGGTACACATGGAAAATGCCGGGTGATACTGAGAGATACCAAATTGATTATATAATGGTGAGGCAGAGATTTAGGAACAGTGTAAAAAACTCTCGTAGCTATCCAGGGGCGGATGCGGACTCGGATCATAACTTGGTGATGATGAAGTGTGAAGTTAGATTCAAAAGGCTTTGTAAAGGTAGGAAGATAAAGAGGTGGAACCTTGAAGCATTGAAAGGGTTGAAAAGGAGGGAATACCAAGAGCTAGTAGAAAAAAACATAGGTGAAGAGAAGCGGATGGGAACCATAGAGAAGAGATGGGAGGTTATAAAAACAGGCATCGCAAGAGCGGCAGAGAAAACAATAGGAACGGTGGAAAAGAAGAGGGTTAAGAAGCAGTGGGTTACAGAAGAAATGATAAAGAAAATGGAGGAGAGAAGGATATTGAAAAACGTGAACACCAACGTAGGGAAGAGGAAGTACAAGGAATTGAATAATAAACTCAGGCGAGTGACCAATCGGGCAAAAGAAAATTGGTGGAAGGGACAATGAGAGCAAATGGAAAAGATGCAGGAGGAGGGGGAAGTGGGCGCTTTGTACGCCAAGGTGAAAATGTTATCGGGTGGTAAGAGGGGTCAAGCGATACCAAAGGTTAAGGACAAAACAGGAAAGATATTAATCGAACAGGAAGATATCCAAGAAAGATGGAAAGAATACGTAGAGGAGCTATATGACAGCAAGAATAGACCCCTTAGCCTAGATCTAGAGGATGAAGGAACAAAAGAAAAGGATAGCCTCGGACCAGAGTTACTTGAGAGTGAAATAGAGAGGGCATTAAGAGAGATGAAGGGTAGAAAAGCCGTGGGAACCGATAACCTACCTTCGGAGCTACTGAAGAATCTAGGTAGTAGGGGGAGAAAATCGTTTTTCGAACTTATTCGCAGGATCTACGAAGAAGGAGTATGGCCAGAGGATTTCGTGAAAACAGTATTAATACCTATCCCGAAGAAGAAGAAAGCGTCAGAATGCGAGGAGTATAGAACAATCAGTTTAATTTCGCACGCAGCAAAAGTGTTGCTTAGAATACTAAATAGAAGGTTGGAGAGCAGAGCAAAGTGCTATTTAGGCGATGACCAATTTGGGTTTAGGAAGGGGAGGGGAACCAGAGACGGGATTGCGGTAATGTGAGCACTTAGAGATAAAAACATAGAGCATAATCAAGATGTTTTCGCTTATTTTGTAGATTTCGAAAAGGCGTTTGACAGAGTAAACTGGGAGAAACTAATGCAGATACTGGGGAAAATAGGAATAGATTGGCGTGATAGGAGACTCATCCGAAACTTATATATGGGGCAGAGGGCTCAGGTAAGGGTAGCGGACGGTGAATCAGGGTGGGCAGTTATAGGTCGCGGGGTGCGGCAAGGGTGCCCGTTGTCGCCTTTACTTTTTAACATCTATGCTGAGGAAATGGTAAGAGAGGCATGGGATGAGCCAGACGTGGGAATGAAAGTAGGAGGCCAGTGGATAAAGTCGGTTAGATTTGCAGACGACCAGGCGTTGGTGAGTCGGTCATCGAAAGGACTGCAAACTTTAGTAGATGCAATGGAAAAGCAGTGTGAGAAATACGGAATGAAGATAAATAATAGGAAAACAAAAGTAATTAGATTCTGTAGGACAAAGAAAGCGAAGCTGGTGATAAGAGTAGAAGTCACAAACTGGAGCAAGTAGAACAATTTAATTACTTGGGTAGTACGCTAGAAGAAAGAGGACATAGTAGCAAAGACATTAGGAGGAGAATAGCGCTAGCGAAGGAAGCGTTCAATAATAGAAGGGAGCTGATGACGGGGACCTTAAGTAATAACGGATAAGGAGTGGGTACGGACGGATAAGACGGGGTACGGATATGGAGTGTGGCGTTGTATGGGGCGGAAACGTGGACCTTGAGAAAGGAAGACGAAAATAGGCTGAAGGCTTTTGAGATGTGGGTGTGGAGGAGGATGGAGAAGGTGCGTTGGACGGAAAGGAAGACAAATGAGGAAGTGCTTGACATGGTGGGCGAGGAGAGGAAACTTATAGATGAGATTAGGGGAAGGCAGGGTAGGTGGCTGGAAGGGGTAATGAGGGACGATGGTTTGCTGAAGGTCGTGATAGAGGGAAGGATGTTGGGTAAGCGGGAAAGGGGAAGGAAGAGAATCGGTTTTATGGACGGGATGAAGAAAGGTAGGACTTATGCTGAGATGAAGAAAGAAATACAAGAGGTAGAAAGGGCACAGCACGTGTAAGAGTTCGTTGGATATTCTCTGTCTTCCATCACAACCTACCACTACCGGTAGATTACTGTAATGAATGAATGAATGAATTAGATCAAAAATATCCATTCTAAAGAATAAATCTTGTACTTTTCCACAGAATTTCATTACATCAATAATAACTTACGGGATAACGAGAAACACCCGAAATGAAGAAACTCAGAAAATACTTGGATGAACAAGAAAAGATGTAATACACAATGACAACGTAATACAGGAATGTGAATAAAAAATTATTAAAAAAATAAAAAACACGACGGAGAAAATAGAATGGAAAAGATAAAAACAATAATTGTTAATTGTGTAATAAAAAATTGTTTTCATCTTTTGCGTTCTATTTTTTGCCGTCGTATTTTTTTTTAATTATTTAATGTTTTTTAAATTTTGATTATTTTTTATCAAAAAATATGTAGCCTATGACACTCCCAGTAACGTAGTGGTTCAAATAAGTGTTTGTGAATCAAAATCGGTACAGTAGTTAAGTTGCTACGGTGGAACAAACATACATACATAGCCAGACGCTGAAAACATAACACTCATTGTCAGTGTTTTTGGGAAGTCATGTAAAAAACACCAATAAAAACAAGGCCAAAAGAGCTAAAACGGAAGTGGTATAGTCATTTATCAGAAGGGAAGACAACAGGCCAGTGAATGAAGACATTTCCTCAGTAAAAATCGGTCTGGACCAGTAAGAGAACCACGAACCTTAGGATTGCCGGTCCAATTCGCAGACCACCACGCTACCTAAGCTTCCTATAAATTTTCCGCACGTCCAATCATTTGTCGAAACTTCATCATATTTAATGGAATTATATCCAGTTCCATTTCATAAAAGTATTGCAAACCAAGGGTGTCTAAGCATCGTTTTATACCATTGGCAGTTTTACATTGTATTTTAATTTAAGTTTAAATTACGAAAATTATTGCTGTGAGCTAGTGGTGGAATGAAATCTTGTCGGAGCGAGACGGATGCAGCCGCAACTGTTTCGATAAGACAGCTGTCTCAAATAACTGTAGCAAACAACAAACAGGTTATTAGTTTCGTGATCGTGTCGCAGTTTCGCCGTTGTGCTCTGTGCTGTGCAGCGGCAACTGATTGCTGAAGCTGACTGTTTCGTCTCCTATTCTGTTCCAGTTGCACTGTACGTGTGGCTGCGTTTTGCGGTTATAAGCTCCAAATTGTTGGTTTTGAATCTGTTGCAGGCGGTTGCCGGTTTATTCAGCCAACTCATGTCCGCCCATCGTTACAGATAGAATTAGAACTGTGTTGTACCTATCTTTCATGAATCTAAATGGAAATGTTACTTTATTAAAGTGAAAGATGTACTATTACATAGAATACAAAACTACCAGCATTGCTCTAAGAGCGCCGATCGATCGCCTATTGTTTGATGTGCTTCTGGATGTGGTACGCAACAGGGTGTTTCACGTAACTGTTTCGTTTTGAAACTGTTCTGTTATTTTAGTACCATGTTCAGTGCCACGAAAAAGTTCCGACACAACTGGGTTGTGAGATCGAATCATACCGCATACTGTGATGAGGTTCAAGCAATGTAAACGTGGCAAGAGAATTCATTCTCCCAGTCGTCGTACGTACGTATGTACGTCACATGCCTACTAGCCGCTTCTTCAATCCTTTCTTCCCACCCCCTTCTTTAAACGCCTTGAGCGGCGACAGCCACCCAGCAGTGCAGTGCAAGAGGATGGCATGCGTGTCGCTGGATGTTGTACTCCCTCTCGCTTTCTCGCGCGTCTTCTGTTTTTATTTTTCGTGACGGAAACTGGCTCGCCTCCCCAGACACGTGACATCCAATCTCGCGAAGAAACCGGTTCCCTACTCCCTCCACCACTCCCTCATCTCGCGGGAACTTGCGAAGAGAAAAGGAAGTGCTTTCTTAGCGGTGTTGGCTCATGCAGCCAGGGCCCGACAGGGATCCATTGAGGGGTCAAGAGAATTCCTATCACATCTGAGCTCTCCTCAAAAGACTTCGAATTCGATAACCATCTACGTCAAAACGTTTTCGCCAGGAATTTCAGCCCCAGTGCATTTGCGCGGAGTTTTCCAGATCTATCCTTGATGCTATCTTTTATTACGGAAGAATTAAAATAGCTCAGTCAACTCCACTTGAAATATTTATTATCTCAACCACACAATTCGCCTTCGCCCGATATCACTCTTATCTAGAGAGCGTATTATTCAACGCCGAACACAGCGTACGTATCAAACCGATGCCATGAGTTAAAAAATGAAGACATAAGTGGAGATGCCACCTTTAATTAAAATTCCGAAATATTCAATAAAAGTAACCGTTCCTTCTACAATGACAGACAGAGGGAAATAATAACAACCTTCAGGAAAGCGAGCGACGCGGCAATCTGATTGTTGGAGCCCATTGTTATAACTGAATTATGAAAACTATTAAGTACAGAATTTCAAGATCAAGAGTGACCTGAAATAATAACATTTTCTTTTGTTGACCACAGCTTTCGCCGATTCGGTCAATTTAATGAATTTTGAGCAGGGTATCCCAAACTTTTCCTGCCTGCGACGGAACACATCATAAACCCAGAAATTTTAGCGGAACACCTTGTTTACTTTGCAAATATAAAACCATTGCGTTTAGTTAGCAGCATATAAAACCATCCTAGGTTTCCCGGAACACCCATTAGCTTTCCACGGAACATAGTTTGCGAGACCCTGATTTAGAGGAACGCATACAAACGTGCCTCGATAGTAAAAAAACAACACAGGTGGGATTCGAACTATCGAATTAACTCTCATTAGAAGATCAGATAAGCAGGTGAAGAATTTTAACCCTACAACCACGGAGGAATAAGAAGTAATCGTAAGAAAGTCAAAACAAGTATTTCGGAGTCACTCTGACCTCATAATTTTCCTTGGGAACACAACAATAAAATGTCGGAGAGTAAAGATTAAACGATCTTGCCTTTATTTATGGCAGTTTAAGCGAGATATTACCCTAGTCATAATGGAGGCCATATTCGAACATTATTTATTATTTTTTTTTAATTTAAGCATCTGTAAGAAGTGTGAATTAAATATTGTAATACTAACGGTGCAAGAATATTATTTATAAATGACTTAAGTTCTCTGTAATTAAATAAATATATCTACTCTAACTTGACTCATTTTTTCACGTCGCACGGCTAAGAAGCCTTAAAAAAGCAGACTTTTTTGAGATTCTGTAAAAACTACTGCGGTGAGTAATAGATTATTTTTTACAAATAGTTGATAAAACATGCAAACTACACATCATTAGTTTTTTGTCGAAATATAGGCGTTAAAAATTCCGAATTTTTTCAATCTTCTCCCTCTGGAGCGCACAGCCGTAATATATCCCATGTAAAATAGCTTGTATTTTCAGGCAAATTGCTCGAGAAGCAGTTCAAAAAAGGGTTAATACTTTGATATCATTGGAAAAATGAAAGTTTTTTCTATAATATGCGGCCATATTCATCAAATTCCGGGTGAAGTGATTTTTCGCTCAAATTACCTTAAATCGACGGGTGGGCGGTAGTCATGACGAGAGAGTGAAAGAAGCATAAGTACCATCTCACTTCAGCAAACCCGCATTCGGAATACGAGACACCAATTTTGGTTTCGTTGGAAAGAGGAGTTGTTTTACGGATCAAATAATGTCCGAGGAATTTGAAAAGAAAAACTGTTACGAGAAACATCTCAGTGGAAGTAGAAATGAGGGCCTTTTCGTGTCTTATCTCTCTCTAGATGTGAAATCGTCACGTGCTGTTTATTTTTGTAGCACAATGCTTAGCACTTCCGCCGCGGAGATATGTGCACCATTATACTTAGAATCGGTCGCAGTGTGAATAGAACGTGTATCCCTTATATTTTACACTCCTTATGTTGCCTAGCACCAAAATGGAAAATAGGGCCACTAAGTTACTACGCCACAAAAAATATACAAGTAGATAACCCACCTAAAATTTGGATAGAGGGTGAAAATCTAGGGTGAATATTTGTTAAAAAATCTTTCATTTGGTGCACAGTTGGGAAAGTTACCAAAACAATTAACTGATTAAAGTTAAAGTTAATCTCTGTCAAAAGTAACTAGTTAAGGTTAGAAGTTACTTTTATGAAAAAGTAACTAATTAAAGTTAAAGTTATTCTCTGTAAGAAGTAACTAGTTAAAGTGAAAAGATACTTTTCTGAAAAAGTAACTGATTAAAGTTAAAGTTAATCTCTGTATTAATTAACTAGTTGAAATTAAAAGTTACTTTTCTGAAAAAGCAACTGATTAAAGTTAAAGTTATTCTCTGTAAAAAGTAACTAGTTAAAGTCAAAAGATACTTTTCTGAAAAAGTAACTGATTAAAGTTAAAGTTAATCTCTGTATTAATTAACTAGTTGAAATTAAAAGTTACTTTTCTGAAAAAGCAACTGATTAAAGTTAAAGTTATTCTCTGTAAGAAGTAACTAGTTAAAGTTAAACGATACTTTTCTGAAAAAGTAACTGATTAAAGTTAAAGTTAATCTCTGTAGTAATTAACTAGTTGAAATTAAAAGTTAATTTTCTGAAAAAGCAACTGATTAAAGTTAAAGTTATTCTCTGTAAAAAGTAACTAGTTAAAGTTAAAAGTTACTTTTCTGAAAAAGTAACTGATTAAAGAAAAAGTTAATCTCTGTAAAAAGTAACTACTTAAGGTTAAAAATTAACCTTCTGAAAAATTTAATTAATAAAGTTAAAGTTACTCTCAGTAAAAAGTAACTAGTTAAAGTTTCAAGTTACTTTTGTGAAAACGTAACTGATTAAAGTTGAATGTCAACAAAAATTAACTTTTACGTTAAAAGTTACTTTTTCAGTTACTTTAAAGAAACTTTTGAAAGCAATTATTCGCAATTGGGATAAAATAAATAAATACAAACTACAAAAAATTTGACTAAAAAAATAATTAAACTTTAAGAACATTCTCATTGCAAAATTTGCATCGGATATCCGTCTTCTCTTGTCTGAAAAAAAGAAGCCCTGCATCACTAAACATCCTTTCACATCGCGCTGATTATGGAATGCCAGTGTTGTACTTCGCGGACATGGTCTTCGAGTGGTCTCGTCTTGAGGGTGCGTTCCTAAACTTTGGCGGTCACTCAACTCAACCACGCTTTTGTTTGGATGTATTATGTCTGGGCCTATTCATTGCATTCTTGCACAACTACCCAGCTATATTGCATTCTTAGATACCGCTTAATTTTCCCCTTTGTCTGTTGGGCAAGCTTTGCACCCAAATTCGAACAGGAGTGTTATTTTTTAATCTCACTTTAGTGAGAATACGTCATTAAATGTCACTTTTTCGTAGTTCAACTCCGCCACCTAGGCGGCGTGACCATCTTCGGATCTCAAGCGGTGAACTGCCGGTCATGTGCTTGTCTTTTAGACGACTCACCCGCTCTGATCCGTATCTTTCGACTCTTGATCCGTTTCATCATATCCGCCAGCCATTAGTTCCGTCTCACCTGTCATAAAGAACGTGACATGGAGCCACCATCGTTTCCACTTGAAGCTTGAGTTGGAAAATAAACAAGGGCGCGAAAGATACAAACGACTTTAAATCGTATTGTTGTAATTTGCTAAACGTGAAGAACTTCAGCATTTTCAACTCCTATATATTGGGCACTTGAAGGTATGCTTTGTTTGAAATGCTTATGTTATTATTAGCTTGAATTATCTGTGTATATATGTCGTATCAATATTTCCCAAACAATGTTGCTGATACCTTTGTTTTCGTGTGCCTATCCGCCAGTGTATGGAGAATTGAATTCAGTTATTTATACCATAATTTCATAATTTTAACAAATATTGCCTTAAAATCTACGTTCTTGGTATTTATTTTTTTTATATTGAGTGATCGCTTATATGTCGCTTGTAGTTTTGACTATATTTAGATTTTCGTGGTATGTACAGTGTAAGATATCTTCCGTAAGATATTGAGCAATATGGGTATTCGCTAGTCTCGGCATCTTTTATTTGTTATAAGGTAATTGAAGCTTCGACAATTCACGAACCGTTCGTGAGCCGATCATTAAGAGAGGGAAACGGATCTCCCGCCTTTCCACTAAGAGTCACTAAAAAGGTGACATTACAAAATAACCCCCCAGGTCGACATTCACCAAAAATTGACGAAAAAAATTAACTGAAGTTAGTTATGTATCGGTTAATGTATAATTTTAACGATTAAAAGTTAAAAGTTGAGTCTTCTAAAAATTAACGGTTAAATTAAATAATTAACTAAATTTTAATCGTTAATTTTTAAAATCGTTAATCCCAACTATGATTGGGTGCGATAGTACTTCTGCACTAGAGCTTTGTAAATTGGGGTAAAGAACCAATCAGCGAGAGGTTAGAGAGCAAATGCGGCAGCAGTAACGGCAGTGCCAACGCTGAAGTGAGGAAGCGGGCGCACGGTGTATACTAAGCCTCACTAATTTCCCTCCCCGGAAACACGTCAGCGTTGGCAATGCCACAGCGGCCGCCGCATTAACTCTCTAGCCTATCACTGATTAGTTTTATTTCATTCAATTTTCTAGCTCGATAACAGAAAAACTATAGCACACTTAAAACATTTCTAAGATAACTCATTTTTTTTAATTTCATCTCTCAATCCAAAGGTATATAATGTATGAGCCATCGAGAGCAAAATTGTTGTAAGTTAGTCTTATGCCGCAATTTAGTTAGGTGCGAATAATTAGATACTTATTTATTTGGCTGCATTGTTTTTTGAATCACAAATAAGTCGACTACCTTCAGTGTTTTTTCGCTAGGAAGCTAAGGGTTTAATGTTTTATTTATTTCCCTTAAAGTCTTATTTTCCAAACGGAGACAACTTTTTTACTTACACCATTCTTGTTCTCAACGGCTAAAATGTCTTATTACTTGTTTTTTTTATTACCTTGGATAAGGGTGATATAACCGTTCAAAAACTGTAGCACTACTTCATTCATGCCTTATGGACTTTTCCGAAGTTCTAAAAAAATGAAAAAAAAAAAAAAATTATGATCATTATTCTTTTTTTATCGCTAAACAATTATTGGGACGAAGACGAAACAGCATCCGGGGTGAGAAATGGCCGGCCGTCGCCCTAGACGACGAAAATGCCATCGGCGGCGCCCACAAGTGAATCTGGGTTATTTTGATAACTACGATATTATGAGAGTACTTCTAAACAAGAAGAGAGTAACCAGAGTTCAAAAATACTATAATGGACCCGGGTTTATAGTTGACGTAGAAGAGATTATCTATAAAGGCTATTCCCAACTTCATCTGCAGATTCGATGACGCTGATAAAATAAGCGAAATTAGACACCAATAGTGAAATAGGTGAAATTACTATTTTTTCAGACACAAATATAACACCAATTTTACTTAACTCACCATCGTTATATGCATGTATAATTTTCTCATTCCCAACAACACAAAGAAGGCCCTTCAGGCGTTACGCGATGTGCCACGCGCAGATGTGGATGAGTTTGAGGAAAAGGAAAATCATGTAGGAAACAGATGATTCAACATTTGACGCGAATGCTTCATTGCGATTGGATGGAACTAACGAAAGAATGACTAAAACCCAGGTCAAAATATTAGATGATGGTGAAGCTGTACCCTCTGATTTGCACCCAGCGGCAAATATTTTATAAATGCCCGATGACATTTATAGCAGTGTCATAAATGAGTTAATATCACCCATGTATTTCCTCCATCCTTAGCTCCTTAAGACGGGAAGTATTCCCTTACCTGTCATAAATGCTTACGATAATATTGGAGGCAATCTTAAGGTGGTTCCACCGTAAAATGACTTAAATGTCATTTTATTCATATTCTGTCTACTTGTAGAAAACTTGTCCTCTATCTGATATGAACAACAAAATAATACCTTTCCCCGCTATTTTATTCTATAATTGAACTTGAAATTACATGGTGTTCAATGGGGGAATGAGAGAAACACGGGGAAAAATAGTATTTTTCCATAAAATATAAATGCCATTTTCGTGGAAAACTGTCTCTAAGAAGGAAATAATACAGAGAAACTGAATAAAAATAAAATACAGGCATCTTACCACCTTATTTTTATAGTTATTAGGGAATTACTGCCGCAATTGAAGTCAAAATGCGGTAATTCGTAGGAAATGGCGCTGCAGTCGGCTCCTATGGCTGGAAAAAAGTGCTCATTTAAAATACATTCGAGGAATAATCGGCATTTTTTCTACTTGACTTTTTTTTCTATAGGTAAACGCATTGCATCAGTGAAAGCAGGATTTTTTTGGCAAAATATAAAAAAATGTGAAATTTAGCATTTGTTTTGACTCACACAGTCGCAGCGGAACCTCCTTAAAAGTAAATACTCATTAAAAAATTGTGTAACTGAGAAGGTGTACCAAAAGTGGAGGACTAGTTTCAATGACAATAATTAAGTGATTTTGGAAATAAGTGAACAAAACGAAATCGTCCATAGGTTACAGACTGAATTCCGGGTAAGTTTCATTAATATATTTTGAAGCAAACTAAATGATGACTCTACAAATCCGTAGATTACGGAGAAAGCAGGTCCTCAGTACTGTCCAATACGTTAAATCATATTTTCAATCACGATTGCTCCATGGATCTCAATCTCGACTGCTCAAGTGCTGCTATCAATAATGGCAGCAGATCAATGCCCGACAAGCTGCGATACAATTTTAGACCGCTAGACTCGATACTTCTAAAAAAAGTCAACTTCCATGTCTGAAGTCACCTTGAAAATCAATAACAGCAACAACAATCGCGAATGTGTTTATTAAAGTTCTCTTCTCAAGCGAACGTAAACAATGCTCCCAATCTGTTTACCGTGCGTTGCCAAGTGCTGAGGGTCTGAAACGAATGGAAATCTACCGTACGGTTGTTTCGCGATGTGAACGATGCACTGAACAGCAGCGAATGGAAAGCGCTGATACACACGATAATATCGAGGTCGGTTTAGTTTGCCACCTCAAGGTTTCAGGAATGGAATCGGTTTACATCTCAAGAGCACGTAGTTCATCACGATTGAAACAGATGGAGTTGGCTGTAGACTGGTTGGCAAAGGGGGGGGGACTGGGTGGGGGGAGGGGTGGGGGTTGGAGGGGGGGGGGGGGGGTGGGAGGGGTGTGGGAAAGGAACAGCGGAGGCGGCAAGAGAGGGTTGAAGAGGCAGAGGAGCGAACGTGACGCCGCGCTCTGCGCTTCTGTCTGTCCTCCCTCGTCACCCAAGCGACAGCGTGCATCCTAGTCCCGTCTTCGTTCGACCTTCCTCCTTCAATTGCGAGTGACGCAACCCGGATCCGACACAAGAGTTGTCTGCCTCCTTCCCCCCTCTTAAATAACCCCTCCCACCCCCCCACCCTCCCAATGGGGAGAGGGGAGGGAAGGGTAAGGGGAGGAACAGCCAAAGGTTAAAGCAACGCTTCATTGTTCACGAATGAAGAAGAGCTTGGCCATCCGCCGGGGAAACTGGACATACGTGACCACTGCACAGTGGTCGGAGAGACCCCGTTTGCCGGACAAAATTCGTAGGGTAGATAATTGTCAGTTTAAAACCACTATTTCAACTTTTTTTTCGTAAGGATGGCACCATGCAACAAAATAACATAAAAAACGAAAGTTAGGCGATCATTTGACATGAAATAATTTTTTTTCACATCCTTCATACGCGAATGTTAAACTTTTTCATTCACGGGAAGGCATTGTGAGTACTTGATGTGACTCAAAAATATATTTGTATTGATGCGTTTCCTATTTAATGCATAACTACCTAAAATATTCGAATTACAATACTGAGAGCAAAAATAATTAACAAGTTTTCTAAACAGCAATAAAAGAATTATTAATGCAGCCTCGCTACTTACAAAAATATCAAGTGGCCTTTCTTGAAAACATTGAATTTTTAAAAAAGATTCAAGAGTACAACAACAGTAGCAATGAATATAAAGTACTCTGATTTAAACATTTAAATGTAATGTCATAAACACAGTGAAACATAATTTAAACGAAAAACGTAAGCAGAAAGAGAACTTAATGAAAGCTGGCTGCACGTACTCTTTAAGGAATGTTATGGTGAAGACGAACGTGATGAGTCAGAATCATCATCTTCATTTGGAAGGTTTACGTTTCTGGGAGACATTAACAAACAGAGCACTTCAGATGAAAGGGTGCCTCTTTTCTTCTTTCGTAAACAGCTTAAGGATGATATTAAGGGGTCAGACGATAGCAGCATCATATGCAGAAGATCTTCATTCGTCGCTGTTCGTGATGTTTTCCTAGTGTTGTGCTCTCGATATCTTTTCAAGTCCTTCCTCCGCGATTCTTGAGCCTCAGAAAAGTATCCTATTGGTAGCGGCAGTGCCGAAATAATAATAGCACCATGCACCAATATCTTATGCACACTTGGGGGCATATTGTACCAGGGGTACACATTAACGAATTCCCGCGCAGTTTGAAAACTATAGTCCTTGAAAACTGATACGTTGATTTCATACCCACTGCTCAAGGCATTAAGTATGACTGAAAATCTTTTTATCAGGTTTTCGTCGAGACCTAGAAGGAAGTGCACGGTGTATTTGAAAAGAACAGAAATAACTCCCTCGGCATACGACTTAAGGTCCATCCATTACAATTTACCTACTGTAATTTCAGCGGAAAGGGTAGGGTTCTGAAAAAATCGACGGGCGGTGTTTCCGTCATTACTTGATCCGCTCCTACCTTGTCTTGGTACGTCCAAAACTAGTCCCATCATATCTCGAAATCTGGAATGAATCATTTTCTTCCTCTGCTCGACCTTCGTTCGGTCATCAGCCGTTGTTGTTCGCCACTTCTCAATGTCCAGTTTATCAGCGATGTGGAGGAGGGATTCGAAAACTATTATCCATGCATGGAGGGTTGACAATCCATACTGTAATGCATTCTGGTTGACACTCCTCTGGAAGACAGCCGTCAGGTTGTTCATTTGCGTTGGCTTGGCACCACATATATTGCAAGTTTGTGAGGATGCAGTGGACGTCAAAGCATTAAAAATTTTACCATCAATCATGGTGAGGTGAAGTTCATGCTTCATTGATAGCTGCAGATCGCTGCATATTACCCTTGATGCATGGAGTAATTTAATTTCATGAGCAAGTAGCTCATTTTCTTCTAAAACTTTTGCCGTACTTTCATTGGCAAATTGTATTTTTAATGGCCGACAGAATCGAGTGGATTATGGCCTAGGATTTTATTCTAGGCCTATTACTTTATGGCGGCTTGTCTCGTTGGCGTATGTATAAAGCTGCAAAGGCACAATGGTTGTTGCCATCAGGCTACTGTCGGTAAATAGTGGGTCCGGAGCCAATTGCTTGTAGTTAGAATGTCCACTGCTTCTATCCAGACCATACTTGGACATGATGGTGAGGCTTTTAATCTGAAACTCTGTCAGGGAGACTATTACAGGCTCTTGAACGAGGACTAATCTTTGCGACGTGTGATCCAGTAAGGCCTGCAGCTTCACTTCGGCAGTAGTTTCAGTCTCAGTAATGCTATTATCCGCGGGGTAACATCTTTTCATAGCCAAAAGAACCTGATCATACGAGGGGTAAATGTCAATATTTCTTGTTTTAGCTCCTCGCTTCAACAACAGGTATTGTGTTTTTGATAAATTAGCTTGCACCATCAAGTTGAGAGCTTCGTCAGTGGTGTAGGAGCACGGCTGTGCAACCCTTGCTTTTTCAGTTGTCCACGCTTTTCTAATTCTCAATGCTCTTTTAGGACTGTCAAACAACTGGCCAACTATTTCCGCAGCGGCTTCCTTCCCATCGTCACGCAAGGTTGTGGAAGACGCAAATGTTAGCTCCTGTGCAGAAGAAGCTCCTCTTAAATCTTCAGTCCTTCTCCTTTTTGAGCGCACTTTGATAGTTTCAAAGCTTTTGCCGTGGTCGACCGACTCCTGTATCGAGAGATGCATGGTGAACTTGAATTTTGAAGTCAAAAGAGCTTATCCCTGTTTAAAAGAGGACCACTAACATTTCAACTCCCATGAGGAGCTGGGCATGGTCACATCGCAGCCTTCACTATCGGAAAGAAAGCTCTGTTCCCCTTTTAGCCATTCAGAATTTTTTCTCAAAAACATTCGTAGCTTTCTACCACTCTTTTGCCATCTTTCCCTAACATGAGTGACAATTACATCAACACGTCTGCGTACTCTAGCAACTTTTACCCTTGCTTCTCCATTAAGTCCTTTTTTCCTAAAATTAACCATGGAACAATTGGTTTCTAGTAACCTATTTCATACAATATTGAAGTCAAAAAGGGAAATATATCGCTTGAACTACTAGAGAAAATATTAGTTTCTCATACCTTATCACGTACTCGAAAGAGATGAGAGCGATCATTTTTGTCGCCTCCGGACCATTTTTCTTGCAAGACGTCGAAGTACTCCAAACTGTTTTCCATGTGATATTGCTTGATGTAAATGGTGGTTTACACGTTAAAACCTCACAGTTTTTACGCTTATTTATATTTAAACGAAGTTCCCCCAAAATTGGGCGCTTTCACAGAGCAACTGATAGACAAACTCCGTAGCAGAGCATAGAGCCGACTAAATATCTAGGGAGAGGCTTTGGTCCATATCACGTCGAAAGAAGCTGGCTTGCTTTCATTGTTAGTGGTGGACTCATTTGTAAACAAGCATTCGTTTGCTGCGTGACCATAGTCTGCAGCTCCGGCCCTAGCAGTGGAGCGGCGCAGCGGGTCGCACGCGGTCAGCGCCGTGGCACGTTATTACATTTTCTCCTCTTACTCAGCGAATCGCACCTAGACGCAGCTAAATATTTTTTGATAACTTTACCAACACTACCCTGAACAAGTTTATTAAGGTCGGATAGTAGTGCACTGTAGTGCACAGAAGATAAGTCAAATGAAAGATGTTAATAAAAAATGTTCTACTGCTATTTAATATTTATTGCCCTGAATAACTATTTGGTAAATCTGCTCGATTAATTCCTGTCAAATATGAAAAAGAGACATAAGGCATAATAAAAACAGTAATCACGGCCTCTTTGGAGCGATAGAGGCCTGTAGGAGAAATTACGAAAATTGACGCTGAAAACGGGTGGAAACGCGCCGAGCGAAAGATCTCTGAAATAAACGCTCATATGTGTGGATATGATCACCTGAGCGAGAAAAACCTCATTGTTTATATAAGTCTTGATATTTTACTTCAACTTGCAATCGATTTTGAAAAGATCTGCGACATTTCACAGAATCGAATTTTGTCCGGCAAAACGGGTCATTCCGACCACTGTGCACTGGCGAGTAGTACACGCAATCGCCCTTTTAAGGTAGTTTGAGCGAGATAGAGTTCCCTAGTCATAATGGAGACCATGCTCGAATTTTACATTTTAATCTCAGCGTCTGTGCAAAGTATGAAGCAAATATTGTAATATTTATTGTTGAAAAAAAATTGTTAAATTTGACAAAAAATTCTCAGTAATTAAATAAGTATGTCTACATAAGTCACTAACTTGACTCATTTTTTCATGCCAGACGGTCAAATCGCCTTCACATTAGGTTTTTTGCCATTCTTTAAACATTTATGCGGTGAATAATAGATTACTTTTTTATGAATAGTTGAGAAAACATAGAAATTACACACCGTTAGTTTTTTTATAAATTTAGGTGTTATGCCTGTTGCTCACGGTAATGTTTTCCATAAAAGAGTTTTATAAAAATTTTTATTGAAAGTTTTATGAATCGTACGTAAAACGTACTTGCTTGCTCACGGTAAAACTGTTCATAAAACCGCAATGTCCTGCCATCTATGAGACGCTTTGCGAACACTTGAAGTGATAAATGCACTCTCTTTTGGATGATTGTTAGGTTAATAACTATATGTATTGTTTATTTACTTAATTTCTGATCACACTCAACGGTGCTAAGGCTCTAACGCATTCTTCTAACAACAAGAAGGATACTGCCTCAACGTTCCATGAACTTCCAGCCATGTTTGTTTACATTTTTCTTGTTTGGCTTCCCATGGATACGAGATTATCAACGATATGAGCGGAACGTCTCATTGGTTGTAGCATAAAACGGTTTTATGGAAATAGAACCTGTCCTATTCCGTAAAACGTTTTATAAAACAGTTTTATAAAACGGTTTTATCGTTAGCAAGCTCATTTTTATAAAATTAGTCGATTTTATAAAACGTTTTACCGAAAATTTACCGTGTGCAACAGGCATTGGAATTTCCTATTTTTTCAATTTTTTTCTCCCTCTGGAGGGCACAGCCGTAATCCATCCAAGTAAAACAGCTAATATTTTCATGCAAATTGCTCGAAAAGTAGTTCGGCAAGGGGTAAATAGTTTGATATAATTGGAAATATGGGAGGTTTTTTTTAATGACATCAAATTCTAGCCATAGTGAGTTTTCGCTCTAACTACCTTAAAAGGCGGCGGCAGTTAATGCAGTGCACGTACGAAGCGCTGTAACCGTCTGAAGATCACGAAGAGTCGTAACCATGAGAGATCAACATCATCCGCGATCATTCAATTCGAAAATTGGTTTGCTGTCGCTCTCCAGTCACCAATTGTCTACTCCACGCGAAAATCTCTGCAAAACCCAACACAATCTTACCGTACGATCTACATCCTCGCGTTTTTCCCACTATTGTACACAACGTTTGACACTTATTTCTGATATTTTATTATGTCTCGTTAAAATTCTATTTCTGTACTTTGTTTAGTATAATTTCTTGGATTTATATATTGCAGTGTTTGTCATGTTTACTCTTTTCATACACTGACAAGGGAATTGGAAAGGGACTTGGACTGACAAGGGTTAGATGGAAAAGGGGACTTTTAAAGTCTCAATCTCTCCCCAATAAAGACGTTTATCTATCTATCTACGGCTGTATCACCATGGCGTATAACTTTACGACAGTAACTTGAAACAATGAAAATGCCACTTTCCAATTCCACGTTGATTTCTTAAAGACTCACTGAGTCTTCTACCGCCGATGATGACGGCTTGACCGTCGAAACGTCCACGTTTTCTTTTGTAAGTGTCCTTTTTGTGTATTACTATTAAATTAAATACTGTTATTTTAATGCGTTTTATGATAAAAATTTCCATCCAATATCTTGAGTGCAAGTAATTTTTAAAAAATCAAATAAAGAAACACCTACACCGAATCCAATGCTTTTATTATGGGAGTAAAAGTTAACATCAAAGGGGTAAAAACAACCCCAAAAATTGCTTTTCGCAAAAATCCTTTCTTAGTGCGCCTATACACCACGATGGGAATATACCCTCAAAATTTCACGTTTTTATCACCAGTACATTTGGGCTTTGCGTTGATGAGTGAGTCGGTCTTACCTCCCCCATTTCATTGACATCCATTCATTTTCCTGCACATTATTTGCTAGCAATCATCATTCCTTCATATGCTCTTATTTTAAAACCACTTAATTTGTACGAAAAATCCAAGCTTCCCTCATCCTGGCTGATTCATCCCATTACAAAAAAGTAGTGTCTTCTTTGATTATCGATTTCTCAAGAATCTGTTGTCTCAGAAAGTGTCTAATGTGTTCATATCTTTTCCACTTCTTAAAGGTTTCATAAAAAATAGTTCCTCGCCAACTCTTCGTAGGACTTCACTGTTGATTCGTCCCACTTATTCGATCTTAGAAAATCTTCTTTTACGCCATATTTCCTTGGTTTTTACCCTTCTCTCATCTGCTGCTGTTATCAAGTAAGCTTCATTGACATACAAGTGCATCATCTTTTGTAGCAGTCTTTAATCTGAAGACTGGTTTTCTGCATCAACTTACTGTTTCAGCCTTACAGCTGCAACTCTTCACTCCTTCATAATTCCTTACGTTGATATCCCAAACATTTTTTCTTGCCCATTCTTCGTAGGACTTCTTCTTAGGCAATCCACCAATTTAATCCTCAGTGTATGAATTAAATACATTATGTGATGAACTTTTCACTTCCAAGCCGGCGTTGCTACGAGCGAATGGCTTCTTCTTCTTCTGGTTTTATGCCTTCTTCGCTGGAGCTATTAAGTTCGCTTTCGTTTCTTAGCCTTTCTTTCTCACGTTAGTTCCTTCCTCCTCGGCATAAGAAGTCTTCCAACTGCCCCAGATCCGGTTTCCAAGTCTCACGATGAATTTGATACCTCGATTATCTCTACAAACTATCCTTTTGGTTTTCTTTCGACAACTTTGAAGCTGTTCTTCTTCGTCTATTTTCCAAGCAGGCTTTTCCAAGTTTTTTTTCCGCGTTCATATTCTACATCTACGAAGTACAGTGCAAGCCAACTCTAGAGGGTGTATGGCACGGGGTGATTCCACACCATGCATGCAGCACACGTCCCAGTTCAAATCAGGACCAAGAACGTTCTCCCCGACCTCTAGGCGAGACCAAAAAACAGTCAGGAGAACAGTGCACAGTCAAAACCAGAAACTGGGAGAGTACTACGTAGACGAACGTGCAAATATGAAGTGCACTGGCTAAGAGACAACTACTGGTTAATATTACTAATACTGTTAATTTTCGAATCCTACGAGACACTAATTCATGCAGAAAACAAAATAATGCTGGATATTTTAAGCGGGGCGAGGTGTTAGTAATGATGTTACGCTATTAAACACATGTTAAAAAGGTCTACTCTACTTGTTAGTGAGGGTGGGGATGTAACATAATTGATCTATCGCAACTATTATGATCCCTTTTTATTCATAGATCATAGTATTACAATCCTAGGATTGGTATACCTGAAGCCCTCCATTTCGTCCTTTCCCATGCCAGTTCCTACACTTCCCTATGGTTCTTCTTCCCCGTATCCCTCTTGACTTGACCCAAGTACTTTGTCTCTTGGTCTTACTCTGGGGACTTTGACTTCAATTTTTCCCTCCATTATGCTTCTTATGTAATCTATGTTGGGTGCTTTCCAATTAACGACGCAAGTCGACGTGAGTCGACTCCGAGCGACTTTTTTGCTTTCCAATTGTTCTGTGTCGCTGGGAGTCGCTTCTGCAGCACCATGACTCGCTGGAAAAGGAGAGTTTGCTATTGTCATGGTTCAAAGTAGAGTAGATTCCGGTCATTTGGGAGACATGGGCCAGAAAAATTCGCTGCAACAATGGCTGCGCCATTTATAATTAATATCACGTAAATAAATATTTATGTGTACTAATTGCTATTAAGAAAGGCCTAGTTTGGTTTCCCTGCACGTAGGCATTTATTCACACATATATAAATCGAAAAATACGCTAGAAATAATAATAAAAGGCAGATATTTTCCATAATCGATCATTCTTTTGGTCCGATTGAAAATATTTCCCCTCATCCTTGGAAAACCCACTAAACGCAGTACGATTAAATATTCGTTTTATAAAACCATAGTTAATGGCAATTCACGTTATATTACATAAAAGTGCATGATTCATAAGAATTAAGTAAACCTAAAAATATTTAAATTAATTATCGACGGGGGAATCTCTTCGATTGAACCTACAGCATTCTTTTTATTCAGTGCGTTGTAAACCAAATATAATTGAAAACGAAACCTCTTTTATGGAATTTATAGTTTATAAATAAAACATAATTTAAACCATCGGTGAATTAAATGCATTCGCCAGATACCCGGTTTTGATGGAGTGTAATTAAGGAAAACTTAATTGGCATAAGGAGATTGTATTTATCCTTTATCATGTTGAGAGCTATGTTGTTATATTTCACGGAAAAAATAATAAGCGAACTGTATTAAAATGGTCAACAGGAGTCTAGGACTACGGAAGAATGAATAACTATTATTTCTATAACAATGCGTCACATCTTGGCGGCCAATGCATAAAATTAATGCGGCAACCTTTTATTATTAATAATGAGTCCACTGGTGAAGTTTCTGTCAACAGTTGAGACTTCTTTCAAAAGAAAACAATATGATTAACTTGTTCATATACTTGATCGTCATGTTTCAAACAATTGCGACTACGCATCGACTCCTGCGCATGGATATCTGCTTTCCAATTAGCTGAAGTGGAAGTCGACACAAGTTGCCTCCAAGCGATGCATGAGTCGCTGGGAGTCGCCTAATTGGAAAGCACCCGTTGTGTCTCATAACATGGCCAACCCACCGTGTTCTTCTTTGGCGTGTAGGTGCTCCACAGTGTCCTTTCTTCTCCAATTCTTCTGTAAACCTCCTCGTTTCTCACCCTATCCGTCCATTTGATCTTTAGCATCCTCCTCCAGCACCAGGTCTCGAAGGCTTCCAAATCTTTTCTGGTCAGTTCTTCAGAAGGCTTCTATTCCCTTTTTATTAAGTATAGTAATTTCAGGCGGAACTGCCCCGTCATCATCAAAGCCCACCAAGCTTGCAAGCATTCTTGTACCCATCATGTACGACCGTGTATCCCTTTTTATTTTTTGCTTTTGTATCTTCTACAGATGAAGTCCAAGAGAGAAATAATATCATCAGCGTCAACCTTTTTTGAACTCGAGGATATCTTCAAATGTAGTCGAAGTTTTCTAGTGACCTTAGCCTTAAAGGCGACCTCAGTGTCTCTAACGGTTCCAAACTATAATTTCCAACAGCTTCATGTTCGCTCGTAGCAATTTTTAACAAAAAGATCGCATTCCGTTTCTTTTTTTTTGTCCAGTTCACGCAAAAACTCTTTCTGCGCTAGGTCGCACATGACTGCAGCGCGCTTCGGATGAAAACTAATAAGAGCGGAGAAATACGAGTCCATTGCGAAAGTTTACCTTCTTTAAATTTGATTTTTTCAGGCTTGACTTCGTGGAAGTGATAGATTAACCTATTTTAATTGAAACAAAACTTTGTACTTCAATAGTAAATCAGTATTAATCATATCAAAGGCTTTAGAATATATAAATGCATGTCACAACAACATTATTTAACTTATCTAAATTCATCTTTATATTATCAGAAAATAGTTCTAAATCATCTTTTGTGCCTTTTCCATGTTGAAATCCAAACTGATATTCATGTAGAGTTTTATATTTTTTTATATAAGAAATAACAACATCTGCCATATATCTTTCTATTACTTTACTCAGATAAGGTAGCATTGAAATTGGCCTATAAATACCTATGTCCTTATAACTACCTTCTTTATAAATGGGTCTTACGATTGAAGTCTTTATACCGCTTGGCATAACTCCATTCATAATACTCATATTTATAGGTTTTATTAAGATTGGGTATATAATTACATTTTGGGTTAAGTCTTTCATCCTACTAATCGCCGCAAAAAAGGTAGAACGCTGGACATTAAGCATTCGTACGAAATTCTGCCGGAGTTCCAAAGAGCCGTGTAATATATCGTTTTACTCCTTGTTTATTACACTACAAAATGCATTCACTGAATAGTGTTTAAATGTGAACGTTTAGCTTCTACGGTCGAAAGAATGAAGAAAAACACGCGAAAAACTAGGAGAACGGCGAAACGGTCGTCTTCTTCATCTCGTCATGGCCAAAATATTTAATTGGTTCACTTCATTATTTTTGTACGAAGAGGACGACATCTCCGCATTACAAATATTTTTTTAAAATTTTATTTTACCCATTCTTTGATTTTTTAAATGGCCGAAAGCTAGATTTCAATTTCCAAGTTGTGGAAAAGTATATGAATATCGAAATTACGTATGCTTTATGGAAAAAATATTGCAAAACTTCTCATGTGAGGAAATTTTTATATTCTTCCCCTTTCTTAAAATAAACGACAAAGAAGAAAATCGCCCCGCGGCAATGCTCACTACCATTTTGCTCAGTTGGCAATAGTGATACTCCTGGCCGCACATGACTCATATCTCATTGCCAAGACCCCTCTAGTGACACCTCTGTCCAGCGCTGATTGGACAAGGATTGGGAAAAGGCTCTAGGTGTTTTATATATTTTTTTAACTTTGTGTGGATGGATTTATATTGAATATTTCGCAATTAGATATTTAATTAAATCTCCTAAATTACACTTTAATTCAGCAAAATACTGTTTGTTTATGTGTTAGAAGTTTATTGATTCTATGGATTGTATTGTTGCCACGAACCGAATAAAAGTGTGTAATTTGGAGCTCCGGCAGGGGCCTAATTCTGTAACTCGTAGCTCCGGAGCTAAGAGCTTCGGCTCGCTCCAAGAATTAGCTCCTACTAGTATTCTGTAATTCACTGGAGCTAACTCTAGCTCCGAATCGGGGTGGAGAAAAGTCAGCATACGAAGTGGTAAATTTAAATTCCTGCGAGCGAATGATCTGCCAATCACAATCGTCGTTTCATTTTTCGTGACGTTTTTCCGGCTTGTGCTTCCGGAAAATAGCAGACAGCAGTTGAGAATACCAAAAGTAAATAATACTGAAGCATTATTGATTGTACGACTTTAACATATAAAAAAGTACCTTTTTAGCAATATACAGACTATTTTACAAGCTATAGAATTCTCAATTACGACTATCCAGGAATACCCTGCCGAGTTTAACGTGTTTACATATGGAAGGCTGTGAAAACGTCAGCTTAATGCATGCGCAATTATATGATTTTATGAGTTTGTTCGCAGCGAGAAGAAGAACAAAGCAAAAATTAAACACCTTGATAACGAACATTATTACCTGAATCAGTTGATTATTTACTTAAGAGAGCAAATTATTATAGTAATCTAGCATAACACTTGTCATCCTCAACAGCTGTCTCTGTGAACGGCGAGTTGAAAATAATATGATTTCCTCAATGTTTTTCAACATTTTCATATTCTTGATGGTTAATTTAAGTAAATCTAAGGTAAAATGCTTTATTTGTAGCAGGCTTTAATCTATAGGTTAGTTCATTGTTTTACCATTCCGTCGTGTATACGAACGTCGGTGATGTAAGTACATACATGATGATAAATGCAATAGATCGGCCATTAACTGATGATATATTTGTTATTCTGTTATATTTTCTGCGAAAAACTACTATTAAATCTACAAAATGCACTCAACACTTCGAAAATTACCATTATTTAGGAATTCCCACTGAAGTGTGCAGCTATAATTTATACCCACATGTTATTCTCATATAGGAAGATTGGCGACGTTTACCTGAAGTTCTCCGTAGAACTTTTATTTTCAAAGTTCTACGGAACTACCGATGAATACTTATGCAACTTAAATTATTAATAAGGTACCTTACGAACGTTCTACGTTAGGCAGCTAGTACTTGAAGAATCTGTATAGCATGATACGCTCACTTTTCACTTACGGAAACGAACTAATTAGCAATTGATTTACATCATTTAATTATATTGGTTTATACATATGAACACTTTAACATAGACATGCATTTATACATATAGCTTTTTTCATCGATTGAACTTCCATAATCGTACCTTACCTAAACATTCATTCTATCGTGCATTTTCCTTCTCTTCACGCAGCAATTTCAATATTAAGAGTAAAACCTCGAACTGCTGTTGAAATAATGGTATTAATACGTAAGCACATTGATCGTACTCGGCCACACATTAAGAACTTGTTTAACAATAATAAAAAAGTTGATCATTAGTTGATAAAAATGGAATTTACGATCATATCCTTGCGGGTTAACAACATCAAAATAAGAACATACGTGAAAGCATTACAACATATGTTATATGACAAAGGAAGTGCTCCTATCGACTTAGCTCAATGTCTACAGTTTTATTAATTTAAAAACGATTCTCAACAGTATGAATGACAAAGAAATTCAATGGAATAACGTAGTAACCATGCAAAACACGTATTTATCGACGAATGTTCACGAATTGATCTCCGAAAGACAAGTAAGGCAGCAATATTGACATCGAAATAATTTTCCATGATGTAAACAGGGATGGGATTTATTGGTTAAAATAGGTTAAAAAATAAATCCTTTGGGTATCTTGATTCTTCCGCCGCGGTAGATAAGAGTATCACCTCAAGAAAAACTACCAAGAAAGAGAAAATAATATCATCGGATTCACAACAACATGCGCACATCACGAAAAATCAACAAAACACTGCGGGAATGCGCATGGATTTCACTGAAGAATACTCCTAGCGCGGTCTCGAGGCTGGCGCTAGCCGGAGCTCCGATCTGAGGCATGCTGGGACTCCGAAAAGAGCTTCGGGACCGTTGCAGAATACCATGAGGAGCTAAATAAGCTCCGGAGCCTTCTCTAGCTTCTTCCGGCGCCTTGAGATGCAATACAGAATACGAATTGGAGCTAGGAGCTTATTTTAGCTCTTTTAGGCAGTTAGCTCCGGAGCTACGAGTTACAGAATTAGGCCCCAGAATTTCGCACGAATGCTTAAAAATCCAGCGTTCTACCTTTTTTGCGGCGATAGTAGTTCTATCCATACCAGGCATCTTCATTTTCATCTTTTTTAACACTTTTGTTAAAGAATCATGATTACATTCTGGTATAATTATTGATTGTTTACAACTCTTTATATAATCTGATTTGAATTTATTATTACAAGTCATCTTAAAGACAGTTCTCCCATCTGTGAAATTTCCACACTTTATTTAAAAACTGCCGTATTAAGGTGAAACCGGTCACAGTTTTTAAATAAAGTGCGGAGAAGTACGAAGTTATTTATTTAAAATGTTTACCTTCTACGGTTAATTTATAGGTGCCTAGTACTGAGGTATAGCCGGATAATGACAGGCTTCCACATAGTTGGAATGAACACGTTCGATGCCGTAAGTGATGCGTCAATTGGCATTTTATCACCCTCCCAAATGATGGTATGATGAGCCAATTCATACCAAGATATGAATTCTGCTTTTTTCTTTTCGTTAAAACCCATGCGGAAACCCTTCTGAAACATGCGGAATTTGGCCCAAAAACGCACGAAAAACACTTTTTTCTAGAGTTTTCTGTTAGGTAACCTAAAAAGTTCAGCGACTCTGAAAGGCATGGAAAACAAAATCATGAGAACAGACGATTTTGAAACACATTTGAACTGTTATGAAAACATTGGGTCGGTTTCCTTTCAGTTGGCTGCACAGTGTAATGATTTAAACGTCATTTCATTCATATTCTTATCATTGATAGAACAACGTACCCTACGTTTGACACGAACAACGAAATCATACCTTCCCTCACTATTTTTTCAGCAAGCTGAACAAGCAATAACATGGTGTGAAAATCTTGAATGGTTTAAAAAAAAAGATGCACACAAATCGAATTTTTATGTCAAATTTAATTGAAAAGTTTGCGAAGAAATTTTTTATTTCTCCAAAGGAGTTGAATAGTAATGAAATGCAGACACCTTTCCATGTCGTAATAGTAAGGTAACAAGCAAATTACAGCAATGATTGAAGTAAAATGTCTTAATTATATAGAAATGGCATTGAATTCGGTTCCTATGGTCTAAAAAAGTGTTTAAGGTAGTTTGAACGGAAAATCGCTTCACCTAGAATTTGATGAATTTGACGCCATTTTAAAGGAAAAACTCCCATCTTTCCAATGATAAAAAAAATACCAACTCCTTGGCAAAATACTTTTCGAGCTATTCGCCTAAAAATACAAGATGTTTTACATGGGATAGATTACGGCAGTGCGCTCCAGAGGGAGAATATATAGAAAAAATTAGGAACTTCTAACACCTAGATTTTGACAAAAAACTAATGGTGTGTAGTTTGTACGTTTTCTCAACTATTTATAAAAATTAATCAATCACTCACCGCAGTATTTTTTACAGAATCTCAAAAAAAACCTAGCCATTCGGCGTGAAAAAATTAGTCAAGTTAGAGACTTATGAGGTTATGTTTATTTAATTACTGAGAATTGTTGTCAAATTTAACTATATATTAAAGCACCATTAATATTACAATATTACTTATAGAGACTGAAAAATTAAAAATATAATTCGAAAATGGTCTCCATTGTGACTAGGGAACTATCTCGATCAAACCACCTATTATAAAAAATAAAGGTATCCGTCGATTAACATGCGTATTGTGTATTTTAATATTGTTTTAAGTAGCTAAAAAAATACCATCAGAAAAAAGGAGTTGTTTTAAAACAGTAAATAACGAAAAGGTGGAATGTAGCGTCAGTTTCGACTCGCAAAATCGCGGTGAAAAGTCCTAAATACTCCTGAGGACAAGCAACAGGCCCGCAGCCGAAGACAAGAATGCCTGGGAAGGTGAATTGAATTTCGGTACTTGCATTGAAGAGGTATTGAGGGGTAAGTTATCGGGAATGAAGGGAAAGACAATTCCAACGAGTCAATTAACGTGAGGTATTCTAAGAGAATAAAATCACACCTTGGATTGGGTTTTGTGACCCATTTTCTTCAGCGCTCTAACAAGTTTAGGGGAGTAAATAACACAAAATAAACTTGTTCTAGTGTAACTTTGTGGTATATCATTGTAATTTTTAAGTAATTAAACTTTTACAGAAACAACTTCTTCATTTAAGAACATACACGACCACGACCAGGGATTCGATGAGTAATCATTATCAGGCGTTTGTCTTTATGTTTTGTTTGTGTAACTATGGTAGTCGTCGTTATATTGTGTCGTCAGAGGAAAGGGGTTGAATGAGTAGAGGCGATGAGGTTGTTCGAAATGGAGGTCAGGATATAGGGGAGAAGGATGGGTACACAGGTAATCATCATTGATGAGGCTGATGTCTGGGTCATTCATAATTTTCAAAATCTGTGAGTCCAGTTCGCGTTGGTCACTGCAAATTTTTAACAACTCCAGTTCAATATCACTCTTGTGGTTGTAACAATAAGTGCTTAGCAAAATTACTTTTGCTATCATTGTTATTTTTATAACCACTTAAGATAGTTTGAGCGAGATAGTTCCCTAGTCATAATGGAGACCATATTAAAATTTTATTTTATTATTTCAGCATCTGTAAGTAGTATGAAATAAATATTGTAATATTAATGGCGCAAAGAAATAGTTATATAAGACCAAAATTGTCAGTAATTAAATTAATAAAGCTACATAGGTCTCTAACTTGACCCATTTTTTCCCGCCGTACGGCTGAAAACCCTTAAAAACAGCAATTGTTTTTTGGCGACTCTGTAAAAACTACTGCGGTGAGTAATACATTATTTTTTTAAAAATAATTGAGAAAACATACAAACTATACACCGTTAGTTTTTTGACGAAATCTATGTATTATAAATTCCTATTTTTTTCAATATTCTCCCTCTGGAGTTCACAGCCGTAATCCATGTAAAACAGCTTGTATTTTCAGGCAAATTGCTCGAAAAGTAGTTCGGCAAGTGGTTAATGTTTTGATATAATTAGAAAGATGAGAGTTTTTTCTTTAACATGATGCCAAATTCATCAAATTCTAGGTGAAGCGATTATTTGCTCAAACTACCTTATATGTTCTTTTCTTTTCACATCGAAGCTTCTTCCTGTCCGTCCCACGTTACCACCATTATTACACTCTAATGCATAAACCCCACATCTATCTATTTGGTCTATCTGTTCTTTAAATTTTACAAGGAATCTTCTGAGAGTGACAATTGGTTTGAAAGCGACAAGAAATTTGTCTCTCGGTAATATTTTTAGCATTTTAATGAGAAAATGCATCCATTTATGTAAACACGTACCACTGTGTCTTATTACTATTGGGTACTGAATACATTTGGCAAAGAAGAATAATACATTTAATTAAGAAGTAGTTTCTGTCAAAGTTTAATAATTTAAAAAATTATTTTAAATAATACGCCCAAAAACGCGTTTTCAGACCGCTGAAGTCTTCATCACCACGGTCCAAGTCCAGTAAAAAAGTGCTTCTTTCAGCATTTAAAAAAAGGAAAAAAAATGAAAAAACTTAAAACCACAAATAACTACGGAAATAGAAAACACTCGGTATATGCGGTCCCCGCTATGCTTGCCAGGAGATTTAAAAACCCGTCTTCTCACCACTCGGTGTGCAAAGTGGCAAACGTTTATTTGTAAATTTGACACTAATAATTTCGGAAAGTTAAAAACACAAACTTTTTTAAACAAAAATATTATTTTCAATGTGCACCCCGGTATGTCAGTACACCTCATAGGTATCTCCTAGCGGTGGGCCGCAGCCAACGGCTGGCTCTGAAGGAATTCCTTTCAGAAGTGATCTTAACTAGTGTATAAGAGAGAAAGCGGACCTTGGGTATAAATACACTTTGGTTTTTCTTGAGGCATAGTGGCGAAAATGTGCCGAAACTGACCGCCGTTAGAGCAACGTAACCGTTAGCAGGAAAAGCTGCACGTGGCGCGGGTACTGCAATGGCTTGTAACTCTCGCATACTCTATTCCAACTTACATCGATAAGTCAAAAAGTAGCCTCCGACGCGACGGCCGAAGCCAACATAAGCGACGGAAGCTGTATTTTCAACGCAGCACAACAAGGTAACGTGGAGTGATACAATGACCAACTAACCCTTACATTACGCAAAGATCCATCAACTTTGAATTCACTCATTTCTCGTGAATGGAGGTTGCAAAGAATTTTCGTATGCGTGATGACCGTTGAAGATTTCATAAGCCTTAATGTGATTTGAGAGAGATAGATCCCTAGTCATAATGGAGACCATATCCAAATTTTATTATTTTATTTCTTCGTCTGTAAGAAGTATGAAATAAATATTGTAGTATTAATGGCGCAAATATATAGTTAAATATGACCAAAATACTCTGTAATTAAATAAATAAAGCTACACAAGTTTCTAACTTGACTCATTTTTTCCTGCCGTACGGCTGAAAACCCTTCAAAACAGCAGGTTTGTTTTGCGATTATGTAAAAATTTCTGTGGTGAGTAATAGATTATTTTTTTATAAATAGTTGAGAAAACATGCAATACACACACCGTTAGTTTTTTGACGAAATATAGGTTCTAAAAGTTCCTAATTTTTTAATTATTCTCCCTCTGGAGCGCATAGCCGTAATCTATCCCATGTAAAACAACTTATATTTACAGGTAAATTGCTCGAAAAGTATTTTGGCAATGGTGTTAATATTTTGATATAATTGGAAACATGAGTTTTTTTCTTTAAAATTATGTCAAAGTCATGAAATTCTAGGTGAAGTGATTTTTCTCTCAAACTACTAAAGTCCTGTATTAGGATCCTAATGCAGAACTGGCTGCCGAGTAGGCTGCGCCCTTTGTCTGTTCGGGCCCCACAGACCTCCAGTATTAACCTCTCCTACATCACCTCCATACGTCTTTTTTAGAATTCGAAATGCATTTAGGAGACTTTACATTTTTTTGTTAAAAAAATGGAATTCCCCTTGAAATTTTCAGGCAACCCCTTTCAAAGTGAACTCCATAGAGGCTTAAAAGAAACGAGATGCACCGCACGAGGTATGTACACATTGCGCACAGTTCAACGAAGTATCCTCACCAGGGTACTATGGGCCACAGCCCACACTGTTTAAGCTACGTCCAAACAAATGCGTATGCAAGGGTACGGAAACTTTGCTAAGTCTTTCGGCACTAGTCGCTAAAATAAAACTTCGAAGACCATTTCAAACCAGGAGAACAAGAAGAGTCTTTTCCAACATTTTTCCTTCCAACAATTATTTCTGTGGGATGCTGCTCGACACAACGTCTCGAAAACCGTTGGGATCACGGTATATAACTGAATTCGTGGAATAGGTTGCTTATGAACCAACGGACGCTTATTTTTAGGCTAATGGAGTAGTCTTAGATTTATTCTCTGACGACGTTGATAATACATTACGAAATCCGACATACTACGGTAGATCAGATCATGAGAATAAAATTAGGGAACTGCACTACAGAACGGATAGATTTAAAATGTCCTTTTTCCCGCGAACGATAAGGGACCATAACAGCTGCCAATGAGACATTTATCTAGGTTTGTCGATAGGAAGTGTAGCTCTTAGTAGTAGTAGTAGTACTCCCTAATACTTGTATCCTTAACTTATAATAGTGCATATTTTCAGCATAACTCTAGAGCCTCTGACCATTTGTGTAGTTGCAAAATACTTATATGTAGTATATATATATATATATATATATATATATATATATTATACTAACGGTCCCTCTCCATTGGGAGCATATCTGTCGTGTAGTGCATGCTTATGAGGCTTCGCCTCGTGACAAGCATTAGCAATTTATGCTCATGCATTATTAGTCGCAGTTACACAAACATTAGGGTATAGTGTATTGCATGTTGGTGACTACTCACCCCCTGCCATACACCCTTGAGGTGGCTTGCAGGGTATTTTGTAGATGTAGTCTTTTTCCCGACATATCACGAGAGGCCGTTGCATGAAATTACTCACTATTCCAACGTGCTGCGTAGAAAACTCTTATTAAAGTACGCCATACTATTTTGTTACATTTAATATCTGAAAAAGTGTAACATTTGCGCGTCTCTTTAGACGCATTTGGCCTTATTTTGCATGTTATGCAAATTGAAAAAAATTTATTGCTTGCCTAACGTCCTTGTCTTACGCAAATAGCACCTATGGGCTCAGCAATCATGGAAAATAATGAGGAATGACAATTTTCCACCATAACATTTAGGTAAGGCACTATTTTTCTAAGAATTCAAGCTAAAAAAAGAACCTCAGGTTACCATCTCTAAGTTTTCCAGTAATTATAATTGAAAAATGACTGAATGAAAAATCACACAAACGCCTGTGTAGATTGTTGGCAACTATATTTGAGTAAAATAACCAGCCAAAATTAAAGGGAAAATCCTAAGAATACTGCCTCGTACTGGTACAAAAACTCCATTACTATGGAACCGTTGCATGTAGTAGAGAAAGTGATTTTTATTTCATGGAAAAGATAACTTTTTTCCTTGAACATTAAATGTAAATGTTATGAAATTTGGTTGGATGACTTAATTTTACCAGGCGTTACTTTGTGTTATTCCAATACTAAGTAAAAGACAAACTTTGTATAAAACTAAGGATATCAGGAACTAAGGATATCATCGTGGAAATTATGGATATCCATGATAAGAAAAACCAACTTTGTAATTTCAACAAACCTTAATCCGCTGGCACGACGTGCGTTTCACCACACTGTGGCATACTCACCGTGGCACATGTGTCCTGTGTGAGTCTGCGATCGACTGCACCTGGGTTCGATAATCAGCTATTGCCGGACTAAAGCACTGTACAAATCGAATCGATTGTAACAATAAAGGGGTCGGTAGGTAGTTACAACAAGTTTTATCGCACTGTACCTCAAGAGGACGTTCTACTCTGATTTATTTAATTCTCCTAACCCAGGAATTAATGAGAAAGGTTTACTGAAAGGTGTTTTGCGAAAGCTGAACTGAAGTCCACCTTGAGGAAGCATCTTCTGTGCTCTCGGACAATGATGGCAACTAATGGACAACCTTTTTAGCAGCTGACTCCCTCAATCTCCTCCCCTCCCCCCACTAACTCTTTTTAGCCCCCTCCCTCTCCTCTGAACGACATATTTATAAACATACGCCGGGCTTTTACTCATGTTTTGTCAGTACCTGATGACGGATTACAAAGCCGAAACGCGTTGTACGCTTTATGAATAACGTTAGTGGAAAAGTGAAAGTGGCAATACACTTTTGAGTATTAGAGGGAGAAATGTCACGTGATATGCCTGATTTGAGATGAAAACATCACTTAGCTAAGTCCATTGCTGAGCACCTATGTGAGAATTCCACATGACAAAATTCATTCGCCTGAAGCGATCTTTCGCGTCACTAGCAAAATTAGGCTAAAATGAATCCGAAAATCTAAAGGATGAACAGCAATTGGATATTTACCTTGACTGGGTGGAAGATTTGGGGAGAAATCAAGGTGATTGTGGCATTTTACTCCGATACATACTTTTTTCTATCATATTTCTTTGCACCGGCGCTTATTACGCAACAATGAGTATAAATGCTAATGGTAAATAAATACGAATATTGAAATAATACCTTTGTGTTAAGCAATTGAAGGAACTTATAATGGGTGAAGATGCACTCGCGATATATGGGGCACTATTTTTCAAAAACTCAAACGGATACTTCATAGACAACATATGAAACCAAGGGAGGTTATTTTGTTATCTCACTTAAGTGATAACACGTCATAAAATGTGGAAAATTACGTCATTTTCCGTAGTTCAGCTCCGCCACCCAGGCGGCGTGACCATCTTCGGCTCTCAAATGGTGAACTGCCAGTCTATTTCTTTGATTCATCCGCTCTTTCGACTCTTGATCCGTATCTTTCGACTCTTGATCCGTTTCATTTGGCTCCGCATTTCATTAGTTCCATCTCACCTGTCGTAAGGAACGTTAAATGGAGCGACCATCGGACCATGGCCGATCGTGAGCCGATCATTAAGAGAGAGTGAAACGGCTCTCCCGCCTTCCCGCAAAGAGTCATTAAAAAGGTGAGATTACAAAATAACCCCCCAAATTGACATATTTAAGAGTATTTCAACTATGAACAAAAATTCTCCAGAACTTCCCCCGAAGAGTAAAAAACTGAACTGACAAGACCAATGAAGCGCTTGCTGTCGCAAGCACAACGTACTGATCTTTTGTAGAGACGAAGGTTAATAGGGGTTTCTGGCTAGAAAAACTAGATGCAGCAGAGTAGGACCGGAATTCGGCCGTACAAACCAGTCCTCGCCAATCCGAATGAGTCCCAGTCGCGATGTGAGGGCCGCTGTGATTGGTTCGTGAGATAAGTGGCCTCTCACACACGGGAGTCGTGGGAATTAGCTCTTGTTCCCTTCCTCTCTCCCCACCCCCCCCCCCCCCCACCCCCACTGGGCATCCTTCATTCCCCTTGAGCAGAGTCGGCTGACGGAGTCGGACCGAACAGGGAAACATCAGCTGATAGAGCGCACTACTTCATGGCAGAGCAGTGTGGTATATTCCAAAGAGGAAAAATCCTTCGCCTTGACCAAGATTCGATCTCGGATGCCTCGATTTTTTTTCACAGAACAACTTATTCTTATAAAAGCCTTCAAAAATCCACAGGGGAAGAGGACGCCGCCTCGGTAGCTTGGCTGGTCAAAAAAAACGGCGCGAAATAGAGGGATCCGGGTTCGAATCTCCGTCAAGGCACTCATATCGCACTTGGAGATGACTCCGTAAAAAAGGTTATACCGCGGCAAGTCCCGGTATCCTCAAAATTTTACAGAGCAGTGTGTTATTACGGATGCATCGAAAACTATGCGAGATATCCATAAGGTGCCGTATTGAGCCATTGAACCTTCGGGGTAATGCCATACATCTTCATACATATGCCATACATCGTTGGGTGGACTTCCCATAGCCTTATCCCACGGTATTTTTTAACGTGACACCATCATGGGAGGTACCTTTCGTCTGGCTAATACCCTTTAACCTATCTAGCAAGCGTTGTCCTACCAGGAGTCTATTATAGCTATAATAAATCCAGGTCTAGAGGTCGTAAAGACGCGAAAACCCTTCCACCGTGTCAAAGTTGAGAACCAAGGAGACGGATAACTGAAATACACCAAACAAAATCCCAAGCAAAATATGCGAAACACGAAGAAAAAACGATGGAGTCAAAAGTGAAATCGCAGACAATATAAAACCGAAGTAATCGCGGACTTAATAGAATGTATTTTTATCAAATACAGGGTGTCCCATAAATGTACTCGCTCCATGAATAATAAAGATGCAGTGTCTATTGATTTAATTTATATTATGTAAATGTTTACATTGAAAATAAATCTCAAATGAAGTTAAATGTGTATACAAATATTCAAACTTTAACTATCACTTATTCTCAGCCAATGAACACTCATTTTTGTCATTTTATGAGTAATTTTATTGTTTTTGGAACACCCTAATCCTCACGAAAATATTCTGCAGGGTTAAGTCTGAGACCGAGAACATTAACGATACATGGTCTAGCGATATTATCTCACATGCGACGTATCATTAGAATCAAATTAGGGAACTAGACTGTAGGCATGTCTGGAATAACATTTTTACGGAGAACGATAATAGAACATTACAGCTACCAACGAGGCTTTTAACTAGGTTTGTCGATAGTTTGTGTACCTAGCTGACTCCCTAGAAAAGTTATTCTCAAAATTAATTTTTAAAGAGGAAAAATGTTGACAATTTCAGTAAACATTTTAGAAAATATAAGCAATATGCGTAAATTTTGGCAGGAAAAGAAAGATCCAAACATTCAGTACAATTAAGACCAGTTTTTCTTTGTAAGTGTTGCTGGATGCCACTGCATTTGGGGGTTTCCATGGTGACTGCAGAATGCTTGTAGCAAAATGTTTGCGTTGCCATAGCTCCGTAACTACGACCCCATGCAGTTGCGACCCCATGTTCATGAGACAAAAAATGTTTAAAATAACTTCCCCAACCTCCTCCAGAAGTTTTTGCACTTTCCTTCTGAAACACACTGTTATAATCTGACTATATTGAAATATAGAGTACCTACCACAAATCCTTCTTCCCTTCACGTTATCGGTCAGTGCGACTGCCGCCGCGCAGTGGCGCATACGTGTACGAATGAGTGGAAAGAGGGGTGAGGGGGGACAAGGAAGTCCTGCCGTGTCTCTCATCGTGCCTCATCCGGAGAGTTACGTGGGAAAAGTGAGCCCCTCTTGCGTGTCTGTCTCTCCGCGCTGGTTGTGCCGGACAGATGACGATGATGACTGGGGATGACGGGAGGTTGGAGGAGGGGGAGGGAAGGAGGTTGACCGTCATAAGAGGAGAGTCGTCGACCCGGGAGGCGTAATGGGAGAAGGACCGAGGATCAACTTCTTTCGCAATGTGGTCACCCACCCCCGGCCGGCCCCCTCTAGCGATCCCAGCCATAGCTGGCCAGCCCCCATCCGCAAACCGACACAAATCCCGGCCGAGATACGTCCCTGCGCACTCTATTTAGGCCGTTTTACACGGTACATTTGTTTGTACACTCTTCCGTGAACTCTTGCATGAGGCAAAATGTATCGTGTAAATCGGCAAATTGTATGAACGCTTGTGCGAATGTCTCAATGCCTGCACAAAAAATAGAACCTGTTCTAATTTCGTTGAGACAAACGTACAATCTCACGTACATTCGTTTGTACAAAATCTTTCATCGTGTAAAACGGCCTTTACGGTAGGTACACCTCGAGCGTGATATCACTTCACCTAGATTTTGATGTATTTGACCTAATTTCGAAGAAAATACTCTCATCTCTCCAATGATATCAAAGCATTAACCTTCGAGATATTCACCTTTCATATATATATATATATATATATATAAGCAGTTTTACATGGCATAGACTAAGGATGTTCGCTAGACGGAAAATATTTAAAAAATAAATACATTCTAACACCGAAAAATTTCGTAACAAAACTAACGGTGTGTAGTGTTTATATGTTTTATCAACCATTTTTGAAAAAATAATCAATTACTCACTGCAGCAAATTCTCACCTTCGCTATGATATGAAAATAGTAGCAACCCCGTATTCGCCTAAATATAAAAGCAGTTTAACATGGGGTAGATTACGGTTGTTCGCTCCAGAAGGGGGGGAATATTGATAGAAATTAAGAATCCATGGCACAAGTTTTCGTCGCAAAACTAAGTGTGAATTTTAAAGAAAAAATCTATTTCCAATTACCTAAAAAATTGCCGCCCTTGATATCAACATTTCTTGCGGAACTACTTATCTAGCAATTCGCCTAAATATATATATATTAGCAGTTTCATATGGGATAGCCTACGGCTGTTCTCTACAGAGGGAGAATATTGAATAAATAAGGAACTTCCAACAACTATATTTCGTCAAAAAATTAACGGTGAGTAGTTTGTATGTTTTCTCGACCATTTATGAAAATTAATCAATTAATCACCACAGTAATATTTACAGAAAAGCAAAAAACCGTCTCTTGTGAAGCCGTTTTCACCGTACGGTGTGAAAATATATAAGTCACCTTAGAGACTTATGTGGATATATTTATTTAATAACTGGGAATTTTAGTCATATGTAACTATGTTTTTGCGCCATTAACGTTGCAATATTTACTTCATAATTCTAACAGACGCTGAAAATGAAAAAAATCGAATACGGTTTCCATTGTGACTAGGGAACTGTCTCGCTCCAACTTCCTTATGGGAGTTCCCACCGTAAAATGACTAAAATGTCTTAAATGTCAATTTATTCATATTCTGTCTACTTGTAGATAAACTTCTCCTCTATCTGATATGAACTTCAAAATAATACCTTTCCACGCTATATTATTCTAATTGAACTTGAAATTACATGGTGTTCAATGGGAGTATGAGAGAAACACGGGGAAAATAGTATTTTTCCATAAAATATAAATATCATTTTTGCGGAAAACTATTTATAAGATGGAAATAATCCAGAGAAATTTAATAAAAATGTAATAAAGGCATCTTCTACTGCCGTAATTGAAGTCAAAATGCGGTAACTCGTAGGAAATGGCGCTGCAGTCGGCTCCTATGTCTGGAAAAAAGTGCTCATTTAAAATACATTCGTAGAATAATCTGCATTTTTTCTACTTTACTTTTGGTTTCTGTAGATAACGCATTGCATCAGTGAAAGCAGGATTTTTTGGACAAAATATCCAAAATATGGAATTTAGTATTTGTTTTGACTCACACAGTCGCGGCGGAAACTCCTTAAGGGAGGTCCCACCGCGAGACGAAATTAATGCCATTCTTTTCATACCGTTTGCTTGATTGGTTATTTCATGGGAGGCGACCAACAAGTTAGGTCTTCGGACAGGTGGACTGGTTGATGGGGTCGAGTGGGTAAAAGTGGAGAGAAACCCGGCGCCGCGCCGGCACGAAAGCGCTATCTATGTAATCCTGTCCTATCCGACAGATAGGTTTACTTCATTCAAAGTGCTCTCACGGCATTTCGAAGGAAGTTACGCTCAGGGGAAATTGACTATCACAACGTCATAGTCACTGCAGTAGCGTAGCCAGGGGGGACAGGGGGGGGCGAGTGCCCTCCCCCCATCTCCCCGCCCCGTGTTCCTGCGCCCCTAAGTCTGTGAATGTTTCCACTCAAAGTCCTTGAACATATAATTGTAAGTTCAATAGAGTATTTGCGTAAGTGAGGCATTTTGTTGAAATTTATTGTAGCGAGTAGTGTTTGGTTTCGAAATGCCACCTACGAAATACCAAGGTATAATTCCTACTAATTAATTTAATAAATAGCTTTTAATATGCATTGTTTTAGCATCGAAATTTCCAAGGTCTAAACGTAGTGTGACGTCATCTCCCATATCAGCAGAAGCGAAATAGCCTAGCTGTGCGTTGAGAGTGAAATTGTATTTGCCTTTTCGAAGTTATTTCGATATTTGAAATTAAACGTTGGTGCTCCAAGCTCCTAAGCTTCTTTCGCAATGAAGCGTTACATGGCACGTTGACGAATACTTTATATGGAGTTGATATCCGCATACTTTTGCATTATGGCACGAAACAATACTCTTTGTAGCTCTTCTTTTTCGCAGTAATTTTTAATTGATATCATCAGGCATCTACATGGTAATTTTTGGAAATATTTAGCCTGTAAAAAAAGGATATTCACCACACAAGGCAGTAAATACAACACAGAACGAATGTAAACAAACCCGGCAGCGATTGTGGAGTAAGGGCGATTACGTCACAGCAGATTCAATATGGCCGCGGTCCGTTTGTGCGCAAGGTTCGAAATATGATTTTAAATCGCCTATTGTTTAAAAAGTAGGAAAGTGACGACAGTAAAATTTTGGATTTATGGTATTTACGCATCTAAGCAAAATTTAACATAGTTTCCAAAAATTGTGCAAATACTCTATTATGAGACGCCTCGATATGCCGAACTTGTTAACAAAATGTCGCAACACGGATTCAGAAAGGGAAGATCTTGCGCAACTCAATTAGCACTTATTGCCCACGACATTTTAGTCTCGGGTGAACATAACGTTCCAGGTGATGCAATTTTTCTTGACTTTTTACAAATGCATTAATAGTACTAATTTCATTAACTTTAGTAGGATATTGAGAATGCATGTTGGTGATAACTTACCCCCAGCCACACGTTGACTTGCGAAAATTATTGTAGTGACATATATTTTATGCTGTCATATTTGCGCATAAATATGTATTTGAGAGTTCATATATATTATTTAAGATTATTTTTTCACGAAATTATTTATTTAGGACATAATTAATTGCACGAAAAACTATTCTCAAATCAATAAATATTAAGTGAACATTGAAATAGTTAACTGTCGTTTAAAAATGAGTTGGTCTATCTTTGCTTAAAATTTCGTTCGGTTTGCGACATTCCTTTGTTTTTGTGACCACCTGGTCCGGCGTTGCCGCAAAATCGCGGGCCGTGCAACGAATCTGGCAGCTGTGTACACATTGTCGTGGAAGTCGCCGTCAGAAGAGCGTTCGTGTTTTACGAGTATTGCTGTGGATCGCTGTAACCCTCACCTTCACCTCCTTGGTGTTAACTTTGATATTATTTCATTTATTATTAATTAATAACATGTAGAAAACACTTATGCTTTTAATTTATCTTTCAATTTAGTAAAAATCGATTGGGCCCAATTTACAAAATGTTCAAAACCTTATTATTTATATAATTAATTAAACGACTTAATTAAATGATTTCTCTTTACAATTTCGAGGGCTTGTACTTTTTTATGTCCTTCAGTTCCTCCTCATGCTATTTAACCATGAATACAATAAAACTTTTATATGGCACTTATCGTTATCCTGTATTTTTATTCTTCAGCTTTCGTTGTCCTCTCGGAGATGGGGGGTTATTTTGTAATCTCACTTTAGTGAGAATACGTCATAAAATGTCACTTTTTCGTAGTTCAACACCGCCACCCAGGCGGCGTGACCATCTTAGGATCTCAAGCGGTGAACTGCCGGTCATGTGCTGGTCTTTTAGACGATTCATCCGCTCTGATCCATATCTTTCGACTCTTGATCCGTTTCATCTGCCTTCACCTGCCATTATTTCCATCTCATCTGTCATAAAGAAAGTGAAATGGAGCCACCATCGTTTCCACTTGAAGATTGAGTTGGAAAATAAACAAGGGCGCGAAAGATACAAACGATTTTAAATCGTATTGTTGTAATTTGCTAAACGTGAAGAACTTCAGCATTTTCAACTCCAATATATTGGGCACTTGAAGGTATGCTTTGTTTGAAATGCTTATGTTATTATTAGCTTGAATTATCTGTGTATATATTTCGTATCAATATTTACCAAACAATGTTGCTGATACCTTTGTTTTCGTGTGCCTATCCGCCAGTGTATGGAGAATGGAATTCAGTTATTTATACCATAATTTCATAATTTTAACAAATATTGCCTTAAAACCTACGTTCTTGGTAGATATTTCCCGTGATTGTGAATCGAACACTAATTAGATGCACTTAATTTTTTTTAAATATTGAGTGATCGCTTACATGTTGCTTGTAGTTTTGACTGTATTTAGATTTTCGTGGTATTTACAGTGTAAGATATATTCCGTAAGATGTTGAGCAATCTGGGTATTCGCTAGTCTCGGCATCTTTTATTTGATATAAGGTAATTTTGAAGCTTCGACAATTCACGAACCGTTCGTGAGCCGATCATTAAGAGAGGGAAACGGATCTCCCGCCTTTCCACTAAGAGTCACTAAAAAGGTGAGATTACAAAATAACCCCCCTGTTTCTCCGGCCCGCCGTGAGTCTGCCGCTACCGCCGTGATTCCCTCCGTTCCGGCTTCTGTCTTTGCTTCTTCCAGTTTTCCTTACTGAGAACCGCCCCCGTAAACTCCTTTCGTCACCCTTTCACAAAAACCGACACTATTTCACACACACACACTTTTATTTCCTTTTTCCCTTCTCCTTTTCGCCTTTTACTCCTTCGAGCTCCTTTCTGGCTTCCACCATCTAACTCACTCTCCCCCGCGTCCCTAGTTACTACCTTTGTTGCCTTGTTTGTTTTTTTCGCTACTACTTACTTATGTATTTGCGCCCTAACTACGCATTGTTATCTTATTTATTTGTTTACCGGGCGTTAGGTTATATCGAGAAATCTCGAAAACCGTCATCGATATCCGGCAAAAAGTTCACATTTCTAGGTATCTCTATAGGGCCATCTATATATACGCCATCTATCTATATATACGCCAATCACCCACTTCTGCTGTCCACTTAGAACTTCTCCTAACAAGTCCCTTTCTTCTCCTACCACACACAAGTTTCCCTCATTTTTTTCCTCTTAACCCAGCTTCATCTTCCCGACCCCCCCCTCTCAAAAACCTCCTTCCTCCACTGCCACCCGTCCTTCAGTAAAAGACGAAGTTATTGAATCATACAGAACCGCGCTTTCATACAAGGGTTTGGAGCAATCTTTTCCCAAGGTCTTTACTAAATCGATTCCCATCTCTTCCTCAAAGCTTCTTACGTTGAAACAATCCTTGGCCTTCGTTCCTACAACTACAGGGGGGTTATTTTGTAATCTCACCTTTTTAGTGATTCTTAGTGGAAAGGCGGGAGATCCGTTTCCATCATTTAATGATCGGCTCACGTACGGTTCGTGAATTGTCGAAGCTTCAATTACCTTATATAAAATAAAAGATGCCGAGACTAGCGAATACCCAGATTGCTCAACATCTTACGGAAGATATCTTACACTGTACATACCACGACAATCTAAATATAGTCAGAACTACAAGCGACATGTAAGCGATCCCTCAATATTTAAAAAAAATTAAGTGCATCTAATTAGTATTGTTCATCATTAACTCTCATCTTTCCAATGATATCAAAATATCTACTCCTTTCGGGACTAATTTTCGAGCAATTTCCCTAATAACATAAGCTGTTTTACATGGGATAGATTATGGCTGTGCGCTCTAGAGGGAGAATATTTAAAAAAATTAGGAATTTCTAGCACCTAGATTTCGTCAAAAAAAACTAACGTAGAGTAGATTGCATGTTTTCTCAACTACTTATTCATAAAAAAATAATCTATTACTCACCATAGTAATTTTAACGGAATCACAAAAAAAACCTGATGTTTTGAAGGGTTTCCAGCCGAACGGCGGGAAAAAATGAGTCAAGTTAGAGACTTCTGTGGCTTTATTTATTTAATTACTGAGAATTATGGTCATATATAATTATATCTTTCCGCCATTAATATTGAAATATTTATTTCATACTTCTTACAGTTGCTGACATAAAAAAATAAAATTTGAACATGGTCTCCATTATGACTAGGGAGCTATCTCACTCAAACTACCTTAATTTAATTCCTGAAACGCTGTTCCACCACTTAACTCCACATACGGTCGAATGTATTAATAAATGTATGGTTCGAGTTAACATTAACACCACCATTGTGAATAGTAGGTATGAGGAGTCGAAACTCGGGGATCGGGTTATTGATGAGAGTATTGGCTTCCTAACCCGAGGAGCCGAGATCGAATCACAGCAGTGACGGAGACTTTTCAGCAGAGCCTCGATCCCAGCTTCGGTGCTCTAGTGCAGAGCGCTTCGGGGACAGTTTGTCGTCCGTCGGATGGCATGCTAAACTCGAATCCATACTATCCGTTGCAAAATTCTGTCACCCGAGTTTGAAGACTAATATCTCATAGATGGCTCAATCGATTTTAAAATAAAGTACATCACATTAAAGCTTGTTTATTTCTGCGTTTATTTATGGTGGACAAAACTATTTACCGTTTATATTTATTACAGTGTGAGCTTAAAACAGAATTTTGCACCTATAACTAAAATAATAATGCATTAAATAATATGAAACTTCGTATAATTGTTAAGACAGATCTTTGCTACAATATTTGAAATGGAAATTTCGATATTTTGATCCGAGTTGTTATTACGAAGCCGTAAATGCGATGCATCCGTCCGGTACCCGGAAAAATGCGCTAAAATTATGTTTTTAAGCACACACTGAAATAAATATAAACGGTAAATAGTTTTGTGCACCATTAATAAACGCAGAAATAAACAATCTTTAATGTGATGTACTTCATTTTAAAATCGATTGAGCCATCCGTGAGATATTAGTCCTCAAACTCAGGTGACGGAATTTTGCAACGGACAGTAGTAGGCGTCTGTCGTTAAAGAGTAGGGATAATGCTGGCGCCAGGCTACGGTCAACCCTTCCTCCATTCCCTAAAATAATCCTTCCTTTACCACCTGTCCTCGATGACGCAAATGACCTCAGCTATCGGTCAACCGGCGCATGAATAACAATCCCACCCAACAATGACTTAAAAGTCACCACGCAACAGCAAAGGAAATACCCTCTTCATTTACTTAATACCACATTGTTTTATTACATCCTTATGCCTGTTGCTCACGGTAAAATTTTCGGTAAAATGTTTTATAAAATCGACTAATTTTATAAAAATGAGCTTGCTAACGACAAAACCGTTTTATAAAACATAGTTTTATAAAACGTTTTACGGAATAGGACAGATTCTATTTCCATAAAACCGTTTTATGCAACAACCAATGACATGTTCCGCTCATCGCGTTGATAATAATCTCGTATCCATGGGACGCCAAACAAGGAAAACGTAAACAAACATGGCTGGAAGTTCATGGAACGTTCAGGCAGTATCTTTCTAGTTAGAAGAACGCGTTACAGCCGTAGCACCGTTGAGTGTGATCAGAAAGTAAGTAAATAAACAATACATACAGTTATTAACCCAACAGTCATCCGAAAGAAGTGCATTTATCACTTCACGTGTTCGCAAAGCGTCTCATAGATGGCAGGACATTGCGGTTTTATGAATAGTTTTACCGTGAGCAAGCAAGTACGTTTTACGTACGATTCATAAAACTTACAATAAAAATTTTTATAAAACTGTTTTATGGAAAATTTTACCGTGAGCAACAGGCATTAGTATATAAATGTGTGAGGCAAGCAGCGCATTCACTTTTGGATGCGCGCGCACACTTCTTACGTATGGTTCTGCCGCTAAAATCCACTCTCGCAGGCAGCAAAGGACTTCACTCTCGCTCGCAAAAGATCGCGACAAAGCAGCTTCTTACCTACAGGAAAAAAAGAAAGAAATATTGTTATAAGTTAAGTTAATTTAATTAGTCAATAAATTCAATCACGCTTAAAGAAGGCACATAAAGTTGTACGGATCATGATTTCATTCCTTCGAATTGCAACGAATTTCAGAAATATTGTTCGATTACAATTCGAAGTTTTAATGCGAAGTTGGGAATTGGAATCAGATGGAATTTCTAAAATAAAGGGTGATTACAAAAGAATGCGTCGGTTTCAAAGATCTGTATTTTTCAATTCATACGAGCTACAGAGCTGTGCGACCCCTTAAAATGACCGGTGCATTCTCTAGTTTTGTTTAAAAAAAATGACATTACAAATGTTCAATATGTCCTCCTTGAGTAAACCTGAAAAATATAAAGTCGATATACAAATTCCTCCCACACTCAGTGAAGCATGTCAGCAGTTACTGTCTTCACAGCCAAAGAAATGCGTGCATTCAATTCCTCGCTGTCAGTAGGCATAGATAAAGATTGGCTTTTTCCTCTACTGGAAGCAGATTCCGATGATTTTGTGTTTCAGCAAGACGGAGCTCCCCCTACATTGGCACCTCTCAGTTCGTGCTCATCTTAAAGATATCTACCCACAAAGATGGACTGGCCGATTTGCAAGGCAAGACCTCGCCCTTCACCTGTGCCCTCCGAGGTCACCTGATCTCACTCCATGTGATTTTTTGTGGGGATATGTCAAAGGTCAAGTCTTTGTGCCGTCATTGCCTACTAACAGCAAGGAATTTAAAGCACGCATCAGCATCCTTGTCAGACTCCTTCAGAGACTTTTTGCAGAAATACGATATCCACACCCCTTATCCATACATACTTATGTCTACGTCACCTTAAGAGCATTTATAGAACAAAATTACTTCCCGGTTTTAATTTTCAGATGCTAAGCCTGGGACCGGTTTATCTTCCGCTGAGCTGAGTAAAGTAACAGTTTTCTCATTAATTGGACGGTAGGAAATAATCATCGATCACTATAAAATCGAGAATACGTACTCTTACTCACTGTTTCAGAGGAGTTTCATAGCTTAGAAAAACATGACCATTTTACGGCAGGATCTCGTCAACTTAAAACATAGTACGTGTCGTGTAAAAAAAGGACCTCTTAAGAGAGTCCATAGAAGAAATTTTCACCATCACCTTTTCCATACCGGTACAACTTAAAGATAAATTGTTTCTTTCCGATAACATGAACAAAATCCCACATCACTGAACAATTTATTTAACCAATCAAACTTGAAATAACCAATGCCTAATAAACTAGGGAAAGACATATCTCTGCCATAGACGTGTGCATTACATAGTACATACCTATACGATGAGTGACTTTTTTTAAGGGAATAAAATGTAAAAAAATAGAGGCGACAACCCACCTTAGATACTCTAGTTGTTAGCAAATTTCTGCGAAAACCCAAGTCTGAATACGTTAAATTTACGATGGAATTAGGAGGTAAAAGCATCCATTTTTTAGATTTGACAATTGGGATAGAAAATAATAGCCATAATTTTTCTATATTTCGTAAACCAACATAAACAGACGCAGTCATCCCGAGTGATTCCCAGCACCACCATAGTAATAAACTTGCCGCTTTTAGAGCAATGATTCATAGATTAATGTTTGTACTTATGTCCGAGTCTAATTATAATAAAGAACTTGCTATGATCTACTTAATAGCACAAAGAAATGGATTCGATACGAAGTGCATAAAGAAATTGGTCGATAAAGCAGATAGAAAAAAATCCATGAACTTTCTAACATCTCTTTCCTCCCGGAAAAGATAAAAAGAAAAAATGGTATGCCCTCACATTTATTCCAAACCTTTCAGACAAACTCAGTAAACTGTGTGACGAAACAGCCGGTGTGTCATTGAGAAACCCCCACTCTCTGTCGAAAATAATTTTTAATGTGAAGGACAGGTATTCAGATGCAGACAGAAGTGGGGTGTACAAACTTAAATGTGATGACTGTGACTCGGTGTATGTTGGTCAAACAGGGCGAAAATTTAAGGACAGAGTGAAAGAACATATGAATTGTTTTGTTAACGGTACTGGTAATTCAAATTTTGCGGAGCATTTATGTAAATTTAAACATTTTAGCGATTTTAATTTTGAAATTTTACATTTTAGGTGCCAATCTGGATTTTTTAGAACAATTTGAAATTGTTAATAGCTCGCATATTTTATGTAATGATCAATTGTTCCCATCTCATTCCCCCCTCCTTAAAATAAACCTCCCCCAACCCTAAAACCGTTAACCGCCCCGTCCACCTTATCCGTCCTTCACAGTATGAACGCACGCTCCTTCCTTTAAAAAAAAAAAATTGACTCAACCTTCCCCCCCCCCCTTTTCCATGCTGCCCAACCCATTTGTTCCTCACTCCCCAACACACCACCTTCAACCATGTATATACCCGACCACCTGTGAAATTTATTACCTGAAGATGGCACAATATGTAAGTTGCTCAGGGTGTCCGGTGAATCTCAATTTCTTTTTTCCCTGAGTTTTCCAGGTTTTCCAGGCAAATGTTTTGCATTTTCCAGGGTCTTGCTGCACTTTGTTTCTAACATATTTTTAATGAATTTCTAATAAATTTGGCATAATTTTGCCAACATGAAAAAACGAAAAATTTCGGTCCCTACTTTGAGTTAAAAACGTAAGAGTATACAAGGAATGTGAAGTATTACGGGTTTTATTTCAACCAACAAATTAACAAAAACGGTTAACTGACAACAAAATTCTGAGTCAGGTGCAATTTGAACACAATAAAGTAGATTCAGACTAGTTTGATAAAGAACATGTAAATAAAAGAAACTGGTGTGAGATTTTTCTATGAGTGCATTTCCGATTCAATTTCAGCAACAAATTTCTCGGCTTTTCAAGAAATTACGTTATTTTGGTTTGCAGCTCTTGAAACTTTTGCAGTATGTACCTCTTTCTCATTCTTTTTCTCTTGAGGCCTTGGTACCTTTCCTCTTCTCCCAAAAGGTATGTCTTGTACTTTACATGTCATGATGCATGCCATGTTACAGGCATGGGTCATGCCTGTACTTTACATGAACATTTCGGAAACTGTGAATTAATTGCTTTGTGATAGGTACGGATCTAACGCCCAAAAGCATTTAATTATGTAAAACAAAATTGTATTTTTTGGACAATACACAAATTTAAATTAGGTTGGATTGCCCCTGTACAGTGGCCCTGTCGACTACGAACCCGAGGGCCGTGATTTCCATACGCAGTGACCGCAAAATGTATTTCCGCTCCTTCAAAAACATTTCTGCAAACATTAAAACGAGGAGGGTGGAGATTATTTGGAAAGGATTATCAATTACATATATAACAATACCCAATTATCCATTTAGGTTGCCAGCAGAATGGTTTTCGCATAATGCGGGAAATGCCACTGCGCATGCTCAGACGTTTAGATTTCTCGTAAATTTGGCCACACCAAGAATTCCATTCGTACGGCTCTTCGAACAGAATCTTGATTTCCGCGTGAAATTGTTTCCGGTGACAGATTTCGGCATCAATTCCGATTCCATTCGTAGCGGCCATTTTACATGGGAATTATTCCGTGTGGAATTTGCCTTGTTATACAATCGGCCCCCTAGACTGCGCATAGGGAGAGTGGTGTGGGATGACAGAGCACAAGCTGCGAGCGGGCGCACAGCTATGAAAAGAGTATTAAATGAACAGGGAGCGCAAGGCTACGCAGAGCCGAGTATAATGCAAGCAAAGGCGCAGGTTAAACCTCTCTCTCTCTGCCTTAATGGAAATCGGCTGCCATGCATTTTCCAGGGTTTTTTGGAAAAATACAAAAATTCCCTGAGTATTCCCTGAGTTTTCCAGAACAAAATATTTCCCTGAGTTTTCCCGGTTTCCAAGGTTTTCCAGGTCGCCGGACACCCTGTTGCTGAAACCCGGGTCGTCTGAAATTAATTGTGTGGATTAAAACCAAGTTGTTCTATCATGGATCAGAATACGTTGATTCAATAGAGAAATGGCTGGAACAAGTAGTCATTAAAATAGTAAATTCAACGACTAATGTGTATATTGAGCATGAGTATATAACTTCTGGTTAATTATTAATACCTAAGGCATGTTTTCGAAGTGCGCAGTTTTTTTCCGAACGACAAAAACGAATGAGCAGGATATAACTAAGGTTTTGGTTTAAAGGCGGTTTTGACTCCAGCAGTCGCGATTGGAAATTCCTCCAATGAGGGAATATTTTCGTCGCCTCCATCTCAAAGGGAGGGAGGGGAAGGAGGCGAAGGAAACAAAAGGTAAACGAATGAACGAAATAGAGACAGCAGAGACAGACACACTCAAACAAACACAACACACAGAGACGTCCAACGCGACGACTGCTCGAGCAGCAAAGCAATCCTCATCGATCCATGTGCCGAGGCGCGCTCGGGCACTTTCCAATTAGAAGGAACAACACATCGGGGTCACCAGAGCCAGACGAGTCAGTGCACTGCACCCGAGAAGTCGCGCTTTCAATATATATCTACACTGCACTAGGGATTGGAAAATCGATTTCGATTTTAATCGAAAATCGATTATCACAACCCGATTTTCGATTTAATCGAAGTCGACGATTTCGATTTAATCAAAGTTTTGAAAAATCGATCAAAATCGATTCTAGCCGATCGATTATAGCTTGCTAGAGCGTTCGATGAACGAGTCGCTATTCATTATCAGGGCTTCTAAAATGTTTAGAAGTCTTGATGATGATGGAGAGCGTGTCGCCCTTCGAAACATCGGCACAGATGTAACAATCGAAAAATCCTTCCTTCAGGAAATAATGGTGAGAAAACCTCAGATCATTGTTACAAAAAATAACCCCCGTGTTCGAAACTCCATCATCAAAATTCCTAGGCACGAAAAAATCCATCTGCAAGACTAACTACATTGTAACATTACTTTATTTTCTCACAATTTACCTTTAATTTTCTTTTTCTTTCTTTTTTGACAATTTTTATAACAACTATGTTACAGCACAAATGTCACATTTCTTATGACTTAATGATCTTCCAATTTTGAAAATCGATGGACCATTGTCGTAGAGGGTATGGACATTTTATTGATACCATATTGTTGTATGTGTGCATAAAACGTTTGGACTTTAGTTTTAAAATCTATTGACCATTTCATTGTTTTAGTGGATATGAAATATTTTTTGATACCATTTTATTTGTAAATAAAAGGCGCAACTATTTCATACTTGCCTCTTTTTAATGCGATTTCTGTGTGCAAAGATATTAAGGATTGAAAAGATTGATTGTCCACGATTTTGAAACAGTGCATTAGAAAATGATTAAATATCATACGCTAGTTTTCAACATTGCCATTAACAACCATACCAAATATGTTCGAAATGTCCAAATATGTTCATTATCTTAAATGGTTTTTTATTTAACGCGGTTTCCGTGAAAAACGTATACCGACAGACAGCTGAATAACGGTGCGTTTTCGGACACATGTCCAATTGAATTTTTTCTCATTTTGATCTGCTTATTCATATCCTAATATATTACAGAGTCATTACGAAACACCCCGTATATACACATCGGTGATTTTCATAGTAGATATCTGATAAATCATATAATTATAAGACGCATTTCATTCAAGTATTCTACCAACTGATTGGTAGGTTCTTGGACAGTCCCCATTCTGTATCCCAACCTCATAGAAATTGTCTCGCTTTCCCTCCTAAGGATGGCCCGTTATTAGATCCCTCTTCAATTCTTCATATCTTCTACCTCCTCTTATTTCGTCCAGAATTCCTATCCTCTTCCTTCCACGCTTCTCCAGTGTTCTCCCCTCTATCACTCTCTTCAACATGCCCTCTCCTCTCAAAACCTCCTCCATCCATCTCTTCTGCCTTCTCCGAACCTCTGCCACAAGCTTCCTCTCCTCTCCGACCATATCCAATACCTCCTCGTTCGTCTTTCTCGCCAGTCCAGCTAACTTTCTCCATCCTTCTCCAAACCCACATCTCAAACGCCTCAAGTCTACGCACATCCTCCCTTCGCAATGACCAAGTTTCCGACCCATATAGCTCCATATTAAAGTTTTCACCAGCCTCTTCTTCACGTCTCTTCTCAGCCCCCCCTCGTCAATTCCCTTCTCTTCGAAAATGCTTCTTTAGCGAGCGCAATTCTGCATCTGATGTCCTTACCACTAAACCCATTCGCCTCCAAAATACTACCCAGATAAGTAAACTGCTCGACCTGCTCTATTTTCTGCCCTCCCACCCTTATATTCGGCCACGCCTTCTTATTTATAGAAAATCTCATTACTTTTGTTTTCTTGTGATTGATCTTCATCCCATACTTTTCGCACTGCACCTCTAATGCATTCAACATTGACTGTAACCCCTTGGCCGACTGACTAACCAATGCTTGATCATCTGCAAATCTCACTGATTTTATCAGCTCCCCTCCTACCTTTATTCCTACCTCCTCCTCCCCCCATAAGACGCATAAGAATGTATTTTTGCGCAATAACGTTGTTTAAGTATATTGATAGAAAAGTTTTCTAATCATATTTCGAAGTGTTTTCCGTAGCAACCAATAGGTAGGACACCAACAACGATCGAATTTCAAATCAGAACGCACTATTTGGTTTGAGTGTCGTAATTCAAAACCACCAGTTACGAATGGAATATATGTAGTATGTATTTGGAGCCGGCACCGGTCACTCTTGATCGTCGATGGAAAGTCAGTCGAGGTGATGACGCCATCTTTGGTTGCTTGGGTGAGAGGCGCCATATTAGTAAACAAGTGAGCGTCCAGTCGACTACACACTACTCATCCCCGCCCCCCTTCCAAGACGTAATGTCGGTCGCGTGGAATACGGAATTAAAGCGGCACAGAATTAAATGGGATTTTTTCTCCCTAAAGTGAGTGGAGCAAATTAAATTACGCTATTCATCCCCAGCTTGGGGTATAATGTCACCGCATTACTTAGAAAGGGCTTTACGTAATTAAGAAGAAGACACAGATTAATTGATAGGAACATCCGGAACCATATCGCACGGAAACATAGCGGAGTGAAATATCACGGCCATTATGACGAGAATAATCCACATCTTGCGAATCACTGATGAATTCAAAAATATGAATTGGTGAGAAAAGTTAATGCATTGCCGTAATAATTTATCTTAACACGCGTCAAATGGAAAATAATTCAGAAAAAAAATATATTTTATACAAAAAAAACTGATTTCGCGAGATAGCCCCGCAGGGTATTATTCACAAAAAAAACGCTCTTGGCTATCGTTAGTCAATAACGCTATCCACCCAGTCACTTCTTCAACCCATGGGGCTAAGGAAAAACTCAAAAGAAAAATAATACATGTAACTCACTACGCGGATATGAGATTTCTCAATAATGGCAAAACTAAAGAATTCAAAATATTCTTCCGAAAGAGGGGGTCATATTTTATTTGCGATTCAAAACCATGAGTCAAGTACCCGAGGATAAAATATACAGTTTCCGGCGTAATTCGGTGGAAATCTTTGATATTAAACATAATGAAATCACTTGTCTATTTCCACACTTGTTTATTTCAACCGACCATGGTTTCGGCACGTAGCGCCATTTTCAAGGCAAAATTTTCAAGGCAAAAAAACGTCGAAAATGGCACTACGTGCCGAAACCATGGTCGGTTGAAATAAACAAGTGTGGAAATAGACAAGTGATTTCATTATGTTTAATACCCGAGGATTGTCATTAGAACCACATTTAATGATGGCTGGCATGAGTGAATGCAAATGTGTAATTATTTTTTTAGCGTTGCACAGTAATAATAGCGATCGGTCTATTTCATTCATTCATTAGAGTAATCTACCGGTTAGAGGTAGGTTGTGATGAAAGTCAGAGAATATCCAACGAACTCTTACACGTGCCGTGTTATTTCTACCTCTAGTATTTCTTTCTTCATCTCAGCATAAGTCCTACCTTTCTTCATCCCGTCCATAAAGCCGATTCTCTTCCTTCCCCGCTTACCCAACATCCTACCCTCTATCACGGCCTTCAGCAAACCACCGCCCCTCATTACCCCTTCCAGCCACCTACCCTGTCTTCCCCTTTAATCTCATCTATAAGTTTCCTCTCCTCACCCACCATGTCAAGCACTTCCTCATTTGTCTTCCTTTCCGTCCAACGCACCTTATCCATCCTCCTCCACACCCACGTCTCGAAAGCCTTCAGCCTATTTTCGTCTTCCTTTCTCAAGGTCCTGAAAAACATCCACCCCGTTTCGCTTACAGCATTAAGCACGAAAGATAATAAAGCGTAGATTAATAAAAAATCTTAAGAGCAGTTTTGAGACATGATCGTCATTAGGGTCGTAAACATCAGGGAAATTAGGTCCAGTTTATCGTAAATTATGATTCACTATGGAAATGGTGCTCGTTGAATATCAACGGGAATAAAAAAATCAACACTAAATACATTGTAATAAAACATTCATATCTTATTTGGTGCAAAGAATTATTGAGTTAATGGATATAAACGGAATCTCGACTTAAACAATGAGTATGGTCGTCATAGGGACGATGACTCAAAAACGCTAAAATATTGCAAAAAATCGTTACGTTTTTGCAAATATTTCGGAATTTTACCGGAATACAAAATTCAATTGAAGGAATAAGAATCTCAAATTTATTTTCTTTCTATTGATACCTTTCCCAATAACAGAAAACCAATATTTCTAATTTAATTTTGCAAATAAAAAATGGTCTGCACCCAAATGAAGATACAGTTTCACGTGTATTACTTATGTGAAAGTTACTGATATATCTATTGATGATTATTATAGTAGATTAAATGGGTTGTGGGCAGGAGCGTCGCAGAATAAAGGGAACTATGGCAACTAAGGACTAATTCACTCTTTGCGATCCCTTGGATCCTGTTTAATCTCATCATAGCGAGATAAAATATTTAGCCGGAATTTAATGAGCCGAGTCGGAACGTTTCGCAAGGCGCACATCGGCCTGTTCACGGTAGTTCGCAGTGGCGCAGATGTGTTTCGATCCACGATAACTTCATTACCTTGAATGGAAAGCTCGCGAGCACATCGTTCTTTCGGGAGGAAATGTCGCAAAACGTGTGACCGGAAATTATTGTCCTCGCGTCCTGATTGCAGTTCCTTCCGCAACACGCGCTCCAATCGGTGGAGATTGGACGTCAAACGCTCTCTTCAATCGCTTTCTATCTCACCCACCGTCCAGGCGAGTAGCTGCCGATGCTGTGAGTTCCCAGAGTTCATTGCGCGTGTTATTTCACTGGGCAGTCCCGTTCCGCCTCCATTTCCGGTTCTCCCAAGCGCCACGAACCACTGTCATTATTGCGTCCCCTTCGCTAGTCTTGTCCCGTTCGCACATATACACCAATACGCCCTCTACGGGTGAGTGGATGTAAACATAGCATATTAACAACTTGCCAATGTATCGGCTTCCTCAAGCTGCCTTAAAAAAACACGCTTCGGGGGCTTAATGAGGTTCCGCCGCGACTGTGTGAGTCAAAACAAATATTAATTTCCACATTTTTTATATTTTGTCAAAAAAATCCTGCTTTCGCTGATGAAATGCATTACCTATAGAAACCCAAAAGTAAGGTACAAAATATTCAGATTATTCCACGAATGTATTTTAAATTAGCACTTTTTTCCAGCCATAGGAGCCGACTGCAGCGCCATTTCCTACGAATTACCGCATTTTGACTACAATTACGGCATTAATTCTTCAATAACTAGAAAAATAAGGTGGTAAGATGCCTGTATTTTATTTTTATTCAATTTCTCTGGATTATTTCCTTCTTTGAGACAGTTTTCCACGAAAATGGCATTTGTATTTTATGGAAAAATACTATTTTTCCCCGTGTCTCTCTCATTCTCCATGTAATTTCATGTTCAATTAGAGAGTAATATAGCGTGGAAAGGTATTATTTTGTTGTTCATATCAGATACAGGACAACTTTTACTACAAGTAGACAATATGAATAAAATGACATTTAAGTAATTTCAAGGTGGAACCAGCGCACATCGGAACACATCAGCGCACACAAACGACATTGAATGGAACGATGTGCGCTGGCGAAAGATAAGATATTTGATATATCCCTTGATGTTAATCATTGCATAATTCATAACTTTAATAGCATTTGATTTATCGCATGCTCGTTGATAATTCATCCACCGTCGATCAAATTCAAGGTGGCTTACGGAGCTTGGGAGACTTTCATTCAATGAAACGCACAGATCGGAAAACATCGTCGCACACGAACGATGATGAAGGGAATTGGATGGGCAGAAGAAACTTACGGTAATAGGCTGGAATGTGCCATTCAGTAGGTACAAAATGGTCAGCGTCTAATTATTAGTAAATATTTAAAATATTTAGGTAGACCACTATTTGTATATCTTGGTATTTTAACGGGACTATCCCAATAACTATCCCAATTTTTTCCCTGTTAACTCTAGCTTCCATAATCACTAAACTCGCTCAAGAAATGACCAACAATATTCCTACAGTCTATGTCTGAAAGGCCCATATCACTCCATTTCCACAGTTTACAACAAGATTCCAATAGAAATTCGCTCCATTTCCTCATCATCATGCTTCAAGTCCAAACTAAAAAAATTGTTAATTCATAAAAGTAATTATAGCTTAAGCGAGTATCTATCTGATGATTTTCATTAACTTATGTATTTTTGTTCTCACTTTTCCGTAATTTAATATATAGTATGTATTTGGTTTAATTTATTTATTTATTGGCAACCTCTGTATTATACCTGCCAAACTGCTTGTAAATATGTACTGTGCAGTAACATTTTGACGAAACTCATGGATGTTATATCCCAATGATGTTAATAAATTATGATATGATTTATTCTAATTTCATGCTGAAGGAGGAAAGATTTTCACCAAGAAATAGGAAAAAACTTTATTATCATCCATGCTTGACATCTTTCTGGGCTTTCAATTCAAGGAGTTGAAGCTAGCGCTGATCATGACACAATATCAGAGCACTTTAGCGCAAACGAATTACGTTGAATGAAACGATGTGCGCTGGCGAAATGTTATGTAACCTACTGGTAGGTAGCATTCTGTGGTTGAACAGCAGTCAAGGCCGAATTTTGTGTTGAAATTTGTTGAATAAGTTCTACATAAGTATTTAAAAACGTTTGCTTTTTATCAAAGAGTAATTTGAAACCTCACAATAAGCATGTTAGCCGCTTTTGCTGAAAATCAACAACTTGACAACAATCACGGATGCCATCATCGACGTTCTTTCGTTGTTAATCGCACATCAACTATGCTCCCGGTCTGTTTTGAATTGCGCTTGACACCTTTGTGGGTTTTCAATTCAAGGATTTGAAGCTAGTGCTGATCATGACACAATATCAGAGCACTTTAGCGCACAAGAACGACGTTGAATAGAACGATATGCGATGGTGAAATGTTTTGTAACCTGACGGTAGGTAGCATTCTGTGGTTGAACAGCAGTCAAGGCCAAACTTTTTGTTTAAACTTGTTGAATAAGTTCTACATAAGTATTTAAAAACGTTTGCTTTTTATCAAAGAGTAATTTGAAACCTCACAATAAGCATGTTAGCCGCTTTTGCTGAAAATCAACAGACTTGACAACTAACGCGGATTCCATCATCGATGTTCTTTTGTTATTTAGCGCACATCAAATTTGCTCCCCAACCTGATTTGAGGAGCGCTGCCTAGTGCGCAGGGTCTGCTAAACGTATGGAAGGCAAGTGCGTTGCACTGCTACGAAGTGATTAGCGCACTAGAGCGAATGGAAGGAACCCTTCATTGTGCCGATACATTTGACTCATAATTCTTTCGTTTAAACTTCATTTTATAAGAAACTGTAATGCTGATATATTTTGGGTAAAATCTGATATATCTTGGGTTTATTTAAACAGTAATTAGTTATAACCAGATAAAAACAATTCAAAAAGGTGAAACAGTAAGACTCGCAAAAAAGATATTCAAATGTAAAGTTGAAATTTTCGAAAATTAACCGCGAGTTTTCTGAAAGTGAAAAAGGAAAATACCATTGGAACGAAAGGGTTATGGTTCCATAGCGTTTTCTGTGTCAAAAAAAATTTACAATTTCATATTTTTATTGATGTAGAATGAAAAGTATTACTTTGAATGATGATATTCTGCATTCATTAAAAAAGTATAATTCAGGTACTGAGGTGCTAGCATTTTTAAATTAATACTTTTTACAGCCACACTTATTTAATATGTATAGGGATAGAAGAAACAACTAGAGCATATAAGCAACTTTAAGACCAAATATGACATATAGATTTTTCAGTATTTCACAGAACCTTCCCCGTTTCCACACGCTTGGTTCGATTTTGCCAATAAACGAACTTGACCGAGATTTTCCAACTTCATGTTTTATATATTAGCCCAGTGTTTATTCACACATTAGATAAGCTCTTGAACTTTAGAATGCGAGTTGTTCAACCATTTTCCATTAAAAACTGGCAGCTGTACAAGCGGTCAAAGTTGGCGGTTTTTGCACCTGGCAAGTTAAATAGGATTTTGCATAAACTATTTAAGCTACAGCACCCATCTTTTGCACACTTTTTAAGGTTTGGAAAACTCATGTTCTAAAGATCGATTATTTGATTTAAAATTAATGTTTTCAAAGTTATAACTTCAATAACAAAAGATGTCAGTTTTCATGTTATTTTGGAATAACCTTATTATTTCTTGACCGATTGTAAAGTAGAAGGTCTCAAATTGTAGGTATTTTTATTACACACAAATTTCATGTGCTTCATTTTTCTCTACGACCGATAGTTTTTCCAATGCTTTGGAAAAACTATTTTTTAATTTTATTTTTTTAATAAAAAAATGACGCGGAAAATATTGTTTGAATCTCAAGATGGGAGGCCTTTCCTATCATCGCCCCCAACACATTTACGCAATAAAATAGCTACCATAGCTACTAAGAATACTCTTTTAGTCTTTCTTTTTTCGACATAATATATGCACTGAACTACATCAGTCTGGATTTAATTTGTGCAGAATTACGGAAGCAATCATGACTGAAAATGTCTTTCTTTTATGGTCTCACATCAATTTTCCTCTGGATCTACTTTGAAGTGCACTGCCTATTGCTCAAGGTCTGAAACGAATGGAAAGGGAGCATTCTGTTGTGTTGCGGATTGAGCAGAGTACGTATATTTAAGGTAGTTTGAGCGAAAAACCAATTCGCCTAGAATTTGGTGAATTTGGCCTCACTTTAAAGAAAAAAAACTCTCATCTTCCCAATTATATCAAAATATCAACCTCTTGCCGAACTACTTTTCAAGCAATTTACCTGTAAATATAAGTTGTTTTACATGGGATAGATTACGGCTGTCCGCTCCAGAGGGAGAATATAGAAAAAAAATAAGGAACTTCTAGCACCTAGATTTCGTCAAAAAACTAACGGTGAGTATATTGCATGTTTTCTCAACTATTTATAAAAAATAATCTATTACTCACCACAGTAACTTTCACAGAATCGCAAGGAATCATGCTGTTTTGAAGGGTTTTCAGCCGTACGGCGGGAATAAATGAGTCAAGTTAGAGACTTATGTAGCTTTATTTATTTAATTACTTAGTATTTTTGTCACATATAACTATATCTTTGCGCCATTAATACTACAATATTTATTTCATACTTCTTACAGACGCTGAAATAAAACTATAAATTTTGGATATGGTCTCCATTATGACTAGGGAACTATCTCGCTCACACAACCTAAGCCCCCACAGTCTCGCGTCAAAATGTTCCTTTTTCGGTGAAAATGGAGGGGGGGGGGGTCGGCAGGAAAAAGAATTGAGGACAACGCTTTGAGTGGAGGGAAGAGGACGACAAGAAGGGAAAAAAGGAAGATGCAATAAAATAGGGCGAAAAGAGAAAAGACCATCCGTTTATAGCTGTGCCTGGCTCGCTCGCAGTACTCCGTCCGTCGGAAGGGACGCTGACCCTAGGTCCCCTTGGGCGTCTCTTGGGAGCTCAAGCCTTCGACGAACGGGACTTTTATTTTCGGCGAAATTCCTCGCGTGCAGTTCGAAGTTGAGGCAGGCAATTGGATCCGCGCTGCAATCCACTCCAAGCCTCGGTCTACGCATCACTAGATCTCAACGCTGGTGCATAGGTACATACTTCGGACGCTAGTAAGAAGTTCGCCGCGTGGACGCAAGGTGGATTTAACCCTAGTAAAACATTTTACTAGGTAAACATATTTGTTTTTTCTACGTAAAGAAATGTCTCTAACTTCTAAATTGAAGTATACTGCTGGTTTTCAAGTCCTTTTTTGAGTTTTTCACAGCAAGTAATTCCTGATAGTTTTGCAGCTTGTCAATTACGCACTATAGATACATAAAAGGTATATAATCTTTGGTATAAGGAGTCTGTGAACACTATTCGTCCCATTCCCATTCCCAGATGACATCATCAAATTCTAGGTGAAGTGATTTTTCGCTTGAACTACCCTAGGCTACCGAGGCGTTCTTCTCCCCTGTTGATCCCGGTCAAGGCGAATGATTTTTCCTCGGTGGAATATCGTACGAATGTGCACTTGCGGGCTACTCCGTAGAGGTTACTACTGTGGCTAGTCCCGTAATCCTCAAAATTAGTTGTAACTACGACTATTGAACCATTATCCTACCATCCTACCGTTATCACGAAATATTGTAGTATTTGGACAAGGGGAATTCGCATTTCTTGTCTGCTTGGAGTGTCAATTTAATCAATGCTTCCACATCTGAATGGACTCGCTGTCGTTCAGGTCCAAGAGAACTTCGATGACCTCTTCGGTGTATTGTTGCCGTCTTTGTAATTCAATTTTTTTCAATTCAAGGTTTTCATTCCACTCTGCCTCCATTTTATAGCTCGTAGTCCAACCAACTTCCTTTCACGTGCATTTCAAATGTCAGTTATCAGCGCCAAACGCTAGTAACTTTTAGTATTACGCCCCGTTTACGGTACTAGCTTTCTACGCTGGTTAGACTTACCGAGGTTGGAAGTTGGCCGTGTGAACGCAAGTTGGCGCTAACCCTGGTAAGCTTTTCTACCTTTCTCTAGGTTAAAACCTAGAGAAAGGTGGAGCTAGTCTTCACCGAAATATCGGAATTTTCAATTTGTGAGTGTCCTTTTTTTCTGTTTCTATATTTTTATCGGCCACCCTCTTGGCAACCCCCAAAACCCAACCCCCCCCCCCCCTAACCCCCAAAAAAGATATATATATATATACATACATTCATAGGAAAATGGAAATGGATAGGTACACATAAAAGGACGAACACAGGGTTTGGTGGGGAAGATGAAAATGTGTCGAATGAAGACAGAAAAAATTTCACCTTAGCCGGGATATCCCGGCTAAGGTGAAATTTTTTCTGTCTGGATTTGACTCATTTTCATCTTCCCCACCAAACCCTGTGTTCGTCCTTTTATGTGTACCTATCCATTTCCATTTTCCTATGAATGTATGAATTTATTCGCGCCTTTGAGCGTCATTTTCGTATGATTGAGTATATATATATATATACGAGTTCGTGGAAAATCACACACGCGATAATTTAAATAAACTTTGCCACAGGTGGGGTGGAATTAAATATAGAAACACAAAAAGGAAGAACTTTCACAAAATGTGAGAAAGGCAGCTCGGCTGCCGAAATATCAGAACGTATATTGTGAGTGTTCTTCCTTTTTGTGTTTCTATATTTAATTCCGCCCCACCTGTGGCAAAGTTTATTTATATATATATATATATATATATATATATAATATTTTTGGGGGTCTCTGGTCCCAACGGGAACCAGGACAACAAGTTTTTCTCTCCTGACCATTTTAATTAATTTTTTTGAACTCTTGCACGTTTTTTCCGGGATTCGGTCGAGAAACCACCATCGGTTGGCGCTATTTACATGCTTTTTAACTGTGTGTAAACTCATGTAAGTGGAAAAAGAGGTTAACTGGTTAAAGCACTCGGCGCGAAATCGAGGGATCCCGGTCAAGGCGAATGATTTTTCCTCTGTGGAATATCGAAGTAGTAACTTTAATCGGGTATAGTGTAATACATGTAGGTGGCTACTCGCACACTGCCACACACCCTTTAGTTGGCTTGCACGGTATTTTGTAGATGTTGTAGGATTTTACCGAAAATTCATGCCGGGAAAAATTAAATTATGTTAGCAGCTGAGTTATAATTAAACGAAATATCAATCCTCTCCTTTCACTAACGTTATTTCTTCAGTGAGTCGTTGGCAACCACGGTACTGTTGTATGCGACTAGGTTGCTGCAATTGTTTCTTAAGCAACTCCTTACTCTTCACCAGACGCCATCAGCATCTCTATCACGGAAAACGGGCAATATAAAACAATTAAGTAAATATTTTATAAATTCGTTTTAACTGCATTCTTTAACGGGTGTTACTGTCATGTTCTGGTGGTTCGACCCCTGAGAAACCTGAAGGCTAGTCACGCTGATGATAATTTTACGTGCTTTAGTAAACCAAGCCAGTTAATGACAAACTGGCAACACAAAGACGAACATAATTTTGCGATTTATGCTTAACTTTTAGAAGTTATAAACTATAGTGTGACTGGTCAGTTGGTGCTATAAACCACCCGCGGTGAAGGGTTGGGTCGCCTTCGACGCCGAGGCTCGGACTCTCGAGTTCGGGTGCCTCCTAGGTCCGGCACTTTACCATAACGGATAGTTTCGTGCCTCCCAGGTCCAGCACTAAACGTAAAGTGCCTTTTCATATCACATCCCTGGGTATGACAGCGGCAGTTGAAAGACGCTGATTGGCGGAGCAGATCAGACACTGCAGCGATCCGCCTTGAGTGAGCAGTGTTTAGGGAGATGATAGTGCCTTCCATGTCCGGCACTTTACCATAAAGGATAAGTCTCGTGCCTCCCAGGTCCAGCACTAAACGTAAAGTGCCTTTTAGGATCACATCCCTGGGTATGACAAGGGCAGTTGGAAGACGCTGATTGGCGGAGCAGATCAGACACTGCAGCGGTCCATCCCGAGCGATCAGTGTTAGTCAGGAGATGAGGCGGGGGGGGGAGGCGCCTGAAGGGACACACGTGGCGCCACCCCTTGTCCTCCACCTCCGCAGGACGGGCCGCTCTAACGCACGCGTCAGTGGCGCCACACACGACGGTGGAAAGCGGAGCACAACGCAGGGGGTGGGGGACACCCTTAGCGGATCGATAGTACCCCTGCCTCCCTGGGCCCTTGGATACAGATGGCATGGGGGGTGTGAGGGTAAAGGGTCCCTTACTTCTTCCTCCTCTCACTCTCGAACGAAAGGACCCTTTCTCGCTGGTTGAGAACCGCGATCCAATCCCTACACATGAACTATATTGATATTGAAGAGATATTGAAATTAAATGACACAATGATATCATGAGTTTATTCCCAACGCTAACAAAATTTCGCAAGATGATAGGGAGCGTTGTCTTAGTCGGAGCCATATCAGAAATAATTCTCGCTTTTATGAAATTTCTTGCAATCAGTTGAATAACGGCATTTTAAAGTTTAAGTGACTGCGGCTCCATTTAAGAACAGCATTATAAAATTTAAGTTACTGTGGCTCAATCTAGTAACGGCATTTTCAAATTTGAGTTACTGTGGCTCCATCTAACAACGGCATTTAAAAAATTGAGAGAATGAGGCTCCATCTAATAACGGCATTTTAAAATTTAAGTTTTTAATAATTTATTAAACCCAATGTAAAGGCCTTAGTTGCTGTGTTTTTATTAGATCTTTTTTGTAATTAGATCTTACAGCGTTCCTGAGTGAGTAACAAGTGCTTGTCTTAACACAAATAGTGACGAATGTCGAAACGAAAACGAAACACAACCAATTTCGCTCAAGGATCGCTTTCAATATTCGCTGAGAGCCATTGAGGTGTTCGGAACGGTTTAGGGGTTTTTTAAGTAAATTCAGCGATACATCATTTCACCTAGAATTTTATGAACTTTGCCTCATTTTAAAGAAAAAAAATCTCACCTTTCCAATGATATCACAATTTTAATCTACGGCCGAAGTATTTTTCGAGTAATTTGCCTTAAAACACACGCTGTTTTATATGGGATAGATTACGGCAGTGAGCGCCAGAGGGAGAATATTGAAAAAAATTGGAATTTCAAACGCCTAGATTTCGTCAAAAAACTAACGGTGTTCATTTTGTATGCTTTCTCAACTATTTATAAAAATTAATCTATTACTCACCGCCGTAACTTTTACAGAAACGCAAAAAACCTGCTGTTTTGAAGGCTTTTTACCCGTATGGCGTGAAAAAATGAGTGAAGTTCCAAACCTATGTAGATATATTTATTTTACTTCTCAGAATCTAGGTGATATATAAGTATATTTTTGCACCATAACCATTACAATATTTACTTTACACTTCTTACAGACGGTGAGATTAAAATATAAAATTCGAATATGGCCTCCATTATAACTAAAGAAATATTTCCCTTAAACTACCTTTAAGGGACTGGGTTCTCATCCCTTAAGGCCAGGGTTCGTTATCAGCAGCGACGGAGATTTTTCAATGAAATCATGATGCAACATGATGATTTTTTTTTAATGTTTAAATAACTATTGAGAACTTTCTATTCAAGGCGGAAAGTATACCACCCTGAGTTTGAGACATCTTATCCAGAGAACGCCTTGGCTGATTTTAATGACAGAGACATCATAACTTGGCTCATTTCAATCCAAGTTCAGTGATAACAATCTTTCGTGCAATAATAAAAAAATTTGGTTTTCGGGCGAAAGGGAAAAAAGAGTCTAGTTTTAGATCCCTGATAAGAAATTGCCAACTTTCGGGGATTACTACGCACATACTATGCGCTTCTATGGCAATTTAACAAAAGGCAATACTGCTCCAAACTTTTTTCTAAAATTTAATATTTCTAACTTTATTTGTATAAATTTTGTCTTTATTTTCGCGGAAAAACTTCGTTATCACTGGTTGTAGATAAATCGGCAAAACGCGATTGGCTTTATCGTGAGTTCAGAACTACGATTCAAGAGTTTGCTAATACACGGAAGAAAATTTGTATTGCATGGGTAAGGTGTATTTTATTAGTTATAGCGTAAATCTAATAGTAATTTTGTAAATTACCCCAGTCGTCGATTGTCACCTCCAACTCACCAACCAACCGAAGAAATTTGAGCGTACGAAATGCCAGATACGTCTACAACGGAGAAAGTTGTCTCCAGAAACTCCAAGGTAGGTGACGTAAGACACGGAAATTCATCGTCTATATATCCCGATAAGCTTAAGTCTAAGGTGGTTCAACCGTAAAATGACTTTCATGTCATTATATTCATATTCACGTTGTGACTACTTCGTCATTCGGTTAATTTTTTAATGACAACCGTGTCGATAAAGCAACGAGACACAAGAATACTAACAAAAAACTTACGTAAGCGTAAAAAAGAGGGAAACTGTGACGAAAGAATAGACTGAAGTGGTAATACTGTAGAGGAACGTTAGATTAGCAACATGAACCGTATAATGAAAAGGAAAAAGTAAGATGTGAAGGAAAGAGTCAACTCTGGGTCTTGGAGTAATTTTAAGTCACACGACCAAAAGATATTCCCGTAAGTGGAGCTTCAATTGAAGAAAAGGACCAACAAATGGCTTCAAAATTAGGAGTTTAAGAATCAATGATAGAACCAGTTACCATGACGTACGGGTCATAGGTTTGGGTTTTAGATAAAGATATGTCTCAGAGAATAATGTCGGCTGAAATGTCATGCTGGAGGAGATGCCGTAACTTAACCCTGCTAGATCATGTATCAAATAATTATATTACGGAAAAAATTTCAGCAAAAAAAACAATTTTAGAAAAAATATATGGCAAACAATTGAAATGGTACGGACATCTAAGACGCATGAAGGAGGAAAGAATACCATCAATGGTTTGTAAATGGACTCCAGTGGAAAGAAAAAGAAGAGGAAGACCAAGGAAGATATGAAGAGAAAATATCGAGTTGGAAATGAGAAGAAAAGGATTAAAAACCTGGAGATTGGGATGATGAAGAAAAGTGGCGTTTTGGATGCGAGAAAGCGGCGATGGATGGAAGCAATACAGCTACTCATTTGCAAGAAGCATTTATCAGATTCGTCCATCCAGGATCAAGTCCCCATCTTCAACAAACATCCCCATGACGACCACTTAAAGATGTTTTGCAAGAAGCATTTATCAGATTCGTCCATCCAGGATCAAGTCCCCATCTTCAACAAACATCCCCATGACGACCACTTAAGGTTGTTTGAGCGAGATATTTCCCTAGTCATAATGGAGACCATATTCGAATTTTATTTTTTTTAACTTCAGCATATTTAAGAATTATGAAGTAAATAATGTAACAATAATGGCGCAAAAATAGTTAGGTATGACAATAGTTGTCAGTAATTAAATAAATATATCTACTTAAGTATCTAACTTGACTCGTTTTTTCTCGCTCAACGGCTAGAAAGCCTTCAAAACAGCAGGTTTTTTTGTGATTCTTTAAAAACTACTGCGGTGAGCGATGGATTAATTTTTATAAATAGTTGACAAAACATACAAACTACCCACCGTTAGTTTTTTGACGAAATCTAAGTAGTATAGATTCCTAATTTTTTCAATATTCTACCTTTGGAGAGCATAGCCATAATCTACACCATGTAAAACAGCTTGTATTTTCAGGCAAATTTCTCGAAAAATAGTTCAGTAAGGGGTTAATATTTTGATATCACTAGAAATATGGGAGTTTTTTTCTTTAAAATGAGGCGAAATTCGTCAAATTCTACGTGAAATGATTTTTCGCTCAAACTATCTTAACAGTGGAACGGGAGGTGGCCGCTCAACAGAGCTTTCATTACAACTACATGAACTGAAGTTTTTTTTATTTGGGAGTTTTCCACTTTGGAGCAGTTTCTCTCACCAAACCCCACCCCCTCCTTTTTTCATGAGCAAAATTCGTTAATATCAAGTTCATCACCCAACTCTCCACACGTCTCTATCAAATCCAACCCCCTCCTATCCATTTCCTTCCTCACTCCACTCTACCATGACTTCTTGGGTCTTACTCTTATCCTTTTGCCTTCCCGTATCCATTTTAGGGCCGCTTTAGATTTTCTCTCATCCCCCATTCTTTGGACGTGTCCGAACCATTGCAATCTTCTTTCTTCCAAAATCTCCACTGCATCCTTCCTCACCTCCATGATTTTCCTTATCTCCTCATTTCTTACTCTTTCTACTCTTGATTTTCATCTACATACTACCCCGCAGGCCGCCTCAATGATGTTCTCCGTGTCGCTCTTAAAGATATCTATTCTTAATTGCTCAAGTAATCTAAGCCAAGCGCGCAGCCTCCGAGTCTCTAGCGGCTCCCAGCCTAACTCGTTTAACATCTCTACATCTAAATCTACATATTACCCCGCAAGCCGCCTCAATAGGCGTGTGGCGTGGGGTGTTAGGACACCAGCCGTTTACATATAAAAAGGAAACGCTCTGATGAAATTACGCCTAGCATTTTTTAAAGTCCCTTATTGTTCGGGGGAAAAACGAATTCTCATACCTATCCGTTCGGCAAAATATCTCTCTTAATTTATCGTTTCTGTCGGACCTGGAAATATAGTGGGGTTCTAATATGATATTCTCCGTGTCGCTCTTAAAGATATCTATTCTTAATTGTTCAAGTAATCTAAGCTTAGCGTGCAGTCTCCGAGTCTCTAGCGGCTCCCAGCCTAATTGGTTTAACATCTGGGTAACGCTGTCTGTTCGCCCGTAGCAGTTTTTGACGAATCACGCAGCTTTCCTTTGCATTTTATTAAGTTCCCGGATTAAGTCTTTCTGCACCGGATCCCATATGCTCGTTGCATATTCAAGGTGTGGCCGGACGAGTGCGAAATAGCACCTCTCTTTTACTTTTTCATCCGCAAATCTTCCCACAATACGCTTGACGAATCCTAGCTTCTTCAGAGCTCTGCCACAAATATTTCTTATATGTGTTCTCCACGATAGGTTCGAGGTTATCGTAACTCCCAGATACTTCACTTCATCTGTCGCCTTTATGTTAACACCATCCACAGCATATACATGGGGATAGTTGGACGACCTCCGCAAGAAATGCACCGCCGTGCATTTGCTCAGATTAAGTTCGAGTCCCCACTCTTGGCTCCACACATGAACGTTGTTTAAATCCGATGATAGAATTTCAAAGTCAGAGTGATCACCAATTTCGCTATAGATGACAGCGTCGTCAGTTTTGCCGATTTTGTGGCCGATCTCCGCCAGAAGTCCATTTCTGTGACTCGTACTTTACTTTTTCTCTGTCGGTTGTAGTCCATGTTTCGGCTACATAGAACATTATACTTTCTACTGTCGCCTTATATATATTTGTTTTTGTTCTTTTCATAATATTGCTGCTACATTGTAAGGGGTTCAATATTCCAATTGCCCTTCTACTCTGACATATACGGCTCTCTGTTTCTAATTTCGAGGATCCATAACTTTGTACTACTGATCCTAAATACTTGAAATGGGAGACTTTTATGATCTGTACTGTACCGATTCTTTGAACTGATGTGAAAATGCATTAATTCGGTGGAAGTGACGCAACAGTTGCCTCCTATGACAGGAAAAAGTGTTCATTAGAAAATATGACTGTCGGATAATCTGCTTACCGAGTACCTTAATTTCATTTTGTAATAGTCAAAGGTATGTTATCCTTGAGAGCAGCATTTTTTTAGTGTAAAAAAGGAAAATGTCGAATTCAGTATTTGCTTTGACTGACACAGTCACGGTGGAACGACCTTAATGAAACTTTTGATCCTCTTCCGGTTGGGTTCTTACCAAAACACAACAAAACCAAATCCAATTCCGTTCCAATACAAAAGATTCGTTTCCGCTTGAAATATCCCAGCACCGCCCATGCCAGGCAGGCCGAGGGGCAGGAGACAAACGAATGGTAGTCCGCGCTGCGTCTGTCTGTTCCTCAGTGAGGTGCGGCTGCATGAAAGCATCTGAACCAAGTAGGGCATCCTCTTCCAGTGATGGTGCCACGTTAAAAACTTAATATTGCGGAAGGTAACAGGTATATTCGTTCCGAAATTACCCTAGTTCCACTTCCGGTTTCGTTTCAGTGAACCGTAACTTATCTGAACCTACATCAAACAGTAGCGCTATTCTGTACCTTCTGTACCTGTACCTAGACATACTAGTGACAGATTTCGTTTCGTTATATTTTATGACGAATTTCTATCTCTATTCCCCTTTATTTAGCGATTTTTGAACTATGCAAAATTGTCTTTAGGAAGCGACTATGTCGTAAGACAGTAGCATGGAAGCGACACATTGAAATATTACGGAAAATTACCATATCTTGCTAGGAGTTAACGGACTTCAAAAGTCGCCAGCATGACTTAACGAGTTACAGAATAGCACTACAGGGGGTGATTATATAATTACCGATCGTATCTAGGCCTTAAGGTAGTTGGAGCGGTAATCGTGAGTCGTTGAAGGTACATTCTAATAACTTTTCATGTATGTCGAAAAAAATATTTTTGGACCACATTTCACAATAGTAGACCTTTTTTATACGTTGGAAATCACCATATATGCAGTAATGTATATGATGCAAGAGTTATATTTCAAATATTCGCCTTAATTAAAGCATTGATTTGACTTGGATTTTCGGCACGAAATTCTAAATTTACGAGAAAATCATATCTAAATACGTTTTTCTTACTCGGCATGATACCTTGATATTTGTTAACAGCTATTATAATAATACGAAACTTATTACTTCGCATTTAGGAGAAAATCTGTACATAAGTAATCGAATTGTTTCAAAATATATGCCGTGTGCCATAAGAGTACTTGTTACAATATCATTGAATTGCCAGGAAAGCAAATCGGTAGCATGCAGTTTTTTCACTTTTATCGATATATATTTCTAATAAGGACACGTATGCAAAGTTTCACTCAAATCTGTACATAAACAAAAATCGCTCCAGCCACCTTAAATCGGATTCTACGTCACTGAAGAACGGATTTTCCGTTATTTTGTAACTTCCTCCCGATTGCTTAACCTCACCTTCATCCCGAACCTTCTCTATTGGTTAGCAACCGAGTATATTTTTGACGCGAAACTCGAAATTTACGAAAAAATCATATCTAAATACGGTTTCCTTACCTTCCATGATACCTTGATATTTGTTAACAGCTATTATAATACTATGAAACTTATTATTTCGCATTTAAGAGAACATCTGTACATAAGTAATCGAATTGCTTAAAAATAATCGTGCCATAATCGTACATAATAATCGTGTGCTATAAGAGTACTTGTTAAAATATCATTGAATTGCCAGGAAACCAAATCGGTAGCATGCAGTTTTTTCACTTTTATCGATCCATTTCTGTAATCTTTCTTCTATGTTAGTACCACCCTGCTCCAAAACAATTGGTTCTGTTTAACAATCCGAAAGACGAGCACTTCTCAATCCCCTTGGTCAATCATTTCCAAAACTTCTTCCCCCTTATATACGGAAAATATTGGCTATTTATATTGTTACTGCTGCTTTAACCCCCGCAATTGTTGAACTGTACCGCCAAGCATGTGTCCTTCGAGGTACCAACTCGTACCACAGTTTGGAAGCTGCTTCACCTATTAGATGTTACGCGCTACAATCTTTATGGCGGTATAAGTAATGGATTGAGTGAATGAGAAAGCATATAATGGCAGTGGAATAGCTACTTAAATTCTTCCAACACGACAGATTTCCAATGAAGAAAGAACTACAAACGTTAATATCTCCTCTCGACGAAAATTTGGATTCAAAATCACCTATACGAAGAATTTCCTATCCCAAATGACTCTTCGGGGGAGCGAATTCAAGGTATAATAAACATACCTCCTTCAAAACGCATAGAGAATTTGATGCGTCATTGAATTGCAACTCTGACAGCTTCTCCGAAGCTACTTTTTCCGAATGAGACAGCAGATTTGTGGTTTGGAACTTGCTTTCTTCTCCGTCTCGTCATAACCAGCCATCAATCCGAAGATTTAGTAGGCTGCACCTCTCCACTCGACCATTTTCATATTGGGCAACCACTACCATCTTATGCGAGCAATAATTGCAAGCACGGTCTTAGAATATACATCATATCTATTATTACAGAAAGGTATTTTTTCTGTCATTCCGTATATGCTCCGTAAATACTGCACCTACAGTGATAAATGAGGTATCATTTTAAACGTTGAATCACCGCCTTCTGACGAAAAATACAATCTCAATATCAAATTTCACTATTTACCCATTAATTTTACTTAAAAGTTTAGATTTTTCCATGTCGATTCCATCGTGACCAAATTTTCGATAAGACAGTTGTATGTAGCATTTTCTAGAGTTCGCACTTTCCGTGATATTTATGTTTGTGTTAAAGAAACTCATAACCAAAAAGTTACAGACGACAACATTGTTACTTCTAATATTGTCGTTAAAGAAGGTTTGTAAATTGCGTGCCATTATTCAGTAACAGACGTCATGATTGTTCCTACTGGTACCAAACTCTCTTGCCTGTATTGCATTCATATGTTTTGTATATTTTTGCAGGAAAACAAGTGTAAAGAAAGTACTTCATGATACACCTTCTTCTCTATTTAAAACCCAATTACACCGTTTCCTTAACATACTTATTCCCTGATAGCGTGAAAGGGCGAAATTTTCGCACGGGTTACCTAATATATAATATTCTAAGAACATATAGATCATGGTATTGTAACATCGTGATTTTTAGTATGCAAATTTATCCCTTTCAACGGCTATAACGATTATGATGAGATTGTATAGGATTCACTAGATGTTTTTATGAAATAATTCCCAAAAATTCGTGAAAATTTCGAGAATTTCGTTTTCACCCTCATGTGCATTTTAACCTCTGTCCTCACCCCCCCTCCTTTTCCCCCCATTCCATGGCTGGTTCCCTAACACACCCTGCCACACGCCTCTGCAACAGCTCGCAGGGTAGTATGAAGATGTAGTGTGCCTTCCATTCACTCTGGTGCGGTAATAACTTCGTAACACAACAGCGCACTTGCCTTCCATTCGTTGAACAGACCCTGTGCACTAGGTAGCGCACCTCAAAACAGATCGGGAGCAATTTTGATGTGCGCTAAACAACAAAAGAACGTCGATAACAGCATCCGTGATTGTTTTAATTCGTTGTCTCGGGCGTGACTTCATGGAATCGACTTAACATTATGAAAAGTAAAGAAAACTTTGTAATTCCACATAAATATTTAATGTAAGACCTAGGTTTCTACGTGGCACGTCATCATCTGGTACAATTGCATAGAAGGTAGAGAATAAATAGTCACACACAAAATTATTTCAAAAACAATTTTTTTTCCTTTTTTTTTCTTTTTTTTTTCTTTTTTTGAAATAATTTTGTGTGTGACTATTTATTCTCTGCCTTCTATGCAATTGTACCAGATGATGACGTGCCACGTCGAAACCTAGGTCGTACATTAAATATTTATGTGGAATTACAAAGTTTTCTTTTATTTTCATTACGTTATTGTTGTCAATTTTTGAGTTTCAGTAAAAGTAGCAAACATGCATTTTATAAAGTTCTTAATAACTCGGCGACGAAAAGCTTACGATAGCAAATACTCATTTTGAACAAATTCAACAACTTAAAAACAAAACACTCGGCCGTGACTGTTGTTCATCTATAAGAATGCCACCTACCGGAAAGTTAAAAAAACATTACACCAGCGCACGTCGGGCGTTCCATTCAACGTCGTTCGTGTGCGCTTAAGTGTTCTGATGTGTTCCGATGTGCGCAGTATTTCAACACCTTGAATGGAAAGCCCCCAATAGATGATGATGGGTTTAATCTTATTTTTTGGCCTCTTTTACCATGACCAAGAAAAATCCAAGGTAAAAACCAGTCTATTAGTGGGATTTTAGTAAGGCCTTACCATAACTTCCCAATTGCAAGGATATCTAGAAACCTGATTCATATTGAAATAAATAAAAACTTTGTACGGTTTTCACTAAAGCTAATTAAAACTGACAAAACTATCGAAAACTTGTTTCAGTTTCAACGTCGGAACCGCGATAAGGGCGAAATTTATCGAAACCTTCATCAGCTTGAATAAAAATATGAATGAAACAGTACAAAGCACCTTTCAAATGACTTTCAACATATCGCGAACTGGCCGCGGTATTACTTTTATGGAGTAATCAGCAAATGCACATGAGTGCGACAATCACACAGAGGAAAAAATCGTCCACCTTTACCGGGACTCGAACCCGGGCCCCGCGATGACGCACTGATGCTTTAGCCCAGTGATTCCCAACCCTATTACGTTGGCGGCACCCTTCAGACCGAGTTTACAATGTTGGCCAACCCTTCTTAGATTTTTTTATTTAAAAAATATTAATTAATTATAGTGGAATATGCATCAGGAAAATTTTAACCTCACATTTAAATAAACACTTCCTCAATTTTGTTTTATTAATTTAATTAAGGCAATAGTAAAATCACCAACCAACATATAATATGGTATAGCTTAGGTATAGTATACCACTGGAGTCAAGTTGGAAAAAGTTCTTCTATTACTATCACCCACCATCTGTCGGGCGTGAGAGTAATTAATTCATACGTTGTTCATGCTAAACATTTTTCGTTTTCCCGCAATAATCCAGCGGTACCTCTAACTGTTTTCCCGGCAGGGTCGATTTATTCGATATATTTGCATCATCGATTCGTCTCGAAGAGGCGAAGAATCGAGATATCGAACGACCTTGTTTTCCCGGCACCCTTAAGTGCCGAGTTAATTCTACGCCCGTGGTGCCGAGGCACACCGGTTGGTAACCACTGTTTTAGTCAGTTAAGGTGGCTGGTCTAAAAAACCAAAGTGAACAGATTTTCTTAAACATTTCCAAATATGTTCCTTTTTGGATTTTATATCGAATATCGAAGAAAAAACGGGGGATCATCGACATACTTTTTGCGATATTTTAGATTCTTTTAACATGGAGCCTTATGGCGCTCTCCACTACAATACGATAAATTACGCACTTTCTCCATTCCTACTGAACAGATTTTAACCATAAAATGATATAATGTAGCTCTAATAAATTAAAATCTATTCTGAAAAAATCATTTGATATTATCGACTGAAAGTTTTCGTAAATAAGATTAAAAAATATGTATGCGAGAATTTCAAATGTCGCGCGCGGCTATGTGGTGTAAAGTTGGCAACGTGGCACACGAAAGTACGGGACATGCTAACGGTCACGTAGACATGACGAACAGATCGAACTGCCTACAGCGTGTTGCAGAATGGACGCTGTTGTCGGATTAAAAACGAAAGATTAAATAATTTATAGAAACATATTTTAATACTAGTTCGCATTCGAGTGACAATACATCTTCATTAAAATGCTTATTTTGAATTCTATGGCCACGGGTGTGAACTGTTTTCGGAAAATTATTTTCGCAAGAATGACTTAAGAAATGAATCAAGTCTGCATTTAATCAAATTTTTATTGCAATGTGTAAATTTAAAGGACAATATTTCAGAATGTGTACCTAAGACATAAGTCATTCCTACTGAATATAGTATAACTACGACCTATTATTTAAATTGTAAACGAGCATTAAAATTTAAGTAACTAAATTTCTCAATGACTAACGATTACCCGACCAGCCACCTTAAGCCACCGACGCGTCCTTCTCAGCGAATATTTTTTTCTAAGTTTTTTTATTTATTTAACTATGGATATCACAATTTTTATTTTTTTACAAAAAACGCCTGAAGTTATTTCACATATCTGTGGGCCAGATAATCCAATTTCCTTTCACTAGGCCCGTCCCATTCACCCAAACTATCCCCTGCATCCCCTTATCTCGTCCAAAATTATCATAATTTTCATCCCTCTTCCTCGCGTACCTGAAAATTCCCGCCTCTGTTGTCATCATCCACCCCCTCTCCGTCAAACCCTTCAACGCCACCAACTTCTTCTCCTCTCCTACGCCAACATCCAACACTTCCTCTTTCGTCTCCTTCGCCATGCATGTCACCCCATCCATTCTTCTCCAAAACCCACCCCTGAAAATTCTCCACCATTCAAAACTTCCTCGCTCCGCAAAGACAAAGATAATCCAAACAATACGACAGATCTGAGCCTCCTTTTCAAAAGCTGCTCTAATCTTTCCTTAATGCCTTCACTCCGAGTTACTCTGGTTGATTTCTTACAACGAGAGAAGAAGAGCGGGTTTACTGAGGTGAGGCACCAATTGAGAATAATATAAAATGAATTACAGATTTACTAGTAATTAGAAATACAAAGTTTTTAGCTGAATGGCAGCTTTAATAGGACGCAGTACTCCCCTATTTTGCAGACTCCTGTGTTCCGTTCTCATTCAGTCAATTTTGCTCATTTCAACTCAAGATTTTTGTTTTATTTAAGCCAATGAGGGATATTTGGGGGGTATCTTTTTAATTTTTTTCTAAATCCATTATTGGAAGGAGGGTTTTATAACAAATATAGGCTATTTGCACGAAATGCTGCTGAATGCTGATTCAAGGAACGCCATATATGGCTAGGTAGCCCCCAACAGTTACCTGTGTGTAGTTGATACGCCAACTGCCGATGCGAAATTTTATCAAATAAATGTATAATTTAGGAAAATCGAACGTGAGTTTTGATGAATTCCAGCGCTGTAATGGGCGTCTATGATAGCTCCCACTGCCGTCGCAGTTCTCCATTTTCTCGCCGCGAGCGCTCCATCAGAAATTGAACACACTATCTCAGATATGGTGTTTTCTCCAAGGAGGTTAAAATGAAATGGAGTAGGCATGACCGTGAACGCTCATGGGCGAAAGTGAAGCAAGAGTAGGGGTGCTTGGGAAGGGTTTTGTGCTGAGTAGGTGTTGCCAAACCAGTCACAAAACATCGCCTGGTCTGTGGTTTTTAACTTAGATTTGACGAAAATCGAAAGCGACCGCCGGACACGTAAGCCAGAGGAAGGTCTAAACTGTGCCAACTGCAATGGCGGAATTGGCTTCAAGAATCAAGTGGTATGTCGCCTCCATTTCTTTTCTAACCTCCTTGGTTTTCTCTGCTCGCTTGCGGGGCGAGAGAGGAAATAAGCGTGAGGGGAACATGGTTGTCGCTCAAGAGCAGCAGCTATCGGGCTACTTGCTCTCGCATTCAGTTTTCCCTAACGCGTGCATTGGCCGCTTTAGGAGAAACTTTTCTACGTTGAGGATTTCATTGCCTCCTACAGAATTGTTAGCTTATTAATCTTCTATCATGTAAATGCCTCCTGATAAGCAGCGTATAAATAAGAGGCATAGTAGCATTACATTGAATTTGTCTGCCGCGAGTAAAATATGGAAGGGAGAAAACTGAGCGCGATGGAGAGAGGAGCAAAGGTAAAAGCACATCCGTCATACTTTTAAAAAACATATAACCATACATACAAAAAATACCGCCATACATAAAATTATTCACCGATAACATTTTACGCTTAAGAATGGCGGTCATTAAAGCTGTCGAGTTCAGGAAATGCCAAAATGTGGCACTAGCGAAAAACATTTAACTACTGCAACAGGATATCCTCAATAGGCCCAGCCATGTTTTTGGAGAAAATGAGCGATGTGTAGATATAGGATATGTATGTCATGGAAAAAACGCCCCGGGAAGAAAAAACAACATATTCACTAGCACCAAAAGAATGTCGGGTGTATGAAAAGTTGATAACCTAGCACAAAACAATAGTCGCCACAGCCGAAGCCTTATTCACGATAACAGTCCGGTGCAGCATTATAACACTATCATAGCAAAATTTATCGGCGGGAATTGAGTTAATTTTGCTCTTACCCGCTCATTTAGAGGAAGATACTACTACATCAGGGTACTACTACAAAAATTCACTCCAAAGAAGACAGCTGATGGCAATAGCTACTTCCAACCGAAGAAAAAACACCGAGATCGAAGAGAAATATATAAAATATTAATCCTAAATTCCCCCACCAGGTGATATTTAATTCTTCTTATGAATACAGTACGTCAGGGCGCAGGTTCCTCCTTAATCAACTGGGGACAAAGCCTGATTTCGATTACGGTCCCAATTCTGAAAGGCCTGATATGCCTATTGTGGAATTTAACATTGATTGTCAACTATTTAAGGAATCTCTAAAAATTAATGAGGAAGAAATTAAAAAAATAGAGAGGAAAACGATACGACAGAGGGAAAGCGTGGAATGGGTTGCGATGCGTCAGAAAATGCTCACTGCCTTGAATTTTGGGCGCGTCTGTAAAACGCTTCCACACACTGGCTGCGAAAGTGTATTAAAATCAATCATCTACCGTAATTTCGATTCTCCTCACCTACAGTACGGAAGGGTAAATGAGGAAAAAGCTCGCGCGTCATTGGAAACAGCATAATTGAGACTTTTTTTTACCCTTTCCTTGGAGCAAATACCGATGGAATAGTGGGGGATTGTGGAAATAAAATGCCCATCATCGGCTGCAGAGATGAGTGTAGAAGAGGCGATCGTAAAAGTGGATTATAGGATGAAGAATAAAGGAATGAGAATAAACCGGAAGCATAATTACCCCTCTCAGATACAAGGCCAGCTCCATATTTCTCAGCGAGACTTCTGCATCTTTGCTGTGTGGACGAAGAAGGGGTTGGAGGCGGAGAGGATCCTCAGGGACAATGGGTTCTGGGAGATATTCATGGTGGACAAATAATAACAACTCTATTTTGAATACATGTTTCCGGAGTTAGGCGATGCGAAATTTTCCCGGTCAATGCCGACTCGGAATTCCCCTAGTATTTTGGCAGCCCAAGAGAAGAGACGTTGTGAATCTTTCAAACGTAAGGATGGGGAGAGGGATCAGAAAGGAAATTTGAAATGCAAAAAGCAAAAGAAACAAAACAATTATAACCAGCATGATGTGTTATTTCAATAGCTCTCTTTCTGTATCCCATCATGGAGTAGAGCTCTGCTTAGATTGCACCACAGATGTTAGAGTTGAGGTGGTTCTAAGTTCTCGCTAGGAAGCTTGCTGACATCAATGCACGGACGGCTGTGGTTCCAGAATAATGTTTATATCGACTATTGAGCGCTTATTACGAATTTAATTAACCATAAACGTAAGACAAGTCAAAATTTCGTACTACAGAATATTATGTTGGATATTTCGTAAGTAGCTTTATATGCTGTGGACTATTCTGTGAGGTTATGCCTTGGGGCAATATTGTCATAATAACTGTGCTGACTTACACTGTAATAGTTAGTGTGGTCAACTCCTGTAGTATTCTCCCTAGCTATTGTATGCAGCAATATTTTATTTTCATTGGGTTTATTTCATCGCAACTAATTGTCTATGGCCATGATCATTGAGTCGAGTTGGGAAAGTCCCCTCGTGAAAATACATTATTTTCTTGTCCTATTCCTCTAAAAAACTAGACTTTCATGACACTAAATCGAATTTCTAATGCTATAAAGACATTCCTATTATTAGTTAACCGAAGGCTAGTGCATAGGGCGAAGTATTAATAAAGTGAGGATCAGTAAGAGGGCCAAATTTGTTTAGGAAAGGGATGAGCGCGTGATACTGTTTCCTGGATTGGATGAAATAAAAGACGTAATACGCATATATATTCAAGATACGCAGACATGTTCAAGTTATGAAGGTATTTGGAGGTTTGCACCATGAAAAATCTAGGACTTTTACTCTCTTCCATTTAAGCATACCTTAACTGTTATATTACCGTAATTATACCTATATGCTATTGAACCGCGCTATCCCTTATCCACAGGTAAGCATGCCATCATTTCGGCATCGTACTACTACCGAGCTGCAAAAGTGACTGGTCCGCTGTTGCCATGCGGCCATCGGCCAAGTTAGTATCCATGAGCCAAGTCAAACTCACCCGCGCTGAAGTCACAACAGCGTGTCCGTTTAGACGTCCCAAAGAACGTGGTACAAAAACATCTCCGAACGAAGGGAGGGCTCGTGGTTTTCACCTCCCATACACGCAAAGTAAATGTACGTAGAGGCTACATTCGCGACAAATGCGGCGACTAGGTAGGCACTGACTTCGGTAGCTCTACTGGTCAACAAGAAAACTAACCTCACCCTTGGAGGAGGAAAAAATTATGTACTGCATCCTCTTAAGGCCATTTAATGAACATCAAGCCTAGCAAACGACTCAAGTGAGGTTTCAGATAAAACGCCAGCTACTTATTTATTAGGAACCAATTAACTATGTGTTAAAAAGAATCGCAAATCCTTTGATATAATTTTGGTGTAAGGTACAGGTTGTACCACAATATTCCAACGTTTTTAAAAACTAACCGCTTTTTCAATTGAGCTAAATTCATTATTAATACATTAATAGCACTTTTCCTTTTATATAAAATTTTTAAAACTCATCACTGCATTTTTTTATCTTCAAATTAAGGTCACTCTTTGAGATTCACACAGGTAGTAACTATTGACGCCACCCTACACAAGGTGTGGATATGACTTTAATGTTATCCTCGCCATTCCAGAAATAAGCAATCAGCAATCGTCAAAAGTGCCCAAACAGCCATTCACTCACTAATTAGTTGGTATTCCAATTAATGACTGGTTGCATCTTGGACATGGCTTCACTTGTAACTAATACCACTGAGGGGTCGTAAATAAACCTTAATTATACCCGCGAAAGGTTTCATTAGCCGCGCGTTGTGTCTAATTAAAAACTCTTCATAATGGTGATGAAGAGTAAATATTTATTCATCATCATTATGAAGAGTAAATATTTATTCATCATCATTATGAAGAGTAAATATTTATGTACCATATGAAGGGAAAAACTTGAGAGCAAATATGCTTCATAGTCCGCTGCAATTCCAAGTCGTATGTTCTTGCTGCTATATTCTGTTCTTTACTTTTCCATGACTACGGATTGTTTATGAATCAATTAATCTAATCTGACATTCTTAAAAAAAAACAGGATTGTCTTTTCATCTGACTCATGCTAATCAAACTCGAAACACTTTACTTGCTACTTTCATTTGTTTCCTGAATACTGCACCTATCTGTAAACAGATTCCCTCCCACTTTTAAATTCAATCCTGCCTCTCTACTTCTGGAAAATTTCAACAATTTCATTGGGATGGGGTTGGAATATTTGAGGTAGACGACCGACAAACTGACGCCATGTACTACGTATAAGTGCGAAATTCCACAGACGAAAAATACTTCGCCTTGACCAGAACTCGAATCCGGATCCCTCTATTTTCGTGTCGAGTACTTGAGCCAGTCAAGCTATCGAGGCGTCCTTTACACCAGTGGATTTTTGAGGGGTTTATAGGAACAAGGTTATCAGGACTGCCATACGTCAAAAAAGTGTCCAAAGCGTGCGCTTAGTTCGACAGTCCGCGGGGATATAAAAGAAAATGCATAAACACTTACGTGCACTTGCGAGTGACTCCGTAAAGGTTATACCGACTCTAGTCACGGTATCCTCAAGATTAGCTATGTTCGCAATTAACCCCGGAGTGGTCGCTAAGCTACTTATCACGCGAGCGGTCGCGTGTGAGACTTTTTCTCACACTCAGATGTACCATTGATTATCTATCATAGAACGTTTATTGGCAATATATTACACTATATTTAGATTTAATTAATTTATCTTAATGTTCATTTGAAACAATGATTTCCACATAGACACAATTACTGATAAAATTACGTAAGCATTGCTAATTTTACTGGCAATTATACTATTGGGTATTCATTAAGAAAATTACCATTCTCAAGAAGAAATATTTACTTATGAGGACATTCTTTCTCATGACTCATAAATTTGCATTAACGTATCTGCTCTCCACGAAATGAATTGACTTTGCCCGCATGCTGCGAAAGTGTAACTCAACTGAGTGATTATACAAAAACACTAACGTCAGTGGTCGCGCGATGAGGAAAAGTCTCACACCTTGTAGCCGACGGTATTAGACATATCATTACACAGTTGCGGACGCTTCATTTATACTTTTTGAGACGGTCGGTCAATAGGAAGAGATAAAAAGTCAGCTAGAAGGAAAGGGAACTTATTCTAACTCATGATAACAAAGTTAGCATAAGTTTAAATTCGGTGTGAGAGAAAATCTCGTAGCGCGCGGGTTAAGGTAGTTTGAGCGAAAAATCACTTCACCTAGAATTTGATGAATTTGACCTCATTTTAAAGAAAAAAACTCCCATCTTTCCAATGATATCAAAATAGTAACCCCTTGCCGAACTACTTTTCGAGCAATCCGCCTAAATATATGAGCAGTTTTACATTGGATATATGACGGTTGTGCGCTCCAGAGGGAGAATATTGAAAATAAATTAGGAATTTATAAAACGTATATTTCGTCAAAAAAACCAACGTAGTTTGTAGTTTTTTTTTTTCTCAACTATTTATAAAAATTAATCAAATACTCACCGCTGTACTTTTTTACGGGAGCGCAAAAAAACCTATTGTGAAGGCGATTTCACTTTACGGCGTGAAAATCTCAGTAAAGTTAGAGACTTATGTGGTTATATTTATTTAATTACTGAGAATCTTTGTCATATATATAACTGTATTTTTGAACCATTAATATTACCATATTTACTTCATACTACTTACAGACGCTGAAATAAAAAAATTGAATACGGGCTCCGTCGTGACTAGGGAAATATCTCGCTCAAACTACCCTAAGGGCAGGTGAGTAGGGAATGAAAGGAAGGGCTAATTTTGGAAAGGTTACTGATTCAGACCTCACGACCAACAGAGTGACAAGGAGAATATTATTTTGAATCCGTACAACATTTCCTATACTCGAATCACGGCAATATTTGCTTGGTTGCTCATAGCTCTCTAAAGAACAGCACCAACGAGTTTCATGAAACTTAATGTTTCATGAAACTTCTCTTAAGGCCTGGTTACACGGTACATGAGAATGTACAAGTTTCTGTACATTTGTGTGAATGGTTTCATGTACAGATTCTTGTACATTCTCATGGACAAGATCAATGATTAGGTGGCTACACGGTACATTTTTTCGGACAGATTTTCGTACATTTTTAGATGCGCATTATGCGTTTTCGTTTGTTTTTCCTCATTTTAAACCATAGGCGCGTTATTTAAACCAAATTTTTTGCCATGGAAACGACACATTCAGTTGCCAATTGGCTTGTGTAAATGTGAATGTGTCATTTGCGTCGTCTGCCACTAGGTGTCTCTGTAATGAGGTCAACTTGTACGATTGTCTGAACGAAATTAGAACTGGTTCTATTTTCTGTTCAGACATTCATACAATCGTACATTTTGGTGTGGCTACGCGGTGAACTTTCGCGTTCATTCTGACATTCACACATTTTCTTGTACATTCTCATGTACCGTGTAACCAGGCCTTTACGAAAGAATTGGGTATGCCAAAAAAGATTTGATCGCGAGGATATAATTGATGAACTGTTATAAAAGGGAGGGCTTATATGGAACGAACTGGCATTTTACAGGAGCGAAATTTGGTTATCAGATACATGAAAACTAACTACAGGATGCAGCAGACAGAGAAAAACTGGGAAGAATTTTGGTTTAGCGTGAGAAAAAATTATAATTCGTTCACATATTTTTCAATGCACTTCAAGAGAATACTTCCGGCGGAGAGAGGATTACCAAGTGATTGAACCAGTGCTGTATGTCTTCCCTAATATTTCTGGCAATTTGGTGGTTTTGGCACTCTAGTATTTCCCACAGTTAATTAGAAAAGAACCCGCCTCAAGAGAAATTTAAGATACGATGCAAAAATAATATCTTCCGGAGGAAATTTTCATTTATTTTTTCCCCCGTAATTACAGAGTCGCTGCCTGTCTTATCGTTTTCCTTTCCCGATAGCGCCACGATAAACATAATCATTATTCATTAAGTGTAAACTGAACTTACAACACATTGCGTGAGCTATCTCCTAATAAAAGCATTAGGGCAGGGCTGCTGGGCTACTTCGATCAAGGGGAAATTCCACCATAAAAAACATGATAGGCAATCACTACGCGCAATAATGACGCCGTGATCTCATCAGTCAAGAGCATTAATCAATCAGTAATGATACATGCGATAGATTTGTCGGTAAATATAAGCTAATCTCATCGTGATTGACAAGCCGTAACAGGGTGACTATATAAAGGTACGGATTATCGTAAATGATACTGCGTTTGAATAAAAATTCCTCGCCGGAAATAATTCATTGGTAAGTCATAAAACTCAATATTTCAATTACATTTAAGTCACTCTAGTATTCAAGAGTTTGTTGGGCATGACTATAATCAAATAATTAAACAATATGGCGGTGTAACTGGAGTTGAGCCAGCAAAACTGAAACTATCGCTTCCAGTGCTCTTCCGATCAGCCGAAAATGTTTCATATTGAATGTGAGCAATGAACTACCGCATGTAAATAAGAAACTGAACACAAGCAAGCTCATCAAAATATTCTCTGCCGTATTCTCCACCGCTCTAACCAACACATGTTGGAATATTACACCGTTAGTTATAAGGTATTAGTTAGTATATTATATTATAGAATTATGTTGGAATATGATAGTCATGGAATATTATACTGTTTTCATAAAACTTAAACGGTTTGGCAAAATAATTCAGAATGTAAATTTTAAAGTTTTTTATATAATTAGTTAAATATTGGGTGATTATTATTTAATTATAAATACCTTTTTAATACAAACGACAAAAGAGGAGTGCATTTTCTAACCTAAGACACACAGGACGGCCATTATTTTAATGTAAGACACACACTCATGTAGATATTTTAGTGTAAGAAAAAAGAAAAGTGAACTTTTATTTGTTGTGACAACAACCTTTGCTTATGTTTTTTATGCACTAATCTGATATTTATTTTCAAAGGTTTCTAACAAAGGTTCAAATATGGTTTTATGAACATTTTTTAAAATTAAATCCTGAGTGAATGGTTTCGGAACGTAATTGTTAACGGAACTCATATCGACGAATCATTCACCACTTTATCGACTACCATGCCCGACCACCCTGACAAAATTCCCGTTAATTTGATTTTCAGGCCGTTGTTTATCCTCTTCCACTTAAAAGGTTTCCCTATCTTCACCTCCATTGTTGTTAACCACTTCCCTAATCACTACACCCCCCTCATGAATGACAGGGTATGAAGAAGAACTCGCCACAAGGAAAAATTGAAATTGGCACGAGGGCTTTGAGGCCTGGTAAGGAGTTGCGTGTCACAAAAGCGTGAATTATACCAAGTCTAATAACTTAAGGTGGTTCCACCGCAAAATATGAATGAAATGACTTAAATGTCATTTCATTCATATTCTGTTTACTTGTAGAAAAAGTTGTCCTCTATCTGATATGAACAACAAAATGTTACCTTTCCACGCTATTATATTCTGTAATTGAACTTGAAATTACATGGTGTTCAACGGGGGAATGAGAGAGACACGGGGAAAAATAGTATTTTTCCATAATATATAAATTCCATTTTTGCGGAAAACTGTCTCTAATAAGGAAATAATCCAGAGAAATTGAATAAAAATAAAAAATACAGGCATCTTACCAACTTATTTTTCTAGTTATTGAAGAATTAATGCCGTAATTGAAGTCAAAATGCGGTTATTCCGCAATAATCTGCATTTTTTTCTACCTTACTTTTGGGTTTCTAATGGTAACGCATTTCATCAGCGAAAGCAGGATTTTTTGGACAAAATATCAAAAATGTGGAATTTAGTATTTGTTTTGACTCACACAGTCACAACGGAACCTCCTTAAGAATAGTTACACCGTTTTCCACCCTCATTACGAGTACCTATCGTGATATCCAACCATGTTTCAGTGAAAGTGAGGTTGCCACTTACGTAAGTACGGATTTACGTAAGTCGAGGTTTACGTAACTCGGGGGCTGCTTGCATGCCATTTCGCAGATCTTTTGATCCCAGCTGAAACTTCAAAAAACATCCGAAAATCACAATTGAGTTCGCCTTCTGAATTACCGGTGACTATTGTCTATGAAATTAGAAAAGTGCGATATATTTTACCAACGATGACCGCGAATCAAATTGCATTAGAAACTCGCTCTAACGACACTGTTGGCGACTTACGTAGCACTTGAAAGAGTGCAATAGCGCACTATATTGAACGACTGGCGACCGTCTTCTGAATTGCCGTTATCACCCATGTTCCCCAATTGTAAACGGTAATAGTTTTTTGAGCAAAGAAATTAATGACAAAGTTATTGGACTCTCCAATTCAATCGCAAGATTCTTTAAAATACTTTGATTCCCAAAGTTAAGCTATCGGATGATTTCTTTATTTTTTGGCTTATCAAAAAAAGGTTAAGAAAGAGCATTGACAAAACATTGAAAATACTACTTCCATTTTCTATACCATAGACTTTTTTCGAATAGTTAGTTCCTGCTGAAGAATAAATAGTTTTTTTTAATGCTGATATATTCAGCAATCCACCGGATGATTGTTAAACGCAAATGCCATCCATCGGCTACATCTGGATGAGCACCAGCATAATTTTATTAAAGTTTACATTAAAGTAAACATTACTGCGTCATCACACGTTATTTACATGGGCGAAAATCGGCACATTGTTTGCGGAAGATTACAAAAGATCCTGGAAAAGGATATTAGAGAATGAATGCAGTCAAGGAGATGAAGCAGTAATATTCACACTACAAGGAATAAGACTTATTTTCACCACTAAGGCCGGAAGGTCTGCTTAGTCAATGACGAAAGGGCATGGAAGTGACATCCATGTTCGTTCATCATTTACAACTAGGCTGAAAGTGAACTGTAAGAAAAGAAGAGCACAAACATCACTTCAGTAGAGGTTGGAGGGAAATTGTCACTAATTTCGTTAATTGACTTCTTCGGTCAGAATTGTGGGGAACTGCTCAGGAATGATTTGCAAGATAATGACCTCGAAATCAATTTTAAGTTAAATTGTCACTATGCCTAGCCCTTTTAAATTAAGCATGAAAATTTGATGGACTGTCTCGTTAAACATAGTTTATTCTCGGAATAATTTAGAGTTGCTCTTCCCTAAGCCCGTGAGAAATATTTGGTGTGATTTTGAGGACATTATAAGGTAGTTTGAGAGAGATAGTTCCCTAGTCATAATGGACAATTATTCGAATTTTATATTTTAATCTCAGCGTCAGTTAGTGGTGTGAATTAAATATTGTAAAATGAATGGTTCAAAAAATAGTTATATTTGACAAACAAAATCTAAGTAATTAAATAAATATATCGATTAAGTCTCTAACATGACTAATTTTTTCACCCAGTACGGCTGAAAAGCCTTCAAAAAGGCAGTTTTTTTGCGATTGTCAAAATTACTGCGGTGAGTAATAGATTACATTTTATAAATTGTTGACAAACATGCAAACTACGCAGTTTTTGGTCCAAATCTAGGTGCTAGAAGTTCCTATTTTTTATATTCTCCCTCAGGAGCGCACAGCCGTAATCTAGCCCATGTTATACAGTTTGTCTTTTCAGGCAAATTGTTCGAAAAGTAGTTCGGCAAGGTGTTAGTAGTTTCATAAAATTGGAAATATGTGAGTTTTTTATTTAAAATTAGGTCAAATTCATCAAATTACAGGTGGAGAAATCTTTTGCTGTTTTTTCCGAAAAGACAGATTTCGCAGTTATAACGAAATTAGAGCATGATTTAGAACTCGTATTAAAATAGAATAGAAAAATTTAATCATATAAATATGCATCTAATTCATTAATTATATACATTTGAGGTTTTATCTTGACTCATTTGTTTCATTCCACACGCTGAAATCACCTACTCAACCGACGCATTTTTGGAATTTCTCATAAAAAGTAATATGATGAGTAATAATTTATTTTTATTAACTGAGCAATCATACGAACTCCATTCCGTTACATTTCTGACGAGATCTATGAGTCAGAATTTGCTCATTATTTTAATTACATCTCTCTGGAGCGAACACCCTAATCGTATCCCAAAGAAAACGACTTCTGCTTTTTGTCAAATATCTCGCTAAGTTGTGCGATTAGTGGCTGATATTAGTTGCTCACGGTAAAATTTTCCATAAAAGAGTTTTATACAAATTTTTATTGAAAATTTTATGAATCGTACGAAAAAAGTACTTGCTTGCTCACGGTAAAACTATTCATAAAACCGCAATGTCCTGCCACCTATGAGACGCTTTGCGAACGCGTGAAGTGATAAATGCACTCTCTTTTGGATGACTGTTAGGTTAATAACTACATGTATTGTTTATTTACTTACTTTCTGATCACACTCAACGGTGCTATGGCTCTAATCCAATCTTCTAACAACAAGAAGGATACTGCCTCAACGTTCCATGAACTTCCAGCCATGTTTGTTTACGTTTTCCTTGTTTGGCTTCCCATGGATACGAGATTATTATCAACGCGATGAGCGGAACGTCTCATCGGTTGTTGCATAAAACGGTTTTATGGAAATAGAACTTGTCCTATTCCGTAAAACGTATTATAAAACTGGGTTCTATAAAACGATTTTATTGTTAGCAAGCTCATTTTTATAAAATTAGTCTATTTTATAAAACGTTTTACCGAAAATTTTACCGTGAGCAACAGGCATAAGAAAGATAATACAAGGTCTCATGATAATGAGGCCGAATTCATTGAATTTTATGAATTGTGATACCTCGATCTCTATACTTAAAACGACTATTTACGGATATTGAAGGAATGGATGGTTGATGTTATCAGTAAAGGAAACCATTTATACTGTTATATGTACAAAGAATCGCATTGTTTCGCAACAAATCAGGATTCCCCTGAAATTTGAGCCGCTACAATGTCGCTGGTTGAACTTCAGAAATAATTCGCCGGATAATTTCAGATCTCACGCATTTGAGAAGGACTCTAAAGATATCTTATCTTACACCACACTACATCAACTGAGCCGGAAAGTGTCATTACAAGCCAGCAGGACCTAAGATAAATAATATTATTTATTTCCTCACACCCACGATGACCACAGCATACACGGAATAAAACACTAACAATATACGCTAGAGCTGTTGTCTTCCATTCACATTCCTGAATCCCTTTGTCATTTCCTTCGCCATGTTTTTAGATGGGGAGTGACGTAAGAATTTTAAAACGGTGCATATACTTTGATACACATCGTCATTTTCTCGTCTTGAAAATGACGCTAGAGGGTCGAAACTGCGGTGGACCAAATGAACTATCGTGTGGAGATGCAACGTCTTCTTTTTTCAAAAGCAAAGAAACATGACCTGAAAAATTAAGGCGTTGGTGATTGTTTCGAAGCATCTTCGCATTCGCACAATACAAAGTTTTTAACTCTAACCTAAAACTGAATGATCCTATGACATGGCGTATTGTGTGGTCTCCAATGACCATTTAAAAATGACGATGAATAGCCAAATTAAGGTTTATTTATCCACATGCCAGTTTCCAATGAATTCCATACATGCATCTGGACATTTATTCAAGTATTCTACCAGCTGATTGGTAGGTTCTTGGACAGTCCCCATTCTGCATCCCAACCTCATAGACATTGTCTCGCTTTCCCTCCTAATGATGTCCCGCCATTAGATCCCTCTTCAATTCTTCATATCTTCTACCTCCTCTTATTTCGTCCAGAATTCCTATCCTCCTCCTTCCTCTTCCACGCTTCCCCAGTGTTCTCCCCTCTATCACTCTTTTCAACATGCCCTCTCCTCTCAAAACTTCCTCCATCCATCTCTTCTGCCTTCTCCGAACCTCTGCCACAAGCTTCCTCTCCTCTCCGACCATATCCAATACCTCCTCGTTCGACTTTCTCGCCAGTCCAGCTAACTTTCTCCATCCTTCTCCAAACCCACATCTCAAACGCCTCAAGTCTACGCACATCCTCCCTTCGCAATGACCAAGTTTCCGACCCATATAGCGCCACGCTCCATATTAAAGTTTTCACCAGCCTCTTCTTTACGTCTCTTCTCAGACCCCCCGCCCTCATCAATTCCCTTCTCTTCGAAAATGCTTCTTTAGCAAGCGCAATTCTGCATCTGATGCCCTTACCACTAAACCCATTCGCCTCCAAAATACTACCCAGATATGTAAACTGCTCGACCTGCTCTATCTTCTGCCCTCCCACCCTTATATTCAGCCCCGCCTTATTACTTCTAGAAAATCTCATTACTTTCGTTTTCTTGTGGTTGATCTTCATCCCATACTTTTCGCACTGGACCTCTAACGCATTCACCATTGACTGTAACCCCTTGGACGACTGACTAACCAATGCTTGATCATCTGCAAATCTCACTGATTTTATCAGCTCCCCTCCTACCTTTATTCCTACCTCCTCCTCCCCCCATGCTTCCCTTACAATTTCTTCTGAATACACGTTAAATAGCAACGGCGATAGTGGTCATCCTTGCCGCACTCCTCGTCCAATCGTGGCCCATCCCGATTCTCCATTGGCTACCATAACCTGCGCCGTCTGGTTCATATACAAATTCCGAATCAGACGCCTGTCCCTCCAATCGACCCCTAATTTCTTCAACACTGCCATTAATTTCGTCCATTCCACCCGATCAAACGCCTTCTCGAAATCTACGAAGCATGCAAAAACATCCTGCCCATACTCTAGGTTTCTTTCTACTATCGTCCTCATCACCGCTATAGCGTCTCGCGTTCCCGTCCCTCTCCTAAACCCGAACTGGTCGTCACCCAGGTATTCATTTGCCTTCTTCTCTAGCCTTCTGTCTATAATTCTCAGAACTACTTTGGCCGCGTGGGATATTAAGCTTATTGTCCTATAGTCTTCGCACGTTTTTTCCTAACTCTTCTTTGGTATAGGAATTAGTACAGTCTTCGCGAAGTCTTCCGGCCACACTTGATCCTCATAAATCCTACGAACAAGCGCAAAAAGTTTTCCTCTTCCGTTCTTCCCCATGCTCTTTAAAAACTCTGCAGGTATGTCATCTATTCCCACCGCCTTATTCCTTTTCATGTCTCGTAGAGCTCTTTCGATTTCACAATCTAGGATACTTGGTCCGATGCCATTTCTGTCGATATCGTCTTCCCTTTCTATATCTAACCTATTGGGCCTTATTTCTTTACCATACAGCTCTTCAACATACTCCTTCCACCTCTCCTGGATCTCTCTCGGTTCTACGATCACCTTTCCCGTCTTGCCTGTTATCGTTGTAATTCCCCTTCCCTTATTACCACCTGTAAGTTCCTTTACTTTCCTATATAATGCATCTACTCTTCACACTTTTTGGTATTCCTCTAACGCGTCGATCTGTTCTCTCCACCACGCCTCACTTGCTTTCTTTGTTTCTCTTCTAAGCCTGTTATTAAATTCTCGGTATTTTCGCTTACCTAGCTCTGAGTTTACGCTCTTCCATTTCCTTCTCTCCTCCATCTCCCTTATCATCTCCTTCGTGATCCATATACGTATTTATTTCAGATCAAACGGATTGGACGTGCTTCTAAAGATTAGAAGCGTCTTACAAGAAAGAGTCGCCGCTATCCGAGCATATTTGGCGCGATTCGCCCAGGGGCATGCGAAGTTAAGGAATTCATGAATTACACGACGATTGGAAGTTATTTCTCCATGGGAATGAGTTTTCCTCCCGACCTCAATATTCTTCCGAGCAAGGACATGAAAATAACCTCTCGAAATTTAATGAAATTTTGAAATAATGCAGAACCTGCGAAACCGTTTCCGAAGGTTAAAACTTTCGCGGGTCATTATCACTGTATGTTTGTTTTTTCGGGTGTACCCCGCGTACTATGACCAGGTGTGAAACCTGACGTTTCGTGGCCGTTGCTGGCCACTTTATCAAAGGGAATGAGGTATCGGATGAGTTGGTGGAGTTTATATAGGGGTTTCAAGGAGGGCAAAGGATAGGAAGGGGAGGAGTGGAAGGAGTAGTCATTGCATCTTTATTCCGCTTCAAAGCAGGGTCCCACGTGTGGCTGAGTTGGAGGCCACAGTCCCTATTGAAATTTAGATGGCATTTTCTTATCTCCAAAGCTTCTCGGATCAGCCGGGGCTTGAAGTTTTTCACTTTAGCGATTATCTTTGTTTGTCTGAGGTCAATCGCGTGTCCCGAGGCTGAATGTTCCGCTACTGCTGATTTTAAGGGTTGTTTCAGTCGAATCGCCCGCTCGTGTTCTTCTAAGCGGGTTTTGACGGAGCGTCCGGTTTCGCCGATATATTTCTTCTTACAAGTTTGGCATGGTATCTCATACACTCCTTCCACTTGAAATGGTGTTGCGTCCTTCACACTCCTCAGACAGTTTCTAATTTTTAAATGTGGCTTGAACACAGCTTTGATATCTTGTTTGCGGAGGATGTTCCCTATTCTATCCGTTACGCCCCGGACGTAAGGAAGGAATGCTCTCTTGGGTGCCAGGTTGTTTGCGTCCGGAGTCCCAATTTCTTCTTTTTTCGGGCCGTCCTCATCCTTGGTCATGATTTTATAAAATGATTTGGAGATGGCTCTCTTGCTATATCCGTTCTTTTGTAGAATGGCTTCCACTTTCTGTCTTTCGGCCGGGAAGTTGGTCTCGTCACTAATTCTGCAGGAACGCTGAATTACAGTATTGAGTACCGCATTTATCTGTGCGGGATGATGGTGTGAATTTGCCTGGAGGTACCGATTGGTGGCAGAGATTTCAATATGGACTGTGGCCTCCAACTCAGCCACACGTGGGACCCTGCTTTGAAGCGGAATAAAGATGCAATGACTACTCCTTCCACTCCTCCCCTTCCTATCCTTTGCCCTCCTTGAAACCCCTATATAAACTCCACCAACTCATCCGATACCTCATTCCCTTTGATAAAGTGGCCAGCAACGGCCACGAAACGTCAGGTTTCACACCTGGTCATAGTACGCGGGGTACACCCGAAAAAACAAACATACACGTTTCCGAAGGTATTAAAAAAAAACTTCCCACACACTTTTCTCTTCTTTAAACATAGGCAGTGGCCCTCCTGTCATTATTTTAGACTTCTTTCCCAATAATGTTGCAAAAAAAAGTACTATCCCAACGGTTGAAAACGCTAAAAACTGGAACATCATGAAAATCCATAGCTTTAAATGTCTATTTTGAACCCGGTAATCCAGAGTCATTTGTTCCACCGTTGGAAAACTTGAAAGAGCTTCGTGGGACACCTCAATCATTTGTTTGTACATACCTAGGGTTGCCATATGTCCTCATTTTTCTTAAATCAGTCCTCATTAGTTCAAAGTTGACTGTCCGCAAACTATTTTGAAAGATTATAAATTTGTCCGCAATTTCTTGGCTCAAACCAAGTTCAATTCGAGACCAGCGAGAAAATCGATAACAAACGATACATACTTGGAAATCGAAAACTTTCCATTTCTAGTGTACCATCTATCTTCCACTGCGAACACTCATATTGGTTAAACACTCGAGTTGGTGAAGCATCAAACTGGAGGTCTAAGCAAGGCATGCCAACGATCCTCGTTTTCTCAGGCATGTCCTCATTTTTCACAAACAATTCTTTATTGTCTGGGAGAAAGAAATTCATAATTGTGCGGCAATTCAGACCTAAAAATATGAAACCTCCCTACCCTGATCCAAGGTTAAACTAGCAAGTTGTGCAAGCTGCTGTAGATAGATAGGTAATGAGGTGGTATGGCGGCGGTAGATATATGGTAATGCACCATCCAAAACATCCAAAATATTGTGGGTCGGAAACTGGCCTCTTGCATGGATGTTGTTCCTTAGGATACACAGTGCGATGTAACAATAGGATTTGGAGCTACTGATCAATCAAAATTTACGATTACCTGGAAATCCAAACACTAAAAAATTGTAGGTAGGTATTATAAAGAGATTTGGTATGAATCTGTCATTTTCAGGGAACTGAGTCATCTAAAGTCCTCATTTTTTACCCAATTGTCGTCATTTCCAGAGAAGCAGATATGGCATCCCTACTTGTACCTAGAGATAGGCCACTCTGAAAATTACCGCCGTATTTTTCGTAATTTACCACATCCCTTTAAATTACCGTAACTTTCTAGATAATTCACCTATGTTTGAGATAATTTTTCATACAGATAAATTCCCGACATGTTCTTTTAAACCAATTTCACATTACCTACGCGTTTAATAAAAAATTGAGGCATGTACAACTCAATTTTGGAATGTTTTACTTTTATTATAACATTATAAGATTAAAGCTTTAGAATGTTCTTCTTGAAAATTTCTCATACTTTGACAAAAGAAAGCCAGATTGCGTTTTACTGCCGTAGTTATTTTTACAATTTAAAAAATTTCTAATAGATTAATGTTGTATTAGGTATGGTTTAAACATCGTTATCTCCTTCCTATTGCTATTGGCTTTCTTATTTAACCATACATTTGCTGTAAAATACTTAAAACTAAAAAATACAGGAATATTACGGTAATTATCGAAAATTACCGTAATTTACTGCGGTAATTTACCTCAGATGGAAATTACGGTAATTTTCCCATCCCTACTTGTACCTCACTCATTCGATAGCATAACGCTGAGAGCAAAAAAAAGCGGAAAATGATTTAAATGCAGGAGACCGCTGTCATCGGGAGCTTACCATTCAAGGTGCTGAAGTTAGCGCACATCGGAACACATCTCAGCGCACTTTAGCGCACACGAACGACGTTCAATGGAACGATGTGCGCTGACGAAATGTTTTGTAACCTGCCGGTAGGTAGCTTTCTTATAAATGAACAACAGTCGCGGCCGAATGTTCTGTGTAAATTTGTTGAATAGGCTCAAAATAAGTATTTAAAAACGTTTTCTTTTCATCACAGTGTAATTAAAACCCTCACAACATGCACGTTTGACGTTTTTACAGAAAATCAACAAACTTGACAACAATCTCGGACGCCATTATCGACGTTCTTTTGTTGTTTAGCTCACATCAACTTTGCTTCCGATCTGTTTTGAAGTGCGCTACCTAGTGCGCAGGGTCTGTTGAACGAATGGAAGGCAAGTGCGCTGTTGTGTGTTACGAAGTGATTAGCGCACTGGAGCGAATGGAAGGCAACCATCGTGATTTAATTAATGGCACAATTAAAAAAATACAACAACTTGTAATGGAATAACTGCCTGAATAAACTATGTATTTTATAATTAAATTCTGATTTCTATTAGCTAATGGCATGTCATAAATGAAGTAAGGGCGCCAAAGATACAAACGATTTTAAATCGTATTGTTGTAATTTGCTAAACGTGAAGAACTTCAGCATTTTCAACTCCAATATATTGGGCACTTGGAGGTATGCTTTGTTTGAAATGCTTATGTTATTATTAGCTTGACTTATCTGTGTATATATTTCGTATCAATATTTCCCAAACAATGTTGCTGATACCTTTGTTTTCGTGCGACTATCCGCCAGCGTATGGAGAATGGAATTCAGTTATTTATACCATAATTTCAGAACTTTAACAAATATTGCCTTAAAATCTACGTTCTTGGTAGATATTTCCCGTGCTTGTGAATCAAACACTAATTAGATGCACTTAATTTTTTTTAAAATATTGAGTGATCGCTTACATGTCGCTTGTAGTTTTGACTGTATTTAGATTTTCGTGGTATGTACAGTGTAAGATATCTTCCGTAAGATGTTGAGTAATCTGGGTATTCGCTAGTCTCGGCATCTTTTATTTCATATAAGGTAATTGAAGCTTCGACAATTCACGAACCGTTCGTGAGCCGATCATTAAGAGAGGGAAACGGATCTCCCGCCTTTCCACTAAGAGTCACTAAAAAGGTGAGATTACAAAATATCCCCCCTGGACGCCGTCTGAAAGAGGCAAGCCCGGGTGGGGCACCCATTGGATGACGGGGCCCAGTGAAATGGCACCTGTCACACTACCCTCGGCACTGGACGCAGGTGAAAGTCCACAAACGCTGAATTGAGCTACGCAGGGGAGTTTCCGTTGTAGATGATCGGGCGCCCAGGGATATACCATCTTTATGAATTTCGGGAAGGAAATAAAAGTGTGATGACGTCAGACTGGGAGAGTCCTTCATCAGGGCCCGATGAGTTGCAGAAAGTCGTGAATTTCTGCTTGAAACGCGGAATGATGGATCCTCTCTGAAAGTGGTTGTTACGATGAAGCATCTCCCAATTGTATGTACTATGGCTTCATCGATATCATCCTTCCTGTCTTGGACCAACACAGTGAATCTCTTGTCTGCCTCTTGGGATTGCAACGGAGGTAAGGTTGTAGTTCAAGGTGGGAATGTGTAAATAAGCACTTTGAATTGAATCGAAAAAATCTCGCTGAGTGTGGAGGAGGATAGATTCAGGACGTCCAATTCCTGCGCTGGGTCGGGTGTGGTGTGAAGGGCAAGGCTAGGGGTCCCTTTGGTGGGGATCGCCAGAAAATTCTGCATAGGGGCGAGACCAGGCCTGTCCCGGTGGAGAGGCAGAGTAGAGGGGAAATATTTGAGTCTAGAGAGAAAAAATTATTTTAATAATAAAAAAGCACTTGGTTGTTATTCCACACTTTATTTTAAGGAAACGACCCGGGTTTCAACATCTCATGCCATCTTCTGGTATCATCTTCAGCATATCATGCCACCTGAAGTTGGTATGAGATGCTGATACCCGGGTCGTTTCCTTAAAATAAAGTGTGGATTAACAACGAAGTGCTTTTTTAATAATTAAAATGAAGGAGTTCCACAGAGTAACGCCGGAGACAGTGTCTTATATAAGAAAAAATTATGTTTTTCTCTCCCTATCAAGCTATTATCAACGTTTCTTACGAATTAATTCCCTTATATAAGCAACAAAAGCAGAAAAAGGAACAAACAGGTGAAATAGGCATTTTTAGGCAGTAAAAACTTCCTTTCTTTTCGTCATTTATGGCCCGAAATGGATATATAGCTTCAGAACATTCGCTTCGCTAGTAAGGAAAAAATAGGCTTTATAGGCAATGTCCTCACAGCTTATAGTTATTAGTGTTACTTCTTCTAGTGTGATACCCCTCGGAGTGAATGCATTTTCTGCCAACCACAATATGCGGATCTATGGCAGAGGCTTCAACTCAATACTATAAAGCATCATCTAAATTCGTTTCAATGCCTATCTCTGATTTCAAAGTGCGGAGGCCACCCTGTAAACAGCCTCCAAAAAAAACTTCAAATACACGTCATTAGGTGCAAGCTTAGTGAAAATTCACTCCCTCCTACGCCATACTAAGGAGATCCTCCGGGTATTATGTTGATGTAGAGAGAGGGCATATTTCCCAAGTTGTATGAATTACTCACACAAAAGGAAAATCTCCTTCATCCACTGGTAGAGATTATTATTAACAAGGGAATAGGGCTGGTATGGTGAAGAGTTACCGCTGGCTTTGAATAGATTACCCAGGTGCGGGAAATTAAGGGAAGTAGACCCAAAAACCGACCAATCAGCAGGTAGAATACCTAATTACGACTTTGGATGCTTTGTTGAGAGTACTTCAAGTGTAGTACCCTGTCCGTCGGACAGGAACGTTTGAACTGTTGACCCCTTGGCACCTGTTTAGGAAGTTCATTTTTGTTTTTTTTTTGTATTTGGCGCCCATCGGTATCGACTCCACCGACTGTCGAGTATGTATGGCGATTCGACTTTGGAGTCGACTTGGGTTAGTCAGTGTAGCTCGGGTGTCAGCCAAGATTACTAACCCAAGGGAGCGCCAGATTAAAGATTACTAAGGGCGCCAGCAGTCCGCTAACGTTGATGAAGGTTTATAGGATTTAAGGTTTACCCGGCGAATAGTATAAGTGAAAGTTTCTCGGGTTTCACACCGGGTAAGATTTTTTAAATGGATCAACGTTTCGATGGTTGACTCAGCCATCGCCATCAGGATAATGAGGCGAGCTAGGATGCTGGCGGTTATATATAGCCGCTTATATATAATAGAGTACTTGCGTGCGTGAGGTATTTCCATAGGTGTGTGGTTCAAAGAAGTCTTCATGAAAATATCTAGGTCATTTTTAGTTTAATTAATTTTTATTTAAGTTTCTAATTTGCGTTGTTTTATCATCGTTAATATTGATGCGTAAACGCTCAACTATTGGTTCTTCGCATCGTGACGTCAGCAAGCACACAGTTGCTCTCGCCCGCTCTTCGTCAGCATACTGTCGCGCGTGTAGTTGGTGTTCAGTTGGTCTAGTTCGTCACGAAAGAAAGAAGAAGCCTTGATATTTTATTCGCAATGGAAGCTGGATTTATGAAAGCATGCTCGAATAACCTTCCGGCTGTGGATGCAATCATGAATGGGCGTTACCTAAGCAGTAATCCCGATTATGTTGGATGTGAGCAGCGAGGAGTGAAACTTTCACGGTAAGTTATAATTTATATTACCTTTCTCATGCCAATTTTTAGTTTCATACTTTTTTAGCTATATCTAATGCTTTAAAAAGTGGGAGTAGTATTTGTAAATAGTTATGTAAGTATCTCCCTTTAATACGCGAAACCTTTTTGCCTGGGATTGGATTTTAAGTATATTTATGAAAACTTTTCTTCGTGCAAGGCGCATGTTAGTTTAATCAGTTACCGTAGTTACCTATGAATGTGCTTTGTTTACGAAAGATTCGATATTATACTAAATGCCTCCTTGTATTTACATTGCCAATGAATCATTTTCAGTACATTGACCAGCTTGCCTTTTCCTTTGTGATGCATAAACTAGAATATGTAGGCATGGACTCGCAATATTTTTAATTGAATTGATAGAAATCGATTGAAATGCCCTGCTCCGTGCAACGTTAAGTTTGATGAATTCAAGCAGTGCCAAAATATGCTATGGTATTTTGGAAATATTTTTCAATAGGCGAATTCAGTTTAACAGCTTTTACTGGTATTTTAGCCGTGGTTTTGGTTTATTATCAGTTTTAGATTGAAGCGTATTCTTTTATCCCTGATATTTCAGGTCTTCAAGAGAAAACTATGGCGATTCTGCCATAGGGTACGTCCAGCTGAAACGGGATAGTGGAAAGTGCTATGTTCGTGGCAAGGTTACACCCGAGCATCGGATAAGAGTTAAGCCATATTCAGTGCATGTAACCATAAATGAAGGCGATGAAGTAGTAGAAAAAGCCTGCTGCCTGAGCTGTGCTGCTTCGAAAGGTAACTACATTAAGGTAAATTTTCCTATATGTGCAGAGGGTTAATAGAATCCATCAGCGATTTGTCTTAATATTAATAAAATGCCACAAAGATTTGGGTCATCTAATTTCCCAGAGGTCAGAAATGTATTCAGCCGGATTTGTTACAAATTTTTACTTACATTGTCTCCAAAAATTTTCTTATTACTTCTTACAATATCTATGGTCGCTGATGAATGATTTATCTCCCAACTCCTCCCATTGCCTGCAGCATAATGTAAATCATGTATCCAGCTTGTACTTTCATTACCTTTGCCTATTTATAATGCTTAAACACATGCAACATTTATATTTCATGGCAGCACAAACATATCATGTAAATTTCCTCACTCAAATTTGCAGGAAGAAATGTAAATTACATCAAACATCTGAATCGTCACATTTTCTTGAGCAGCAATAAAAAGCAATTATCTTAATCTGTCTTATCCCCATTACATCACATCCTTTTACTTATCATAAAAATTAAACAACTTCTTTCATTCAAGGTGGGTGTAAGCACACAGTTGCATTTCTGATGTGGCTGCACAGGAGGAGTGAAGAACCGTCTCCTACCGAGGTGGAGAAATACTGGAAGAGGTCGTAGTTGTCGATCATAGGCTCTGACATGAAGCCTCTGATGGTGAAAGACTTAAATGGAGCCATTCCTTTGGAACGTTTGGAGGATGGAACTTTTAGGGAGGAGGTCATGAAGGCTCTCGAGGACTGCGGGAAATTTGAAAGCAGCCTGATGTCTCTGCAGTACCATGTGAATGTGAAGAGCATCAAATGCTTGTTTCATTTAAGGGGGTGACCACTGGAGGGGTCTCTGCCTTGAATTTTCTCCAATATGCAGAGAACTATGGAGGGTGCAGGGTTATGTGAAGCTGCTTTTAAAAGCACCATGGAACAGCATGCCTCGCCACTGTGGCATCAGCTGCGTTTGGGAAGGATCTCTGCATCCAGGGCATATGAGGTGATCCACTGCCAAAAGAGAGATGGTGTCCTGGTGGAGATGATTGTGGGGGCCAGAAAGATCAAGGACACGGAGGCGATGAAGAGGGGTAGAGAATTGGAGGGCAATGTTTTGAAAGAGGTGGAGAGGCGACTAAATGAGAAAGTGTCGAGGTGTGGCCTTGCTCTCCATCCAAAGTACCCATTCATGGGTGCATCTCCTGATGGGATGGTTGGTGGGAGATTAGTGGAGGTGAAGTGTCCTCAAAAGGATTCTACTTTGAGTAATTATATCAAAGACATGAAACCAACTATGAAATACATCACCCAAATGATGGTTCAAATGCTAATTATGGGTAAATCTTCCAGTTTGTTTGTTGTTGCGGACCTTGCATTTGAGTCTAATGCAAAAAGTTTTACATTTGATGTCCAATTTAATGCTGAGTTAGCTAATGACATTGCTGAACAATGCAAAAGGTTTTGGTGTGATACAATTTTTAAGATTTTATTTAAATAAATTGGTTAAATGTGGATTGTTAATCTTCTTCTTTATACTCAACTCCCCGGTACCATAAAATACTTTTGCTCTCACCCTCATAGCTCTCGAGGTTTGAGACGTCAAAGTTTGGGAAGTTCGCTCAGAAGTTACAGTAGTGGGATTCAACTTTCAGAGTACAGGGCACAAGAAAAAATTCATAGCTCAGTAACCAATAAACATGTCACCATGATTTTTTTTGCCTCTGATCTATCGAAGTACATAGATTCTGAAGAAATATTTTTTATCACTCTTGCATAGCCATGTTAGCCACTATTACGTTATCAGTTGTTAAATAACCAAGTTTTTTTAAACTAAAAAACAACTTCATATTTTCACAATTATCACTCAAAGGCAGAGTAGTTAACTCATCCATTTTTTTAATTATACCTAAGTATGTGCTCTAATGGAATGAGAAATTAAAACGGTGGTGTTTTGACTGCCTCTGAAAATTTCAGATTTTACTGTTTTTTTTTCGGACTTGGTAATGCCAAACGCCGTGCTCTGTGTGCTCGCTGACGTCACGTATCGAAAAACATGGAGGTCGTGTGTTTCAGCGCAATTGCAATTTCGAAGAATTTAATAATTAATAACAATTTAACCATATCTCCGATGGTCGTGAGATTTGAAATTTAGCTTTTACGGCTAGTGCAGATTTTTTTACGTAGTTCCCAAAAAGTGGGCAAATACTTTATTGGCCCCCAGTAATTGACGAAATTCAAGGAACTCGTAAATGGCTCCCACAACAATGGGGCATCTGCGGCTAAATATAACCTCCAGCATCCTCGCTCGACTCTGATGACGATGGCTGAGTCAACCATCGAAACGTTGATCCATTTAAATAATCTTACCCGGTGTGAAACCATAGAAACCTTCACTTGATGAAGGTTGCTTCACATAGAACTGCAGTTCCGCTCATACAAGTTATGACTGTAATCTCGGAACCAAGGAGAGAATAAATCAACTTTAATTAAGAATTTAGATTTTTCATTTATCGCAATCTCCTACATTTTTTTCGCTACAGCACCTTTTGTTAAGAATAATAATGTCGACGACGGGTTTCTCCTTACCCATCATCTTCCATTCATTCCCCAGATAGTCTTTCCCTTGCCAACTCACCCAGCAAGCGTCAAAGGCGCAAATGACCTCCGTTGTGTCGGCCGCCTCCCGCAAGCCAAGCAACCAACCGACTGGGGGGAGGGATGGGGAGGGATTGAGGGGAGAGGGTTGACGTAAAAAAGTAGCCGAGAGTGTGGCCGGGTCAGCGGACTCCGTTGAGGCTTGACGGTTCAATAGGTCTGGACGAACTGTAGCGAGTGCATGAATACATGGGGAGCATACTGAGGAAAGAATGTTTGCCCAAGGAAGCAAACATCGCGATTTAAAAGTGTTCTCTTCAACAGAACATGCCAAGGACATGAAAACCTCTAACCCCTCCACCCTACCTCCATCTCTGTCCATCTCCTCATTCGCGTTCGCACTACCTTGAGAAAGATGGGTCGACTATCCATCGAAATACTGAGGTTTTTACTTGCAAGTGTCTTTCGTGCGTTTCTATATTTCTATCGGCCACCCTTTTGGCATATCCTGTATTTAATATCGCTCGGGTGAACAAAAAAGGAAACTCACACGTTTGATATTTCGGCAGCACGACTGCCATCTTCTCAAATATATAGAGTAATTATTCTATATAATTCAGAAGATGGCAGCCGTGCTGCCGAGATATCAAACGTGTGAGTTTCCTTTTATGTGTGTGCCTATATTTTTTAACTTGTCACGCCTGTGCCGTCACGTCACAAAAAAAAATATATATATATATATATATAATATGCCAAGAGGGTGGCCGATAAAAATATAGAGACAGAAAAAAAGGACACTCACAAATTTAAACTTCCGATATTTCGGTGGGATCGTGACCACCTTTCTCAGGGTAGACAGTAGGAATCAACTGTCTACTGCATATTTATCACCCGAGTGATTCTCCAAGAAGTTATATATATATATATATATATATATATATATATATAATTATGCTGAACTTCCACCATATCACGCCTGATACTTCACTTTTTTTAAAGAATATTTGCTATATAAATGTCATATTCTCGACTAAAAACCAACTTAATCGATGCGAAAAGAGGTTAAAATTGGACTGAGATTGCTTCTGGGATGTGGGTGTGGAGAAGGATGGTTGACTAGTTATTTCATGACGTAGCCGACGAATGAGGTAACTTGTGTAATTGAAGAAAGCTGGGTAAAGGGAAAGGTTATACGGCGAATGGATGAAAGGCGGAGAAAGAGAGAAACCACACCACGGCTTAATCCTAAACATAACGAAGTACGCTAAGTAAACTTCAGTGCATCCCAACCGAAGGACGGAGTACATTGCTTTGAAATACTCTCCTCAAACTCAAAACACCCACGTAGAGATCGGGATTTCACTGAAAAACAGGTTATCAATCTTTAATTAACTAAATCAGTACACCTAAAATTACTTACCCTGCCCTTGGTATTAATGTTCACAACCTTAAGACCAAAAAGAATTTTTCCATTATTTTCAAATATCTCATGATAAAAACCCAGGCATGGACCAACTCGGCAATCAGTCTCAGCCCTGATGACGATGAGGGAGTCACTCGTCGAAACGTTGGCCTTTAAAAGCCTTACCCGGTGGCAAACCTGAGAAGATTTTACTAATTTTCTGGAAATTCATTGCTTTTACTAAACCAATGGAGTTCTTACACGCTATTATTTCTTACAATCTGCGATGTCTTATTATGTATTATTCAAATACTCTATAATTTCCCTTCCCTTAAAATGTTCAAACTGTCTTCAAAGTATCTAATTTTTGATCATTGATAAATCACTTGCCTAGAAATGAATAAAATTAGTAGAGGTCTCCACTAATCCACCAGGGATTCGATCCCTGGCCTCCGGGAAGGGAAAGCAGGAAACAAACTCGAGAAATTGCCGGCCAAGCTAATCGTTAATTGGGATTTGTTAAAAGAGCACTTGGCAAGTGCAGCGATTAAGTTAGGGAAATCAGCTACTTCTCCCTGGTTAGACCCCACTTGGCATACAATGCCAGTATTTGGGATCCTTATGAAATAGCCTTCAAAACCGAGTTAGAACGCGTGTAGCGAAGATCGGCAAGGCACGTTAAAGGCCGTTATGCAGCAACTGGCATGGGAATCGCTTTCAGACCGTCGATTACAAATTTAGACAATCTATTATGTCTATCTACACTGACGACGTCAGCAACATTTTACGAAATCCAAAATACTACGGTAGATCAGATCATTAAAATAAAATTAGGGAACTAGACCGCATAATAGACAGATTTAAATTGTGATTTTCCCCGCGAACGATAAGAGACCATAACAGCTGCCAATGAGACTTTTAACTAAGTTTGTCGATAGGTAGTGTAGCTAGTTAGTTGATTTATTCCCTGATACTTGTATCCTTATCTGCTACCTAGTATTTACAGTACGCCGTTCATATATTCAGTATAACTCCTGTATCTCTGTTTATTCATGTAGCTGCAAAATACATAAATACCAACGGTCCCTTGTATGTACATTGGGAGCATACCTATAGTGTAGTGCATGCACGTGAGGCTTCGCCTCGTGACAAGCATTAGCGATTTATGCTAATGCATAATTAGTCGTAGTGACACTAACTTTAATAGGGTATAGTGTAATGCATGTTGATGACTACTCACCTCCTGCCACACACCATTGAGGTGACTTGCTTCCCCGACAGCGATATAAAGAGTGATATCTACATCTACGATGTACCGTGCAAGCCACCACTAGTGTGTGTGGCACGGGGTGATTCCACACCAGGCATGAAGCACTCGTCCACCCAGCACAAATCAGAACCTCGCACGCTCCCCCTGGCGCTAGGCGCAAAGACCAAAAAGCAGTCAGGAGAACAGTGCGCAGTCAAACCAGAAACTGGGAGAGTGCTACGTAAAAGAACATACAAACATGCAGAGAAATGCTATAGACACATCTAGTGGTTCATATTACTGATACTGTTAATTTATGAATACTACGATATGCTACTTCATGCAAAGATCAAAATAAAATAATGCCGGACTAATCGACCGGTGTGAAGTGTTAGTAATTATGTGGTGTTATTAAGCACAAGTGAAAATTCTACTCTATCTATTGAGGGTGGGAGTTTCATGTGATTGATCTATCGCAACTATTATGATCCCTTATTGTGCGTGGGAAAAATGGCATTTTGAATTATCGGTTCGGCAGTCAATTTCTTTTATTTTATTGCTGTGATCGCTTCTACCGTAGTACGTTGGCTCTAGCAGTATATGTTGAAATGGGTGGAAGGAGAGAATACAACAAACGAGAAAGTGCTGGACGTGGTAGGGGTGGGATGAATTCCATAAGGAGGCAGGAGGAAGAGAGTTAAGACCGCATTGACGGGAGATAAAGAGAAAATGATAAAGATAAGAAATGGAGGGGAGAACTTTTAGTTAGTTCGCTCGAGGGAGAAGATGAAAAGGAACTTCGGACAATACGGAGGAAAGCTAAGGATACGAAAAGTTTAGGAGCAATTAATATAGAAAAACAGAAGTTCTGTGAATGTCTCAAAAGAGACACTCTACCCCCGAGGAAATTAAGGCCACACTGGGAGTTTTCTATCTGAGGCATTGAAGTTATCGCAGAATGGAACACATCAGCGCATAAGGTAGTTTTACCGCAATATATCACTAATCATAATGGAGACCATATTCGATTTATATTTTTTATTTCAGCGTCTGTAAAAAGCATGAAGCAAATAACGTAATATTAATGGCGCAAAAATAGAGCTATGCATGACAAAAATTATCAATAATTAAATAAACATATCTACATAAATCTATAACTTGACTCATTTTTTAAGAAGTACGGTGAAATCGCCTTCAGAAAAAAGGTTTATTTCGCGATTTTGTAAAAAAATACAGCGGTGATTAATTGATTAATTTTTATAAATAGTTGTGAAGACATAAAAACTACACAACGTTATTTTTCTGACTAAATCTTGGAGTTGGAACTTCCTAATTCTTTCAATACTCTACATTTGGAGAGTACAGCCGTAATCTATCCCATGTATATAAAACAGCTTATATATTTTGGCAAATTGCTTGAAAAAATAGTTCGGCAGGGCATTCCGATATCGAGGTCGGCAATTTTAATATCATTGGAAATATGAATTTTTTCTTTCAAATTCACACAGTTTTTTGACGTCTAGGTGTTATAAATTCCTAATTTTTGCAATATTATCCCTATGGAGCGCAAAGACTTAAACAATCCCATGTAAAACAGCTTAAATGTTTAGGCAAATTGCTCGAAAAGTAGCTCAACAAAGGGTTGATATTTTGATATCATTGGAAAGATGAGTGTCTTTTATTCTTAAATGACGACACATTCATCAGATTCTAGTGAAGTGATGTATCTCTCAAACTTTTAAGCGCGCAAGAACTCAATGAATGGAAAAATTTGCCTAAGCGGAAAGTCCTGTAACCTGTAGGTAAGTAGTACAACGAAGATACACAACTGTCACGGCTGAATGTTTTGTAAAAAGTCAACGAATTGTAAAAAAAATTATGCAAAATGTAAGATTATTACTACAGAGTAATTGAAACATTTACATTATCCATGTGTAGCGTCGGACTGTTTCTATTCGTCCAAACAATACTAATTTTCCATTTTTTATTAAACAACGCTTCTAGTTGTTACAGAACAGCTCTTCCAGCTTCTCATTCCTCCAATCCAACCTTTTCGTCAACAACCCCTTAGCAACCAAAACATTTCAACAATCAATAAAACACATCCACACTAAAATAAATTAAAACATTTAAACAAAAATTACACTAAAATAAAACAAAATGAAAAAAATGTCAAAGAAATTTTCAAACGTTACACATTTTTGACGCCATCACTGAAAATCTACTAATAAACAAAAATCGCAGATGGAAATTGAATTCCTTTTTTCTCCTCCCCAGCGCATATCAACTTCGCTCCCGAAGTGCTCGGGGTCGAAAACGAACGGAAAGCAACTGTTTTGTTGTGTTGCGAAGTGAGCAGCGAACTAGTGGAAAGAGTCCAGTAGAGTAGAGCGAAGAGAGTGGAAAGTGCCCAGTGTCTCGCAAAATAAACGTATCCATGCACAAAATAGTCACAGACGAACGTTTTGGATTGCATTTGATCCAAATCTTTGATCACAAAGTAATTCAAAAAACTTCACAAAACCCATTACGGGAACCTTGACTGAAAATGAACTCAATAATCTCAGATGAAAATATTGAAGTTCTTTCCTTCCAAGGCGCAAAAAAATGCTCTCGAAGAAAGAAACTTCCGAAACGAATTGTAAGCAACTGCGCTGTTGTGTTGCGAAGTGAGCAGCAGACTACAACGAATGGAACGAGGCTAACATTCATTAAGGTAGACCATCTACTACAAGGACCTTCGATAACATATTGATATTTTCATATATTGCAGAGGAATTATACCTTAGTCGATCTGTGAAAAAATAATTGGAGGTAATCGACCATTTAGCGCTGATTTGAAAATCGTCATTTTCAGCCTCAACTTACATTGCTCTTATGGCGGAATGGTGTCGTCCTCACTTCAACATTTTATTTCTCGAGATTTCCCTCGACAAGTCTACCTCAAAAACGACATTATGGTGATTAAATAATCAACGGATACAATGAATTTTTTTCAGGTTACCTTATCGGCCATTTAATGCAGATATTTATCATTAAAAAGCGATGAAGAGTCTTACTTTCGTTCCGTAGCCGCCATATTGAAACAGACTTGGCAACTATGTTCGAGGAGTAAACAAAAACGTTGGAGTGAAACTATGCAAACAAACAAAGGTGCCGGACCGGAGTGAAACAATGATATGTTGACCAGCTACACAGTGTTGTCGAGTTCATCGTCAGCAATTACATATAATATATTTGTTTTAATTACGTTTACATTAAAAGAGCAAAAGCACTCACTAGTTCTGTTGTTTTAATTCATCCCTAATTTTTCAATTATGCAGCTTTACTGCAGTTCCAGAGAAAGTTTTTAAATTCCTCTGAGACATGGCGTCAATATAAAAGCCATTCTTCATATGACAGGATTACTTCATTTTGAAGAAAACTCATGTACTGTACATCCGTGTTGATTGATTGAAAATTATTTTCAATTATTATTAATAACATTTTGAGCCATTTTATCTTGTTGCTGTCGAGTTTGTCTATTTTATAAAAGCAGTACTTCGAAGCGCAGGTTCTACCTTAAGAGGGATTACTTGAATAAGTTACAGAAGGCCAGTCGGAGTTCTTATGTTGGTACGCGGATGCTCCTCATTAGAGATGGACCACCCTTAAAATTACCTCGATAATGTTCGTAAATTACCATGGTATTTTTCGTAATTTACCTCGATCCCTGAAAATTACCATAACTTTCAGTAATTTTCAGAAAAATTCACCTATGTTGGAGATAATTTTTCATACTGATAAATTCCAAACATGTTCTTTCAATCCAGGTCCATACACATTCCCAACGCGTTAAATTATAAATTGGGGCATGCACAACTCATTTTTGGAATATTTTTATCAATTTCTTACATTATAGAGTAATGTATGAGAACATCAGAATATTCTTCTTGAAGATTTCTCACGTTATGACAAAAGAAAGCCAGTATGCGAGTTGCTGCCGCATTTCTTCTTACATTTTTTAAAATTTCTAATAGATAAACGCTGTTTACGCGTTTAAACGCGGTTTAAAAATTGTAATTCTCTTCCTCTTGCTACTGGCTTTCTTATTTAATCCTAATTAACTATTAATTGCTTAAAACTTCAAACAACTTTAATTTTTTTTAATTATCGTAATTCACCGCGATAATGTACCTCAAATGGAAATTTCGGTAAGAAACCCATCTCCACTCCTCGCCCGACAATTATGATACGCACTGCTAATATACATTTTTCCTCCATGAGAAATACTCCTGAACCGGAAAGCCAGGGTATCGCGGAGGTCTGCCTATTAGCCCAGAAGGCCAAAGATCCACGGCCGTATTCCCGTCCATAATTACCCAATTAATCCTAAGATTGGTTTACTGCAGTCCCCTCATTCTACCCTGCTAACTCCATGATTCCATTGAGTTCCTTAAGGTGAATCCACCGTAAAATGACTAAAATGTCATTTTATTCATACTCTTCGGCGGTTTTTTCGAACGGCTTCAAAAAATTTAACCAAAAAACAATGAAAGTGCATTGAACTTGGCGGAGCTGAACTGGAGATTAACGCTCCTTCTGCCCGTCCGAGGAAGGTGGTCGCTAGGACACCGAAAGAGAGGGAATCAAACAATTGTTTTGTTTTTCTTTTCGCATTTCGGTGTGTTCGTGTTTTTTTTTTGCGCGCATCGTCTAACTATGCAGTGGAGCAAAACCTCTCACTATATGTACCCCCCCTTCATCTTTCCCCCCCCCTTCTGCACCCAACAATTTCCCCCTCCCCCCTACTCTCGCCCCTTCCGACCCCTCCACGAGATATATCGATTCCACCACTGATATCACGTGATGCATTGACTTCTCATTGAAGAGGATTTCGTATTTTCGCCGATCCGTCCCTCCTCCACTTGAAAACGGTTCAAGACTGGATTATTGTAATTTATCTCTGGGTTTGTTTGAGTTCGAGAAATCAGTTCGAGTGAGGATTCGACTCTTATGCAGCCTGGAGAAAGATCGACGGCAGTAGGGAGGAGATCTCTCGCGTGCCAGGAAACCACGGGGATTGCACAACCTCCGCGGTAGCGGTAGTCCCCCCTCCTTTTCGCGATTCGCCATATGCAACCGCGGACGGACGGTGCCACCGCAATCCCATGCAATATACACGAGCATCGCACACGGGTGTCTGTGGCGTTCGTTTAATCTCCTTTCCTACGAGAGATTCCCGTTCTAAAATATGTCGAATCAATCCATAAAAGACATAAAACGACATTAAAAAAAAATAATAGTCCAAATAACCTTTCGAAACTATATAAGGTTGCGGACACATCCAACCATTTAAATAAGCCATCTCCCAGGAGAAATATACGAAGGTCTGAATATTTTTTTTAATACAACAAACAAATAATTACGCTATTAGTCTCCTCTTAAAAGGCGGCGAATCCATTATTGGGGAGGGTGGGAGAGAAAAAAATAAAATTGTTGGGACTAAAAATTCATATTTCTCCTCCAAAATATGAGAACAATTCCTTACGGGTTGAAAGACATAGGCCAGTTTTTAGATGGGGCATAAGAAAATATACATTCTCTGCGAGCTTATGTCAACATGGGCCATTGGATCTTATTCTTGCCGATAAAACAGCATTAATTACTAAAAGACTGATAGAGATTCTCACAAATCGTAATAGTTGCTATGACATAACAGGAAATGTTATAAGGGACGGGGACACGTACATTTTACGTCCGAAATCCTTGAACCGTGAATATTAAAGATATATGGGTGTATTGAATGGTATTATAATGCTTGCGGTCAGCAGCAACGAATGTTTCTTCTTTTGAACACATTGCAAATCTCAAGTTCTATGCACTACCTGCTCGGAAGAAAAAAAACTCTGTTTACTCTGCTGCTTTCGAAGCTGTATGCCCTATCAAAACAAAACAAATTACATCTTAGCTGCTCCGGTTATCATCTGCAGCCCCTTGGAGAGTAAGGTGCACAATATATAACAAGGGTGCCCAAATTATGACTCCAAAGAGGCAAGGCTAGGAAGGCATCTATCACTTATCACAGCAACAATTTTTGTAACGTAATGAAACACCTATTGCGACAAAATATTAATTCCCGGGCAAAGAGCGAGGGCTTCTGTGGATAGTTCGAACCTTGCCAAAAAGACAATTAAGTCCTATCGAAGAGATACAATAATCATTAACACTTTAGGCATTAGGTTCAAATATGGAAATAGGAGAGCCTGCAAAATGTAAATAAGCAACCACACGCACTGGATGTAATCAATAATTAAGGAAGTGCCTACTTTTTCAGCATAAAAAGGATGTCACTACAATACGCACCGCGTTAGCTGTAACACATTATCCAAGCATTACCTAGATGTTTCTACATCAAGAAAAGTAACAATTTTCTCTTTCAATCGACTTTTTCATCAAATTTAGACATTAAACCTAACATTTCGTACACGCTATCGGCAGGGAATCCCTTAGAAATTCCCTTTAATGTGCGAGAGACCTTATTTCCTGGTCCCCAGGAAATATAAACAGCAGGATTGAAAACCCTTTAAAATTCGAAATAAAATGTTTTTTGCACTGCAAATACGTAGAACTTATATAAGACGCATTAATCCAAACGCACCATATCCTTTTGCTGCAGAATATTAAAACTATGCGAAACTAATCCAGAGAAAAAAATATTAGAAACAGTCTAAGTTCGCTCACTCACCTGAAATTCGCACTCAATCACTTCTGTATCTTCAAGAAGTCGCACTGTACATTTGTAACTGACGTTTATATCGCTTTTACTTCCAAATTTTAACATCGTTGTTATAGTACATGAGATTCACTTATGTAAAAAAAACGACCACCACAGGAACAAATCGCACGATTCAATACAACACGTCTTATCCACAATTCGGAGCCTACTGCTTGATCAAGGAATGACGTTTAAGAAAGGAACGGAATATGAACTAAGCATGTATCCAAAAAATAAGAGTAATTTGCCTTAAAGTTGAATGACAACTTTTGCTATTACGTTGACCGAAGCTCTTATGTCGTTTCAAGTACAAAAGTACATGCATTTTGAGCGTTTTCTCCGTCTAAGTTACGAAATATTTGCAATTTCAATCCTCGAAACAAAACTCTTAGTGTAGCTGATCATGATTGTGAGTTTTGCACGAAGGAATGAAGCATATATGAGACATCTCTAGGTCTGAGCGTCTGAAATTTTTTATGGAAAATGGTAAATACCATTAATTAAAAGTATGTTTCACTAATATATATTTCTAAAATAACTTTAATCTGTAATAGCAAGTTATATTTATTTCAAAAACATTAAAACTCATTATGTATATTTCTGAAGGAAAAAATTAAAACTACCTCCACGTATTTATCTCTTGAAAATAGGCCAAATTGTCACATTTTTGTGGTTAAATGATTCAAAATTAATTGAATTAATTTATTTTATCGCAGTTTAAATGTTTTTAGACAAGTTAAACGGATTCCTTAAAATGTGGGCATCTATATTTCTCATATACTATGACGTTTTCTGTTAACAAAGGGTACCGAACAGGCGGTTTCAGATTCAAACATGGCAGCGGCGACAAGTGTAGTAGTCCTCGACCGGGGTAATAATACAACGTGCACTATAAATTTACATGGTGAGTGTGTTTTAATTTGGAATATGACTAATATTAACATGAGCGTTTGAAGTTTTTTCTATATCTTTATGGTATTCCATTAAGTTGATGTGATATAAAGGAAAACATTAATTCCATTTACTGTCGTCATGTCTACTGCATGAGAAGCCCAACTGTGCTTTTAGGTGAAAACGCTACTCTGATTTTTTATGTTTTGACATTCTTTTGGATTTACCTTGACTTTATTTGCGTAATTTCGTTTTTGTCAGGGGCAACTGTGGTCTCGTGGCGAGTCAACAATCAAGAACAATTATTTGTTAGGTAAGTGAAGAAGTATTTTGTAGTATATTACGCAGTTTTCTTGTTTTAATCATCATTTGAAATGGCGTCAGCTATGGATCTTGCCCGCAGCATTTGAGTTAAGTCTGCTCAGCCCCAGCCCTGTTTTTTGTGCGTCTGGCGCAAGGTCCCATAATTCTCGTAAAGCTGGCGCAAAGGGATGGCCAGTTATGAAGAAATTAACCTCATGGGATGTTTCAGTTGAATATTTGACCACAATAATGGGGTTTTTGTTAGTTTTGAAATAATAAATGCTATCTTTTCATTTAGTGTAGCTATTTCCCTTTTAGAATTTAATGAAAAAAAGAATTTTTTGTCATTGGTCTGACCAATTATGCATCAGTGAGAGGAAGTAAATATTGTCTTTATATGTAAAGATAATTACATCTATATGTAAACTTGAGAAGCTAGAAAATACTTTAATTTTAAACTCTTTACTAACTTTGAATTGGGGAATAGTGTACGCCAGTCATAGTTTGAACTATTTGCTTAATAATGCTTTTAGGGATCGAGTAGTCTTCTATTTATTTTCAAACCATTCAGTGGTTAGCACAGGTGACTGTTTTCTTAATACGCCGGTGCGGTTGTAAACTATCAATGCGTCTAATATTTAAGATACTCGTATAGGTGTATTATGCTCGTTAATCTCCGTTTTGTTCTGGAACATATATTGAAATTGTGATAACTACGAACACAGTTTTGAATGTGTTTAGCGAAGCTTGCAGTTAGTGTTGTGCCTAATGGTTCCTTTTCCGAGCTCAACAGTTAATTTATAAATTGGATTTTGGCAAAAAGCCGAGCACACGGAGCCCATTTCCTCATTTCACTCATCCGCTTCCTTATTTCGGTGTTCGTTGTAGGAAAATGAAACCCACGCATGATTTGGGGCACATCTGCTCTTAGCGCGTCGGAATTTTGAAGAACGCTGAAATTTTGGATTGTGCAAGGTTGAATAACAGTTGGTTTTTGGGTAACTAATGCGTGAAAATTGTTCTCCACAGCAAACAAGCCGTTTTCGATGGCAAGAGACCCATTAGAGGAGGCATTCCTTTCATTTTTCGTAAGTAACCCAAAATGAATTCTTTCGTGCGCAGTTTTTATAATCATGTCACCGTTGCCATAATGTTTTTGGTGAAAATTTCAGCCCACTTCGGTCCATGGAATTATGGCCCGCAGCACGGATTTGCGAGAATTATTCGATGGAATCTGGAAAAAGCTCCTGAGCGACTTGCCAGTGGTGATGTTGAAGCAATATTCTCCCTTATGGACAATGACTACACTTGTTCCTTATGGAATCACCAGTAAGTGGTCATGTTGAAGCATAACTGAAATTCCTGAATTACATTATGTATATTTCTGTTAACTCAAAACTGTTATAAGGTGTTATTTGGGATTCCCTCAGTCATTCAAAAAATATAATTTTTTTCTTTTAGGTTTCGCATTACCTATCGGTTGATCCTCCGTGAAAAAGAATTGCATTTCAATATAGGAGTCTATAATCCAAGTGAGAATCAGTCCTTAAGTTTTAACTTGTTGATGCACACCTATTTTAAAGTTCCTGATGTTCGACGTTGTCAAATTACTGGTCTCTATGGATGCACTTATGTCGACAAGGTAACTCACTTGTTTTACTGTTAAGTCATTTTTGCAGACATTGCCTAGTTCATGTGCCCGCTTGTTTGTATTTTTTAAACCATGCAGTATGGTCATGTCGGACTAAAAACTGAATGCAGTATATGTTTTAATGAAAGGTGCATGGGAGCGACCTCCGAACCCTGTCTTATTATTCTTCTTTCCCCCTCTCAGAAGCTTATAATGATGGCAGCATTAGAAAACACAGTAGCAGTAGCAAGAATGGTAAAAATTTGTTTCATATGTGGAATTTTAGATTACATTGGTTTGAACAATAGGGGAAGTTAAGCCCATGAAATCCTGTAGCAATGTGATGTCCATTTAGGGTTGTAATGGATAAAAATTTGTCCTCAACTTTCAAATGTGTCTGGCAACTACGGTTTTATCCCTATGGTTTCACCTCTAACCTAACCTGTTAATTCATCAGGGATGGTGTGTTCCATCAGTTGGTTGTAATTTCGATGCAACAATATTAGACTGGTAAGCTTTCTTCTAACACTGTCATGTGCCTGGATGCTTAAAACCAGGGATCGAAATACTCATTAATATGCATGGCAAAGAAGAAAGATATTTTGTACTGCTCTATGAAACTTCAAGACAAAAGGGCTTCTTGAATTGTTAGGTAAAAACCCTAAATAATTTTGGTCTCGTGTGAGACAAGAGAACTTGACGGTAAACGTTCAACTGTAGAGTCTTAGATGGACAAAAGTAGCAAAGTAGTCACCCAGAGTATCGGCATAGCAAACACATTAAATTTCTTCTTTGAAAGTGCATACACTAAGGATGACACCATGCACAACAGAGACATCCCAGTCATTTGTGAACCAATGGGTGACATAATTATAGTGTGATGGAATAATAAAACAATTTAGCTCCTTTAAATGTGGGAATTGCCCAGGTCCAGAAGGGATTTCTGTGTGCATCCTCAAGGAGTACCATTTCTAGAAATCATATTTAACAAGTCGTTGTCCGAAGGTAAAGTGCCCACAGCACTGGAAAATAGCCAATGTCTCCAATATTAAAAAAAAATGAAACTAACAAGGCCCAGGAAACTGCCTGCCTATATCGTTAACGTCTCTGTAATGCAAGATTTTCTGGTGGAATAGTTAGTAATAGCCTTGGCCTTCTTAGATAATCAAAATTTCTTCCACCGCTGTCAGCTCAACTATCAGAAGAGTAGATCTTGCAAAACCCAGCTTGGACTCTTCCTCCGTGATATTCTGAAAGCAGGTGAAGTGAAATACCAAGTTGATGTGTATATTTCAAGAAAGCATTTCTCAAGATTTCTCCCTAAAAACTTTTATTCAAATTACAACCATGTGTGGTGAACGAAAAAACAGTGAATTGGAAATGCGAAGTCTGTTTTCTACCTGACGGCGAACAAAAAGTAGTAATTGGTGGTGTTAGTTCCAACATGGTTAGAGTGAAATCTGGAATCCCTCCAGGAAACGTGATCAGTGCCTTCTTATTCCTTATTTATGTAATCGACATTAACTCTAGAGTAAGTAGCAAAATTTGATTGTTTGCAGACAATGCTGTCATCTACCAACAGGGGAATTGCCACAAATGCTGAATTCAAAACCCGCTCAACGGACCTCAACAATATTAACTTGCAGTGCCTCTAGTAGTGGCTCGAACTTAACCATAGTAAATGCACTGCTGTACTTTATTATGAAATAAATTACGTCAAAACTATATTTATAATGTGGAAGGGGTTAATAAAAAGGAGTCGGATGCAGTCAAAAACCTGGGAATCACCTTGAATTCAGACTTAAGCATGAGGGAAACTCATACAAAGCACCTTTTGTGTTGCATGAAAAAAACTACGATTTATCAAGGGAATATTGGGAAGGCTCTCTGATGAAAAAGTGATGGAGGGATGCTACTTTTCCCTGGTTAGGTCATTAAAATTAATAAAGATTAAACAGATATATGCAAATGATTGTTTTCTACAAATCATAAAGATATTGGAACTTTATACTACTATCGCCGCAAAAAAGGTAGAACGCTGAACTTTAAGCATTTGTACCAAATTCCGCCGGAGCTCCTAAGAGCCGTGTAATATACCGTTTTACTCCTTGTTTATTTGACTACAAAATGCATTCATTGAAAAGTGTGTAATTGTAAACGCTTAGCTCCTACGGTCGAAAGAGTGAAGAAAAACACGCGAAGAACAAGGAGAACGGCGAAACGGTCGTCTTCATAATCTCGTCACAGCCAAAATATTTGATTGGTGGACTTCATTATTTTTTTACGGAGAAGAAGACATCTCCGAATTACAAATATTCTTTTAAAATTTTATTTTACCCATTCTTTGATTTTTTAAATGTCAGAAAGCTAGATTTACATTTCCGAGGTGTGAAAAAGTATATGAGTATCGAAATTACGTATGCTGTATGGAAAAAATATTGCACAACTTCTCATGTAAGGAAATTTTTATATTCTTCCCCTTACTTAAAATAAACGACAAAGAAGAAAATCGCCCCACGGCAATGCACACTACCATTTTGCTCAGTTGGCAATAGTGATACTCCTGGCCGCGCGTGACTCAAATCTCATTGCCAAGACCCCTCTAGTGAGACCTCTGTCCAGCGCTGATTGGACAAGGATTGGGAAAAGGCTTTAGGTGTTTTATATATTTTTCACTTTATGTGGATGGATTTATATTGAATATTTCGCGATTAGATCTTTAATTAAGTCTCCGAAATTACACGCATTAATTCAGCAAAATACTGTTAGTTTATGTGTTAGAAGTTTATTGATTTTATGGATTGTATTGTTGCCACGAACTGAATTAAAGTGTGTGATTTCTGAGACTGAATTTAATATCTAATTACAAAATATTCAATATAAACCCATCCACATAAAGTGAAAAATATATAAAACACCTAGAGCCTTTTCCCAATCCTTGTCCAATCAGCTCTGGACAGAGGTCTCACTAGAGGGGTCTTGGCAATGAGATTTGAGTCACGCGCGGCCAGGAGTATCACTATTGCCAACTGAGCAAAATGGTAGTGAGCATTGCCGCGGGGCGATTTTCTTCTTTGTCGTTTATTTTAAGTAAGGGGAAGAATATAAAAATTTCCTTACATGAGAAGTTGTGCAATATTTTTTCCATACAGCATACGTAATTTCGATACTCATATACTTTTTCACACCTCGGAAATGTAAATCTAGCTTTCGGACATTTAAAAAATCAAATAATGGGTAAAATATAATTGTAAAGAATATTTGCAATGTGGAGATGTCGTCCTCTTCCTAAAAATATAATGAAGTGGACCAATTAAATATTTTGGCCGTGACGAGATGAAGAAGGCTACCGTTTCGCCGTTCTCCTAGTTTTTCGCCTGTTTTTCTTCACTCTTTCGACCGTGGGAGCTAAAATTTTACACCTACACACTATTCAGTATATTAATTCAAGTTGAACTAGGACCACCAGGATCTCTAATTGGAGATGATCAAATTTATAATAGCTGTTACCTAGACAGAGATAGATAGTTACTACTTCGATAATTTTTTTCATTCTCCGCCGCAAGCTAAAATCCATGCATTGAGAAAAGCATGCTCATCGTAAGTAGTCAGTATGAATTAATACAGTCGTTAATCTACGCACAATTATTCTTCTGTCACGTAATTACTCCTTCGAACGGTTCATTAAAAATGGGCCATCTTGGTTACCTTTGGAGCTCATTAGCTAATATAATCTATCATGTTTACTGCCCTTGCCTTTGTAATAATTTTCTTTATGGTAATACCTATTATAATTGGTGAATTCAGGCCGCATCACGAGAACTTCATGAGCATTTGGATCCCTGCACTGAAATATTTAATTCATGAAGTAAATAAAATGCAAAGGAAAGCCCTATGCTTCGTGAAAAACTACTAAGAGCATACAGAAAGTGTGATTCAGCGGATGGCAGGATTAGGTTGGGAACCGTTTGACACTCGAGAGGCTATATGCTAGGCATTGAAAACCACTACCTATTTTGTTCTTACACCCAGTTCCTTTCTCACTATTTCTTCAAAGAAGTTACAAAGGGAGCCTCTGTAATTCCTTTTGGCTCTCAGACAGAAGCAGCATCACAGTCGTTCAGTAGAACTGGTTCATTTATATCACCTACCACCATGCTGGTGTAATTACTGCAAGAATCTCTCTCTCATCCATTACATCCCAAAATAATATTAATATTTTGGATCAGTTTGTTTTAACATCCCTGATCGTGGTGTTTGGTACTCATGCAAGTGGAAGCAGAAAATGTGAAGTTGTGCCACTCTCATACCACAGTTAAAATATACATATACGAGTGGAAGCAGAAAATGTGAAGTTGTGCCACTCTCATACCACAGTTAAAATATACATATTCACGTGTGAATGCTCACTTAGTTCACTGATAGCTGCTGGAGGATTGGTATCGGAGCAGTAGTTATTCAATGCATTACATTTTTTTCATCATTTAAATGCTTTTACCATTCACAGACACGAGACAACACAGTCTTCAGAGAAGTCAGGGATGTTGTTGGTATATCGGAGTTCACTGATCGTATTTACCACAACACTCCCCAGGAGCACATAATTACAAATGTTGTCTCTGGTCGGAAAATGAGGATACAGAAGTACAACTTCCCTGACACAGGTGAGTGTTGATTGAGAAGATGAGTAACTGATTTAATATACATATTTTCCTGCTAAGTTTCTTGCTAATAACATAAAATTTTGCATTTGTATATACTCATTTGCTTCTTAAATGTCTTTTTAAAATGCTAAATATGTATTTTGTTGTAGTTGTCTCTTTTTAATACTGTATAGTGGTGGAAAACAAGAATTCCAAAGGCCGTGAAAGAGAGGTGAAAAAATAGGAATGACAATGATCGTTGGACAGTAAAAGTTTTAAAAAAATTGAATAATTTGTATGAAATAAAAGTTAAGGAAAGGTAACTTGTCTAACACATCTAATTATTATTGTCTTTCCTATGTTTGCATATTATTTTTAATCTGCCTTCTTCAATTACAGTGCCCTGTCAAGGTTACTGCCTTGGGGATTCTTCTTTTCCATTATTTAAGGTGGTTCCACTGTCAAATGTCTTAAATGTCATTGTATTCATATTCTGTCTACTTTTAAAAACCCATCTCCTCGATCTGATATGAACAACAAAATAATACCTTTCCACGCTGTTTTATTCTATAATTAAACTTGAAATTACATTGTGTTTAACGGGGGAATGAAAGAAACACTGATTAAAATAGTGTTTTTCCATAAGATATAAATGCCATTTTCACGGAAAACTATTTATATGAAGGAAATAATCCTGAGAAACTGAATAAAAGAAAATATAGGGATCTTACCAACTTATTTTTTTAGTTATTGGGGAATGACTGCCTTAATTGAAGTCAAAATGCGGTAATTTGTAGGAAATGGCACTGCAGTCGGCTCCTATGGCTGGAAAAAAGTGCTACTTTAAAATACATTCGTGGAATAATCTGCATTTTTTCTACTTTTCTTTAGGTTTTCTGTAGGTAACGCATTTCATAAGCGAAAGCAGGATTTTTTGGGCAAAATATCAAGAAATGTAGAATTTAGTATTTGTTTTGACTCATACAGTCGCGGCGGAACCTCCTTAAACAGCTGTAGGCACGTTCTTTGCTGAATGATATCTGAAAGAAAAAGTGAAATAGGGCTTCTTGGATTACCAGCCGGGTGAGATGGTCCATAGTCTCCAACGTTTCGAGGTCCGATACTGCCCTCGTCATCAGGGATGCTGACTGGAAACCCAAGAAGCCCTAATTCAACAGATTCGCTGGGAAAGCACCAGATCTTCCAGTGAATTAGGGGGTTTACTGTAAAGTACAGAAAAACTTCTTTCTTGTGCATAAAATGTTTTTGGGAGCATGATTGATGCATAAAAGCTTGAGGTTTTCAAGACGTCATAGTTTGCAATAATGTACTTAGTTAAGCTAAATGAATTTGCACTGCATGAGGCATTATTTTATAATTTTATTTTCCCCAGTTGACAAATACAAAGTATGGCTCAGAATATCATACATCATGTAATTTTATTGTATGTCAGAATATCCTGTCACTTAATAATTACTTACTAAAGAAGATGAAGTAACACCAGCATCTTCATTTATGTACACAGTATAAAATTAGAAAAGAGAAATTACCCTGAATTAATAAATTCATTCACACTGCAGAAACATTTTTCATTTAAGAACATGAACACTTTCTTCAAAAATGGTGATTGATTTCACATTTTTTAAACTTTTGGGAAGCTTGTTATACATTTTTATGCATAAGGAGCGAGGTCCTTTGGACATCATTGTCATATTAGAAGATGCTACACGTAAATGATTTCCTGCCATAGTCTCATGGGTGTGTATGCTATTATTTAATGGGAAAATAGCCTTATTCTTTTTTACAAAAATACAGAGTTATATATAAACACGCAGGGGACTGTTAGCAAGGCTATTGAATAATGGTCTGCAGTGGGCTCTGTTAGGCTGATTGCACATGGACCTAATCAATTTCTTTTGCTAAGTAAATATTTAGTTAATTTAGTTGAGGTCCCACTTCCCCAGATGATGATACCATATGGTACATGGGTATAAGATATGTAAAAATTATGGAATAATTCTAATTCTGCCACAATTGTTGTATTCAAAATTTCAAATTTGGACTCCTTTATATCTCTGGCAGTTGGAGAAAATTTAGAGATATTTATAGATAAATATTTCACAAGATCCTCTAAATATTAATTTAGTTTTGCGAAAATCATGTTTGAGCTGTGATTGTGTGGAAAAAAATTTAAGAGTGCAAAATGATGAGCTCTCGTATGTATTTAGAATGGTGTATGACATACAATTTCTTCAAATAAACCTAAGGTATGTCACTATTGATTATATATTTTATGTAGATGGTTAGTGAAAAATGTGATTGTTGAGCCAGTCCATTGAACTGCTCTGTTTTTGTATGTTTGAATTGGACAGCTCGTCCAAGGAAAAATATTTATTCTATTCTATTGTTAGCCAGTCTGCCTAGGTTCACCAGGTATGAAACGGTCAGAATCGGAGGTTTAAATATTGCAATGCTTCTCCTTTATCTCAAACACAGTTGTGTGGAACCCTTGGATCGAACAGGCGAAAGAACTGCCAGATTTCGGAGATGATGAATATCCTAACATGGTGTGTGTCGAGTCTGGGCACGTGTCCAGTCCATTGATGCTGCACCCTGGGACAGCATTTGAAGCAAGCCAGATTTTACAGGTGGGTGCATGTGCAGGTCAGTTATGCTCTGTCATTTCACATGAGACCTTGTCAGCTCATGATTGGCGGAAGGTGTGAAGAACTAAAGTTGAGCCTCATTGGTTGAACCTCTTAGAATCATGGAAACCTTGTTACACCGCGTAGCCTCGGAGATATACTGGCCTGAATGCCCAAGTTTCAATCATTGTCTATTTGAGATATTAGTCTTAAGATTTTCATGGATGTCCCTAGCAGAGCAAAGGAGAAGAAGATTACTGTGGCAAGTAAGACCTAGTTAGTACTGTAATTTTTTTCAAAACATAATGAATTGTAACTGATAGCTGCAGAAATACATAAAGCATTATATTGTGATATTATCACAGTATAAGAACTTAAAATCCTATTGTTACTATTCTAAGTCGAGAGATTTTCTTTTGTGTTTTCTGGATCATAAACCACAGAAATAGATAGCTCCTTGAGTTTCATGAAAGTGGCAGGTATTGTGCTATGGATTGGAGCAGACCTGTTTATGTACTGCCTTGAAATACCGGCTCTTATGCCGCGTCTACACTGACCACTTAAGTGTTCACCTAAGTGCAGTTTTCACTTAAGTACACCGTGTAGACGCCCTCTCACCACTTAAGTAACGGGTCCACTTAATTGGACCCGGGGACCCCCATTTAAGTGGACTTTGATGATATCGATAGTGTACCGTCATGGTGGTCAAAGTCTCGTAATCGATAGGTCGAGGAATTTTGATAATCATACACCTCATAGATGTTTTTTACATCATTTATATGAGGAGTTAAGTAATTGTGAGGGTGCTATTCTTCTTTTACATATATTTATGGGGTTATACGAGTCTATAAATGTCTTAAGTTACTTCTCAGGCAAATAATCTTTGCACAATGCAAATTTCTTTCCATTAGCTCCGGGTAGTGCTGAGGTAGATATAATATCTGTGTGTAGATGCACGCCTGCATTTAAATGCTGCACCGAAGTACACCCTACTTAAGTACACCTGTAGTGTAGATGAGGCATTCAAGAATTCCACAAGCAGAAATATGGAAAGCCTGTCAATGGAATCTGCTAGCCAACACAACTGGGACAATGATGTTTGCTGTTGCACTCTGAAACCCTGAATCAAAAATGCCAATTCAAATCCATTTCAGTTATCCATCTTACCGTTTTGGAATAATAATTGTCTAAAGATACTTGCTCATATAATATGTACAAATGCTTTCCCAAGTGTATTTATAGTATAGGTAAAGTGGTTATATAATGCGACTTGAGTAGAAATAATTTTTTATCAGTCTCAAAGTTTGCCAGAAGAATATCACACGAATCCATTTCCCATTCTTTTTTTAAGGACTCACAAATAAAAGTCGGGGAGGTAGTGCTACATGGAAGAGATCTGCTTCTCTTCCCGTTGCGATACACGCCTCGCTCCACAAAAAATCCTTCAACTACTGCTACAATGTTTCAATTCTTTTTTCCCTCCCCCCAACTGCTCCCCCACTTGAACTGAAATCAGTGGAATTATCTTTTATTTGGTTGTATAATGCCTTCCAGGCATCAATGTATTTCATTAAACTCCCTCCCCTCTTCTGCCTCTATTCCCTTCCCTCCCTTTCTTCCCCTCTTCCCCCTCCATTCCCCTCCACGCCTGCCCCTCCCTTCCTTTTTCCTCTCCTAACCCGTCCCTTCATCATCCATCTCTCTAGTTCAGAAGATGGTGGTTGTGCCACCAAAAATAAAACAGACGTGTGAGTTTCTTTTTGTGTGCCTATATCTTAGCTTGTGACACCTTAGTGGATATATATTTTCACCACTTGTGATTTTTCTCCGATTGAATATATATTTGTAAAGGCCATTATAACGGAGAAAATTGATAGCAATATGCTTCTCTAACTCTAATCAACAAATAGTCTTGTTCCTCGAGAATTAGTGACATTTTCTTATTAATTCATTGATTTTTCTTCAGGGTGGTGTCTTTATAGCCCTGTAATATGTAGCTATAAAATTTTTTATGTTATGTGTGCTTTTTGTGAAGATGATAGCGCATAATAGTGATTCAATTTTTCCATAAATGGATAATAGAAATTCCGAGGAGAGATGGGGGCTATATTAGGACAAGTGTGATAATTCTACGTTTTTCCTCATTTATAAAATGACATTTTACCACGGTGGTGGTTGTACCTTTTTGCTTTCCATTATAATATCCATTTCTGCCCTTGTGTTACTGCGTAGCAGAGAATTTTGTGCAAGTTTGGGTTAAGCCCCAGGTCAGGGGAGTTATTTTGTAGCTTTTCAGATCTGAAAAAAAATATAGATTTGGCTGTCGCTTGGATTGAAATCGGGCAGAAACAAGTGAAAATTTATTGGTTGAGAGTTACAAATTAGCATGGTTTGGACATTCTGTTTGACTGTTTCTTACATAGTGATTTTTAACAATGAAACAATTGTTGTGGCAGGCATCTTTTGGGTTGTGGCCGCGTTACTGTTATAAAATGCAACAGTTTTGCCAGCTGTCCTGCTGGCGTCTTAAGGTGAAGATGTAACTTCATTTGTATTTTAAAACCTGAACCCGGCCGCAACCTGAAAGATGCCTGCCACAACATTGCATCACCGTGGAAACCTGAGACTGAACAAAAAAACAATTAGTACGAAAGTTGCATGATAACCCCCAGATACATCTCAACAGATGCCTCTTTTCTCCCCCTTTCAGGTCATGTGAGCTGAGGGGACACGGCCGAGCCACGGCAGGAGCGGCAGCGGCCCAGCATCCGGTAGGAGTCGCGTGGGGGGAAATCCGCAGGAAGGGGAATATTCTGGAGGGGGGGAGGGAGGGACGTCATCGCAAGCGTTGGCCATCAATGGTGAGGCAGCGTGTGCAAGTGGTTCAGGGAGTGCCGAGAGGAGAAGTTTGATGCCATGTGTGGTGACACCATCATCTTCCCTCGTGCCGACGCAGCAGCAGCCGGAGCCGCAGCCGGAGAGCAGTGGTGGTGGGGAGCTGTCTCCTCCCAGGTGGCCCCCCCTGCCTAGCCCCAGTTATGGCTGGCTGGCCCTGAACAACGCCATGTATTCAGAGATGATTGGTGCCTCCAGGATATTCCTGGAGAGGGGATCTGTTGGCGTTGCGATGAACGGGAAGGGTGATGTCCTGGGTATTTCCCCCGACTCCATTGAAGGGCCCGGTGGCTCGGTCATGTCTCAGTGTTCCATGTCATGCAGTCCGCATTCCTCCTGCAGCATTTGCTCGCTCAATCTCTAGGTTTGAAACTTCAACAAGGTCTGACATTCTAAAAGAAAGGGGCATGCAGTGGAATCTCCATTTTGTGAACTCTCACTTAAGTATATTTACTGTCTTCTGTTAATCTATGTTATGTTTCAAGCACTACCCTTATTTCAAACATTACCTCCAGAGTTTCAGAAAGTTAAATTTCCCCTTGGAGTTGAAGGTAGCTTCCACTGTGTGCTAGTTGCATGCAAGGAAACTAGTGAGCTTTATTCACTGTCCTAGCTCTCATTTTCCAATTTAGAATGAATTTTTGACAATGACAACTTAAAAGACTTCACATTCAATGGTTTTGATTTATCCTGACATTTTAGGGTGTGGATGGCATTTATCTTCAATTATGAATTTTTACTAAGTGTATTCATGCCAACAATTTTATCAAATGTATGCATTTATTTTTGCCTATACCTATTTGTCTTTTGCCATGTGAACCTTGCAATGATAGTTGCTCTGCTAGCAGACTGATAGGAGGCATGTTTGCATTGGGATGGTGCATTAGCTTTCAGTAAGGTTGAATCACTGTTAGCAATGTGCTTCAATACTTGAAATGTCAGTCTTTCATAGCATTCCCGTTAAGAACTCTTAATTCATTGTGAACTACAGTAATGCTATTGTTGCTGGAAGAACAAGTACCAATCATGTGATTGTATTTAATTGTAAATTGCAACATTTAGTTTATTTTTTGTTTGAGAAGGAAATTAGGTAATTTGCTTGTGGGTTTTTTCTTGTTGCTCTGATTTTTACTGTGAAGACTATTTTCCATGGTTATTTTGCATCTTATTCATTGCATTCCCTGATAAGTTAATGCTTGATTACGTGCACATTTATTTCATGCATTTAATAGCATTTGTGTCATTATAGTTATTGACTTTGAAGAATAAATAAAACTGGGCTTCCACGATTTATGTTTTAGGTGTCATTGCCACAAAGAGATGCATTTCATGTATTCTACGTGCAAGAATGGATTTCACAAGTTCTTTAGTGAGTAGTTTTATCATTTCTTGCTATTCTCTTTCAAGAGTTCATGATATTATACTTACATTCAAGCGTTCAAAGGCAGGTGGATTATGTTTGAGATGTGGATGTAATTGCTATAGGGAAAGGAATGCTTTTTGCATGTTGCTCTAAGTGGGCACGCTGGTAAAATTCAACTTTTAACGGTTAGTTGACTGAGACAGGAAATGTAAGCTCTGAAAAGTGAGGCTGGTTGATGGTGTACGTTTTTGGCAATTAGTGTAATGTATGAGTCACACGTTACTGATGTGCTGAAGTGAATAACTTCTTGGCTCAGTTATAATATCCTTTTTTAAATTGTGTGAAGAACGAGTCACCCTTTTCACTGCTGTCAGTTTTGCACATTGGTTGCTTGTCTTTGGACATGTGGACATTAAACAAAATGCTTGCTCAGATCTAGGCAATGCCGCTATTGAAAAGGGGTCACCTAGTAGTTTTTGCGCTTCATTCCACACCAATCAGAATTCCCAAGTCATTTTCCCCCTTGCCTTATTGAAAAGCTCTGATCTTTTTTTGCCAAGAGCGTGTCAAAAGCTGAATGGAACTTACCTTCTGCAATGCAATAAGTAATATTAAATTTTTATAGTGATAAAGGAGTCAACTTATTTTTAGAGAAAATATTATTGGGCATTTTTGTTGACTAAATCGCACATGATGCCACTGTTGTTAGTCCACCAGCCATGTTTTTCCTTTTTAATTAAGAAATCTTCATCAATAATTCTGTGCAGAATCTGTGATACTGGCTATAATATTTCCTCCTGATCACTTATTTACGTTCTATTGCTAATGTTCATGTTTATTACTCGTTCACTTTAAAGAGCTAGACTCTAGTGTGGTTGGGGCGTTCAAATCTATTGCTTCAATTTATATTGTAATGACTTTCTGCAATAGAAAATGGCTGATCTGGTAGTCTTTACTTAAGTCAATATGGCATATTATATTCAATGCTTCATATTTGTCGTCAAATTCCATTCATCGATCAGAAAATTGGATTGCTGCATCTATCTGCGCCATCCTCTTCTTAGCCAATAGTCATTCGTTATTTTTGTCGAAATATTTTCCAATAATTTCTTTGCTGAAGGCTGTGCTGGATTAGTGACTTAAGTGGAGATGTCTTCTACCTTTCCTTGTATTTCAAATAAAAATGTAGCAATAATGTACAGTTATTAAAAACTCTGTGGTAGCTATAGTTAAAATAGCAAGTTTTAATGCCATAGTGTTTTTGGGTAATTCTTCTCTCATATGCATTTCTTCATAAGAATTAAGGAAATGAGTATAGGAAGCTTTATAATGCATGTCTGTCAGTGTTAAAAAAAAACTCCTAAGGAATAGAATTTTTGAAAATATTACTATTTAATATAAAGTTTGAACTTCAGCCTTGAGATGTATACGAATATTTGCGGTGGTGCTTTAGCGGCCATTCATTCTAAAGACCATGCATTCCTGTTGGATAGATATCATTTTGGTACCTATGTTTCACTGGTTCATGTATTTACTCTGCCATGCTGTAAACTGATGCATGAATACGATGAATTGTCCTGCCATTCCAGTTTTCAGATTGTTTGTTCTTCTTGTGTTTATGGCTGTTGAAAAACCACACTAAACATTTTAAACTTGTTGTAATTTTTATACTGATATCTTATTATACTTTTGTTGGATTGTGAATGTTGCCATTTTTCTAACTCGCGTATTACAAATGTTGTACATCACTTTGATGTTTGTGATTAGTTTTAATGTTCCTAAATAAATTCTATCATTGAGAATATGTATTCAACACCAAAGTCCCATTTGTATGTATTATTACTAGGTAATAATTAGTGTGTAAGTTGAATCACATGCTGTCTGAAAATTAAGATACGTAAATTATTGTCTACTGAATGTTTATGAAATGTACACTTTGATTATTTTGGTAGTATTGTGACTGCCAGGTGAAAATTTTAATGAAAATATTGGTATTTATGATGCTGGGTGTGGTAGTCTTGAATATAAAACTGCTCCACGGTAATCCGTCGAGGTTCTTAAGGTGATGACTGTTAGGTAAATCATTTCGCTCTATGGGAATGGTGCAATAAATTAGATGGAAATTCATTATGGAGTTACTGGCATTATGTTTTTGCTTATTAGTTTTAAATTTAAGGATGCTCACTTAAATTTTCAAATTATGCTTGATTGATTTTCAATTGTTCTTCTGTTGTGTAATGTAGGAAGCAATAAAAGTATTTTTAGAAACTGGCAGCGAAGTCTGCTCATTTGAGACCTTGACCTTATAGGTGCATGACTTAAGATTAAAGGTGGTGATTAGTTTGAGAAATTATTTTATGATAAAGGACATCCTTGTATTATTCCACTTCTTTGATATTACTGGCTTCAACGTGTACCATATGCATTGGCATAGATAGGGATTTTTCCTAGGGGGGGGGAAGCTGTCTAGCTTATCATACGCACCGCAATGTTTCAATTTTGCTAATCTGATTAGAGATCAACTAATAAAGTAGAATTGACAAATTTTGGAAGAAACAGAGAATTATACTCTATGATACTCTTATCTAAAAATGAGTCTAAAAGTGAAAGTCTGAAACAACTAGTAATGAAGCAGTATATTTCTTGAATACTGGATTTTTCTAGGGTGGGTAATTAGTTTTTTAAGGGTTGGCGGTGCCTTCCCTTGCCCCCCCTGCCTCCCCCCAACTACGACCATGACCATATGATCTAAACATTTAAATGAAATGGTGCATTCTGCTCCCTTATAACCCCGGGAATTTGTATTTCCTGAAGAGGACAGATAATGTGTGTGCAGTGATGACTACTAAAGGGGGATGCCATAGGTGTCACAAAAATAGTTTTTGGGGAAAAACTGTTTTTGGATTTGGATTTTTTCCCCTGGATTTCAGAAAACTTGGGGGTAGAGGGAGAGATATGAAAAAATATTGAATATGAGGGGATGAGTCATCAAACCAGGGGTAGGTGTCCATCATCGTGTGTAAGAACTAACTTGAAAACCTGGTGCTTTCTTGGTGAATCTATTTAATTAGGGCTTCTCGGGTTTCCAGCCGGGTGAGATGGTCCATTGTCTCCAACATGGCCCTCATTATCAGGGATGCTGATGGTGAGGCCACAGGATGTCCGCAATATATAGATGAAATCGTTACTCAGGTGTCTGCTGAATGGTTGTTATTTTGGCACCATAATGAAAACCATTCAGAAGACACCTGATTAACAATTTCATCAAGATGCCGAATAGGGAAAATTGGCACCAAAATGACAACCATCCTGAAGACACCTGAGTAACTATCTATTGTGGACATCCTGCGGTATCAGCATCCCTGATGACAACGGCCATGTCGGACCTTGAAACGTAGGAGACAAAGGACCATCTCACGCGGGTAGAAACCCGAGAAGCCCTAATTTAACTTGAAAACTTTCTCTTAACTGTCTGCTTTGCTCATCTGTTCTTTTCTGAGACCATGATTACCTGCAATGAAAGTATTTCACCTCCTAAATTGTTTCCCAGCCACTGATCCCTAACCCTCTTTGGTGAATACTTTTCTGACAACCACGGGATGTCAATTGCAAATTGAGAGTGGGGTTGGATTGGGTAGAAACAAATTGCGTAACTTACCATAAAATGACGTATGTACAATACCTTCATATGTACAGTACCTATAAAAATGAAATTGTTGAGAGGAATTTTTGAAGGTATATCCAGATACATAAAGTATACAGTCATGTATCTTTTCGTTAACATAAATATTGTGGCAATTCCATATGTTCTCTAAAATTTTCCTCCGATTATTCCGTTATTTTGAAAGTAATTTTTAAGTTATGCCAAAATTTACAAAATCATTCCCATGCATTATTCCTTTGTCTTTCAGGCAGTGAACATGTAGTTTTGAAGAAAGTTGCACTGTTTTTGGTTATAAAAAATTCCTTTTTACTTTAAATTTTAAGGTTAATATTCTTTAACAGAATCTTTAGTGAGAAGAGCATAAATATGTTATATACATATGTAGTTATACCAGGATTTGCAAATGAGAAATTGTAGAATTTTGTCGAGTAGTTTCGATTCTTCATGTTATATGTCCATGATCCTCCAAAATAAAAGTTGCCCATTTCCTAACATGTCTTTACCATTTACCTAAACCAGTGGGATTCTTAGAAATCTGTGGGAACAAATCCCTGGGTGAAAAAGCAGTGAAAGCCAATAAACCCTAGGGTTATGTTCGGTTCATGCTGATTGAAAATATATAACGATGAAGAGGAAAATCACCAGAAAACAAATGTAGAGAGACCTCTTAAGCTCAGGCCACTGAAATAAATGGAAACAGGCCAACCAGTGGGGTAAAGTCATTGCCTGCCAATCCAAGGGTCGTGGGTTCAAATCCCACCTGGGTAGGATTTTCACCTCCCCAGGCATGGTTGTGTGTGTTCGTCTATGTAATAAATAGGTACCAATTGGCGTAAGCTGTTACATATAGAGATTATATTGTTTCTTTTTTAACATTCCCTTCTGAGTCTCCGTCAAGCATCGGGTTTCATTGTGGTCATATAGGCTGGAGCTTCAGGAGCGGTTGGGCAGTTTTTGCAGCCACTACAACGCCCATCGGATAGGTTGCTAGAGACATTACTATTATTATTAGAAACAATGGTTCAACAGATCTTTATGAACAGAAAATTTTTTGACGAGGTAGTTCTAATAGGCCAGTTACTCTATGGAATGAACTAAAATCCCTGATTGTGACCAAATTGTATACAGGTAAGGTGATAGATGAATCATATAAAAGACAGGATTTAGATTAAAATAAGCAAAAAAATATCCCAGACGGTATTTTCCTGTTTTGTTATGAACTATGGTCAAAGATGCCAAAAAGTTGTTTTTGGTATTTCTACAGAAAACTATAGATCCGATATAAATTAAAATGAAAACTTTGTTATATCCCACCAATTTATTTCCGGTATAACTAGTTTCGACGCAGCGGCGTCATCTTCAGGTACAAAGAGTAAAAGCAAAAACATGATCCATATATACCATCCAGGGGAGGGGGGAAGAAGAAGGTAGGTGGAAGGGGGTGGAAAACCTCAAGGATGCTATGCAGTGTTGTGAGGGGGGGGGGGGGGTGGATGACAGTTGGCAGGCTGAAGTTGGGTTTTGAAGGGATTTTGGTGACTAAGGTAGCGGTGGGGTGTCCGTGGGAGTGGGGAGATGGGAAGGATTACGGGCTATTGTTTTTACCGTGAGGGTCAGAGAGGCTTCTAGGAGGGGGGGAAAGGTTTTAAAAAAGGATGTCATTAAGTAGATGATGTTTCTTCATCTGTCTCGACCTTACCTCTAACTCTTCCTTTTTGTCCATTCTCTTCCCTTTTTCCTCCCGGTGCAAAATCTTCGGGGTGAAATCACTGGTGTGGTTCTCCTCCCACAGGTGTTTAGCAAAGTAGGACTGGGAGAGGTTACATTTCCGGAAACACCTCTTGTGCCCTTCTGCTCTCATCCGGAAAGTGCGGCCCGTCTGTCCAATATAGGCCGCAGAGCACTCGTTGTGTCCCAATAAATATATGCCACTGTTATCTATGGGATCAATTTTATCTTTTATTTTATTTAAAAAAATTAAGTTGTCATTGTTGTAGAAAGTTATTTTAAAATGGTCTTTAGGGAATTGGTTGCTTACTTTTTGTGACAGAACTCCGTAATATGGTAATTTACCCCACTTAAATATATCCTTTTTTGTCTCAATCGGATGAAATAGCATATCACATTCAATGCGGGCCCGATTTTCATGAAAGTCGTCAAAATCGGCTTTAAAAAATTTAAAGGGCTTCGGAATGGAACGACCACGTCAATTGACGTGCTCCGTCAGTCGGTGTAGCCAGGAGCACGTCTATTGACGTGCTCCGCATTGAATGTGATATGTTGTACTCTTATGGAGCGTTTTTTGAGGAGCATTTTATCTACAAGGGTTTTGTTGTAACCATTTGCCGTTGCTATTGATTTAATCGTTTCCAATTCCTCATTAAATTTTTCTTTGGAGAGGGGGATATTCAGCAGTCTATTTATAGCAAGAAATGGAATGTCGATAACTTTTGGGATATGTGATGGTGGGAGTCGGAGGGGATTACATGGTCCGTGGTGGCGGTTTGGCGAAAAATAGCAAATTCAAATTTTTTTAACATTTTTAGATTCCGTCACATCCAGAAAATTCAATTTTGCCTTTTTTTTCTTTCTTTCCTTCTATATTTTGGCCAACAACTGCGGAGACATTTCAAACCTCAATGTAAATTTGATACTGTCGCACTGGGTATTTAAATTTGTTAACAAAATGTCCAATTGCCTTTCAGTGCCAGTCCAGATTGCAAAAACATCATCAATGTAGCGGAACCAGCAATAGATATTCTTTGTGTTCACTGAACCACCATTCATTAGTTTTTGTTCAAAATCGTCCATAAATAGGTCGGCTAGGAGCGGTGACAACGGCGACCCCATTGCTAATCCTTCCATTTGTCTGTAGTATTCCCCATTGAATTTAAAGTAATTTTGCTCCACACACACTTTTAATAGAGACACAAGATCACTGATGACGGCTGCTTCCGTTGCTGTATACCTGAAGAGAGAACTTTTTTCGCCACTTCGACTGCTTCCAAAGCTGGAACACTGGTGAAAAAGTTTTCCACATCAAATGGCACTAATATGTATTTACCCACACAAAAAAATCTGTACTGTGGATGCGCTGTAACTGGTTTAAAACTGGACTAAACTCAGCAATTAGCACAGTCACAGTGCAGTTAACTGTGCTAGACTGCACTGTGGCAGCTGGTCTTTGGAGAGGACTGTACTGTAACTGTGCTTAATCGCCATACTGTAACTGCACTATAGCTCAAACTGCACTGTAACACAGCTGTCACAGGGCTGTAACTCTATAGAGGGGGGAGGAGTTTTCTTGGAGAGCCGGTCACAAAAATCTATCGTGTTTTTCACTCCAAACCTCGATTGAAAATGGCGCCGCGCTGCGTCGAAACTAGTTGTACCGGAAAATAAATTGGTGGAATATATCAAAGTTTTCCTTTTAATTTGTAAAATGAACTTCGACAAGGTTGAGCCTGAGACGATGGAGATATATAGATCAGATCTCGATACTTCAATGAGATGAAACTTAAAGAATAAAAATACCCCCAAATGAGCCATCGCACGATAATATTCGTAATTTTTTCTCCTAACAATGCAAAAAAATCACTGGAAATTTATATTTTTGCAGGCACCATTATTTTAACAATTCAAATAGTATCTAGGTATTTTATGTCGTAGAAATGTTTTGCTGAACAAAATGCTCTCAATTTGGGGTCTGTGGGTGCATTACTTTTTGTACTGTGTGTTTGCTATTTGTTTATAAATCGATGCGTGCGTTAATTAAATTCCATATATCCAGGGGGAGGGTAAACTTGTAATTTGGAACACGGTTTTAGGAACTAGAACAGTTGTACTACTAGTCTTCGATTACGAACATTTCAATGGGGGCGTTTACTTGGAACCGAAATTGCTGTTTATTTCACGAAATCGTTAGATAGAATCCAAAAAAAAGTTTTAGTGAAAATATCAAATTTATAACCGTAGCCATTCAATCATAAATTGAAAATTAAAATACGCAAATGGTGGTGACGCCCATCGAATGAGCTGCGATGAGACTACTACGTCATATCCACCTCCCCTTGTTGGCTGTTTTGGGGAGGGGAGGATTTTGATTGGGCGAAGGAGCTGTGGACGTAGTGATGACGTAAGATTCACCCATTCCACCACACCCATTCCAGCGAAATGTCACGTCAGTTTTTCGTCGCTTATAACTCGAGAACTAGGTGACGCGTCATCCGCGGATCGAAAAAAGGAAAAATACGGGTCTTTTTATTTTACAAACTCTATCAGATTCGGTACCTTGTAAAAAGAAAATGGTCTGCCGTGCTCAAGACCCTTAGAAAAGATATTTTAAAAGTTTTTTTTTATTGTAAATAATTCGCCCTAAAAGTGGGTTTTGTTGTTCGATTCTATTTGTTTCTTCATATACGTGATAACTGACATTTTTATGTAGGTTATTAACAAAATGAAGTGTGCAGGTCATATTATAGAAGCTGAGTACTTAGATTTTTTTCTAAAAATCACTGTACCTTTGCATCACCCGGGTAATTGGGTCCAATGACCCACGTTTCGGCAGCGTACTCTGCTACCGTCATCAGGGTAATGTTCAAGTTATTATTTTGAAGATTTCAAATTGATTGAATGAAAAGTAGAGCCAGGACTGAGGTGGAAATTCACCGTCGAATTGCGATTCACTATAGAGACCCTCTGTTATGGGGGAGCGAGCCGCTCGCGACAAAAACTGATGAGGGCAACTTCAAATCGGCCGAGTCTTGCCGAAACTTCATTATCTCGGTAAGTTCTCAATGGACTTCGATGTTTATTTTTTCTAATTTTGGGTAGCTCGTCGAGACATTGACGAATATGCAGTCAAATTCATATATGTCCAAACAATTATGAAAGGGCTTAAATTTTATGCCGCATGCGGATACACATTGAATTATGTAGATATGTCGCAAAAAACAACCCAATTTTTTATCATTTTGAAGGGTGTTGATGGCAGATAATTGAAATATTCAAATAGAAGACTTATAGTACCTACAACGCGTCTAGTTTTCAAAACCGTGTTCCAAATTTCAAGGTTACCTACCCTCCTCCTGAATATATCGAATTTAATTAGATCAATTTGTAAACAAATAGCATGGTTTCCAGCGGAAGAGTCCATTCCCTAGTACGAACTGGCTCAGGAGAGGGCATAGTCTCCGAGTTTGATTAGCAGTGTTCCCAAGTTCGCAAACCTTTGTTGCCAACTTCCAAGTTTCCAACTTCTGTAGCTCACATTTATTTTCTAGCTCTCTATGGCTCCAATTGTTTGGATGGACTTCTCGGATAGATTGCGAAAACAATCAGCGTATTTTTATCCAGCCTCTCGGATCGTAAGCATTGTCGTGAATCGCACTGCTGACATTTTCCCGCCCTAATATTAAGTTAAATTCAATTGTGATGGAAGCTTCGCCGAACTTGTGATATCCTCTCCCCTTTGCTCCTTAGACGATTCCTCGCGAGCCTTACTCCCAATAACGGCACGCTTTGCGCAGGCGACTGTCACCATGGTTCTCTACTACTATAACAGGCCTTGTGACCTGCTACACTTTTGTGTACATGGGATGGTAAAGTCGTGTCGTCGAATTGCTTTCCAAACAAAATGTTCTTGTTTATTTAGCATTGACATCGAATTTGTTTGGAAATTAAAACCTTGGTAACCAATTATTCGTAAACGTCATGCTTTACCAGTCCATTGTCTTTCGGATGGCGCGCCAATGCGGCAACTTCGTGGGATCGGACTAGGAGGACCAATCATACACATTGAACCCTTCTGTTCTTGAATTAGATCCACAATTAGTTCGATTGAGTGCTTTTGTCCATTCCCTAATCGAATATTTTGGCCAACAACTGCGGAGGTATTTCAAACCTGCATAACTGCAGTTATGCTGGCATACTGCCATGGCATGGCATTATTTCTCCTAATTCAGTCTAGGCAAGTGGTATCCGCGTGTTGACGTTTTGCTTGTTGACTATGTTTTACTCGGTAACCATTAGAAATGACACAGAGAAAATGAAAGCGGAAAATTGTGACGGAGCATGACTTTTCACGCCTTGTTGACGTGCGATTTGTAACATTTTTGCGAGGAGTTTTTAGTGTCCATTCTCTTAAAACTGGTTTTGTATTGTGCCTCTTATTTTTAGCGGCATTTATAGTCGTTAATGTCATTACCCAGCTCCTTAGCTGGCCTATTCATTAATCATGGGATTGATAGACTCATTTCAGCCTCTATACTATCATAGTATTACTATGCCGGCGATAGCTTAGCTACTGGTAGGGTCTCCCTTGCCGGACAGGTCTTAGTGAGGTAAGAGCCAGACGAGATGGGATACCCTGGTCCTCCAGGTTGGGGGTTGGTCACAGGGTTAACAACCCTGTACATACTATAAAAACTCATTGTCACGAATCGGAACGCCTCGGAACAGGATGGGATTTTTGGAGAACGGACCGGACCCGGCTCAGAAACAAGGACTTACGATTTGGAACCAGGAACATACGGTCTCTGGCAGTGCCAGGAAAAGTAGATATTTTATCCGAAGAACTATACATGAATAACATGGATACTGTGTCCCTAAAGGAGTCAAAATGGCTATTTTGTGGTAAGATAAACACAAAAAGTTACTAAATATTATATAGCGGCTGTGACGATGGCAGACACAACGCCGGAGTAGGATTTGCCATTAAAAAAAAGAATTTTAGAGACTATGATAAACTGCAGGGGCGGAACACTTCCCAGGCAAAGGGGACTCCAGGGGTTTCGTCCCGGGAAGTCGTAACAAAACTATGTGTAAAATTAAGAAAAAATAAATGAAATACACCAGGATTTTGGCGGGGGGGCGGTTGGCCCCCCCCCCCCCTTGGAGCCATTGTGATAAAGTTTGTGCCAATAAGTTAAAGAATATATACCATGAGAATTAAGTGTAGGTTTAACTCTGTAAAACTTTCTCCACACTGACGTAGCGTCAGACTACTTCTAATTAATTCTCCAATTTCTTTACTACTTTTAAATATGCAACAGGAGTCCAACAGCACATGCCCAATCCTTCCTCAAGCCCCTCAACAATCCTCTCCTCCCCCGTAAAAAAATCCTTCACAAAAAAATTCAATAATTCACAAAACAGCTTGATACTAAAGCAGGGTTCACATGGATCCGGAACGGGTGCGGAATTCGGAACGCGAAAATGCATCCAGCCAATCGCACTCCACCTTTCCGCAAGTTCCTTGCTTGTGATTGGCCAGATGCGTTTCCACATTCCGCATCCGTTCCTGATCCATGTGAACCCCATTTAACTTAAAGTTTTAATTTCTTTTTCAAAAGTCGATACTCTTCTATAAAATTTTAGTTATATTTGATGCCGGAAATATTTTATTTTTTTATCACTCTGCATTGCCCTGAGGTCCCAGTAGTTTACAAGTTATGAATGAAATATTCTTATGAATGAAACTTTCTAACTCACTGACGCGGATTTCTAAATTTTTTAAACAAACCTATATATTTAAACAATCGGAGAGCCTTGCTATATAAAACTTCATAATCTTTATTCTCAAATTATGGAATTGAAACATAAAGACTTAACCGTACCTTCTAGATCAGGGTTGTCCGAGTGGCGGCCCGCGGTGCCATTTATTGTGGCCCGCGAAAGGTTATCAGACAAAAATTCAGAAATTTATTTTTTTATACCTTACGTTGTTTCTTATTGTTACTTTAAAAAATAAAAATTTATTACTATATGACCCGCAACCATATTGAAGGTTAAGTTGTGGCCCTTGAGGCCTTGCAAATTGTACAACCATATTCTAGATTGTGAACGCAAGCCGTTGCGTGTGTTATACATGACGATGTCATTATCAAATAAATTGGTTCATTAACGCTAAGATCTTACACCAATTGAATCACGCCACTTCATTTAAGCTAAAGCATCCAAATACCTTAATAAATAATTAAATATTCAAGCCTTTTATCTGAATATATATTTATAACGATCGGACAGCCTTCTGTAAACTGAGAATGAAACGATAAAAACTTCCTTATCGTTATTCCTAAATTATGGAATTGAAACAATGCAATAAATACGTTGCTACAATAAACAACTCACTTTTCGGGCGTCGATAAACTTATCAGGGGGATATGATGCTTTGGTTGTTTAGCGAAATATTTCGTTATCACTATTGACATAAGTCTTAGCAAACAGCTTAGAGAAAGAGGATTGTCGATATAAAACTCTTTCGTTGAGCTATCGACATAGCAACGCCGATAGGTAAGTGTATGCTATCGAGTTAAGGAATACCCCTGCTGGGCTGAAGAAGAGGGAGTAGCTGCGCTGACATGAATTGTAAACATGAATTTAAAACATGAATTGCTTTGCTTCTTGGAGACCTCTTGAACAAAGATATCTTTTGCGATTCTTTTAGTACAAAATTTTTCGGAATTTCAATACCAGAACAGCTGTGTTATTGAAGATGCGTTGGAGATAATTCAAAATTTACCAACCACCCACAGATTTAAATTATCTTATCGTGCGACATTTATTAATGAAAAGATACCATAATGCGAGAAATTTAGTTTCCTCGAGAATACGCAACATTTTTGATATGTCTTTATCTTACCGGCTGTGCTGTTCATGCTTGCAAGCTTTAGCTAACAAAGTCTTGATTTAAATCTCTTGAGTTTTCACGGCGCGATACGAAATACTACTAAGTAAGCATTCGGATTTCTTCACTACGCTGCTCTATTTTACAGCGAGTCCTCATTTGGAGGGCTCAGTGTTAATAGAAGGCCGAGACCATCGAAGTTAGTTTTGAGGAAAACAAGTTTATATTCCGTGCATTAGCTGTTCTCATTGCTCTCGAGAACTGTTGCCACATAGGGGCAACTATTCGAACTTCGGACTTGGTTCTCGCGGTTCTCGCAAACGATAATAACGAAACTAAAAAATATACGATTATTCATATTTATTTATCCAAGGAATGAATGGTTACAATATACTAGGGCACGCTATGAGTATTGGCGCTCATTCAATATTTTCCAGGGGGGGGGGCAAGACAGGTTTGTAGAAGGGGGGTCCGAGGAGCTCTCTCCCAGAAAGTTTAGAAAATTTGAGGTCTCAGGAGTAGAATTTTGGAACATCTTAGATGAATGACAATTTTCTAAATTTGTTACTAAAATATTAATCTAATCCTGCAAAAACAATAAATAAAATATATTTTTCCTTCCCTTTTTTATTTTTCCCGGGTAGCATGCATGGGCGTCCATGGCCATGAGAAGGTATACATTAATTAGTAAAAAAATATACATGCACAGAGAAATTACAAATTTTTTTCATATTTTCATTACACAAGTCATATTTTACATAGGTATATTATGTTTCACTCACAAAGGTCTTACTTTACATGCCCAAGTAATATTTTATCAGTTATAAATTCAGACACGCTGTAATAGTTTTTTCAGTGAAAAAAGTTTTTGTTTGCATTTTAAAGCTAGTTAAGTTTCTAGCCATTTTATACGATTGCTTGTTAATAAATTTAAAAAAATGGAACTGGCCCAATATGACATTAAACCCTTGAAAGTTATCACTTGTTTTAATTGTCATTCCTTCGGAAAATTGCGGACGGGTCTTGGGGTAAGGAAATATACCTGTTTCCTTTTATTTTGTTATTTTTATTATCTCCTGCTCTTCGCTATAATCTCAGCTGTATTTCCTATTTCATTGGTCACTAAATTGGTTATCACCGTGGTGCTTGCTATGTCCACATGGAAAAGCTTTGTTATCAATGTATACATTACCACAATTTTTCACTGAGGAGGGACCGCTTTGAGCCGTACCTATTCCTCTTCTGCTAATATCATAGATGAATCTTCTCTCTTGCTGTTATCAATCCTTAGATTGGTTTGAATATAGACCTCCATTCATCTCTTTTCTGAGCTTTCCTTTTCATTTCTTCATAAGATGTTGTCCCAGCATCCTTCCTCTCTTGCGCCAGATATTGTTCCCTTGCCCTCCCTCTGTGCACATTCCGTCTAACACACTCTTTACTACAAGACTCTCGTGTCTCTATATATGCCCCACCAATTCTGCTCTTCTTTTCACAATTTACTTCCATAGTTCATTCGCCTTCTCTCTAACTCTCTTAAACACTTCTTCATTTTTAACTCTGTCCATCCAACTGATTCCCAGCATTCGTCGATAACACCACACTTCTAAAGCATTCAGTCTTCTTCTTTCTTCCTGTGCAATGGTACAGGTTTCACATCCGTATAGAGCAATGCTTCACACGAAAACTTTTATCAATTTTTTCATTATGTCTATTCTGATGTATCTTGTAGTTTGATTGATTGTTAGTCGGGGGGACCTTCGTCAGGAGCCCGGGTACTTAGACCTTCCTTGGTCCATTGTGCCAACCCCTTGCCTGTCTGCCACTTGCAGACAGGGGACAAGAGCACCACGGTAGAGATATGGAGGGTTGGCCTCCCCCTGCCCAACCCCAGTACCAGGTATGCAGGGTGTCCTCCCTCTAACTCTCCCGGTCTGGGTATATCTCCCTCCGGCCTCCCGGTATAGGTATGGAGGGAGTATCGCCTCTCCATCCCCGCCTGGGGGGTTGTGTTTGAATCGCTCGTAAGTATTCCGAGCACGTAACTAAGGAGTCATGTGGCACAATAACAAATGGTTCGAAATTTTCGAAACGAGGGAGTATCGCCTCTCCATCCCCGCCTGGGTGCAGGTATGGAGGAGAGTCACCCATCCAACCACCGTCCGGGCTCAACGTTGCTTTAGTAAATGTTTCTTGTAGTAAAACGTTTTTTCTTCTTGTTGAAAGATCATTTAGCCATGGATATTCTATTTCTAATTTCTATTTTGCTTTTTGCGTCACTTGTTATTATTACCCCCAGGTATTTGAATTCCTTGACCATTTGTATGCTTTTGCCTTGCATACTTAATTTACAATATTTACTGCAAACCATTCCCTTTGTTTTTATTGTCAATTCTCATATTGTATTCCCTTCCCAATGTATCTTCCATATTTTTCACTATACCCTGTAGTTCTTCTTCGCTTTCTGCTAAGATCTCCATGTCGTCCGCAAATCTTAGCAAGTCCACTTTAATCCCTTGTATTTTCACCTCTTCGCTTATCTTTTGGCGTATCTTTTTAATTGCTTCTTCAACGAGTTAAATAGAACAGGTTAAATAGAACTGGTGATAAGGCACAGCCCTGTATCACGCCTTTCTTGACCTCTGCTTCCTCCCACTTGTGCCCATTTCTTATTATAGCTTTTTTATTTACATAGAGCTTCCATATAACCCTTCTATTCCTGAATTTCACCCCTATGTTCTTTAATTAATTAAATAAGTGTCCCATTTAACACTATGAAAAGCTTTTTCTATGTCAATTAAAGTCATGTCTGTGTTTAGTTTGTTGGCGATTCCCTCGTCTAGCAGCGTCCTTAGGTATAGAATTGCTTCTCGAGTTCCCATATTTTTTCGGAAGCCAAATTGATCTTTCACTTTCTTCATTTCTGCCTTTATATTACCTTCAATTCGATTAAGTATTATGCTATTTATGATTTTTGAAGCATGGATGATTAGGCTAATTGTACGGAATTCTTCTTACCTCGTCGCATGGGCTTTCTTTGGTATTGGTATTATTATGCATCTTTCAAATTCATTTGGTATTACACCCCTTTCATATATGTCCTTGACCATTTTTAACAGTACATTTTTATTCCAGCCCCACATGCTTCAATCAATTCTACTGGTATAGAATCTATCCCCGGCGATTTATTGTTTTTTAATTCTTTTCAATGCCATTTCAAATTCTGTTCTCAAAATTCCAATCCCCTAATTCAACTTCATCAATTTCTTCTACAGTATCTAGAAAGTTTCCTGGTTGCTTTTCTTTGTATGTATACAATCCTTTTCAATAATCTCTTCATCTTTTTGCGATTTTATCTTCCTCAAACACTACATTACCGTTTTCATTTCTGATGGATTTCCCCTGATCATTCCTTCTTTCTCCAAAGAAGTTTTTGACCATTTTATAGGCTGTTTCTATTCCATGTATTCCACTTCATATCATTATCAATCTCCTCACAAGCATCTTCAAGATATTTTTCTTTTGCCTTACGTACTTTCCGTTAATTTAATTTCTTATAATTTTGTACTTATACATTCCTGCTGTTCTTGAGTTTTCGTCTTTCATCTATTAGGTTAAATTTCTCTTTGTTGATCCACTTCCTTCCATTTATCTTTTTATCCTTTTTCGGTTCTTCATCAGTGGCATTAAAAATAGTTCTTTCAATTAGTTCCCATTCTTCATTTACATCCTCAAACTCCTTCAAGTTCATCTTATTACTTGTTTTCTGCTCATAAGCCTTTCTGTATAGTTCCTCTCTTGATTTATCCAGAGGCCAATTCAATTACTTGCTTTTTTTAATCCTCTTAAACTTAAATACACATCTTAAGCTTTAATACACATGGATGGATCTTAATGCCAGATGAAATGAAGGCAACAGAGACATTGTTCTGAGAAGCCGAGTTGGCGAGAGAGTCGGCGCCGATAGGGGACGGGAGGGTACCTTTGATTGTCTAATGCTGATCTGTCACAATGGGACCCCCATATTTCAACATCTACACCTACGAAGTACCGTGCAAGCCACCACTAGGGTGTGTGGCACGGGGTGATTCCACACCAGGCATGCAGAACTCGTCCCTGCACGTTTTCACTTATATAATAAATGTTACATCGCTACAATGTGTAAACAAGAGACTACCAATTCAAAGGTTTTGCAGGTTGTTTCCACTGAAATTGCCCAGGTGTTTTTAAACATGCAATTAGTGAGTGAATGAGGCTAGGTTTAGAGGTATTCTGAATTTTCAGGCAGTACCTACTTGGTGGAATTTAAGCTTTCCACTCGCGTCGAACGTAGTTTCGACAGCTATTTCGCGGCTTTGTTTTCAAGACCATATTGTTTAAGTTTTCACTAGCCACAGTGAACAGAGAAGGAAGGAGCGGATATAAAGGGAATGGTGGTGGATGGGGGGAGTGACAACGGTCAACGATATAAATATCGTCCATAAACTTTCTACCTGATATCATTTAGCCAGACAAGTGCATTCTTTGGTGTCACCCCACAAAAATCCCTTAAAACATGCTCTGTCAAGGAAGGCTATCATCTTCATCCCAAACGAGAAGATATCTTTCTTTTTTAACTCTTCGATTAGACATTGAGTCATACGATTCCCACCATAGACACACACACAGCATATATTCACGAATATGAGTAAAGAAGAGGAGCGCATACAAGAAGTTCGAGGGGGTGCCAAAATGTGCTATGTATTTTTCCGTTGATTTGGGAATAAAAACTATACATATCACTCACTTTCGCACGCCATGCGTACAAAGAAACGCGAGGTATAGTCAACATGCACTTTTTTTCACAGAGTACGAAAATTAGATATTAGCGTTGAGCACCATTATGAAAAAGAGCGAATATGAGAAAAGGGTGGAATGAAAATGGCCGCCAACCCCTCGCTTCGAAGCGACGGGTTATCGACGATTTTACCCAAGAACCTTACAATGAGGACGGAAATCTTGGTGCGCTTCCGATCGTCATTTGCTCAAATTACGGGTCGCCAGTTATTGCACTGGTGTTGCGAGGGAGGCCTAGGTAAATGTGAGCTTTCGTCCCGCCAGCGTTTTCGTAAATTTCACCCACTTTTAACAAAGATATCGGAACCAAATTCACCTCACTTATTATGCAAACCTTGCGCATTTGTAAAATACTTTCAACACAACAATGCATCATTTACTCTAGCAATGGGAAACTTTCAAACCTGAGAAGTGCGATTTTTCCTCTCCGCCATCTTGTGAAAAAATACCGTTTCCTCTTATCCACAGTACGTAGCGCAGCGATCGAGCAGTTGCTTCTCTAGCAGATACACACCTCTCCTACACAGTTTCTTCCCTCCGAAGTTGGAACTTGATTTCTTTCGCGGCCGTTGATAACACGATCGAAATAGGAGATAAACGTCCTCTTATAAGGTTCTTGATTTTACCAACGAAATTCGTGAATTATGCGTTACAGAATACCGATTTTCGTTTACTAATCGTTAAGGAAGATAACTAACCGACAGATGCCGTTAGGATGCCTTAATTAGTTACAGAATAGAGGCACTGGGACTGAAGTGTGCGGCTAGCAAGGCAGCGGCTCGGAGCCAAAAAGACGCAGTTAGCGTTCATTGAACTTGGAGATTTACGAGTGCACCGCTAAGTGAAGAGAATCGCGTTATTTGATGGGCACGTGTACTTGTGATGCTACGTACGATTTTGCAGACGCATTAATTTGTACGATAAAATATACATATGATTAATCTCACATGAGTTTTCTTTCTCTTGTGTTTGTTGACAAAATTCTGCGAATTTTGGGTATATATGCAACTATATACAACTATAATATATATGGGTGACTTTTATAAACCTATGATTCGATATATTTGTAGCCCCAATTCACCGTTTGTCACCCCTGTGACCCCTGAGTGACCCTTGAAGGTCAAGGGATGACAAGACGGATCTGAAGACCTGACCATCGATCTTGGAACCTTTTTAATCCTATGATTCGATACGTTTGTAGCCCCGATTCACTTTTTGTCACCCCTGTGACATCTGAGTGATCCTTGAAGGTCAAGGGATGACAAGACGGATCTGAAGACCTGACCATCGATCTTGGAACCTTTTTAATCCTATGATTCGATACGTTTGTAGCCCCGATTCACTTTTTGTCACCCCTGTGACCTCTGAGTGATCCTTGAAGGTCAAGGGATGACAAGAGGGATCTGAAGACCTTACCATCGAACTTGGCACATTTTTAAACCTATGATTCGACAGGTTTGTAGCGGCGATTCGCTTTTCGTCACCCCTATGACCTTTGACTGTGCCCTTTCAGTGGTCACGGTTGCAATTTGGAACTCGAAAGTTCTTCCATCGTGTTTATCGTACCCAAAAACCTATAAATTGAAATTTTCGCAAAGAAATTCTGTCTTTTTTGTATTTCGAAAAATTTAACATTGAAAGCCCATAGGGCAAAATTTGGATTTTTGGTAGAACCCTATTTATGGGGTCAAAAGGTCATATTTATAAAATTTCCCTTACACTCAACAAAACTTACGACTTTTTTATACCTAGGTACCAAATTTCATTCATGTGGCACGAAAGAAAGTGCCTGAAATTATAGGTTAGAAATGACACACGATCAATGGGACGCTCTGTATTTGAGGGCTTGTCTGGGCGCCTTCGGCGCCCTCCTGCCCGGCGCCCTACGCGACCGCGTCGTTCGCTTACACCTTGGTCCGGGCCTGGAAGCTAGGGTGTCATGAAAATGTCCTTGACATATGGAAAAGAGATGGTAACGGTATGAATATGCTAAGTAGGTAGTGTCACTATGAGTCATAATGGATTTTCGCCTACAATGAGATGCAAGTGGTTTGAGAACACGGGATGACGCGTTTGGTAGGAATAAACTGGATAACGTAGCTATTATGGTATTCAGGCTTTTGGTTATGCGATTAATTATTTAGTATTAGGCAACAGTTTCGCCGTGCTATTCTGCCGGCTTCGTCGGGCTTTTATGAACAAAAATGGCCTTTTTCAAAAAATAAATAAACAATTCCAGTAGTTGATGATTTTGAGGAGTAAAAACTTAATTTCGAAGAAGTCTCTTCCAGGTATAAGGGAGTTTATAACTATCCTCTCTATTGATATTATTTGGTCTTTTTTCTATTTCCATCGCCTCCCTTATGAGCCGCGGAAAGTAACTGGTTTCTTTGTGTAGTACTCTTGGCGTCTCGATGTCAATGGCGTGAACTTCCTCTAACTTAGTGTGGTCAGCCACGGCAGAGTGATACCAGTCTTTCTTCCGGATTGCACGTTCATGTTCTCTTAATCTGCATCCAATTGCTCTCTTGGTTTACCTCACATATGATCTTCCGCAACTGCAGAGAAGTTCGTATACACCCTCATACATTGTGGGTGGTAATGGATCTTTAGCCCCTCGTAGATGATCTCGTACTCTGGAGATAGTGTTGTATCTTGTGATTATGTTATACTTTTTCATTATTCTACCTAGATGCGATCTGTCGTACCCGCAATTTAAGGCAGCATAGCATACCCCAGAGGTTTAGGAGTCTCATTCTCTGTAGGTTTTTTTGATGTCACTCTTTCATTCTATTTATTATTTTTACGTAGCTCTTATTCGATATTATATATTCCTTCGGAACTGCAAAATCTCCTACAAAAATAAATTGAACGCTGTCAGGCATGACTTTGCGAAACTACTGCATATTGACAGAGTAAAAGTTACAGATCAAACTCTTGTAACTAGGCAAATTCCACATAATTTATTTAAACACGAAAATATAAATCAAACCGCGTGGAACGTGTAGAATTTACAAAGTAGCAAGTATGTTCTTGCTCTGTTAAAGCTTGTACATATTAACGATAAGTAACGATTGACGAAAAGTTGGATCAATATTGTAGAAGGTGCTAGCTCATACAGACATGTACTGTAAGTCTGTTGAATTGTATACAGTGAAAATATTTATCATGAGTTGGTCGAAATACTGCACATATAGCAGAACGATCTATAACGGAGAGCAACCAAATGATCAATTTCGTGCCATTATTATCTACCTATAATTTGGGACCTACATTTATCGCATATGCGATAACGAGAATTTTATGCGATTTTCATAGTTTTTACGCGAATAACACATATTTTGGTATTTGTAAAAATGACACGATTTTTAAATTTTAGAAAAATTATAGCCTTAATGTGTGAATGTAAATTGCGATGATAGATCGTCAGATGTCAGAGATAGAATCCACAACCTAATGGTCAAGCTAATAGGTTTCTAAGTTATCCAATCAATATATTTGTTGAATGTGACGTACAGTAATTCATCTCTGTGAAAAGAATGTTAATTTGCATAACAACGCTGTTTATTTGGTTGCTATTGATTTTGAGTGGTAATGTTAATGAAATGGCGGAAATAAAATGTTGTGACGAGTGATAAGAAAAAAGGCAAGGAAAATTTATTTTAAAGATTCCCTCGAGGAAAAATATTTGTATATAAGGAGGGAATACGTCTCATCGACAATGAGTACGTTCATTTCTAAAATGAGGAAACGTAACTCCTCCAAGCCTTTTAAGGTACTTCGAGCGATATATTTCCCTAGTCATAATAGAGACTATATTCGAGGTTTATTTTTCAATTTCAGCGTCTGTAAGAAGTATGAAGTAAATATTATAACATTAATGGCACAAAAATATAGTTGTATACGACTAAAATTCTCAGTAATTAAATAAATATATCTACTTTCTAGTCGTTCAAAAGGGGATATAATTAAAGTAGACATCGATAGCACAGATAAAAATATATATACTACTACATTTTAACACGTATAATTCTACATAACAGTTGCATCGATTGTACAGCAACAGATAAGCAGTAAAGAGAGTTTATAAAACTAAAGAAAAAATAAAAGAAGTACGTAATTATTTACTAAGTAGTGGACTGTCCCCCACACGAAAGATTTACCCATGACACTAGCTCTTTCTTAACTCTTGTTCGACGCCTTAAAATTGCATAAGAGATAAGCCTTTCCCCTTCGGCGGTGGCTGCAACCATAGCAGTGTTTCCAGTTTTCTTATCTATCGATTTGGCTGATGGGAAAACCCTCGCTTCGTTTTTCCACCACAAAATAATCACGGTCTTCTTCGAGGTCTTCAGTACATCCTTTTCAAGGCCCTCTAAATGCTTCACTGGTTGAATTGGCTCGTTTTAAAGTTCTTCCCTAATAAAAATAAAAAATTAAGCATGCTTTTCTAAAAAAAAAGAAAGAGGCACTCCGGGAGTTCCGACAGAAGTGAAAACTTAAAAATAACGTGAGCATTTTTGAATGTAGGGAATAATTTCTAATGAAGTGTTTTATTAATCAGTAGAAAGTAGTTTCATGTATATAATAAATTAAATATTCATTTATTGCGCTATTGTACACAATTATTTTACATAAAAATTGTACACTTCAGAATAATCAACTTTCATCCATTATTTCAACAACTCTTTCATCATCACCACCATCATCATCGGCAATATCTAAAACTGATACAATAGGCTTATGGTAACTAAAGTAAGAAACGAATAATTTTGATTCGAATTTGCTTAAATGTCTTGTAAATACTGCATCAATAGTAGTTTTATATTTCGTTGTGCCAAGATTGCGATCATTAGACATCGTTAAACCAAACTCACTATTTAAAAATTCAATCAATGGTAGATTTTTATCGTCTGCAAAGTTTATGTTTATGTATATACGAATAAGCTACTCAAATTGAACGTATTAAAAGAAATTGAGTTATATTGTACTAACCTTCACTATTCTTGTATCGAGTACACTCTCCTGCACGAGTATGGACTATTATATTATCCGGCACAATATTTGTAGCAACCCAAATTGAATGAACTAAACCGTATATTAGATATATATAATGTAATATGAATAAAATTATAATAAAGTTTATTTGACGGTGACGGTGACGCGAGTCCAATGGTTTTTACCCATCCACAAGTACTGTGTATATAGCGAGTATACTGTGTATATACAGAATATACAATTATATCTACATATATTTAGCAGCAGTGACGGTGACGGTGACGCGAGTCCAATGGTTTGTACCCATCCACAAGTACTGTGTATATAGCGAGTATACTGTGTATATACAGAATATACATAATTATACATATATGTAGTAGCGGTGACGGTGACGGCGACGCGAGTCCAATGTCTTTTTCCCATCTACAAAAGTGCTCAACGCGACATAAGAAGTTTTCACTTCAAAAAATTCTTAAAAAATATAAAAAAGAGAAATATCTTAACATCGTACTAAAAAAGAAAAAAATAATATTTTCTCAAGTGAATGAAAGTTAAGCCTAGAGCTGGAAATAATTAAATTCAGTTCAAGGAAATTAGCCACACAATGGATAACCTATTGACATGAATAAAACAAATATGTTTTCAACAATGTAACATGTTTAAATTTGTCTATTTATGCAAGAACACAACGAAAAGCGTGGAGTGCCCTTTTATATTTGATGTCAACATCATTACATATGAAGATTAACAATCCATTAAATATGAAGATTTTTGTATTCAATGGAATAGAAAGCTTCAATACACAATTTATAGAAAATCTTTAAATTAACTAAAGTTAAGTATACTTACATGCATAGATAGCAATAGTCAGGTGCTTTAACACTATTCCACCACGAATCACAATAAAGGGAGTCATTACATTATTATTATGTAGTTATAATTCAAATGGTAACCATGGATCCATGGAAACGCGAATTGAAGAAAAACATGTAATAATCGTACGGATGCTTAAATATAAACACCATACTTCTTCAAAGCTTCAACATGATTTTTCCCGCCTCTCGAACCGAGAGTAATTAAAAGCCCATTTTTATAATTTCATTGAATAGTACTTTTGTTAACTTGATATTTAAAAGAAAAATCTTTTTCTCTTGATGATCAATTCATTCTTTGGTCTCGCTCAGTGTTTCAACCTGAAGGTTGGTTTTGATAGGTCAGAACAGGTAGTAAGTGTACTAAGCCATTTGCGTGTGAAATTCACACATTCAGGGTAGGGGGGGGGGCAGTTCCTTTTCCTGGGCCACCTACGATTTTTCACGAAGTTCTGACAATCAGACAGTCGCACCGCGAGAATTTTCGGAATAAGTGTCCGGGTAGGCTTCACCCGGATTTGAACCCGGGACACTCCTGAAGGTAGCGTCCCACCCAATAGGCCACCGCGACCGTATTCTTGATCTATCCCTCATTATATTCATAAAAGGGTGACGGTTGATAGGGTCTAATATATCACACTACCCTTTTTAGGGCCACTGATACTGCAAGACAGCAGCACGTATGTGAATCATATCCGGCGTAATAACACGTATAAGCCTATGAGACCATAACAGACCAAGAGACCATAACAGCTGTCAATGAGACTTTTAACTAGGTTTTTCGATAGGTAGTGTAGCTCTTAGTCGTAGATAGTAGTACTCCCTAATACTTGTATCCTTATCTGCTCTCCAGTGGGCACTTACAGAATGCCGTGTATGTTTTCGCAATAACTCTTGAATCGCTGTCCATTTATGTAGTTGCAACATACATAAATACTAATGGTCCCTCTAGCATTGGCAGCATATCTATAGCGTAGTGCATGCTTTTGAGGCTTCGCCTCGTGACAAGCATTAGCGATTTATGGTAATGAATCATTAGTCGTAGTAACACTAACTTTAATAGGGTATAGTGTAATGCATGTTGGTGAATACTCACCCCCTGCCACACACCCTTGAGAGGTGGCTTACAGGGTATTTTGTAGATGTAGATGAGAAATAGGGCGGTGCATATTTTTCTAAATTCAAGAGACATCGGAATTCATACGCTAAAAATGTTCGATTTGGTGGAAAAACACACCCAAGTTTTTCAGGGTTACAGCTGTGAGACCCGCCGCGCTGTAGCCCGGCATCAGGGTCAAAGTTCAGCCGATTCAATATGTGATTTTATCTGTCATTTTATACGCCATTTTAGAATCGCTCCGGAACGAAAATATCTATCCATTTGGCGTATTTTGGTGCCTTCATACGGATACTGTCAAGCGCTTGATTGCGCGTGACATACAACGCCCAGCGCCTTGCGGGTTACATCTCGGGGAAAAGACAAAGACTTTTCACCTCCCTTATTCTCCGAGCCCTCCAGAGGAGTCACTTTACAACACAAGCGTTTACAAGTGTAGGAAATGGTTTAAAATGACCTGCATCCTTATAATAATTTATAAACTATCGATAGTTGGCAAAGTAATTTTTTTATTAACAGATTTATTAGTCGTTCAATTTCGGTAGTTGTCAAGGGATTATTACAATATACATCGCATAATACACAACAAAAAATAAAATGCTATAGTATTAGTAAGTTTTCAATTTTAATCCTACAATATGTAACAGATAAAGCCCTGCTAAACCTATGGCTTGTAAGTCGGCGCTCTTTTTTTATAGTACGTCAATCGAATTGCCAATCAAGTATTCATAAAAAAATCAAAGAAGATTAAAAAAAAATACAATGTTATAGATACCGGTACAAAAGTAAGAAACAGATTTTAATAAAATATTTAAGAAAACAGATTTAGAACGTAAAATATAATAAAAACACATGAATATGCACAAAACATAATTAGAACATTTCTATCAATTCATAATCACCTTAGTGTAAGTATCAAAAGTTGTTGTTTTTTTAAATGCTCAACAAATATCAGTCAGAAAATATATAAAAAATGTAAAAGAAATACAGATTAATGAGTAAAATATAATTAAATGAATATAATTAAAAGGTAAAAATATAAGGTATGTAGTGTATTGTTTACTTCTGAAGTGAACTTCAACAGAGAGGAAAGTTACATGCTCTCAAACACTTGGAAGCGCTTCTTCCAAAAATCAGCCAATGACAACGCTCGAAATAAAGACCAATCAGAACGTATCAAAGATGACAAGGCAGTGTATAAATAGATAGGTCAAAATCTGCATAACACACTTCGGACCTGAAGAAGTCCACTGCATGTTGGGCGAAACTGTTGTCTACAAAATGGACACACGCGGTAGAAATCCCGCAAACCCATCGCAAGTTAATCACCGCGAAAGCCTGAACACGAAATTAAAATATCTTCCATGTCAAAATGTTACAGTAAACAATTGAAAAATTCTAGATAAATAACCGAGTTATAAAATAAACTAATGTAACGGAAAATTAATTCATGTCTGTATTTTTTTTCAGAATTATATGTATTAACGGAAACACCAGGATCCAGTTAGAATTTTACTTATCATATCCACCATTGTGATGACTGACTCGATTGAAAGCTGAAGTTGTCATCCGCAACGACTGTTAATTAATTGTATATACATCGGGTGCATTGTCTGTCGCATAGTCAGCTGATTTCATTTCTCTTCAAGGAATTGCATAATCGCAATTCTGTTGGTTGAAAATTGTGGTAAGCCCAATAATTTCAAGTAAGTAATTAAAGTTCTATTTTAGGAGCTATGGAATAGTTCATGCCTTCTGCCATCACAATATATCTTCACGTGAAACAGAATTAAAAAATATCTGTATAATTTATATGTCACCGCAAAATGAGTTTTCCAAGCTTCTCACCCAGTGCCTTTTAAATGCTAAATAATAACTTTGCTAACATTTTTAAAATGTCCATTTTTTTAGATTTTAAAATACAGGATATTTTCATCCTTTTACAGGGTATTCCACGTTGCCTGGCATATCTCTATAAAGATTTTAACAGGAATTTTGCTACTGGGAAGCATTTCCGATGTCGACTTTATAGCGTTTGGTCGACTAACTGAGAACTTCCGTGTCATTACCGCTCGACCACGATGATGTAGAGTAGATAGTCAAGACCACAATAATTTTGGAAAGAAGTTCACCGCAACGGATATGCATTAATATACTATGGAAACACTAATGCACACTCATAGAGCTGAGTTTTTTTAAATCCTACTGATTAGCGCGGGCATACCGTAATATAATTTCCCAACCACCTACTGCCATTCAATCAGAAGAAGTCAGAGCTATTAAAATTAGCATGGCAGTGAGTGAAGCACCTCATTGGAGATACATTGTACACAGGGGCGTGGCAACGATTTCGTTTCGGGCGGAGGGTCCGTGTTAAGTATAAGCAGGGCAAGAGGGGGTGAAAAATTAAAAAAAAAAAAAATCGCAATGTGGGTTTTTAGGAACTTAAAGAGTGCAACTGTGACTTTAGTATTATTCAGCAGATTTGAAAAGATTTTCGCAGAATAAATTTCTGAAAGACAGCTGTAACCACGATTTTTGATTGATTGTTACAGAAATATAAATTGAAACAGTTGTTCTGAATGAAGGATAAGTGAAATCGGCACGCCTTGTTAAAAAAACAAAACAAATATTTCCTTAAGTGCCCTTTCTTTAATATTGCCATTAATATTTCTTTATATCATGCCGTTCCCTCCGTAGCCAAAGTAAAAAGAGTTATCTCTCTGCGGCTCAATCATGGCTATTCTTTCGTCAGGTATTATTACACCAGCCTTATGTTCTTCCTTGATCTTTTCATGCGCATCTTCCACGTAATGGGTGTAATATATTCATCTACATCTACATACTACCCCGAAAGCCGCCTCAATAGGCGTGTGGCGGGGGGTGTTAGGGCACCAGCCGTTTATATATAAAAAGGAAACGCTCTAATGAAATTACGCCTAGCATTTATTAAAGTCCCTTATTGTTCGGGGGAAAAACGAATTCCCATACCTATCCGTTCGGCAAAATATCTCTCTTAATTTATCGTTTCTGTCGGACCTGGAAATATAGTGGGGTTCTAATATGATGTTCTCCGTGTCGCTCTGAAAGATATCTATTCTCAATTGCTCAAGTAATCTAAGCCTAGCGCGCAGCCTCCGAGTCTCTAGCGGCTCCCAGCCTAATTCGTTTAACATCTGTGTAACGCTGTCTGTACGCCCGTAGCAGTTTTTGACGAATCGCGCAGCTTTCCTTTGTATTTTATTAAGTTCCCGAATTAAGTCTTTCTGCACCGGATCCAATATGCTCTCTGCATATTCAAGGTGTGGCCGGACGAGTGCGAAATAGCACCTCTCTTTTACTTTTTCATCTGAAAATCTTCCCACAATACGCTTGACGAATCCTAGCTTCTTCAGAGCTCTGCCACAAATATTTCTTACATGTGCTCCCCACGATAGGTTTGAGGTTATCGTAACTCCTAGATACTTCACTTCATCTGTCGCCTTTATGTTAACACCATCCACAGCATATACACGGGGATAGTTGGACGACCTCCGCAAGAAATGTACCGCCGTGCATTTGCTCAGATTAAGTTCGAGTCCCCACTCTTGGCTCCACACATGAACGTTGTTTAAATCCGATGTTATAATTTCAAAGTCAGAGTGATCATTAATTTCGCGATAGATGACAGCGTCGTCAGCAAAATATTGGGTGAAGGTGCACATATTTTTGAAAAGCCTTCCTGACTCTTTATTTTCTCTTGGTTTTTCCTTCCAGAAATAACAGCCGTTTGGTATCTGCAAAGGTTTCATATTACTAGTAGGTCCATATAGTCTATACCTGCTTCTTCCATAGTCTCAAACATTTTATTCCATTTTGTCCCGTATGTCGTCAAAAACTTTTAATATGTGAACGAACGCTGTGCATGTCTTTAAATTCCTATCTATTCACTTTTGTGTGATTGATCTTAGAACTAATATTGCTATTTAGGTCTTCGAATTTTTGAACGAAATTGATCTGAAATCACAGTTTCTACTTATAATTCTATTCGACAGAGCATAATATTAATAATTATGTTTATGCACGTGTGACTAAACTAAGAGCTCGATGGTCTTCATATTTTGTGACATTTGACATCTTAAACATGGTAATCATTCTTTTATCAAAATCAGCTAGGAACTTTCCCTGTTTATACATTTGACACACAAGATTGTAAAGCTAGGGGTATCACACTTTATACTTAGGATTATACACTGAAAATTGTACACCGAGAATTTTCACGACACCAATTATGAAGAGAGAAGGAAATTGGGAAAATGAATCAGGAGAGTTTAAGGTTTGATCGAAAAGGTTAGCTTTTTTGCATAATCAGTGTTCCGATCTACTCTCGTAGTCGTGAAGTGCGCAAGGAGAGAAAGAATTCTTGGGCCTATCTGTTTGACAATGACTTTATCCTATTTATCTTCAAGTGTCTTAATTACCAAAAAGCTAAAGTGAACAATGAACAGGTAATTTTTACCTGAAATATGCTGTAATTTAAAATAATGTCATAAAAGTTTGCGATAGCTATCTCAAGACGATATACAAAAACTATCACTCTAAAAATTCCTGCTCCGTAAATACCTAAGCATTAAAAAAATTCTCTTTAACATGATTTTAGTTTTGGAAAGAAAATTTAAACTACTAGTAAAAAAAATTAAGAAAATGGTGGTTTAAGTCCAGGGGAAAATTTATTTCCTCGCATGTTTGCCATTTGCGCATTATCTGTGAAGGACATGACAACTTGTCATGTCCTTCACAGATAGGTCATTGACAAGCAGTGGCGGATACATATGGGGGGCGCGCGCCCTCCCCTTGGGGGGCCGCCCGCGCCGCCCCTATCAGTCATCCCGCACGCTATTCGTTCGTGTCTTTCGTCAGTCGACTCTGAGTCAAGCTATCGAGTAGTTGTACTTCCTTATGTAGCACGCGCGCGCTTCCTCGTATTTTATACGTTTCTGTCTGGCACATAGATAGCTAACCTACGAGAAAAGTCGTGACCATTCTAGCGATCTCGATACGTTATTCTGTCTGGCATTTGTTCGAGAAAAGTCGTGAATATTCTACTGTTTGTATTTGTTCACACTCGTTAAAAGTCTGGAAGCGAACATTCTGGCACCGAATGTTCTCGAAAGAACCGAGCTACATATATAAGGGAAGCAGAGTCGCTGCCAGGCAGTCAGTTTGAAAGCTACAATCGTCGCGATAACTTGCGCCCCCCCTTGAGTTTTTTCTGTATCCGCCACTATTGATAAGACCTGCAAATTGTCAGACATTCTCGTATCATACCTCGGAAAAACGGAATTATAAACGTTTTAGAAATATTCAACAAATGGCATAACACGAAATATTAGGAGTTGTGCTTAATTTTGTAAAACATTATCCGTTCTACCCGTTGGAATACTCTTAGCAGAATTTGCATTTCCCGCCAACAAAACTGTTGTCTGCTAGCGCTATCATCATGAAAAAAGAACCACTGCTACGAAAATGCAGACGGTTCGTCAATAAAAGTTACATTTTGTTTTCAATTCCGTCAGTACCTTTTCGGCCTGCCGATTGATGCTTTTTTTCTTGTAGAAATACCTTTCGTTATCCCTTTCGTTTATGCTCGCAAAATGCTCGCAGCATTTGCAATTCATCTGCTCGCTTCGATAGGAGCGCCTCTATCGCCTTTTATGGAAAATGTTTTCATTTCAATTTCGTAGGTGTTTTGTTAATTTGAATTATCTCGGAAGTCCTTGAAACAGGTGGGTGGGAGTGTCGGAGTAGGGTTCGGTATGGTGAGTGGGCGAATGTGACTCAATGAACTGACTAATGCTTGTGATCACAATGCCCTAACGTATTTTTATAGCCGCTCAGTAGTTGAAGGCATATCAAAGTATTCTATTAGTCTGCCATCGAAATTTAATTAAAAGTTGTGCTACATCGGAACTGTTGCGATGGTGAGTCATCCATAACTTGGGTTATACATGTTCTGCTAGGAAGTGGTAATGTGGTTAATTGTTTTACAGGTGTATCATTGGCAATCGCATAATGTCAAACTCTCCGGAGTTGACGACATGGTCCTCCTATCAAAAATCACCGTCGATGCTATTGTGGAAAACTTGAAGAAGCGGTTCATGGATGATTACATATTTGTATCCTTTTTGAGTCGAACAGGTGTATGGTTGTTAACAGTCATTAGTCGGTGGCCGCAGAAAGGGTTGAGAGGCCTTTTGATTTCTCATTTGCAATTTATGTTTCCATTCTGTACCCTGTATGTAAATATTTATGTTCGGTGTGCTAAATTCTTAACCGTCGATGGCAGACATGCATTGGACCAGTGTTGGTATCTGTCAACCCCTTCAAGCAAATGAGTTATTTTGGCGACAAGGATGTCGAAACCTACCAAGGCGCAGTAAGGCATACCTAATCTCTCCTCTATTTATAAAGAGACCTTATGGAAACATACTCTTAGAACATTTTTATTCTTTAAATATGACACTGTTTACTAAGTTTCTGTTGATGTTATCTCAAATATAATATGCATTCAAGTTTGAAGAATTTTCTCCTAAAACTTTTTCTAAAAATAATCCTTAGATTTTCAATCTTGATGAAAGTAAAGTAAAAATCTCACAAAATTGTTTTGGTTTTTTATAATGCCTTTATCAGATGTTTTATCTTTTTGGGTGGTGTTGATTTTATGGCACTTACCATGGGTACGTAGCTTGTTGAGAGTACATATAGTGCCCTTTTTTTTACTGTATCTTTTTTAAATTTCAGGCACCGTATGAAAATCCCCCTCACATTTACGGGGTTGCTGACGAGATGTACAGGAACATGTTGATCGATGCGGAAGACCAGTGCGTCATCATCAGGTAATTTCTTCGGCTGTGAAGTTTTAAAGTACCTAACGTGCAATGGGGAATATTTGTGTGAAGAATTGTAAACAAGGTCTCATTCGAATGCATCTCTTTGCAGTGGGGAATCGGGTGCCGGCAAAACCGTTGCTGCCAAATATATAATGAACTATATCACCAGAGTTTCCGGAGGAGGCGGGAAAGTCGAGCACATCAAGGAGGTTATCATTGAGTCGAACCCCCTCTTGGAGGCGTTTGGAAATGCAAAGACTGTTCGGAACAACAACTCTAGTCGTTTTGTGAGTAAATGTTTCTCGGAAATGAACACATTCATGTCAAAAACATAATCTTCTATGAAACAGTTTTATACTAATGGGTTGCCCATCTATTTCTCTTGAAATGAGGACATTTTGGTCGAAGAATGAGGACTTTTAAGGATTAGAGATGGACCTCTCTGAAAATTACCTCTGTAATTTTCGTAAATGACCGTGGTATTTTTCATAATTTACTGCATCCCTTGTAAATTACCGTAACTTTCTAGATATAATTCACCTATATTTGCGATAATTTTTCATACAGATAAATTACCAACATGCTCTTTTAAGCCAAGTTCACATTTCCTACGTGTTTCATAATAAATTGAGGCATGCACAATTCATTTTTGGAATATTTCACTTAAATTATAACATTGTAAGATTAAAGCTTTAGAATATTCTTCTTGAAAATTTCTCATGCTTTGACAAAAGAAAGCCAGATTGCGTGTTTCTGCCGTAGTTCTTTTTACAATTTTAAAAATTTCTGGTAGATTAATGCTGTATTAGGTATGGTTTAAACATGGTTATTCCCTTCCTTTTGGCTTTACTATTTAACTATACATTTGCTGTTTAATACTTAAAACTAAAAAATACAGTAAAATTACGGTAATTTTCGAAAATTACCGTAATTTACCGTGGTAATTTACCTCGGATGAAAAATACGATAATTTTCCTATCTCTATTAAGGATGCATCTCCTTATTCCATACCATCCCTCTCTTTAATAACATCAAGAAAGTTTTGAGTTTTCGGTGCTCAGAATTCCAGGTAGACATTCAGTAAATTTAGTTATTTTACTCTGATGGTTATATTTCTCTGTTTTTCCTAAGACCTCAATTTCAAGACTGCAACATCAATGCTTGGTCCAAGATTTGAAATCATGAAGCTATGTTTCATATGGGGGTGCATTATTTTCTTACCACGCCACTATCTACTAAGGCTGGGGTGGTGCAATAATCCAACCAGTGATGAACATATGAGATGTTTCAAATTTTAATGGCCGCAATTCCAGTTTTTAATATAATTTCTTGCAGACAATGGAGAATTGTGTATGAACAATGAGGACATATCCCGGAAAATGACGATATGTAGTTGGCAGTCCTAATCATGGTGTTAATTTATCTTTTGAAACTATTAGAAAAACATATAAAAATAGGTTTATAGATTTAAGAACTAGATTCAGTTGCCTTTGTTTTTATGCTTCATTTTATTGTTAACTTTTTTCTTTATCAATTCCTTTCAAGCCAATCATGAATGCATCCTTGATCTTGTAATATTATTTGTCTGCGGTATGAGTTCAAACCTTATAATCGAATGAATGCCTCAACCTAACAAACTATGTATAATTTTAACAAGTTATAAAAATCTCAAATGGCCGTAATAAATTTGAACCACTCATCAAAATTACATAACAGTTGCTGTGTTGGTTTGCGGGAAAAAAGGGAAATTCCACGGCAGTTACCAACCACAACCTCTTGACCAGAAAACCCTTCTGTGGATTTCTTCAAACCACCCTCGTCTTTTCCTTTCATTGTGTCGTTTGACTTGTTGTCGTTGTTGTTTGACTGTGCTCATTTTGACCTAGATTCTCCCAGAAGTTGGGCCCGTTTGAGTGTGTGTGAGTGAGTGATTTCCTGAGTGCTTGTGAGTGTGTTTGTGGTCATAACCCAGGGATCCTTAGCGGGGTCCCATCAGCCCTAGCGAAGGATCCCTATTTGAGTTTTAAGTTAGTTTTGTCTGTGGTTGTCACTTGCAAGGGAGTAACATTCCCGTACACCACCACAGAAGGGTTTTCTGGTCAAGAAGTTGTGGTTGGTCACTGCCATGGAATTACCCTTTTTTCCCGCAAAGCAACACAGTAATTGTTGTGTAATTTTGATGAGTGGTGCCAATTTATTACGGCCATTTGAGATTTTTATAACTTGTTACTTTTAGAGGCCGTAGATTTCAAGTTCCCCAAATACTATAATTTTGATGTACTTGTTGGGAATGGTCTTATTATGCACTAGACTGTAACTGGTGCTCCTGCTGAGATGTCACAAACTTCATAGATCTTTGTCGATTGCAATTGACCCATTTGGAATTCACACATTTTAAGCAGACATAGTACTCTACGCAGTGTTACAAGTTAAGAGAGCATACAGGTGGCCACGTAGATAGTGATTGCGCCTCACATGTTGTCTTAGCATAGTTTTATTTTTATTTTCTTTTGTCATGTTTTAAGTTAGCATTAAATATGCCACTGCCAATATCCTGCTCAATCATTTTAGTAAACAGCCTAGAATTCGACTTGGAGAAAAGTTGTGTTTGCGTTGAAACCTCTGTTGCAAAGTCTGAAATAATTTAGTGCCAATGAGGTTTGATTTCAGTAATATTTTATCTTCTTGATATTCATTTGTAATCTGCACACTTTTTTTAGGGTAAATATGTGGAGATTCTTTTTGGCCAAGGAGGACAGCCAGAAGGTGGTCGTGTATCAAATTTCCTCTTGGAGAAGTCTCGGGTTGTCACGCAGAATATTGGCGAGCGTAACTTTCATATATTCTACCAACTTTGTACTGGTGCTACTGCAGATATGAAGGGTAAGTGTTCTTCTCAGGAAGTACTCTCTCCTCAAGAATAGAATGTGCCTATGCCTTGAATATTACTATTATTCATTATTCACGGTTGTTCTGTTTATGATAACTTTGGTGTTTGTATATTTTATCTTGCAGGAGAAATGGGATTGACAGTACTAGACTACTATTATTACCTAAGTCACGGCAAAAACCACAAGGTGGAAGGGACCAATGATGCTCATGACTTTCAAGAAACATTAAAAGGTAATTATGTAGTGTGTGCTTTTATATTTTATGTATTTTTCATTCATTCACTTTTCCTTTGACTTAAAATAAGTTGCCATACTTCGTATTCTTTCTCTTCCTGTCAGTAGTATTTCCAATTTGACTTGATAAACTGTGTTATGTATCTTTTACTGGGAATCTAAAAATTTATTTTGTACATAATTTGCACACAGTTGATGATTTATAGGTGGTTGCTTGTATGTAATGTGAACATTTGGTGTTGTTTACTATTTGATACTTTATGTGACTGGGTACAGTAATGTGGAAGAATGTGATGATTCAGTTTCTGCGCACACACAGTTTTTCAACGAGACTCCAGCAGGGTTGTGTTCCATCCGTAAAACATTAGGGAGGAAAGAGGAAATAGCATTATATATGATGTAATTTATTAGAATTGTGAGACATTTGCTCGTAAGATATGTAGTTTATTTTGAATCAATATGGTTATGCCCACGTATTTATTCTAGCTCTCAAATTCATTGCCGTAATTCTTGATTTTATGCTCTTCAGAAAACTAGACTCAAAATTATGTGTATCATTTCTACTGTCAGTCATATTATGCAATGATAAACGAGAAGTCTTAGTCGTAATTTTTCACAGTAATTATTTACTTAAATACTGTGTGTTTCAGTGTTACCACAGTCATCAGGTAGGGTGTTAGAGGTGATGGGGAAGGTCACTCTTGCGGACCTGGAAGAAACTCTTATCTCATAAAAAAAAAGTTGCTCTCTAGCTAATGATAATGCATTTATGTTGAGCATAAAATTAAAATAACCTTAAGGAAAATAATGGGGGAGTTTACTGGATACCAAAATTGCTATTTTATTCACAAAATCGTTAGATGGAAACAAAAAAATAAATATTAGTGAATAAATCAATCTTCTAACTGTAGCCATTCGCTCACAAATTGAAAATTAAAATACACAAAAGGTGACGCCCATCGAATGAGCTGCGCTGAGACCTTCTACGTCATCCACCTCCCCTCGTTGGCTGTTTTGGAGGCTGGAGTTGGGGAGGGGAGGTCTGCCTACACAGCTCCTGGCACAGCAGATTTTGATTGGGCGAAGGAGGGGCGAAGTCTCAGTTGCGATTGGACGAAGGGATGACGTAAGACGTTTCAGCATGCCCATTCCAGCGAAAGGGTTAAGAACATCAGTTTGTTGTCGCTTATACTCAAGAACTAGATGACGGATTGAAAAACTGAAAAATACGTGTCTTTTTATTTTACAAACTCTATCAGATTCGGCAATTTAAAAAAATAGTAAACTCCCCCAAAACCAAGATTGATTATAATAAATGCCCACACTAAAGCCATTCTCATAACCAGTATGAATATCATCTGTATCTCACCTGAAAACTTAAAATTCCATATCATGTAGTATTTTTATCAGGTAATATATGTCTGGCATGTAGACAGCGGGGAAACGGGACGCGTTGTTTGACCTAAGTCCTCTCGTGGAATTTCCTCCTATGTTCATTTGTTAGAGGGTGATAAAGTAATTGCTGTAATTATGGACTATTATAACATTACCATCAAACTGGTAAAAATGACCTTGTCCCTGCCTTAATGCACTTATCCCTTCCCTCACTGTTTGCTAGGGTTCAATTTTGTGTGTTGACTCAGTTAAGAATTCTTTCAATTAGTATTCTTTTGAAGAAAATTCCACAGGGCTAATTAGTTATTTGTCTTATTTGGTTTCAATCCTGTTGATAGATCAATCCAGTCTTCAGCAGCTATAGGTAGGATAGGAAGTTATGGAAGTTCATGTCTTTTTTCTTAGAAATACTGGCAAAATTTGTATTTGCACGATAATTTTCGTATGGAAGAGGTCCAAGCATTGTTTTTAGTCATTGGTGGAGATAGACCTTCTGCACTTCATCTTAGTTATTATGAATGTGAAGATTTTAAGGGCTCAGTTGTTCAGCAACATTTAAAATAATTTCTGAGTCAGTGCATATACATATTTGGTGTGCGCAGCAAATAGATTTTTTTACAAAATTACTGTAGTGAACATTTAGTTGACTGCAAATACGTGCTGCGAGTGGGGCTCTGAATGTGAACATAGGTTGAGGTTGCGGCTACCCAGGTGGGTCATTTGAGAGCATTCAGTGAAAATTAAAATGCTCAATGGTTTTCCCATAATCATGATGACATAAGCAATGGAAAACACTAGTCATTCTTTGTGCATACTTTGTCTAAGATTCCAAGATATCGGAATGGGAAATTTTGACTCTGATAAATTAAAAACTAGGGTTAAACTATGCGCGAGATGTTTGAGAATAATCATTTTTTTCACTGATGTATTGTTGGTGAAGACTTATACAAGTATGTACAATTATAAATTTTGCTCCATTATTTACAAATAATTGTGCTGTTATCTAGATTAATGCAACCTCTTTGAAATGGCTTTTCTTTCAGCGATGACAGTAATGGGCATGTCCGAGTCTGAGCAGACTGAAATCCTGAAAATTGTGTCAGGAGTCCTTCATCTGGGAAACATTAATTTCAGCGAGAGAGGCAACTATGCTGAGGTGACGGATACAGGCTGTAAGTTGATCTGCTTGGTTATATGTTGGTCTTTTCGTGCATGAACCCTCATTGTTTCAATTCATTCTGATCTGTTAATTTAAGTGTAGAAAGAAGTAACATTTCCGCTAATCTGTCCTCTTAATTTGAATGTTTATTTTTGTGACTTTAGTGTACTATTACGGCTGCATTTGAGTGCACAATTGTCATGCTTTTCATTAATTTTCAATTACACCTTTCAACACGTTCAATGTCTACAATGCACCACGTGTGCTCATCTAGGATTGTCACTAACATCCCGTGGCATATCCAATGTATTCCATTTTCTGCACCATTGAAATTGCTTTGTCATCATTGGGGAACGTGAACTAGATCTGCAAATACAGATGGGACAATCTTTGGGTTATACATGGTGTAATGATTAGCCTTGAAATGTCTAGCATGCTCGAAAAGATTCTTTAAATGTTTTTGCTGCATGCCGTGAGTGGCCAAAAAATCCCAGCTCCAGGCAAGCGTCCATTTATATCGGGCGGCTAGGCGAATACACCGAGATTTAAATCCGGTTGATAAAGGTTAAAGAACTTCCTCAATCACAAATGAATTTCACTGTTGAAGAATTTGAATCATTTTGTGTCTAGGAGAACATTTAAATATGATGAGTGGGCATGTTAAATGTTTTTATATTTTATTAATTTTTGCATCTGCCCTTGTACAGTGTTATTTTTAAGTCTCCTTATGGAATGTGCTTTATGATTGTACATATATATATACATTTGTTTTATTTAAAGAGCTTTATTTGTTTTGTCTTTTAAACATTTTGCATGTACATCTTCTATAATTTTGCACTATTAGGTCTTGATTTTCCTGCATTCCTTTTTGAAATTGACAAGGAAAACTTACAAAAAAAATTGACCAGCCGTTTGTTTGATAGCAAATGGGGTGGTCAGTCGGACAAAATCAATGTGACCCTCAATGTGGAACAGGCTCTCTACACCCGTGATGCATTGGCAAAGGCTCTCTATGCGAGGTTGTTTGACTATCTTGTGATGGTGAGTAGAATTTTGTCTTGTTTGTTATTCGACTTCTGAAGTGGTGCCTTCCTATTGTTGAAACCCATGAAAATATCATGGAAGAAGTTAGATAGAATTTTCATGGTGCATGTTTAATGCATAATCATGTGGCTGCATCGTAATTTACTACTATTTCTTATACATATTTTTCACTTTCTCTTCTTTGACAATGACACATCAAATGTATTGTCTTTTGTGAGTAAAGTTGAAACCATAAATTGGCATATTGTAATTCAGCATGGAAATTTCATTATTTGTTTTCTTATCAGCGGATGTGGAATGCTGTCAGTGTTTGCTAGTATGTTTCCCCTCTTTAATGAAAGAGAATAATCAATGGCTTAATTGTGATGCATTGTTGTTATTATTGAACAAATATCAATGCCATAAACAACTCATATGGGGACATCATGTGAATACCAGAAGTATCAACATTTAAAGTACATTTTTACCGAAAAAGTATAATTCCATTGAGTTGTGGGTACCACTTTCCTTAATCTCAATGATAATTTTGTTCTCTACTTGGGCATCTTGCTTTGAAAACTTAAAATTAGTAACCAACACATACCCTGGAAAAGTGTCTGACGCTAATGGTTAAGCTACTTATAAATTTTAACGATTTACAGATTATGGAGTAATTGGAAACTTTGAGTAAACTTAAAATAAATTCTATTTTTGTCCCGTTGAATTAAACTTGTTTTTTAATTTTTTAATACATCAAATTCTATGAAAACACTTGAAAAGTAACTGTCCTCAATACATAATTAATTTATAAAATTTGGCAAACTAAAGTTTTGAAACTTTGTTTCCGTTGGACAAAAATGGCAGTGGTAAGACCTTCAACTTTACCACTTTCAATTTACAATTTTTTCCTGGCCTCTACATACGGACTTGCAGTACCCTACCATTAAAGTACATACAGTATGCTCATTTAGTATGCATTTTGCAAACACTGAAGCATTTTAAAAATTGGATGAGTTTTAAGGGAATTGTGTTTTATGACAGCTTTTTCAGCGGGCAGATCATGTGGGCAAGGTTGGCATTTACTATACATGTCTGAATTCAGTGTTAATGGTCTTCTTTTGCTTGTGATTCCAATTCAGGAATGCAGATGGACATGATACACATTTTTATAGCAATGTTTAACTTACTGAACTGATCATTGTAACAAATTTGAGAAATATAATTTTACTTCTCCAGTTTTTGTGGTAAAATACGTAGGTACTAATGAAATATTTGAAAAAAATCAGTGTTATCACATTTGTAAAAGAAATGTGTACAAACATTATAAATAATTTATTTTTCCGATAGTTTTCAACATAAAAAATACATTCAACAATGGTGGAATATTTTTAAAATCTAACATTATAAAAACTGAAGAGCTCTTTGGAAACATAAGGACACATTTTAACGATATTTTGTAAATTTTTGTCAGTTTAAGGTTTTGTTGTTTATGAGTGTGGATAATTCAAACTTGAATGAAACTTTTTCTAGTATTCTAATGCTGCAAAGTCATTAGGTTCTGGAGAAATACCGTATTTGTTGGTGTTTGGGATGCATTTTTTCCTCCTCCAAATACCCCTTAAAATGAGGTGCTTCTTATCAAAATCAAAATTATCAGTGGAAATCTCAGTCAGTCTAAAACTAAATTTCTATAAAACAGCTTTATATTGATTTAGCTATATGGGTTTTCTATTGAACTAAACGTTAACGAAATTTCCCAGCCTCTCAGACACATGTTTTTACTCGAAAACGTGCTTTAAAATCTGCCTGCGTCTAATATATGTTGGTTTTATTTCACATATTTGATTTTGAGTTCCTATATAAGATTTCCATGTCTCTATTTTCGCCACAGACTGTGTTATGACCAGGTGATGGAATGTGTAATGGGAGATCGTGGTAGCCTCTTCCACACGGTCAAAGAAGTACCATTCAGCAGCGTTGGATGGTGCTGACAGTTATTAAGTAGTTCTCAATTAAATACTGAATATCTATACTTTGTTTGCGCATGAGTTTCATTTATTTGTACATAGTTTAAAGTATTTTATGATAACATTTTATTCTCCACTGTCATACTTGTAATGTTAAGAGTTTAGTTCATATACAGGACCTACCACATTATTTGATTATTTTAAAATTTCATATGTAATGAATGAGTTCAATGTCTCCTGGGATTTCTTCTTTGATATACATACTAAGTTTTTACTCTAGCTACCCATGCTAGTTCCTTAATTCCATGCTCTAAACATAACATCTTATTTATGCTTTCAATCTGGCAATTATACCTAGTCAGCAAACTAGTCTAGTACTAGTGGTGCCATCCGACGTTGCTGAACGGTATTTCTTCAAACGTACCCATACTAGTTCCTTAATTCAATGCTCTAAACATAACATCTTATTAATGCCTTCAATCTGCTAATGATACCTAGTCAACAAACTAGTCGAGTACTAGTGGCACCATCTGACGTTGCTGAACGGTATTTCTTCAAACGTGGAGAACAGACTACAATGATTTTAACATGTTCATTCATCCGCCTGGTTATGGCAGCGAGCTAGTGGTGCGCTCTTCATCATGCATTTGTTTCTGGGATTCGATGATTAATAACTTAAATACAGGAGCTGTTTAAAAAAATTACTATCCTATTTCTCCCATAAATTGTTGATACGTATAAACAGGTGTTGATTATTCATTATTCTTCTCAATTATAACCCAAAAATCACAGTGTGTCTTATGCACCGGTGCATCCTATAGGCCATGAAATATGGTAATCATGGTATGGTAATGTATCAATACTATTGCTTGACCTACATTTTATTTGTCACATAATAACAATTTCATGTAAATGCTATCAATAATTGTGTGGTAAGATGGCTAAATATGATATGTCATGTTTTGCAAATTTTGTAGAAGGGCAGTTCTAAAGTTTAGTAGGCTCTGAAAAATCAGAATCTCAAAGTTTAGGTCTTACCTTTTTGTAATAGATGTAAAAAATTGTTGTTATCATATTTTTTTAACTTTCCAAATCCAATGCTATTACCACTACGAATCCAACGGTATGCATAACTCACTTTTGCAAAAAAATGGACATGTCATATTTTGCCATCTTACCACAGAATTATTCTCCCTTAATTTGAAAATTGAAATCTTATTCCATTTATTAGGATGAGTTTCACTTGAAAACAAATTCTGGTTGATTTGAAATTAATGGTATTCTATTGATCTAATTTTCGTTTTGGAAACCATAAACATGAAATGGCATGGCATGCCTTTTAGTATTGTAGCTTATGGGGCCCTGTTATATGAAACAGCATTTCAGAATGGGTTGATGTCAATATTTAATACATTTACCTAATTATCTTGCGAAGACCTGATTGGAATGTATTTAATTGTGTGACAAACTTTGTGTCATTGCAGCGAGTGAACAGTGCAATGGAGACCAAATCAAGGGGACTTAGTATTGGAATTTTGGACATTTATGGATTTGAAATATTTGAGAAGAATGGTTTTGAGCAGTTCTGCATTAACTTTGTCAACGAGAAGCTCCAGCAGATCTTCATTGAGTTGACCTTGAAAGCAGAACAGGTAAGGAAGTTGCATTTATGTGGAAATGGTTACCGAAATCATTAGTGCAGTAGTGGCCAAAATAAACGTAAGACCCTGTGGTATTCTTTGTTGGAGATTGTTTTTGCTACATTGCTAAGTCCTGTGGCAGGGATTGTTTCCCTGCAGAGTAGAGCGTGAATTGTAAGGGTATTGTATTGCTTTCGAAATTTTTCTGTTGAAACTGTAACATCTACAATACTGTCATGGTAACTTAAATAGCCTCTAATTTGTGGTAACTTTGGTAGCATCTGGTAACTTGAGTCTTCCATGCCCTTTGCATTAATGGTGAACTCCTCTCACCAAATTGTCTCTTTTGGAAGAAATGTATATTGAACTCTTCACATTAATTAGATAATTCTGTTGGTAACCCATTTTTTAGTTAATTTACTTGACTTTAGTTAAACATTATGTTGGTGCAATACTCACATCAGTAGACCATGCGCAGAACAAGCCAATTGTTTATAGATAGTGCATACCTATTGTCAGCATCAGTGAGAGCCAATGATTTGGATTCGTCTCGTCAATGTTGGAGTTCAGTAGGAGAAAATCACCTTGGAAGGCATATAACTCAATAACTTATGTTCATGTGACCTTGCATTTGTCACCGTGATGAACAGTATAGGGCAGCAACTATGCCCCGAGTAGTTGGAAGACCATTCTGAGATGCGCGAAACAAAGGTAATCCACTGAGATGAGGTAACGAATGAAAAAGGGCCGATATGATAGTCAATGACACCTGGCTTGGAATGGAATGCCTTCTGCTGCTATGAGCTTAGAGGCAAAGATGTGTTAGGTGCCGAGTGAATTCCCCGTTTGACCTCTCCATCTCAGTGTTGGGAAATTGAATCTGTCCCTCAGCTTGACAGTTTATGGTTGGCGTGGCGCTTGATGGTTTAAATGGTTGGTATATTTATGCTGGTTTACCAGCACATCAGTAATATATTCATGACTTACAGCTATATTTTTGGCTATGATATATTGTTGTGGCCAGTCGTCTAACCCATTTTCCAGGTACTTGATTCAATATATTAACTTTTTGCCGAAGAAGTTTTAGCTTTCAGCCGTAAGTGATATAAGAAAGAATATTCAGGCAGCTTCCTTCCTCACGCAATAACAAAGATTAAAGAATCATGATCCAGTCACATGCACACAGCGAGACCGGAATCAGCTTGTATAGCAAAATACAATCATGTGACATGTATGATCAGTGCAATTTACTAACACATCAGTGAATGTGCCTAGAAATCTGTATAATCAAAAATATACCTACTCTCTAATTGGTGCATTAAATATGTACAGGGTTCTGATTGGCTGCACACATACATTTATTCACATCTGTATGACACTTAGGCTTGAGTTCTGTTTGGGTGATGGATGTTTACATTGCTTGCTTGTCATTCCTGCCATAGTTTGTGCTGGTTGAACCTTAAAGAAACTAAACATTAGTTTTCAAATGGATGGTAAATGTGATCATTGAGCTTAGAGCTCTTAAAGTACGAAGCCCAACAGTCAGAGCCATCCCAAGGGATTGAGGGTCCCTGTGCAAACGAAAGTCTGGGCCCCCATAACTTTGAATTCCGTTTTTGAATTTGTAGCATCTTTCAAGCATATTCTATGGAAAGAAGGAAACTAAACTACAAAATGGCTAATGATTTCAAGAAATGTACATATGTACTAATTGTAAGTAGTAGGCAATTTCGGGAAACGAGTGGGTTTCACCACACCGTCTGAAAAAAGCAATCCCGTGTAGGGCCCTCATAGACACGGGGCCCAGTGCGGCTGCACCTGTTGCACTACACTAGGGACGGCACTGCCAACAGTGAGTGACAGCCACACATTCGGGGTAAGGTGCATCAGTACCTTATCCTGATCCAACTTTGATTTCCAAGAACTCTCTGGCACCCAGAAAAATTGCATGATTTGGGTTTTAGCTGACTTGCCCTGGTGCAGCTCCTGGATTTCATTTTCGGTTAATAGTCCAATGCTCTAACCACTGATCTGTCAGCCTGTGTTGTGAACCTTCATGCAAATAGATAAGCGTCTTAGGTTTCTGTGGCATTTTATACTTCTTAACTGATGGTTTTTCGTGTTCTTCTCCAAATTGCTTATTTTCTTTCAGTGATAAATATTTTATGCTCCCAAGAAAATAAAAGCATAGCAGGGAAGATTAATACATTCTTTCCAACCCTTGTAAGAGGATTTTCAAGCCCAAAGTAACCAATGAGAAGGAAAACCAACACATGCACTCCAATAAAATGATCTTTCCCCATCAATCAAGAGACTATGGTGAAGAAATCACTCGGTACTCCTCTAGATAAGATGGGCAAAATGCCTGCATTGCCAATTTTGACTTGAAGATGACAATAGGCTGGGTGTAGCAAGCGGGGAGAGACCATTAAAACCATGAGCTACTTGATGCAAGTAAATTATTACCCAGAAGAATAACAAGCATCTGCCACGCTCGGTCTTTAGTTGGTGCTTTTAACCTTATTAATACTCCAGCGTGGCTCATGGCATTTGACCCTCTAGCAGGAAGAAGTCTTTCCTAATGATTCCGTGGATGACACAGCTCTCCCATATTTGCTGGGCACTGTTGCGTTCAACTGGGGTTGCCCTATGACCCTGTTTCACATGCTGTGTGGCGTGAGGGAGGCCATCGCAGTGGCCCTGGTGACGGGGCCCTCAGCCCACAGGAGCCTAAAATGCAAGTAGGGCGGCTGCCCCAGGACGCCCTCGGCCGTGCTTCCTGCGTCTTGTGCCCGGGGCGGACTAGATGAAGACTGCTCCATGTTCGCAGCTGAGTGGTGGTAGAGGGGTTGTTGTGGTTGGTAGGGACCGGAGGCGAGGGAGGGCGTGGGGGCCTCCGGCAGTGAGGGCCTCGGGGGCGGTGGGATCTGCTTGACCGGCTGCTCGCTGGAGGTGGGCGGTGGCTGGAAGGGATACCGGGGTCCGTAGATGGGAATGTCCCTAAGATGATCTCCTCCTCTTCTGTAGTTGATTGTCTGCCGCATAAGGGGACCGTGGTAGGCAACAGCCCTGTTGGGCAGTTCCGCCAAACTGAGCAGGAGGCATGCCGTGGGGACCGCCCACCGCCTCATGGTTCCCATGGTGATCCTGAAATAGAGGGAGTTAGTGAATGAGAAGGGAGGGAAGTCTCACGAGGGAGATGTACATCCTAAGGTGCCAAAGTTGGCGTAGATCAGACGAACACTATAATAATGAAAGCACATCAGGGGAAGACACGACTATGGTGAATGGAATTATATGCTTGGGTAAAACGTTTGTGAACCTACCAGTCGGTAGCATTCTTTAAGTGCCTTATAACATACGGCTGAATGTTTTTGTAAATATGTGACAAATGCGTTCAAAAGAAGCACTCAAAAGGGATTTTATTTCACGGTGATTGAGAACTCACACTTATCAATTCCATTACTGAAAATCAACGACTACTATCGAATTTCTTTTTTTCTCAAATAAATTCCAGCCCTCATCAACAGTGCTCCTGATCTGTTTTGAAGTGCGCTGCCTATAGTGTTAAATAAATATTAAATATTAGGTTTTTAAAGGGGACCACTTATTCAAGGAAGATATTGTAAATAAATGACACTTGATATCATGAGTTTATTCCCAACACTAGAAAAATTACATTCGTTCTGTTTATTTGTGACAGAGATCAACGTACAATTGTCCGTGTGAGAATACTGCTGTTTGGAGTTGAAGTCCAACATAGTCGAACGATTGACCCTTCAACTTGTTGATTGTGATTGCATATGCCGGAATCACTGGAAATTGTTGTCATCGCTAGAGGAAAGGGAGCGTTGTCTCAGGAACCAAATCAGAATAATGATTCTCGTTTCTATGAAATTTCTTGCAAGCAGTCGAATGATTGCATTTTTAAATTTTAATGACTGTAGCTCCATCTTAAAGCGTTCCTGAGTCAGTGAGTGAGTGACAAGAGCTTTTTTTTTAAAATATAGGTATGGATCGTTGTGGGTTTCGATGTCATTTTAACATTTCCCTGTCACAAAGTGATGTTTATCCCAAAATTTTAAATATTCTTAGGTTTTAAAAAAAATGGCAGCGTACAGAAGTGTACTCGCTTATTTGTGTATAGCAAATAAACTTGGATACGCCAGGAGAGGCATGAGATTAGTCTGAATGCGGTGGGTATACCAGAAGTGTTTGCAGTGAAAGTATCAAGGAGATAGAAGAGCTCTAGTAGGTACTAAGTGGGTCATGAAAGAATGTGGATTGAGTGCTACAGTGAAAGACATTCATGAGAGTAAAAATACGAAACAGATTTATGATAAGACGAGTGAATGGCGCGAAAGGAAGCGGTCGAGGGTGAAAGTTGTGTGTGCGTGTACGATTTAAGAGAGACTGAAAAGTAGTAAAATTAATAGTCTTAGGGTGCTTACCATTCGCTCTAGTACGCTAATCACTTTCTAACTCAACATCGCACTTGCATTCCATTCGTTACGGACCCTGGGCACTTCAAAAAAGATCGGGAGCAAAGTTGATGTGTGCTAAACAACAAATGAACGTCGATAACCGCATCCGTGATTGTTGCCAAGTTTGTTGTTTTTCAATAAAGGCGTCAAACACGCATATTGTTGAATTACTACTCTGTGATAAAATGCTAACTTTTTACGATACTTCTATGCAGAACTTATTCAACAAATTTAATCAACTCATTAGGCCTTGACTGCTGTTCAACCACAGAATGCTACTTACCCGTAGGTTTCGAAACATTTCGCCAGCGCACATCGTTTCATTCAACGTAATTCGTTCGCGCTGATGTGTTTAGATGTGCGTCTACTTGAACACCTTAAGTGGAAATCCCCCTTAATAACAGAAGGGCTTATGACGCAAAGCATGATTGTAACCGAATCAAAATAGGTGAGCTAGGATAGAGTGGTATGGAGGAAAGTCTGGAAATCCCCGCGTATGCAACGACGTTATGGGTGAACATATATGCATACATTTGTGGATTAACAATTGAAAAACTTGTACAAATTCTTTGCTTGTACACTGTAGGAAGTGGACGTCCAAAAGCGATCTGCTGCCGGTGACATAAGCAATGGTGAACGCACTAATCTTCGCGAAAGGCAAGTATCGCATCAGGCCGTATATATTGACAACTCTTAAAATCCCGCTAATCGGTACTAATTGTGCCGGACACTTCGGATTGCAAAATTTTCGGATTATCCGAGGAATTGCACCATCGCAGTAAAAATTCATTCATGGAATTATACCATATCGTATAAATTTCTGTACTTTGTACAGTATTGTAAATCACAATCGTCAACAATTACAGTACCTACATTAAAATCTGTATTGTACAGTAAATCTGTATCTGTAGGGTAAATTATCCTAACTTCGGTAGTTTTGTACAATATACTTTGATTTTGTTCCGTTTATCCCTAAAATTCAGCCTAATACTATAATTTAAAATTTTATAACGTTCCGAAAATTCTGTTTGGAATAACAAAACTTTAGGATTATCGGTGTTCAGATTTGTGGTACTCTAGTGTATAGAGATGGGCGAGCAGAAAATGGTTAGCGTGGCTCCCTTCTTCATCTGCTGCAGACTTGATGGGTAAAAGTGGGCGGGGGGTTTTGCGATATCGCGAGAATGGATGGTAAGCTGCGACGGGTTTTATAGCTGCGGCTAAATTCCGTGGTGTCAACTAAGGTATTTGACCATTCATCCAGCGTTTAAATTAAAGAATTGAGTGGATGGCGTCTTGACGATCGAAAATTTATCCAATTTACGTGCCGCCATACTACAGTTATCACGTAATTGTTGTGGGGCGGAATATAAATGACTCTACGACAGGAATGCCTGTTTATTTTGCGAAACATGATCCACTTGACATGGCTGTAGTGCGAAAAATTTCCATAAGTTTTGTGAATAATGCAGTAGGTACTCTTAAAGAAATTATTTGTTTCTACATGAATCAGAATAGTACTGCAGCAATACCTTTACTAACAACTATACGTTTTCGGCGTATTTACTGCTCGACTGATCCATTCAATATGGCCGATTGCGCATTTTAATGAATTCACTATTCTCCTGTGATATTGTGACGTTAGACTCCCATGTATTGTCTTTTTTAAATTTATGATTAAGGGTATTTCTTTGCTAAACACGTTACAATTTTGTCGTCTGTCCATGAATCAAATTTCGCTAGGAAATGTTTTCGTGAAACGGCATTTAGGTCCATGACACTCAAATGGCGACCCTTAAGGTCTACCATCCGAGCATATGTTGCCGTTTAAATATGAATAAATAATTTTATAATTTTTTTCTTCTCTTTTTGTCGAACAGTTTTCTTTTTTTTTATAAAGAATATATTCATGCTTTATTTTTTTTAAATCAGGGGAGCTCCACTCCATACCTACTTGGGCCCTAGCATCAAAATCCATTGCTCAGCCCTGATCAGTGTACTTGAATTTTTCTGTACATGTTGGAAATATGTAATTACAGTGGTAGCAAAATTTGGTGGCAGTCACCTGCGCTTACAATTAGTTTGACGTCAAGGGAGGCTCGTTTGGAAGGGGTCGGCGAAGGAGCGGAGGGGAGGGGACAGTACGTGGCAACACTGCCAACAAATATGCATTTCACGTGAAAGGTGTCAGCAGTGCGTGTGTTTATGATCGAAAACAAAGATGGATAAAAATGCGCTACTATTTTCCGCAGCAAATCGGAGAAGCCCATCCAAAACATTTGGATTAATAGCCTAGGATGTTGATGTGTGTAACAGATTGAGCATTTTTAAGTTTGAATTTAAGGTTTGTGACGTTCAGAACTGTCATTGTTACGCGGAGACTACCTTACTTTGCCGCGCGGATCTAGTGCGTTGGCAATGGTACATTTCACCAATAAGTTATCTCCTGCGCTACTGCCACCTAGTTCCGCTACCACCACCATACAGTGACGTAGCTTGGATTTCATTTCGGGGAGGTCTATGTTGATTATAAGCTGGGGGGGTGATACAATTTTGAAAATTAGTAGCAAAATTGTGTTTAGGCAATTAAGAGTGTAGTTGCGACTTCGGTGTAAAGGCCGTTTTACACGAGGCACTTTATTGCACAATTTGATGCACAGAAATTGCGAGAAAGTGAGAACGGAATTAGATCAGGGGCTATTTTCCTATCTGTCGTGCATGCATCTGCGCATGCATTCTCAGGGATGTTACAATTCAGGGAAAACCGTCGAACTGTTAGGGAAAAATTGGATAAGGGCGAAAGGTCGATGAATTGGTCAGTGGCCGACGCACCCCAACTATACGTTCGTTCGTTGTTGCCGGAGTCGGATGTTCCATATTCTGATTTTGTCTTAGTTTCATAAATTTGTCATTAAATTTGACGAGTAAAAGTAACATTGGTGTGTGTTTTCTTGACTTTCATTTGCACTTACTAAATTTTCACTGCTCTCTGAACGTCAAGGAAACGCTTGAGGAAAATGTCAGGGAAAATTGCAATTTTAGTCAGGGAATTTCATTTCCAGAATCTTGTTAACAACCCTGTCACCATCAGTTCATCACTTCACACGTCGCATTCTTCAGTGGACATCCATACGTACATCAGATTGTGCAGTAAAGTGCATCGTGTAAAATCGGCCTTAACAGCTGACATTTAAAGATTTTGGCTCTGAAAACGTCTAAAAGAAAAAAAGGCAAGTTTTTTAAATGTTTTTAAAAATTACAAATTTTGTATTTATTTCAATAGTCTTTCAAACTGAAGAATGAATTAACTCAACTTTATTTGTTTTTTAAGACAGTTTTATCTTTTCCTTCAGTGCCCTTATTTAAAAAAAAACATTCATAATTTCGGTTGAGGACCGATACCCCTTCCCCGTGTCCGTCACTGCGCTTTGCTAAATATTCCGTCGTATCTATAGCTGTAAATCGCATGCTTAAGACAGTGCGACGTGGACCAACATGTTGCCCAATCCATTGGAAATTGTTGATGGAGCAGCCCAGGGAGTGTGTAAATTTACAGTATCCCTGGAGCAGCCATTGGCTTCCGCTTGTCACGCTACAACTGTCCTCCTCTGTTTCCAGACCACAATCCCTCGCGCAATATTCTGGCCAACCTGAGGAAATGGAACACGCTCTAGATACTCGTGTTTTCTGCCGGCTATTCCTCAGAACAGAAGTTCTCTTTATCGTGCCCTAGCGGCCAGCCCACGAAACACTTTCGTAAACATCCTGTTTAAAAGGGTAGTTCGCGGTATTTCTCGCTTCCGTATTTTGTCTGCACAAGAAAAAAGAATAATTTTCAGAAAATGGATTGCAAATAATTTAATATATGTGTGTCCAATGTTGAAATTCTGAATTAATTATCAAAATGTTAATTTAAATTATGAAAAGAAAAACAATTGAGTTGCCATGGAGAGCAGGTTTGTTTACACAACACTGGGAATTCTCACTTAAAGCCGGTGTTCAACGGTAAATGTAAAAATGTTCGTAAATTTATTCATGAATAGAGATTCGTGAACTGTTGGACCCCATGTCACACATGTAGGAAAAATTCATGAATTGGGCGCTGATCAGCTGACGGCCGAGAAGAGAACTTTTTGTTCTGCCATCAATATTGTATTCTCTGTACGAAAAGAACAAGCAGAGAAGATATATTTGCGGGACCTGAATAGGTGCGTCCTATTCCATGATAGCACGCACCTATTCAGCAGATTATGAGCTCTACATGAGCACGATAGCAGATTATGAGCTCTACAGTAACACTTATGACTTATTTCAGTTGATAATTGAATTCGAAAATTTTGTGCCAAAGCGCTAATGCCGTCTCAAAGCTGGCCTGAAGCAATATGCTGTATTTTCGTGAAGCACTGGGACTCGTTTTGGTGGAAAATTCTGAGTAATTAGGCGGCCAGTGTGGGTATGGTTATAAGATCTTTTGAATCTTATGTCGGAAAAAGGCGATCCAAATGTATGACGGAAGTATAGGAGCGCATGAGGAAAACTGCCATGCTGAAAAAAAATATTGATTGAAAATGATTCCTTTATCGTTTATTTCCATTTCTCTGTCGCCAAGCAGTTATCTATTCTTTTTTTCCTTTCACATTATTGGCCAATGACAGCTCTTCCGCTACTTGTAGCGAGTTTAAGTGTAATATAAGGTAGTTTGAGCGAAAAATCACTTCTCCTAGAATGTGATGAATTTGGCCTCATTTTAAAGAAAAAACTGTCATCTTTCCAATGATATCAAAATATCAACCCCTTGCAGAACTACTTTTAGGGCAATTTGCCTAAAAATATTAGCTGTTTTACATGGGATAGATTATGGCTGTTCGCTCCAGAGGGAGAATATTTAAAAAAAATTAGGAACTTCTAGCATTTAGATTTCGTAAAAAAACTAACGGTGTGTAGATTGCATGTTTTTTCAACTATTTATAAAAAATAATCTATTACTCACCGCAGTAATTTTTACGGAATCGCAAAAAAACCTGCTGTTTTGAAGGGGTTTCAGCCGTACGGCGGGAAAAAATGAGTCAAGTTAGAGACTTATGTAGATTTATGTATTTAATTACTGAAAATTTTCGTCATATATAACTATATCTTTGCGGCATTAATACTACAATATTTATTTCATAGGTACTTCTTACAGACTCTAAAATAAAAAAATAAAATTATAATATTGTCTCCATTATGACTAGGGAACTATCTCGCTCAAACCACCTTTAATGTATTGAATCATTTGCTAAACATTCTTACGTTTGCGCCAAATTTGGGCCAAATTTATGTTTTGATTAAGTTGAGCCCAAATATCGGCAATGATACTCCTAACTTCAAAAAGCGTCTAAATATTTATACTTAGCCCAATTTACTTAAATAAACTTACTACAAATATTATTCAGGTTTCTGGTTCTGCGATTAAATTATTTTATATTATGCGGCAGTTTCGCCGTACTATGCTGCAGGCTTCGTCGGGCTTTTAAGAACAACAATGGTCTTTTTTATGTATATTTATATGTATATTTATAAATGCGAAACTGTCGCATAATATGAAATAATTTAATCGCAGAACCAGAAACCTGAATAATATATATACATTAGCTGCGAAAATCTTCAAAAAAACTTACTACAAAGTTGTAACACCATCCGGGGGAATTTAGCTAGTTCTGTGATACTTTCCAAAACTAATTCATTTACCAAATTCACTCCACATTTTTCCCAAATTAGAGTTAGCTTACGTGAATATTTACATAAAACTTTTTGGAAAATTCATGAAACTTGAAAGACAAGTTGCGCAATATCTTTCGTAAATGAATTCGGCATAGTATAAATATTTGTACGCCATTTGAAGTTAGGAGTCTCATTGCCGATGTCCGGGGTGAACTTAATTTAAACATAAATTTGGCCCAAATTTGGCGCAAACGTAAAAAGTTATACGGGGGATGCCCTGCTGGTACAAGAGTGCTAATTGTTAGCGCGAATCCACCGAAATACATTTACAATATGTAACAGATAAAGTCCTGCTAAGCCTATGGCTTGTCAGCAGGTGCTATTTTTTATAGTGTTGGCCGGATTGCCAATCAAGTATTCGTACAAAAATGAAAGCAGATATTAAAAAAAATATAATTTTATAGATACCGTTTAGATATTAGTCAGAAATCATATTTTAATAAAATATATACGAAGACAGATTTAAAACTCAAAATGTATTTAAAAAAACAAATATACACAAAACACAATTAGAACATGTGTATCAAATCATAATTACCTTGGTATAAGTAGATACCAAAAGTTGTTTTTTATTTATTTTTTTAACTTTGGGCATTGTCTACCAATACCCGGAGAATGTCCGACAGGAATCCATGCCGTAAGTCCTTTAAACCAATGGGAGTGATTTGGGAAGAGCCGGACGTCTGGTAACGCTAAATATGGGTTATATTCTTTGTTCTTGGAAAGCTGTTAGAAGGCGTGATTTCCCTCGTGACTAGTATGCATACTTCTCAAGCCGTTTGCCTATTAACTGGAATGTTTAACACGGCATTAAAACAGATGTCGTCAGTGCAGTGGTTCGCTGCAATTCACGCACCAATCGCTTTCATGAGCAACCAGATAATTGGCCGTCTCACATCTGTGCGTTGAAGCAGTTGGCGCGAAGTGCTTGAAACGGAACGACTTAGCCGCGCCGGCGGAAACGTCGAATAGTAACGGGAAATGGTCGTCATGGATTGTTGATAAAAATGTTGTGGTTACGCATATCAAATAACATAAACCTTTTAAAGAGACTGAATTAGACAATTTGAAACGGACGAAGATTGAAAATAAATTAATCTTTACGACTTAAATTATGTAATGCAAAAAAGTGGATCCGAAAAGTGAAGAAGGCCCATTTCTTCGTTGAGGTCGTCTCAATAAATACTTATATTCCTGTCGAGCTAGTATGTATTTGGGTGCCTCCTTGGGTGCATAATAGTGCGCTAATAACTTTGTAATACACAACAGCGCACTTGCCTTCCATTCGTTTAACAGACCCTGCGCACTAGGTAGCGCACTTCAAAACTGATCGGGAGCAGAATTGATGTGCGATAAACAACAAAAGAACGTCGATAATGACATCCTTGTTTGTTGTCGAGTTTGTTGATTTTAATTTAAGGCGGCAAACATGCATATTATAAAGTTGTTAATTACACCGTGATAAAAAGCTTACGCTTGTAAATACTTATTTTGAACAAATTCAACGACTTTAGACATAACATTCGACCGTGACTATTGTTCACCAAACATTTCGCTTGTGCACAATTGTTCCATTGAACGTCGTTCGTGTTCGCTAAAGTGTGTGCTGATGCGTTACGATGTGCGCAGTACTTAAACGCCTTGATTGGAAAGCCCCCGTCATCATCAAACAACCTCGTAATGACGTCACCGTGTTGACTCCCCGCTACTTTTTCGTGTGGTGATCGTGGCACTAATTACCTATGCTCATTGCTAGGCCTCATCGTGAGCGCATCGAATTTATTGTCATAAACGTGTTATTGTCTTGGGAAGGACGTAGGGTGACCAACTCTCCCGTATTTCCCGGGATCTCCCGTATTTGACCCTATTTTTTCACGATCTCCCGTCTCCGTATTTTCGGTCTCTTTGGGTGAATTTCTCCCGTATTTTTTATTCAAGCAAAATCATTCAGTTTCAATCATTTAAATTTTGCGCACACGGTCGAAATTCGTTTAAACGTTCGAGAGCAGACGCAAATGATTCTATATCGAGTTTTTTCTATCGATTATCTCGTTTAGAAATGACCAACCAATGAGCTTAAATCTCCTTATCTGTTAAACCTTTCTTTCTTTCGTTCTTTGTGTTGCTCAGCTGGTGGTGCTATGACGTCATTTGGTTTCAATGGTTTTACTCTACATCAATTGTGAGCCGTATATGGGAAAGAGTTTTTAATACAACAATGGGCAGTGATGACGAAGCTGCAACGCCACCAAAACATAAAATTAAGTATATGTGTACATATCTTTCGAAATGGGAAAGTGTATATTCCTGGGTTGGACCTGCACCGTCTAATGTTTTTTACAAACATTGCATTGCTTTTTTCTTTTTTTTGTGAAATTTTGCCGTGTTCTAAATATCCCTTATTTTTGGTCAAGAATATATAAATCTCCCTTATTTTCTTCAAAAATAGTTGGTCACCCTAGAAGGACGAGAAACCTCAGCGAAAGTTATGAAAAAAAACACGTCGTTGGTGTAAATGGCGAACACACTTGGTCGGAAATTGAGAGGGTTCGAATCCCGGTGGAGTCAAACGATTTTTTTTTCATCGTGGATTTCCTTACCTTAAAGTGCTCTTGCTCATGGACGCGTGACTGCGTGTAATATCCCTGTGCGTGCGCTTTTCGCTAGTAACCTTTTTTTTTACAGCTCCACGATCAGAGTGCTCCGATGCGTGAAACAGACTTTACAGGCAAACAAACCGCATTAAGCACTTAAGGTAGTTAAAGCGAGGTATCACCACTTCACCTAGATATGAAGAACTTGACCTCATTTTAAAGTAAAAACTTTTTATCTTTCCAAAGATATCAAAATATTAACCGCATGCCGAACTGTTTTTCGAGTTATTTGCCTGAAAACACAAGCTGTTTTGCATGGGATAGATTATAGCTGTACGCGCTCCAGAAGGGGAATCTTGCAAAATTTAGAAATATCTAGCTCCTAGATTTCGTCAAAAAACTAACGGTGTGTTTTTTGTATGTTTTCTCGACTGTTTATAAAATATAATCAACTACTCCCCGCGGTAAATATTACAGAATCGCAAAAAACCATGTGTTGTGAAGGTTTTTTTTATCGTACGGCGTGAAAAAATTAGTAAAATTAGAATCTTTATACGTGGAGAAATATATTTAATTCCTAAGAAATTTTGACGCGCACAACTATGTCTTTGCGCCATTAATAGTACAATGATTATACATCATACTTCATAAATACGCTGAAATTCAAGAATAAAATTCGAAAATGGTCTCCATTATGATTTGGGAAATATCTCGTGCGATTTTTGCGTGGGATGGAACTCATCTAAGGAAAAAGTCGCAAAGGCAAGCGTCAAAATTGTTAAATTGGCAACCGTGTTCTCTTGGCGCCTTATTCCCCATGTTTCGCTCTGTTTTCAACCCCCCCCTTCCCCGTTTCCCTACTCCTTCCGGGCCGCTAACCCCCCCCTCCCCCTCCCCTCCTCCTTCCCCTCGTTGATTGTTGCTAGACGCGCGGTCACATGGCGCGGTGACGCGAAATAGGGCGCGACTATCGAGGCGGTGGATCTCGGAAGCGGAGCGGTGAATCGTGCAAGCGTCCGCCATGTTTTCCCGGGAAATAGAGGAAGCCCTTGTTGGGGGGGACAACAGCACCGCGTCGAATTCATCGCGTACTTAAGGTGGCTGGTCTAAAAAAACCAAAGTGAACAGATTTTATTAAAAAATTCCAAATATGTTCCTTTTTGGATAGTCTATGGAATATCGAAGAAAAAACTGGGGATCATCGGACATACGTTTTGCGATATTTTAGATTCTTTTAACATAGAGCCTTATGGCGCTTTCCACTCCAATAGGATAAATTACGCACTTTCTCCATTCCTACTGAACAGATTTTAACCAAAAACTGATATAATGTAGCTCTAAGAAATTAAAATCTATTCTGAAAAAATCATTTAATAATATCGACTGAAATTATTCGTAAATAAGATTAAAAAATATGTATGCGAGAATTTCAAATGTCGCGCGCGGCTATGTGGTGTAAAGTTGGTAATGTGGCACACGAAAGTACGGGACATGCTAAGTAGAGACACGTGTTGCAGCGTGTTGCATGAATGGACGCTGTTGCCGGATTAAAAACGAAAGATTAAATAATTTATAGAAACATATTTTAATACTAGTTCGCATTCGAGTGACAATACATCTTCATCAAAATAATTATTTTGAATTCTATGGCGACCGCGACGGGTGTGAACTGTTTTCGTAGAATTAATTTCGCAAGAATGACTTAAGAAATGAATCAAGTCTGCATTTAAGTAAATTTTTATGGCAATGTGTAAATTTAAAGGACAATATTTCAGAATGTACCGAAGACATAAGTCATTCCTACTCAATATAGTATAACTACGACCTATTATTTAAATTTTAAACGAGCATTAAAATTTGAGTAACTAAATTTCTCAATGACTAACGATTGCCCGACCAGCCACCTTAATTTCGAAAACATCGCAAGAACGTCTTTTTCGTTTTTAAATCATTATTCGGTGGTGAGGTGTTGGCTGTTTATGGATCAGCTCTCTTTCCCTTGAGGTGATGGGAGCGATTTATATGCTCGGATATGCGTGAAAATTTGCATTAATGTTCTCATTAGTGATATGTATCGGAAAAAGTGAAAGATATTTCGTTATTTTTGGAATTCAAGGTTATTTTAACACGTAGACCTACGGCACATGGCGTAGGATGCATAAAAATTCGATCAAATTTTCTTCTAAATGCGAAATAATACATTTATTTTCGTTAGAATTATTGCTAACAAATTAGATATTTTCGCGCCTAGTCAAAGTTTCGAAAAGAAAAAACATTTCAATATAATTTCGTCTACATTTTTAATACCGCGCCGAAAAATCTTGTAAAAACATGGTTTAATCAAGGGAAAAACATGTAAAATATAATTCTTGTATCAATTGCATTATTACCGCCTGCATGGTGAATTCCAACTGACCAAGTGATGCGCTTAGATGAAATGTGGTCCAAAATATTTTTTTAAGACTTGCTTAAAAAAAATTATTAAAATATACGCTCAGTGACCAACGATTACCGCTTCTGCTATCTTTAAGATCGCTTTACTTCTCAAGATTTCGGTATGTATTTCAGGATAATTTCCGTTCCAATGCGTTAAGCCTTCCTTCTCTTTCCACTTCCCTAAGATTCTACCTCCACGGCACGGCTATTCAGTAATTCGTCACTCTTCATTGTTGGCTCCATCCACTTTAACTGCCTTCTTTACACATCTTCAAGCAACATTCTTATCTCCCTCTCCATTGCTCAGACTGTTACGTTCGTCTCCCTTTCAGCCCCTCTTAACTTTTTACATCCTTCTCTACTTATCTTAATTCCTACAGTATATTCTTTTTTCCTATCCCTAGGGTCCAAGTTCCATATAGCGCCACGCTCTACTTACGAGCCTTTTCTTGTATCAGTTTCAGGTAGTTTCAACAAGATAGTTCCCTAGTCATAATGGAGACCATATCCGAATTTTATTTTTTAATTTCAGCATCTTCAAGAATTATGAAGTAAATATTGTAACGTTAATGGTGCAGAAATATAGCTAGGTAGATATATATATGACAAAAATTCTTGGTAATTAACTGAACTAAATGAATTAAGTCTATAACTTGACTCATTTTTTCACGCCGTTCGGCGAAAAAGCAATTAAACAGCAGGTTTTTTTTGCGATTCTATAAAAACTACAGCGGTGAGTAATTGATTAATTTTTATAAATAGTTGAAAAAACATACTACACACCGTTAGTTTTTTGACGAAATCTAGGTGTTATAAATACGAAATTTTTCCAATATTCTCCCTCTGGAGCTCACACCTTAAGGTATTTGAGCGAAAAATCACTTCTCCTAGAATTTGATAAATTTGGCCTCATTTTAAAGAAAAAACTCATATTTCCAATGATATAAAAATATCAACCCCTTGGCGAACTTCTTTTCGAGCAATTTGCCTAAAAATATAAACTGTTTTACATGTTATAGATTATGGCTGTGCGCTCCAGAGGGAGAATATTTAAAAAAAATTAGGAACTTATAGAACCTAGATTTCGTCAAAAGACTAACGGTGTGTATATTTCAGGTTTTCTCAAACATTTATAAAAAATAATCTATTACTCACCTCAGTAATTTTTACAGAATCACAAAAAAAACCTGCTCTTTTGAAGTATTTCAGCCGTACGGCGGGAAAAAATGAGTCAAGTTAGTGACTTATGTAGCTTTATTTATTTAATTACTGAGAATTTTGGTCATACATAACTATATCTTTGCGCCATTAATATTACAATATTTATTTCATACTTCTTACAGACGCTGAAATTAAGAAATAGAATTTGAATATGGTCTCCATTGTGACTAAGGAACTATCTCTCTTAAACTACCTTAAGCGAGAATAGTTTCTAGTAGAAATCGACGCAGTAATCGAATTTGATTTTAAAGTTTAAGCAGTTGTAAGAAGGATGTGGCAAATATATGAATGAATGAAAGCTTTATTATTGCTCTGGGGTAACCCATTAGAGGAAGTTACTAGTACGCATGATTAACACTGCTTAGTACTTTTCTACAGTATTTTATTATTGCACGACGCGTTTCGCTGCTTTACGACATCGTCAGGTCCACTATATATAATAAACAGAAGTTCGTACAGAAGTTTATATATTGTGGGCCTGTCGATGCCGTAAAGCGGCGAAACGCGTCGTGCAATAATAAAATATTGTAGAAAAGTATTAAGCAGTGTTAATCATGAGTACTAGTAACTTCTATGAAGTGAAGCCTGCAACAGCCAAGTACATAGAAGTAACTATAAACAATTTATACATTCTGCTCTAATAATCGTTATACATATGCATTAAATAAAAACGAATTGAACCAATTCAACACCAATTTATCAAACTCGGGTTAATCTTTGGGAAACACTTCTTTTGTGGGTAAATAGATCTAATTATAGGTAGGTGGGATTCCGAAGAGGGAGAAAAAGAAAGGACTCAGAGAAGTATTTCCTTCGAGAATCAAGAGGTTTAACCACCTTAGATCAGCGTAATATTTTGACACACCTGTTGACAGTTTATTTTGACACACCTTTTGACACAATCTCTGCGAAGGTTAAGTATGAATCTAATAAAATAGTTAATAAATCGCTGGATACGCTTATCAAGAACATAAGTCAAATGGTGATACCAATGTCGCAGAAGCTTTATTCGTATAGCGGAGCTCCTCAGTTGTTAAATAAATATACTTATCCATTTTTGGTGCTTTTACTGGGCTTTTTTGTTTTACGCCTTAAGTATAAACGCCTTCACAACCGAAATATTTTTTTGCAATTCCTTAGAAAGTATTACGGTGGCTAAAATATTTTTATTTTTCAGTTGTTGAGAAGACAAAACTGAACACAGTTTAATTTTTCAATACTATATGTGCGTTAGAACGAGAATAGTTTTTTTTAAATCATGTCAAAGATGTCTTGAGGATGGATTCTTTATTCCTATACAACGCTTGATAAGTGTCATGCAAGATGTTCTCGCACAGGAAAGGAAATAATTCCACTGAAATATTTTTTGGGTACCGGGGTTTTGTCAATTTTAAGGTCAACTGTGAGAATGACCAAATATTTCGAATGGGTCGTGCGTTACCATGGGGCGTTAAAATAAATATTCCTGCTGACTTTGATATTTGTAGTTCCAAGTGTTGATTGTGTGTGTTTTACAAATTGTATATGCATGAAACATGATGTTTTTCTGCCGCAAAGAACGGAAAATATGCGTTTGAAATCACTGTCAGAGGAAGGGGATCCTTTTACCGGGAATCGATATCAAACAAAGATGTAACTTCGGAAATCCTGGCTAGCGTAGTGGTTTTCGCTTAGGCCCGAAAACCCCAAGGTCCGTGGTTTAGGTTTAAGGGTTGCATTTCGAGCTCCCAAATAATTTCCTGCGGATCTATTTTTAGTTAGGGTAATGGGGGTGTATCACGATTTTTGCTTTTTAATTTATCGTGCAGGGGGCCATGACAAATGATCATTTTAAAAATCATCTCTTAGAGATACAAAAAAATTGAGTTAATAGGAGTCTAAAGTTGAATGGACCTTCCCATAACAGCCATGACGTCATTTCATCCATCGCTTCTTCCCTCTTCTTCCAGATACATTCTATAAGATGCCTTAAAAAGGCTTTTGTGAAGATTTCCACTTCTGCCGGAAATACAACAGTACATCTAAAATACCTTTAAAAAATATCCGTCTTCACCGGGAATTGAACCACGGTCCTTTGATTACAGGATGAAATGACGTCAGAGGGCGTTTTGAGGAAGCTAAAAAAAGCGCAACTTTCTACGATTAGGTATTTGGTTAATAGGCCTTTAATGTTTCGAAGCAACTCTCTATATGAAAACCTGCGCAAATTTTATTTCAACAGTAGTATCTAAAATCATTCGAATGCTAATCCAATTTGCAGTTTCTTATGTGTAGTTCGACGCAACTAATCCATCGCAAACTGATGAATTATCCCTGTTCCGTTGCAAGAAATTTGGATCCCTTCTTACGAATTAAGAGTGCTATGAAGAATTACTAATTCGAAATCGTGACATCGCAGCTGGAATAAAAACAGTGAATGTGTTCGGAACTATTTATTTTGCAAAATATTAAATCTTATGCACTTAAGGATGTCGAAACATGGCTTGTCAAAGTAAATATATGTTGGTGGCCACTTGAATAGTGTATTTTGATGTGGCTAGGCGAAGGATCCACGAGTTATTTCCTGGGACTCTTCATAAAGGAAGCTCCCATGAGGCTGTATTAATTACAAAAAATGGGACATTCCTCCTTTTTACTTACGCCATTTAAATAAGCAGTCACTTATCAGCAGTATGTATGAGGTGCTAAAAAGTGGAAATTAATTACTATAAATGGCGATTTTTCAACGAATATATTTAAAATTGATCACATTCCATCCCCGGGAGCTGATTGCTGGAAACCATGGATACTAGAATTTAAGGATAGCAGTCTTCCAACTTCGGCGTGATACCCTTTTTGAAGCTGAAGCCACTGTCATGAATGAGACAGTTGAGTCGGATGATCCCTTTGTATCATACGTATTTTCGCGGTTTTCAACTTCGAACTTATGCCTGTTGCTCACGGTAAAATGTTCCATAAAACAGTTTTATAAAAATTTTTATTGAACGTTTTATGAATCGTACGTAAAACGTACTTGCTTGCTCACGGTAAAACTATTCATAAAACCGCAATGTCCTGCCATCTATGAGACGCTTTGCGAACACGTGAAGTGATAAATGCACTCTTTTGGATGACTATTAGGTTAAAAACTATATTTATTGTTTATTTACTTACTTTATGATCACACTCAACGGTGCTACTGCTCTAACGCATTCTTCTAACATGAATGATACTGCCTCAACGTTCCATGAACTTCCAGCCATGTTTGTTTACGTTTTCCTTGTTTGGCTTCCCATGGATACGAGATTATTATCAACGCGATGAGCGGAACGTCTCATTGGTTGTTGCATAAAACGGTTTTATGGAAATAGAACCTGTCCTATCCCGTAAAACGTTTTATAAAACAAGGTTTTATAAAACGGTTTTATCGTTAGCAAGCTTATTTTTATAAAATTAGTCGATTTTATAAAACTTTTTACCGAAAATTTTACCGTGAGCAACAGGCAATAGCTGTTTTTAACGAAGCATGAGCCTTTTATTATATGGTTTCATTTATCTTGAGTTTCTGTCTGTTTTTGTGGAATCTGTTAAACGGTTTTTCACCCACTTACACATCTACATCTATATATTACCCCGCAAGCCGCCTCAATAGGCGTGTGGCGGGGGGTGTTAGGACACCAGCCGTTTACATATAAAATGGACACGCTCTAATGAAATTACGCCTATCATTTATTATAGTCCCTTATTGTTCGGGGGAAAAACGAATTCCCATACCTATCCGTTCGGCAAAATATCTCTCTTAATTTATCGTTTCTGTCGGACCTGGAAATATAGTGGGGTTCTAGTATGATGTTCTCCGTGTCGCTCTGAAAGATATCTATTCTCAATTGTTCAAGTAATCTAAGCCTAGCGCGCAGCCTCCGAGTCCCTAGCGGCTCCCAGCCTAATTCGTTTATCATCTGTGTAACGCTGAATGTTCGCCCGTAGCAGTTTTTGACGAATCGCGCAGCTTTCCTTTGTATTTTATTAAGTTCCCGGACTAAGTCTTTCTGCACCGGATCCCATATGCTCGCTGCATATTCAAGGTGTGGCCGGACGAGTGCGAAATAGCACCTCTCTTTTACTTTTTCATCCGAAAATCTTCCCACTATACGCTTGACGAATCCTAGCTTCTTCAGAGCTCTGCCACAAATAATTCTTATATGTGTTCCCCACGATAGGTTTGAGGTAATCGTAACTCCTAGATACTTCAATTCATCTGTCGTTCAATTCATCTGTCGTCTTTATGTTAACACCATCCATAGCATATACATGGGAATAGTTGGACGACCTCCGCAAGAAATGTACCGCCGTGCATTTGCTCAGATTAAGTTCGAGTCCCAACTCTTGGCTCCACACATGAACGTTGTTTAAATCCGATGATAGAATTTCAAAGTCAGAGTGATCACTAATTTCACAATAGATGACAGCGTCGTCGGCAAATAGACGTATTTTACTGCTAATTTGAGCGCATAGATCATTTATGTATATAATGAACAAAAGGGGTCCGATCACGCTTCCTTGCGGGACACCTGATGTCACTTTAACTACATCAGAGCTAATTCCATCAATACGATCAATACCAATCCACCTTTTGCTTACGATCACTCAGAAAGTCGCGTATCCAGTTTACTACTGTTTCGTTTAGGCCGCATGACTGTAATTTGTATAAAAGTTTGTTATGAGGTACCGTGTCGAAAGCTTTCTTAAAATCTAGAAACAATGCGTCAACTTGTCTTTTCGATTCACCAGATTTGAGAACGTCATGAAGAAAGAGCGCGAGTTGTGTTTCACATGATCTACCTTTCCGTAAGCCGTGGAGGACGTTACGACTGTCCAGGAACGTCGTGATATTGCTAACGACGATATGTTCGAGTATCTTGCCTATAATCAACGTTAATGAAATTGGTCGATAGTTCCCTGGGTCGTGTCTGTTTCCCTTTTTGAATATCGGTGTAACGTTTGCAATTTTCCAGTCTAATGGTATCTTTCCTTCAGACAATGACTTCTTGAATATTATGACTACGAACGGTGCAATCTGTGGCGCTAACTCCTTGAGGACACGCGCGGGTATTCCCTTCGGACCCGGAGATTTACTATTTTTTATCGACTGTAGCTGTTTAGTTATCCCATCGCGTTGAATAGTGATTTCTTTCATCGCTTCCTTAGTGAATGAAATTTCAAAATTACGTGCAGTATCGTCTGTGGTGAATACACTTTTGAAGTGGGAATTTAACGTGTTAGCTTTGTCAATATTTTCGGTGACAAGTTTGCCATCTTTATCAAATAACGAATCTACGGTTGAAGATTTTCCCTGAAGCTTTCTCGCATATGACCAAAAAGATTTCGGATTTTCTTCGAGTAATTCACCAAGTGCTTTTTTCTTGAAATTTCGCAATGCAGAACGCATTGATTTCTTAGTTCTTACACTCATCAGACCTCCTTCAAATTTTGCACACAGGTGTAACTTTGATGAAAGTACAATATTACAGTATTAGTGTCACGACATTCTCTCCCATAGGCCCGGGTTCGTTTCATGAAATTGGTTGCTATATTGGTTGTTTACTTTATTGTTGGCTATCGAAATGGTTACTCATGTTTTGGTGTGCTCGGCGAATTTATACTTATATAAATGGAAAAAATGGAACACAGAATATACACCCTCGGGGCACCAGGCGGTGCGCAGTAACCATGATATTTAATAGAACCATGTAGCTTTAAAATAGTTTTTATAACTCTTATTTTTAACTATGAAATTTGTTGAAATTCCGAAATGTTTGCTAAGACGTAACGGTTTTCGCAACATTTTAGCGTTTTTGAGTCATCTTCCCCATGACGACCATAGATACTTATTGTTTTAGACGAGATTCCGTTTATATCCATTTACTCGATGATTCCATGCACTGAATAAGAATCGAATGATTTATGACCATCAATGTAAATTATAATACTCTTCCCGTTACTATTCAACTGGCAAATTCTCTAGTAATGTATAACGAGGGAAATTATTGGAGGAGAGCGGGTTACCTAGACCTAACAGCATTTATTAAGTTCGTTTACTTTTCCTATTCCGAAAGAAAATAGCGTGTTGGGTACGTAACACATTGGGTTATTATTTTTGAGATATCACCTACCCCTGGTACATATTTATATACGTGAGACATATTTTTCTTTTGTTTATCATGTATATTTTATGCCTTAAAATTTAGTCATTCAATAAATAAGAAATATTTGCATCTAATAACCGAAATTTCCGGTAGTATTTTTTAGATTTATATTAATACTAGGAGAGGGTATCCGTTGAAATTCAACGGGAGGAAAAAATGCAAATTGGTGCATAGGATTATAAAAATCCTTTCAATTACCACCCGTTAACCATGATAAGAAAAACAAACTTTGTGATTTCCGCAAATTTTCCTTTTAAGTCGTGAAAATCTTTTACGTTGGTTTTTATCGTCGTGGATATTCATCATTTCCACGAAGTCAGGGCTGATACCATCAGTTTGACCACACGGTAGTTTCAATTACTATCAGTATTTCGTATGTGCAGTCATATATTTCTTCCTTAATTAGTTCAGAGTATGTATAAATATACTTAGACTAAATAAATAAATAGTTCTGAGTGAGTTTAAATATATGGAACTCAGCTTCAACAATTAGCATGGTCGTAAATAGGGGCGTCGACTCAAAAACACAAAAAGTCTCCTAAATATCGATACATTTTATTAAATATTTCACAATTTCGATTGGAAAACAAAATTCGGTTATATAAATAACAATCTCTAATCAATTTCCTTTCTATTGGCACCTATCCCAATTACGTACGACTTTTATTTCTAGTTTAATTTTGCAATTACAAAAAGGTCTGAACGAAACCAAACATCAGCTTTACGTGTTTTTCTTATGGGAGTCACTGAAAAACGTTTAAATATACGAATAAGTTAACAAATTGAATATAAATCAAACGTTTGGCATTTTTTCTTAAAATCAGCTCATCAAGACGATTAATTTTAGTATAAGTTGATGGGTGTCCGACAACTGGAAGTGGCTAAACATTTCGAACATCCTTACAAACAAACACATACTGGCACTTTCTCCTTTATATTTGGAGACTCGCTTTGCTCCCATAGAACCCTCGATTTGGAGGCTGCGCCCCTTAACTTTAGGGGTCATCACTTGAAAATTTGACTTTGGCACCATGTTTCTAGGACACTATAAATGATAGAGGGTAAGGGTAGGCGTAAAGTTGTAGGCCTCGATGAGGTCTATAAGAAACCGTCAACAGATTTGAGATCCGACTTCTAGCTTAGAAGCTACAGTGGAAAAACCGAAAAATGGTAATTTTGCGCCATGTTTCAGGGAGCTATAAGTGTAAGAGAAGTTACCATGGCAGCTTGTTAGAACCCTTTATACATATATACCTATAAGCATTTAAAAAATTCGGATTAATAATGGGAATGCAAATATAACAGTGAGGGAAACCGGCGAAACGTCTTTATCTTTAATCTAGGCCCAGATCTGACGAGCCGTCCGATTGCCTTTCTCTCAGAAGTCGATGCGTTAAGATACAACGCGAGGAGCTCGCGGCGATCTCAGAGTTTTGGCCCGTAACCAGAGCGAAAGGGAAGGGATTTTTAAAAAGCCTTACGTGTGTTTATTTATTGGCAGCGTGGACTCGGTGAAGTCATGCGCCTCCTTGCCTTTCTCTCCGTCTGCTATAGACCCTCGGGGCGCACTTGGTCGTCGCTCGACGCCGGACACCAGGTCTGCGTCTTCCGCTCCACTCTCTTCTTTTGTCTTGTCTTATATGTTGTGCTGTCGCCGCTTTCTCTCCCCCTGCGATAGGCCTCCGTCGTCGCTTTCCTCTGCCACAGACACACAAAAACAACACACGTCTCACTCGCGTTAACTGTTATGGGTACGCCGAAGCCGACGCAAAATCGACACAAACGCTTGGCTAAATCTCTCAGCTCTTGCGATCGGGAGACCTCAGTTGTCTCTTACGGCTACGTTGTTTGGATATTCAATAGCAGATTGCAGACTCAGGAAGGGACTGTTAAATGCCGGTTAACAATCGGCGTCGAATGTAAAACGTTAATCGTTAAACTAGCTTTACGTTGACGAGTTTGTTGTGCGCGTCGACAATCGTTCGGTGTTCTTATCGGTAACTTACGATTGTTTACCGACTTGGTCTCGGAGTTGAATGAAGTAAAGCCATGCGGCACAGTCTGTTATTGAAGCTATCAAAATGTGGAATCAGCATCGGCGAGTTACGGAATAAATTCAACCAAATGCCGTGTTGATGGAGGGAGAATGGTCACGATACCATGGTAATCCGTATATAAGCACTAATTAAACAGAAATATTCAGCAGAATACAATAAATTTTATGTAAGGAATAGGGATGAATTTCCTCAGTTTGTCGTATTGGTAAGGTCCCTATTTTTGGCGCTTACAGACTTATTTATTTTTATGTTTGTATGATGAATTACCGCTGTTTAAGAGCAGAAAACTGCGTGACGCAGTTTTGTTTTGCACTTGACTGTAAAATTCGATCGTCCAAATACCTCAGCGACTCACGTTGGAGAGAACTCTCGAATTCTGCTGCTAAAAAAAAATCCACAGCAAAAAAAAATCACGAGAAACGCTGTTGAGGAGGTGAATGTGGGAGAGAGTCCAGTCTTCTTCTAGTGCTGTAGACTGAAAAGCAGCGGGCAGCAGGGTGGTCGATGAGTGGACGGTGTCCAAGCCGGAGAGAGAACAACGGGTGTTGAGAGAGCGTTGGTCCGTGCCGTTGGACTCGACGCCGTCGACTGACCGTTCCTCGCAGATTGCGTGAATGAATGCGTGCATTAGGGGCAGTGCAGTGCGAATGGTGGTGGTGTGGTGTAGGGGGGGCATAGAGGAGGTGGGGCGCCCGCCCGCCCGCCCTCTGGTGTCTGGAAATCGAGGTCTCCGCGAGTGAAAACGGCGAAACAAAAGAAAGCAGGCCACGCCCATTACGTTTCTCCCCCACCCCCCTCTAGGGAGGGGATTGGGAGTTATTATTGGGAGTTAGTTGGGAGAGAAATAAACCGCAAGAGTTTAATTTGTCCGCAATTTTACGAGGGTGGGAAAACGCGTGCAATTACGCCTTCATGTACAAACATACTCGTTCTATGTAGCTCGCGCGGGAATTTTCTTTATTCATATTCGTAGTCAAATTTTTTTTATATATATTTTTTTAATTTTCGAAGTTTGCTAGAGACGCACTTGGTAAACTTAGTACTTTTTAAGTAGTTTGGGCAAGGAATAACCTCAAATGGAGTTTAATAAAATTTGACATCATTTTAAAGAAAAAAAACTCGTCTTTCCAATGATATCAAAATATTAACCCAATGCCGAACTACTTTTCGAGCAATTTGTCTGAAAATACAAGCTGTTTTTTTTAAGTCTGATAGATTACGGCCTGTGCGCTCCAGAGGGAGAATATTGAAAAAAATTAGGAACTTGTAAACACCTAGATTTCGTCAAAAAACTAACGGATTGAAATTTTTATGTTTTATCAACTATTTATAAAAATTAATTGGATGAGTTGTTTATTGACCACTATTTTTTATGATGTTTTAATAATTGTTTATTAATTTAATAGGTACATAAAAACTGTCCGAATAGGTAATCTTAAGTTTTCCACCTCAAGGTATTACTATGTTTATATATATTTTTTCAATAATTTGTGTAAAAAAACAATTGCTAATACTTATACCTATTATATGTTACTGTTGTTAGCCCTGAAGATGAAACAATTAAGTTTCGGAACGTTGGCAAGAGGAGAAAAGTGACATTTTTTAATGACCAATTCTCCATTAAACATCATAATAATAAAAATTAATCCATTACTTACCGCTGTAAATTTTTGCAGAATCGAAAATAAACCGGCTGTATTGAAGGATTTTTAGCCGTACGGAATGAAAATATTAAATAAAGTTATCTACATATTTGGATATATTTATTTAATTACTGAGAATTGCGGTTTTGTACAATAACTATTTTTTTGCGCCATTATTAATATTACAATATTTACTTCACACTTCTTACAGACCCTGAAATAAAAAAAATAAAATTCGAATATGGTCTCTATTATGACAACGGGAAACATTTCGGTCAAACTACCTTAGTGATTCAAAAATTTGTTTTTTTTTAACTGTCTGATTATCCATGGTAATTAACTGTTTATACATTTTTGAGGTTTGAACTAATTTGTTGTACGCTGAAAACCCCTTGTAAATCGAAGTTTATTTTTCTTTTTTTATGTAATGTCTTGCGATGAGTAATAAATTTATGAAACAAACAATTGAGCAATAATAATAACTAAATTCCATTTAAATTCTAAAGTGATCAATGCTTCAGAACTTAGGTATGTTTTTAATAATGTTTCTTTGGAAAGCACAGCCGTAGCGCATATCTCATATGGAACATGGCTTCATTGTTTTAGCAAACATGTCGAAAGATAGTGCAATAAGTGTCTGGTAGTTTAGTATCATTAAAAAAATAGATATATTAATTAATATTAACATGGTAACTTTAGGTAAGATATCCTTTTCTTTATACGTTTCCAAAATTCTTTGAATTTTTTATGCAACTAGCTGAATTAATCGGCGTTACTGGGGATCACATTTAATTCAGATCTCATCATATAAGAGGGGAGGGGTTAGTTAGTAGCTGTCATAACAGACTACATTGTTATTAATTATTTTATTTATTTAAATAATTTGGTTTTGGAGATATCCTATACCATGGTGAGACAACAGCAAGTTTAACAGGATGAAAAAATCTGCAGACTTCTCAGCATTTATATCTTCTTCTAAGTGAACACGCATATTCGTCTTCAAATGTACTTCCGTTCTCTTGATAAAATAAATTTTAACTCTCTATCATGAGTGAAAGTAGTTTTAAAAAGCAAAAAAAATAAACTACGGCACAAAACGTAATGCTTAGCATTCTTAATCAGCTTAACTATGCAAAATGAATTTTAAATGCATTTTAAAGACCAAAATGTGGTTGTCAAGGAATTATGCTGTTGTTGATTTCAGAGAAAAATGTGCGTTTTTGGAGCTGAAAACGCGAATTTCAGACACATACGTATTGGAAAAGATAATTTATTGAAATAATTATGAACATCATTCTTTCATCCATTTGATTAAAATATCCCAACCATCTATCTTGAGCGGAAATGATTTTAAAAAGCGAAAAATGAAACCACTGCACAGAACCCGATACGTAGCATAGACCACCAAAGGGCCCCTTTTTGGGCCCTTTTGGGGCCCTGAGGTATTTTTAAAATATCCTACAATTTTCCTCTTGTCTTGCACTATTAGTCTGCAAAATTTCTGCACGATCTGAATAAAACTGTATATTTGTATAAAAGACAGACAGATAGACAAACATTCATTCTTATAATAAGTAATATTATAACAATAAGTAAGTTTATTACTCCATACACAAAATACATTTCAATGGCAAATTTTGAGTAACTTTAGGTAGCCTTGAAGAAGAACCTTTTTTAAGGCTACCATCAGATAATAACACGTTATGCTTACACCTAAAAATACATATAGCTCATGTAGTGAGGCCTAAACAATTACTTAACAATGTGAGTGCGTACCTTAAGAAGCTACTTACTAACAGTCTATGGAGTTATTTATAAAACATTTAATTCAACACTTCCTCCTCATTCTCTTTGGCTCGAAGCCAAGACTGTACATTTTCGATAATATTTTTACGCATATTACATTACATTATCAATAGGAGAACCTGTTTAAGGCTTATACCATCAAATAATAACATTTAATGTTTTCACTTTAAACCTACATAAAGCTCATGTAGTGAGACTTCGACAATTACTTAACAATTTAACAATTTAAGTGCGTACATTAAGAAGCTACTAAGACTTATGGAGTTAATTATAACACATTTACAACATTATTAACAACAATTTTTATAACACGTTTACAGCAATATTATAACAATATTTACGACAATATTTCCTCTACGCTCTCTTTGGTGAGAAGTCCTCTATAATATATAGAAGATGTCTTGCTCGAACTACCTCAACACGACAGGGGCGAGTACGCAGCATAAAATGTATTCGTGGTGTCTAACTAAAGTCTAATTATCCCCGCGCCTGGCACTTGTTCATCATTGCACACCTCTCAAACATCTTAATCTAAATATTCCCCTGCGAACTGCTTATGGGGCTTGTGGCGTCTGTCTGTGTTGTCTGACATCGACCTTTTTCCTATTGTAATAATGAGCTCGTACGTCTTTGTATAAAATATCTTTGTATTGCTTTTGTTTGAATTAATTTTTGGTTTTTTTATGGTTCCGTTGTGGTTAGGAATAGTTTGAGTGCTTGCGAATATTCAAAGTTGTTTAATGAAGTAAAAAATCTCTCCCAATTTCAAGCAAGCGATTTCGATGTGGCTATACGGGCGATATTAGTTTCTACGCATCCTTTACGAATATTGCCTGAATAGAATTTGGGTTTAATATACATTAAATTCTTCAATTATATGAATTCAGCTTCAAAATCATCGTACTATAAACCTGAAACCATCGGATTAAACCTTGTTAGTCCTGTTATTCCTTACCTTGCGTGCGTATCCGAATTTATTGATGTAGACACGATGGATACTCAAATCTCACGTATAAGCTTCAGCTATCGTCAATAGTTGGACGGTTGTTGGTTGAAGATTGGAAGGTTAAGCTAAGTCATTCGAAGGTTGGGTGTTTGAAGTTTTCTGTACTGAATTTACTTTTGAAAAATTAGTTCATTTATTCAATGTTCCGGAAATATCGGCGGTGGCGGAACACAGCCCGCAAAAATGGCCGTAGGATCGACTTTGCCAACACCAAAGTGCTATATGTAAAACAAAGGATTATTGAGATCGCATTGTGAAAGAAGCTGTGGAGATCAGACTCGAAAGTAAAAACTTGAACCGAGACAAAGGTTTACAACTCAGCAGTGCTTGCAAACCTACTCTTGAGAATGCTAAAAGAAAGGCGGGAAGAAAACTGACGAATCAGGGAAGACCTGACCAAAAATGTGACACTATAAATATATGGCAATTCTGGCAAAAAATCATTAACCCTGAAGACGATGGCAGACTACGCCATTGAAACGTCGGTGCAGTTTAACACCATTACCCGGCTGGAAACCCGAGAACTATTCATCCTAAGCATTCGCCGGGAAAGACTAATGACTGTTGCTCACGGTAAAATTTTCCATAAAAGAGTTTTATAAAAAATTTTATTGAAAGTTTTATGAATCGTACGTAAAACGTACTTGGTTGCTCACGGTAAAACTATTCATAAAACCGCAATGTCCTGCCATCTATGAGACGCTTTGCGAACACGTGAAGTGATAAATGCACTCTCTTTTAGGTTAAAAACTATATGTATTGTTTATTTACTTACTTTCTGATCACACTCAACGGTGCTATGGCTCTAACGGATTCTTTTAACAACAAGAAGGATACTGCCTCAACGTTCTATGAACTTCCAGCCATGTTTGTTTACGTTTTCCTTGTTTGGCGTCCCATGGATACGAGATTATTACAGGGTGTCCGGCGACCTGGAAAACCTTGAAAACCTGGAAAACTCAGGGAAATATTTGGTCCTGGAAAACTCGGGGAAAACTCAGGGAATTTTTGTATTTTTCCAAAAAACCCTGGAAAATGCACAGCAGCCAATTTCTATTAAGGCAGAGAGAGATGTTTAACCTGCGTCTTTCCTTTAATTGTTCTCGGGTCAGCGTAGCCTTGCACTCCCTGTTCATTTCATGCTCTTTTCGTAGCTGTGCACCCGCACGCAGCTTGTGCTTCATCACCCCACCCCCTTCTCCATTCGCACAGTCCAGCAAGGTTTGCATAGCAAGGTAAATTCCACATGCAATAAAATATAAATTCCATGTAAAATGGCCACTACGAATGGAATCGGAATTGATACCAAAATGTGATTGAATATATCCATCAGCGGAAACAGAATTCCACACGGAAATCTTGATTCCGTTCGAAGAGCCGTACGATTGGAATTCTTGGTGTTGCCAAATTTACGAGAAATCTAAACGTGTGCGCATGTGCGGTGGCATTTCCCGCAATTATACGAATACCATTCGGCCGGTAACCTAAATGGATAATTGGTGCATTGCTATATACTTGATAATTCTCTCCCATTAATCTCTCTCCTCCTCGTTTGAATATTTTTATAAATATTTTTGAAGGAGCGGAAATACATTTTGCGGTCACTGCGTGTTGAAATCACGGCCCTCGGGTTCAAAGCCACTCTACAGGGGTAACCCTAGTTAATTATAATTCGTGTATTGTCCAATAAATACAATTTTGTTCAAATTGAATTCTACCACGAAATTTTGGTTAGTTGAAAAATGACTTTCCTGATTGATTTCCACAATGGCGAAATGATTTGTGAATATTGCTTGCAAAATTACCTAGAAGAGATAGAAGAATTATTTCTGTGAGCTCGTTGGAGATATTTGAAACAGACAGACGTTGTGATTTGCGGTGGCGTCGGAAAGACGACTAGCCTCCTGGCACAATCGTGTATCCCCTTCTTCCTCCTACCTTTAATTATTTTCGGAATAGCGCTGGACATCTAGGTGCCGCGATATCAGAGGAGACGCTGCACTATGATATCCGAATCAGTGTAGCAGTTTATATCAGTGTTTTTAGGCAAAAGTGCCTCAAAATATCTACTGTCAGCATTTGAAGCAGGTGCATCCCAGTCCAAATAAAGTTGAAAGGGCAAGTTTTTCAGGTCTCCTTGGACGGCTCTAAAGTAAATAAAGCATTCTTAAAGGATATAAAAAGTCAGCTGAAAGTCAAGGGTGACCCAGGGGATCCTGTACTTCTTGACTTTGGAACATGTGGCTTGCATAACATTCATGGTGCCTTCAAGATGGGTTGTATTAGCGCTGGCTGGAGCCTAGTCCAATGTCTGAGAGCTGCGTGTAATCTATCAAAAAATGTTCCTTCTCAGTGAGCTGATTTTACCTACAATACGGGTACCTCCGTTTTCCTGCTGAAGTTTTGTGCCGTGCGGTGGGTCGAAAATAATATGGTGACAGCCAGGGCACAACAAATCTTACCAGCTGTTGAAGCAGATGTGGAGGAAGTAGAAAGGGTAAAGAAGGAACAGAGGGAGGTAAAACCAAAACCAAAGCTTACAATCGCAATTCCTGATAGTAACAGCTACCAGTTAGTAAGTGAGTGCTTGAGGTACAAGATGCTGAGAGCTCGTGTCGCCTTCTTTGAGACTATGGCTCCTGTAGTTGAGCCGTTTCTAACGAAATTTCAGTCATATTAGTTCCTTTTCTATATACTTCCCTCCAATCTCTTGTCAGAGATTTGATGAGTAAAGTTGTGGTACCTGAAGTAATAAAGAATCAGACCATCTTCCTAATAGATCTGACTGACGATGGTAATCTGCTGCTACCTTAGAAAGTTGACATTGGTTACCGAACCAAGAAAGCTCTGGGTCAATGTAAGGTGTCCAAGAAGGATATTTTAGGGTTCTGGCATGAATGCCAAACATTTATGAAGAGCATGGTGTCAAAATTCTTAATAAAACGCCCCTGGCTTATTCCTTCACAAAGTCACATGTTTGGATCCGAAAGTCGCAATCGACACCGAAGTTGCCAAGAGACATTTAGGCTCAGCATTGCTTCATCTTACAGAATTGAACCGCATTGGCGGCTATGAGGCTGATGCTATTGATACAAAATTCAAGAATACTTTGGAGATTAGGTCAGTGAAGGACATGCTCAAAGAGTTTGATGGAGATGATGATTGTCTTGACCAATTATGGATGATTTTTATTGGAGATAAAAGTAGATATAACAATTTAAAGAGATTTATCAGGCTTGTCTGTATTCTATTCCATGGGAATGCCAGCCTTGAGAGAGGTTTCTCTGTTAACTCCTTTCTTCTTGTTGAAAATTTAACTGAAGTCATTCTGGTTGCCCTTCGTATGTACCATTCACGATGCGATCAGGGTGGTGGGGGGTGTTAGATCCGTACCTATCACGAAGCAGTTTTCACAGTTTCGGGAATGCCAATGCAAAGTACGGTGAAGCCTTAGCGGAGAAAAGGAAAGGTACCAAGGGCTCAAGAGAAAAAGAATTAGAAAGAGGTACTACAAAAGGTTCCAGACCTGCAAACCAAAAACTTAATTTCTTGAAAAGCCGAGAAATTTGTTGCTGAAGTTGATTCGAAAATGCATTTATTGAAATAAATCACACCAGTGTCTTCTTTTAATTGTAAGTTCTTTATCAAACTAGTCTGATTCTAAATGATCTAAGAATTTCCCTGTGAATCTGATGTATACATTTTTAACGGGTATTCCACCAGTTAATATGCATCATATTTGCCATTTAGTCTGATTCTAGTTTATTGTGTTCAAATTGCAACTGACTCAAAAATTTGCTGTCAGTTAACCATTTTTGTTTATTTGTTGGTTGAAATAAAACCTGTAATATTCCACATTCCTTGTATACTCTATTATTCTACTCAAAGTAGAACCGAAATTTGTCCTATTTTTCATGTTGGCAAAATATGTTGGTTTTATTAGAAATTCGTTAAAAATATGTTAGAAATTAAGTGCAACAAGACCCTGGAAAATGCAAAATATTTGCCTGGAAAACCTGGAAAACTCAGGGAAAAAAGAAATCGAGATTCACCGGACACCCTGTATTATCAACGCGATGAGCGGAACGTCTCATTGGTTGTTGCATAAAACGGTTTTATGGAAATAGAACCTGTCCTATTCCATAAAAGGTTTTATAAAACTATGTTTTATAAAACGGTTTTATCGTTAGCAATTTCATTTTTATAAAATTAGTCGATTTTATAAAACGTTTTACCGAAACTTTTACCGTGAGCAACAGGCATTAGATCCTAATTATAGTGGTATTTTATTTCAGACCTCCTATATTATTTCATTTTTAATACAATCTTTCGCCATATGGTTATTGATATTTGTTTTTCTTTATTTTCAGGTAAGTGCAATCCTTCTTGCTGATTTTAATAGTTTTTACGGCATTCGATGATGGTGAGTACTGAATATTAATTACACCCTGGGCGTTCTATCCAGTAGTCAATTTTTTATGTCGTATTTCGTCGTCTTCGATGCATTCGGTTTTATGCCAGGCGTGACTATTGATGTCGCTTTGGCTTTCTTACGTGACTTTTCGGACTTCTAAATCTCGCATAAACTCCTTCAGATCTGTCAGCGTGTTTTTGTAAAATTTACGAACGGTACAAACCATTCTGAAATTTTTAAAATTATTTCCAGATGTTATGCTTTCTGTAAATCTTTTTTGCATCCATAAATCATTTTTTTAAAGTTTTTATTAGGTTTCATTCTTGCCTGTTTGCCTGTTCGGTACGAATTTTGCAAATCGATTTTAAACTAACTTACCGATTACCTATAGACTTGAAACTTTAGTGCTGTGGATAGTAGTAAGGATTGTAGTGGGTAGCTGTCGTTGAGAAAACTCGCAATAGCAGTTCATATCATTTGCAGTGCAATAAAATTGTTAGTGACTTTGGTGAACTATTCATGCATCAATTATCTAATGCATTTGCCTCAAGTTTTTTGTTTTCATTCTTACAAGTATTTTCGTAACTATTAAAATTCACAATCACAAATTTTCAGGTCCATATGTATGAGGTTGTGAATCTGTATGAGGTTATGAATCTGCATGTGGGGCTGGGAGAAATTATTTGTTCCGTTTTAAAAACGTGGTTCTAAAAAAATTATTACATATTTAAATAATTATTCTTCTTGAGGAGAAGAAAGGTCTTGCGAAATTATGCATCTGTATTATCTCATCTCCAAAGTTTCGCGACTTCTTATTCGCTTCTTTAGGCCTACAATTGAATTCACAGTATTTTCGAAAACTTGTTAATTCATTTTTGATGCAATATGTCATCAAAATTATGGGCATAAAACATTTACCTTTTGAGTATTTTTTTAAAGGGAGTGTGGCTATTTTTTGTTTAGTTCTTTCTGTAATATGCGTAGAGTAAAGGTGCATTGTCCCTGGAGCGATTCTTGCGATAGTAGCTGAGCGGTAGTAGCTGAGCGACAGTAGCTCAGCACTGGTAAGCGTTGTTTCAAATGGGACCATTGTCCTTGACGCGACTGCGACTGGCGCGGCTAGCGATTGTAGTTGGCGACAGTAGCGAGTCTGGTCTGAGGACAGGCTCAAACGCAGTCGCGGAGCGATTGGTGTCGAGTGCGCACGTATTTCAAGGTATTTCAAAAACAACTTCTTCTGTCTCGAACTCATGGTGCCACTTCACTCGTCAGCAAGCAAATGAACCAGAATCGCTCTAGAACAGTCGCTTCAGCGGCAATGACGTGGTTAGCTACTGTCGCTCAGCTACTATCGCAAGAGTCGCTCCAGGGACAATGCACCTTAAGGACTCCGAAAAACATCATGTCACGAACAATTGGTTACCAAGGTATTCTTTTACAAATATATGCGATTTCAATGCTAAATATATGGGAAAATATTTGGAAAAGAATTTGACATTAAAAATGAAATATATTTGGAAAGTAATTTGACCACACGAATTTACCAGTCCGGATGTTGTTATTCGGTTTCTGTGATATTCGTATGAAATGTCATCATTTGTTATATTTTTTTTATATTATAAAAATGTTAAATTACCGTATTTCTCCGAATATAAGCCGCACTTTTTCTTGGCCTCAAATATAAGCGGCACGTTTGGGGTGCGGCTTATATTCGAGGTGAGGCTTAAATTCGAGAACTTTCTCAAAAATTGTAAAAATGACCGATTTGAGAAAACCAGCCATCCAGATTCACGCGGACGCCAGTTAAAGTCGCCTACGTCACTGGGAAAGTAAGAAATAACGCTGAAAAAGGTCAAATTGGTGCACAATTTATTCATATATTAAAGGATAATATAGGTAACATTGTGTCACAGTTACATAGGTAATGTAAAAACAGATATAAAATTCTACTGCAGGTAATACGGGATGCCCTAAAAAGGGGTGCGGCTTAAATTTTCGTATTAAGTTTTTTCCCTGTTTGAGAACCCAAAAACGGGGTGCGGCTTATATTCGAGTGCGGCTTATATTCGGAGAAATACGGTAGGTACCGTGGAAAGCACCCTATGACGTCTGACTAACTTCAACCGATGGCTCGACGTTGCCTTAGCGTTGATTTAGTATTTAATGAAAGTTCGGGTTTTGTGAATTCGATCAGGTTTTCGGTTAGTAAACGTTAGCGTTGGCGACATACTAGCTCATACACATCAGTTATCGTACAGTTAAAAGTTTTAATTAAGCGATATAATGCCGGGCCTAAGGGTTAGTGAAGGTGTTTCAAAGCAGCAGCTTAATAGCCTTGCTGCATTTCATTGCCTTCTGAAATGGAAGATGTGAAGTCCGCCGCTGTAGTCTTTTTTATGCACGCATGTGTTTGCGAGGCGGACATGCGTGATTGCACAATAATCTTTAAGATTATTGTGCAATCTTTACTTTCCCCCGGGTTTTCACATTTTTGCGACCAATATAGGCTATATGGGCGGCCTAACCGTATCTGACGTAACGCTATTGTAGTCGGCTCTCTCTGCTTAGGGCGTCTCTAGGGTGTGTATGCTCGATGAGAGTCCTTTTTAATTAAAAACCATGCGATTCACCACGCCACATACCGATAATATAAGACCCAAATTAGTTGTGGAAAAAGGTATCGCTAGATGAAAATAATAGCCCTTTTCCATAATTTCTAGGAAAACCGACATTTTTCCTCTACGTATAGCACCTAATAGTTTATCAAAACAATCTTTGCACTAATATTTATGCGAAAAGATAAAAAATTGCGAGGTATACAACCAACATACGACCATGATACCCACTCGAATACTAAAATTCAAACTTATGCATTTCGTACGCATGATATATACGAGTACTTAATATTGAAAATTCCAATTTAGGTATGCGAGCATATCGAATAGAAAGAATTGACAGAATCAATGACATACCTACGTAAAATATTGCTCCCTCCGTCTAGGTATTAACAAGTGGCTATAGTATCAAATGACTAGATCCAACACTTTTGCATAATGTTGCTTGCTTATTATTTCGGCGACCAAATGCATACTAGGACAGTCCATCTAAAATATTGCTTGATTATTCATAACTTACTTGTATGTGGAGTTGGCTTGAAATTGTCTCTCGGTATACTCCTTATCCACTTCTTCTTGAGTTTGGTGTCTTCCGGGAACGAAATACGGACACCTTTTCACCACTAGAATAATTCCCACGGCAGTTAGGCACACAGCACTTATTCACCATTGTAAGGAACTTGATAGCTTGACGAACTTCACAAAGAAATCACTAGTTCTCCCACACCGCACATGTGTTCGCATTACTTGTTGACATTAATAAACATTGTTGACATTGTTGAAAATACCTCTCCCTCACTCTTTCCCGTTAGATCTCGCGCTCGGTCTCGTATGCAACGAGGGAGGCCTCCGCCTACGGATGATGACGTCAGAAGATTTCAAGGCTTGAGCGCTAAGGCCTTATATCTAGGTGGAGTTGATAGTACACCCTAGAGTCTCCTCTCCGTTTATCCTCTTCTACGTCTTTTCTCTCTTACGCTCTTCCATCCGCCATTTTGTCCCACGTCTTCACCCTACACGTCTCCACCCATCCTTATCGGTCATCGAAGTCTCCTCACTCGGTTTTCCGAGACCTTTTTGAGGAAGAAGAACGTCGCCTCGAATATATATTATAGACGCAGCGTCTCAGCCTTGACAGCTTCTCTCTTTCCTATCTCAACTTTAAAAATATCTAGACGATTCCTATTAATGACCTTTTATTTTATATAATTTCGTGTGTTTATTTCTTCCGGAGATCAATAAAATGATAAATTATTTTAATTCTATTTTGACAACGTTTCGCTTTTATGTTTATGCGTTTTCGAAAATATCATGATAATTTATCTTTTTATGGAACTTTATCTCGAGAAAAAATAAAAGAACAACTTGAAAAAATGAAATTTTTGGTCTTTTTTTTAATGTTGTGACGTCAAATTTTCTTAGTTGGGGTTCGAAAATTCCGTGACCTTCTTATATTGGGTAGGTCTTCGATTTCCGATTTCCTTTATATCTATGCGTCTTCAAAAATGTCAAAAAATTTATAAGATACTAAATGTGCCAATGTCTACAGAAGAAATAAAAGAACAACTTTCAAAATGGCATCGTTCGAATTTTTGTTAGAATGTGACGTCAAATTTCCTTAATTGTCGGGGTTCGAAAATTCTCGTGGCCATCTTGAATTGGGAACCCGCTCTTCGATTTCCTTTGTAATTATGCGTCTTCAAAAATATCAAACTAATTTATTCATTAATGCACCTTTATCTCCAGATGAAATGAAAGAAAAACTTTAAAAATGGCATTATTCGAATTTTTGTTGGATTGTGACGTTAAATTTCTTTAGTTGTCGGGGTTCGAAAATTCCGTGGATGTCTTAAATTTGGCTGTCTACTTCTTTAAAGTGATAACTGCCTATCAATTTCTCTAATTTATTATTTTCTAAAACATCTTGGGAGTCTGTATGGGTCCCCGCACTTTCTGTTTTTACATTGGCCGAGAGTGCATTCATCAGTAGAGGTAGAGACCACTTCGATGTGCACTGAAAGCAATCTCTGTAACATTCAAAGAGCTTTTCAGCGTCTTTTAAAAGAATCTCTGATAATTGGGCTCCCACAAACATTAGTTTAAAGTTCTGGTGAATTGTGCCCACGCGTACCAACACACGCGTGCCTGATGCACCGGCGAGAACACATTCAGCTGGCCTTCAAAAATCAGCAAACATTGAAAAGCCATTTGAAAGATCAGGATTTTATTTCTTGAACTGTGAGTATATCTCTCTCTCAAATTACTTAATACTAGCCTTTTTTTGCTTTATGGCCTTACTACCATTTTCGTATGCGTTTTTCCACTGTTTTTGCCGGGCATTTCCCGACTTCATCTACATCTACATATTACCCCGCAAGCCGCCTCAATAGGCGTGTGGCGGGGGGTGTTAGGACACCAGCCGTTTACATATAAAATGGACACGCTCTAATGAAATTACGCCTAGCATTTATTATAGTCCCTTATTGTTCGGGGGAAAAACGAATTCCCATGCCTATCCGTTCGGCAAAATATCTCTCTTAATTTATCGTTTCTGTCGGACCTGGAAATATAGTGGGGTTCTAATAGGATGTTCTCCATGTCGCTCTTAAAGATATCTATTCTCAATTGTTCAAGTAATCTAAGCCTAGCGCGCAGCCTCCGAGTCTCTAGCGGCTCCCAGCCTAATTCGTTTAACATCTGTGTAACGCTGTCTGTACGCCCGTAGCTGTTTTTGACGAATCGCGCAGCTTTCCTTTGTATTTTATTAAGTTCCCGAACTAAGTCTTTCTGCACCGGATCCCATATGCTCGCTGCATATTCAAGGACTTATGTCAGGCTCTTAATAAAATGATTTTACGTTTTCCTCGACATCAACTGATGGGGTCCTTCCGTGCTTCGGAGTGCACAATATACATACCTTTCTCAGCTATACAATTCTTGACTTTCCTCGCAATGTGTTCTGTAGTCGAGAACTCTCTTTGTATTTCTGCAACGGTCCAAGACTCGGGAAGAATAGACAGGATCAGCTCTCTTCTCTTACGGTTTTTGCTGCTTCGAATTTATCTTTCAGTTGTTGGATTATTTTCCTCCCAGCTTTTTCAAACCAATAAGAAATATCCAAATCACTTGGAGGTGGGCTTTCCTCAAGTTTGGGGTCGCACTATTTAAAGTTACATTGCATTTTCTAGGGATATTTTCACCAAACTCTTGTCTTTTTTTACTTTTTCTTGACTGCATTTCTTCGAGCGGTACAGCTTTTTCAGTGTCACTGTACACTCGCCAAGAGCTTCTAAAGTAACGTTAATCTGGTCTAATCGAAGCTTTTTTTTTTGGAGAGTAAGCACTTCTGCTGCTCTCGACTGCCTCATCCACTTCTGTATTAGATTCCTGACTGAGCTCTTCAGCCTCATCAGGGTTTACCTGAGAAACTTCACAGACGTGAATCTCCGCGACATGGGCCTTGGCGACCTGAATGTCATTGGAAACGAGGACGGGCTGTGCGGATGTCCCCGGTCTTTCTTCTTCCACGGTGGCAGCAACCACTTTCTGTAACAAATCACTAGGCAGTCCAGAAAGTGCAGGTTCTTCGAGCAAACTTGACACACCAATAGAGCACGGAGTACCAGGTTTTTGACCTTCAATCACTCCTCCTAAAACGCTCCTAAAACGGTCGCAAAAGGCCGCAGTGACAGGACGAAGGTTTATAGACCTGACGTGTTTTTGTAAAATCAGCGGATTGCGACAGTGCTTCTGTTTTTCACTGAAAGTACAGCCACGAGAGCACAGGCAGGGTCATGTATACAGTTGCGATTAAATCTACTCTTAAAACTGATCTGGTAATAATCGTTCAAAAATTAAAATGAAATAGTTGATTCGCATTAACCTCCGGGTCAACGTGCGACCTCCCGTGCTGATTCACCCAAGGAGGATAGAAAAGAAATGGAGGCGACATACCACTTGATTCTTGAAGCCAATTCCGCCATTGCAGTCGGCACAGTTTAGACCTTCCTCTGGCTTACGTTTCAAGTGGTTGCGTTTGACATTTCTCAAATCTAAGTTATAAACCACAGATAATTCGACGTTTTGTGACTGGTTTGGCAACACCTACTCTGCACAAAATCCTTCCCAAGTACCCCTATTCTTGCTTCACTTTCACCCATGAGCGTTCACGGTCATGCCTCCTCCATTTCATTTTAACCTCCTTGGATTCACCCACATCAGCCGCAAGATTTAGGCAGTTGCACCGCCGTTATATAAACCCGACTGTGAAGTAACTGTTTTAAGCAATGCTCATGATCTAAAGTGACCTTTTTTTGAAGTAACACTTCTACCTTACGTTAAAAGTATATCATGGTGCATTTCTCACTCCATTGGCAAGTAGCGAAAGGCCTAACTGCCATTCAAACAGATGGGCGTGGACACGGTGAAGTGCATGCCATAAGCAAATATTATTTTCTCCCTCATATGAAATATTGCATTGACGAAACTTTGCAGGCTCTTTGCCTATACAAAGGACTACAAGATTCTAAAATTTGAGATGGATCGAAGGTGTGGGGTACATATTGAAAATTTAATTTTAAATTTTCAGATATTTTGAAAATTTCAAAAAATTTAAAATTTGTCTGTTGAGTAAGATACACTTATGTTTTGTGTATGTACAAAATGATTCTTAGCGGAACTTTATATATTTCTTAGATCTGACAAAAATGGGAAAATTCTGACTTGTTTTTACAAATGCCGAATTTTTCATACCCCCGTTTCTCCGAAAAAACTCGAAATTTTTCATAAAATTGTATGTACAAACTAAGGGCCTTATAAGGGAAACACACATAAAATTTCGTGCAAATCTGAGATAGTAAGGGCAATCTTTGCATTTTTGTCCGTGCTTTGGCATAGAATGATCCATATGAAAAAACTTTTCTGTAATTAAATAAATGTCTGCATAAGTCTCTAACTTGACTCATTTTTTCACGCTGTACGGCTAAAAAGACTTCAAAACAGGTTTTTTTTTGTGATTCTATTAAAATTACTGCGGCGAGTAATAGATTAATTTTTAAACGTAGTCGAGAAATCATACAAACAGCACACGGTGTTTTTTGACGAAATTTATGTATTAGAAATTCCTAATGTTTTCAATATGACCTGAAGACAATAGGGATTGGAAGATGGAGAGAGAAAGCAAGAAGGAGAGCCGAATGGGGGCATATAACTGAGGAAGACAAGGCCCACACCGGGCTGTAAGAGCTGAGGATGATGATGAAGAATGTTTTCAATATTCTCCCTCTGGAGCGCGCAGTCGTATTCTATCCCATGTAAAACAGCTTGCATTCTAAGGCAAATTGCTCGAAAAGTAGTTCGGCAAGAGGTTAATATTTTGATATCACTGGAAAGATGAGATTTTTTCTTTTTAAAATGAGGTCAAATTCATCAAATTCTAGGTGAAGTGGTATTGCGCTCAAACTACCTTTATTCTCATGAAAGTGGTTTGAATGTTAGTTTTTTGGCGAGCAACCTTGTAGAATGCTCTAATGTGATTTAAGAATTAAGCGTCGACTTGCTCTTCAGCTGATCGTTGGATGTCGTGAAGGGGAAGATCCTTGGCTGGCTTTCGTTCTAATCTCATTTTCTGGAAACCGTGAAGTTGCGTCCGTCGTTTTGATTTTCCTGGAAGTTGATGATGATATTACAAACAGTTGATCGCGAGAGAATCTTACATGAAAAGCCATGTTAACGATGTAGGCTGGTAATTAACTGGGTCGTGTTAGTTGCAGTTTTTAAATCTTAAAACGATAATGGGCTGCCTTCTATGAGTGAAATCTTCTCTGGCTCTCCACCGGGTTAAACTGTTCACAATTGCCTTTGACGTTTCGAGAGACGACTCGTCACTCATTCTCAAGGCAAGAATGTCTCAAATCTTAAATTTCTGCCAGATTAAATACTAACCCTAGGTCTTTTTTGATTGGTCGGAAGGCGATTGTTGACTCCGGAGACCGTTAATCAGCGGAGGCTTAGCTCTTGCGAACTCTTTAATTCTATTAAAAAATTGGATTCCAAGCATTGCTGATGGTTTTAACCGGAATCGCGATTGAAACTTTTTATCCTCCATCCAAATCTCAATGGCTTCTTTATTTAGTCGATCCCAAACATTTTCTGAACGCCAAATAAGTTTTTGGTCGTCCCACTAAATCCTATGGTCCAAATTAATGCTGTGTTCAACTTCCGCCGGTTTCACAGGTTGACCAACCTCGAAATATCTGCGGTGTTCCTTCTCTCTCGTGACAATAATTGTTCTACCCGTCTCACCCACGTAGAATTGGCCACATTCACATGGGATTAGATAGACTCCTTCTGGTTTTGTAATACCTTCAGGAAAATACTTTTTTGCTCAAATATGTCTTTGAGAAACGGTGAGATGTTTGCGGCTGACTCCTTGAACCTGCGTGTAGGCGTCTCCCCTGGGCGTGCGCGCGATACTATGAAGACTTTAGCTTAGAACGAGTGTTTTTGCCTGGGATTAACTCTCACTGAAAACCTTCCCCGGGGCGTTTGAATTGTAATAGTATGCGGGTCAATCTCGATACACTCATAGATGGCGTACATTGAACGAGCTGTGGGATGCAATGAGAAAGTTAGAGAAAGGAAGTCTTACGGCGCCAAGATTCCGCCTAGAATACTCGGCAGGTGTACGTGACTCATCGAGGAAATGCATTTATATGTGCCTACATGATGTAGTCCTCCAACCTGCGTGGTGGCATTATTCTTCAATGTCTAATACTAGAGAATCGGTGCCCGTTGAATATCAACGGGAAAGAAAAAAATCAAAACTAATGCATTTAAGGTAGTTTGAGCGAAAAATCACTTCACCTAGAATTTGATGAATTTGACTTCATTTTAAAGATAAAACTCAAATCTTTCCAATGATATCATAATATTAACCCCATGCCGAACTACTTTTCAAGCAATTTGCCTGAAAATACAAGCTGTGTTACATGGGATAGATTACGGCTGTGCGCTCCAGAGGGAGAATATTGAAATAATTAGGAACTTTTAGCACCTAGATTTCATCAGAAAACTAACAGTTTGTAGTTTGCATGTTTTCTCAACTATTTATAAAAAATAATCTATTACTCACCGCAGTAATTTTTACAGAATCGCAAAAAAAACCTGCTGTTTTGAAGGGGTTTCAGCCGTACGGCGGGAAAAAATGAGTCAAGTTGGAGACTTATGTAGATTTATTTATTTAATTACTGAAAATTTTCGTCATATATAACTATATCTTTGCGGCATTAATATTAAAATATTTATTTCATACTTCTTACGGACGCTGACATAAATAAATAAAATTTGAATATGGTCTCCATTATGACTAGGGAACTATCTCGCTCAAACCACAATGAGTATGGTCGTCATGGGGACGATGACTCAAAAACACTAAAATATTGCGAAAAATCGTTACGTTTTATCAAACATGTCGGAATTTCGACCGGAATACAAATTTCGATTGAAGGATTAAGAATCTTTGGTACCTTACCCAATGACAGAAAACCACTATTTCTAATTTAATTTTGCAAATAAAAAAAGGTCTGCAGCCAAATGAAGATTCAGCTTCTCGTGTACTTCTTGTGTGAAAGTTACTGACATATCATCATCATCATATATATTATTTCTCATGGGCTTTTTTTTGTCGGTACGCCATAACTTCCTCAATACTTCATCAATTTTCATAAATGAGGCATCATTTTAAAGCTTTTCTTAACCGCTACACCGGAAAAATATACAAATTACTCACATTTCAGTTGTTTTTCGAAAAATTACAATTGAAAAAAAAACGGTTTTTTGAAATCCCGCCCTCGACCTATCGATCCTCTATCGAGATATAACGAAATGAAACCGATTTCGATTTCATGCATCTATTATCTCATTCCGCATTTAATTTCGACTTAAAATATTGATTTAAGGTATTCGATCTGCTGATCTATTTATAAAATGAATTAAATTAATCAAAACTTGAATTTATATTTACTTCCCCAAACCGCTCGCAATCATTTGTTTTTACTTTGTCCATGACGACCAACTTACTTCGTCTCTGCTCTCTACGATAAACAAACCCGGCGATCAAATCAGATTATTCACTTAAAAGAAATCTACACAAGTTTAACTCAAAAGTAAGTACCGTATGGATTCTGTAGCCTTTCTGTTTGTTTATTTATGACATATAACCTACATGGAAAGATTGTCTAGTCGAAGCTGCCGGACACCAGATGCCAACACAATTGAGATGGCTTTTCGCAATAACCTGCATATTCTGCTCTACCGCTAACATACCGGAGCTGTGGGGCACCTTCAAAGACGCACTTAGCGAAGATTTCCTTAGACAACACACGCCCGAACAGGCGTACAACCTCACGCTGCAGCAACTAGAAGCAATTTTTACACAGCTAAGGTAGAAACTACGAAGCTTTTCATCTGCCAAAGCCAGTTGTTACCGAGAACTCAATGTTAACGAAATTTATTCAACAGCCATATTATGTCCAAAAAATGACGATTGTACCACAATCATTGATTATGTTATTTCGAATTTGTTACCTGGACAGGGAACGGTTTATCTCAGTTCTGATTCGGTTCTCAGCGAAGAGACGGAAAACGCTCAGTTGTATCCATTAGAATTTCTGAACTCATTAAGCCCTTCAGGTTTGCCACCTCATAAACTCATACTAAAAAAGAACGCTATTATCATGTTGATTATAAACCTAAACGCTAAGCAGGGCTTAATTAATGTAGCCAGATTAGTTGTGACCCACTTGGGCAACTACACTATCACAGCGAAATTGATTGACTCCGGTCAAACTGTCGTCATACCACGCATTAACCTCACCCCTTATGATCCTACCGTGCCTTTCAAACTGACTAGGAAGCAATTTCCCATAAAAGTTGCCTTTGCCATGACTATAAATAAGGCACAGGGACAGACGCTAACAAAGGCAGGATTGTACTTGCCTGACCCTGTTTTTTCACACGGTCAGTTGTATGTGGCGTTTTCCAGGGTGCGCTCTTTCAGTGACATCTATGTCTGTGTAAAACAGACCCACTAACAAACAATCAAGATGACCATATCATCACTTCAAACATAGTGTTCAAAGAGGTCCTGTAAACATGTAAATATTCTGTAAATATGTAAATATCTTAACCTTATGTTTCAAAAAATATATCATCTCAAATTTAAACACACATCTATTCCTTACTTCAACCCACACCTACATCAATGACGCACTAACTACTCGGTACTAACTATACGGTGTGCACTTCAATTAAGTAGGATTTGAGGAGGATACAGTGCGAATGCTTCGCACGGGTCGACTAGTATGTATATACTAGTAAATGGGTGCTTGCAGTTTGCAAGTGGAAGGGGTAAAGTGTATTATAGTACATTGTAAATCATTAAAAAAATAAATGAATAAGGTATTACTGCTCATGGAAATGAGTTTAGTTGGGTACATTAGTGACCTAAGAATATAAAAATGAGATACAGGATAAACGGTAGTTAGACGATTTGAAATGAATATCAATAAATAATATAACTGAAAGAAGCTAACCGTTAATGAATAACTCTATAAAAATGCTTTGGTTGTTGTAAATTTGTGTTCGATATATTTCTGTTACAATCCATGAGCCATTTAGCTAGGTACCTACTTCTAACCCATATGCGTTGAAAATTATAATTACTAATAAATAATTTAGTATCGAATGAATATCAATCCGGTTAAATTAAATCGATTTTCACATTTCAATGGAGTCCGCGGGCTGTCTGTTGTTTTCTATCTATTGAGGTGTTAATCAAATTTAAGTTCAAGCCAAATAATGTTGTTTGCTATTGTTTTGATCTTGGAAAAAAAGCGAGAAACGCAATAACCAAGTTTTTAAACTAAAATTGCGAAAGATATGTGCCAATACTTTAAAATCGGTGGAAAGAAACTTAAACCTTGATCAAATCGGCATATTGTTCACTAAGTTTCATGGTTGAATGGTTTTTTCATGTAAAAAATTCGAGAAAGAACGTTATCATAAATGGAAAATTTTAATTTTACTCTTTTAACATAAAAAAAACTAAATCCTTCCTGGTCTGGATCTCGGGTAAATTCCCGTGGTTATTTTCATATTAACGCATTGAAAAAATATAAAAGCGTAATAAGTATGCAAACAAAGTTCACGAAATTTCTCAAAGATGCGAGCAATAAGCAGTCAGAGATAATTGGCAAAACCTAAGCTTGAATGAGTGGACCCTTGAAGATAAAAAAATGGCAATTTAAATTAAAATTGTAAGCGGCTTGCAAGTAAGTTTTTTATATGACGTTTCCCTGTAAAACATGAAATGCGAGAGCAACATGCTTATAAATCTCGGTTACGTGCTATGAAGGTTGCGTGCTATATCAAAGCCAAGAAAATGATCATGGTTTTCTAACCATGAATTACTTGTACTATAAATAAAAATGATTAGCAGCCGTAAGCTATGCGGGCTGAATAAATATTTTTTCGCAGACCGCATAAAGATTTCGTTGGTAGCAAAACGGCCAGCGGGCTGCAGGGGTCTTCTATTCTACATTAAATGTTGATGCCTGTGAGAAAAAACTGTTATAATGTTTAATAGTTAGACAATTTTAAACGAAGATCAGCAAATAATAATACTCAAGGATTCCAGCCGTGAAATCATAAGTCCATGATCGATAAAGAAGCTTCTGTGGCTAATTCTAACGCATATGCATAGAAAATCATAAAAACTAATAAGTAGTTAATGAGGAATAGTCTCCTTTCTATATATTATGGTGTTAACCAATTCATGGCCCCCACCAAATATATTTTCTATGCCTCCTTGTAATGAGAGTGCTGGTTGTTTTATCTCTAATTTGAATAGAATATCAGAGCATGACTACAGTTTACAGATCAAGTGAAGTATCTGGGAGTTACGATAACCTCGAACCTATCGTGGGGAACACAAGTAAGAAATATTTGTGACAGAACTCTGAAGAAGCTAGGATTCGTCAAGCGTATTGTGGGAAGATTTTCAGATGAAAAAGTAAAAGAGAGGTGCTATTTCGCACTCGTCCGGCCACACCTTGAATATTCAGCGAGCATATGGGATCCGGTGCAGAAAGAATTAATCCGGGAACTCAATAAAATACAAAGGAAAGCTGCGCGATTCGTCAAAAACTGCTACGGGCGTACAGACAGCGTTACACAGGTGTTAAACGAATTAGGCTGGGAGCCGCTAGAGACTCGGAGGCTGCGCGCTAGGCTTAGATTACTTGAGCAATTAAGAATAGATATCTTTAAGAGCGACACGGAGAACATCATATTAGAACCCCACTATATTTCCAGGTCCGACAGAAACGATAAATTAAGAGAGATATTTTTACGAACGGATAGGTATGGGAATTCGTTTTTCCCCCGAAAAATAAGGGACTATAATAAATGATAGGCGTAATTTCATTAGAGCGTGTCCATTTTATATGTAAACGGCTGGTGTCCTAACACCCCCCGCCACACGCCTATTGAGGCGGCTTGCGGGGTAGTATGTAGATGTAGATGTGAGAGTGAAATTTCTGCTGTCGTTTATGTAAAGGAATTCGTAATTCGATCCCTTTCATCCATAGTTTGCATGACTACAGGGTTATAAATGACCATAATTTATATATATCATCATCATAAAACATTGTAAGTCTTGTAGGTCAAAGGCATAATATCGTTGAAAGCTATGGAAATACGCACCAAGAAGGATAAATTCTTTTGAATGCAGCCTTTAAATGGCCAGCATGTAAGGTCCTGCAAGCCTCGGAAACAATGAAAAAATGCCTAGCAACGAAAATGTAAAAAGATCGAAATTTGCATCATTTTTGCGTTTAAACTTCAAATAATTCAGTCTATCGATCGATAGAGATAAATCGGTTGCAAGAATTAACTGCTTTGGTCTTTTGGCCTCATTTCAGTCGAAGAGTGAAACTTGTATCTCAATTATTTCCTATTTTAATGAACGAAAGAAAATTACCCTACACGGAAATTATTCGTTTTTTCCATAAAATCCCATTAAAAAAACAAAATACTATCTGGGCTCGAATTGAATATAAAAATGTTGGGATTTTCGACTCTGACTCGACACCAAATTCCAACCCTCTGCTGAAAATTTCATCCTTCTAGCTCGATTAGAAATGCCCAGGAATTTGTATCAATGAGTGAGTCAGTCAGTTTTGTAGCTTTATATGTAAAAAAAATAATATGTATATATATATATATATATATATATATATATATATATATATATATATATATATATTCACATCGGTGATTATTATACTAGATTTTAGCTAAAATCAGCAACAATACATGCCACAAGTCAAACCCTTGACTATTCTTAATAGAGATCTATTTTATTACATTCAAGGATGAATTTATCGCTTAACCGCGCTAGCGCTATAAACATTTCGTAACGAAAAATGTTCCGTGGGTCACCAATATGCATGGCTGTAGAGATACATATATGTATTTTAAAGGTACTTTACGGTTCTCCATAACACTTCTTTCACGAATCAGTCTATTCGCTATAGAAACCATCTAGGAGGGTTACTTTTTAAGTTAGTGCTGTTCGGAATATCCGTCTGGAATACGGAACAATCGCCGTTTATCGTAGTAGTTTATATTCTTCTTCTTCTAAGGTCCGATTCCACCATCTGAGATAATTTTCAACATTATCTATGTTTGCATTTGCTCGCTTGATACGCTTTCCTTGATACTGTGCGGAATGCGTTTCTCCCTTTTTTGTTTTATCCAAGTTTTCTAAATCTAGGTATATTTTTTCTTCGAAGCTCAAAACTTTTTAGGGATTTGTGTAATTTTTTTAAAGAGTGTACCAAAGTTACCCTTCGAATTCTGTTATTCATGTAAAATAAAATGCCCTCTGTTGTTTTCAATTTAAATGTCTGGGTGTACTTTTTGGATGGTTGTGAGCGGAATCGACGTATTTTTTCTCAGCTTTGTTTTGGATCGTAAACATTGAATTCGTGTATAGGTGTAGCTAAACTTGGTGGCACTCACTTGTGAGAAGTATGACGTCCGGGAGAGAAAAGCATGTGAGAGATGTGGGATAAAGAGGGCGAGGGTACATTAAGAGGTCCAAACAGGAGCCCTGTGGTACCTCTGCCTGCTCATCTACGCGTCACTCACATTCACTGACATCAGGCACTCCGCCACCAAGTTGCGCTTTGCCTATAACGCGCTGCTGAAACTTTAACCACCCTCCCAGGTGTTAGGTGCAGTTATGTTGGCAGCATTGCCTATCATGTGCTCTCTCTTCCCCCCTCCCCTCCTTGGCCAACAAATTCCTCGTGCGTCTTCCCCTCCCTGACGTCTCTCATCGCGCCGGTGACTGCCATCAAGTTTCGCTACCTCTAAACGCGGAGTGGTGATGTGCTCAGTCGACATTGTATTGCAGGGTCTTCGAGAATCACCCTTAATATTATACACGCATCTTTTAAGCGCGTCAATTATGAGAAACGATTTTAGGACTGATTTTTAGGTCTAGATTTACGTGAAACTTTAAATACATGTTCTCAGTGGTGATATCTATAGGTCAAAGTGAAAAAAATGGCGCAATACCAAATAGTTTTTTTTTTTTAATTTAATGCTGTTTTCACACTTAGCCTTATGGCATATGACATGTATTTCGTAATTATTCGATTCCACACGTGTACAGATTTTCTCTAAGTGCGAAATAATACATTTCTTAAGTGTTGCAATTGTTTCTAACTAATATTGAGTTCTCGCGCTGATTCAAACATACGGAAAAAAACATTACAATTTAATATTGTCTAAATTTCGTACACCGCCGAAAAGTCAAGTCGTAATATGTTTTAATTGATGAAAAAAATAAAAATATAATTCTTACATCCTTTCCAGTACTGTCGTTATGGTGAGTTACTACGCATATACAGGTGCACTTAAAAAAATGTGGTCAAAGCATTTTTTTCGTCTTACTTAAAAAATAAGTAAAATGTGCTCTTCAATGACCCACGAATGACCCGCTACAGCCACCTTATTTATTATTATTTTATACTAAAACAGTCGCATGGCTTACATTTAGGTAGTCTCTGATGTTAAAAACATTTCCAGGCATAAATAAATTTTAGCATAAATATGTCCTTCTCCGTAGTATTATTAGGTGTTTTAGATAGATTTGAAATCCCCCGCGCCTCCAGTCATTTGATCATGACGACATCGCATGAGATGAGATTTGTCCGCGAGAACGAAAGGCTACGTGTAGGCAAAATAAAGTCACGCTATTCTCCGTTCTAAGTGCGAAATGCTGTCGATTATCACCGCTATCGACCACGTCTACTGTAGAAGTACGTGCTAATGCCTGTTGCTCACGGTAAAAGTTTCGGTAAAACGTTTTATAAAAACGACTAATTTTACAAAAATGAGCTTGCTAACGATAAAACCGTTTTATAAAACCAAGTTTTATAAAACGTTTTATGGAATAGGACAGGTTCTATTTCCATAAAACCGTTCTATGCAACAACCAATGAGACGTTCCGCTCATCGCGTTGATGATAATCTCGTATCCATGGGACGCCAAACAAGTTTTATGAATCGTACGTAAAACATACTTGCTTGCTCACGGTAAAACTATTCATAAAACCGCAATGTCCTGCCATCTATGAGACGCTTTGCGAACACGTGAAGTGATAAATGCACTCTCTTTTGGATGACTGTTAGGTTGATAAGTATATTTATTGTTTATTTACTTAATTTCTGATCACACTCAACGGTGCTACGGCTCTAACGAATTCCTATAACAAAAAGGATACTGACTCAACGTTCCATGAACTTCCAGCCATGTTTGTTTACGTTTTCCTTGTTTGGCGTCCCATGGATACGAGATTATTATCAACGCGATGATCGGAACGTCTCATTGGTTGTTGCATAAAACGGTTTTATGGAAATAGAACCTGTCCTATTCCGTATAACGTATTATAAAACTATGTTTTATAAAACGGTTTTATCGTTGGCAAGCTCATTTTAATAAAATTAGTCGATTTTATAAAACGTTTTACCGAAAATTTTACCGTGAGCAACATGCATAAGGTCGGAATTGTTTCGTGAGATCTGTAGAAGAATGTGGACAGCTTGCCTGGTTCTTTGAATTTGCCTCGGGAGTTCTGAAAAAGAGTCATGTGCAGGGAGAAGTTGAATTCTCCATCTTGCGCGAAAGCTGCGACGTGAGGTTTCTTTCGCATCCAGACTGCACGACGACTGTACAACAATTTCATGACCTTCCTCGGAACTTTCTCTCCTAGTGTTCCTGCTCTTTTGTATTTTGCGTTTCGTGTCATTTCATTCAGTTCGTGAGAAGTTCCTATTCCGGCCATTATTTCGCTTTCGAAGAGTTCCCTCCTTTAATGGGCAAATGTGGTCGTCAAGGAGAAATTCTCGGTAGATACGGTAAACAAACGCATGAAAACAAACAGAAAGAAAGCTGTGGCAGTAAATGTTTGTACATGTATAAGAGGTCATTTCGCTCTTATGTGTACGAAAATTACTTGATAGTTTAAAAACACTTCTTGATTACACCGTAAAAATGACCTTAGTTAGTTTTGATGCGTATTCTATTTGCTTGTTGAAAAGCGTAACATTTGTTTGATATAATCCGTATTCTGTTTACTTATTGAGAAACGTATCTTTTGTTTGATATGAACAATTGGATCATATCTTCCCACGTTATTCTTAAGCTAACTTACGGTGAATTTTGGGGATAAATAGAATTTTTTTACCTGAACTTGAAATTAATTGGTGTTAAATGCCAGAATGGGAGGAAGCTAGAGAGTAAATGATATTTTCCTATATGACGTAGACGTCGTTATCGCGAAAATCTGGTTTTATATGAACCGTAATCTCCCAAGGCATAGGATGGCAATAAAATTAAGGCACCAGTACGTCTTAGTTTTTGAGTTCTCGGTAAATAACCGTGGGAACTTTAGTCATAATGGGTTAGTTCAATTAAAATGGCGTTGCAGTCGGATCGTTTGGCTTGAGCAGGTTTTCATTAAAAATTAACTCGTCGTACGATCAGCGTAATTCTCCCTTTATTTGTTTTCCTATTAGCAAAGGTTTGTCTTAGGCGAAAGCAGTAATTTCTAAACTACCCTCACGAAAAGGTGGAATGAATTATTTATTTTTACTCCCACACTCACTGTCAAATTCGAGATCATTACCCTAGAGCAGCGGTTCCCAAACTGGGGGTCGCGACCCCCAGGGGGGTCGCGGGCCGTTCGGAAAGGGGTCGCGAGATGAGGATTGCAATTACTTTAAAAACAATATCATTTGAATGTACACATTGTTTGTTATTTTTAGGGGGTCGCGGCTAAAATGTATGGGCTAAAATGGGTCGCGGAAAGAAAAAGTTTGGGAACCGCTGCCCTAGAGGATCTAGAGTAATCTTTGCTTTTGGAATGAGTGATTCATTTTTTTGTGCCAAACATTCATTTTTCTTTTGCTGCTGGACGTTATCAAACAGTAATTAATCTGCTAAATTCGCACATGATCATTGTACGCTATTGCACTTGCATGATATTGCACCTGTCCATGACATTGCACCAATGTCGTATATTAATGTGAAAGTTCTGTGAGCATGACTTTCGTCGGGAAATCGCCTCGAATGAAGGTGGCATTGTAATGTGGCTGGCGGACACGCCACATGTGCAAAGGAGGGAACTGGGCTGTAATCATGGTCTTTTTAGGTCCCTTTTCCATCGTAAATGTTGACCCATTTGTGTTATTTCAGATGCTAAGACGTTTTATTGTACCTACTCTGACTTGAATGTTACCCGTGCAGAAAATACGCATGCAAAGACCGGTCACGCAAACATTTAGATATGAAATCGATAGTTCTGAGATTCATTAAGGTCTGGAATAAATTATTAAAACTCGGGTTGCAAATACCCGAAAGACTTAATCCGGGAACTTAATAAAATACAAAGGAAAGCTGCGCGATTCGTCAAAAACTGCTACGGGCGTACAGACAGCGTTACGCAGATGTTAATTTTCTCCTCAGGTCTAACACCGATAATTAATCTCTTTTGTCTATGCCTACCTCGAAAAGGGATGGCATGATGGGGGTATGTATGTCTGTAAAAGTAGCCGCTATTAATAAATAATCTCGTAATTATTAATATTATAGTTTTTCTCTCAAGCAATTGAGCCACCAAGTTTTTCATTGGACTTCCGCCATATTGGTTGCATGTGGAACTCTTTCAGTGGATATTTAACTGTATATCAGCAAGGCCCAATAATTTATAAGACAATTTATAAAGCCAATAAGCTCATCGCCCCTCATGCACTAATTGAACAAATGTCTTGAGTTATCAAATTTAATAACTCTAATGTACACATATTGTGTCATTTTCGCCACTGGCCATATATCTACTTATTTTATCAATTTGATTTATAGTTTGCGTTACTAACGTCGTTGTGACTCATGGCGATTTGATTATTTTTCTTTAAGTCCATCCCTCAACTAGATTTTGTACATTATTACTCATGATTAAAGAGAAACTTAGTACCCTCAACATTTTTAGTGTACGACGCGTTTCATCGCTTTACGGCGTCTTAGGGATAAGACAATCCAATAACCTTTGTAACGTATTATTATTTCCGCATCCCTCCCCATTTTTTGCTAAACACCTTCTTGATAACAATAACACGAGCGATTTTATACCAGAAATTTCACGCATTCTTCCCAAAGGTCTGAAAATGGAAGTACTTGAACAGATATAAATTATCAGACAATCCAGTAACCTTTTGTAACGAACTATGCACGGCGGTACATTTCTTGCGGAGGTCGTCCAACTATCCCCATGTATATGCTGTGGATGGTGTTAACATAAAGGCGACAGATGAAGTGAAGTATCTAGGAGTTACGATAACTTCGGACCTATCGTGGGGAACACATATAAGAAATATTTGTGGCAGAGCTCTGAAGAAGCTAGGATTCGTCAAGCGTATTGTGGGAAGATTTTCAGATGAAAAAGTAAAAGAGAGGTGCTATTTCGCACTCGTCCGGCCACACCTTGAATATGCAGCGAGCATATAGGATCCGGTGCAGAAAGACTTAATTCGGGAACTTAATAAAATACAAAGGAAAGCTGCGCGATTCGTCAAAAACTGCTACGGGCGTACAGACAGCGTTACGCAGATGTTAAACGAATTAGGCTGGGAGCCGCTAGAGACTCGGAGGCTGCGCGCTAGGCTTAGATTACTTGAGCAATTGAGAATAGATATCTTTCAGAGCGACACGGAGGACATCATATTAGAACCCCACTATATTTCCAGGTCCGACAGAAACGACAAATTAAGAGAGATATTTTGCCGAACGGATAGGTATGGGAATTCGTTTTTCTCCCGAACAATAAGGGACTTTAATAAATGCCAGGCGTAATTTCATTAGAGCGTTTCCTTTTTATGTATATGTAAACGGCTGGTGTCCTAACACCCCCCGCCACACACCTATTGAGGCGGCTTGCGGGGTAGTAAGTATATAGATGTAGATGTATTATTTCCGCATATCTCCCCACTCCTTTCAGAGAAAAATAACCTTTCCCGCCTCAACAGCCCTTGATAAACGTGTTTTTTTTCCTCAACCCTGCCCGAATATTGTTTTTTTTTCATCTTCCTCCCCCGTAACTACAACAGCAATTGACACAAATAACAAACTTCTGTACCTGACAATGCCGCTAAGCGGTGAAACGCGTCGTACGTTAAACATTTTGTAGAAAAGTACTAAGTTTGTCTTTAATTATGAGTACTTATTGTATAATTAACTTCTACGAAGTGAAGCCTGTCGCGGTCAAGATTTTGTACACTTTTCCTTTCTCTCAACTTGGAGGGAAAATGTCCCAAGATCCTTTCACCTTTCAACCCCTTAAATGTAGACTCCGAATGATTTTCTGTGTGAAAAGCCAGATATGACTGGGTAGTTTTTTATATGCACTAGATTGGGATTCCCACCGAACGGATTACGTATGATTTTGACTTCTATAATGTAACGGTTTACACAAGTTTTTTTCCTGCATCGACGCACATTGGGCTGAAATCGAAAAAAGCTGGCTAAAAGTCAAAAAGTGATTTTTTTCAATCCAGGAAGCTGAAACTTTGCATAAATATATTCAAAAGACATTTGCATGCGATGACGTAAAGCATTTTCCTTAGTACTCTACAATTAACAATTTGCATGAGGTCAAATTTGCACTGTGGAAGCTTTGTAGAGTTTCCCCATAAAAGTTACTTCGCGATACTCGGCGATGCAAATAACTATTTCTCTACATGTATGTATTAAAAAATGACGAAAAATGAGGGTATGCCATTTAGTTCAATATATTTGGAAAATAATTACAAAAAATTAAGTAGATTACGTTAAAACAAAGATAAAAAACTGTTTCATTTTACTGCATCACTTTTTATTCCAATTCTTTACCCATAAAGGGTTAGCAAGGGCTTGATTTTGAAGATTTCGTGAGAAAATTGAGTGTAGACCATTTTTGCGAAATATTTGCAAATTTGACCTCATGCAAATTGTTAATTGTAGAGTACTAAGGAAAATGCTTTACGTCATCGCATGCAAATGTCTTTTGAAAATATTTATGTAAAGTTCCAGCTTCCTGGATTGAAAAAAATCATTTTTGACTTTTGACCAGCTTTTTTCGATTTCAGCCCACTGCCTGTGCGACGTTGAGATTATTATTTCCGCAAAATCCATCGGCCAATACGACCTCTTCTGATAAGATAACGGAGTTACATTCTAGGAATTGATAGTTTTAAACGCGGATCCTTTTTCCTTATCATTTCTCACCACCACATAACAACCATGGATAAAAACCCGATACATTTAACAAAATTCGTCATAACATGTGCCTAGTAACGCTTTTAGCTTGAAGCGTCTCATAAATAGACTATTGCGGTTACTGCGAATGTATCATAGATATCCTTTCGAATGTATCCCTCGCGAATGCATCATTTCGCCTTTTGAACGTGGAAGGTTGAAATATTAAATGAAATGGTCATTTAGAATTAACGGTGCCATCATAGAAACAAAGATGGCCGCCAAGTATAGGTATGAAACAATCTTTCGCCACCACCTAAAAGTTTTAGCGTAGCTGGACGTAAAATCATGCGAAGAGCTCATGAGTTCATTTCAAATCGTGAAGATCATTCTTAAGGGTTGAAACCACGAAAAAAACTGAATTTATAAAGGTTTTTCTTTTTTAGAGATTTTAAGTTTTTTTTTTAATGTTGAAGTTTTTGTGCATTTTAGGGGATTATCAAAATGTCTCCGGATTAAGAAAGTTAATGCTTTCAGAAGGAGCAGAGACTCTCTAACATTAAGGAATTCTTTCCCCCTGGGGGAATTTAGGGTGGTATAGGGCGGAATTGGGACCTCTATTCAGTGAAAAAGTGATGCTCTGTAGATGATGTAAAATCAGTAAAATTGTAGTTTGTTTCAATGCTTCAGGTTTCTCATTAATTGAAATCTTATTCGAATAAAATAAATATAATTACTTTAGCATTTCATTGAACATTTTGATTACCTATGAAAGATTGCATAAGATACTTTAGCCTGCAAAACAATTCGTTCTTAATTAAAAAAAAAAAACCTAAGTTTACTCGTTTTGAAATCCATCAACATTTCCATAGCTATTAAATTTGCCAAAAACTAGAGTAATAGTATCAAATTAAATGTATATGTACTAGTGTAGAAAAAATAAAATATTTTCATTAATATATGTATATTACGTATTTGAAATGTGTCCATTGAGATGGACGATTTTGGGACGAAGGAATGATATTCTGAACTATGGTGAAACCACTGGGATGGAGCAAATTATAGAGTTTTAAGTCTAAAGGCCGTTTTACGCGGTACATTTGTTTGTACAAAATCTTCCGTGAACTCTTGCATGAGGCAAAATATATCGTGTAAAGCGGCAAATTTTATGAACGCTTGTGCGAATGTCTCAATGCCTGAACGGAAAATAAAACCTGTTCTAATTTCGTTGAGACAAACATATAATCTCACGTACATTCGTTTGTACAAAATCTTTCATCGTGTAAAACGGCCTTAAGGAGGTCCCACCGCGACTGTGTGAGTCAAAACAACTACTAAATTCCACATTATTTATATTTTGAACAAAAAATCCTGCTTTCACTGATGAAAGGCGTTACCTATAGAAACCTAAAAGTAAGGAACAAAATTTGCAAATTATTCCACGAATGTATTTTAAATTAGCACTTTTTTCCAGCCATAGGAGCCGACTGCAGTGCCATTTCCTACGAATTACCGTATTTTGACTTCAATTACGGCATAAATTCTTCAATAACTAGAAAAATAAGGTGGTAAGATACCTGTATTTTATTTTTATTCAATTTCTCTGGATTACTTCCTTCTTAGAGACAGTTTTCCACGAAAATGGCATTTATATTTTATGGAAAAATACTATTTTTCCCCGTGTTTCTCTCATACTCCCATTGAACACCATGTAATTTCAAGTTCAATTATAGAATAAAATAGCGTGGAAAGGTATTATTTTGTTGTTCATATCAGATTGTGGACAACGTTTTCTACAAGTAGACAGAATATGAATGAAATGACATTAAAGTCATTTTACCTTGAAATCTAAAAAATGTAATTCACAGTAGGTTTTAGAATATTTCGGTAGCCACTTAAACTGAACAAAGTGTTTGTTGTATGAGAGTGCAAAATTAGAGAGCATTGATTATTTTGCATTGCCATCCCGGGAAGTAAATGTCTATAGAGTTGGTTAGGTAAGAAGATCTCCACGTTTCCCAAATTAATTTACTACAGCCTTGATGCAATGCGCGTTACGATCTCCGTCCAACTCCTTAGTTACATCAACATCCTGTTTATCTATACATCAACAACCTCCTTGGCAACGACATGAAATGATGGCACTGTATCTGGTCGTCACATATTAGTTTCCGAACTATGCGGTGTGGGGTGGCATTCAATTCAAGGTCGATGGCCCACCTGTGTTCCAATCCGACCTCGCGTTCATGTGGTACGCCTGCGTAGATGAAATGCTCTAACGCGCGCGTCATAGGGTACACACTATAGGCAAGTTGTACTTACCGACCACTTCCTTCCTTACTTCCGGCGCGTCTGCGTCACTGCGGCGTGGAACGGGTCGTGCGGAATGTGCCGCTACATTTTCCAATGCGGCCGTGGTGCGCATGCGCATTTAAATTAATTTTCAAATCGTCAAATGCTTTGTTTACACTTCTCGCATTCCACGCTGTGATAACTCGTACGCTTACTTAAAATATTCCGTGTGAACGCAGGTTTTCGCTAACCTCCTAGTGATCAGATTTTAAAGTATCCGGCGAAAGCTTGTGAAAATGTGTCACAGACTGCATTATAACAGAAACACTTCGTAGAAACTACCACACCAATTTTTTTTATTCTACCAGCTTAGGTTTCGGCAAACATTGCCATTATCAAGGTTATTTGGTTACCTTGATAATGGCAATTTTTGCCGGAACCGAGGTCTGTAGAATAAAAAACATTGGTGTGGAAATATTTACGAAGTGTTTCTGTTATAATGCAGTCCCCTAGTGATCCTTTTGAACAGCACATATCATCGTCGGCGCTGTTTTATTGCCCTCCATTAGCATCAGGTAGTACTTTTGAATGTGTTGTGTGTTGTAATTAGAGATGGGCACCTTTGAAAATTACCACGGTAATTTTCGTAAATTACCATGGTATTTTTCGTAATTTACCACGCCCCTTGAAAATTACCGTAATTTTCGGTAATTTTCAAGTTAATTCACCCATGTTTGAGATAATTTTTCATACAGATAAATTCCCGACATGTTCTTTTAAGCTAAGTCCACATTTCTGACGTGTTTAATAATAAATTTAGGAATGTTCAACTCATTTTTGTCATATTTTACTTAAATGATAACATTATTGAGTAATTATTAGTAGAATATTCTTCTTTAAATTTCTCATACTTTGACAAAAGAAAGCCAGAATGCGTGTTGCTGCCGTATTTCTTTTTACAATTTTGAAAAATTTTAATAGGTTAATGTTGCATCAGGTATGGTTAAACATTGTATCATCACCCTTTTGCTATTGGCATTCTTATTTAACCATACATTTTCTGTTTAATGCTTAAAACTGAAAAATACTGGAAAATTACGGTAATTTTCGAAAATTACCGTAATTTACCGTGGTAATTTACCTCAGATGAAAATTACGGTAATTTTCCCATCTCTAGTTGCAATGCTGTTTATTTGGTTACTATTGATTTTGAGTGGCATTGTTAACAAGATGGTGGAAATAAAATGCTGTTACGAGTGATTAGAAAAAAGGCTTGGAAAATGTATTTACTAGATTCTTTCGCGGAAAAAGCACACTTGTAGTATCACAGTGAAAGTACCGACAACGCAACCAAAAAATACCTATCCAGTATATGGGAAAGATAGTGAGTAAACATGTTGCTACGGAAAATAAAATTGTTGCCAAGCATTTAAGCGAGTTTGAGCAAATCAATTGTGATGTTTTGTGTCATACTACAATTTTTTTATGCACCCTGTCCTCCCCAGTTGCCCCGGTTGTCGGCATCGGTCGAGGACAAACGTTGCCCGTACTTTTCTAGCTTAGAGTTTTATAGCCTCCGTTATGCATGTGGACTCAAGATAAGCCGGCAGGCAGGCAGAATTTCAAAGAAATGTAACTTCATATGTAAGCCATCTCAATCACTCAATTTCTTGGGAGTCAAGTTACCTTTTATCAGCCACACCTTATAAAATTTTGACGGTGTGACGTAGGCTTTTGTTGAAATTATGGATGTTGAACGAAAACGATATTTTGAAAATGGAGACAGATAAACACTGGAAGCATTATAAAAAAGGTGTACACGGAAGCTTCTCTAGATCTACATGCCACTAAGTAGTTAGTAATTTGTAGTACAGTGCTAAGTACAGAAAGCTACTGTAATTATTAGCTTTTTTGCTGCACATTAATTAACCACCTGCCGCTCTTTCAGTTCGTTATTTGCGGTGGTGTAATTGGTCTTCTAATTTTAGACGCGGAGTAGATTTCCTTTGTCATTGATGTAAATGAAATCGAGTCTTCTGACCTTATCTCGGCATTGACGTTAGGCTTTTATTCCTCAGACGTTCAAGGCTGTAAAAGGTACTATGGGTACTTCGCAGTTTTTAGGGACTTAAAGTAATATACAACTTCAGAAAATGTCAACGCTGGCCAGGAGAGATGTTTGGGATATTGCTTAATGACAGGCAATCATTCAGATCCCGACTCGACGAGGCTGGAGTGACATCTGGATTAAGAGGAAAAATAACGCATCTTACCTGGGTAAATTTTCCGCTGCGTTTGATTGAGAGATTTATTCAATTTGTGCCGTAAGAAATCTGGACCCAAAATAGGAATTGATTCACCAAGTGCATCTTTTTTCCTGGTTTCTTGTTTATTTTATATTTTCCTCAGACGTAAAAGAGTAATGTGGGTACTTTACTAACATGTACCATTATTCTGGAGTTTTCAGGGCTTTAAAGCAATTTATAATTACAGAAAAAGACAACGCTTTGATAGAGCGTTTGATAGATTTCTTTAATTTAAACATTACCGTAAAAACATGTGTACCTAAAATAGGATTTGATTCATCAAATACATTTTTTCTTGTTTATTAATTTTTTTGGGTTAATGTTAGTAGTTCTCAGAGTGTATTCTGGTTATCAGATCTTTCAGGAGAATACACCAATCAAAACGACTTTTGCGTTGAAGATAGTGATAGGATTCACTCATGTAATTTAAAAAAAAAAGAGGCAAGTAATTTTTTTTATAGTTTGGTATCCACGTCGTATGCGATATACAGCCAATATCAATGTTTACATTTTAAATGCGGCCAATCAGTTTTTTTTTTTAACTAGGGGACTTAAAGGGTGTTTTGCTGCGCTATTTGGTGAAATTTGCATTATTCTTCTATACATAGGACATTGTTGTTGTTCATCTTGCGAAAACTTGAGTGGCATGCTGGCCTGCGTGCAGAAAAATTGGCACTTTTGTTGCATTCTCAAGATCGCAGACATCTCGCAGCTGTATATCGTTGGTCAGGTGACAATTGCAAGAACCAAACTGGTCCATTTTTTAATGGGCACCGTCAAGTATGAAAATTACTGAGAACTTGCACGCAATCTTTGGTGATTTTCCTCCGACGTTCGTAGGCGAGAAATAGCCGAGGATGAAAAGAAAAGAAGAACGTCGTTTTTGAATCATTTCTCCGAGTCATTTTACCGATCTTACTTCTAACCCAGTATTTCTTGGGAATTCCCACCGGCTGATGTTTTTAATTTTTCTCGGTACATTTCGATGAAAGTATCATTTTCTCAGGGGTATAGGGATAGAGCTTGTGGGAGCTAAATAACTGGTTTTGAAATATCATGATTATAAAATGTATTTATACAGTTATGTATGTGTTGAAAGTAGTCTGTCGATTCAGTTCAAATATTGCTTTTATCTTTAACAATAATTATTTTACTTTTTGTAAACGGCTGAGTTCCTGTAGGCCGTATACGACATGAATACCTTTCAGTTATTTATTGATTACTGTCGACAATTTTTATGCATTACAAAGCAGGGAAATATTTTTCACGTCGTTTATTTTCTCCGTTTGGTCGCAGCCGTCTTCGTCACCTGAGATGCTCATCTGTACCGCCTCGGGTAGCCGTTTCCTTCCGAGCCGTAGTACTCCCTGATCGGTGCCTGTCCTTGGTTCGATCCCCGGATACTAGCGTCCTTGTAATTGGACGTGCTGCCATCTCTTGGCAGTACCGGACGCACGTGATTGTTCTGTCTGATCTGCGAATAGCGAGATCGGTCGCCCTGGAGATACTGTCGCTGCAGGTCCTGGTTCCTACCATTATCGACCCTATAGCCATCTCCGTTGCCGTTGTAACTGCCGTAGCGATCCTGATTTGTGCCTCGGTATCTGCCGTTGTCGTCTCCTATGTAGTTGTGGTTTTCGACTGGTGTTTCCACGTAGTAAACCCTCCTTTCGTCGTGGTTCTTCCCTGGTTCTACACCCCTGGCGTGTATTTCTGGGCTGTACCCCACGGGTCCAGGGTGAGCCGACGGTCTGTAAACGTATGGATAGAAGACGGCGGGAGTGGTGACCCTGTGCTGAGCCACGTCGAACCCCCCAGGGTGGATCGCCGGGTGTCCACCGAAGACGTAGGTCCCCTCCGGTCTTTCGGAGTCGCCCCTGAACATGCCGCCCCTCATGGCGTACAAGGACGGATGCCCCCCCTCGTAGTACTCCCCCCTCGTGCCTGCTTGGCCGTCGAAGAGCGGCGTTGCGTCTTGGTGAAGGTAGTCGACGGGATAGCGGACGTAATCTGAAAAAAAGAAAAGACGTCAGAAAGAAAGCCATGTTAGTTACAGGGTGTCTACAGCTCCTGGAATGTCCTTAAATCCTGGAATTATCCTTGAATACAAAAAGCACTCCAGAAATCCTTGAAATAATCTTGAATTTCTTTTTAAATAGTCCTGGAAAAATATACACCTTATTCTATGTTATACTGAAAATGCATGTTTTTCCAGCGAACTCACTAGTTCTAAATAAAATGATAAAAACTCCTTGAATTTTTGTAAATTTGTCCTGGAATACTCCTTGAAAAGTCCTGGAATCCGAAATTTTGAAATCTGAAGACATCCTGAGTCATCCGTAACAATTGAGTGTGTTTTTTTTACCGGGGAACTAAAGACTCGCCTACAAATAAATATTATATAATAATGAGGAAAGGCAACATCCTTGTTTCATTCCTTTGTATAATAAAAGGCTGTGACGTATTTGAACCTGTTTGAACTGTACGTTCAATTCCAAATATTCTTTTTGTAACCTAATTACAATTGAGTGTGAGTTTTTTTTTACCGGGGAACTAAAAGAGTTTTAGAAATAATTTTCGTCGAGTCGGAACTTATATTTAATTGCGGAACTGCGTTTAAGAATTTGGAATTTCCATGGCGAATGTTGTCATTGGGTAAAACAAAACTGAAATAGATGTTTCTTTGTTCTCATTTGACTTAATACAGAGTAATTCGCTGGTATTTGAACCAGTACTTCAATATTAAACACGCGAGGTGAGCAAAATACTAAGGTTATCGGCGATAATATTTTTGAACTGTTGACGTGATATATATGTCTTTCACTCACGAAGGAATCATCGTTCTCACATACGGTCAATATATAGGTAATATAATGGAACCATGAAGGGAGCATAACAAATATGTGAAGCGGTAAAAAAGGAGAAATAAAACATCACTGAAAATAGTTCGTTATCTCCAGAGAAAGAAGATTAACAGTTCATCTACATCTACATCTACAAAATACCCTGCAAGCCACCTCAGGGGTGTGTGGCAGGGGGTGAGTAATCACCAACATGCAATACACTATACCCTAAAGTTAGTGTAACTACGACTAATTATGCATTAGCATAAATCGCTAATGCTTGTCATGAGGCGAAGCCTCACAAGCATGCAACACTACACTACAGATGTCATCAAAATGGAGAGTGACGGTCAATATACATGCATTCTACAACTACACAGATGGAAAGGGACTCAAGACCCATGTAGAAAACATGCTAGGCGTGCTGTTAGTATGTACTAGGTAACAGATAAGGATTCAAGTATTAGGAGTACTACTACTACTAAGAGCTACACTACCTAACGACAAACCTAAATAAAAGTCTCATGGCAGCTATTATGGTCCCTTATCGTTCGCGGGAAAAATGACATCTCAAATCTATCCGTTCTGCAGTCTAGTTCCCTAATTTTACTCTCATGATATGATCTACCGTAGTATGTCGGATTTCGTAAAATATTATCAACGTCGTCAGAGAATAGACCGGTTTGGAACTTACATAATAGATTTAGTCTAAATTTTAATCGACGGTCTGAAAGCGTTTCCCATCCCAGTTGCTGCAAAGGGTCAGTAACACTAACGACATTATCATAACGGCCTTTAACATATCTTGCCGATCTTCGCTGCACGCGTTCTAACTCAGTTTCCAAGCCTATCTCATAAGGATCCCAAATACTGGCGGCACACCCCAAGTGAGGTTCAGGAAGTTTAGATAGCCTATAAGGCAAATGGTCTGTGTTATGGCTAACTTTAAATAAATATTTTGCTGAGGAAAGATCTAATAACAAAAATTAACTTAGATTAAATAGAGAGAAAAATACAGTGTGTAAAGAAATAATTATCCATGTCGAGAAAAACTACCTTTGTAATTTCCACTAAGTTCATTCCGCTGGCACGACGCGCGTTTCACCACACTGTGGCATATTCATGTGCCACAGTGAGTATGAGAGAATTAGGCTGGGAGCCGCTAGAGACTCAGAGGCTGCGCGCTAGGCTTAGATTACTTGAACAATTGAGAATAGATATCTTTAAGAGCGACACGGAGAACATCATATTAAAACCCCACTATATTTCCAGGTCCGACAGAAACGATAAATTAAGAGAGATATTTTGCCGAACGGATAGGTATGGGAATTCGTTTTTCCCCCGAACAATAAGGGACTTTAATAAATGCTAGGCGTAATTTCATTAGAGCGTTTCCTTTTTATATTTAAACGGCTGGTGTCCTAACACCCCCCGCCACACGCCTATTGAGGCGGCTTGCTGGGTAGTATGTAGATGTATGCCACAGTGTGGTGAAACGCGCGTCGTGCCAGCGGAGTAAGGTGTGTGGAAATTACAAAGTTGGCTTTTCTCGACGTGGATATCCATCATTTCCACGACGTCAGGCCTGACATAATCAGTTTTATAAGAAATTATTAATTTTGTGGCAAATAGAAAAGGATACCTTCACAACATGAGATAGACATACAGACATGTTTGGTTTAAAATAAAATTTCAATATTGTCAGTGGTACATTGATGAATCACACTTAAATATTCACTGAGACAAGTAATATGTTCGATAGCATTCGGCAGTTTATTAAAAAATATTGTCCCCATGTACAAGAAACGCCTTTTACACTATGTTAAATTTGGTTTAGGCATGGGGACCCAAAAAAAAAAACACTGCGAAGATTCGTCATGTTGCTTCCAAATACTTACTTCTGGAATGTATAGCTACGTATGTACTATGGGGGAAAAAAAGTTTCCCAACAAACGGAGCGTCGCCACTAGCGCTCTGGAAAAAAAATAGGCCTTCTCTCGTATGGCATACTATTCCAAGGCAACGACGAGGGAAATTCGAACACAGTAATGTGATGGACTCATCGTCGAAGCCAGTGACGGATTACTGGCCGCTTGCCTTCCCCGAGTGTTATTCGCGCTGACTTCCAAATTGAGGCGCATTAGACAGCCATGTATGCATTTCAAACGTATCATTGAACCCATTGAACGCTCTCGTTATCGCCATAGCTTCCTCTGCATTCTTTACCTTTCCTCTACTTTTCTTCTTGGCTTCGCTCCAATTCTCACACTATAGCAAGGTCCTGGGATTCACCCGCTGTCTACTATTCTTACAACCTGCGATATTTAAAGAACACCGCATTGAATAAGAGTTTCTTCTTTTAATCGTGAATACAAACGTATGTTCAATGCACATTTCAAGCATGGAGGTAGATTTTCAATGAATAGGCAAATAAATAAGCTTTTTATGCGCAAATATGTATTAATGAATTAATAAATACACAAATAAACTAGACTCGGAGGCTGCGCGCTAGGCTTAGATTACTTGAGCAAATAAGAATAGATATCTTTAAGAGCGACACGGAGAACATCATATCAGAACCCCACTATATTTCCAGGTCCGACAGAAACGATAAATTAAGATAGATATTTTGCCGAACGGATAGGTGTGGGAATTCGTTTTTCCCCCGAACAATAAGGGACTTTAATAAATGCTAGGCGTAATTTTATTAGAGCGTATCCTTTTTATATGTAAACGGCTGGTGTCCTAACACCCCCCGCCACACGCCTATTGAGGCGGCTTGCGGGGTAGTATGTAGATGTAGATAAAAAGACAAAAAACAGTAAGATAGATATTACATTTTGCTTACGATTGATTGCCTTTTTGAAATGTTGACCTATTTAACTTCTAGATGGAGTACGAAACCACTTTAGATTATGTAACTGGAGTTATCATATTATATTCCAGCATATCAAAAAAATATTAAAGGCATTTATTCAAGATGGAAGCTACTTTTTTTAATACCGTAGTATTCGTAAATTAATATTTTACAGTATTTTAAAGTAACTCATTTTAAATAAACGCAAAGAAAATAAATAAACTCTTGGTAGATGCAATGTTGGTCAAATTATCTGTCAACTTCATAAAGAAATGCAAAGGAAACAAATTTTCCGGCCACTCAAAATGGAGATATATAGCAGAAGTCCTGACGAACGGTTTAACTCATACTTTACTATTAAACAGTATTTAATTTCACCCCCATCACAATCAATGACTCCTTGAAGTCTTTGACTCATTGACCCTATGAAATAATGTAGGGCGCCAACCCAAAGATGCCCATACCTCCCAGACGTGACCTTTCAGTGTCTCTTGGTTCTTCCCTTTGCAATTCTGCCATTCCTTGACCATTAAGTCGCAAATATTTTGTATTGGATTCAGGTACTGTGAGTTTGGAGGGAAGGGTTACGCTGTACTGTGCGAATGCTCCTCGAAAAATCTGAGTTTCACGCACCGTGGATGGGACAGGTGTCCTGAACAGAAATTATTTCTTCGCATTATGGTACTACGTCGTTTATGTAAGGAAGTGATGAAAATACGAAAGATTCGGGCGTAGGTAATCCTTAGATGTCACTCTAGGTGGTGTTCTCAACAGCAATCCCGGCCCGACTGCAGAGATAGCTATCCAAAAACGCAGACATTTATGCCCAGATCTATTTTTCCTAGTTGTTTTTTGGGTGATACGTGACAAACAGGAGAAATATAACTTTTTTCCTAAATAAGTAAATGTTCTAAAAAGTACTATTAATTAATAAAGTTATATTTACCAACAATTTCATGTTCTCAATAGCTAAATATGTCCATAATCAACACTTCTAATGTTTAATCATCGATAAACATTACGAAATTCTAATAAGACCCCGTTACGAATGACCGAATTCTAACCTCGGCGTTTAATTAGTTTCGCTCATTTCTGGCTTTCTTACTGGACTGGAACTTCTCATACCGGCTTCATGGAGGCGGTTTCTAATCATACAGATGCTTTTAAGTTTAATGTCCTCTTTATCACGGCCACCCAGCCAATAGTAAGAGAGTTGTCAGCAGGATGCTAACGAATGCTGCCACCATCATCTCGAGACGTGCATCTTGGTCTTCGCTTCTTTGTCGTATTGTCATCATCTCATCCCCTCCCTCTAGCATTTTAGCCAGCAATATACTGTCTTTCTATTCCAATCCATTGCCCTCGATATTTGAGCGAAGTTGAGACTACCTCAACTGTCTCATCGATTTATCCCCTCTCTCCTGGACTTAATGGAATGTTTTGAATATCCCTGGAAGTTATCACAGAGAAATAGTGTCTTCAAAGCCAATGCTTTCAAATCCACATTCCACATAACCTACCTATCAACTGCCATTCGTCTTTTAGCGATAAGCTTCCTGTGGTCTTACCTTTATCACTACCTGGTTTTAGTTGAGCCGTACGAGAGAATTCAAAGGAACGTTTCAAATGCATTCAAGGTTATTTAATGAACCTCCGTTCTTAGGGCCAGCGCGAAACCCACTCGGGTCATGCGAGCAGCCGGGAATCCATCACCAATTCGGACGATTAGTCCATCACCTTACTGTGTTTGAATTTGCCTGCTCGTGGCCGAGACCTAAGAATATTAATATGCCATCAGAAAGGAAAGCGATTTTCCCCCGAGAGCGATAGTGGCGACGCTCCGTTTGTTGGGAAACTTTTTTCCCCCATAGTACATTGATGTGTTCCGATCTTCGCTGACTTCAAAACTTTGAATGGAAACCTTCATAAAATTGCGAATTCATGAAGAATTCATTCGAATGCGACTTTTTAAGTTATTTTTCCATCCATATGCATTGTCCACACACCCTTGTAATGGACATTCGGTGGAAGCTGTGAGATACCCGGAGGTTTTAAAATGGACTGGGTCAAGGCTACTAGAAGAATGGTTTAAGAGTTTTTTGGTGGACTCGCAGAATATTACATTAGGCCCTTTTTTGCATACGTTCCGAACAGAACTGAGAGCGAAAGAATAGATGAGGAAGAGATGTTGTCGAACGGAAATCCTTTCCGTTCGCCATTCACGACTGCAACGGAAATATGTCGAGGCGCTAATCCGTTAAAACACATCTGACCTTCCGTGTCGACCTTCACATTTTTCAATCCCCATTTGCCATTTCTCTACCTTTGTATATGTTTCTATTTAACTTGAGTTTCTACCTGTTTGGGTGGAATCTGTTAAACGTTTTTTCACCAACTTAAAGTCAACAGATCTCCTTCAAACTTTGGACACAGGTGTAACTTCGATGACAATACAATATTACAATATAAGTGTCACGGCCAAGGGTCTGACGGAATTGCGATATCTGGTATGGATTACTACTAGCGCCAATTGTTTCAGGCGCAAATGGAAAAATAAGTACCTATGCATGAAAAAGATAAAGAGTGTATGTTTTTGCCATAAATATTTTATTTTTTGTGAAAAATGCAGTAATTATTCCTTTTGTTGTAAGACGTTTATCAGCGTACATTTAAAATACGCCTGGGGCCACACGTGACGTCGCCATCGCAACCGTAAGTAAACAAAGAAGATGGCCTAGAAAGTACACTGCGAAAACGCCAAGAGAAGGACTGGACGGCATTATTATCGCTGCAATCTGATTCCAGTATTTTTCAGGATGCATAATTGATTGAAATGTTACTGTTTTAAGTTTCCCCTGAGAAATAAATAGGTCAGTTCCCTCTTAAATCTGCAAGATATTCAATTAAAGAGTATACCTGTCGCGCTGATAGTTAGCGCCTGACCGCTAGAGTGCTCTGGGTGAAATGTATAAACATTGGAGTAATGTGAGTGTCAGACCCTTAGTCACGGCCATGGATACTAGAATTTAAGGATAGCAAACTCCCAACTTGGGCGTGAGACCTCTTTTTGAAAGCTACCACTGTCATGAATGAGTCACTTGAATCAGATGATCCCTATGTATCACGCGTATTTTCGCAGGAACAAAGCAAAATCATTTACCCACTTTTAGTAGAGCAATAAATCTTTTTCTATATCAACAATCGGAAATCCCCTCAAGCCGCCATTCGTAAATAAAGTAACAATGTGCCTGAAAGTCCTCACTAGTGCCACCTATCGAACAGCTTCAAAAACTTAAACAAAAAAAAAAGAAAGTGCACTGAACTTGGCAATGGGGCTGATCGCGGCTTTCCCTCCCATAATCCCGGGTTCGCTTCATGAAATTGGTTGCCATGTTGGTTGTTTACCTTATTGTTGGCTATCGAAAAAGTTACTCGTGTTTTGGTGTACTCGGCGAATTTTTACTTATATAAATGGAAAAAATTGAACAAAGATTATCGGGGCACCAGGCGCACACAATTCTAAAAAGCCCCTCGCCTCCACGTGGACCATGGCAACAAAACTTATTTTTCACTTATGTTTTTATATTTAATAAAACCATGTAACTTATAAATGTTTTATAACACTTATTGTTGATAGATAGGTAGGTAAACGTCTTTATTGGGGGGAGATCGAGACTCTATAAGTCCCTCCTTCCTAGCTAACCCCTCGTCAGTGTATGATTACAGTGATCATTACGAACACTGCGATTTATAAGTCAAATAAATAATATTTAAAAATAAAAATTAGAATACTAACGCGGAATAATGAAGTATCAGAAGTGTAAAATGATATTTAGATACAATTGTGGGAAAGACGTGGGGATTTTGGCTGGCGTCCGTCACGAAAAACAACCCACTGCAGGATGATAACACCCGCACAAAATGGGGGGTGTGAAAAACCAACGAAAACCTACTGAAAGAAGCTAATGTGACTCATGATAATGAATAGTATAAATACACAATAAATACAGCATTGAAATTTGTATGTGCATTCCTTTGAACAGAGAGTACTTTATGTTTATACGGCATATTACGGTGTGTATTTTACTAGTCACCCTGCTGTGCATTGAGAAGTGTCTTATGTAATCCCTTTTTGAAATAAGACAGTGATTATGCATTTCGTAAGGTAATGTAATGATTATTCCACTTGCGGTAAGCGGTTACAGTAAATGATTTATTAAATATGACAGTTCGATGGTGAGGTATTACAAGTATTTGATTCCATCGTGTGTTTCTTCCATGCACTTTGCTGAGTTTTTTTAAATCGTCTTTTAAGTACGAAACGATCGTTAAGTACATAAAGCTCCTAAGTACTTTTCAGACTATTTAAATTGTTTTTTTAAATCGTCTGTTAAGTACTTAGGAGCGTGGTGGCCTAGTGGGTAGAGCGCTTAGCTACTGATCGAAGAGTCCCCGGTTCGAATCCGGGTGAAGCCTTTGGACGCCCAGGGAAAGGAACTGGCCCCCCCTACCCTGAATGTGTGAAATCAGTAAATCAGAAAAAGAGTAAATAGTAATATGCTTACTCTATGGTGAAATTCACACGCCTGTGGCTTAGACCGGGGTGAGCTCTATCCTCAACTATCCAAACCAACCTTCGGGTTGAATCACTGAGTGAGTGAGTGTTAAGTACTTAAGGTGGCTGGTCGGGTAATCGTTAGTCATTGAGAAATTTAGTTACTTAAATTTTAATGCTCGTTTAAAATTTAAATAATAGGTCGTAGTTATACTATATTGAGTAGGAATGACTTATGTCTTAAGTACATTCTGAAATATTGTCCTTTAAATTTACACATTGCCATAAAAATTTGCTTAAATGCAGACTTGATTCATTTCGTAAGTCATTCTTGCAAAATTAATTTTCCGAAAACATTTCACACCCGTGGCCATAGAATTCAAAGTAAGTATTTTAATGAAGATGTATTGTCGCTCGAATGCGAAATAGTATTAAAATATGATTCTATAAATTATTTAATCTTTCGTTTTTAATCCGGCAACAGCGTCCATTCTGCAACACGCTGCAACCATAGACCTTGAATACAGCTTCAAGTCTATATATATATATATATATTCAACGTCTATGGCTGCAACACGTGTCTCTACTTAGCATGTCCCGTACTTTCGTGTGCCACGTTGCCAACTTAACACCACATAACCACGTGCGACATTTGAAATGCTCGCATACATATTTTTTAATCTTATTTACGAAAATTTCAGTCGATAATATTAAATGATTTTTTCAAAATAGATTTTAATTTATTAGAACTACATTATATCAGTTTTTGGTTAAAATCTGTTCGGTAGGAATGGAGAAAGTGCGTAATTTATCCTATTGTAGTGGAGAGCGCCATAAGGCTCCATGTTAAAAGAATCTAAAATATCGCAAAAAGTATGTCGATGATCCCCCGTTTTTTCTTCGATATCCCATAGAATATCCAAAAAGGAACATATTTGGAAATCTTTGCCCGTATCTAGATAAAATGTGTCGCAGAATGAGTCGTTTTATACCCCCGAGACACGGTCCCAACGACGCAACGTAGTTTTCCCGCTTGTCTGTAAAAAAATAGGCTTCCACGTTCCCAAGTCACTACACAAAAAAAAACCTACGCTTCTCCACACTTGCTTGTTTTGCGTCACTGAGGACTAGCGTTGCTTGGTGGGAAAGAGACGGAGAATTATATGAGATGTATAAAAAAACATTCAGACGAATACCACTCACGTAAGGAATGTCTTAATGCATTAAGCTTAGCTTCGAATATGTATAACTATTAAAATGGCTGTTGGGCCCAAGTTACATAAGTCCCTAGATTAGCTTAGTACTCGTATACATATCAGCATATTTCTTATCCAATTGACTTGGTTCTTATCCCTTATTAAACGCACCTATTTTTCCTTTCTTTTAACAGTTTTCCTTTTTGGTCCTCCTTCCTTTGGTCCTTCCTCTTTCTTCATATAATTACAATCAATTACATTAATGTTTCGTAGCGTCGGACTGTGTCCACTCGTCAAAACAACACATATTTTCCATTTTTAATTAGGTAATGCTTCTATTTGACGGATCAGCTCTTCCAGCTTTCAGTCCTTTTCACATGGATACTGAAGGATAACAAGACTCCTAACTTCGGCATGATACCTTTTTTGAAGCTGCCAACGGCGCCACTGTCGCACTTGATGCATGGAATCAGATGATCCCTATCATCCCAATGTAAACAAACGCGGTATTTACTTTTGTTTATTTCGTACTGTGGTAAACTACCGCTAGTTAGGAAGCAACTAATGGTTCTTTCCGTCAAATAATAATGTTAAACACGTACGATATATGAATTGAATAACAGAAAACCCCTCCATTATCCTATCATGGATCATACGAGAGTACCAACGATCTACGGGGCAGCCGTGCGACTGCGATGATGTCGTAACCAGATCTACGTTTCAAATTTCCCATCGCAAGGGGTTCAACAGATGAAAGGAAATCCTTTGAAAATGATTGGCGTTGAGGAAGATGTTTATGTAGAGAACGGCTAAAAAACAAAATCATTAGCGTCGGTATGGATAATGAGCGTAATTCACGAGTGTTTGAATTCGGCAATACATAATAATTTTAATGATCGCATCAAAGAAATAAAAATCACATCGAGAATATATACAAATTCTGTCAAAATAATAAAATTTCTGCGATGGATGCATAGGCAATCATCATCATCGACCATTTTTTGATATACGGTGACGTGAAGAATAAGAAAGAGTACTTACATTAGCCTTAAACAAGCTTTTATTCTTCACACCTAAAATTTTGTTCTTTTTAAAGGTTGCGGAATACCCTGTGGAGCATCCAGGAACCAAGCAAGATCTTTTACCTATTTTCAGTGGAGAAAATCAATCTTCTTCTATACCAACAATCGGAATTCCCAAACAAGCGACCATTTGTAAACAATGTGACAATGTGCATGCCTCCGATGCCTCACTAGTGCCACCAATCGTACTGGTTCAAAAAATGAAACCCAAAAACAATGAAAGCGCACTGTAATTGGCGGGGCTGCCTTTTCATTCCACCAATCCAACCCCCTTGTCATCAACCCCTTAACAACCAAAACATTTCAACAATAAATAAAACATTTCCTCGCTAAAATAAATGAAAGTATTTTAACAAAAATTACACCAAATTAAAATAGAATCAAAACAAACGCCGTAAAAGGACATAAATGTCATTTAATTCATATTCTGGATACTTGTACAAAAACAAGTCCTCTTATCTGATATGAGAAACAAAATACTACCTTTCCACGCTATTTTTCTCGCAAATTGAACTTGAAATTACATGGTGTTAAATGGGAGAACGGGAGAAACACGGGGAAATCAACTTATTTTCTTTCTAATTTAAATGCCATTTTCACGAAAAACTTTATGAGAAGCGAAAACCCCCGGGGATATTTACTACAAATGAAATGGATGCATCTCACCACCTTACTCTTTGGTTCATTAGCTAATTACTGCGAAAAGTAATTAAAGTAAAAGGAATGTGGTAATTCCACAGAATCGGCGTCTATGGTAATAAAGAAGTGTTCATTATAAATATATCTGTGGAATAATGTGCAAAACATTTGTTCCTTAATTATGGTGTCCAGTAGCTAACGAAAGTCATGAGCGAAAGTTGCATGTTTTAAACTAAATAATTAGCGAGTTGTAATATAGTATTTGTTTTGACTCATGCAGTCGCGGTGGAACCTCCTTAAATGTAAATTGCAAACGTCTCAGTCGGACACTTATACGTCTTCCGTTACCGTCTCGCTACTTCGTGAATTCGCGATTGGTGGTTCAGTTCCTCGTGGGTTATCCATCTCAATTATCGGACATTTTAGGTATTTCCTTCGCTCTCTGATCTAGGAGCATTTCCCCTCGCAATATACCCATTCGCGGTCTCCTTTTTAAATAACCTCAAATCCTCCGGCAATCATCTTTTTCTTATTTCTCTCGTCCCGTCAACGCGTCGCCCAGCCTAACCTCAACGACGACAGCCATACTTACGAATCCCCTCTTGTCCAATGAGTGGTTATCTTTCGAATGCTTTTGCAGAATAACCCGCCTGGGGGGTTATTCTGCAATTTCACCTCACGGAACATGACCTCACGGACCGCTCCTTATATGGCGAATATTACCGAAAGTGGAGTTGTAGACACAGCCCGCCAGAAGGCGAGACCATCGACTCATTCATATCGGCCGAGAATGGTTCATTTCCCAGTTCTTTCGGTTGTGGAATTGAGCTTCCAAATGAGTGAGTACTTCGAGAGCAGAATAGCCCAAATGAATCGTTCATTTGAGTTGGTGCTGTTCCGAAAGAGCTATTTCGGAAGTGGAAATACAGAATAACCCCCCAATTGGGGGTTATTTTGTAATCTCACCTTTTTAACGACTCTTTGCCGGAAGGCGGGAGATCCGTTTCGCTCTCTTAATGATCGGCTCACGATCGGCCAAGGTCCGATGGTGACTCCAATTAACGTTCCTTACTACAGGTGAGATGAAACTAATGAAATGCGGAACCAAATGAAATGGATCAAGAGTCGAAAGAGCGGATGAATCAAATGAATAGACCGGCAGTTTACCACTTGAGAGCCGAAGATGGTCACGCCGTCTGGGTGGCGGAGTTGAACTCGAAAAATGACGTAATTTTCCACACTTTATGACGTATTCTCACTTAGTGAGATTACAAAATAACCCCCCTGGTCTCAAACTCTCTGCTGTCGAGTTTCACCAAGTTTTGCGATGCCCATACTTATATCTCTCGCGCTGGAGTGCGGAGATTAGTGGCTCACCTGGATTGGTTCCAGCGTCGACGCGCCTACCGACGTCTTCGTAGCGACGACCCGTCGTCGGATGTACCCGTCGGCCTTCTTCACGGCCAACGCCGAGGGGCGCCACCGGCGCCGGAAATCGGTCCCATCCTCCTCCGCCAATGGGAAGGGAGCGCCGGCCATCCGCGCCCACTTGCGGCCGGCGCCCGACCGCGTGGAGCACGGCGTCCTGACCACGCGTCGACGTCGTCAGTCCCTGGGGATCCAGCCATGTGTCAGCGTCGCGACGCTCGGCGACAGGCGTCTTCGGCGTCTGATCGTCCGAGAAGTCGTCGGCGACGACGACTGGATCGCCACCGACGGCGGCTGGAGGCGCCACTAGCACCACCTGGCGGCGAAAGGTCGAGGGAAGATGTTTGGTTTATTATGGTACTGCTAAACATTAAAAGAGGATTGGAGAGTACATGTACAGTTGGGTAAATAGTTAATTCGTTGGCTTGAGTGGTTAAGTACGTTGATCCGAGTTTGAAGCTGGTACGCATTAACTTAATAATCACGAGATTAACTTGAGACGCTATCAGGAGTGTTTTTTGACGATATAGAAGTACGCTAATTTATATTTAGCAAGCTGCATTCCACTGCATGTTTCTGATTTCTCTTGTCTAGATGTGTTTCTGATTTCTTCTCTTCTTCATCTCTTTGCTTATGCCCTCCAAAACTGCCCTTCCAAGACTCATAATTTAGCTTTTTATTTTTCAATATGACTCTTCTATGCTTCGGCTCCACAAAGTATTATCTTTCATATATATATATTTTTCTTTGTTCTGTCAATAATGCTTCCTCTCCATAATGAAGGGTTAAGTATTCCTATTGCCTTTTTCCCCTGAAGTATTTAATAATGTATGTCTGACATACGGGATCCATCTATTTGGACCTCTGATCCCAGGTTCTTGAAATGGGAAACTTTTAAAATTTTATATTCATGTCTGAGTAGGATTTAGCTATTAATATATAGAAATACTTCTGAATTCACGTTACTGAATGCTATATGCTGCGTTTTGTTCCAATTTATTGCTAACATCCAATTTTTGTGTTCCTTAAAATTTCTTCCGTGCACATATATACTTCGCATATTCACAATCATGAGCAATAATGACTTGATTATTATTAATAAAAAGGAGATTTAAAATTATGGAATTCCATTCAAGTGATAATAGCATTCGTCCAAATTTCTGTTAAACTCTCTCTCCGACTTACCTACAAATAAATATTATATAATAATGAGGAAAGGCAACATCCTTGTTTCATTCCTTTGTATAATAAAAGGCTGTGACGTTTTTAAACCTGTTTGAACTGTACGTTCAATTCCAAATATTCTTTTTGTAACCTAATTACTGGTTCACTTATGCCAGCTAATTCAAAGAGCTTCCCGTAACGTTTCCCTGGAAACAATACCGTCTTTACCATACCACAATTCGACCTGACGGGGGCCCCGAAATGCCGATGTATTTGCTTGGACAAAAAAGTGAACATTTTTTTTCGGTTTTCAGGTAGATACCTACTAAAATTACCGTCAGGTTTTCAATTTTTTCTAGAGAGTGAACAGTGAACATTTTAAGAATAAGAAATACGTATTGTTTTCTATTTGGTGAAACTGATTTACTGCGCCATAAGTATAATAAATATAAAATCATCACAGAAAAATATTTTTCTTGTAATTTCCTTTTTTTACTTTCCTTCGGGGCCCCAAATGTTTCTGTGCCCAGGGGGGGGGCATGTCTTAAGACGGCCCTGCCTGGAAACACTAACCCACGCCGTCTAACCCACGAGTAATTCAACTTCCTTACTTTTAGCTTTGCATTTTTTCAAGTGTTTATCGCACTTAAAATATATGATGTGCACATGATACGTACTCCATCTGGGAATTCACATTTTCCATCCGTGGGAACATATTCACAACCCTATCGTGTTTTTTTACACTTTTCAAAATCTTGATAGATATTATTATTTGTATCCTATATCATTAGTCTTATACATTCTAACATCATTTCATCATAAATCATCTGTCCACTTCAATATATTATTTATTAGCGTATTAATGATTTTTATAATTTTAGGATCTCGATATTTTTTTATTTCCGAATTAATTCCATCCGATTATGCAACTTTTCCATGCTTCACAACTTTTATTGCTCTCATCCATTTCTTCTCTAGTTCCCTTTAATCACGTGTCAAATGTATTCCCGTACTTGATATTCCTTAATTCATCCCGTTTATCGATAAATAAAACCCCTGGGAACTGCTGCACCCAGGTTTTCCCCTAAATTATCTTCTGAGTAGTTCAATGTTTTGCTTCATTTATCATATCTTTCAATATCATCTATTCTCCTGCTAATCGCTGGTAACCCAATTTACTGTTAAAGGGTCGTGCATAAACTACGTTACCGTTTTCGGTGATTGTTTACCCCCTCTTCCTCTCCCCCCTCTTTCGTTGACAACCGTAGTATTCACCCCCCCCTCCCGACATGTATTGTTGTCTACACAAATGAAACTTTCAATTCAAAAATATTTTCTCAATTATTGAGTAAATTTATTTGAAGGAATAGGTTGAAATAAGACAAATAAAGTAGCCAAACTAGATATAATAGAGCTATCTAATCTCAATAGAGTATTTGCGTAAGTGAGATATTTTGATGAAATTTATTATAGCGAGTAGTGTTTGGTTTCGAAATGCCACGTACGAAATACCAAGGTATACTTCCAACTAATTAATTTAATAAATAGCTTTTAATATGCATTGTTTTAGCATCGAAATTGCCTGTCTAAACGCCCAACCATTGGTTCTTCGTAGTGTGACGTCATCTCCCATATTAGCAGAAGCGAAATAGCATATCTGTGCGTTGAGAGTGAAATAGTATTTGCCTTTTCGAAGTTATTTCGATATTTGCTAATTAATAGCTAAAGTTTCGTCCGCACGCTAAGACTACACAGTCACACAATCTCCAAATCAACAAATGGTCGACTATGGGAGATGACGTCAGAGCCTACAAAACATGGCGGACCAGTGTTTCGGCGCAATAATAATTTATTAGATTTTATTAGCTAATAAAAAATTAACGAAAAGCCTCTCGAGCGTCAGATTGAAAATTTAGTGTCTGAAGTAACGATAGATTTTTTAGATGTCACTTCCCAAAAGTGTGCAAATACTCTATTGAAACAATAAATAATAATTTTTTTTAATTCTAAAAATCAACCATGAATCACATGAAGTTTAAAAATAAACTAGAGTCTCTAACGATCCTCAATAAACAGTGTTTCCTTATCCGTCCATGAGCCAATATCGAGGATTATAATTATTTGATAAGATGGCTCTTGAGAGGGCTGTGTAAGAGTTACGTCAACTACGGACTTCTCGTAATATTGTCGACGCGATATTGACGAGTAAGAAACGTAAACAGGTGCGTTGTAACAGCTACGTTACTTTGAGTGAATTATGGAGGAGCGAACGATTTGTTTCCTAGTAACAACTGACGGTTTTCGTGCCTAGATTTCACTGAGGGAGAGTTAGAATTATCGTCTGTGACCAACATCTTTACTTAAGGTAGGTAGTTTGAGCGATGCATCAATCCACCCTAGACTTTGATGAACTTTACCTCATTTTAAAGAATAAAATCCCATCTTTCCAATTATATCAAAGTACTTACCCCTCGCCGAACTAATTTTCAAGCAATTTGCCTAAATATTTAAGCTGTTTTACATGGGATAGATTACGGCTTTGTGCTCCAGGGGGAGAATATTTAAAATATTAGGAACTATTAGCACCTAGATTTAGACAAAAAACTAATGGTATGTAGATTGCGTGTATTCTCAACTATTTATTAAAAATAATTCTATTACTCACCGCAGTAAGTTTTACAGAATTGCAAAATAACCTGCTACTTTGAAGGGTTTTCAGCCGTGCGGTGGAAAAAATGAGTCAAGTTAGAGATTTATGTAGCTTTATTTATTTAATTACTTAGAATTTTTATAATATATAACTATAGTTATTTAGATATATTTGCGCCATTAATATTACAATGTTTATTTCAGACTTCTTACAGACGTCGAAATGAAAATACTAAATTCGAATATGGTCTCCATTATGACTAAAGAAATATCTCTCTTAAACTACCTTAAAGAGTACTACTCTCATCGAGCTATGGCTGCGATCTTCTTCTCTCTGGTGTTCGCGTTGTACTCCCGGCGATATATTCCGCATGAATTTAGTTCCCACGTGCGGTTATCACTTCCTTCGCCGATGTTTTCCGACTTGTTTCGTAACAAAAACAACATTTTTTAGAAAATAAATTCCTAGGTATCCAATTTTGGTGTGAAGCCAACCATGCCAACCAAAAATATTGGTTCACGAAAATTATTGAGGAATTTTTTATTTCGTAGTCCTACGGTGAGGACAAACAAGTGTGTTTGCAAGACTCGAGGTCATCCCTCACTCAATCAGAGAATATACCGCCAGCCGTGGCGAGCGCTGACCGCGAATGCTGGAAGAGTTAGCGAATGAATGAGGCGAGGAGGAGAACACTGGTCCGTTGTGGAAAAAAAAGAAGGGGGGGGCTCCTTTCCTTCCTTCCTGCCAAGCCATAGACCACGTGACCTTGGGAGGAACCGGAGAGTGGCACCCCGAGTGAGTGCTTGGCACGGATGTGTGTGTCTCTCTCTCTCTCAAAGTGATGCAATTCCTCCTTCTCCTTCGGCTACTTCCCGTTTTCTTCCTTCTTCCTCTTTGAGGCCAAGCGGACGCCGCGCCGTTCCGGCCACTCGGAAGGAGGGAGGCAGTCAAGCGTCAGCGATCCGCGAACAGAGGACGCCATTTTATATTGTTTCGTCCGACGGCGATCCGCGCCGGCGCGGAGCGTCGCCGATTGTTGCGTCATCAACGCGACACGCTCCGAGGCGGAAGCGTAGTTTTAAGAGAGATATTTCCCTAGTCATAATGGAGACCATATTCGAATTTTATATGAAAATGTCAGCGTCTGTAAGAAGTGTGTAGTAATTGTTACATTGTAATACTAGCGAAAATACCCGTTGGTACTCAACGGGAGAGATAAAAGTTGAAAATAATGTAGTAGTGCTGTTTATACAAAAGATAAATGGTTTCGAGTGGAAAAAAACAAGGAAATCCCTATTGAAGAAATATGTAAAAGTTAAAAAATCGAATAATGGTATGCTAATAATGCATAGATGATGGTTTATAATTAAACCGAAACGTTGACTAAATACATTTTACTTTGCATTTTTGCGTTCTTCGCTTTTTAGTAAATAAATTATGTAATTGCTCTCTGAATATTTTTCAATTATTCCCTTTCGAAAGTGCTCCTTGACCTAGAGCAAATTTATACCTTTACAGAAGTTGTTGTAACTGCTGCAAATTCTATTTGCATTAGGTTGCATTTTTGCAATAGTAGCTCTTAACATCCCTTATATGTAAAAAGTCCTATTTTTCCTCCCCTCATTAATTGGTACTATTAAGTTTAATTCCTTTAACAATTCTTCATTGTTGTCTTTGTTTACTACATCTTGTAAAAATAATAAATCACTCAATACCTATCTCTCCTGTCACTCAGTGTGACAGGAGAGTACGTATTGACCGTTTTTATTATTTTATGATATGATTATGATAAATCATTAGAAATGTTTAAACTATAAAAACCGTTGGAGTTTAAATATATCTAATAATTTATCATAATCTACATAATTTTCAAACATAGGATATAGGTATGTATTTTTTATTTATTTTTTAAATTTTATTTTAAAGGAAATGGTACACTTTCCGCAATGTTGCCAATTTAAAGTGCACTTATAACAAATGGTAGGTAACTAACGTAATGCAAATGTCTCAAAAATCTCTTCTGTACTCTCTCAATCATTTCATCATATTTCTTCTAAATGGGGTTCCAGATTGCAGAGCAATATTCCAATTTAATTCTAACAAACGGAAAATAGAACATTTTAAGCACCATTTCGTCAGAAAAGTACTTTGAAATACGATATAAAAATGCGAATATTTACTTTACTTGCAGACGTGATGATACATAAAATATGATTTAAAAAAGTCATATTTGAGTCAAAATTAACTCCATAAGTCTTTTACACCTGTATTTATTATGCCTGTTGCTCACGGTAAAAGTTTCGATAACGTTTTTTAAATCGACTAGTTTTATAAAAATGAGCTTGCTAACGATAAAACCGTTTTATAAAACCTCGTTTTATAATACGTTTTACGGAATAGGACAGGTTCTATTTCCATAAAACCGTTTTATGTAACAACCAATGAGATGCTCCGCTCATCGCGTTGATAATAATCTCGTATCCATGGGACGCCAAACAAGGAAAACGTAAACAAACATGGCTGGAAGTTCATGGAACGTTGAGGCAGAAATGTCCTTCTTGTTGTTAGAAGAATGCGTTAGAGCCTTAACACCGTTGAGTGTGACCAACAAGTAAGTAAATAAACAATACATATAGTTATTAACTAAACAGTCATCCAAAAGAGAGTGCATTTATCACTTCAAGTGTTCGCAAAGCGTCTCATAGATGGCAGGACATTGCGTTGTTATGAACAGTTTTACCGTGAGAAATCAAGTACGTTTCACGTACGATTCATAAAAGTTGCAATAAAAATTTTTATGAAACTCTTTTATGGAAAATTTTACCGTGAGCAACAGGCATTACTATGATCTGCTCTTTCATTGAGTAAATAAACTTAATCACATTCCCTTTTTCTTGAATATGAAACAACAGAACACTTATCAACATCGAAATTGAGAAGATTTCTCTCCGACCGAATAATTAAATTATCTTAATCATTTTACTTAATTAAATAAACGACTTAAAACATTTTCACATCCTTCGGCATTCCACTGTTACTCCGATCACAGTTGCTTCCCTTGAATTTTATTTCTCTGATTGGTTCCATGTAATTAGGCAGTCGTGTCTCTTAATATATGGCCCAGTGAACTTCGTTTAGAGACAAGGAAAATCTAACGACCACGATTTTTTATTACTAAAATGGTCGTGAATTTAAATTACCGTGTTTTGGCGGATGGAAAGGATGTTGTGACATTATCCTTAAATTTCTCCCTCATGACAACCCATATTAACGTGACCTCTAAAAAAAGAGTAAAAAAATCACTTGAAAGTATTGGATGTAATTTTTTATAGGCCTTAATTATTTTTTTTTAAAAAGAGGATACGTTGGTGCTATGGATACGGATGGGTTAACTAAAAAAGTAGGTTGTAATTTTTAAGAATGTTCAATTAAAGCCAGTTGAGGTGCCAATTACTTGATAATAAAAGTGGGTTTATTTTTTACATTATGTCTAATTAGAACCGGTTAAGGTATGTCTTCATGGACTGTTTCGTCTCTGTTTTCTATCTTAATGCATTTCTTTCTTCAAGCTATAACTGTCTTCGACTCGACACGCTCCATACCTCCTTTCATCACTTATTAAATTCAATTCCGTCACCTCTATATTTTCCACTTTTCAGCGTTATGCCTTCAATAACGGTCGCAACATTCGTTATCCTCTAAATTATATATATTTTTCACATCCACTAATTCTCCGTCAGAATGCTCTCCAAGTATCTTCTTTAAGTTCCTCGACATGCTTTCTTTTCTTGCACTTCTTTCGTCTTACATCTTCAAATATGCCTCATTTCTTAATACCGTAATTTGTGGATAGTTTGCTTGGAGAAAACGTTTCATTCCCACATTTGGATCAGAGAGGAAACTGCAAGCCTAAGAATGAGTTATGTTTCAGTAGATTTATCAGAATGTTCTGCATGTTATGAGTACTGAGTTATTGAGTTAGAACGCGTGCAGCGAATATCGGCAATGTACGTTAAAAGGCCGTTACTGATAATTTCGTCACTGGCTTTTTTGCTGCAACTGGGATGGGAATCGCTTTCAATACCGTCGATGAAAATTTAGACTTGATCTGTTATATAAGTTCCAAACCAATTAATTTTCTGACGACGTTAATAATATTTTACGAAGTCCAAAATACTACGGTAGATCACATCATGAGAATAAAATTAGGGAACTAGACCGCAGAATGGACAGATTTAAATTGTGGTTTTCCCTGCGAACGATAAGAGACCATAACAGCTGCCAATGAGATTTTTAACTAGGATTTTCGATAGGTAGTGTAGCTCTTAGTAGTAGTAGTAACTCCCTAATACTTGTATCCTTATCTGCTACCAGGGGCCCGATTCTGATCTTCCACCAGTCATTGACTGGTGGAAAGTTCCACCATTCGTTCATTGAACGACTCTTGATCCGTTCAATGAACGGCTCAATGACCCCCTCTGGAGAGGCGAACGTCACAAACTTATGCCGATTTCCAACTTACCTCGAAAACGCGAACAAAAAAATGTCTACCTTCCGCACACTTACTTCCGTCGGAAAGTTTCCACCACGACACTAGCGCTGTTCCACCAAGTGGATGACGGGTGGAAGGGAAGCTTGACTTTCCACCAGTCATTGAACGATGAACGATGTAGTGAACGATTCTATGGTGGAAGGTGGAACATGAGGACGTATTGTCGGAAAGTCATGACGTTTTGGTGGAAACTAATGACGTTTTGGTGGAAAAGTTGAACATCGGGAAAGCATCAGAATCAGCCCCTTGTACTGACAGCACAGCAGCCCCTTGTATGTTTTCAGTATAATTCTTTTATTTCTTTCTATTTATTTAGTTATAAAATACTAACGATCCTTCTAACATAGGTATCATACCTGTAGTGCATGCTTGTGAGGCTTTGCCTCCTGACAAGCATTAGCTGACTGCAATTAATGAAAAAAGAGCAATTTTCACAAGTATGACATTTATTGCACGACTGGTTTCGCTTTTTACAGCATCTTCAGGTACATATATCAAGTGTGCTCGAGCTTATATAGGGAGGCGGGAATGGATGTTTTCATTAATTGCAGTTATGTTCCGTTTACACTCCATCACGCCTGAAATCTCAGATTATGTAAGCATTAGCTGTTTTTGCTAATGCATCAATAGTCGAAGCTACGCTAACTTTAATAGGATACATTGCAATGCATGTTGGTGACTACTTACCCCCCTGCCACACACCCTTGAGGTGGCTTGCGGGGTATTTTGTAGATTTAGAACTGCCCCGCCGTTTGGCTGGTTTGCTCCACTGAACTACAAATAGTTTCTACAAGGGTTTTTATGTCAAGTTCTAGTGATTTGGCCTCTGAGAAACCAGAAACACAGGCGAATGCCTTATCTGGATCTCAGGGGGCATAAGAACCACCAGAATCGTCCCAGAGAGAAAGCAAAGAATTCCTCTTAAGTCATGGGGTCGTCATAGACTATCATTACATCACCTCGTCTCCTCCATTACTATATATGTATATCATTGGGAATGGAAATGTAATACTGAGTTACCCGCTACAAGCGATACTTTGCATCGTTATAAAAATAAATTAAACCAATGTATAATGATAATTGATCCAAAAGTTAGCTAATACATTGATTTTGTCTCCGTATTTTAAAATTTAGCCATATCTGCGAATACATTTTATTCCAAAGTGAAAATAAAAAGTATACCAAAAAGCGTCCCTCGTTAATTTTATTCCTTTTCTGAAAAATAAATCTGCGGAAGTGTTTCAAAGTGTCCCCATTTCTACAGTAATTCCTCTTTTGAATCTCTTCTCAGTCATAGAATCATTCCTACCTTAATACCCACTTATCAATCTATTTAAATATCTACTCTTCATCTTTTATCCCCAGGGGATCCTCTTTGACTTCAGTATTGAGTTTTATCTCAATACTGAAGTCGAAGCGGCCTTTGCCAAACTCTTCACTTATCTTCTTCCAGCGTATTTGCTCAGACTTAATGTCATCAGGTATCTCCCGTGAGATCACGCCTCGCTTGATAACGCTATTCACTTTTTTAAAAACTCTTTTTTGATGCGTTCATTTACGTTCAAGATTCTGCCTAAGGGGTCTTTCTGTTCAAGGTGTTGAAGTTAGCGCTCATCGGAACACAATATCAGCTTAATCGCAGCGCACTTAAGCGCACACGAGCGATGTTGAATGGAACGCTGGCAAAATGTTTTGTAAACTGCCGGTAGGTAACATTCTGTGGTTGAACATCAGTCACGGCCGAATTTTTTGTTTAAAGTTGTCGAATTCGTTCAAAATAAGTATTTAAAAACGTAAGCTTTTTGTCTCTGTTTAATTAAAAACTTTACAATATGCATGTGTGAAGCCTTTACTGAAAATCAACAAACTTGACAACAATCACGACTGCGGTTATCGACGTTCATTTGTTGTTTAGCGCACATCGACTCGGCTCCCGATCTGTTTTGAAGTGCGCTACCTAGTGCGCAGGGTCTGTAACACGGACGGAAGGCAAGTGTGCTGTTGTGTGTTACGAAGTGATTAGCGCACTAGAGAGAATGTAAGGCACTCTACGTAATTAATTTATCCTGAACGCTGTTGCTTAGTACCGTTATATTTGAGTAAGGACGCCAGGCAACGGTCTGCCATTGTAGAAACTCAGGTTCCCGTTATTTCTCAGATGTTTAAGCTAGGGTTACCAAATCACCCGGTTTAGCCGGGTACCACCCGGTTTTTAATGTCCTTTTTCATCCCCCGATTAAATGTCCAGAAAACAGGGAAACCATAAAAAACCCGGTTTTTTATGATCGCTGTCCATTCCCGGTAGTAAAACGGTAGAAGCTTTTCTTCCATTGTGTAATATTTAAAAAATAGATGATGACTGACTGATTTATTGAACCACTTCCAAATAATATTTTTTTATCACTCCGCTTCCAATAAACATTGCTCAATAAATCGCTTCAAACATCCGGACTAGTTGTCAGACTGCCTTTATTGTTTGGGATATACACCACGTGCTCCCACAATAATGCAACTTAAAGTCGATATGCTTATAATAAACACCAAAATACGTACTCTACGCCAAAATATCAATTTGAGAAAATGGACTTAACTTTTAGTGATAATCCCCCGGTTTTTTCATTGTAAAATATGATAATCCCCCCGTTTATTATTTTAAAATATGGAAATCCTAGTTTAAGCTTTATTTGATAATTAATCGTACCTTACTCGGTAATTTGTGGCGTTCAGGTCCAGGGATCATTTTAGCTATCTAGCTAGCTGTTGTCTATCTAACTAGATATTATCGGTAAATGTCGGAAATACCATTTTCTGATGCTAGATATAATATTATTTTTTAAATTTTCAGTGATAGGGATGGACCAGATGACGTGCTCAAATGTGGTAAATAGGGATAGGGATCCCTAATCATTGCCATTATCCCAGAACTTGAACATGAAAAATGACCGTGTGAAGGAATTTGAATATTAAAGCAATGTCATTTTTTATGCTGATTCTCATTTTTTTGAAAAACCAACGATTGTGTCCAATTTAAACCATTGTTAAATCTTTAATCACGTTTATTTCGAATCGAATGGGCGGAAAAAGATTCTAGCTCTAGTCTAAGCTAGGAAGTTAAATTTGTATACTGGTACCGCAATGAATACAGGAATACAGGCACCATAAGATATTTTCAGCGATTTATCACTTAACCTAGAATTTGATGTGTTTGACGCAATTTTAAAGAAAAAACTCGTATTTCTAATTATATCAAAATATTAACCCATTGCCGAACTATTTTTCGAGCAATTTGCCTAAAAATACAAGGTGTTTTACATCGGATAGATTACGGCTGTGCGCTCCAGGGGGAGAATATTGAAATCATTAGACACTTTTCTAAACACCTATATTTCGTCAAAAAACTAACAATGTGTATTTTGTGTTGTCTCAACTATTTGTAAAAATGATGGAAAGGAACGAACTTTGTGAATTTCACTGTAAGTTTTTTTAATTCTCGACCCGGGTTACGTTTATGTCATCTAGATGACATAAAATGTTGAAAAAAAACTTACATAAAAAACAGTGAAATTCGCTAAATTTTTTCTAAGGGTCTGACACTCACATTACTCCAATGGTTATACATTTCACCCAGAGCACTCTAGCGGTCAGGCTCAAACTATCAGCACGACAGCGCGACAGGTATATTATTGAATATCTTGCAGATTTAATTAGGAAATTACCCATTTATTTCTCAGGGAAAACTTAAAAAGGTAATTGTATAATCAATTCTGCATCCTGAAAAATTATGGAACCAGATTTCAGCGATAATAATGCCGTCCTTTCCTTCTCTCGGCGTTTTCGCAGTGTACTTTCTCGGCCATCTTCGTTGTTTACTTACGGTTGCGATGGCGATGTCTCGTGTGGTCCCAGGTGTAATTTAAATGGACACTGACACACACACGTCTTACAATAATAGGAATAATTGCAGCATTTTTTCACGAAAAATAAAATATTTATGGCAAAAGCATACAATCTTTATCTTTTTCACGCATACGTATTTTTCCATTTGCGCCTGAAACAATTGGCGCTAGTAGTAATCCATACGAGATATCGCAATTCCGTCAGACCCTTGGTGTGTTCCTTTCCACCATGGATAAATTTTACATAGTTACCCCTGACAATGTACGATTTTTTATATATATGAAAGATAATAAATTACATACCGCAGTAATTTTTACGAATCGAAAAAAAAATCTTCCAATGTGAAAGTGTTTTCAGGGTACGGCGTGAATAAATTAGTCAAGTATGAGACTTATGTAGTCATATTAATGTAATTACTGATACTTTCATCAGATATATGTATATATATTTTTTGCGCCGTTAATATTACAATATTTACTTAATAATTCTTACAGACGCTGAAATAAAAAAAAATGAAAATCGAATATGGTCTCCATTATGAATAGGGAAATATCCCTCTCTAACTATCTTCACTGGCTAAAGCAATCGCCTTGATATCAAGGGATCCAGTTTCGAGTCCCGGTCAGGGCGAATAATTTATCCTCCGTGGAATCAATATGGCAGATTGCGCATTTTTAATGGCTTCATTATTCCCCTGTGCTATAGTAGTAGCGTGTGGTTCCATCTATTCTCTTCTATATCATCTTACCCGCGCACGTTACCCGCTCACCTTCCTACTTTCTCACCTTCACCTCAAATTTCTCCCGACCCGACACGTACATACCTACTCCACTGCCGATTGTGGTCAGCCTTGCCCCTTTCCTGGCCTACAACTTACTGCCCCCACCGTCCTCAGACCTCCTTATTGCGACTTATGCCTGTTGCTCACGGTAACATTTTCGGTCAAACGTTTTATAAAATCAACTAGTTTTATAAAAATGAGCTTGCTAACGATAAAACCGTTTTATAAAACCTAGTTTTATTAAATGTTTTACGGAATAGGACAGGTTCTGTTTCCATGAAACCGTTTTATGCAACAACCAATGAGACGTTCCGCTCATCGCGTTGATAATAATCTCGTATCCATGGGAAGCCAAACAAGGAAAACGTATACAAACATGGCTGGAAGTTCATGGAACGTTGAGGCAGTACCTTTCTTGTTAGAAGAATGCGTTAGATCCATAGCACCGTTGAATTTGATCAGAAAGTAAGTAAATAAACAATACGTATAATTTTAACTTAACAGTCATTCAAAAGAGAGTGCATTTATCACTTAACATGTTCGCAAAGCATCTCATAGATGGCATGACATTGCGGTTTTATGAACAGTTTTACCGTGAGAAATCAAGTATGTTTTACGTACGATTCATAAAACTTACAATAAAAAGTTTTATAAAACTGTTTTATGGAAAATTTTACCGTGAGTAACAGGCATGAGAGATGCGTAAACCTTTGTATTAATTCTTCTTTCTCGTAGATATGAGCCTCTTCAAAATTAGACCGTGCTTGTAAGATTTTCTTCGTCTTAATCAACTTTTTTCAACTGTTTGGTGGAAATGCGTTCTCTAAATCGACAAAACGAGATAACTAAGTCTTGATTTTCTTGATAGGTCTCAGGATCTGGTGATGATGACGAGCTTCGTCGAAACCTTGGTCGACTTATTTTAATAAATCTATGTGGAAAAACTAAGTTGTACTTATCATTTAAAAGACTCAACTGTGTCGCGAATTGCTGTCATCTTCCTAAATCCTAACTAATTTTATTGCTATTGATCTTCTCTATCTTTTCGACGCCTTCTTTCGCCGTTGATTAATAATCTTGAGTGCTGTCTTTGCCGTGCGATTAATTAAGACTTTATGAGAGCTTTCCTTGAAAGGTGTCGAATTAAGTGCAGATAGGAACGGCATGGGAGCGGAATCCTTCAACTCACACACACACGAAAGACGATGAATGGAACGATGTGCGCTACGTTCTGTTTTCTGACAACACTTAGGTCGCCTTCTTTAGGTACACAATAGTCGCGGACGAATTTTAACACGCTTATTTAAACTTCACCTGTTTATTTTTTTGGTTTGTCTGGATGGAATAATCTTGTAATCGAAACCTAACCCACTTCCCAACGTTAAATCGAGTTGTAATATGAACACACTTTCTTACTCTCGATGACAATACATGACTGCATTCATTAAATTCACTAATTACCAAGTTTATCTACGAAAATTAAATGGTTTACATTTTTAATGGAAACATCTTTTGCCAATAGATGGCGCTAATAGGTGTTTATTTATGGCGAGAAGATTTAAATTTACTAAAAAGTAGAAAATAATAAAATAAAAAAAAATACTTAAAAAAAACCACGCTTATATTCAAGTGTACTAAAAAGTAAAGAATAATTATTTTCTAACTCGGAAAATGAAAGCGTGGGTGCATTTTGTTAATCACCATCCAACCTCTTGTCATTCATATCAAAATCTATTCCACAAGCGTCCATCTTTTATCAAGAGAGTGATGAAAAAATGTACTTTTTTTACTTTTAAGTACACTTGAATTTAAGCGTTGTTTAAAAAAAAGTATTTTTTGCATATTATTTATAGTAAGTTATTTAATTCATACAAAATACACACCTAAAAATGTAGCATTTTTACCTCAAAGTAATTAAAACATGTTCATTATATCCATGATTGAAGTATTTGTTGACAAAATATAAAAAAATGTGGAATTTAGTATTTTTTTTGACTCACGCAGTCGCGGCGGAACCTCCTTAATCACGTGAGGCGATTTTGGCGATTTTTCGACCCCCATTGGTGAGATATCGTAAGATTTGGCTCGACCCCCTCTCTTAATCTCACGTGAAATTTTTAAAAATGCGTATTTTAGTGTAATCTGTGCTTGATTGCGTTGGATTTATAAATAAAAAAAACAATTTTCTTAGTTATTTTTATTTAAGACATTATTTTTAATTAAGAGTACTAAGAAAGTAATCTATAATCACAGTGAGAAAATCGTGCTATAAAATACTTCAGCAAAAACTACTAAAATTCGTAAGAGAATACTCGATGTAATTCAGTCCACGGGGACTCATGTGTAGTCTCAAGAGTGACTACTGGAACCAACATGTCCATGTGATTTATTTCCACGTGTTTTACTTAATTTAACCCAGTTTCTCGAAATTTTACTGTTTGCTGCGGAAAAATACATGATATTTGCCGACACCCCTCCCCCCTCTCCCCCACGTGAGATCGGGTGATATTCAGCTCATCCCCCTTCCCCCCTCCCCCCCTAAACGCCTCACGTAATTAATGGACGCCCCCCTATGTTGATTCTTATAATCATATATAGATAAATGACTTTTTCCGCTGAAATTCAGCGTACACCGTCATCTTGCCCTTATTAATATTGTTTAGCATATTATTTCTGGACCCAGATTGTAATAATCTTACCAAATAGGTGGTATTTTGTGTAATTTGTTTTTTTCTCTCCTTCGGAAATATCTATGGAATATGCCATTTAAAATATTCTTGAAATTAAACTTCAAATTTTATGACTCATATAAACCTTTGGATTTTTGTCGAGGAAGTGGAAGATGCTCAGAATTATCCCGGTTCCCTTATGCTTCATCGGTGCAATTAATTCGCAGCTTCCCGTGCGAAGCCGGCTCCCTTTGCTAGTTTCCTATGTAAAGTTTAAAGAATCAGGTTTTTTTTTCATTTCCTATAGTTATTTGCCAACAGCTCAATTCCTAAGACGGATTTGTGCCTTAAAATTTATTACCATTCATTTCTCTGGCGTTATCTACTCTTATGAACTTTCTTTCGCGGAAAATGAAATTTGTACGGGCGTACAGACAGCGTTACACAGATGTTAAACGGATTAGGCTGGGAGCCGCTAGAGACTCGGAGGCTGCGCGCTAGGCTTAGATTGTTTGAACAATTGAGAATAGATATCTTTAAGAGCGACACGGAGAACATCCTATTAGAACCCCACTATATTTACAGGTTTGACAGAGACGATAAATTAAGAGAGATATTTTGCCGAACGGATAGGTATAGGAATTCGTTTTTCCCCCGAACAATAAGGGACTATAATAAATGCTAGGCGTAATTTCATTAGAGCGTGTCCATTTTATATGTAAACGGCTGGTGTCCTAACACACCCCGCCACACGCCTATTGAGGCGGCTTGCGGGGTAGTATGTAGATATAGATGTTGTAATAGAAAGAAAAAGACTTTTCCCCTATGCCCCACCCATTCTCGCCTTAAGGGTCGTGCATGAAGTACATTAACAACTTATTGGAGAGGGGGGAAGGGGTCGCCTGAAAAACCTTCGGCGGGTAATGATGGGGAGGGTCCACTAAAAGTAGCATACAAAAAGGGGAGGAATCAGGCGAGTTGTTGTGGAATATGAACATAATAAGAACTAAGATATTACAATTTTCCACATAAAAATTTTTAATCGACCCGGGTTTCGATGCACTGCATCATCATTGCATCGAAACCCGGGTCGATTAAAACTTTATCTGTTGAAAATTGTAATATCTTAGTTCTTAAAAGTAACGTAGCTGTTAAAATGCGCTTTTTTACGTTACTTAATCGTCAACATCGCGTCGACAATACTACCGAGTTGGCGCGCAGGGTGTTTCTTACACCCCAAGCTTCTACTTTAACTAGAATGTTGCAAGTCTTCTTACCATCAAATTGGTGTACATTTTAACCTTCTCGCGGGTTAAAATACCTCGTGACAACGCTTTTCAAGGAAGCAGTAAGAGACGTGGGGATGGGAGAGTATAGGTGTAGCGAAACTTGGTGGCACTCGCTTCTGAAGATCATGAATCAAAGGAGAGGAAAGCATGCATGAGATGTGGGTTGAAGCGGCCGATCCTTTTCCCAGAGGACCCTGCGGGAGCCCTTCGATAACTTTGCTCGCTGATCAACGCTTAGTTTACAGTCAGTGTCCTCTAATCCTCCGCTGGTGAGTGCCACCAAGTTTCGCTATACCTATACAAAGTAGATGATCGCAGCATCTTTCGCTGTGATACATGGTTGATTTTTAGAATTTTAAAATTAATATTTCTTGTTCCAATTGAGATAATATAGTTCTATTACCGTATTTCTCCGAATATAAGCCGCACCCCGTTTTTTGGGGTCTCAAACAGGGAAAAAAGTTTATACGCGAATTTAAGCCGCACCCCTTTTTAGGGCATCCCGTACTACATACAGTAGAATTTTATATCTGTTTTTATATTAGCTATGTAACTGTGAGACAAAGTTACATATAAATTATCCTTTAATATATGAATAAATTGTGCACCAATTTGTCCTTTGTCAACGTTATTTCTTACTTTCCCCGTGGCTTAGGCGAGTTTAGCTGGTGTGTCCGCGTGAATCCGAATGGCTGGTTTTCTCAAATCGGTCGTTTTTACGGTTTTTAGAAGAAAGTTCTCGAATTTAAGTCGCACCTCGAACATAAGCCGCACCCCGATTTTGAGGCCCCAAAAATGGGGAAATAAAGTTCAGCTTATATTCGGAAAAATGCGGTATATCTAGTTCGGTTACTTTATTTGTCTTGTCAACCAATCCCTAAAAATAAACTTACTCAATAATTGAGAAAATTTCTTTGAATTGAAAGTTTCATTTGTAGAGAAAACGCTACATGTCGGGGGGTCGGGAAAAATACTACGGTTTTCAACGAATGGGGGGGAAGGGGGGATAAAATCACCGAAAACGGTAACGTAGCTTATGCACGATCGCTTAACACCGTGTTGTTAAAAGTTTAACAGGCGACAAAAATAACTTGGGACACTGGGATATTGTTGCTCATATGAAATATGTAATTTTAATAATGAACAACAAAATAGTTCCTTTCCACGCTATTTTATTCTATAATTGAACTTGAAATTACATGGTGTTCAATGAGAGTATGAGAGAAACACGGGGAAAAATAGTATTTTGCCATAATAAAAATGCCATTTTTGCGGAAAACTGTCGCAAATAATCCAGATAAATTGAATAAAAATAAAATATAGGCATCTTACCACCTTATTTTTTTAGTTATTGAAGAATTAATGCCGTAATTGAAGTCAAAATGCGATTATTCGTAGGAAATGGTGCTGCAGTCGGCTCCTATGGCTGGAAAAAAGTGCTAATTTAAAATACATTCGAAGAGTTATCTGCATTTTTTCTACTTTACTTTTTGTTTTCTGTAGTTAACGCATTTCATCAGCGAAAGCAGGTTTTTTGGGACAAAATATAAAAAAATGTAGAATTTAGTATTTGTTTTGACTCACACAGTCGCAGCGGAACCTCCTTAAATCGAATTCGATGGCAAGTAGCCTGTGTTTACGCGATGGTGATTTCAGTTTATTAGATTATTCAGATTATTCTCACGTTTTTTATCAGTGGCTAGAGAATAAATGCACTAAAATTTAAATGAGTTAACAGTAGAGCCACGTTAATAATACTTGCGATCGTGGTTACAGCGGAGAAACTTGAAGTGACTCACCGTCGCCAGGAGAAGAGCCCTTGTCCACGCGGGGTACGCCATTCCTCCCAACAATGAATCCTCCCTCCACCACTCTCCCCCAACAACCAACAATAAACCCCTCCTCTCCCGCGCTGCTGTGTTGCCCCGGTGCCGTGTGTGTCTCTCTTGGCAACGGACTATCCAAAGGAATGATGGCCGAGGGGTGTAAAGGTAGTAGCACTGGGACTGTTCGTGTTATAACTCACTCTCTTTATAGTCTCCGGCAAGTATTTATAAGCTGCTTGAGTGTTGTTATGAAATTCTTCCTCGGTGTGAATTTATAATATGTTGGGGGTGGGGATGAAGTTGGTGCCGTGCGGTGCTGGGAGAATGGGGCAGTTGTTAGGGTCCGTTTGACGGAGGAGCGGAGGAGGACGGGGAGGGGAGGGGGAAGAATGGCGAGCCTGTCGGCCAATGTGGAAGGCGCTCGGATATAGAGAGGAAAAGACGGCCCACAAAAAATCCGACCTTGCACTCCTCTGTTACCCCCATCCCCACCATCACCCCCTGGATACGATTGTTTGAACACCTCTCCCCTTTCTGTGTTTCATGATGGATGTGTCACCGTTGATTGAAGCTTAAATTCGAAGCAAGTGCGTTAGTGTTTTGGCGAAGATCGACGAGATGTGTAAAATTAGTCGTCGTCATGATTTTATTTCTATTGCTAGCATTTTACAGTAGTGGTGGCACTAAAAGAACAACAATAATTTCATTGCACAACTGTTTCGGATCCGAAACAGTTTCAAAACGAAACAGATCCGCGAAACTGTTGGAAATATCTAATATCGACAGTCCACTACGCTTTGTCAATACGTAGTTCTTTTGTTTTCTTTTCTGAGTATCCGTCGCTATGTGACTGATCGTTATTGTTGAGTTGTTATTTATTGTATTGGATATGAGTCTAAAATATATCACATCTTTCACTTGTGCTATCAGTTTATTTAATTAAATACCCCTTGAAGTAATAAGTAATTTACAACAGTAACACCCTGTTGCTAACAACAGATAAGAGGCTAAAGAGGCGCACCAAAACAACAGGCGATCGATCGGCGCTGTTACAATATGACTGGTTGTTCTGTGTGTGTAATGAGATATCTTTCACTTGAATAAAATAACGATTTAATTTAGATTCATAAAAGATTGATACTTAGCATTTCTAATTCTATCTGCAACATGTGTGAGCTGAATAAACCAGCAACCGCCCGCAACAGATTCAAATCCAATAAATTTTTGCTTTTAACCGCAAAACGCAGCCACACGTACAGTGCAGCTGTCCAACAGAATAGAAGACGAAACAGTCACCTTCAGCCACCCTAGTGACTACTCCCCCCCCCTGCCATACACCCTTGAGGTGGCTTACAGGGTATTTTGTAGAAGGGGATGTTTCTCAGTGCATTTGAATTGCACTCTCACTCTCTGAATTTATTGCTGTCTCTGGCTGTCTTTATTGCTATTTGCTTCATCTCTGTTGGAAGGAATGAATCGACACTGCCACGAGAATGAATTTCGTGCGATGTTGACGTTATACTTTCCAGCGATTAATAGGCGCCTAATTCGTGCGCCAAGAAGCCATTTTTCCCTGCTTTCAGGAGAAATGGAAGGCTATTCGTAGTTCATATTCGTAAGTTCTTGTTGCTTTGATTTCTTCGTAATTTCAAAAAAATACATCTAAATATTATAGAACTCGAGAAAAATGATTCGCACGTTCACTCATATAGTGGAAAACGAGTGTTCATTATAAATATCTATAGTCTTAAAATAATCCACTTATTGTGCATCTTAATCTTTCTCTCTAATAGCTTTTCGTCTATTAAAGTATTATTTATTAACAATACAAACTATAAGGTGGGATTCAGTGCTAGTTTTGGCTCTCATTGTCGTGGAAGCAGTGGCGGATACATATGGGGGGCGCGCGCCCCCCCCCCCCCCTTGCGGGGCCGCCCGCATTGCCGCCCGCGCCAGTCATCCCGCACGCTATTCGTTCATGTCTTTCGTCAGTCGACTCTGAGTCGAGTTATCGAGTAGTTGTACTTTCTTATGTAGCACGCGCGCGCGTCCGCGTCATCGTATTTTATACGTTTCTGTCCGGCACAGAGATAGCTAACCTACGAGAAAAGTCGCGGCCATTCTAGTGATCTCGATACGTCATTCTGTCTGGCATTTGTTCGAGAAAAGTCGCGAATATTCTACTGTTTGTATTTGTTCACACTCCTTAAAAGTCTGGAAGCGAACATTCTGGCACCGAATGTTCTCGAAACAACCGAGCTACATATATAAAGGAAGCAGAGTCGCTGCCAGGCAGTCAGTTTGAAAGCTACAATCGTCGCGATAACTTGCGCCCCCCCCTTGAGTTTTTTTCTGTATCCGCCACTGCGTGGAAGAACCTCCTTAAATCTCTTTTAAATTAAGTTCACTACCTCCACAATTAAGTTTGAGTAAGATTTGTTCGAAGTATGCGCGTGGCATTCTTAGTCATTCCTATCCGCGTGATATCTTAGGTTTTTTAATGTCAGTATTCGGGAATGATCTCGGAAATTAATAGATTGTGAAGATACGAGTAATATGGGACGGTTCACCCCCTTCCGCCCATCCAGCTGCCTATTCTTCCATATAAGGGCGTTTTACACGATGCTTATTTCAGTAGGTATACTTACTGAAAATCGAACTCAACGCAACTATGCTAAAATCGTACCGTGTTAAAGGATTTTATCGCATCCGATTTCGATATCGAATACGATTATTAGTACTAAAAAGAGAAATAAGTGCGACAATTGCTTTCCATCCGATTCTTTGATCCAACGACCAATCACAGGCAAGCAGGCGAGCCGATCTTTTCTAGAGAATACCGGTGAAGGCGCTGGAATCTGCCACAATAATAAGGCCTATATAAATCTCTCGAGGAATTGTTCTGAATTGTTGAATGCCCTACAATCATTCCGCGATTCCATGATTTCGCTTGAGTATGCCGAAACAATATGGCGCAGTTTATTTACATTGCGTTGTTCGGCGAATGCCCTGACAACGCGACCGCGTACTGAAATCACCGTCGCGTAAACACAGGCTACTTGGCATCGAATTCGATTTAAGGAGGTTCCGCCGCGACTGTGTGAGTCATAACAAATACTGAATTCCACATTTTTTATATATTTTGTCCAAAATATCCTGCTTTCGCTGATGAAATGCGTTACCTACAGAAAACCTAAAGTAATGTAGAAAAAATGCAGGTTATATATATTACATATAAATAAGGTGGTAAGATGCCTATATTACATTTTTATTCAATTTCTCTGGATTATTTCCTTCTAATAAATAGTTTTCCGCGAAATGGCATTTATATTTTATGGAAAAATACTATTTTTCACCGTGTTTCTCTCATACTCCCATTGAACACAATATAATTTCAAATTCAATTATAGAATAAAATAGCGGGGAAATGTATTATTTTGTTGTTCATATCAGATAGAGGACAAGTTTTTTTTTATAAGTAGACAGAATATGAATAAAATTACATTTAAGTCATTTTACGGTGAAACCATCTTTAGTCCCGAATTTTGTTCTGAGTTTTCGGCTCTGATTTTAGTACTGAATTCAGTCCTGACCTAAGCATCGTGTAAAGCGGCCTTTTATTCCACCAGCCTCCTTCCTCTTTCCTCGCCCTCTTGTTTTTTTACGCGTAAATGAAAAGAAAGAGGGGTTCCAGCCAGTTGACTCCCCGTCATGTCAAGGTGGTTCGCCGGAAGGCTTTTCAGAGTGCGGGGAGGAAGGGGGGGGGGAGGCGGGGGGAAGGTGCCGACACCAGTGACTGGGACGGTGATTCACGTCTTATTGCCAGCCTCGAAAGAAGTCCATTGTTGTCGTCGTCTCTGGGATGCGTGAACGCTGATTTTCTTATTGAACAGAAGGACTTAATATACGGTTTTGCGGACTACCGTATGTGCATGGGGCCCATTCCAATATGGGGACAGTGTCCATAAATCTGCAGTAACGTCCTCTAAAATTTTAAGGGGTATTTTTATCAGCGAAATACAGATATATTATATGTATATGGGTCATTCCACGTCAAATCGACCAGAAAATCGGCAAAAATGACATATAGGATAACTGATTTGGACCAAATTTTGCATATCGTCATCACTTGATAGTAAATTGAAAACCCCGAAGCCGTTTTGTAAGACACATGCAACGGTTTACGAGAAATTGCAACGTCGCCGAATTAGATTTTTACAAAAAGGTTTACTACACATTTGACGTCACATCTCCGCGAAAAGTGAAACTACCAATGTGCTATAGGACTCAATTTAACGTTCTTAAATTAGTAAAGTGTAATAACGGATTATATTTTAAAATTTAAACAATTTCATTCAGTTTATAACAATTTGAAAATTTCTAATTGATTTTTGACGATGTACATGCATGTTCCTTCGATTTTGCTAATTTTTTTATATCTTGTTGATACAACCCTCCTATAAAAATCAAAAAAAGTTTGGTTGGGGTAATATTTCATTAGGGAATTTTTTTTAGCACCTTTTTAATAATTGGTGAATATCATATGTCAATTCATATTTTTACTAATGCAAAGTTATTTATCTGATAATGCTTCATTCGCTGTTGCATTAAACCTCTCGACCATAAGTTGGCAATAAAATTATCAATCTAAACTGCCAATTTTAGATTACATGAGTGTGACAATTTTTTCGCTTTTCTGTGTTTACTTTTTGTTAGTTTTTTATCTAAATTATGATCATTCGTTAAGGGTTTTTTAGCGTCAGTTCAATAATTTTTGTGCCTTTGACAGATATTTAATCTCCATTTTCTCTTTGATAATTTATTTACACTCTCGTTCATTGTCACGTCAAAACGCGTCGGTATAAAGTTTTTTGTACCAATGGAGTTTGGCTTTCATGTTTTGACTATATCTTTGGCATTTGGCTCGACCTCGAGTAGCATAGTGATATACATAATATTATACATATTTTGTCTCATAGTAGTTACGTTTACATGCATATCAGTTCGCTGAGTATTGGGTTTCTCCATCTTAAAAGGGTATTGATCAATAGTCAATATTTTTAGCGATTGCCTTACAATTAGTATAAATAATATATAACGGTCACTTATAATTGTTTAATTTCTTATCTGTAATGACGATGATCTAAAGCAGGGGTCTCCAAAGTACGGTCTGCGGGCCACATCTGGCCCGCAAGATGATTTTATTCGGCTCGCAGAAGAATTACTCGTAAATGGATGGTTGCCACTTTTTAGTAATTAGCGTTTCAAAATTTTAATCTCAGTTAAATTAGATTTAAAAGCACAAACACAGTAACATCATTCATAATAATGATTTTTTGATGAAAATATGAGAATTTGCAGGTAGTGTTCGTTGTCATCAGTATACGATAATTTAATTTAAAGTACTCTGTAATTAGTTAATAAAATTTTCTGACTACAAAAACTCATATCTAGAGATTCCTATTTATATTTTTTTAATACAGCCCGCTGAAAAGTGTACAAGTAGCCATTTTGGCCCTCGTTACGATAACTTTGGAGACCCGTGATCTAAAGTGATAGTTTTCGCCAGAATCAAAGTTGTTTTTTTTTGTTGGTTCCCAGACAGCACAACTTCTACGATGTATGCCAAATATATACAAAATTCATGATTGTATTTTATGTTCAGCAGAATCTTTTGTCCGTTTAAATGGCAACTTTATCATATGGTTGTGTTTTTTTACAATTTGTTACGGTTACTGTTTACTTGGAAAATGGTCTTGACAACAATTATCTTAAGAAACATTATTTTACATTTTACCGTTAGCCAACCTTCAATGCACTCCCTTAATGGGAAAATGTTTTCTTTCTTTAATCAAACATATGTTCTCTATTACATACATACATGACATATATAGATGACATTAACACATTGTTTTAATAAATCTTGCATGCATTACAGAAATTTAAAAAATATTTGAGTACCTGACTTGAACAAACAATAATCTTTGTATAATTTAATTTTCTAACTATAAGAACTTTTAATCAATCAAGTATAAAACTATTTTAAGATGTTAGCATATTTTTAAATTTATTGAAATTTAGGCGCATCATTAGCTTGGTAAGTATATCAGCCAACTGATGGTCAGAGGGGCAATATTTCACTTCAAATTCACCTTCATGGTATTTTTCGCTTAAATAGGTTTATATTATGACCTCAATATGTCTCAATGACCTCAATTTGACCTCAATATGTCTCCTGCCAGTTAGACTTAATTGCCCTTATTTTATCAATTATTTTAGAGCTTTGATTATCCACAAACACAGTTACTTTCACTGGTTTTCCTGTAAGTTCTTCAATCATTGCTTTCAGATATATGAATTCTGTGCAGCATTCTGCTGTAGCTATATATACTCTGCTTCAGTTGTCGATTTTGCAACCATATTCTGTATTGCGTGATCACCAAGAAATTGGAGGACCAATTTCTTGGCGATCCAACCTTAAACAAAAATATCCGTATAAACTGTGTATACTGTAGCAGGTGGATGTAAACTGTGTACGGGAAATATATGTATAAATCGTGGCAACATTCCAGCAAAAAGCTGTAGAAAACATCTCATATGTCCTAGCTCCATTTTGTATATAATATACATATACAGTTAACAAGAAATATACCAACCCTCAGGGCCATCTTAGGATACGCCGGGGCCCCTGGGCACACAACAATTAAAAAAAGGGAATGACAAGAAAAAATATTTTTCTGTTATGATTTTATATTTATTATACTTATGGCGCAGTTAGTCCGTTTCACCAAATAGCAAAGAGCACTTATTTATTATTGTTAAAATGTTCACTGTATACTCAGGAAATATTGAAAATCTGACGGTAATTTTAGTAGGTATCTACTTGAAAACCGAAAAAAAATTAAGCTCCTTTTTTTTGTCTAAGCAAATATATCGGCATTTCGGGGCCCCCGTGAGGTCGGGGGCCCTGGGCTCGGGCCCCGTGTGCCCTTATGGTAAAGACGGTATTGCCAACCCTGTATTTAAAAATAATACTCTCCACTATGTATATACCTACGCTAAAAACCAGCTATCTGAAATTGAAATATAACTCTACCTTGCATGATTACTATCTGTGCTGAGTCATGTACTGCATTCAAATAATTTTATACATATTTACCCTTCTATTAAAAAGTATCTCAATTGAACAGCTTTCATCATGACCACTGTTAAATAACAATATGAAGTATATATTTTATGGCTTTTGGTTCTGCGAATAATTATTTAGTATTAGACAACAGTTTCACCGTTCTATGCTGCCGGCTTTGTCGGGCTTTTAAGAAAGCAATGGTCTTTTTTAAAAAAATAAATAAACAATTCCAGCAGTTGATGATTTTGAGAAGTGAAAACTTTTTTTACTTCTCAAAATCATCAACTGTGGAATTGTTTATTTATTTTTTAAAAAAGACCATTGTTGTGTTTAAAAGCCCGACAAAGCCGGCAGCATAGCACGGCGAAACTGTAGTCTAATACTAAATAATTAATCGCCGAACCAAATGCCATACAATAAACAAAGAGCTGCAAAAATCTACAAAAAAAGTTTAATATGAAGTATAAATAATTATATTGGATCCGCCATTTTCCCTATTTTTTTCTCTTGTATCCCTGTGTTCATTGTTAAGAAGAGCAGTGGTACGTGAAAACTACCGTATCCCTCCACAACAATGGCGATGGATCTTCCCTGCTGCCAGAGTTTTGGCCTTATGCCTTCAAGTATTCTGTGTGAACAATGAAGTCAACTTAGGCATAAGACGAACGGTGCTTCACTAGATTTTTTGTTACTGATTATAACAGCATTATTTTTTTATCGTTTTACTCAAATTAAAAAAAGCATTGGGAGTGCTTATCCCTAAATGTTGGGGGAGCTTAGATAACAATTTTAGGGACTCTCTTGAATTTTTTTGGCATCTTGACTTGGTCAAGAAACAGGAAACAGCCTTCATATTGTGAAGTTTTAAATTAATTTCTGATAAAAATATTGAGTTTTTAAATATGTAATTATTTTGAATGAATTCAACAACTTAAGACAAAACCTTCAGCCGTGACTGCTGTTCAACCACAAAATATTACCGGCTACCGGCAGGTTACAAAAAACTTAGCCAGCGCACATCGTTCCATTAATTGTCATTCATATGTGCTAAAGTGTGCTGATGTGTTCCGATGTGCGCTAACTTCAACACCTTGAATGGGTAGCTCCAAATATTCCCCATCGGTTTTGTATTACCTAGTGCGCATGATTTGAAACGAATTGAAAGTGATGGCACTGATGTGTTGAGAAGTAGGTCGCACAGTAAAGCGAATACAAAGCGCCCATTGTCTATATTTGATCTGGCCACTCATTTTCAGCAATTACGTTTTACTCGCGTTCTAGATCTTGCTATGGTAATACGCTGTGGCCAGTCCCTCGTGCTGTGAGCGAGTCTCTCGTACGTTTTGGCGAGCATGGAATGTGTGTGGAATTCATCCCAATGTTTTCGTCACTTGCATCTCACTCATCCGTGGCTTTTCCCCTTCTTTCCCCCCGTGTTATTCAGGAGGAATATGTGCAGGAGAGCATTGCGTGGACTCCAGTCGACTACTTCAACAACAAGGTGGTGTGCGACCTGATCGAGAGCAAGAGGCCTCCAGGGATCATCTCCGTGCTGGATGACGTGTGCGCCACGATGCACGCCGTGTCCGATGGTGTTGACGCTGACCTCCAGAACGTGAGTGCACTCAAGTCTGTCTACGTGTCCTCAGTGCTGACCTCTGTCCTCGTTTTCTTAGCTTTTTTGTCATTACTCTTCCTTCCCTATCATCATATCTAATCTTTGTAAGTGCCTCCTTTGCCAATGTAGTTGTCATCATAATATCCTTGAAGACATCAATAGTTTTATGGAAGTGGTGGTATTTTAGATTAAAATTTGCTTTGATTATTTTGCCCTTACTATCTGCCACTTAAGGCTCAGGTGGGAGCAACCAGCACAAATTGGTTTATTACCCATCTAAATTCAAGTCGAAGCCAACATGCTAAGCTTTTGTGATAGTGATACATAGTAGTATGTTGTAGTTTTATTTGTCCAGCAGTATTGTAAAATAGTTATGCACAATGTTAAATATAGGACACGTCAACTCATAGTATATGCAAAATAAAATATATGTTTAAGTGCATAGAAGCTCAAGGGACTAGAAATTCTTTAACAGGATAAAACATATGACACAGTAAATAATTATGGATGGCGTTCTTGAAGATGGGCAGCTTATGTTGTGCCTTTTGCTCTGTAGGAAGTTTATTATAAAGCGTAAGGCCCATATGCTCTGGTCCATGAGCGGCAGTACAAGTTTCTAACATAAATCTGGTGGAGGTCGGTAGAATGCCTAGTGTTATAGTTACGGAAGTTGAGGTTTGATTAATAGCTGGAAAAATGTTGTTTAACATACATAGAAACACAGTACATATACAAACATGGAGTGGGTAACATTGCTTAACGAGAGTTGAAAACAGCCCAAAACAACAATTATCTAGATATTGAATGAAAAGCCGTAACTTTGTGATTCCACATTTATTTTTCTGTTTGAGGCTTTCGCAGCGCTGTTGTGCTGGTTTCTCCATGTTTTTCGGGCAAAGCTGCGTCGGTGTATCTTTATGATGACGTTTCGTAGCCAATGCAGGCCACATCTTCAGATCAAGTCCGAATGCCAAATGGTGAAAGTTGGCCTGTATATATACCGTCCTCAAGGGGGCCTTCCGTTAGCGCAGCCAATCAGCGTTGAGCACCCTTCTTTTGGCGCGTTCCTTCTCAGGAGTCTCTTCCAGGTGTTGTGGAGTCTATGCCCGTCATCCCGATTGAAATTAGCCTCCACCTTCTCTATTTCAATAGCCTCCCTGATGAGTCGAGGAAAATAAAACTTTTCCTTGGCTATGACTCGTGCGTCATTGATGTTAAGTTGATGTCCCGGGTTCGAGAAGGCATGCTCTGCAACTGCTGACTGCACGCAGTGCTTGTTTTTGAGAGCCCTGCGGTGCTCGCTCAAACGAACGGAGATCGCCCTCTTCGTTTGGCCCACATACTTCTGGCCGCAGCTGCAGGGAATCTCATATACTCCTTCGTATTGCAGGTCAGGGATTTTGTCCTTAGATTTTGGTAGAAGGTCACCTATTTTCTGCACTGCGCGATATCTTGGTGTGATGTCGTGTTTCTTTAGAATTTACTTTCCACATTTATTTATTGAAAACGACCCGGGTTTCGACGTAGCACATCATCATCAGGTACAATTATCGTAGAACACTCAGCATATATAGTTACAAACATAGGGAGGGAAAGGTGGGGAGAGGAGGGGGGGGGGGGGGGAGGGGCGTGATGGAGGGTGACGTAGATTGGGGAGGATGAGTTTGTTGGTAGTTAGGTGTGGGAGAGGTATTGCCCCTCCTGGGGGGGGGGGGGGTTCAGGTGGGAACGGAAAGTTTGGGTTACTCAGTGCACTCGTGACTCACTGACCTGGGGTTGGGGGGCGGGAAAGGAAGTTTAAGGATGGGTCGGGTAGAAGTTCCCAGGCTGGTGGTGGTGGGGGGGGGGGTTAGATGGTTAACAAGGAGTTGTTAAAGTGAGGCTGGGAGGAAGGTCCAAAAGGGGGGAATGGCAATAGAACAAAAATTCATTAACAATATTTTCTTGGCGCTTAACACTTTTTAAAATTTCTAATTGTTCTAATGCATCTAGTCTTTGTCCTTTTTTTCCCGGTGCAGTATTTCTGGTATGAAATCACTCTTGTGGTTTTCTTCGATGAGATGTTTCGCAAATAGCGACGTCAAGTCCTTGTTCCTGGCACACGTTTCATGTTCCTTAATTCTCTCTTTGAATTTTCGTCCAGTTTGGCCAACATAGGCAGCACCACATTCACAAATGAGCTTGTATACTCCACTTTTCTCTAACGGAGGAATTTTGTCTTTAGTATGTGACAACAAGTTTTTTAGGCACTTTTTATTGTAGAAAGCCACTTTCACTTTCATCTTCGGCATTTTCCTACATACCCTCATGGATAGGGGACCTAGATAGAGGCAGCGTCTCTATTTTGCACTAATCACTTCACTTGGTTGGGACCTGTAAATATTATCTCTGGCTTTTCTGGACATTTTATTACGATAAAGTTTGTTGATTAGATTTCCTGAGTATCCATTGTTAACTGCAATTCTTTTAATGATATTTAGTTCCTTTAGAACCATGGACTCGGACTAGGAATGGAAATCAGTCTATGAATCATCGCATGAAAAGCTGAAAGCTTTTGAGAAAAACAGTGTCTAGAATTTGAATGGATTACTTGATCGGTATACGAATCCTTCCTAAACACTGAGTATTGCTAACCCTCCTGAGATTTGGAAATGGAGATGTCTAGAAAATTGAGGGAACAGTTTTCTTCCTTTTCCATAGTGAACTTGATGTTTGGTTTCAAGGAATTTAAATGCCCGAGGAATATTTCAAGCTGCCTTTCTGTCCCTGACCAAGCACAAAACACGTCATCCACGTATCGGTACCAACAAATCACATTTTTCATGAGAGGATGGGCAGAGCAAAACAAACCTTTTTCAAAAGAGTCCATATAAATATCCGCCAAGAGTGGAGATGACGGTGAACCCATAGCCAATCCCTTAGGTTGTTTGAAGTAGGTTCCGTTGAACAGGAAATAATTCTGGGAGACACACAACTTAAAAAGCACTAATAGTTCACTTATAATGGGTGCAGGAACAGATTTCCGAAGAAGAATGATCTCTGCTAAGTCCACTGCTTCTGTCGGGTCCACGTTGGTGAAGAGATTGCTGACGTCAAAGGACACTAGCATGCACTTTTTGTGGATTTTCTTCACTGAGAGTTTGTTCACAAAGTCCACCAAATTCTTGACACTGTACTCCGCCGAAAATTGGGAAAGCTCTCGGAAAATTTCATTGAGTTTCTTGGCTAGCAGGTGGTTAGGGGCGGACACACATGAAATCACTGGTCTTATTGGGATATCCTTTTTGTGTATTTTGGGTGAGACAACGGAGTTTAACAATTATCTAATATTTGAATCTAAATGTAACACTGTCATATGTCTCCCTCGCTCACAATGTTAAATTAGTGGCAGTGGGCGAACTAGGCTACCTGCTATCAAGGTATCGAATGCATTAAAAATTGTCACGAATGGAAGACTTTTGAGAAATTTGAAATGCTGTTCCTTGTTCAAAATGTTTTGCTCTTTAAAAATTTTGTACCGGGTGCCTGAGACTTCTGGATGCTTGAGTAATGGATAACTGAGAGTTTACTGTATAACATATTTAGCCTCACAACTGGAGACCTTGTTGCAGGTATAGAGTGCATGGTGTGTATGCAATTCATAATTTGTATCACAATATTACTTTTACCTTTTTCGTTAGAAACTGACCGCATCTGCTGGTACTAATCAACATTACCAGAGGAATAAAGAAGGCTTCATCATACATCATTATGCTGGTATGGTGGCATACAATGTTGAAGGATTTTGTGACCGCAATAGAGATGTATTGGTGCCAGACTTAATTGAACTGATGCAAGAGAGTTCCAAGTAAGTGTGTGCATGAGATTGATGTGTCAACAATCTTTATTCAAATTCCTGTCTTTAAAAGTTGTTATACAAGAGTATTTACCATTTTAAATATTCTTTTGCAGTGCTTTTATCCAGAGCCTGTTCCCTGAGCAAATAAACACTGGGTCTAAATCAAGGCCTACTACTGCTGGCTCTAAAATAAAGACTCAAGCAAACAAGCTTGTTGAAGAGCTCATGAAGTGTATTCCACACTACATCAGGTGAGAAGATTGCTATTTTTTATTCCGCAACCTCAATGCCTGAAAAAATGTGGCATTGAGGTTCATTGTTTTAATTTCACTAAAATCAATACCTACTTAGAACTACGTGCACTATCAACAGGAGAATAATCATTGAATTAATTGCCTTTCATGTACTGTTTATTTTCATCTAATGTATTGAATACGAAACTAGTCAGGGAGTAAATTTATCCATTCCTTTCTCTTATTATTTGGGAGTTGTTTTTGTAGATTTTCAGAAGGCATGTGTATTTTTTCTGTTTATGATGTAGTCCTCCTGAAGGATATCCCTACCTACAGGGCAACTTATTCTGAGTGAATGGGAATAACCCAATAATAAAAAAAAATATATTTATGTGCCTTCTATTAAGTATAATGAGCATACCTACTTTTCCACAAAGCATTATTTTAGTAACTTAAGGGAGAATAAACTTTTTAAATATCTGTGTTCAATCGTTTTAAATTCTATTTCATTCAAGGTGCATCAAACCAAATGAAACTAAAAAGCCAAGAGATTGGGAAGATCTTAGAGTGAAACATCAAGTTGAATACTTGGGACTCAAGGAGAATATAAGGGTTCGCCGGGCTGGATTTGCTTTTAGACGTCCCTTCAAGAAGGTCCTCCAGAGGTAATTTGGCAAAGTCACTCAAGCCCTGTAATTTAATTTACGTACGTGATATTAATTCTCCTGATGATGAATGATGTTGTCTCAGGGCAGATGCGGTGGAACCTATTTGTAGTGAAGGAAAGTTCAGATTATTTGCTCTTTTCCACTTTTTTTATGTAGATAACTGCTTTCTTTCTTTCTGCTCTTTCTTTTACTAATACCAGCTATTTTACTCTCCTTGTAAACAATTTTTGAAAACAAAATCATCCTTTATATGTTTATGCAAAAAGCAAGTCATTTGTTTCAACAGAGCTGTTTATAAACAAAATTTTCTGCATAGCAAAACTCAATTTTGGAAGGGGAGAGAGATAAATGAGGCATTGGCTGTTTTTTATGCAGTAACTATACCTGCTATATTCATTAGGGCTGCAGATAGTATGGTGTTACACAGGCATGTTTATTTTTTGAAGCCATATTGTGTGAATTTTGCCTAAAAACTAGTCCAATTTTTCATCAGAGGCTTTCTATACTTTTATTCATAATTTCAAACATTTCCCTGCATTTTGAATACACATGAATATGCCTCTAGTCATTAGTCATATTATTGGTGAGTTAGATTTATTCATGGCCAAAGTGTTAGTTTTTGTTGGGAGCATGCATGTGGGCATTTCTTTGGATAGATAAGACTAGTTATTGAGCATGCATTTTCTTTTGTTAATAATGATGCTGTTAACCTGCTTTTATACACATAATGGAAGGTATTGTCTGCATTTGATTCAGGTATGCTATAGTGTGTGATAAGACATGGCCACGTTGGAATGGACCGGATGTGGCTGGCATTCAACTGATCATGCAGAGTGTAAACATGACACCTGATCAGTATCAGCTCGGAAAAACCAAATTGTTTATTAAGGCCCCGGAATCGGTGAGTGTAATTGTATCATTTTTAGGGTTTTCATTCTGTTTGGTCATTTCAGTATTCAGCTGAATGGCCATTGTTTCAGTAATGGGTCCTGCTCTCCAGAGTCATTTGAGAAGGGGACATGTTTCTCAATCAGTGTACGGCCCTTTCTTTAGTGTAAAGAAATATGGCTAAAAATTAAGGAATTTAATAATAATAGTAATACATAGCTTTATTGTTCTGTTGGTCGTTGTTGATATAGAACAGATTCAGAAACATTTATATGTACATAGTAACCTTTCATGATAGATTTACAATATTGTCTGAAAAAAACTCATCAGTACTATAATAACATTTATTAAGCAGTAGTTCTTAGAGATTTAATTTAAATGAAGACACGGAGGACATGCATTTAAAGTTTGTAGGTAACTTATGGTACAAAAGTGATGCCGAGTGAAATAGGGCCATCCTTACATACAACACGTTATTGTACTCGCAGGTGAACATTCTCCCTTCCACAAGTCAAGTGACTATAAACCATCAAGTTAAGAATGAACATAGATGGATTCTTTTTTTACAAATAAACATGAGTGAAAAATATATACAGTAAAACCCCTAAATTACACTTTTCCAGGGACCCTAGAAAAAAAGTGTAAATTGCGGGAAAGTGCAAATTGTGGGAAAAGTAGAATTTTCACTTACACATCCATGTTCTTTTACTGGAGTTAGCGTAAAAATAAGAAACAATGATAATCTGAAATAGAGCAGTGCCATAATTTATTCCTTGAATTCACTTCTCATTTATTTATATTTGATGAAAAAATATATTGGACATCTCAGACAAATCGAAAATTAAGAAAGGATGAAGATGGCTGGGTGGTTTACATTATATTTGTTATTAGCAACCATTGAAACTATCTAATGAATATAGCATATGATTATTTTTAGAAATTTGATATTTTCAACTGCTTAGACTTCCTCTGCCTATTTATAATGTTATGCACTTTATTTTAAATTTTCTCCAATTCCTCAAGCATTTGCTCACAGCAGTCACTACCTACTAAGTAATTTCTTTGCAGTTTGAAATCCTCACTGTTGGCTGAGAAACCGCTATAATGGTTTTGTGACATGGTGTGGCTACGCTACTTCATGGCGCGCACATTTAGCCATGCTCAATTATAATCCTTTATTGCTTATTATCTCTGGCTGTAAGGTGCAAGAAACTTCATTAAAATTCTTTGCTACGTACGCACAGATATTATGACCACGTCCGATCTAAGCGGCCGGAACGATGCCAGAGGCGTGAAGCGACGGCAAAAAACTATCTGTTGCAGAAAAGGTAGAAGTTTATCCTCATCAGCCTCTGAAACAGCAATGTGGATGAAGCAGACTAAACTGCTCAATTGAAATTAACCTTAACTTCTTAACTCCCGACACGACGATAGCATCACAAACGATGAAACAACTGATCGTCAATCGCATTAATCCATCAGCCGCAGCAAGGAGTGTTGCGTCATGAAAATGTTTCATAGTTAACATTTTTATTTCGGTATGCTCAAATTTTCCTCATTATATTGACAAATATATTTTTTCTACAAATGATTATTTGTGAATTAAAGCTTTTGGGGTGTCAAAACGGGCGAAAGGTTCCATGTATTCCAGGCGTTTCGATGTCCAACACGGCCTTAGTCGTTAGTGGCGTCAAAAGATTCGCCGGAAAAGTACTATCTTTCAGCGATTTATGAAGTTAAAACCTGATATTTATTATCATTTTTAAGCATAGAAACTGTAGCAGAACGATATTATAGAATTATCACTAACTGAAATGAAAATGCCTTACATAAAAAAGACTAAGCTTCATTTCATAGTTTGAATCATATTTGGCAGATTACGAGTTGATGTAGTTCAAATTTCTGCTACTAGTGGCGCTGTATACTTTTCCCGCCACATTAAAATTCATCCTTAAAACAGGTCCTATTGCTGCTCTCTTTCGTATTTTTTCCGCATATATGTACAAGACAAGTCAAAACCTGTTTTACAAAGGATGATATGCATGAGTAATGGACTTAAGAAGTGAATTTCGTTTTTGAAAGAGCGCGTTGTGGTGCAAATTGCGGGAAAACGGAAAATGTATAGTCTAAATTCGGGGTACTGCATACTTTGGGAACATTGGAAATTGAATGGGACTTTGAAAAAGTGGTGTAAATTGCGGGAAAACGTAATTTCCGATAACGCAAATACGAGGTTTAACTGTACATATGCTGGGTAAAGTCATGATATTCAGTTGCCTAAACAAAGGCCTTCCAGGGGTCCTGATGGGTACACTCATCATGGCATTTATCTCTTTTGCATAGAAAATTTCTTCCTTGCTGCACTCGAGTTACCCCATAAGACAACTCCTTAGGTCAAGTGAGTGTGAACTTTAGCATTGTATACTAGTTTAAAAATTTCCACGGAAGTAGTAGGAACAAGTTTCCTGATCATAAATGTCCCAGTTGCCATTTTTTAAATTATATCATTAATGTGAGGATACCAACCAAGTTTTTCAGTCAAAGATATTCCCAAGAATTTTACGGAGCTAGACTTCTTTATAGGTTTACTTGTATCCACTCTAAGAAGAGGGGTCCCCTCGGAAGAGGAATCCGGTCTGGGGGGTTATTTTGTAATCTCACTTTAGTGAGAATACGTCATAAAATGTCACTTTTTCGTAGTTCAACTCCGCCACCCAGGCGGCGTGACCATCTTCGGATCTCAAGCGGTGAACTGCCGTTCATGTGCTGATCTTTTAGACGATTCATCTGCTCTGATCCGTATCTTTCGACTCTTGATCCGTTTCATTATCTCCGCCTGCCATTAGTTCCATCTTACCTGTCATAAAGAACGTTACATGGAGCCACCATCGTTTCCACTTGAAGCTTGAGTTGGAAAATAAACAAGGGCGCGAAAGATACTAACTATTTTAAATCGTATTGTTGTAATTTGCTAAACGTGAAGAACTTCAGCATTTTCAACTCCAATATATTGGGCACTTGAAGGTATGCTCTGTTTGAAATGCTTATGTTATTATTAGCTTGAATTATCTGTGTATATATTTCGTATCAATATTTTCCAAACAATGTTGCTGATACCTTTGTTTTCGTGTGCCTATCCGCCAATGTATGGAGAATGGAATTCAGTTATTTATACCATAATTTCATAATTTTAACAAATATTGCCTTAAAATCTACGTTCTTGGTACATATTTCCCGTGATTGTGAATCGAACACTAATTATAAGCACTTAATTTTTTTTTAATATTGAGTGATCGCTTACATGTCGCTTGTAGTTTTGGCTGTATTTAGATTTGCGTGGCATGTACAGTGTAAGATATCTTCCGTAAGATGTTGAGCAATCTGGGTATTTGCTAGTCTCCCCATCTTTTATTTGATATATAAGGTAATTGAAGCTTTGACAATTCACGAACCGCTCGTGAGCCGATCATTAAGAGAGGGAAACGGATCTCCCCGCCTTTCCACAAAGAGTCATTAAAAAGGTGAGATTACAAAATAACCCCCCTGATCTGAAGTTGATCCAAATCGAATCCGGTCAGGATCCAAATCTGATCCGGTCTGGATCTGATCCAGATCTGGGTGGTTCAGGCCATTCCTGGATCAACCCAGATTTCAGATCTAATCCAGATCTGAAATTTTCTCCTGGGTGTGCTTAGTGGAGAGTAAAATATCATTAATGCTAAGAGGGGTGACTGCCCAAAGGTATATTCATAGCATCCCTAATACTGAGGTTAAATCAGCAATCCACTGACTTTCAAGAGATACCTAATGCCTCAAAGATGAAATTATGTTAAGATTCTTATTAACTAGAAGAATATAGTTAATGAAGACATTGAATCCATCTATTTTGGTGGCAATTTGCATGCTATCCATATTTCTCCACAAAAGATATAAAAAGATGGAAGAATATTGTGAATTATAAGGATTATCCAAATAACCATGAAAGTGTAAGTGGGAGAATTAAGAAGTGTGTATGTTGTTCTGAAACATGAGCTCCACAGTTTTTCTGGGAGCAGAATGCGATAAATCATTTGATCATATCTTCAAGAATTTCAAGTTGGCCATCAAATCATGTGTTCAAAAGGCCCACGAAGAAGATCGTGAGGGCAATTAATTTCATCGTAGTTTTACAAGAATGACATTATTATGCAACATTGTTACAATAGTATAAAGAATTCGATGCATTGTGGCATTATCTCTCAACTCCTAGTGATGCTAGTAACCTTTAACCACTATGAATGTAAACAGACATGAGATTGAATGGAAGGGTATTGTTGGAATTTAATCAAAAATTCAAATGTTGTCACCATTATTCAAATTACATGGCATATCTCTAGTGTAAAAAGTATGATTTCCAATTTCTCTTGAAAATAATGGGTTTCATATTAAGTTAATAGGGTAATGTTGTCTATCATATTGCTTCAGAGTATTAATGGACGTTGACTTTGCCTTGAGGATAATGTTTTGTACAGGTTTAATTGTCAGGTACGATTAACGATCATATTGAAAAACGTGGTTCTATGGTGAGGCAAATATACAATCATCTAAAGTTATGGTTATTCCAGTTGACATTTTCTCATGCTGTCCAGAAACCATAGCTTTTCGTAATGGTTGACCTTCTTCATTGCAAAATTCCTATGATAACAAAGTACATGGAATGATCTTTAGTTTTACTACATATTTATGACATCATAATGATACTAAATTATTTATTAAATTACTCTTTGAGGAGAGAAAAGCTGCAGACTTAAGCCCCTCCCTCCCCCCTCCCACCCCCCCACACATTTCAATTGTTTTAATTATGTACTTCGGTTGGTTAATCTTACTTTTTCAAATAAATTACCACATTCATAGTATATAATATATTGTGATAAATTATTGAAAACATATTACCATCACACATTTTTTTATCTGAGATTTTAAAGCCTCAGAAGCATTATTGTGCATGGTTTCAGTTTTTGCCCAAAATGTTGGTCTTAAATATTCAAACTACACAGGAGTATATTGAGTGCAGCGTGTATCTCTTAATAAAATTCTAGTTTTTAGATTTTCACTTAGTTTTCCCACTTTGTGGTGTTTCTCTCTTTACGGTTTTCTGTTGCACTTTGTTTTATCTGATGCCAGTGTGACTAATGAAAGTTTTGGCTAAGTTTTCTCATTTTTTTTTTTACAGCTTTACCTGTTGGAGGAAATGCGGGAGAGGAAATTTGACCATTATGCCAGAGTCATACAAAAGGCATTCAAAAAATATTTTGCTCGCAAACAGAATTATCGGCAAAAGGAACAGGCTGCAGGTATGTGGACATACAATTCCATTCATAAAATATTCATTTAAACTATAGGGTTTGTTCCGAAAGTACCTGAACTTGTCGTAGTGTGGTGCAGGAACTCTTGCGCGGTGGGAGCAACAGTTGTGCGAGGTGGGGGTGATCTTAACCTTCAAAACGTGCTATCGCTCAGTTGCCTGCTGGCAGTGGTAGTGTCACAATCGCCTGGAAATTGAAGTAATGTATTGGAGATGTGTCGGAGTTTTGAGTTTCTTAAAATGGAGCGCACTATGGCACAGTGTTATGTGTGAAATTCTGCGTGAAATTGAACAAATCTTTTACGGAGACTATCCATGTTATGGGAGGCCTATGGTGAGGAAGTGATGTCTCGGACGCAGGTTTACACGTGGCACAAGACCTTCAAAGAAAGGCGGGAGGCACCAGAGGACGAACAGCACTCAGGGAGGCCGTCCACATCAAAAACGGACATGATTGTGGCTCGCGTTAAAGCTTTGTTGGGCTCCGTCAGACGAATAAGTCTCCAGTTCATTGTGGATGAGGTAGGAATACCAAAAACTCCAGTTGGATTCAGTAGGGCATGGAAGTCAGTTTCCTCACACGATCCCACCTAAGTGGAAATACATAGTACATACATATATGATTTTGCACGGTAATGCTGTAATGAATTTTCTGGGACAGCTACTGCTTTGAATTTGATTTCTATTCTATTGTCAAACTGAGTGACACACAATTCAAAAGCTAGCAGTTTTGTGGGGTGTGGTCGAGAATCATGCGACCCTAAGTTGAAAAAACTCAAGAATCTAAAACAGACATTTGACGGATAGATTTTCATAGGGGTGTGAATTATGTAGAAATATTTAATTATTTATTAAAATGTTCAAAAACAGCCAAAAATAGCCTTTTACATTGAATATATAACAAGGAAATAAATTAATCAACAAGAAAGAACTATAATCAAGAAAAAATTACAATAATGATGGCCCATAAAATCAAACGCTAGGGAGAACAAATCTAGGTTACATTAGAAGGCGAGATGTTTTTTTGATTTGAAGGTCAAGTAAGGGGTGGGTGAAAGAAAGTATGTTGATGGAACTTAGGTAGGCGAAGGAGATCACTGCTGCAGGTTTTGTGGCTTGGAATATGAAGAGAGAAAAAAAGGAAGGATATCGGTGGATTGGAAATTGCCATTGATGGCTGAATGGAGGAAATTTTTGTCATGGATTTTTCGGTGGGTTGATACATAAAGGGGAAATTCCAAGAGATGATGTTATTTCGCTGTGGGATGAGCTATGCAGGTGGAGAACATGGTGACGAACAATTGAGGTGAAAAATTTATGTGGACGCTCCAAGAGTTTTGAGCTGGTGGGACAGGCAGTTGACCAAATTAATGAGCAGCACTCAACAATGGGGAGTATACAGCCAGTTAAGATCGTTTTTAGTGATATATGAAGACATCGTTTTGAAATATGTTGACTAATTTTGTTAAAGAGCTATGATTTAGGCATTTCAACTGAAATAACCTGTAAAACTAATCATAATGGTAATATAATAACTTAGTACGAGTGTAGTTTATTGTAAAAGGTTTAACTTTGTGGAATTAGTTGTGCCTATGGAAGTGAAAGCAATAATTTTGTTTTGCATTAAAATTGTAGCTTACCTGACCTTGGTTTTGATGTGGGACCTCTGGTGAGTTTCTACAGAAAGCAGAAGAGTATGTACATCCTTCAAGATAAGAGGGGAAGGGGGAGGTCCCTCGGGAAATCATCTCCATGGCGGCAGGGAAGCTACAAGAGTTTGCATTGAAATGAGAGGGGAAGGAAAGTGATGTAGTTGCACTTTGCAGTTGCAAACACACAGACTGGCAACAGCCAATGAGGGTTTGGTTTTAGACAAGGTTAAACTTCATGGGGTCCATTAAGAATTGAAGAGTGGTAGGACTAGGAGCAGGGTCCCAACGTTGGGAGTCCAATTGATATCAAGCCATTACTGGTTACCAGCCATCCCTCTAGCAGCGTTCACTAGCGTAAATATTGGCCTTGGCACATATTTCCAAATACTGGACTTAATGGAAAACACAAACTTTAGTTTCTCTCATGTTGATTTGAAGCAACTAGTACCTATACAACTCAAACGCAGTTGTTTTTCTTGAAAAGCGTGAGAACAACATATTTTGTAATAAATTGGAGCTCTTTGGCAAGCCAGTGTTCAAATGGTCAATTGGAATCTATTTACGGCTCCATTTTAATGAGTTGCAGTTGCAAAACCACTTAGTAGCCCTAGACTCCTGTTCATTTTTTGTATAATCCTTTACTATTAATATGTAAAAATTTAATGGTGTCTGTCTGTCACTCAATCACGCGAAAATGGCTGAACTGATTACTTTAAAATTTTGCTTGTGGGCATTTGAGTTCACTGGGAAGAACATAGACTATATTATAAAGTCCTTGGGGCCACTAAACGTGCCCCAAGATTTGACTCCCATAAGAACAGCATTGGAATCAGTGCAGAGGTTTCTCTTTTTACTTTATTAAATTATTTGCAATCACAATATCGGGCTGAAATATTTACTATCAGATGGCTGAAAGAATTAAGTACATATTTAATTCTTGCCAATGATTTTGTTATACATTTCGTCTTTGCGTACAATTGTTTTAAATGCCAAAATGATCAATTTTTCTCCAATTTCAACAATAGCGTATTTCCTTGGCAACCTGAGCAATGGCTGTAGCTTACATTAAATTAAATGATCAATATTATCAAATTTCAGTGAGATTTTAGTTAAGGTATTTTGTATCTCAATCTCTCCATGTGCACTCAACGGCATTTATGTAGTACATATCTGCATTTAGGACTTCACATTCATTCTTATAATTAGGGCCAATCGGTAGACGTGGTATGCAGCTTATTACGTAGAATTTTGCACACTGCTAGATACCTACGTCTTACATCTATTAAACCTTAATACAGTCCTATAGCTCACGTAGTATGGTTGGGGTTCCAATCGCATGGCTCCAAGTCCCCAAATCACTAAATTTTATTTCTACTCAGAATGAATGAAGTAATGAGCGATTTAGCTTGAAATTTGACTGTAGGTACATGATGCTTATTTCAAATAAATATTCAAGCATGGGGTCTATTGGTACTGGGAAAAAAACCTCGCTCAAATTCATTTAAGGGTAAATATGCTCGACGTTTATGGCGATCTTCCCCATGCTCCCCATTGAAAAACTGGAATACTTTTTTAGTTATACTGTTTTCAAAATATACAATGTCGGTAAAATAGCTTAATACATACTATGCATCATTAAGTGACAATACAGTTAATTTCCAATTATTAAAAAAAAATAAGATGATAAATGAGAAGTCAGTTTCTCTTCTGTTTGAAAAGAACTATGTACTATATTATTTCTTACTTTTATCTCTGCCCTTGAGAATCAATAGACATTTCCGGTAGTTCAAGGTAATCTGAAGGTACCCAATAAACATGATTTTGTACTTGGCCTTCATGATGCCAATCGAATAGCCCAATTGTACAGGGAACTTGGCAGTCAATGGCATGTTTTTATTAATTTCAGATTTGTTTTATGGTAAGAAGGAGCGAAGGAAGTTTTCTTTGAACAGAAACTTTGTTGGAGATTACATTGGTGTTGAATACAAACCTGCACTTCACAGCATAGTTGGCAGAAGAGAGAAAGTCATGTTTGCTGAAGTTGTGAGCAAGTATGACAGGCGCTTCAAGGTGAGTATCGTTGGGGGTTACTTGCGGTTGGGGGGGTTAGTGACTGGCTTACATTCATGGAAATGTTTCAACCCTATTAGGGCTAAGCAACCAGTAAATAGGAACTCCTGTCCATGCAGAAGATCAAGATACCAGAGTTTGAGATGTTGCATCTAGATAATCAATGAACTATGTAATTGCAATGAAAAACCTATATTATTGGTTATTTATTTTTATGTTCCATGATTGGTTTGATTGATTATTTATTTTTATGTTCCATGATTGGTTTGTTCCATGATTGATTTACAGAAATTCATGGTTTCAGTGATGGAATTAAAGTTGAATAGACTTTAATATGCAGTTATTTCGTTGCTATCGGTTCATTGGTTTTCATTATATATAATGTTGTTTATAATTTTATATGTACCTTGCGGAATGTTTTCAACTGTCACTACAAATGAATAATTAGCCAATAGTCATTATTTATTTTGAAATTCTATATGAAATTTCTCCTGTGGAGAAACTCTATGAGGAAACATGAATTATGTATTGTTGGCTCAATTTTTTAAAACTGGTACTTCACTCCAAACTTACCATCAGACAAGTCCATATGGTCCTGGTGTTATGAAATAAACTCGGAGATGAAGCCAATTTGACACACATGTGATGTAATTTGGAGGAGTGATATACATATATGTTTCTGTGGATAAGTAAAATCAACTTGGTGATTAGGCTATGTACATCAGATAAACAAATATATTTTGGTTTTAAGTTTTATTTTGTCACGTGTTGTCTCTGATGTTATTATTAGAAGTTATGGACAAATAGGTTAGTCACCATCCTCCTCAGCATGTGCATAATCCCTTTGGTGCTATATTTTACTAATTCATGCTGAAATATTTTCTTTTCAAGGTTGCACGACGAGACTTGATCCTTACGGCCAATGCCATCTTTCTCATCGGAAGGGAGCTGATTAAAAAAGGGTTGGATAAGGGAAAGTATGTGGAGGTTTTGAAGCGGAAATTGGAATTTGCTAACATAAGCTTGATATCAGTGAGCCCAATGAAGGTTTGTATCTAATTAAGGTGTAGTTGCAATAACTAACAATTCCTCAGGGATGAAAGTTTTCACTTGGGCAATATGGAGTAATTAATTGTAACACTTGGTTTATTCTTAAAGTTTCAAATAGCGGTATTAGCTAAAGGTATTACTACTTATCTTATATAATACTCCACGTCGTATGCGATATGACACAATTAATATTTATATCACTAACCTTGCTTCAGTCTTCCTTCTCCGGATCACATCCGCTACAGGAATTTTAGATAGCCTTCCTAGCCACAATTATAACACTCACGTTTGCTTGTAAGAGGTCTATTTATTTCTGTTAGCCCTGACTTCACATGTGAATCCAATTTACTCTATCCCTCAAAGATATCACACTACAATTCACTCAAATAATCTATTCACTCTTCAACACATAGATAAATATCCTTGCGTCTGCTGGTCACACATAAATTAATCACTTGCCCGACAACAAACACATAGAAAACTTTCAAATATGGGTAAAACACAAACATAAATCAAATCATTACAATGCGGGACAATTGGTCCGTTCAAATACCTCACAGCGAGTGTCGTACATGGTGGGTGTCGTCTATACTCCCGGCACCACTCCCCAACGCTTGTTTCTTTCGTTTCCCGCATCTGTCTAGTGGCAATTCATTCGGCTGCTCCCCGACTATCGCTGGCTGCTACTGGTTGAAGGCTATGGTTGGTCCTTCCGGATATCAGCACACACTTTGCACTATATTATTATATCACTTCTTTGTTTCACACACACTAAATAATGTTAACTTCTTCTTTAGTTGATTGTGGCTTAATTGAGACCGCGTTCGGTCATGATAATCATGCAGTATTCTATTCATGGATACTGAAGGATAACAGACTCCTAACTTTGGCATGACACCTTTTTTGAAGCTGCTAACTGCAGTGCTACTGTCTTACTGGATCCTTGTAATCAGATGATCCCTGTTAACCCAGCAGAAACAAACGTGGTATTTATTTTTTTTATTTTGTACTGTGGTAAACTACCTCTAGTTTGGGAGCAACTAATGGTTCTTTCTGTCAAATAATAATGTTAACCACATACGATATATGAATTGAATGACAGAAAACCCCTTCATTAACCTATCATGGATCATTCGAGAGTACCAACGATCTACGGCGACTGCGATGATGTGGTAACCAGATCTGTTTAAAACTTTCTATCATAGGGGTTCAACAGATGAAAGGAAATCCTTTGAAAATGGTGGACGTTGAGAAGTATGTTTATATACAGAATGGCTACAAAAAAAATCATTAGCATCGGTATGGATAATGAGCGTAACTCACGAGTACTTGAATTTGCTAATATATACATCAAAGAAATTTATCAATGATCTACCAAATGCATCAATGATCACATCAAAGAAATTTAAATCACATTGAGAAAAAAAACAAATTCATTCAAAATAATCAAAGTTCTGTAATGGAAACATAGGTAATCATCATCATCGACCATTCCTTGATATACGGCAACATGAAGAATAAAATAGAGTACTTACATAAGCCTTAAACAAGCTTTTATTCTTCACACCTAAAATTTTGTTCTTTTTAAAGTTTGTGGAATACCCTGTGGAGCATCCAGGAACAAAGCAAGATCTTTTACCCATTTTCAGTGGAGTAATCAATCTTCTTCTATGCCAACAATCGGAATTCCCAAACAAGCGACCATTCGTAAACAAAGTGACAATGTGCATGCCTCCGACGCCTCACTAATGCCACCTATCGAACGGTTTCAAAAAATGAAACCCAAAAACAGTGAAAGCGCACTGTAATTGGCGGGGCTGATTCTATTTATGCGAATCCGCTCTCCGGCAGAGTGACGTGCAGCACTCGGGGTTTTACAGACAGCTCAGACTGAGTGCTCGCGTTCGCTATTATACTGTTTTGCTTCCCCATTGTTATCGTTCTAGATGTTTCTATGTGACGTACTTCCTCTCCTCGTGGTTCCGGCTCCTCGAATGTTCTATAATGTTAGATTTACTTAATGTCGAATGTTCTATAATGTTAGAATTAGAAGTGGAGATGGGCCACTTTGAAAATTACCATGGTCATTTTCGTAAATTACCGTGGTATTTTTCGTAATTTACCGCATCCCTTGTAAATGACCGTAATTTTCTAGATAATTCACCAATGTTTGAGATAATGTTTCATACAGATAAATTCCCAACATGTTCTTTTAAACCAAGTTCACATTTCTTACATGTTTTACAATAAATTGAGGCATGTGCAACTCATTTTTGGAATATTTTACTTAAATTATAACATTATAAGAAGTAATGCATTAGACTAATCTTCTTGAAAATTTCTCATACTTTGACAAAAGACAGCCAGTTTGAGTGTTGCTGCCATAGTTTTTTTTACAATTTTCAAAATTTATAATTGATTAATGTTGTATTAGGTATGGTTTAAATATTGTTATCTCCTTCCTATTGCTATTGGCTTTCTTATTTAACCATACATTTACTGTTTAATACTTAAAACTGAAAAATACTGGAAATTTACGGTAATTTTCGAAACTTACCGTAATTTACCACGCTAATTTACCTCAGATGGAAATTATGATAATTTTCCCATCTTTAATTAGAAGTGTCCTCGAATGTTCTATAATGTTAGATTCTACCGTTAGATGTTAGAAATGTTAGATTTTCCACGTGGTCGTTAACTCCCACCATGTGGTGCCCAAAATGGAGGAATGCATAATATTATAATTCTTTTAAATATAAATAAATAGGTATGAAATTAAATACCGGTATTCTAATACATAATACAAAATCAATATAACTGAATAATCTGTGTCACCTTATGTCTAATTTGGCTGCCGGGGTTTCCAAAATATGCATACAATGTTTTTATACGTCGTGGTAGCTGAGACGTGAATACGTTACATAATTATGAACGACTTGTTCTCCTAAGTGCATGTGCACCAAAGTCCATTTCCTTTTTCTTTATGTAATGTTACTTTGATGCTAAATACCTACTCGAGTTACCTTTGGATCAATTACTGTGTATAGGTTTTTTATAATTTTCAGTCAATTATCATGGTTTGGTAAGAGTTATTAATTTCTCTTTTTTCTATCTTTGGGATATATAAATAGTAATTCATGTTAATTAAAAAATAAGTGTTATTTAAAAAAATATAAATAATATCAGCCATCTTATTGGTGCTAGGTATTTAGCAAGTACCCTCTTATCTTTCCTGAAAATGACACTCCACTATTTTAACAATCGTCATCACCCTATTTACCCATTTATAATAATGGAGATGATAGTTTAATTTATAGAACTTAGAATGTAACATAGACATAGCATTAAAGGCAGAAAAATAGAGTAAAAATACAAGAAAAACGTATACATAGGTGTGTTCAAGTAAAAAAAACTACTTATTCTTTAGAATAAATCTACAATGTAATCTTATAATGCATGAACCAAAACAAATTTAAAACAAAATTGACATGTTATTGTACTTTCATCTTTTATTCATTTACTGCTATGCTTTCATTTTGTAAGGTATACAATTTGGCCTCTTATAAGGGTACCTAATAATATTTTTGCCCTTTCAGTTATTCACTGAGTTTTTCATACTACATTAAAACTTTTACTTTGTAATGTATCTTCTGATGTTCTTTGCTTTTATTGCAGGATGACTTCGTTGTAATACATACGAAGCAGGATTATGACAGTGTCCTGGAAATAGTGTATAAAACTGAATTCTTGTCCACCCTGAGCAAGTTGTACAAAAATGTAATGGGCCGGGAGTTGGTCATAAAATTTTCAGAGCAGTGAGTATAGGAGAACTTATTTTACTGTGATTTTAAATAAGTTATTGAATTATTACTAACTTCATGAAATAGCTTTGGACATTAATTTGATTTTTAGGAAAAGAAGTGTTTATGCTTGAATGCCCTTAAAGTCTAGGAGTTCATGATACCTTATGCTTTATATTAAAAAAAAGGTATATTGTTATGCTTGCCCATTATATTTAGGGCCTAGGAGTTCATGAGAACCATACATTATGGTTTATAGCTCATCAATGTTATTTTTGCATTTTACTTAAAGTCTAGGTTCATGCGAAGCAGACCTTATGCATTATAGCTTGTCTATGCTATGGTCATATTTATATGCTGCATCTTCCCTTTCCTTGACTGATGCCTGCTTGCACATTGGCCATTATAGGCCGTGAGCCCCAGTCCTCTCAACAAAGGCAGCCAGCCTGGGAGTATGACGTTTGCCTATATGGTTAAATTTAAATAACTCTACCCACGGGCCACTAAGGCATGTAAAATTTCACGGCATATATTTTGTCATCGTGGAAAATGAATGTGCCAAGTTTGAACGGAATCAGGCAGTAACACTTCGTGAATGTTCCTTGTCAGTACCTACCACCAATTTTTGAGGCTTTGCTTTGATATCAAGAATTAGTTACATAATATAATAATAAAAATTACAAGCAATCAGTTGTTGGGAACTGATGCAGTGCATCAGCAAGAACTTTTAGCATTTAGAGATTTTGACACCCTTGTCTTATTCTGAGGGAAATAGTCGTTAGACATAGTGATGTTGAGGTCTTTGAGAGATCATTGTGCTCTAATTTTGAAGCATTACATGTGTAAATGTTTGGTTTGCAGCGCGGACTTCAAGGTGAAGAAGGAAGGCTGGGGAGGTGGAGGGACTAGACAAATCAAATTCATTCCTGGGATTGGAGACAGGCCTATGCTCAAAGTTTCGGGGAAGGTGCTCACCGTCAGCATTGGATCTGGTCTCCCAAATACTTCTAGTGAGTACATATATAAAGTAATAAACTCCAAAAGCCGTAAACAATTTAACTACGACTTTGTTTACGGCTTTTGGAGTTTTTTACTTTATATATTTAATTGCCATAGGAGCTCACTTACTTGTCATTACTTTAAGTGAGTTTGTGCTTTTCTGCTTTTTGGTGTGTTCTTGTACCTTTCTTTGAGAGGAATTTCCTTTGATGCTGCCCTCTTAAATGCTGTAGAGGGGAGGATGGCAAAGTTATTTAAATGGTCGAAATGCTTGGTGACACATCATAGGATGAGGCTTCAAATAAAAGCGTATCAGGCTTAAATTTGTGGAAATCCTTTATGTCCATTTCAAATAAAACAATATTAGTAAATTTCCACACAGTATATTAAAGTTGTAATATTGTAATGTAATGCAACAACAATATTAAGTAACACAGTATATTAATGTTATGTTGTAATGTATCATTTTATAATTCTGTGACAATAGGAAGAATTTTATTCAACTCGAAAGACCGGTATGATAGAAGTGGTGTGTATAAATTAAAGTGTAATGACTGTGATCTTTGTTATATTGGCCAAACAGGCAGAAGATTTAAGGATAGAGTGAAGGAGCATAGGTCTAGTTTTATTAATTGTGACGATAAATCCTGTCTCGCTAAACACTTGTGTGATTTTAAACTTTTAGTAATTTTGGCTTGGAAGTTTTACACCATTTTGACAAAGGGGCTAAGTTGGACTTCTTTGAGCAATATGAAATCACTCATAGCCCGGCTAAGTTATGTAATGATGTTTTTTTTATTGATCATTCGCCTCTGTTACACCTTGTTCTCCCTCCTGTACGAAAATCTTATGACCATGCCTCCTGACCTTCACCACCAACGGCTTTTCTGTGTTCTACCCCCCCCCCCTTTTCCTCCTGTGTTCCCCCTCTGTGACTTAATACCCCCCCTCCCCCCACCCCCTCACCTCCATCCCGGGGTATATATGGCGGAGTTTCTAAGAAAGTTGTACCTTGATAATGGCATTACGTGCCGAAACCTTGGTCGGTGGTGTATTTTAACTGTGTTTTTGTAGTACACTGTGTGGAAATTTACCAATATTGTTTTATTTGAAATGGAGGCTTCAAATCCCCGTTCAGATTGATAATTGTTTATAATGTTAATTCCTCTCAATTGTGTTAATCACTGCTTGAGTTTCGGCTGAAGATACTGTCACAGCTATTCCCATGGTGCTTCAAATTTTTCTAAGGTGTATGTAAGATGTGTTCAAAAGTTTCTTTGACCTGGTGGGCTGTAGTGCAAAGTTCATTAATGTGAGTACTGTTTGGTATTCAACACATTTTTTCTCATAAGAATGTCTCACTATTTTAAAACCATAATGGAATGCTGCTGGAAGAGACACCTGGATAGCTGGCCCTACAAACCAGAAAAGGATTAAATCTAGATTTTTTAAGGATTTGGAAATACATTGAATCTGTATTTCTAAATCCTTCTTTAATACATGGTAAATCTATATTTTTAAATATAGATTTCCAAATCCTTCTTTAATACATTGTAAATCTAGATTTCCAAATCCCAATGAAAATATTTTAAATCTAGTTTTTCTGATCCCCTCTTTCTTTATTTATCGCATATAAATATATGATGGTGGTATTCATTAAAAATCTCCATTGAAAATCCCAATACCTAGAGACAACAACTCCATTAAAAATTCCTGTAGGGAATGTCAAGACTTAAAATTCCGTATAGGGACGTGAAATTCCGCAAAGGAATTTTGTACCCAATGGGGGAACTACATATTTCTATGGGTCTTCAATGGAGACTCCAATAGAGAATGTGAACCTATTGAAATGTTCGTATGGGGATATGACTTCCCAGCCACTGCATGACGTCAAATGGACGTCCATTTTACATCCAGAAATCTCTTATGGACATCCTTTGGATGTCATTCAAATGACATACTATGAAAGTCCCTATAGGGACATCCACACGGAGGCCACAGTATGATATCCAATGGACATGATGTAAAATAAATCGAAAATAATATATATTCCTATGAGAAATAAAAGAAACGACAGTTACTGGTTGATACCAAATAAATCGAGGTAATATTAGCTGTGGGTCTGCAACGTGCGCCCCCTGAGGGTTGCGCCCCTGGGGGGTTGTGTTTGAATTGCTCGTAATTATTCTGAGCACGTAACTAAGGAGTCACGTGGCACAATAACAAATGGTTCGACATTTTGGCATGTTTAAACCACTCGGATGGATATCTTAAGCGAGTGATATGTTGTTTATCGTGTCTATAATCAGGTTATTATATTCCATCAACAGAATTTCGGTGAAAAAATACGATTGGGAAGACTGCATGAGATTTACGAAATACAAACCAGAAAAGGATTAAATCTAGATTTTTTAAGGATTTGGAAATACATGGCCCCTAGCTACGGCGCTGAAGCTAACGTGGGGGAATTGGAAAATCTTGTTTATTCGCAGTAATATTGCATTTATATTCATACTATGTGGCAACATAGGATAACAGTTATCTGGCATTAATTAATGGCAAATAACTTGTATCAAGATTTTATGGCATTTCCTTCAAACTATCACGGAATTATCATTTAATGATTATAGTTCTCGAAGTCACATTTATCCACGTAAGTGACTACAAAGATACGCCTTTCTCTACGCTGAATTTTTAAGAACTGGTGCAAAAATAGGTTCAACGTGTTATAGGTTAGGTATACATGCGATACATATTCCGCGTCGATCAGTAGCTATGAGTTACTATATATATCATACGTACTGTAACATGCCATGGCGCAATAGCACATTTAAATTGTTAAAATGATATTTTTTTTTATTTTGAAAAGATTTCAAAATCTAGATTAAATCCGTGAACAATCCAAGATTAAATCTCGAAAAAATCTATATAAAATCTAGATTTAATACGTAATGTAGCGGACATAGCAACAAGTTCAATCTGGATTAAATCTAGATTTTTAACAGATACAATGGATGCAAAAATCCATATTTAATCTATATTAAATCTTTTTCTGGTTTGTAGGGGGGTAATTGCTTCAAGTGCCTTGCTAGAAATAGATGGATCAGGGGTCATTGGATCAATCCCAGTTCAATCAATAATTTTTCCCCTGTGAATTTCTAGCATTTTCAGTTGAACTAACTTAAGTTACTACTGTGCCTAGTATCATGGTGCTTTAATTGCTCCATAGGATCACCCCCTATTTTAGGGTTGATAGTAGAGATGGGCACCTTTGTAAATTACCATGGTAATTTTCGTAAATTACCATGGTATTTTTCGTAATTAACCATGCCCCTTGAAAATTACCATAATTTTCGGTAATTTTCAAGTTAATTCACCCATGTTTGAGATAATTTTTCATACAGATAAATTCCCAAGATGTTCTTTTAAGCCAAGTCCACATTTCTGACGTGTTTAATTATAAATTGAGGCATGTACAACTCATTTTTGGCATATTTCACTTAAATTATAACATTATTGAGTAATTATTAGTAGAATATTCTTCTTTAAAATTTTTCATACTTTGACAAAAGAAAGCCAGATTGCGTGTTGCTGCCGTATTTCTTTTTACAATTTTGAAAATTTTTAATAGGTTAATGTTGCATCAGGTATGGTTTAAACATTGTATCATCACCCTTTTGCTATTGGCATTCTAATTTAACCATACATTTTCTGTTTAATGCTTAAAACTGAAAAATACTGGAAAATTACGGTAATTTTCGAAAATTACCGTAATTTACCACGTGGTAATTTACCTCAGATGAAAATTACGGTAATTTTCCCATCTCTAGTTGATAGAGAGTTAAGTAAAGTAAAAAAAACTAAGGTTGAGGATAGGCACGGGCAACCCATTTTCTGTGGGCTACTTTCAAGTTGTCTCATACGTAATCATATAGGTATGGATGTTAATTACAGGGATAGGGCTGTTCCACTCTTTCCTGGTTCCTTTTTCTCGGTTTGCCTATTTTCAGCTCTGGTTCTGCTCAAACCTTGATACTTGCTCAATGCTGCCACTGATACTACAAACCTAAAATGGTTAACTATAAGCTTAAAATAATTCCTTAAAATTTATTCTTCAACATTTATTTTTTGTGACCAAAAACACAAAATGATTTGCATCTATACAACTGTGTTTACCTGTGTTTAATTTGCACTTTTTTCCCTCGAAATATGCCACAAATATTAGCCTTATGCACCAGTTACCTAGTTCAAATCAAATCAAAATTATAAGTTGAAATTTCTGTCAGTCTAAAACTTGTATTATATTACATTTTTGTTCGCAAACTTTCTTGCCCTATGATGTATATTTCTTGGCCTTTTTTTTACTTGAAAATGCATAAAAAATTGGCCTATATCTTATGGGACAAGGGCAAAGCTACACTTTCTCGCATCCGATTTTTCGTTGCTCTTGAAGGTGCCCATTCCTCTACTTTTACTGCAGATTACATTACGGCAGTGAGCCAAAGGTGCACACTCGATCATTCATTTGTTTCTGGGATTCGACGATGAATGACTGTAATACAGTTTCTATTTTTGTAAATTAACAATCCCATCAACTCTGCAGAACTAGCTAGTTCATCCCTTGCCACAAAAGTAATAGACCTGTGCACATAGGTTCAGTAGTCAATCGACGCAAGAGTTTAAAAGCAGCGTAAAGTAACAGATTGTGAACAATTCTGTATTTTTGAGTGTTTACTGCATGCGTTTTTACTCAGTGAATGAATATTTAAGTAACCTTTCTTCATCATCATATTGTATTATCTGTTAAATATGTTTATGTTTGCGAGTGAAGGTGAGGCAAAAGTGAGAGGTCCATGACGTGAAGAGACCAATCAGAAGTTGGGCAGTGGGACCACAAACGTCCCATTTGCATATATTCCATACGGTAATTTTTGTGCATTAAAATAAAACCCTGTTCGACTTGAATACTAATGAGCTGATGTTCATCATTGTAGCACTAGAGGCTGTAATGACATTAGAATAACTGCCCACAATTCAGCCATGTTTGCAAAGAGCCCTGGGTATGTTGATGTTAAATTTATGAATCTTTTACCAAGAAATTTGAGGGAAATACATAAAGTCTAAACTATGCCAATTTCTCTGTGACCATCAATGCCACTTCATTGATGAATAAATGTCTCTGCCACTTGAAAAATAATTTTTTTTACTGTGATACATCTGGTAATTTTGTTGTAACTATTTTAATTACACCCTGTGTGATTATGTTTTACGTGTTCAGTGATTTTATTTGATTTATCAACTATTGTGCTTCCTGTAAGTAGACATAGTGACGTGTTCCATACTTGTCAACAAACTTGTCTTTTAGGAAACAATAAATAAATTTCCCTACCGAGACACCAAAGTAAACACTTCTGCTCCTTGAGTACACTGTTTCCTTGAATATTAGATGATTCTGGTACCTACTGATTGGCACAAGTTGTTGATGTGGCATTGCTTATGCTTACTTCCCCTCCCTGTGGGACAACTTCCCATACTGCTGTAGCTTTGTCATCTGATCAGGAGGAAGTCTTGTAGCCTTTTACCCAACCTTAACTCGCAAAGATAAATTTATCAGGTAATGGTTTCCTCTTAAGTGGCCTTATTTCTTCTTGATGTCCCAATGCAATTGGCGTATATTACTTACTTTCTTGCATAATATTGTGTCCTTTGCCAATTGTGATAATAAAAATAGTACCACTATTGCCATTGAGGATCTTCTCTTTTCTTTCAGGGCCCTCTGCGCAGAGATCTCAGGTGGTGCATGCAAGAGGTCCTGTTGGGAGTGGTCCACCATCGAGGATTCAACCGAAGCCGGCACCCACTTCTCATCACCCTCAGCACCCGACCCGAGTGGCACCGCCACCCCCATCAGGGCAGCCCCCTCAGCCTCCCAGGCCGAAAGCTTCTCCCCAACAATACACCCCTGCCCCACCTTCCAGCAACCGAGCGCCCCGCATCCAGGCACCCCCCGTCCAGGCTCCTCCAGCACCTCCCGCGAACCAGCCACCCAGCAAGCCGGCTCCTTTCCGTTTGCCTTCGCTCTGTGAGTTTACTTGTTCTCTACTCTTTAGCCTTCAGGCTGGTTTATGAGTGGCATCAACGTTATGCTCAACTTCAAGTTCAATGGATTGATGCTTATGGAAGCATTTACGATCATGTGAAAACATCAACTGTCAACTTCAAAGTTTGACCAGTCTCAGGGGCAAGGGCCTAGCCACATTGAAACACCGGTTCCCATCAGATCTCTGAAGTTAAGCAATGTTTGGCCCAGATGGGGGTTGGATGAGTGGCCCTCCTCCATACCTCTACCACGGTGCTCTTGTCCCCTGTCTGTAAGAGGTGGGCAGGGTAGATGTGGGATGGTACAATGGACCCAAAAGGGGTCTAAGTGCCAGGAGGGCCCCAGAAGGACCTCGCCCACCCAACCAATCAATCTTGACCAGTCCCAGCTTTCACTTACAAGGTTCATGGTTGACACCAGGGCATGCACAGTACATGGCTTGAATATTATTATTTACTTGTTGGCCTTATTTTTTTGAATTTAAAGCATTTCCATGTTCTCTGGTAATATGTAATCAGCTGATATTATATCGTGTTGATCAAAGCAGTGTAATTAGATCTGCCCGCTATAATGTATGGAGTATGCATATCGTAATGCACAAAAATGGCTGCATTGTCTCTTTGTTTACCTAGCAGTGGATGTTTACACGAGGCTCTGCAGTAGGGTGGCACTTATTTTTCGAAATTGAGAAAAGTAATGTTTGCCACCTCTACAAATTATCTATGTGGAGTGTGAATTCATGGTTGAAAATACTATCACTGTAAGTAATCAGTTACTTGTGCCTCAAGGGCCTCAAGTAATTCCAAACTGAATACATATACATTTTTTCAGGTGAGAAAAGCACTCAACATATGTAAATCGCAAAAGTTTTGTTCTTTACGGTTCAATTTTCATCAGCTTTTGTTTATCTCTTTGTGTTTCTGAGATTTGGTCCTGCACAGTTTGAGCCACCCCCAGGGCATCACCCGCCATGGCTTCGCCACCGAGGTTAAGCCCATACCATTCGCTTCCCCTGCAAGTCTCTACCCCTCTATCCCCTCTCTGCACTGGTGCATGGTGGGATGCCCACATTGCATCCTATAGTGGTAGCAGGGTGACCCTTTCAGGCACCCATTTAACAGACAGTTATGCTTGCCTTTTTTTATTGTGTTTAGACTGGTGAATCCAAAAGTTTCTTTTGTTGGTGAAAGGCAAAGTTTCAAGCTGCAGAAAATATATGTGTACCTTAACCTGGAATACCTTGTCGGATATAGCTTTTTTCACCCTGAAAAAATTACAAAATGTTCACTGTCTTGATTTTGTTGCTCCATCGTGCTATGGTTTTGTGCCTCAAATATAAGGTTTGTAACCATTCCTGCATATTGCTTGTTCCAGAAATATTAAGTCTGGTCCTTTCTAATGATCAAGAAGGAGTACATATTTAGATTCTAAACATGGATCAAATTTTAAAAATTTGGATAAAATTAAATTTCAATGAAATAAAAGTCCATATAGACCAGTATGCTAACCTCAGACCTTTTGATGAATTCCTCTGGGGCTTCCCACTGGGTTCTCCATGTTGTCCGACGTTTCGACAGGAGACTTCAAGGCTGTGGATGATGTGGGTGACAAGATGACAGGAAAGTCTCCTGTCGAAATGTCGGCCAACATGGAGAACCTAACCCGCTGGGAAGCCCGAGAGGAATTCATCAGTATCATTCGCCATGAAAGCCTGAAATCTTAATCAGACCTTTTCATTGCTGGGAAGACCATTACGTTACTCGGAATTCCTTATTCTCATGACAGTTTTTAGCTGATTCAAGGTCATTACATGTGGTAGTGAAGGTAGAGATGGGAAAATTACCATAATTTCCATCTAAGGTAAATTACCATAGTAAATTGTGGTAATTTTAAAAAATTACCGTAATTTTCCAGTAGTTTTTTAGTTTTAAGCATTTAAGCAAATGTATGGTTAATTAAGAAAGCTATAGGAAGGGAATAACGATGTTTAAACCATACCTAATGCAACATTAATCTATTAGAAATTTTTTACATTGTAAAAAGAACTACGGCAGAAACACGCAATCTGGCTTTCTTGTGTCAAAGTATGAGAAATTTTCAAGAAGAATATTCTGATGCATTACTTCTTATAATGTTATAATTTAAGTCAGATATTCCAAAAATGAGGTGTACATGCCTCAATTTATTATTAAACATGTAGGAAATGTAAACTTGGCATAAAAGTACATGTTGGGAATTTATCTGTATGAAATATTATCTCAAACATAGGTGAATTATTTAGAAAATTATGGTAATTTTCAAGGGGCGAGGTAAATTACAAAAAATACCATGGTAACTTGCCAAAATTACCGAGGTAATTTTGGCAAGTTACCGTTAAATTTTCAGAGTGGCCTATCTCTAAGTGAAGGCCATGTGTACCCAAGTGAAAGGAATGCTATATGATCCATTCACTCATCATAAGGTAGTTACATATTACAAAAGTATTGGTTATTGTGTGATGTGTATGTAATGCTTGTGAGGAATCTTTTCTCATAGCAAATTCGGTAATTTAATGTCTGTTTTATTCATCTCTGTTGAGGATCTTTGATTGTGAATAAAATGATTGTCAGGTCATAATTATTTTGGAGGTAGCTATAATTCACCTGCTTTTATTGTATAATGCTTTCGTCATACCTTTATAGTCAGTAATCTCATTCCCTCACGTGAAAGTAATGCTCATTCTTCACCTCAATTCATGTAAGGGTTTGTGCATAAACTACGATACCCTTTTCAGTGATTTGTTTACCCCCCTTCATTGACAACCCCCTCCCCCCACTCCGACATGTAACGTTGTCTCTTCAAATGAAACTTTCAATTCAAAAATATTTTCTCAATTATTGAGTGAGTTTATTTTTAGTGACAGGATTTAATAAGATAAATACAGTAGCCGAACTAGATATTATAGAACCATATAATCTCAATTGGAACAAGTAATATTCATTTTTAAATTCGAAAAATCAACCATGAATCATGGCGCAAGGTGCTGTGCTCATCTACTTCGTTCTCTCCCCTCCCCACATCTCTGACTGCTGCCTTGAAAAGTGTTGTCATGAGGTCGCTATTTAACCCGCGAGAAGGTTAAAAATGTAAGCAATTTGATGATATGAAGACTTGCAACATTGTAGAGGCAGTGGTCCAATTACATTTTGTTGAAGTAGAAGCTTGGAGTGTAATAAACACCCTGCATACCCTTCCTCATGTTAAACTCTATAGTAGTGTCGATATGCGATGTTGACGAATAAGAAACGAATGGAGGCGAATTTTAACTGCTATGTTACTTTGAGTGAAACCCCCCCCCCCCCCTCCCCTTGTTACTCACATAGGTGTTTAGGCGACCCCCTCCCCCCTAAGTTGGTAACATAGTTTATGAACGACCCCTGTTTTATAATTCAGTGAGTTACTTTTTTTGAGCACCTTGAGGGCTCATTTACACTAGTTATCTATTGCAAATGCTTTGTCTCTTTCCAGCTCCTGGTAATTCGTGGTCCTACAAGATCGGAAAGGCGACAAATTCTGAACAAAATTCGACAACCCTTGCCCAAGTGAAGGCAGCAAACCGTGCGAACCAAGAGTTTATGTGTACTCCTCCAGCAGGGGTTGCTGGGTATGATGAAACAAGTTTGCTTACTGAATTCTTACTTTACATTATAATCCAGACAACCTTGGATGGGGATCTGATCCCTGCTGGGAGAAATATTTGATCATATTTCACTTTCTTGTCTCCCATCCAGGCAGAAGAGAGCCAGCCTTAGTGGCAAGCAAGAGAAACCTATACCTGGTGGAGGGAAGCCGAGGCCAGCGCTCAGGGTGAAACCAAGTGTGCCTAGAGGCAAGGCTGTCTATTCCTACTGTGCTCAGGACCTTGATGAGCTCTCTTTTGAGGAAGGAGACGTCATTGAAATAATCAAAGAGCGTGAGTATAATGTATTCCTTTTCAAATGTGTTCTTCCAGCATGTATATAATGTGGGGTGGATTGATTTTTTTTAAATTTTCAAATGCCTCAGAGCAGAAAAATTGCATTTGGGGTGTTAGCTAATCATGGCAAATTTCAGTAAAAATTTCATTTATTCGAAGAGGAAATTGAAATGATTCAAGTAGATAGTAGTATGATGGGAATTGACATGGAAAAACTAGCAAAGAGTGGCAATACAATAAAAAAAACTTACATTTTTCATGACAGACTAAACATTTTGTGAAAAAATGTAACATTTTTATGTGTATAAGGACCACCTGATACCTTGTGCAGAGGAATATGAAAAAAATAGTGCATTTATGGTCACTTAATTGTAGCTCAAATGGAATTTTATAGTGCCCCAATTGGGGCACCAGAGCATTGTGTGGTTTGCAAAAATTCCAAATTCGTTCAACTTCCTGATGCTTTGTGGTGGCAGGCATTTGTGTTGCAGCAAATAAATGTTTTCAGATATTGATTAGATAGGTTAACTAAGAATAGAAGTTACATTTCCTACCTAGTAAGACAATATTATTAACTCAACCAATTTTCAGTTTTATCAGAGTGTATATTCATGATACACCTGATTTTTGGCAAATTTTTCCACATTCAATTGCATGCTGGCAGGTTTGGGCATTTTGTGATTTTGCTGCAATTTGACATGGTTAACTAACACCCCAAAATGCAACTTTTCTGCACATAGATGTTTGGAAATCCAAAAATACGTAGTGAAAATTGATCTACCTAATTGTACAGTTCTATGCTGTAAAACTCTATCAGATAAGTTTTACTATTACAAACATTTCAATATGATGAACCCTAGCTGTAATGAATTAAAGCAAAATTAATTATAAAGCAAAGCAAATTATTTGCACTTTTCTAGAGAAAAAAAGTGTAATTGTGGGAAAATGCAAATAGCAGGTAAATGAGAATACATATTCACTTTTACACTTAAGATATTGGCACTCCTAGATGTTTCACAAGATCAATGGAAGTTCCAATGTGAGAGTCAACTTGTTAACTTTTTATTTTGTTCCCAATTAAAAATGTTCTTTTTTTACCTCCTTATTCCTTTTCCCAGCTATATAAAATTTATGAAATAATTCAGTTAAAAACAAATGAGAATGGTGCACCAAAGCGATTAAATCAGTGTTTTATACCACTCCGCATGTATTTTATTTCAGTTCTGGTACCATAAAACAGTGAGTCTCTATCTATCGCCATGCGTAGCAACCACGTCAACATTGAAGCAAGACAATCAGCAAACTAACTTATTTACGTATCTGAAATTAACGATAAAAATAACAATTAAATTCACTATTTACAAGCCATGATTTTAGATCCTTTTTAAATACATTTTAGTGACGAGTGTTTTTATCATATATTATCACCCCGTTGTAACAATATTAGGTAAAGAATCTGAGCTAGGTACCTCGCTAATTGTCAAGTGGAAACAACCTTATTTACAATTCTTCGAGCAAACTTCAACATTTTGTAAAAAATTATTTTCAATTCAATGTGGCTTACAATTGGATGTGATAGAGCAAATATCAATAAGTTTTTTTTCACTAAATTCTTTAATTTTTCATGTTTCATAATAACTGGGTAAGAAGTTATTTTTAATCTTCATGATTTCAACTTCAGTACAAATTGAAGTCTCTCCCGAGGGTGTTCTTACGTTGGATAAATTATGTAGAAAACTCCTTGTCCTACAGTGTATTCATTTTGTAGTAGGAACGGTAAGAATCATTCCTGGGAAGATTGAGATTACGAGTTGAACTAGTTAAAATTTCTGTTGCTAGTGGTACTGTGGACAAACCAAGGCCTGGAAGTGGGTGGAGCTAAAGTGAAGCCGTCATCGCCGCCATCTTACCTCAGCAATTTGTGTATATCTGCACTGACGGCTACGGTCAAGAATTCAGGAAAATCATTTTTAAAGTAGCTCAGTAAAACAAAGTTCCGTGTATACAATTCTACGTCTCTAGGCTTTCCAACCATATAATTTTTATTTTAATACTGGAATGGCTAGGGGGGTTTTTTTTACATGGAATTTTATTCCATCTTTAACCCAAGTTGTAGAAAAGGAAGAATGAAGACGACAAGAAAACTTTTCAAAGCAACTATATATTTCACCACAATACCAACAAAATTTCCGACACCATCGTAAATTCGATAACAACATGTATAATGTCATCCTTAAGAATTTACAATGAGTGGCAACTAAAGATTTTTGAAAATAGCCAATCTGTTGTATTTTGATCTGTGCTCAGACTTACGGTTATTAATTGTCGATTCAGGCCCAATTCCTCCAAAAGAAAGGTCTACAATGAGATTCACAAATCAGTACTGCGCTTTGTTTACGATTCGTTTAATTATGTAAGATGACCGCGTGCGCAAGGGGTAGGCTTCAATGCATCCCTGCGGCCAGAGTGGACACTGCCAATCTAGTATATCTGTGGGACAAACCCACCACATTAAAATTCCTCCCTTAAACAGTTCATATTACTTTGACTGGATAATCTTTCGTTTTTTTACCACGCTTATTTTAACTTGCCCCGTTTGTTGGTTTGTGTGGATGGAATCTTGTAATTGAAATCTAACACACAATTCCCAATGTTCAACCGAGCTGAAATTAGGCACGCTTACTTACTATCAATTACAATACATGAATCAGTCATTAATTTCACTTATTACCAAGTTAATCTACTAAAATTAAATGGTTTACATTTTATATTTCTTTGTCCTTACATGATGCAACCCGCATTACATTGTCGACTCTCAGTCAGCGCTTTTGCAATTCATTCCAACCATCATTATAGCATTTACAGTGAGACGAAAATGCTAATAATTTAAATTTCAAAGAACCGTTGCACAACTAATATATATATTAAAAAGTACAAAAGTGCTCTCGGATCGCAGTCTAAAATGTAATGTCCGCTGATAGACCATAGGATCTATGTTTTTGCAACTCAGAAAAATAAAATTGAACAAGTATATTTTTGAACTGTATTTTAAGTGATTACAAAGTCGATTACAAGATTCGTTTAAGACTTTTTTTTTAACTTTTTAGCACACTTCAATATAAGCGTGGTTTTGTAAAAAAAAGTATTTTTTTATATTAAATCATTTAAATGTACAAGTGTGAAAAAAAATACAGGGAGTATTCTTGACACTCGCGTCGGATCTTTATTTCATGAATGCGAAATTACATACGTTACTCTCGTTATTGGGAGATTCTTTTGTTTTGTTTGTCAGAAAGAAAGTTGAAATGAAAGAAAGAAAATTACGTTTTCGTGAAGGCTTCCTCGGAGTTTTTATGATGAATATAATGGTTTTTTAGGTTTCCATCCACGTTTATCCATTTTTGGTGTACAATATTTCGCCAGCGTTCCAGCTAGCTTCCTCAGGTCCGTTGGATTGCAGGGTTTGGTCCGTCCTTTATATGTTCTACCGGTTTCGCGCCTTCAGGTGGAGGTGTGTCGTAATTGGTTGGTACTATTGAAGAGCCGTTTCCAAGCAGTGGCGAGGGTGTAGCCGTCCTCTCGGTTGAAATTTTGTGGTGTTTTTGCTATATCTATTGCCTTTCGTATGATTCTAGGGAAATAGCGAAATATTGTCCACTAAAAATGGATAAACGTGGACGGAAACCCGAAAAACCATTCTCTTCATCAAAGAAAATTTTGCTATGCATAACATTTATTCATCGAAATCATTAGTACAAATGGCTAACCTATGAACAATTGGTCGATGGTAACTAATATTTTCTGCTTTCCAATGTTAATTTTATATTTATTGTGTAATTAATGTCTAATAGACGTTTTCAGCTCTTCGTATACATCTCGATCACTAAAATCGACCTAATCGTTCGGGAGATACAACTGAACTGAGCGCGCGCTGTGCCCACACAAGCCAAAATTTAGACCCCCACGCACAGCGCTGTGACATAACCTCGCAACCCCCACTCTGCTCACGACAAACCATTTCTGGTTGTCGACGAAATGGGCTATCCAGTCATAGTTTTAGATATTCTGTAATCCTCATAGTTTTGGCACATGAGGCTCTCGAAAGTACACAAATATTGGTCGCGGCAAAACATTACATGACACCGAGAATGAACCTTAAGATGTCCATTCGCATTCACATCAATACTACGGTTGTCAACAAAGGTGGGAGGGAAGGGGGTAAAAAAATCACCGAAAATGGTAACATAGTTTATATGTACGACCCCTAAGGGTTAAATGTCGGTCCTTGTCCTCCTGCCATACAGTTTTGTTAAGAAACAGGGAATTACCTATGACATAACATGCACAACCAATTTTAGTGTAGGGTGAACACCCTATTATTCTTAATGGATGCAGTTAGCATTTCATGATCTAAAATGTTCTTTCATGCATACATGAGTCACAATGCAGTATATATCAGCCAGAAAAAAGATGGAGACTTTTCTTGAAGTTAGGGAAAGAGGAGTGGTAGATGCAGTTTAGTTTATTAAGAGCATACATGGTATAAATTGAAATACCAATGTTTACAGTTCGTTGCATTGAGAAATTGAAGACATGAAGATAAGCTTAAAACAAAAAAAAATGCTGGAGTAAGGATTACGGTTTACTTATTATGTACCTGTTGTGATGACCATTTTTTCAAATCTGGCATGGATAGACAAGGAAAATAATATAGAGATACTTGCAAGCAATCTTGCTTTAAATCCTAGTAATATGCTCTCATTTGGAGAGAAAGGATATATTACAATTAATTCTCTCTTCCCTTGTCCTCATTCTGGTGGTTTGCTGAGGTTAGTAGAGCTGGCTGAAGTTGATATGAAAATTTAGTTTCTTCTACAGGAAGATAATTTTGAAAGCTGATCATCTACAAGAATAACAGACCAGTGCGGCAAGTGGGTTAAAATGAAGAATTTCATTTGAAGTTGTGCTGGTTACATTCTATCCTCGACCCAAACTGATTAACCCTTAAGCTGCTACAGCTAGAGCGCATGTTGTCCACCCTGTGTGGAAAATACCTATTCGGACGGAGCCTGTCCCTCTTTCCCACGGGCCGAGGCCGGGCAGCTACATGACCCATGTACCTAATCCCCTCCCGACCCTTTTCTTGGGATTCCAGGGGGTGGGCACCGGAACTTGTTGAGGCATTAATTGGAACTTGGAACTTGGAACTGGAACACTTGGAACAAATTTTTAAAATTTGTTTACAGGCATAATTATTAAAAACAAATATGACTATGTTTTTTTCTCGCAATTTTCTGTTTATTTTGATGCCAAACTCCAAATAAATCCGTTGATAATTGAGCCGGGTGAGAACATAAGACAACTAACTTGTGAGACAACCAGAACCCATTGAACTAGCAATCGGAAGAAAGGGTTGTACCTCATTGCGGTGGTAGGCGATCCCTAAAGAGCGTGGGAAGGGATTGGTTTGGGTAAAAAGGGTGGATTCTCAAATGTCCACCGCTGGAAAGAAAGAGTTTGGGTCATAAAAATATGAAAGGGCTGAGGGAGCAGGTAGACATAGAGGGTCAAACATACCAGAACGTTTTTCCCACAGTTACCGGTACACATGTACATGTACGTTTCCCGCAGTGTAAGGGTTAAACCGATCTTCAGAGTGAAGAGTGTTGTATTTTCATCCTCTTTCTATTAATGGAATTTTCAAAAATTTTCTCGTGATGCTGGGAAAATATCCTTCAGATACTAAAAATGTCTTACTTGTCCTTTTTATTCCCTCTTTTCCACAACTCTTTTGATAAAATGCAAACATTTCTCTTTTCAGATGATGGCGGTTGGTGGCATGGGAGGTTGAAGGGAACTGAAGGATTGATTCCGGCAAATTATGTTGAGAAAATTTAACCTCCTGAGAGCCACATTCCCTCCCTTGCCAGCATGAGCTAGAAATCAGTTATTGATTTAATGCCATCATTAAAATGCAATGTATTGTTGCTTGTTTATGTTTTTAATGCCATTGTTTTTCCATCATTTACTGTAATGTCAACTTCAGCTAGTTCCAGTGTACCAAAGCCAATGAGAAGTCTACATTAAGAGTCAAGATAGTGAGGAGGACATGTTTTATATACAGGAATTGTATTCTTGTAGTGTGCAAAACCGCACTTAAGCAAACTCATACAGATGTATGAACATACATACATGTGGGGATGCAATTTTGACATTCATGAAGAGTGGGATGAATTTAGACTTGCAAAATTTCATGACTACCTGCCATCGTCTTGTCATGGTTTCAGAAAGCAACGAAACATATTTTGGTACCTTAAAAGAGTGTTTGTGTTTTTATTTATAGTTGAAACTAATGTACTAGTCTAAACATCTCATGTTGCTTTTTGTCATCATGGTAAAGTAGATTAAATTTTTTGTACTAAACTTTCACCCCCTCCTGTATTGGCCACTGTGTGAAGATGAGTACCGCATCTCTTCCGTAATCAACTGAGGGATGAATGGTGTAAATTTGAGTTAAAACAATAATGTACCTGTTGTTCAGTGAGTGAAAGTATCATTAACAAGGCTGCACTAGCCTTTCTTTTCTTGAACAAATTTGTGCTGTTGTGGGTAGTGAAACATGGTCTCACCACGGATGCTAAAAATAGCATTAGGTATTTTAAAAAATCACTGCCATCATTACGAAGAAGCTTCTCCTCTATAATCTAGGTGTTTCATCATTTCAAAGGAGGGTTAAAGATTTTCTCTTGATTATTTTAAGTATGCATGTTCAGTGAATTGCTTCCTCTCTCCCATGTTGACCAAAGAAACCATCTCTATTCCCTATTAGTGCAGTCATAGTCATTAACCTTAACAATTTTTAAAAATAATTTAAAAATGAAATGTGCGGAGATTATATTTTTGTAAGAGTCATCAATGCACTAAGTGCCCTGTTACCAAAGGTGAAATTGGGAAATGTTACCTATCTGTTTCATAAAATGAATAATTTGTGCTTATTGAACTGAAGTTTGAATAATGGCCAAGTTTCAGGTGGAAATAAAGTAACGACTAATCTTAAATTGGCTGTTAACTAGTTTGGCCATATGTTTATTAGTAGTTAAGTTAATATTTTCACAGTGCTTTGAAATGAAGGTTGAGAAATGCAGTAGTATGTATTTTACCGTCCATCTAATTGGAGATCAGTCATTATTACATTTCCAGCCCTCTTGAGGTCATTAATTATTCAGATAATGTCTTGGTATTGAAATTATTTTTAGTTTTTTTTTCAGTTCTGAGTGCCTGTGTCATTTTCTACTGCAAAATAATCTTAATTGTGCTGTAGAGCACAATTTAGAAAGTATTTGCATTCTCCATATGGCTAGTTTGATACAATGTCTTAAGTTGAGTTAAAAAGTATTAAAACAGGAAAAATGTATTCACTAAAGATGTGACCCATCAAAAATGCCAATAAAAATGGAGTTTAATCAATGATTTTATTGTTGTAATTATGTTTAAATAATCACGAGCATAAAATGACGATTGTAGAAGAATTTTGGAGAGTCCAAATAGAGCATGATATCACAAATAACTTCTTTAGCTATTTTTCAGTTTTTTCTACTTTTCACCTTCCGATAACGATTTATTAATCACGATTCTAGAGACTGTTCTATGCGTACCAGCTCCATGAGCTCTTGTGCAGTTTCATCCTCTGGAAATACGGTAGTTTTTATCGTGAAATTATATCACTCACTTCGTGATGCATAGCTTTTGTAATATGTAACCGTATTTGACGGCATATATAGCTCGAACGGGCATGTAAGAAGCACCCCCGAGTTTATTGGAACATATATGTATATTATAATCAGGAGAAAATGGTTTTCTAATAGATCACGCGAAACAGCTACACTAAAAACGGCAGTCGACCATTTTGGAACTTGGAGGATCTATTTAAAGAAATAGTTTCAAAGGCGAAACACTCATAAAATAACCGAAATGAATTACCGAATTAAAATTACCTGCAGTTCACGGAAATCGGAAGTGAAAATTCTCTGAAATAATCGATCCCAAATTGAAATGCACACTATTATGCAAGGCCCCGAGCCATTGGTGCATGATTCAATGCATTCTGTCCTCGGCGACCTACCTTCAGAGCATGAAAAATTCGCATCAACCTCAGTATTTAGTACCGAGTTGCTTGTCGTCAAGACAGGTAGCGTTTATTTTTTGCAATGGGCGCATTCAGGGGACGGAGCGCTCCCGGATCGGTGGAGCGGACCGCTACCTAGCCTGCGCTCAGCTCCCCTGAATGGAAAAAAGACTGAGCGCTACGGTGGAACTTTTGAATCGTAGTCTCTCCCCGTCCGCAGATTTCTTATCCGAGATAATTGATGGAAAGGACTCGTAGTGGTTTAATAAAGCTCAATTACCTTCCTATTATTTGTAAGCCAAATGTCAGATGTGTTAATCCGCGCTGTCATCGTATAGAATATTTCTTATTTCCAAAAAGGGTGGAAACTGTGAGGAATGAGAGTAATAAAGTTAGCATAACTCTACTTTTACCCTTGTAATAAGTGCTTGCACATGTAGATACTGATAATTTTGAATTCTCAAGGTGGATAAAACCTACTGCTAACGTCTCAAAAATCCCGGATTTCCCTTCCAATTATATTTCAGGTATGGATATGCAAGCTAGGGAGATGTACGCTTAATCGTTTCCTTGAAAGCAGCAACGGAAAACCAACGCCCGTCTATACAAATGCTATGGCTCCTAAACGTAGAAATAGTAACAGCGCACTGTGGACTGAAATCGAAAAAAGCTGGCCAAAACCCAAAAAATATTTTTTGTTCGGTCCGGAGGTTGAAAATTGGCACTGTCATTCTCCATAGAATGGTGCATGTGATGTTGCATGCCATTTGTCATTATTATTACGCGTGAACAGTATAAATGGACTCATAGTTGTACAAATTTCGCAAAATTCGCCCGCCTTATATTTTTCCCCGAAAATCACAGAATTAAAGCTAATGCAGAACCTTATGTAGTAAAGCTGTGGAATAAAAACAAATTTTTTGTCATAACAGGTCCTTTTCGTTAAATATTACTTATTTTTTGGCAAATTTTTAATATTTGTCATCGATACATGAAAAAATGGCAGACCCTGTTTTTCATCAATTCTTTGCCTTTACATGGTTAAAAAAAATGGACGTCAACGGACACTGAGATACATCACGATAATAACGCCGCGTTTATAGAGAGTGGATCCGAAGTAATCATCTGCGACCGTGGGCGACGTCGAAAATAAAATCGATTTTTCGTTCGTGATGACTGCCCGCCGGCAATGGGGAATGCTGAGATGCGAGTTGTGTGTTGGGAAGCGCTACTGTTCCATAACCTTCATTGTCATTGCAACTTTGACACGGTGACATTTTGCCGCAACCACAGAAAGGGGGGAATCCATGGCGGCACCATTTTCTTGCTCGTAGAACTTCCCTTACCCAAGGAAGTAACTGCTCTGCAGGCAGAACTCCACCAATTCCGGGTCGTTCTATATTAAGCATTTTCCTGTCTGTTCCTTATTTTAGATTTAGTAAAGGAATTGCACATGACTGAAAATATTTATCTCAGCTTTGACTGAGTGTCCCCCTTTTAATTATCGTTCCCGTCGGAAGAAGAAATATCTTATTTTCAGACAATTTGTAAAAATATGTCCATGTCATCGCATGAACCTTTCGAGAAATGTCGCGGCTAACGCTGACACAACTGCCGAAATAAAAAAAAATGGTTTCCCACGTGACCTTGAAAGAGCTTAGGACAATTCTGGGTATCGGTTGGCTCTAACAACAGCAAAATATAGAACTCAAATTAAAATCAGTTTTTTTAAACAATCATCGCTATCCAGCAATTAACTCAAATTTAAGCAGTATTAGCAAATAGATTTGTCTTCATGCCACATGTATATTGCAACGGTTGTCAAGTATTCCATGATTCCAGAAAAAACACATTAGAATGATATTTATTTAAAATGCGAGGTCATTGACATTTAATATGGTTCACACGCCCTCAAGTCTCGTTTGCGGATTCCATCAAAACTCTGACGCAGACGGAGGGACACATTTTCCTCACTTCCTTTCTTTCTTGGTGCTTTTGCCTCGAGTCTTGAAGACGGCGGGGTCCAACTGGCATGGGTTGCTGTCACTCCAATCTGAATTCTCCGAGAAATGGCTGAGGTCAGACTGCAGGAGATGTGGAGCGATCATCGCAAACATCTGCTGCAGGAAGCCATGGAATCGGAAAAAAATCAAGTTAAATAAATGGGTGATGTGCTGAAAATGATGCTGGAAAATTATTGCGTCCCTCGTGTGTGTTATTTGAGTGGGTATGCCTCCTCTGAAAGGCTCTCCTTCTGAACTAAATCGTATGGGTATTACATGTGGTTAAATGGAAGAATGGGCATTTACCGTCTAGATACGGGGAAAAAGTGGCATTTTTCTGTCTAATAATAAAGGCCATATTCGCAAAAAAAAACTGTTTTAAGGAGGTGAATCTCTAGGGGAATTGAATAAAATTCGGGCCAAAATACAAGGTAGCGACTCGGCATTATCAGGAAAGGACGGTCGACAAGTCGGGAACGTGCCTCAACGACACATACTGTGCCAGTGTCTTTATTATGGGTAAATGCATTTCATTGTACTAGAGTGGATGCTGAAATAACAGGCCTGTTGTTTAGACAAGGAGTGTACAATCGGTAGGTTGTCGGAAAGGACGGTAACATTTGCAAAGGGAGGTATAAAGTCCAGGGAGAGGAGTTGCACCCTTGGGTTGGAAGATTTTAGAATACCTTCTTATCACTCAACATTCTCGATTATAGATGGTACAGGGCGAGGCCTATTCGCCTAATCCCGCATTTCCCAACCACGGCTAATTTTGTAAATGGCTCTAGTTGTGATGATGATCGAAAAAATAATTCAGACTTTCTTGAAATTTTAAATACTAGTCAGGGACCACCAACGAACCTACTTCATTTTAATAAACATTTATCTCAGGACTAAAATAAATCTTTCCTGTCCCATCCCTCCTCGCAAATGCAGATACACAACTGCCGAAAGTTTGGTAATAGGTAACGATTTCGTTCCAACAACATACTTAAAAAGATAAGCCATTTACCACAGAGCAATAGAAAACAATTACATTATCCGTGCTTGACGCCTTTACTGAAAATCAACGCAAAAACAACAATTTTATCGTCGAAGTTCTTTTCTTCTCCAGTGTACATCAATAACGGCTGGTTTCCAATCAACTTGCGAATATTAGCGCAGATGGAAAAACAGGATCGCACATTCAAGTCAACGATTGGAATGACCTGCTCTAAAGTGCTTGCAAAATGGCGGAACGATATTCAACTTATTTACATATATGATCAAACTCATCTCTTAGAAGACAACACACCGAATTTTTATTAATTTTTTTCAAGTAACCATCACGATTATCTTAGACACTGACAATGAGATATATTCCCGTTTCTACTGCCACATATTTTCCCACCATCGCAAGTTTTGTCTACTAGCGCAAATGCTAACGCAGTCGAACTGGAGTGAATATGTGTTTTAATCTGCTTACCGCAGATGATATGAAAAATATGATTGGAACATGCCCAGTGCTTAACAGTTTTTCGCACTCGCGTGATAGGAAAACACCCGATTCTCCTGATGTGTTTTGGAATGCGCCACCCATTAGTGCTCAGGGTCTGAAACGAATGAAAAGCAACTATACGGTGTCGTGTTGCGAAGTGATGAGCAGCGCATTAGAGCGAACTAAAGGCAACCTGAGTCATTCCAAGTCAGATCAGCACACTTTAGATAAAACGTTAACCCACCACCTCACCACCTAATATTTTTATGAAATTTGGCACGTAGGTAACATCTATATAGACTAAGAGAAATGCCAAATTCCATTAGATTATATAGACCCGTTTTGAAAATATGGCTACGTACATTTTATAACAAAAAAACGTCCAAAATAGCATGATCGTCAATATTTAAAAATTTAATTGCTCATCTCTTAATGGAGGTAGAGAGATGAGAGTGGTGTAAATTTGTAGCAATTTTTATGCCCTTTCCTATTATACTATATAACACACTGGATTGCAAGGAGTTTTTATTTCAATTCCAAAATAACATTTTTATTTTATTATGTCTTTGTCTTTTAAGTCTTTATATCTGAGAAAATTAAATAAACTAAAACTATTTAAATTGTTAAACTAATTTCAATTAAATTTCATAGATGATTCGATTGGTGTTTCAGGATAAAGTCATGAATGCTATTCCCTGAATGTCTGTGCAAGTTTTGGACAAGTTGAGACAGGCAAGTGTCAGCCTGTGTCCCACCGCTGCAGTTCTCATTTCTTGCTTTTATCAGTCTTTAGTTGAAGTCCATAGTGTATTGATGTTAGAAAAAGTGGTATATTTTGGTGATAAATTTGTAAGCCATAATTATTTAATATAATTATAAAACATTGTAAATATATAAATTATGGTAATTTATAACACTGTATTCTTGCAATCTACAGTAGCTTTGATACTCCCCTTCTTTTGCTCATGTCTATACGGCATCCGTTTGGATCGTACCAGATTCCTCCATTTTACTTCTGAAACAGTCCCTCTACCTTATACCTACCGGGTTTTCCTCTCTATGTTTCTCCGGGGAACTTTAATCCTTGCGATGAACTCGATACTCTCAGGCGTTACTTTGTAAAATTCCATTTTGATAGAATCAAAAACAAACTTTGAAAATTTTACAATTGAATTTATTCACTACGACCGGTTTCGACGCATAGGCGACATCTCCCACCTGAAGATGTCGCCTATTCGTCGAAACCGGTCGTAGTGAATAAAATCAACTGTAAAATTTTCAAAGTTTGTTTTTGATTCTATTTAATCCTTGCACCTACTTTTTGAAATATACCTCTAAACGCCGTTCTACAAGTCCAAACCATGTAAAACGACAATACTATGCTGCATTATCGCTTGGATTTTGAAATTATGAATTCAAGTACTACGCCATTTGTTTTCAGGTTTATTTTAATTATATTAATCGAGATCAACAAAAATAAAAATGAAACGTGAAAATCCATTGTATTTAGTTAGGCCGATATTGATTTAATTTCAAACCTCCAAATAACTGTAGCCATTTCCTGTTACAAATATATTCCTTCAATATTGATCAATGGCATGTAAATTAAAGGAGAAATATATTCATTACTAAGAAGAACAAAGCATATGTATCATGAACCCATTCGTTCAATGTCAGTTCCATTCCAGTCATGCTAAATTATCATTTTTATACTCTTAGATCACCAATGCACCAAACTACAATCATTTCCATGAGCAGTAAGACCTTATTGCTTTCGTTTTTACTGATTTGCAATGTAACTATCACACGCTTAACCCCTTCCACTTGCAAACTGCAAGCGCCTATTTACTAGTTTTGGTTATAATGTTGTATGCCTAAATTTGATAATGTTGTGCGCCAAATTTCATAAAAGTCTGAGATGGTGAGGTTAAGTAGGTGTGTTGATCTGATATGGAATGAGCCACTTGTGTCTCACCTCTGCCCACGGAGTGAGCCCCATGGAAGTGAATCGGAACTGCCACTGCGGAAGCCCCTGGTGCACGAGCATCATGCGGAAGTAGTGAGCGAAGTCGTGCGCCAGGAAATGCCACTCGAAGCACCGGTCCAGCAGCCAGATCTTGGGCTCCTCCCTGGCGGAGGCGGCGAAGGACGGCGACAACTGGAGACAGCTCAGGGGGCCGCCCCCGCACAGGGTCCCGCCCTCCCCCACAGCGCGGTCGTGGTACACGAGGCAGACCTTGCCCAGGCCCTGGCACGGGTCCAGCTCGAAGATCTTGCACTTGACGCCGAAGTTTGGGAGTTGAAGGTGGGGAGTCTTAGTCGGCGGCTGGGAGGATGACTGGGGACCGTTGTTACCTCCGCCCCCGCCCCTCTCCGCTCCACCCATCGAGCACATCTCGATGTCCAGTAGCGTGGGGCCGTCGCTCTCTGGAGCCGGCTTCAGCCCACCAATGCGACGCAGCTCCGACAGGGAGTTTATCTTCATGTTCCCGATGGCCAGCACCTCGCCTGTCGAACAATCAAACTATTTTGTGAACAGCCTGCGCAGCTCCTATTGGATTCACCCGAATTCGTTATCGGCGAATTCTATGGTAGTTAAGCTTTCTAACATGCGAGGCTATACTCGCCCTCATCGGAGAAAGCTGTATTCACAACAATTCCAGTCATGATGGGGGCTTTTCGTTCAAGGTGTTGAAGTTAGCGCACATCGGAACACACATCAACGCACTTTTGTGAACACGAACGACGTTGAGTGGAAACGACGACGTGCGCTGGCGAAATGTTTCGTAACCTACCGGTAGGTAGCATTCTGCGGGCGAACAACTGTCACGGATGACTTATTGGAGCAAGTTTGTTGTATTCGTTCAAAATAAGCCTTTAAAAACGTTAGGTTTTTTATCAAAGAGTAATTTGAAACCTCACAATATGCATGTTAGCCGCTTTTACTGGAAATAAAAAAATTTGACAACAATCTTGGATGCCGTAATCGACGTTCTTTTGTTGTTTAGCGCACATCAAATTTACTCCCGATCTGCTTTGAAGTGCGCTAACTAGTGCACAGGGTCTGTTAAACGAATGGAAGGCAAGTGCGCTGTTGTGTTACAAAGTGATTAGCGCACTAGAGCGAATGGAAGGCACCCGCTGTCTGTCCAGATGATGTCTTAGTACGGAAGGGCAGACGGTTTCCCTCGGTTAGTTGTTTGGGGAAGCGCCCGAATCTGCATCTTTCAGTATAAGTGTGTATGTCGGTAAGGGGAGGCTTTATTTGGGATCGGAGGAAGGCTGGAGAAAAACCCGGTGTTTGAATTAGGCTGCTCTAAATGAAAAGTGCAAATAGGATCGCAGTTTAACGTTCGTGCGACTGCCGGAGTACTACACTTAAAGTGCCCTCCACAATACACACGTATAGAGATCGGGATTCGAATGAAAAACCTCTTCTACTTCAGGGATTCGAACTCCGGTCCTCGGGGATGGGAAGCTAGTTCTTTAGCTAACTCACCATCCCGATCCCCAAAGTTAAAATTTTTAAAATTATTTTGGTTTTCGGATTATTCTGCTGCAATGAGGCGTAGTCGTTTCTTATTATTTAAGTCGTTTGTCTATAGAAAGATACGTCTTCAGATCACAGATCAATGCGGAAACCAAAAGCAGATAAGAATAGTCGTGCCTTTATTTTCATGGAATTCTAAAAACTCGATTCGCTTAAGATCCGAAAAACATTATAATTCATTTCGATTCGAAGTGAGGTACGTGAGGAAAAAGTCATCAAATTCTAGTTGAAGTGATATCTCGCTCCTACCTTACATGTAAACTACCTTAAACTCTGGACCCCTTGGAGGCTATTGTAAAGAGCAGGTTAATTCCGATGCAAGGTTCTTCACCGACCTTATTCCATTCCTCACGTAATCCTTCCCATATCAAATTACCTACCAGCATCCTCTCTGATACTAATGGCCTCCGTCGCTACCCCAAATAACCGATCCATGCACCATTCAAATGGTGTGAATATTCTCGCGATCTCATTCCATATTGAATCAAAGACCTTACGAAGTCTCCCACCTGCATACTCGTAATTCCATATGAGGCGGAAGCCGTCGATGGACAAGTAGAACTGCTTGAGGTCATCCGGGAGAATGCAGCTGTACCTCTGCTCCCACGTGTTCATCAGCTGTCGGTCGCAAGGGGATCTCCTCTCCAGCTCCACTCCCTGGACCCCAGGAGTCTCCTCTGAGGAAATTGGGAAAAGAAGAAATTTCGATATCAGCAGAGGAGTATTCGCAACGGTTCTGAGCTTATGTAATTATGACATATGAATTCATACATGCCCAAGGTGTATATATGTGCTCAGGTTGTACAGTGATCTTCATGATTGCCATTTAAACACGAAAATAAAAAAGGTGAAGCCCGTTTCACGCGATATGTATATTAAACGATACTTAAATCTCCTAAAAATCCCGGAATTCCGTCTTTCCCTATCGCATCGTTCCCTGTTTTATCGAATCCCCTCCAAATTTAACACATTGTCCTCAGCGTATCCTTGCCTTGACCTCTTCTCCCAACATATTCAAACCATTCATCAAACGGCACTTGGGTAATGGAACCATAAATTTAATTTAATTTTCTTTTTAAATCCACAGCTTCAGGCTCTACTTTGTAGAAACTTTTAATATTCATTGCAATAAAGCTTTGTTAAGTATTACTTTATTATAATTAATAATTTTGTTTTGAATGGGTCATTCCATGTTAAATAGGTAAACTTTCGGAAAAAATGTTGCCGCACCAATTCCGATTTTGACGAAAATTGGGTCATGAATAGTCCCAGCATTCCTAACACCAAAATCGTTTTCCTTAGTGCTGGGAAAATGTTTGCCTCTGAAATATAGGCAACTACGAAATGAAAGAACGACGAAAAAACGTCTTTTTAGAACCGTTTTCGATGAGCTCTAGCAATTTTTATATGCATCGAGTGGACGTAATTATAGTATCAATTAATAGCTAAAAGTGTGTTATTTACGTATATTTAATCCAAATTGTGCTTTTTGCTAGCTAAAGTTCTCTTTTTACAGTTTGAATTCAAACAAAACAATTGTAATTTTTGAACATCTAGCCATAAAATACACTAAGAAATACTGTAAATAACAGGTTAATGTTTTTACTTGTAGCGTTTATGTATATGTAGAGTACGTTTGATAAAAATGAATTGGATATTAGATATCCTTCACTGCGAAAACATTCCTCGAATTTGACAAATTAAAAAAAAGTTTGTTTTTTAGGTAAAAAAATTGATGTGGGGAAGGTTTAAAAAATCAAGGAAGTATTGAATTAAAAAGACCTTGGAATATATTTTCTAATTAAAAATAATCGTTTTGTGATTCGAAGGGATTGAAGATATACAGTCGTATAGGCTTAAACATAAGTGTGGATTCCACAAGAAATTCTCTCTCTACTTCACTTTGACCAAACATACATTTCATAATACTTAACGTTAATTCAACCAAAGCTTAAAATGTTCACCCTGTAAAATTGTGATTTTGGACATATCAGCTTTTGGCTCTATGCCACTGAATTATGCATGTTAGCCATAATGTTAGTTATATATCACACGATACTGGAAATCTGTCATGCTACAGAGTATCATCGAACTTGTGTTGGATCAAATATCGTGTGAAACGGGCTAAAGAATTTTTGCTAATGTTCTCTATCAACAAAAGAAATGGCTGTAGGATTTATCTTGCATAATTTATCCAATGCGGAATAATTTAATAACTTTGTTAACTCCACTAATTATTTATTAACTTGACCCGGGTTTCAACACTTGGTGTCATCTTCAGGTCCTGGCCTGAAGATGACTACAAGTGTTGAAAGCCGGGTCCTGTTAATAAATAATTATTGGAGTTAACAAGTTGTTAAATTCTTCCGTTTTCTATCAATATTTACTCCGGATATGTAGCTACACTAGATTATAAATTAGAGAGAGATAACAGGGTAGCCAAAGCATAATACCTAACATATATTTGCCATCATCGATCACATTAAAAAAACCTCAGAATTATTCCGAATACTTCTCGGAACTGAATATAAATAACTTCCTTTGGCACTAATTTATCTCTCGGGCAACTAATGGTGGCAAATCATCGGTTGGCAAAGATACACTAAGGATACTTATACAAATTCTTTCCGCGTAGCTGACAGACATCTCACAAGAACGTCACAAAATATTTTCAGTGCATTTTTCATCAGCCAGTGTTGTAAACTATGCGTTGACAGTTTTTTTCATCACAAACTCTTGAAACATTTACGTTCGACAAATGAGAGAACGTTTCTGGATAAAAATTAAATGAGTGAACATTTCTAGAAAAAAATTCAACCAAGCAAAAATTTAATTAAATTTTGTAAGAAAACGGGCAGAGGTGAACTTTCGTCACACCAGCGAAAACGCGATTTTCCTAGAAATAGCTACGGGATGAACACTTAATATGAACTGAATAACATTTACCGACAACTTCCGAATTAATATGATTGGAAAAATAATGCTTTGATTCTTCAGATGACGCCTCAAACCATAGCAAAGAAGAATTTCGCTCCGCGATATCCCTTTGTCGAGCGATGCAGAGCAATTCGGGATTAGCGAGACCGCAAAACATGCAAATGAAATTGAAAAGAGCTTACCGAGCAGTTTGACCAGCCCCAGGGTGAGGCTCTCGTAGAAAGAGCTCTCTATCGAAGCATCCATCCCGGAGGTGTCATCCGCCCCGAAAGCCTGCCGGGCGCAACTTGTTGTGGCAACGGCATCACACTTGTTGTGGAAACGGAGGTGGGCGACCGGGAACAGCTGCCGCACGGGCTGCGGCGGTCGATTCAAATTACCATCGCCGAAAGGCTAGAATCGCGGCACCATGGATTAATGAGGAGAACAGATGAAACCTAGGTAGCTGAGAGGAGGAAGTGGTAGATTAGAGTATATAGTTAAACAGAGGTGGCGAGATGAACTTCAGATGAAGCCATTTCTGAGCGTCCCCAGAATAAATACTGTGATTGGCGTGATCATGAGATCGTGGAACCGGACGGATATTCTAACGACGCGTTCTTGTGTTTCCTGATTTTCAAAGTGAAAAACCTGAGGTGCGTAAAAACTTTACTTCTTTTTAAATTAATTGCACAATCTATTGTAATGAGCAATGCGAACAATAATTTGAAAAAAATGCTCATATCATAGATCGCTGCCTGAGCTATTTGTATAAATAATACAGAAATGGTAATGGTTGTTGTATTTCCTGATCACTTCCGGTATTTCATTCTTGTAAATTTGAGACAAGCTACGCACATATAGCATAGGCACTCAAAATCAGACGATATGCTTTTCATTGTTCCTACTTCCGTATTTCTTCTCAATAAAACATTTTATGTACAGAAAAACGTGAATATGAATATGTTCCGGTCTAATTACGCTAATGGTATATCACGGACACTAAATATGGCGAAGGCGGCTTCACCTTCGCTCTCGGGCGAGTATACACAGCGCCACCTCAGGTAGTTTCATAACTCTATGGTAGGGGCATAAGCATAAGCGCTTGTGGTCAAGTTAACGCATGAACCAGGATGCGTGTGAAGGATTCAGTGTCGAGTATGCGCGTCCAATCTGAGCACAAAACATCGCTTTCCCTATGAATGTTTACGGTTAACCGGAGAAAATCGAATGCGTGCACCGGAATCGTAAGTCAGGGGTAGCCCTAGACCGCAAGGACGGAATTTGCTTCGAGAATCGGGTGGAATGTCACCTCCGCCCTTTTCTTATCTCTTTGGATGGGTTTACACGGCACGATAGCCGTGGAGGAATGCCGATGCCGTTTAAATGGACAGTTTGACTTGTGGAATAGATCATTCAAGTGTTAAATACGACGAAAACAGAGGTGCGCATCTGAGAGAATCATAGCGAAATCCGGATTACTTTCAGTCCTGATCTAAACGTAGCACATGAACCACGAGTACTTAACTCACAATTAAGTATTTTCTGTAACGTTAATGGAAGTTTGTTGCGGAATACCTAATTGAGAGTTGTGTGAAATATTTTTCATTGTCAAGGATGTGGAATTCACTTTCATGCGCCGATCCCTTCCATTATCTTTGGAATTAACGACCCGTAAATTATTCCGTAAATTCTGTGCCGATTGTTTCAAGATTACGAATCGGAATCTACATCACAGTTGAACGTTTATTATAAACCTTGCTATTATGGAACTGTCTACTGATTATTTGACATTGCTTCAGCCTGAATTTTAGAAATCCCATCCGTTAGCGTCCTAGTCGATTTTTCAACTCGGAATCGAAAAGTTTCTTGATAACCTCCCTATGAATAGTGTAAAAACGACGGAGGATTGTACAATATTAAATCGAATTTTCTATTTTTCCTTCTTTCGCCAAATTTCGTGAAATATGATATGAAATTTTGTGTCCATAGTTCACTACATATATAAAGCTGTTTGAATTACGCGTGAAAAATTTTCGCTTAGGTATAAGAAAAACACACTTGAGATATGTTGGAGGAAATTCTTAATTTCTCATCCTTTTCCTACAATAATCGGCTAATTATAGGTCTAGCGAAACTTGATGGCACTCCACAGCGGAGAGTTTGAGGTTACAAAGTGCGAATTAAGCGTAGTAGAGCGGGCAGGGGTACCGCAGGGCTCAGGGTGTGGACCTTTAGAGCGAACCTTACATCTTCATTCTTTCTCTCTTCTATGCTCTCCTCTCCCTGACGTCATTATCTGCACATGCGAGTACCACCAAGTTTTGCTACACCTATATTTATGCTTTCTGCAGAACGCGGCAGGCTTAGTATTTCAACTGATCTCAAGGCGTAAAATTGGAGTCTCTAAGTATTTATGTTTAATGAGTCGACTGATGGCTTTAGGTTCGCGTTACCTCTAGCGTACGTCTTCACGAATTCGTTACTCTGATACGGGTTTATAATATTTTTCTTTCATGAAAACAGATTCTAATCCTGTTTGTGAGCAATATAACCATGCGGGATGGATTCCGGCTTAGTTTTTGTGAAAGTGATTCATGAAGAAGATAAGCACTTAGTTTAGAAGTCTTGGCATCTTAGAAAACGATTTATGAATTTTATTTTCTTTTTTATTTGTTTTTACTGCTACACAATGAGGCTATTGCTGAGTAAACTCCCAGGAAAGGAGTTTAAGAAATCTTAGAGACTATTTACCTACATGGGAACTGTATGGCCATAAATTTAAAAAAAAATCGTACTTTCATATGCTGACCCTCTCCAGGACTCTACGTGCAGCTTTACGCTGGGAGGTTACAACCACAGCCGGTACCTGTCGTAAGACTTACCCGGGGGACCTGTGGAGGGTGGAAAGGTAAAAGGTTATGGGAAGAAGGTAATTTAAGAATAAGACACCTGAACCTCATAAATAGAGGAGCAGGCATCGTCGCAAAACCCTTCATTGAGACGTCCGAAGCCTCAATTTAGCGAAATTGATCTCCCAAGGGGTGGTGTGGCAAGAGCAATGGGGCAAATGCCACATTTGACCCCTCGAGCCAGAAGCCAGAGCCACCTTTCAGGGTCACTCCGCTACTACGGTGGTTGGCGGATAAAAGGCTCTTTGATCATCAGACTCCAACCGTGAACCCGCCTCCAAAAGGAGTGCCGGGCCCATCGATCTTCTCCGAAGACCCAGTGGACCTTTCTTTAACGGAAACCCCTCGCCAGAGCCCATTCAGCTACCGTAAAACGGCACCCATCTAACACCGCGGGGAGATTGGGTTGGCTTCTCAGACTTAGTGAAGGGCCGAACCGGCGGCCTGGGTCCTAGAGGTCTGAGCTTGTTAGATTAGGTCTCCAGGACTGGTAGTTGCAATTGAGAGTAGGCTAATGCATATTCAGTAAAGCCCCACTTGAGAACCCTGAGGGTCACCACATTGACACATAATGGCCGCAAAAAAGTATTCATACTTTTCTACTTGAATATCTCTTGAATTTACCCTCGCATGATGGTATTAGGGGTTATTGAAGTATTACTTACCTACGTCAGACGTTTTTGGGGGAAAGGGAGCTTATTTTCCTTGCGTTGTCTTACGTGGGACTGTGAGGAGGTCAGAGTCACTTATAGATCACTTATGAGACTTTATTTTTTTTAAAATTATTGTTGGACAAAAAAAAATTCTTTGTTAGATTATAAAATTTTCTTTGTTGGATGTTGGGCAGTACGCTTGAATTGACGCTAAATTACAGAAAAACGTATTATCATTTCTTTTCGATTGCATTTGCCGTTAATCGCGGAATCTCGAAAACTGAACTCGATATCAGGCTAAAAAAATCATATTTATTCATTTATCTATTTATTATGTAAAAAAATAAACACACCGGAGGGTGGAGGGGTTTAATTGTTTGCACACTTGGACAGGGAATCACCCATAAGTATGTCGTTATTTATGTGCATTGTTCTACTTGAATGGCCCCTCATGAAAAAACAACATTATTTCTTTGAATAGCCAAATTTATAGCTCTCCAGCATCTTAAGATCCTGTAAAATCAGGAGAAGGGATACTGATAAAACAAGGGAACTAGGGCCATAGTTTTAATAGTCCTTATCCTCTCGTACATACTATGGGAGGTTACGAGAAACACACTGAGGGTATCTGAGAACTTTGAACTGAGAAGGCAGCTTGCGTTGTAAGACGTAGATTTCAGGGGGTCAATTCTAATTATGCCGAGATAGTTATTGCATGCGAAAATAATAGCTTCTTCTTCTTCTTCCTCAGCTTTACATCTCGGTGTGGGCCTTGGCTTCTTCCTCAGTTAAATATGCACCCGTTTGGCTCTCCTTCTTGCTTTCTCTCTCCATCTTCCAATCCCCATTGTCTTCAGGTCCTCTTCAACATCTTGCAGCCATCTTCTGCGTGGTCTTCCTCTCCTCCTACTCCCTTCCATCTTGCTATTTATTAACAATTTGGGCATTCTATACTCTTCCATCCTTTCAACATGGTACAACCATGACAGTCGCAATGACTTTGAGAACCTGACTATATCCTTCTCTTCCAATATTTCATTTATTTCAAAGTTCATTCTTATTCTCCACGTTTCTCCTTCTTCTACTGACCCATAGATTCTCCTTATTATTTTCCTTTCAAATCTTCTTAATGTTTCTTCATCTTGTTTGGATAGGACCCATGTCTCAGCTCCATATGTAATTACTGGTCTTATCAATGTTTTATAAACTTTTAATTTAGTTTTCCTGGGCAGAAGAGTTGATTTGAGGAGGGGTAAATTTGCAAAATAGGTCTTGTTACCTTGCATTGCACCCTTTGATTTATCTCCTCAGAGATCTTATTTTCATTATTTACTATTACTCCTAGGTAGGAAAATTATCTGACACCCTCAAAATCGTGATTCCCAATAATTATATTGGGAATTACTTTTGGGAAAATAATAGCTTATCGCATGGAAAATTGGGAAAATAATAGCTTATCGTATGGAAAATTATTTAGCGTTCCCTAGTTGCCTCATCTTGTCCACGTACGATTATCATTATATGGTATAGTTATAGCGATACTTGGTGTCAATCGCTTGTGAATATCATGACTTAAAGGAGACGAAAACATACATGAGATGTGGGTTGAAGCGACCGAGCCTTTTTCCAGATGACCCTGCGGGAGTCCTTCGACAACTTTGCCCGCTCATCAACGCTTGGTTTACAGTCTGTGTCATCTAATCCTCCACTGGTGAGTGCCACCAAGTTCCTCTATACGTATAAGTATCTAGTGGGTGGGTAAGATGTGATTCTTAAACGGAATCTTTCGATAATTTTTCACTTTCGCGTGCGATAGTTTACGCGATGTGAGTTTCGAAAATCGACTTTCGGATGAGTAGATTTCGTTAGAGGAATGTTCAACTCATCTGAGACTGAAGATGCCGCTATTCTCTCGAATTTTCAATTTTTGATGATACAATTTTAATTGGTAATGTTGCCATGTAAGTATCACTTTGATCCTGACAGATGTTTCCTTTCACCAAATACAACGCGCGAGCTTGCAGAGCAAAAGAAAAATGTGTCATTTTCTCGTACTGCTTCTCATAAATATGAGGTTGTTACACTGTAACGTATAATAAGTCATCTGCAACAACTAGGATAGAAACCACTTTCAGAAAGTAGTTTAAAATTCAGGCTTTATAATTTTTAAGATGACCTACTTCCTGACGACGTCAAAAATATTTTTTGTGATCCAAAACATACTACGGTAGATTAGATCATGAGAATATAATTAGGAAAATTGACTGCAGGATGGATAGGTTTGAAATGTCATTTTCCCGCGAACGGTAAGATACCATAATAGTTGCCATTGAGACTCTATTATTAGGTTTGTCGATAGATTTTGTGGCTAATTAGTTTCATTAGCATCAGTCATAGTTTCATTAACTTTAGTGGGAAATAGAGTAGTGAATGTTGTGCATTTAAGTGATTGCACTTCCCGTCTCACAGACTCTTGAGGATGTTTTTAGGGTAGATGACCGCTGTAATAATTTGATTCATGTACCATTAAACTTATTCAATTTAGCTTTGTTATATTTGATAAATAAATTCGTGTTTATATTTTTATTTGATTTTATATATTGCTAATAGTTAGCTTGTACATATTGATACTAGAGGGTTGTGAGAAAAGAGGGATTGTGGATAAACTTGAGATAAAAATTATTTTTTGACTGAACTGCGCCGCGAAAGCAGACTTTTAAAACCAACCAATTGATCTGTATTGGAAAATATTTATTTATTTGAAGTTTTCGAACGTTATGACATCCATATTTATAACTCTGAGGTGCGAATACATTTGCTATTCTTCAAAATTAATCGTGAATGTGTTGAACGTAAAAGAATACTAATAGGTATTGCTATAATATGATAAACAGAGATAAATTACTCCTTGAGAAGAAGGGATATTCTTTGGAACACGTTTTCAGTATTTAATGTATCTATAAGTACATCCAGTATATTTATAATACAGCAATCTCCTGAGGCATGACTCCTTGACAACCGCTTTGTTTACCTTCCCAACGGATTTGTTTTCATTAGTTTACTACAACGTTGGACATGACTGGTTTACTGTTTGATTTCATTTTATCATCTCCAGTGGTATTTCTTTCGGCTGGCACAAAATACTAGTTCAAATGGAAAGCAAGGAGTTCTCTCAAAATGAGGTATTTATATATCTTGGTGAAGTTAAATTCTTAGAAGCACGAAAGAAATAGTCTCGTAAAAGTGGATGGAAGTGATTTTCATTTTAAATATAAAAAAATTTCGAATTTTGTTGACAGTAGCATGAAGTCTGGGCACTTCATTTATTCTTAAAAACACTCAAAACACTGGTACAAGAATGTCAATAAATTTCACTACCGGAGTGTATGAGTTAACGCTGCTAGAGCAGGCAGGTAAGTTAAGATCCTCCTAAACGTCGCAAAATAACGTGAACGATAGGTATATTTTAAACTTAAATAAAATTTGATGATCTCCTCATGCGTAACATTCTACAGAATGCAGTGAAATTAGACGATTAAGGTTCTCTATATATGTGTATCAAGAGAGGTGGAAGATTTATCGAAGGTATTTCATATCTGTACGAACAAAACTGCCTCAGCGAGAGTAAAACTCTTCAGTAGCTGTTGTGGTTAGCAATACGTACAAAAGCTAGTACCTATCTAAATATTTAACTAACTCAGAAAATTTATCTTCCTTGCAGGATAGCCACTTAATCTTTTGACTTTTGCTCGCGATGCATCTTTAATTTTATATGACTCACCTCCGTTCAATTTTTTCATTACACATTTTAAACACTGTATTGTTAAACTGCTAATTTCATGAAAATATTCACGCTCTGGAGTACAAGTTTTCAAAAAACCTTGCTTTTTTTAAACGCATTATGTAATTGAGCTGCTTTTATTTACACTTAAATTGTTTTATGATAATGAATTAATAATTTTATGAAAATGTTTAACGGAGATTTTCACCGCGAGCGTCGATCAGTAAGCTGGTGTTGATGCTGTGCCTATCACTGACGGCACTGTGCCTTTTGATTTATTTGTTACGCTATTACATGCAAACATTTCGTTTGTTTTGTCTCCTGTGAAGCGGTCCGTCGCTTTACGCACATTTTGTTTATCTTATATGTAGTCAAGGTGACCGGCGCAAAGGGAGCAAACGGCGGAAACGGGATAGACGGGTGACAACCATGGACCTCGGCGGGGGGCACGCTGTCGGCGGACGCAGGGCCTCGAACAGAGGAGTTCTGTTCGAGAGGATGGTCACCTTCCACGTCGCATTCGTGCTGTTCTCCGAGACCAAAGCCGCCTTCTCCGTTTGCTCAGACCACGGAGACTACGGAAAGTTCCAGGACCTGGTCGTGGAGGAGACCTTAGGGGGTAGGAGCGGCCGAAGGAGTGATGACCATCGGGAAGCAGCAGAGTCGTCGTCAACGCTGCCGGTCGAAGCCATCGAACTGAAGCACTCCCAGCGGGAGTTGGGCGAGAGGCACTTCTGTCCCCGGACTGGCAAGTACCGCCTCACGGCCTTCCTCAAGTCGTACCGGGAGAAGAAAGCGACCCTGGGCGCGTGCGAGCGCCTGACCCTGGCAACCAACAACACCTTCGACCACTCCGTCGCGGGCAACTTCCGCAAATCGGACGGTTGCTGGTATCTCTACGAGACGGACTTGTGGGCTCTCAAGGAGGGCTCCCAGCTGAGGAGGGACCTAGGGGGCGTGGCCGCGGACGAGGACATCGAGGCCTTCTGCGGCAAACTGAGGCTGGCCACGGGCTTACCGGACGCTGACGCTCTAAGGGAGAGGATTAAGAGGAAACTCGGCGAGATTTACGGAGCTGAGGGATACAGAGGCGCCACTCTGTTAAGCTTTTACCTTCACCTGAAAGACAATTTCGAGCGGTGGTTCGACCACGAACCACGAGCAATGACCCGCGACATTATGGAACGGTTCGTGAGCGATGCGAAGCACGCCGTAAATACCTGAGACATTATTTCAAACAATAAATTAGGAATAAATTTGGTAAAATCCTTAACTATCTGTACCATTTATTAATAATGCCGAAGGCTATCAGCCTTTTTTTACGGACATAGATAGGATTGGTGTGTTTTGTTTGGCTCGTTTGCCGTCTGTAATGAGAAATTTTCAATTGATTCAAAATCCCCAAACAGGTGCCATGTGGATGCTATTTCAAGTGCACCTCTCCGTCCATCAGATGTTTGTTCCCATGGTCATTGGCGTAGCCAGCCACCAGCAATAGGTGTGGCACCGAGGCAATAGGTGTGGCATCATCAGTATGGTAATGGATGCAAACTTTCACGAAATGTTCACAGCGAGGTCAAAAGTGATACTAATTCGATTAAAGACAGGAAGAAAATCGGTTTCCGTATTTTCAGAAAAGAGGTGGAGGCTTTTGTACAATTTTGACCAATCATGATTAGGGTTTTATCTTTGAAAAAATGAGAAAGAGGGGTTTTATTTTTGGAGTTAATTGACAAATTTTGTATACGCCCACTGCAGTTCTATATTTTCAAAACTTCAATAAAAGTTTACCCGATAATCGTTGTCTAGACAATAGACATGTCATGAAATTCTCGCCTTTGTAAACCTGTCAATCCAAATTATTTAAGGGACTTTTAATGAACAATGTAAGTTTTGAAAAAAAAAGTTTCCCCGATAATCTTCGTCTTCACACTAGACACGTCGAGAGACTCACGCCTTCATAAACCTGTCAATTCGGGTTATTTAAAGGGCTATTGGGAAAAACGGAGACATCATTTTATTGCGGGAGGGAAATTTTGAGAAAAAAAATTTAGGGTTTCAGGACAATAGGTGTGGCACGTGCCACAGGTACCACACCCATGGCTATGCCTATGCCCTTGGTGCCTTTTGTTAAGAGCAGGTTAACCCGATGCCAGTTTCTCCTCACTCTTCCTCCATACGACGATATCACCTGTGCTAATTCTCTCATCTGCTCTAAATAGCGCTAATGATCTCAGTTATTGGTTAAATACTCCCATAACTGCTTATTATTTAATGATAATAATGTGCCACAGAAATCGCTGAAACCGTTAATTGGAAATTTTACGATAGATTTTGGTGAAATACAGTACACCGTTTATACATCATTTTCCTCTGGCAGCTTTTCCAGTACTTTATCACTCATGCATACGTTTCACGCCATCAAGTCAAAGTCCATTGAGACTAAAATTAGAAAAGGATCTAATAAAGCCTTCGACGGTCAATTTTACAATGAAAATAAAATAAATGAACTTGTTATAATCATCTCTATAGCATCAAAGCTATTTGCATCACCATAGAAACTGATTCCGCAGTTTCAGTTGACCATTGCTGAACATGAAATAGCTGTGTTCCTCTATATACGGAATTTCACCCTAGGTTTTTCCTTGTGTTAAAATATTCTGGCGTTTAGCTGTGTAAGTACGTCGCGTATACTTTCTTGTGGTCGATCGCGAGCAGCGGTATTATCTATCTCAAGGATTTAATTTCAGAAGGGATCCCAGAGGGGTTATTTTGTAATATCACGTCATAAAATGTGAGAAATTTCATGTCATTTTTCGTAGTTCAATTCCACAACCCAGGCGGCGTGACCATCTTCGGCTCTCAAGTGGTGAACTGCCGGTCTATTTACACCCACTCCCCGATTAACGCTCTTAATTCGTTCCATGAAAAGCGAGCGCTAATCGAAACAGCGCTATTAGAATCATCAAGTTCCATAAAGACTAATGTTATGGAACTTAATTCGTCCCCAAGATACTGCTTTCACCGTAGAAATGTTGTATATTCTACTGTAAAACTAATAATCTGCGGTTCAAATCGCTTTAAAAATGATTTAACGTTAAATAAACGTTTTTATTCTATTTGTTTAAAAATTTACAGATAAATATGAATAAATAATTACTAATAGAGAGCTTTGGGCTTTACCTAAAGCCAAATGAAGATATTAAGAATTTACACTTAAGCGCACATATTAAAATACGTAATAACTTAAAATTGTGATCCAACAATCCAATAGTTTCTCTAAATGCTTTTAAAAATAACAAAATTGATGAAAAAACTATGGTTCACAGATAAAACTGTAAATCACAAATGAATCAAAACTAATGAACTTGCGTGATAGGAGTCTTGACTCGACGGAAATTATTCTCGCGAATAACTTGTAAAGGCCTCTTACTGCATTTTATGCTTGTGAGCACTTTGGAAATAACAAAACTGAAAATATTAGGAAGGACAATGTGCAAAACATGAAAACAAGGAACAGTTGAAGGCGCATCACCGTCATCGTCACGGAAGTTCTTCCGGCTCTTGCAATTGATCCACATCGACGTCATCAGTACGATCATTGCTGCTGCTGTCTTTGGTTGTGGTGGAGGATTTTCTTTGAGTTTTAGAGAAATAACTGTCTAAAGAGAGTTGTTTTTTCGTTTTGTTTCTTTCTAGTAATAGTTCCTTGTAACAATTCACAGAATCTTTTAAACTTCTAGCAACTAGCGAGCTTCTTTCGAAATCAGGATCACTTTATTTTGTGAGATTACGTGCACAGCCGACGAGATTTAAGATTTCATTAATATTTGATGTAGTTAAAACTTTAGTTTTGTTTCTGATTTCTTCATCATCACACACATCTTCGCTCCGCTCTTTCATTTTCCAATGCTGTTGCATTTCTAATAGATCTATATCAGTCAGTTCTTCTTTTTTAGCCTCAATTAGGTCCTGAATGTCTTCAGCCTCCACTTCGTCTAAACCGATCATGCGTGCAAGGTCAACTGTTTCATTAATGACGTCCTCAGGTATATCAAAACCAAGGAAGTCAATCGCACAGTCGTCCCAAAGATTTTTCCAAACAGCATTCAAAGTTTTTTCGGAGATCTCACCCCAAGATTTTGATATGTTTGCAATGGCCTGTCGGATATTATAAGAGCGCCAAAATTCCTTCAAGCTCACGCCGGCTTCACCCTCAAATGCCCTTACAGCTTGGTTGAAAGTCTCCCTTAAATAGTATCATAGAGTATATTTACTCTATGATAGTATGCCTTGAAAGTTGAAATCACGCCCTGGTCCATTGGCTGTAGAATCGATGTTGTGTTCGGAGGCAAGTAAACAACCTTAACCTCCGAGCATAAATCACCCAAAGTTCTTGAATGTCCAGGAGCGTTATCTAATATCAACTAAGCTTAGTAATCTAAATTTTTATTGATGCAGTACTCTCGTACAGCTGGGCAGAAATAGGTCGTGAACCACTTATCGAAGACTGCAGTGGTTACCCATGCCTTCTTATTAGCTTCCCATAGGACAGGCAAGCTTTGCTTATGGCAATTTTTAAGAGCCCTAGAGTTTTCCGAATTATAAACAATCATTGGTTTAAGCTTAAAATCCCCAGCAGCATTTCCACCTAACAATAATGTGAGTCTATCCTTTGAAAATTTGAACCCTGGCATTGATTTTTCCTCCACTGAAATATATGTTCTGGATGGCATCCTTTTCCAGAACAATCCAGTTTCATAAGCATTAAAAATCTGATGAGGCGAATATTTTCCCTTTTCTATCACTGCCGCCAATTCAACAATAAATGTGACAGCTGCGCTTTCGTCCGCACTAGCTGACTCTCCGCGAACAGATATGTTATGCAACTTTTAGCGGGCTTTAAAGCGATTAAACCAGCCACGGCTGGCGGTAAATGTTTCTACACTAGAACTAGCTTTGGGCAATTCATCGTACAAACGCCATGCTTTTGCTTGAATCGCCAACAGACTTACAGGTATGTGCTTTTCAACTAAATCTTCTATCCATACATTTAAAAGTTTCCATTTCCATAATAGTTTCACATCTATTTCTTGTTCCTATCCTGACGGCAGCCGAAGGAGTTGCTATTTTCCCATACTTCTTTATTTTATCTGCATTCTTTACGATAGTTCTTACAGTGGAACCAGCGAGAGATAAAGTCTTGCAAATTTCATGTTGCCGCTGTCCAGCATCAAGACGTCGCAAGACTTCGAACTTTACGCCAAGTGATATTGTTTTTCTTTTCTTCTTCTCCAGCTGCCTATTATCACTCATTGCCTATTTTTACGGGGAAAATACAATATTAGAAATTTAGAAAAGACAAAACAAAAAATACTCCTAGTAAACATGCCCTGAGCACAGTCGAAAGGTTCATTCATCAAATAATTACATTACGTGGTAATGACGAAAGGTGGATGAAAGCCTTGATGAAATAGTTTTTCTTCCTTTAATGCACTGTACTATACAGAATATTCAGTAATGAAAGTTTTTCGTCAACGATTCTCTGTTCCAGCAAAAAAAAGCGTATCAGAATAGTTCCGACAGGCGACGGGCGCACGGGGCGAAGCGATCGCTGCGAATAGCGGGATTTTCAAGAGCGTTAATGCGGAACCGGAGAGAGTTAAACTGGAGATTACAAAATAACCCCCCTGGCATCGATGAAATCATTAGGTTCACTCTTACTCATTAGTGGACTCGACAACACAGAACAAAATAAGGGGAAAGGGCACCAACGCTGATTAAGAGTTTTCCTCGGGACTACATTCAGATCGCTAGCAAGAACTTGAACTAATATTTGATAATTGAGTGTCAACTTTTATCGAATAGGTCCTCCTCCAATTGCTATAGGCTTTTCATGGTTTTCAGAGGGGAGACCTTTGAATTAAAATTTCTTCACCTTTTACTGAACTCGTCGAGTAATCATTGCAAGTCTTCAGTCTCGGCTGTAGGAACTGCGTCGTCTGGTCAACATATAACATTTATACAGTACTAGCGGAAGGAACCCGTTGAAATTCTACGGGTGTGAAAAACATTGCACTTATTTTATAAGAAAACCACAAAGCCTGAAGAATACTGTCAGCGAGGTCAATTGAGGAGTTCATAATCTATCTTGTACGTTGTGTTCATTGTAGTAGACACGCTGACCGTTTTCCAAGTGCACGGAGAGATGAGTGACTGTTGGTCCTCTTTCATGCTCGGGAAACCCAAAAATGAGTAAATGTAAGTTAACTGCACTTTAAAACTTTTAAACATGCATAGATAACTCCCAACGTTAATGATGTGAGAATTAGTCTAAAAAACAAATCGCAATCTCATTAACACGAAGCCTAATGTGCTTCATAATAATTAGATTACATGAGTATATACATATTTTCTTCCAAACGAGAAAAAATACATTTTATATTATTGTAATGGTTGCTAAGGGTCATTAAGGTGTCTCACAGAGTCAGAGGTTCGAAGAAGGATAATTAAGCATAACATTTCGCCTAAAATTCGAATGCAGGGCCGAAATTCAAGTCATAGCGTGATTTCAAGGTATAGCAGGCAAAAAATGTGAACTATAATTCTTTTATCATTTCCATTGCATGTAAGGGGACGTCCATTAATTACGTGAGGCGTTTAGGGAGGGTCGAGCCGAATACCGAGTTTAGGTCGAGCCGAATATCACACAATCTCACTTGGGGGAGAGGGCAAATGTCTCGGCAAATATCACGTAATTTTTTCCGCAAGAAACAGTAAAATTGCGAGAAAACTGGGTTAAATTAAGTAAAACATGTGGAAACAAATCACATGGACATGTTGGTTCCAGTAGTCACTCTTGAGACCACACATGAGTCCCCGTGGACTGAATTAAAATGAGTAGATATTCTTTTACGAATTTTAGTACTTTTTATTTAAGTATTTTATAGCTCGATTCTCTCACTGTGATTCTAGATTACGTTCTTAGTAGTCTTGAATACTAGTCATAACTAATCTTAAATAAAAATAATTAAGCAAATTATGTTTTTTTAAATAAATCCAACGCAATCAAGCACAGATTAACGTATTTACACAAAAAATAAGCATTTTTATAAATCTCACGTGAGATTGGGGGGTGGGGGAGAGGGGGTCGAGCCAATTCTCACGACATCTCACCAAGGGGGGAGGGGGGGGGGGGTCGAAAAATCACCAAAATCGCCTCACGTAATTAATGGACGCCCCCTAACGTATTTGGTGAGTTCCATTACATAAACAGATGTATTCAGATGAAAAAAACGATTTATACCATTTTTGACCCCCCCTCCCCTTATGTAAGACAATTTAAGATTTTACCAACCTTGCTACGTTGTCGATTACCCTTCCCTCTCATTCTTACGCAAGACGTTAGATATTTGTATCTACTCTTCGTTAAATGCTCGCTTTCTGCAGTTTCATCTCTCCATAGAAGCCATCGTACAGCTTCGAGCACTGGATATCGTATAATTATGCAGTGTTGGAGTAACCACTGTGGACTTCCCATCACGAGGGCTCGGGTTTGAATCCCGGCAGAGGTGGACGTATTTACGAAACCACCACATTAATCTCCCTACATGATGATTGCATTCGCAAATATGACGTGATGGCATTCTTCCAAATATTCCCGAGGTAAAATTGTCACCTAATCGGGATTCCGGGTGTTGACTACCAGGAGGTGAACATCAGTCAAGGAAATTAATATTGGGAAGGAGAATGATATTCTGAGTTATGGTGAATGGGGGGAAGTTAGAAAGAAGGATGGGAGCCTTCCGTGCCCTAGGGGTTGGTTTCAATCAAGTGGCGAAGTGAAATGACTGTTTATCCCATTGGAATGTGGGCCTGACTTCGCTCTGCTATATTACCCCTCCTACCGCTTGCATTGAGTGGAAACGACCGGCGCGCCACCAGTAGGACCTCTAACTAATCATTCAGTCGCATGGATGTTTTGTGTGGAAGCAGGACGCAGTGTAGAAGATGGGAGAACAAACTAAAGGTAATTCGATTATATTTGAAGAAAAATATATATTTCAATAGAGTTTTAGAGGTGATACATATTTTTGTTCTCGCATCTTCTCATGATAGCGATATTTCGTACATATCAACGTTAATTTCCCTTGTTTTCTTTGCCGTTGTTGGAAGATATTGTTTCGGATGTGGTCTTACAGGATCGGTAGAATTACCTAAGCTGCGCTATTTGCGCAGTTAAGGCAATTTACTACAGAAGATTCTCAATCAAGTTCCGGATGGGTAGAATTATTTTATTCCAACTCTGATGAAATGTCATTTCACCCTTAAGGTCTCAATTTTAATTCCCTTTCCTAAATCCTAGGTAGTCATAGTTGGAGATGGAAAAGCTGAAATTAGTGCAATATATCGGCCAGAGGAATGTTCCATTGGAGCCATCAACGCTTCAGCATGATGGTGAAGTCCATGCGGGTTCTCCACCGGGCCACACTGCATTTCTGCCGAAGTTTCGATGTACGAGTCGTCCATCGTCCAACACTTCAGCATACTTATGGTGAGTCTAATCACAAGTGACGGTAGTGTTTTGGTGGTCGGGCCTTTAGTGGCTTTGCATTGCGTTTGTGTCATGTCCTCAATTCGGTAGCGTAGGTAACGCGTGTTAGAGGCGATGAGATTTGTTCAATATGAGCAACACAACGATGCGCTCCAAACAACTTATCTCTGTGTTTAACCGCGCTTTCTTTGAGCTCTGGCCTAATTTATTGAATCTAATGCTTCCTCAGCTGGCAAATAATTTTTCTTAATACGCTTGCTGCATTGTTTAGGATCGTCCAGGATGGCTTAAATTGAGATTCGAATACCGTGCTGCTTGTTTTCGTGATACCTACTTCATGAAAAAATTGTTTTGTAATTATCTGTCCTGAAATTTAATTTAGGCCATGGCGTCAGCAACGTGTAGTTGTAGTTAGACATGGTGGCAGTTCCACAGACGATCTTTTACATTGGAAGTGTGATTTTCCTACGAAATAGCCCCACACCATAAGGGAAGTAATGTAGGTTATTCCTGCGTTTGACTACCAATGTTCCGAAGGTCACAAACCTTCATCCCTTTGTTTGTTGTTGCCTTCATTGCGAGTCCTTTTGGTGGGGCCTCAAGTTTTTATCTGCTCTTGAAGTCCCGTGGTGAGGTCGCCCCTCGTAGCTGGCCCCGTTCAATATCAGACCCGGAGTCGGGATCCTCGGCGTCGAAGGCGATCCAACCCTTGACCGCGGGTGGGTAATGGCACCAAATGACCAGTCACACTATAGTTTATAACTTATAAAAGTTAGCTATAAATCGAAAAATTATGTTCTTTGTATTTCCCTAGTCATGCTGATGAAGATTGTTTTTTCATTGCAGTTATATGATGTATATTAACCATTTTACGTGCTTTGGAAAATCCAAGCTGGTTTCAGGTGCGTAAACACGTAACTTAACGCGCAAACCAATAGTTCATAGGGCAAGTACACATGGCTATAACTTCTGAAAGTTAACTTCCATGTTTATTATTAGTCCAGCAATAGATATTAATAATTTCACGTAATATATCATTAATTGTTAATTTCTGTTTTTTTTATCAGTGTTTAGCGATAGTTATGCCATATCACCGTGTTTCCGCGCATATATCAAACCATGCAGGACTGTAGGCGTAGGTATATTGTGGAAATAAAGGTAATTACATACATCGGAAATTTACTAGGCCTTTCTATGGTGCTTTCCTAAGTATTCTCTTTACAAACACAGTTTTACATAAAGTTTTACAAGTGCATCTCGTCTTCTAATGAGAAACACAGCTGGTTATTTATTACATAGTTATTGAGTGAAATTTCGAGCAATGGATCAGTGAGAACTCGTTAAAAATATGTTATACGTTCAGGAATTTGATTTAGCTCAGAAAATTTGTTACGGCAATTCGTTTTTTTTATTTTATCAATATTGACATTAAATTCTAATTTCCAGCATTCGTTGTTAATAATAAACTCGAATACGCTCTTTTATTGACGGATTTAAAAGTAAAATTTTTGGCGCATGTTGGGAGAATAGCCCGAAGGCATTTTAGTCATACGTTAGGGAGGTTCAAGGTAAAAACTCAATGGTAAAATCACTGGAAAACGATCTAGGATAAGGAGGTAATAACAAACTAGAAAATGCAAATATCCTCAGCTCCTAGTTTTATCAAAGTATATTTTTACCATTCTCTAAGAGTAACACCGCTCCACCACTTAGGCTACATACATCTTCATAGTAGGTACCTTACAAGCCACCTCAAGGGTGTGTGGTAGGGAATGAGTTCTTACCAATTTTTATCGCCCTATATGTCCTATTAATTGGTGGTTTCAGGCGTTACTTTGTGAACATAGTTAACATAATAATGATAACTGGTAACTTTGGGGTTCCACATACCTTTATTTGGAACAGAAGAACACCTAGCATGTGTGAAAAACAAGAAAACCACGTCGTAACTGGCGAAGTACTTATTTTAACAAAATCACAATAGTGACTTTGGATTTCACACATAGAAAATAAAGATTGGACGCTTTAGAACAGTTGGAAATTTTAAATACATCTACAGCATACCCGGCAAGCCACCTCAAGGCGTGTAGCAGGAGGTGAGTACTCACCAACTTGCATTACACTATACACTCAAGTTAGTGTATCTACGACTAATGATGCATTAGCCTTAATCGCTAAAGCTTGTCACGAGACCTAGCTTCACAGGCATGAACTACACTATAGATATTCTACCAATGTTAGGGAGACAGTTAGTATTTATGTATATTGGAACTACATATACGGGCAGAGATTCAAGAGTTATAGCGAAAACATACACGCGGTGCTCTAAGTACTAGGTGACAGATAAGGATACAAGTATTAGAGAGAACAACTGCTACTAAGAACTACACTACCTTATCGACAAACCTAGTTAAGTCTCATTGGCAGCTGTTATGGTCTCTTATCGTTCGCGGGAAAAGTAACATTTTAAATTTTTCCGTTCTGCAGTCTAGTTCCCTAATTTTATTCTCATTATCTGATCTACCATAGTAAGTCGGATTTCTTCAAATATTATTAACGTCATCAGAGAATAAATCGGTCTGGAACATACCTAATAATAGATAGAACTTACATAATTAAGTCTAAATAATAATAGAAATAAGGCAATGTAAATATTGTTAAAGACTTTTTGTGCACCTCCCGCTGCCCTACCCGCTCCAACCTCCCATTTCTCCGAAGGCTCGTGAATAACCTCTCCTATTCCCCCCCACCCTCTCTCTTGACCTCGAGTGTTCTTGGCTTGTTTTTGTACAGCTCGTCTTCCCCCCCCCCCCCCCCCCCCCTCGCGTTCAACTTATGCGTTCGTGCCAGTTCACCCTATGGGGTCCTCTCCCCGCTTCTATCTTTTCTCCTTGCATTACCTATCTGACCCTCTCTCCAACCATACTTCCACCCACTCTCCTCACCCTTCACGCCTCCCCGCCCCTACCTGACATTATATACAGCGCGTCACAAAAAAGTGCACTGGCTATTCGTTTTCGGATGCTACACCTGAAATTGATAAAAAATGTTGAATTTGTATTTTTTTATTCCGCTTTGTTTAGCGTGTCTCTGTCTGCATGTGTTTTTTTTTACAAAAAAATCGTAGCTTCGGTGCGGTTGAAGATTTTGGTTTTAAACTTGGTGTATGCTTTAAGGTTGTGATCATCTTGTTAGAAAAAAATTAAAACTGTTATGCTCTCCCGTTGCAAAATGGCGGCCGTTCCAAATTTGTAATGGCAAATTGTTTTTTTTTTTTAAACTGTTAGCTTAACGATAACTTAGGCATAAACAAAAAATATAGATTTGATCGTGATTATAACGGTACCTGAATTTTTAAAATCGGTTAAAAGTTGACAGCCATTCCATTTTAAGTGAGCCAAAATATGGAAAAATTAAAATAAGTGTTTTTGTTCTACAGTTTTAAATTTCGACTTAGCCTGGTTAAATTGAGCTTAATGAATGATTTAAACTGAGCCATTACCGAAATTTGAAAGAAAAATCAAATTTTACTCATAATGGAAAGCAGAAAGAGTAATTTGGTCACACTCGGAAATTTACCATGTCACACCCAGAACTTATTAAAAAATTCATAACTAGAAAAATAATGCTTTTGGATACTTCTACATTAGCTTAAACTAAAGAACAATTACTCTTATCAAACTGATATTAATATCAATATTTAATGTTCAAGATATTCGCAGAGTTTACAGGTTAAAGTAGTCTATGTATTTAAATGTCATTTGTGTGAGTCACACACGGAACCATAGTTTTATTCCAATTACAACGGAACTATTTAATGTTTTAAATTGCATATTAAGTTGTAAATTACCTTCTTCTATGGCTAACTAAATATGTACTCCAGTATATTTTAATTGAAGTATTTGATGTGAAAATTTAAAATTAAACGCTCTTAAGTCACATCCGGAACCAATGGAATGGCTGTTGGCCAAAATAGTTATGCTTTCCCGTTTCTAAATAGCGACCGTTCTAATATTTTAATGGTAAATTGTAAGAAAAACTTCACCTTTACGAAGTATTTGCTAGAAACAAAAATAATACTAAAATTAAGATCGGTTGTGATTTGACTAAATGACATTGTTATTTATTCTCAGAACGAAATGTTAACTAAGCACAAAGTCTTAGTTTAAAAGTTAGTTTGTTAAAAAACTATTATGAAATTTACTATTTTTCATTATATTTTATTTTTCACTTATGTTTTTAATACATATGCTTATAATGAATTGTCAATAACCTTTATAAAATACCAGCCAACTAATGTTTTATTTAGTGATTAAAGCTGTTTATTAAAAAAACAATGGCGTGTCGCTAGATTAAGGCTACACCTGTGTATATATTGAGGGATGCTGTAGAGTCTATACCTGAAGATGACATGCTAATGCATCAATAGCCGTTGTTACACTAACTTTAATAGGGTATAGTGTAATGCATGTTGGTGACTACCCACACCCTGCCACACACCCCTGAGGTGGCTTGCAGGGTATTTTGTAGATGTAGATGCTATAAATGACGTGATCGTCGAAACCCGGATCGCTCCAAATCAAGATATGTGGAATCACAAAGTTACCAATTATAATTTTTATATACCCTATTAAAGTTTATGTAGTAACGGCTATTGATGCATTAACATAAACCTGCTGATACTTGTCAGGAGGCGCAATTTTTCAAATATACGCTATACTATAGGTATGCTACCAAAACTAAGGACCTCGTGGCAATACAAGGGTGGTGCGATGCGTGGGAGCTAGAATTAATCCTGAAAAAATGCGTTGTTGTGAATTTTTGGAAACGGAAAAACGCTCCTTGTAACAGCTATTGCATAAACAACATCTAATTAGAGACCGTAGAATCCGTTAAGTACCTCGGAGTTAAACTGACTAATGATCTATGGTGGAGTAAACATATTCGAGAAATTACCGGTCAAGCTAATCGTAAATTGGGATTTGTTAAAAGAGTACTTGGCAGGTGCGACGATAAAGTTAGGGAAATCAGCTACTTCTCCCTCGTTAGACCCCACTTAGAATATGCCGCCAGTATTTGGGATCATTATGAGATAGGCTTGGAAACTGATTTAGAACGCGTGCAGCGAAGATCGGCAAGATATGTTAAAGGCCGTTATGATAATCTCGTTAGTGTTACTGACCTTTTGCAGCAACTGGGATGGGAAACGCTTTCAGACCGTCGATTAAAATTTAGACTCAATCTATTATGTAAGTTCCAAACCGGTCTATTCTCTGACGACGTTTATATATATTTAGGAAATCCGACATACTACAGTGTATCAGATCATGAGAATAAAATTAGGGAACTAGACAGCAGAACGGACAGATTTAAAATGTCATTTTTCCAACGAACTATAAGGAAACAAAACAGCGGCCAATGAGACTTTTATCTAGGTTTGTCGATAGGTAGTGTAGCTCTTAGTAGTAGTAGTACTCCCTAATATTTGAATCCTTATCTGCTACCTACTACTAACACCTCACCGTGGATGTAATGTAAAATACCATTCATTAATATTTCCATTGCTTGTAGCATGTATGGTGAGTTCCAACGCATAAACTATGTACTCAAATGTGGACGAAGAATTCCTTAAAAATTAATTGAAAATTTATTTAAAAAAAATGCATTTCTAATGACCCAAGATTACCGCTTTTGCCACCATGAAGTCTGTTATGTTCTCAGCTTTGTCTATTATGTGATGTCTTCTCCCCTCAGCTCCTTCGCCATCCCCTCCTTTACGATACGCTTCGCGCAGGCGGCTAGGGCTGCCCGTAAGTTTCGCTTCCAGTATACTTTGCTGCGACTTATGACGAAATATGCAGTTCGATTTCCTCTCTCGTCCCTTTTTCCCAATACGTGTCCCCATCCTTCCCTTGTTGCCCGCTTCCGCCCACAAGCCATAATCTGACCTTCAAGTTGATCGTCCATCAGCCGAAATCGCCCCCCATTTCCTTACGCATCTCAGCTGCTCTGCTAATGCGCCAAAGAGCTTCTTCGAACTCGCTCAAGCTGGATTCGCGTGGACGGAAAACGACGCGGAAAGAGGAGCGCGTAAGACGGGAAAACGCGGAAAACGAACGAGCGGATATGTGGTAGGGGTTCAAATGGTCACGGAACGACGGAAATCGGAAAATAAACATTATGGGTGAGCTCATTCTCATCCAGAAGCATTTGCTCTTGTCTCACAACAACAGCTGATTTTGAAGCGACTGCGTTAAAAAAATATAGAAGTAATTCAATAAAATATATCATTATTTGTATGAAATAAGTAATGCCATTAGAGAAATTTTATACATACCACATACCACAATCACACAATCAATGGTATCACACTAAATTACCTAATTAATACTGAAAAATTTATGAGATTTAAAATCTTAATTCGAGGCATGATCGCCAAGATATTTTGCTGATACTTAAATGTTACGGTTTAGTAAGAATACCCCAAATTTAATTAGTCAATTTATACGCACCAAGAATTTTTTAAATGAAAAATCTGTATTTCCATTGGGAGAATAACATCTTTTTTAATACTTAGATACTTTGGAAACTATAAATTTGACGTTTTGAATCGAATTATTATAAAGATATGATTAAGCCTTGTATGATGTTATAGCATCACACGTTAGAACAATCTTTGAATAATTTATTGATATACGTCGGAGTGAATTTACTCGATGTGGTTATACATCTACATAATACCCTGCGAGCCGCCGCATCAGCGTGTGGCAGGGGGTGTTAGGACACCAGCCGTGTAAAGGTGTGAAGGAGAATGTAATAGGGAGGTGAAAAGTAGAAGTGTATTTCGGCAGTGTTTTCAGTGGATCTCAGTTTTTATAATGGTCACTTACTGTGCGCGGGAAGAACCAATTTTCGTACCAATCTGTTCGGCAATGTATTTCTCTTATTTTATCTTTTTTGTCGGACCTAAAGATGTAGTGCGGCGTCAGAATGATATTCTCTGTATCACAATGAAACACACCTGCTCTGAATTTCTCAAACAATCTAAGCCAAGCGTTTAGCCTCTTGAGTCTCCAGTGTCTCCCAAAAAAATCTCTCCAATAGCTGTGAAACACTCTCATAGCAGTTTTAAACAAAGCGCGCAGCTTTCCTAAGCATTTCATTTACTTTTCGAATCAAATCCTCAGTCCAGGGTCCCAAATGCTCGTGGCGTATACGCGGTGTGGCCTAACCAGAGCGAAGTAGCACCTCTCTTTCACTTTTTCATCCTTCCTACTATACGCTTGATAAATCCTTGTTTCTTTAAGGCTGTGCCGCATGTGTTTAATGTGTGTGGTAACGATAGGTTTGAGGTTAAGGTAATTCCCAGATATTTTACTTCGACTGACCTCCACCTACAGTGTAGACTTGGCTTTTGTGTGTTGACTTCCGTAATAAGTGTACTGCAGTGCATTTACTAAGATTAAGTTCAGGCTCCCGCTCCTGGCAGCACGAGCTAACGTTTTATCCACATTGATGACAAATCCAGGGTAACATTTCGGAACGATTTCCGGCTAAGTTCTTGGGAGAACGTTATTTCTTCCTCATTCTTGTGGTCAAATGTTCTCCATATGCCCTAAAATCGCAAAATCTATGATATTTCCACAAGTCTTATCAGATGAGAGAGCAGAGGTGGACACCGGGTGAATACCATGACCTTGCCCGAGTGCGATAGAAGGAGCGAAGCCTAGAAGGAAAATGGAAGAAAGGGAAATAATGCAAACGAAACGATTCCTTATGCGACGCCGGATTACACTTCAACCCTATCAGAGCTAATACCGTCAGTGGCTACTTTATTCTTGCGATCACTTAAAAATTCAAGTATTCAATTCACTATTTTTTATTTTAACCCGCATGATTGTAATTTAAATATAAGCTTTTTGTGAGGAACTTTGTCGAATCCTTTCTTTAAATCAAGGATTGACGCGTCAACTTGTTTTTTCAATTCCACTGATTTTAGGATGTCATTGAGGAAGAGCGCAATCTTTGTTTCGCAAGATCTACTTTCCGGAAGTCGTGCTGACTGCCGTGTAAGAAAGTTCGATTGCCCAAGAAGGTCATAATATTTCTAACAATAATGAGTTCCTAAGTCTTGCATAAAAGCGATGTTTAAGATATAGGCCGGTAATTTCTTCCGTCATGTCCGTTTCCTTTTTTAAATATTGGCGTGATGTTGTCTATTTTTATATCTTGGGGTACCTTATCTTCGGACTGGCTAAATATGATTTCTAGGAATGGTGCGATTTGTGGCGCTAACTCCTTGAGCTCGCGTACAGGTATTCCCTCTGGTCCTGGGGACTTGTTACTTTTAATCGCACGTAGCTGTTTAGTTATTCCATCACGTGGAATAATGATGTTAGCCATCTAATCATTAATAACAGGAATGTTTGAATCATCTGGTGACATCCATAGTGTATACACTTTCGAATTAGTAGTTTAATATGTTGGCTTTGCCGATATTGTTGGTGACTGCCGTTTTTATCCAATAAAGACTCTGTTTTTAAATAAGTTGTGCATTGCCTCTGTCTCCTGACCTCCCGCGTCACTGCACGTTTATACGAACGATGTTCTTTACTCTCACATTTGAGTTTGTGTGGAATATATTCATCAATTCCTTTGCGTAGAATTTCCAAAAATATATCCACGTTACTTCGGTGCTTTCGTGTTTTGTAGTTGCCACAAATTTCGTGAATGAAGTTTCAAGTGTCTCTCCAATTTTAATGTAATCACATTTTTCAAATAAGTAGACTTAACGTATTGGTATTACTGTGGGCTCTGCTGTTGTTTTAAAGGTCGCAAAAATTACTTTATGATCACTTATGCCTTCGAGGATATCGACGTGCTTAATCATTGCAGGGTGGCTGACAGCTAAAATGTCTAATACTTTGTTTCCTCTCGTAGGTTCGTTGGCTTCTAGAGTTAGAGAGTGGTTTTAAAATGCATTGAGTAACTCCTCGCATATCACGCCTCCTTGAACTTGTATCTACGCTTTTGGTTTCTCAATTTATCGACGGGAGGTTGAAATCTCCACCGATAATCATTACGCTTTTGTTATCTCTCAAGGTAAATGTTGATAGTTGAGTTTCTAATTAGTACACAACTTAGATTTTTTGGAATTGGATGGTCTGTTAAATGAAAAAATATGCATATTTCTTTTATCGTTTAAAATTACACCAAACGATCTCTCTTTCGCTGTCGTCTAATGTGTGTGCGGTGCTATTCAAGTGTGATTTAACTGCTACGAATACTCCGCCTCCAGTCTTATCCGGTCGATCACGTCTATGGATTGTATATCCTAGTGGAAAAACTCAGCTATCGCTTATATCCTCTGCTAGACAGCTCTTTGTTCCAATTACTATACCTGCGTGTTCAAATATGTGCTCAAATTCTGCCCTCTTGTTCTAAACGCTACGACAATTTACTACTACTACGTTGATATCGTATTTGGCTTGATTCTAGTCGGTTCGTTCTTTTGTGTTTCTGTGTATTATTGGTTTGATATTCTCTAGAGGTGCTTAGAAACGAGATTTTCTCTCGTTTTCTTGAATGCGCGTTTTGGAATTATTTGCTCCAAGTAAATTACATTTATTTGGGCTTCCCCAAATTTTTATGTGCAGTAACGATATGCGCTACCCTGATTATCTCGGAGGCTGTATTCGGATGTATGTTTTCGAACGCTAATCCCTCTAGATGACCTACTCTCTATCCTGCAAAGCACCTACAATGCTCGAAAATCCTACTAGCCACCCGTCCAGACGCCTTGTAGGAGTAATACACCCCAGAACGGTTGAGGGAAGCCCGGCACGATCCGAGCACCGGCCGAAGAGTTAAAAGAGTTATTAAGTTAAAATAGTAGAAGTGGTTGGCAATAGTTAATTTAGTTCATTATTTTATGATTTAAAATTATTTTGTTTAAGTGCCTACATCATTTTCATTTATTTTACTCCGAGATTTTGAATTGTTTTCCCGCTAATACGGCAGATGTGCCTGTTCTATAGTTTAAGACGTCACATTCAGCTCGCGGAAAGCAGAAGATATCGTAAAATTATATCCGCCCGTTCCTCCAGCAGTAGCTCCGCACCCTCACCTGTTTTTGGCTAAACGCTTTTTTGTAATTCGCATTCGACGTCGTTTTCCGTCAATGTGAATCCAGCTCCACTATGCTGAGTCCAACGAGTCAGCTCCATTTGACTCCTCTGGGGTCATGAATGATGAGCTCTTTCCTGAACCTCTGCGAAATGTTAGTCGAGAGGCCAACTATATCACAACTCCCTCACAAGGCCCTCGAAACTCGTCCTGCTCGGCTACTACGAAATGCTGACCTTGAATCAAGTACGGACCCTCAAATTCAATGAACACGCTAATGACCTGTGACTTTTGGCTTCGCTTCTACTCGTGTAATGATTGTCTAGAAAATGTTCTACTAAATCATACCATACTATGACCAAGTTTTATAATTTTTTATTAAAGTTAACCGCAACATAACGTAGCCTTCACGTTACTTTAATGTCAAATCATAATTAGGATGTTGTATGTCTCGTCTGTCGGCTAGTTGACATGAGCGTTATCGATGGGAGAACGTATGTTTTCATTCCGAGAGAATAGTAAACCAGATATTATAATCCGGGCTTATATTTATTATTTGTATTTATGTCTTAAACTTATTATTTTTAAATAAATATAAATTAATATTTTCCTAACCTTAATATAACTCATTTCACGACTTATTTGGATGATTAAATTTCGCAACCGAAACATTTTCAAAACAAAACAGTTCCGCGAAACACCCTGTTGTGTACAAGAGCTAGAGGTACACCAAACCACAGGAAATTGATCGGCGCTGTTAGAACATGGCTGGTAGTTCTATGTAATAATAAATATTTCACTTAAATAAAGTAACAATTTCATTTGGATTCATGAAAGATAGGTAGGTACTTAACAGTTCTAATTCTATCTGCAACATGTGTGAGCTGAATAAACCAGCAACCGCCTGCAATAGATTAAAATGCAATAAATTTTAGTTTATAACCGCTACACAGCCACACGTGCAGTGCAACTGGAACTGAATTAAAGACGAAACAGTCAGCTCCAACTATCATTTTCCACTGCACAGCACAGAGCGCAGCGGCGTGGCTGCGACACGATCACGAAACTAACCTGTTGTTTGCAACAGTTATTTGAAATAGTTTTATGACCGAAACAGTAGCGGCTGAAGCCATTTCGCTTCGCCAACACTGAATTCCACCGCTACTAGACAATAGGTTTTAGGGTTATACTTAAAGGGTTAGAACTTAAGCGTAAGCAGGTAAACAAGAATTTATTCAAAGAAGTTTTCACGTCGCATTCATGAATGACAGCAAGACCAGAAGCTCTCTACGTGGAAATAATTCCCCAAACATTGATGGTGAATTAGGTTATATACATAATGACAAATGAGGGTAGTGTTGGAGTGAGTACCAAGTGGCGTCCTTCGCTAAAAGTAGAGCTGTGAAACCTTGGGTTAAGCCGTAGTCCTCCAGGCCTTTGACGGTAATGATAGCGGTGAGCACAATATTTAGCTAGAATGCTCACCTAGAAGATCCGTCAATTGATGCAGTGAATACATGACAGGTGTGTTAGCTAGAGTACCGGCTTTCCATCCGAGGGCTAGTTTCGACTCCAGGCAGAGGCGGAGATTTTCTCTGTAATTCCGATTCCTACTTGGGTGCCATGTGGAGAGTTTTTAAGTACAGCACTCTTCCGTCGGATTGGACGCTAATGTTCTTGGGGCAATTTTTGTTTGTAATCATATTAATGTGAAACTTCGCTTACGTCTTCTTATTAGTTATATCTACGGTTAAAAGTGAAAAAAGTTACCGATTTATTTATTAAATGCTATATTATGGAGAATGAAATACATTTCCGTAGTGGTTCGATTTCCTTAAGTACAGATTTCCTTTTATATACGAAATAATACATTTCTTATTATTATAACTGAAGCTAACAAATATTGAGGTGTGACGCTGAGTCCAATATTTAAAAACAACATAGGCATTTCAACATAATTTCGTATAAATTTTGAACACCACGCCAAAAACTTCATTGCATGCTTTAATTAATGAAAAAAATAGAACATAAATCTTGTATCGTTTCCATTACTGCCTGTATGGCGAGTTACCACGCATATAAGTGATATACTTAAATAATATGTAGTCCTAGAATTTTTTTCGACTTGAAAAATCATTACATTGTGCACACAATGCCCCGCTATTAGCGCTCTAGCCGACTTAAACAGAGTTCCCCTTAGCACCTTTCGTTCAGAGCAGGCTTTTCCCGACGCCAGGTTTCCCTCCACCTATCCTGAATTTCCCAATTACTCCTCCCCTAACCAACCCATCCTGTGCTCAATGAGGCAAATTTTCTCTTAATGGCGGTCGTCTCCCACTAATAACCAACTAAACTGAAATAGAGATATACGGTTAGGCGTCTAAGATAGTCGAAAATATACTCCATGCCGCCTCAATTAACGGTCGCAGCCTGTGGTCGACTGCTGGGCTGGTAGAAGCCAAGGAGGTTAAAATGAAATGGAGTAGGCATGACCGTGAACGCTCATGGGCGAAAGTGAAGCAAGAGTAGGGGTGCTTGGGAAGGGTTTTGTGCCGAGTAGGTGTTGCCAAACCAGTCACAAAACATCGCCTGGTCTGTGGTTTTTAACTTAGATTTGACGAAAATCGAACGCGACCGCCGGACACGTAAGCCAGAGGAAGGTCTAAACTGTGCCGTCTGCAATGGCAGAATTGGCTTCAAGAATCAAGTGGTATGTCGCCTCCATTTCTTTTCTAACCTCCTTGGTAGAAGCCCAACGGGGAAACTGTGAAGGCGGCGCTGACAAAAATGGAGTGGGGAACGATTATCCCTGGGTGGGGATGGAAAAGGTCTACTCCGTTGTCATTGCAGGCTTGAACGTTTAACATTACTATAGCTTTAATACTAAAACAGCATCAATGGTTTTGGTATGTTTCTTTTGGATTTCTGCGATTAAACTATACTTTTTAGCAACAGTTTCGCCGTGCTATTCTTCGTCAGGCTTTCTAAATCAACAATCAAAAATAAATAAACTTCGGCGGTTATTATGTAGCATGATTAATTAATACTTGAGTTTTTCAAGTCTTTTCCACGCATAAGGAAGTATGTAGCCATCTTCTCTGTTTAGGTTGAAAGGTCTTTTTTCTATTTCAATGGCTTCCCTGATGATCCGTGTACAGTAGCTAATTTCTTTACATAAAACTTTCGCCCTTTTGATGTCTATACTGTGGCCTTTTAAAAGTGTGTGCTCAGCCACGGCAGAGTGATATCAATATTTCTTCCGAATAGCCCGTTCGTGTTTCTTCAGTCTGCATTCTATGGCTCTCTTTGTCTGGCCAACATATGACTTTCCGCAACTACAGAAAATTTCGTATATGCCTTCGAACATTGTGGGAGAAAATGGATATAATAAAACTGATGCTAATAAGTATAGTTTAATCGCAGAAATCCAAAAGAAACTTACCAAAATTAAAATGAACTGCGAAAATCTACGTAAAAGTATCAATGGTTGTTTTTTTTGCGTACATGAAAGACGATTCTTTGATTTAAGTGGGCTGAAAGGCCTAGTTTCAAAATCTAGCCTTTGCAATGTGCCCCTGAGTATTACCAAACCTTTTCATAAAAATCAAAGTTTTGCTATTTTTATTAAAAGAACAACAACTTCATGGTAAAGTTACTCCAATTAATCAACAAATGACTCGGTTCCAGCTGTCACGGCAAAGCCATTACTGGGTTAGAGGGAAACGTCTGAAACAAGCTTCTTAGCCCCGGCACATAGCCACCTTAAGTCAATGGATCGTAGGTGTTACCAAGAGAGATTCTTTACCGGCGAATATAAACCACAATATCCGCTCGGCTAAAATATCTTTCACAAAACGCACCTACAGTCAAGCCAAGGTTTCATTTTCAGGGGCATTTTTTAAAACCTCCTTCCCCTCATTACTGCAATGCGTCTCAGAACTCAGGCAATTCAAGTGATTATATTTGTCTCTCGATTATTTCGAGAAATCATGCTAGGTCAGGGATGCAGTGCGGCGTTTGACCTTAAACTGGGACACATTTAATATTTAGGGTAGGAATCATCCCGAGCCATGCACCATGCATCTGCATGATACCATTTAACCATCATTTTATCCTCCCTGTTCCCACCCAGGTCGACGTCCTGCTTCTTTCCAACGGATTATCTTACCAATTTCCGGATCTTCAGATTGTTTGGTACGAAGCGCGGTGGGTACCCAACTGTCGTCGACCACAGTCACTCGTCTTTCCTGACTAATTCTTCCTTCTTGTCGCAAGAAATGGCCACATTCCGCCGGACACGGCCTTCTAGACAAGGCATCAGCATTCATGTGAATGACTCCAGCCCGATGTTAAATCTCGAACTCATTTTCTTGCACGAGGGTTTTCAGACGATCTTCAATTCGCTTCTCTACGTCGACTTCTACCTTTTTGTAAGTCCTCTTTTACATTCTTTACCCTCTCCTGCACGTCTTGTACCTCCGTAGTGACGTATTTTAGTTCTTCCTTCACTTCGTTGACATCGGCTTTCAGCTCACCTTTAACTCCGCTGACGTCGTTTTTTAGCTCGCTTTTTAATTCACTGACGTCGTCTTTCAACTCACTTTTTATTTCGAAGATCTTCTCAGCCAATTCGTCTTTGATCGTTCGGAAATTCTCGACAAGTTGTTTCAAAGCTCTGGCATTTTCGGCATGCACTTCCTTAAATACACTGAGGACCTGCGTGAATTCGTGCGCTCCCATTTCTATCTTGAATAGGAAATCTTCGGGGTCCACATCTTCGGCCTGAAGCGCCTCACGAAGTCGCAACTGAAGTAGGTACCGACTTCGTCCCACTAGCCTCCATGTCACACTCCTCCAACTCGCGCTTCAAATCCGCCACTTTCAACTCACTCAACGTCGCTACTCTTGAAGCCATGCTCTTGACGTCCATGAAAATAAGTCGTGGCTAACACTAAAAAAATCAACTATAATTTACTAATTTCCCCCACATCTGACACCAGTTTTGACGTGCGTGGATGCTAAAACAACTATTCTTAATTCCGTAACACTTTTAACACATTCATTTCCATAAACATGTACACACAGTAACATTAAAGTCGTTCCCAAACACACCATTTCCCGAATCCTCTCTTGTTGACTCCTGTCTCCCGTCAATAACCACCGTTGCCAAGACTCTGGATGATTCCCCCCACTCCCCCGCTACAATAATAACTAATATAAAAATGGTTGAAAGTACAAAGATAAAAAGTAAAAAAATACAAATGCCTAGTATGAAGGTGACTTGAGCCTTGTTCATCAAAAGAAGTTTAATTTCCTAATCTTGTTTTTGATTGATGAGAAGGAACAATTGAAGAAGTCTATATCAGAGCAAGCTGTGTTTTCTTAGGTATGTATGTACCTTTGTATTTCATAAATTGGAAGGTAATAGGTGTAATTTTTCGAGACGTGGGGGAGACAGAATGACAGGTTGTTTCTATAGTTGATTATAGGCACATGGAAATGTATTAGTTCAAGCAAGTAACTACTGTGAATTAAGATGTATCATGGAAATATAAACAGTATAAACATACCACATTCAATACTAACAATCTTAATTTTAAAATATCCAAAACTCTAACATTTTCCCCCAATTACCTTAGCAAGTTGACAAAATATTACTTAGCAATTTATTTATTTAAAAAACTTTACTTCTCCACTCTTCATTTAAAAATGTGACCAGTTTCATCCTCAAAGGCATCTTCTGGCAAATTCGGAAGCTTCAACCATTATATGTATACGAAGATAAATTTGTTGAAAAAATTGTGATTGGTTGGTTTGAGATGGGGGAGGGGAGCAGGGTGGTAAGAGGATGGCAGAGTAGGGTTGAGGTCGAGGACTATTGGAAGTTGGGTAGAGATCTGAAGGACACCGACGCAAGCCTAACGTGCAGAATGTGGGGAGGTGGTGGTGGAAAAATGGTAGAGGAAAGGAAGGAAAGTGAATCGGGGTTGGACAATTAGAGTAGGTCACCAAGATACAATGTTTTCCATTTTTTAAAGGGGAAGCGCAGGGGAAGAGTGGTTAAAAACCGCAGCCCAAACATCTGTGACTGAAAGGCAAGGAAAGTAGGCTCAGATTTGCGGAAACAAAGGTTCAAAAAAGGGCGTGAAGTGAGAGGCTGGAAAAAAGACCCCAGTGGAAATCTAGGGTGGGTTTATGAATTGACAATGATCGGATGGCTGTGGGGAGTCTGGAAGGGCCCCCACCAGCAGAAAGTGGGGAGAGGGAGAAGAGGAGTGGAAGGGGTGGAGAGGAGATAGGATGTGGGGGAGTGACAGATACTCCTGCAAACATGGAAGCAACGACAACAACGGAGAGGAATGCAAAACGATGCGTTATGCTGATCTACGGCATCATCAGGAACAAATTCATAGTTGGTTTTGTTCATTGACTGTTGTTTATTGTTGTGGTGACGGGGTTTGTTTGAGTGAGGGGAAAAAACAACCATTCAAGCCACCTGTCCGCACCCACACTTGCAAGCCACGGTAACCACCTCCTCCCTCACTCACACCAACCCCATAAATACGACAATAAAAAATGGACATTGAACAAAACCAACTTGAATTTGTACCTGATGATGCCGTAGATCAGCTAAATGAGTTAAACTGTTTTATAAATTCTATGGAAAAGTACAAAGTATATTATTTAGTATGGTTCTCAAATAATTATGGTTATAAGTGATTTTAATGGTAAAATGCTATACAAAAAAGGTTTCTCAAGAGCAAGGGATTCCAATAAGTAAGAGAAGTTCAATAGACTCAAGAGGGGGGGATTTCAGAGAAGATTTTTAACCTTTTTTTCAAAAGAAAACCAAAATTTTTTATAGTCTTCTATAAATTTTGCTTAACATTTTTGTTTCATAACACTTATTTTTGCATGGCAAATAATTGCTGACTTTCTATAACAGTAATTTTAACTTTTTGGTTGGCCTCAAGCATGATTGGTGTGGGCGCTCAATGGGGATAAAAATAAAAAAATTGAAATAAAGAAGAATATGTGAAACATAAATTTTTAATGAAAATATTTTTTGGATATTCAGTATTCATGAATTTATATGGACTTTTTATGGAATTCCTGAGCAACGCTCGGGAAGGCATATATTACCAAGTGCACACAACCTGAGTGCCGCTCGCTCATATACTGTATTGCAAGTGCTGTCTATTTTGTGACAATATTTTCAATAGAAACTCATTTCCCGGGCACTATATGTAGTTACAACTTGTTCAAGAGATCCCAAATCAGCAGTAGCACCAGTCATGCACCACTTACTTGCAAGTTTTTTCCCTTGTTACCACACAGTTGTCACTGGATGTTTAAATGTTGTCAATGTAGCCCAGTAGACTAGATTAGACAAGCAGGACCCACAGAGTGGAAATAGATGCCATCAACGTTAGACTCCGATTCATTCATGTTGAAGATAGTGTGAAACTAGCAGTTAATGCTTTATTCTGGATGCATATGAAAAAAAGAAGCAACAGGACATATGGGTGGGTGGGACCTGCACTGTGAATGGCGCTAAACTATGGAGGAGTCACATATGTGTGTTCTTTGTAGTGAAAGTGTGAAACTACCCAAACATGAATCTCTTCCATTTTTTATTCCATGGAGGCTTAAAAGGAACTAATACAGAAGGAATCATCTCATCTCATCTCACTGGTATTGCAATCCAGATGGATATTTTCTTTTAACAGTGAATTTAGTACACTTGGTTTTCTCACAAGGTCATGGACAGTACTAATTTGATGATAAATCCACGTAGCTGTGGGATTCAGTAAACTGGAGCTGTTGCGAAGCCTAGTAGCAGGTTAACATTATTCTAAAATTGACTTGTGCAAAACAAATGGATTCACTTCCATTTTATTTACAAATGTCTGGTGTAAATCATAAGTGGGTTATTTTAATTGGTGGTCTGACGTAAATTTGATGTCCATTTCTTCTAATAGTTTCCTGTCAATCTAATTTCATCAGTATCTCATCAAGTTAAATATATGTAGTTGTTATGTGTCATTATAGTAACAGTAACAAAACTGGCAACTGTGTTTATGCTTTGGGGAGAAATATTTAATTCTTCAGAGAAGTAAAAAAAATAAGCAATACAGTAACTGCTCAAATATGCAAATTGGTGTCAGTTTGACAAAAGGGATATAGTTTTGGCCCCCACAGTACATCTCTAGAGATTACAGAAGCTGCAAAATGAGAGTGAGACACTGTTGAACCGATAGATACTGAAAGTCTTTCTTCCTGTACACCACTAAAATAACTACATACAAGAAAAATAGTTTTGGACACCAGTCACTGACTTAGCCAGGATTTCACTTCATGGGGTGCAGGGGGGAGTGAAATTATGAAAATTAGGTGCAAATTTGTTTAGACAATTAAAAATACAATTGCAACTGTGGTGTAACATGCAATATTTAAATACTTTAGTTGTGTGAATGTCTGAAAGAACACAAAACTTTTCTCCTTTAACATCCTTTTTTAAAAATAAATTCATAATTTTGGGTTATAGAGGGCAGGGCTCCAGACCCTATGGACCCCACCCCCTGGATACTTAACTTGACTAGTCCATCAAGAAATTTCTCACCCTTTGACATCTCCTGCTCCTAATTCCTTTTCAATGTTCCCTCCTTTCTTTATAGCTACAGTCCCAATATCTCCTACCACATATTATTGCAATGACGCTTAGGGTAGCTATATATGCAGGAACCAGTTAAGATGTTAATGAAGCGGAAAATATAATGGAGGTAATAAGAAATTACAGAATTACTAAATTAACCCACATTTGTTTGCTGAAAGGGAGGTGATATATACGGATATATGATTATGTACGGATGGATATAGATTTATGGATATAAATAAAGTAAGAGCATATTTCCATTCCTTGAACTTTTCATTTTCTCATACTGGGGCATTTCACCGAATTTCTTTTCCTTTTTAATGGCTGATGATGACTTTTCCCATCATGCTTTGCATACAAAGGTTTGACTGAAATTTAAAGTAACTTCACTCTACATTGCTTGTTGTTCCTGTATAATAATTCCATATTAATCGCGTATTTTGTATCCTTCCAGAATAATGTTGCTGAAGTGACCACTGGAAGTTCATGCACACAACTCAGCAGACCTATTAAGTTAGGGCAAGGGCATGTTAAAAGTATCATCTTTAAGGTGGAAAAATGAAAGAATGGCTTGATTTCCGGGCATCTTATATGAAATAATAGCAAGAGGACATATACCCTGATGTTGTTGTTCTCCCAATTATGCTGAATGTTATAATTTGAAAATATTTACACATAGTGAAGGGTTTCCAGTAGGTTAAACACACTGCTTACTTAATAAAATTCCATACAATTTGATTTAGATTAAGTAAATGGAGGAGCATGATGTTCTGGCGTAGGTTCTTGCAGGGCTTGGATGGAGGTTCATTATTCCGATTTCCGCCTCATGGTTCCATCTTAGGGACAATATTTCACCTACAGAATAGTTGGCAAAACATTATCCCTAAGATGTAACTACGTGGCGGAAATTGTAATAATCAACCTCCACTGTGCCTGATGCCATTGCTGGCAAAATCGGTGGCACCTATCAAATTAAATTGCATGGAATTTTATAAAGTATGTTAATTAAACTATTAATGAATATCAAATGTATTATTCAAAATAAAATATATATTATAAATATCTGTTGAGCATTTTTTACCATCCATATTTCATTCCTTCCAAACACTGGCCCTTACCTTCATTAAAGCCTAAGTGGTCACAGGTAGGCAAAAATATATTTTAGAATAGAATTAATTTCAAATATATTTATTGTAATAAATTACCTTTACATACCTTAGAACTATGAAAACTGTAACTGATGTCTTCATTTGAAATTGACAACCATTTTATCTATCCCTCACTTGAAACTTCACTGTCACAATCACTCCATTGAGTCCTCTCTCAGATGATGCATGATGTACTCATTTTTACGTAGGTGGATGAATGGGACCAATTTGTTTCTAAATAGGGTGTGTATATTACACTCTTAAATGTGTAGCTTCTAAAATCAATGTACCATTTAGGATAACCGTAATATTCCTCTTAAGCTTAATTAAATTGTTTCAACTGCTTCATCGTCTTCTTCAGCCCATAGTTGTTAAAAAGCCCATGAATAATATTCGGGATCCCCATATTTTTTTCTCTTTTCTCCTCTTACCAAGCACATACCTTGTTTACCAAATTACCTTTGATCTCTGTTATCTACCTTTCATCTCCACCACACTCCAAATTTCCTCAGCAACTGCCTTTCTTCCCGTATCATGCCCAGCATTCTTGCTTTCCTCTCTGTAGATGGTTCCATTCTTAAATTGTCATTACATTGGTTTGGTTGGTTAATTGGCAAGGCAACTGACATCGGAGGTCATTTATGCCATCAAGGTTGAGATTGGTTGGTTGGCAAAGGAGGAGGTTATTTGGGGAGGAGAGGCAGACTGTAGAGAATCTGAACGTCGGCACTAACTCTATGAAATACACTTCCAAGTCGTCAGTTTAGCATCTTGGCCTGATAGGTGAGTTATTAGGATACAGTATGCTCCACATGGCACCCAAGTACTGAACTGAAAAATCTCTGCCAGAGCCAGAATTTGAACCCAGGTCCTTGGAGTGTGATGCCTGTAGTTTAGTCATTGCACCAACCCAATCCCTGCATTTTTTGAAATATGTACTTCAAATTCATTGATAGGATTTTATAGTGTATGGATTAGAGAAGAGAGTAATGGCATCTATACTGACAAAAGGGAAGCCAGTTTCTTTGTGGAAAGTGATCCACCTGATATGGTGTCCCTAAATTTTCTAAATAGTACAGTAGATCCCCGCTAATCCGTCACTAATGGGACAGAGCATGGTCGGAACACAAAAAAGGTTTGATTATTAGAGGACTACATTTATTTACATAAAAAAATGATAAAAACTCGTTTAAACAAAATATTGCTATATGTTTGGTTTTACAGATGTAAAATTACTTTAAACCATAAATAAAAGTATACTTAGATAAAAATGCAGTAAATGAATAGAAAGATAAACTTTATAGAGTCATGAAACATCATAAAATACAAACACTATGATCGTTTCACTATGATACACTATGAACGTCATGAAACCATATACTGTAGATTTAAAGTTATTGCGCTGGTCAAAAAAGTCTGGAATGTTCTTTTGCTTAGCAGACAACAATCTCGATTTTGCTGCGATGTTCCTCCATTTTCGCATCCAGAAAATGTCCATTGGTGTAAACATGGAACTTTGTTCAATGTATTGATGGGCCAGATCAAATATGCATTCTTAGCATCTGCATGTGATACTCATGTTGTGGGTTTGTTGTATTCATCGTCGTCATCATCTTTCTCGTTGTCATCTGCTCGAGTTACAATTTCAATGATTTGGTCGTAAGTTAATTCGTCTCCCGTTGTGCAATCGACACCAGCTGCTCTGATCGCTTATGTCACTGAGCTAAACTTCCGGATGTAAAGTTTGCAGATCTCTCAAAATTACTGATGACAAAAAGCGACGGCACGGTCGGACTAAGCGAGGAGTCGGACCATCAGAGGTCAGATTAGCGGGGTTCTACTGTATAGCCATTTTTTGGAAATTATAAACATTGTGCATTTTTCTAGTTAAATCATCATGGTACCTTCCCCAACAATCTTTATACCAATGTTTTCGACTTCTTAACTGCAAACTGATAAATTCAATTTTTGGCTGGTTGTACATCTGTATTAATGCAACAATGTTACCATTGGTTATCAAACCATATGATTCCCATTATTCTATTCTTTAATCTATGGTTCTGTCCCAGCCCTATTTTCACCATTTCATGAGGATGTTTAAACCTACATAAGTATGTGAAACTATTTTCTTGCCATTAAGACTTCTACCTACCTTTATTCCACCAAAATGCAAATTAATTTTCTTTCGCTATTAAGCCTCCAAGTATTCTTCCCTCTCTCCCTATTAACACTTTTTTGCCGGAACTTTGTGATGGGAAAAGCTTTCTCTGTCATGAGTATTGTGACGATTTCACTCTACCCCTCTGTGCATAACTTTTTTGTGGTAAGGAATAGCCGAGGTGTGCATTCTGTTCGTTTAGGGACCCAATTTCCCAGGAAGCCATACCCTTTCCTTGCCCACTGGGTGGAGGTAATCAGGGGTGGATTCAGCATCAAATTTGGGGGGTCATGACCTGTGTCCGGGCCCCCCGTAGAGAGGGGCGTTCTCCCGGGGGGCATTCCATACTCTCACATTTGGGACTTGTAGCCATCCATTTGCATATACACTCCCTTTACTCCTTTAAAAGGACACACAAAATATTAAACTAATAAAAATTAAAAACTTTTGATAAAATTTGGAGGGGGGGTCATGACCCCTGTGACCCCCCTCCCCCTAAATCTGCCACTGGAGGTAATCTCGACCCTTCAGTCGAGCACCAGTCCCCTCTTGCAGTATGTGTTCATGATCAACTATTCATCCAGTCTGGGGTGTCATCCAGTCTGAGGAGTCATCCAGTCTGGGGAGTGACTAAAATACAATTGTTCTATACTCTGAATAAAGAACCAGAAGTGTATTCCCTATGATTTGCTCTGAATTTAGAAATTTTAAATGAAACTCTTCGGTAATCATTTGCTTACAAAAGTTTTATCAAAGGGTGTTCTACCGACAACTTAGATAAAACTTCCATTAGAGGTTTGTTTAAAATTTGTAAATAATCAGTTGAACATAAGCAACGCACTTCAGAGCCTATATTTACAAAGTATGCAATAAATTGTTTTTAGTATATCACTGCAAAAAAAAATAGTGGACCATGACCAGATGCCATGACTGGAGCAGAGGGTGAGAGAAAGGATGTAGGTTATCCCTGTCCTCAGGCTGAGGAGAGGGTCTCATGTCCAGGAGGGTGGGGTCCCTAGTGACACCAAGGACATTTTTTCTCTGTTGCATCTTTCTTGGCAGCCAAACCATGTTAACAATGGCATTCGTTCTCTTCCATCAAAACTTTTACATAATTTATAAATGGCGTTCACTCACGTGGAATGAAAAATCTGCACCCTGTTAATACACCAAACCGGCGGTGTCAGCAGGCCATACTTTGTGAGAACGACCAGCAAGTGTAGCAAAACACTGTGTGGGGAGTCCCCACAGTTTATTCGTTCTGATTTTTAGATACCTAGTGTTATAGTCAGTATAGCGGGGGGCGCAAAATTCAAATCTTGCCAGGGGCGCTGGTGACCCTAGCTACGACTCTGCCTCCTATGCAAACTTCCTCTCCCCCCTCACCACACCCATACCTTTGTCTTCCTGGTTGCCAAGCTTATTGTCATTCGTCTCCAATTCCTAATCCTTGAAGCCTCCAGTTTACACCATTTTCTGTTTTCCACCAAGGCCTTTTATCTGAATAATAAAAGGGAAAGCTCCATTTTTTAAGTTTTGACAGTAAATATTTTGTCCCTTTTCTCAGATTTTCTTGATATTATTAAGGTAATCTACCAGTTTAGGTAGGTTTAAATGGAAGTGAGTAAAAACCCTGTGGTTTTTTACATGAGCAGGGCCTTATCTACTTATTTCTTTCTTCATCTCAGCGGCATGTCCTACCATTCATCCCATTCATCCTATTCTCTTTCTTCCTCTTCCCCACTTACCAAACAAACCCTCTATCACAACCTTAAGCAGCCCTTCACCTCTTTAAACCACCTACTTATCCACCTCCTAATCTCCTCCAGAAGTTTCCTCTCCTCTTGAAGATTCTTCTCAACTACAATACGAAGCACTTCCTCGTTTGCCTTCCGTCCCTTCCACCGCACCTTCTCCATTCTCCTTCCCACCTGCTGCTCGAATACCTGCAGCCTATTTTAATTTGTTCTCAGTCCACACTTCTGCCCTATTCAACATTCCACTCCACACTGGAATGACGAGACACTTGGTAATTTCCACACTTTTTATTTTCACTACCGGTTTTGATTTTTTAGTACATCATCATTAGAGTTATAACACTATACATATAATACCTATGGTGTTATAACTCTGATGATGATGTACTAAAACAATGAAACCGGTCAAGGAAAATAAAAAGTGTGGAAATTACCAAGCGTCTCATCATTCCAGCATGTCGAAATTCCACAAAGTTACATCGCCTACCATCGACTTATTTCACTCCACATTAAACTCTTCACCAGCCTATTTATTTCCTTACCCAAGGTCCCCATCATTAGCTTCCTATTATTGCTTAATGCTCTTTCACTAGTGCCATTCTCCTCATAATGTCTTTGCAACAATGCCCATTTTATTCTAGTGTAATGTAGCTACTCAAATGATCAAATTAAAAAAAAAATGATGCATTGAGTAATTTTATATTTAATTTCTTTGCTGTCAATCCCATTTCACAGCAAGAATACCACCCTCTCCCATTTAAAGTTACAATCTTGACCCATCTGTTCTCTTTCCTGTACATGCCCTCATTTTCCTGTACATTTCCTCATTTTTAATGCCCTATTGTCTGCCTGGGAGGACTTAAACATTTTTAAATACCTGAAATTTGGCACTTAAAGCTTTGATAATCTATAATAAAATGGTGTATAATAAGCCCTCCCACCTCTTAATATATTTATGTCTAGTCTTGTAGAAACTCTCATAACCTACCTGCATATTCTTGATTTTCCTCGATATTAGTGAAAACCGTAATAAGAAGCATAGCCTTGTATCATTCAGAAAATTGGTTGTTGAGGAAGGAAGATTAGCTTGTGCAGGAAGACTTTGAGATATGGGTGTAGAAAAGGAAGGATAGATTAGGCTGGTTATGAAGACAAATGAGTAAGTTCTGGATATGGTAGTACATAGAGGAAAGGTAGCTGATGGGAGAAATTTAAAAGGGGTGGCAAAATTGGCTGGGGGTTGTATTGAGGGGATACAACAAGCTGGAGAATGTAATAGAGGACAGGGTAAAATCTGCTGTTTGAACGGTGACTTGGTGGAAATTACTATGTATTCATTTTGATAAAAGAGTCAACTTTGTTATTCCATAATACATACTTTATTTTACAAATGTTATAGGACACAGCCTGGGTTTTGGTGGCAGAATGTCAGGTGAATGGTTTTTGGTGTGAGTAGGCACGTATACTGTGAACCTCATATGGGAAGGGTCCTAATGATGTTGACAGGTAAAAAGGAGGCAAGCTCACGTTGGGGCCAAATAAATGGTGGAAAGTCAAAGAGAAAATAGCATGGGACGTGTTCAAAAATTAATTAATCACTTCACAATAGTCGCATGTGCATTTACTCAATTTCAGGTTGGTCAAGATCATCCAGTCTTTGTCCCTTGTTGAAATTGTGTAAAATTGTGTATCCAAATCTTGATCATCCCCACTTTCTAGAAGGAATTTAGCAAATAGGAAATTGAAACATTTGTTTTTAGAACAAGTTTGGTGTTCCTAAATATCTTCCTTAAAACCCTTAAAATGTATCCCATAAACAGTGTAGTTCATGGCTCATTAATACCACTTTTCTAAGATTTTATTATTTTCTGAGATCAAGTTTTCTGAATTTTTGTTACAAAATGTTTCATTATCTTTTGACACTTAATTAGAGGATTTTTGGTGATAGACATACATATCACACTGATACATAATTTCATCTTTTGGCATCTTACTATCAATTTTTTGCAAAGTACATTCCACCCAGATAAATAATTTTTATCCATTTGGTAAGGGAATTCCCTTAAGTTGAGAGCTGAGAATACATATTATTGATGGCTATCATGGTACATACATTTTTTCGAAAAATGTAGGGATGTCGGTAAGCATAGAAGAGGGAAGAGAATTAAGGAGGGAAGAAGGATTACTGGCAAAAATTAAGAACATGTGAGCTTGCTGGTATCATGGGGTGGGAAAATTAAGGGCATGGAAGCATGGGATGCTTGGATTGATGGCAAAAATTAAGATAATCAGAGTTTTAAGGGTGACATGAAGGATAATATTTTAACCTTACACAATGTTTTAGAACTGATGGACGCTACAAAATATGCGACAAACTGCCAAACTAGTAGGTACAAAAACTCTTTCTTTCCACGTATCAATTAATGACAATGACAAAAAATTCCGAGATACTCAGAGAGAAAAACAAAATAGAGAAGGTCCAAAATAGTAATTCAATAATGTCTGATAGTGCATGCGGAAATGACAACGACATTCCCTTTAGCTCAAATAATCTCAAAAAGAGCCTCCTCAGACTTTTGTAGAAATAGTCTTTTCCAACGAATTCGAGAAGCTATATATTCAAGTATAGTCAATCCATTTTAATGATATGTATTTCATAGAATTAATTTCTGTCCTTTAACTCGTCCAATTCCCTCTTTTTATCATCGATAGTGTCCAAAATACGTGGTCGTATATGTGAAGATGACTGTATTCAAAGTATTAGGAGGAAGGATTGAGGATACGGAGTGTGGAGGCGGGAAAATAGTTGTATTGGGTTAGTTAGAAGTAGAGGAGTAAATTGAGTAGAAAAAGCTTCATTCTATGGAGAGAATAAATATATTTTTGTCTGGTCGTGAAAATAATATGTTTTATGCTAGATAGGTCCCGGATTTAAAAAAAATGAATCCGCTAGAAAAAATTAAACCGAAAAATAAAATAACTGGAAAAAATGTAATCCAGTAAAAAAAATAAATATTATTTTCACGACATGACTAAAAAATTGTTGAAAAATTTTAATCCGGTCGAGAAAATTAATTAAAGTTTTATTAGAAATATTCTCTAGGAGTAGACTTAAATTTTTCTTTTTTCTCAAACAAGTGAAAAGAGAAGGGTCTATTCCTAAGTAGCATAGTGAGGGTAGAGCTCACCAAGAACCTGCGCTGGTGAGATATATTGGTCACTTGTAGCATACTTCTCATATTAATGTAGCTTAAACGGTCACAGGTTAAAATACATCGAAGTAGATATGTAAACTGAGTAAGCCTGACTAATCCTTTGAAGAAAAATTATTGATATTCATCGCAACTTAATCACGATTAAAGTTAAACCTTTTTTTTAGATTTGCAACAAATGATTGTATTTGTTCCATATTTTTGAAACCCAAAAAAAATATTCCGATGGAGAAAAGCGAAAAAAGGAAGGTCTAAAATTGTACCTAATATAATAATGCGTGATAGTGCATATGAGAATGACCACAAGACAACATTCCTCTGTCTTTAAAAATAGGTCAAGCCTTTTAGCTCAAATAATCTCCACTATCACCTTTTTAGACTAAAAAAAATCAACTTAAAAAAAATTCTTGTCCATAAAGTATAAGAAGCTATATATTCAAGTTGAGTCAACCGATCTTCATAAAAAATTGAAATTAATAAAAATATTACCCATACGTTGTTTTTATGTGCGTTCAGATTTTTTTTCCGATGTGGCTGTACTTACATCATAATTTGTTTGAAATAAATCTTTTTTTGGAGCTTTTAATTTCGTGGTCTAACATCATTTTACAAAAATAAAACGTTAAATATCTTAATGTTTGTTGTAGCAATGGAAAACGTTTTAAATCATTGCTAACTTTGTAACAAACGATTATATTTAAACTTGAGGTGTGCCTTATATCCCCTCTTCCAATTCCCTTTCCCTCCGTTTTTCATGGCTAGTGTTCTAACAGCCCCTGCCAATCGCCCCTGTGGCTGCTCGCTGGATAATACGAACATTTAGAACATCGGGCTGAGCACTCTCAGCCATCATTAAGAACTTAGAAATTTAGAACATCAGCCTGACTCTCGTGCTGCAAAATTATTTGTTATTCACTGTAGATATTATCACAAATTAAAGTAATGCTTTTTAAATTTGAGACCAATAACTGTATCAGTTCATAAAATAAAAAATATGTCAACAAAATTGCGGAACTTGCGAAGGGAAACAGGAAAGTAATATCCAAAATAATAATTAAAAAATACGCGATCGCAGTCCTGGAACTGACCTCTCTATTCAAAGTCCTAAAAGGTGAATTGTGGAGACGGAACTATGTGGAGGAAAAGGAGCTATCCGATCGTGAATATATTTTTTTTTATTTTCCCAACCGGATTTGCGAAGAAATCTTAAATCCTGCAAAGAAGTTTTTCTCCTTGATTCCGCCTCCCAGATTGTCGCAAAAAAATCTGTTCTTTAATTAAAATTAAAATTATTTTCTTATTCTCCTGAATTTTAAATTGACAATCCGGGTGGAGTAATACATAGGAAAAATTTTCCCTAACTGAATATAAGTGTTTTCCGCAATCCGGTAAATAATCTTACTATAAGAAATATTTCTATAGTGGGAGATCATATTTTTTTATTTCTTATCAAGCACGAAAGCCAAAAAATGAAGGAGCTTTACCCCAGTTGCTTGGTGAGGTAAGATCTCCCTAAGCAACCTGGCCGTTATTAGTAATAAGTAATCCGTGGCCCAAGTTCAACTGATTGTCTCTGAGTTAATTTAGGTTATTTTAATGTTGCGACATGCGATTAAATTTGCGATGAATATTTTGAATGTTTCTAACATGTTAATGCAGAATAATTGTTCGCGTTCCGGAATCGGCACGAGGTATGGACAAAGTTATAGATTATTGCTAACTTCGAAACAATCGATTCGTTAAAAATTTGAGTTTTACCTCATGCTCCCTCTTTCAATTCCTTTTCCCTCCTTTTTCGTGGCTATTGTTGCCACAGTCTCTGCCACACGTCCTTATTTCCCCTCACTCGATAATACGTAGACTTAGAACAGTGGAATTGGCCTTATTTATGTTCCGATAAATTATTGCTGGCCGTTGTAACTATTATCAAGAAATAGAGTAAAACGTTTTATACTCGAGACCAATTGATTTCTCGGATCCTGATTTTTAAAATGTCAAATAATTGCAGGAAAATGACCGAAAAAAATATTTGAAAAATGCGTGGCATGTGGAAATGATCATCACTGTATTCAAAGTCCCGGAAGGTGAATTATGGAGGCGAAATAGTGTGGAGGAAAACAGGGCTGAGGGCTAGGTTTAGTTAGTCGGAGAGGAGTAAATTGAGCAAAGAAAAATCTTAAAACTATAGAAGAGAAATGTTTTTTTTTCCGGTCGTGAAAATAGTATATTTTAATATTTCTCGAACGGGTTATAAAAAAAATTAAAATTGGAAGATAAAATTTTCTACTCGATTCCTCACCCCGCATTGTTGAAAAAAAAAAATTCCATAGCAAAAAATTTATATATTGACACTTTTTCTAATTACAAAAATCTTTTTAATTTAATATTTTATCGTAAATACGGGAGGAGGAATTTGTAGAGAATTTTATCTATGTATAAGGTTGTTTTTGTAAAGTCCGGTAAATTGTTTTACAATAAGAAATAGTTTTGTAGGGGGAGGACACATCTTTTATTTACTCTTGACCACGAAATATAAAAAAGAAGGACCTATACCCCAGTTGCTTGGTGAGGGTAGAGCTCACCAAGAAACCGACGGCGGTGAGCCATTCACTCAGTGAATGAACCCAGCGCCGCGCCCCCTGCAAGCATAATCAGAAGCTAATAAGCCACTAATTAGCAGCTTAAGCCACTAATTAGCAGCTAATAAGCCACTAATTATCCCCATGAGGGCCCTGATGTACCCCAATCCCCCCACCCCCCTCAGGTCCTCCCGGAAATCCATCCGGTACCCATGGCTCACAGCTTGAGGTCGGCCGGACGCGCCCAGGTTGAGGCGGGATTTGAACCCGCGCTCTCTGGTTAGCAGCCCAGTGCTCTACCCACTAGGCCACCACGCGTCGATAGGAATTGGGTGAAAACCGGTATTTGAAGTTCACGATAGAAGTCCTTAAAGAAGGGAGGCAGACCAAAAATATTCAATGTCCCAAAAAAGAAGGAATTGGAGGCGAAACAGAAATATTTTAAGTCCTTACTTAAAGTCAAGATGAGTGTGAATTCTCGGAAATAATGAGTTCGTACAGGTGACGCTTTGAGGAATAAGCAAAAATATTCTAAGTCCAGACGGCAAGGTTTGAATTACGCGGTCAGATTTGCTAGCTTACATACAGATAATTATCGAAAAAGACCTTTTATTAATAATTTCAATGAAATTCTACATGACGGTTATGCGGGCAAAATATCCTTGCCCATGTCTGCTCCGTTTTGAGATTTATTTTCGTTTAAATAAACTCAGGGGACTCATTTAAAGAACTTTGTACTTGCAGCAAAGCAGTTCGCAGTCAAAAAAGAAGCCCTAAACCTAGGTAGCAAGGGTGGCGGGAGGGCTTGGTAACGCGTCTCCAATCACCAACTCGCCCCAATCACCAACGCTACCCGCCCCAGGTCAGGTGTCTTAAACGTGGGGCTTTGCAGTTCTTCCTCCCATTGTATCCATTTGATTGTAACAGTATCCATTTCATTGCAAGTGTATCCACTTCACATTAGCTACTGTATCCACCTGTGACCTCTAGCGCTGAGCTGTAAAATGGGGGCAACTAAAATGCCCCATTGATTTCTTTGAAATGCGGGTGTTAAGAGTGTCACCTACCAACCAGGATAAACCTTTGGACTTAGGTTTTTTCCCCGAGCATACTTCTAAGTCTGCAGGAAAGTGGGTCGAGCAGGAACACGACGCAGCATACTGCACCCCGATTAACTTACCTCCTCTGTATTCAGGCAGTATGCTTCTTTGTGGACATGCTGCAGGTTGATCAGGACATGGTTGATCAGATTGGGCATTTTAATAATGATAACAAAATTGATGTTAGTAGGTATCTATTTTATTTTTAAATCGCGACACTTATGTCAAAGATTTAAAACAATATTCGTTACACTACCAAAGATAGACTTAAAAGCACTGAAATAATGTCATTTTAAAAACTCTGTGGTATAAACTGGATGCTGTTGCACTGAACACTGCGATAACAACTTCCAATTATAAAATTATGAACAGTAAAAATACAAATTATAACACCTGTTTCATGTTTTTCTTTCAGGCTGTGCACTTGATGCTGTGAAAATTGATGACGGGCAGAGCTGCCACAGGAGATAAAATGACTCGGGATATCACTAGGAATTGCCAGCTTGGTACAGCACCCTAAATGATGCCCTGAAGGCCGCCATCGTGGAGATATTGCCAATGACCTGGATGCAAAGAAAAAACTATGAATACCAGACATGTAACCTGGAAACATTGCTAGCCTCATTACTAAATGCTTGTGACTTTTGCTTTTTTCCATATTTATACCATGCATGTGTATGTCTTCTCGACTCAAATATCACACCAAATGAACTCATGGCGAGAAATGGAAGATAGTTTGCATGCTCCTGATGAATATGTAATGATGAATGCAATAAATCGATAAATATCTCTTGACTTGAATAATTAATAACTGTTGTTACTTCAGGGTCACATGTTCATTAAATTACAGGGCTCCCGGATAACTTCTGTGGAGCAAAAAGGAGAATGGACTTGACGGTAAACGCGCCAAAGACCAAAGTAGTTCTTTTTGATAGGGAGAGTGTGAAGAATGATTGCTCGATGACAGTAAATGAAGAAATAATTGAACGAAAGTGCGATATCTTGGCTGAACGTTAGTGAAACATGGAAAAATAGGTGAAGAGGTTAAAATGTGTATGAATTATGGAGGGAAAGTCATAATACATGGAGCATATCAAGGAATGTGTCTAGGAAGCTGAAATTGCCACGTACAAAAGCGTTCTTCTCCCGACGTTATTGTCTGACAGCAAAACCTGGGAGTGTCAGGATAGAATAAGTGTTGGCTGAATGCCGTGGGTACTTGGGGGCCATTCGTGTATTACGTAAGATGTCTTGAGGGTAGTTGGGGGGTTGGGCTCCTCTTACACTTGTCTTACGCATGGGGTGAGGGGATCCGAGATAATCTTACGTAATATTTTAGTTACTCGTGGAATCGCATGCATTGGATTGTTATCGGACGACATATCTCGCACTCGTCCGGCCACACCTTGAATATGCAGCGATCATATGGGATCCGGTGCAGAAAGACTTAATCCGGGAACTTAATAAAATACAAAGGAAAGCTGTGCGATTCGTCAAAAACTGCTACGGGCGAACAGACAGCGTTACTCAGATGTTAAACGAATTAGGCTGGGAGCCGCAAGAGACTCGGAGGCTACGCGCTAGGCTTAGATTGCTTGAGGAATTGAGAATAGATATCTTTAAGAGCGACACGGAGAACATCATATTAGAACCCCACTATATTTCCAGGTCCGACAGAAACGATAAATTAAGAGAGATATTTTGCCGAACGGATAGGTATGGGAATTCGTTTTTCCCCCGAACAATAAGGGACTTTAATAAATGCAAGGCGTAATTTCATTAGAGCGTTTCCTTTTTATATGTAAACGACTGGTGTCCTAACACCCGCCACCACACGCTTATTGAGGCGGCTTGCGGGGTAGTATGTAGATGTAGATTTCAAGTGTTTAGCACTGCAAATAGCGCATTAATTCCCTCCTCCGAAAAAGCTCTTATCTACAGGTATCACTAATGTTTCGCCTTAAGAGAGGCAGTGCAACTTATTGACATAGCACAAGCTCTCGTTCGATAGAGACCGTATTGGTTTGCTCGCTATTCTGCTGCGTCCTACATTCGCGATAAGTTCAACAAACATCGTTCACCAAAAAGGTGATCTAAGTGCATGATTGCGTTAATCATTAATTTATGACAACTTACGTAAGATTGGGAGGGTTCGTGAAATCTTACGTTGCCTTTCATGGGGAAAGTGGGGGTTTTAAAGTGTCCAAAATCGTCACGGGGATAGTGCATCAATTACGTTACGAACTTAGGGGAGGGGGTCGCCTAACAACCTACGGCAGGTAACGATGGGGGGGGGGGTTTCACTCAAAGTACCGTAGCCGTTACAATGTGCCCATTTACGTTTCTTACTCGTCAACATTGCGTCGACAAAACAAACGCATGAGGAAGGGCGTGCGGGGTGTTTCTTACACCCGAAGCTTAAGCATGGTATATAAAATACGAATCATTTGTGCCTTGGGCAATGTGTGACATAACTAAAAAGTTGTAAGAAGAAAAATCGGAGCCTAAGTGGAGAAGGTTGATAGAAATGATCAATTAGTGTTGTAGAGGAATGAATTGGACAAAGGTATCATGGTAGTGGGAGCTATGTGAGGATCTTGTCAAATTCCTAAGACAGGGAGAAGTACATGCACTCTATGGTATTTTGAGAGTATTATCTGGAGGTAAGAAAGGAAATACAGCACCAACTAGAGATAAGGCAGGAATGTTAAAATGAAAAGAGGGTAAAATCAGGGAAGATGAAAATAATATACCAAAGACCTTAATGACCAAGAGATTAGGTCAAATTGCTTAACTCGAGAAAGATAATCTTATGTGGAAAAGTGCTTGAGCCCAGTAATATTAAATGGTGGGAAAGAAATCCCATTAATGAAAATGCTTGTGAATAAAGCAGTTGGCGTAGATAATTTCCCCCCAGAGTTTTTGAGGAGTTATGGAAAATGAGAGACAGAATTTGTTGAACTCGTTCCCAGAATTTATGATTAAAGAAAGCAGCTGGAGCACTAAGCAGACTATTAATTCCCATTTTGAAGAAAAAGATAGTGATGGAATACAGATCATAGAACAATAACCCCAATTTTTTACACAGCAAAGATTGTCATAAGAGTAATAAATAAAAGGTTAGGGATTACAGCAAAGAACTTCATAGGTGGTGATCTATTTGGGCTTAGTAAAGACAGAAATACACGGTGCTATAGTCCTCGTGAGAATGTTAATAAAGATATAGAATATGATCGTGATGATTTATTTTGCGTTGCTGATTTGGAGGTGGGTTCCGACAGAATAGTGTGGCTTTGGTTGAATTTTTCAAGGTAGGAATCAGGAGATGATGGGAGAGAACAGCATTTCATCAGACTGCACAGGTAAAAGTTGCTGATGGAGAAACAGGGTGGGTGGGTGCTCGATGAGATAGGATTCTGTTCTATCACTTGCATTATTCAACTCATATGCTGAGGAAAGGGTGATGGAGACATAGGAGGACCTTTAAGTAGGATTAAAGGTAGGAGTAACAGTGAATAAATCGGATTTACAGTCAATAAAGCATTAGTCAGCCAGTAAACCGAAGGACTGTAATTAAAGCTTTCAGTCAACTCATGCACACATGAAATGGAATGGGAGGGGTGAGAGGAGAGTGTAACCTTGATTGATTGGACTTGCTTATGATGCATGGAATTTCTTTTGCTTCGACTTTCAAATGAAGCATAAGGTATTTCTGAAACCCAGAATTAAGACTTGACGGACAAAAATTGTTAGAGACCTTTGCACTATTGACTATGAAAAACAGAGGTCCTCTATGAAATATTTAGACAGATAAAGGAACATAATAAGATGCTATACTTCAGATATAATGATGTCTTAAAAAAAAAGAGGCAATATTTTATGTGGATAGAGGAAGCAATTAATAGAAAATGTGCTGAGGATAGTTGTGGTGGAGGGAATAATGTGTTTAGAGATAAGGGAAGAGAGAAATAAGTTTAAGATATGGAAAATATATAAGAAGGAAATATACTACCGAGATGGAGAATGGAATAACGTAATGTACTGAGTATGCTATAAGAAACATAGCATTGTAAAATAATTTTTAAGCCTAATCAAGCCAACCTACTAAAATAAATGCATTGCTTAGAATAATAATAAAAAATAGCGATAGAGGAATAACGGCAAAAGATTTAATAAATTTTGTCAGCTGCCAGAATAGTCAATATGGGCTCTTGTACAAGAAGACAGCAAGGCTGGAATGGATGAGGATGTGTTGGAATAGTTGGAGATGTGAGTGAGAAGGAAAAAGGGTTTGATGCATGGAAAAGGAAGTCAAAGAAACAGCTGCCATTTATGGAGTGGGAATGGAGTTGTTGAAAGTGATTAGGAGTAGGCAAGCCAGGTTAAAGGAATGTACAATTTAGAGGTAATGGGATGTTGAAGATCACTACTTGAAAGCATAAGACTGGGTATGTAGAAGAGTGGGCGGAGATGAATGGACCAAAGGAAGGAGGTGAATGTGATGAATTGAAAAAAGGATTATAATAAGGAAAGGAAGAGTTGAAGATGGGTTCATGGCATAGAAAGGTAATTAATATAGAATTAAGGGTATTAGGAGGAGAACTTAGCTAGTCAAAGAGTGTTCACCAGTAAAAAAGAACTGATGAAAAGACCTTTTGTAAGGATGTCATAAAAAAGTAGAGATTAGTATAATGAGGAATGTATCAATGTATGGAGCGGAGATCAGCTAGCATGTAAAGGAAGAATGCTGTCAATACTATGTCATTCACTACGGTAGTGAGGAGTGAAAGGTAATAAATGTGGGTTTCATATCATTTGACGATGAGAGTAGATTGGTGACATAGAAGATAAGGGTGTGGAGGATGCAGAGGGTGCAATAAATGAAATGGAAAACGAAAGGTAATGAACTTTGGGTGGTGGATGAAAAGAGGAAGGAAAAGTACGGCAATTAGTAACAATGGGCAAGAGGAAATAGATGGAGCAGTTAATAAGGTGGGGGGGGGGGGTCATGATAAAGGAGAAGATATTGGGTATTGGGTAACTATATCATCTCTTTTCTTCAGGGAGGAGAGAATCATGAATGCATAGGTGAAAGTAAATTCCGGTTTACCATTCTCTAACATCTTCTCTTAATAAAACAGTCACAATAAAACAAACAATGTACAGTTAAATTTATCAGCAAATGCTTCTTGATTAAATTTTACAAAAATGGATTTGAGAATTGATCAAGGCATCTTTAAAGACCATATAAGACCCAAGTACATGAAATTTTAAGGCTGCCATATTTATTTAATTGCCCCAAAACTGACAAATAAGCAGGTTTCCAATTATCATTTTTGAGCGAACTCAATTCCCAAGTTTTCATGGTTTTGGGTCATGTGCCATTAATTGTTTTGTTCTAAACAGTATAAAATAACAATAAAACTGAGTACCTAAATAGTAATTGAGGCTAAGCAAAACAGGGCTGTGACTGATCACAGATATAAATAAAAGGGTACAGTACAGAAGTTATGTGGCCAGAGGATAAAGGAATGACGTAACCCCCAAGTTATAAGCACAAGCAAATTTGCTCTGCATCTGGCATTACCATTCAGTTAAAAATCCCTCCCCTCCCAGTCAACCAGCAGAAGATTAGCTTGAGTTAAAAGGGTGAGTGACTGATGGCAGAGTTCTGCATCAGGTGCAACTCAGTTGGACCTTAATTTTGCTGCCAAATGATGCTGGACTGACTGGCTAGGAATGGAGTAGTCACACGGGTACATTTTGCACACTAGGCTACCACCGAGGGAAGGAGGAATCTCCATGGTGATCCCTCCTTCAAAGTTGCAATGGTGCGGCCTGGATAAAATTCAGTTTGCCTGCACATACTGGAGTCAGATATGTAATGTATGTATTGCCTTTAAAGAAATTCAGGCTTATTGACTGCACTCGTAAGACCACCGTGGTCTGACTGGTGAGTATTAGATCAATTTGGTGCTTGAAGATACAGATTGGAACTGGAATTATGCTCAGCTTTGCGCTTTGAAGTTCAGCCTCGTTGGGTACACCTAATGCAGAACTCTGTATGACAGCTTGGGTCAAATCTGAGGTGATATACCAAAGAAATCATTCTGCTGAGGACCCATTCCTCCACATTTAATGTGTCAAAAGAACAATCAGCAATAGGAGCATGCATAAAATGATTTACATCAAAATGTTTTAGTGAGCAGTTCCCAGTGTTTATTAGGAAAATATTTCTCTCGATAGGTAAGTCTATCAAGAATTATAAATTGCTTGGGTATTGGTGAGAATAAGCTTGGATACTAATAAAACTTTCCCGAGGTTAATGGAATCAAAAATTCAAGGCATAACTGTAGTGCTGTGTCATGGGTCTGAAATGGCATAAAAATCTGTGGAAGGTCTGTGTTACACCTTTTGCTGTCAAAGGCACACTGCAAATAGTAAAGAAATAGTGTTTCACAAATTAACCACGATAAACGAAATTTTAACATAACTATTAATACCTTTCTACTGCACTTTTGTGATAGTAATTTTGCTAAATATTGAATAATTCCATATAGCCCAGGCCTGAGAGGTACTTGTATAGCTTAGGTCAAAATGTCTTGTGTGACTAAAACTGGTATATTACCAGCATAAATGTCTGACTCGCAGTCGCGGCGGATGACCCTTTTAATTATAAAATTATAATATTAACTTATTCGTAATAAAATACACTTCCAAAGATAAATGTATAATAAAAAATATTAAAATATTTCAAAAATGGATAATGCATAAAAGGTTATGCATAAACTTTTTTTCATTATTTATTTTTGAGCCATAGTTCAGCTAGTCTGCTGTTCTTCCACCACCTCTTGTCTTTTTAATTAAGCTGTTATTTAATAATAAATTAAATACATTTTTTTATATAGTACCATGTTTTAAAACGGACTAAAAATTATATAAAACAATTTTCCCTGGGCCCCTCTAAATTTTTGAGGGTGAATTGTTAGTGGCTATGGAGATATTTGTAAGACTTGAAGAGAAAAACGTGGGGCGCAGGCAACCCATGATAATTAAGGAGGAGTAAAGGGACCAGGTGTCGTTGAGCAAACTCCCACAATTAATACCATTTGCAATGCACTGACATTGGTTGTGAATTCATCCGAACTATCTACTTCTATTATCTATTGCCATAGCCACTAAAAATTCACCCTAAAAATTTAGAAGGGCCCAGGTAAAATTATTTTATACTTTTAGTCTGTTTTAAAAACGTGGTATATTAAAAAAATTATTTAATTAATTATTTTCTGCTTTTTAGTCTTATGCCCGGGTGAAAGTTTCTAATCGATATTATACATCTTGATGAGACTCTGACAGGGACACATAGGAAATTCCCGATGTATTTCAGATTCTGTTCAGCTGACAGTGTGTGGAATTGAAATAATTAATTAATCGTTGATTAATTAATTGTTATAACATGTAGATAGCATTGTATTGCCATCCACTTTTGAGCTATGGTTAAAATTACAAGCCTTTATAAGCACATCAGGATATATGTTAATTAATTAATTGTTGATTAATTAATCAATTAATTGTTATAATAGATAGCTAATATTGCATTGTCATCCACTTCTGAGCTATGGTTAAAATTTCAAGTCTCTAGCTGATCGAGAAGTTAGTTTAAACTCGGTTGCAATATTCCACCCGGACAGACAGACAGATATGACGGAAATCGAACTAATAAAAACGTGGCAATAAGCAATTAGTAGTTTGATACTAAAAATACACTCCTTGGACATGTTAGTGCCACTGTGCTACAAATTGAGAAAGGTGTTTATAGGTTGTTTCAGGCATATTGTGGTAGAAATTATAACGACAGTATACTTACCATCCCATACAGCACGGGGAGAAATATACTCGTGTACTCTCGGTCGATATATGGGGTAAGGGATAATTCCAAAATTAGCCCTTTTTTACACGCGTTCTTTCAGTGTAAATTTTGGTCCAAATTATCTGAGTGGCCTTCTGTATTTTATAGAATTTAATTAATGTACAACATGCCACTTTGCCTTTTTTCACATTTCCATGGGAATAACTGCATATTAAAGATGAGCTATACGCTATTAATCCGTACGAAGAGATATCTGTGTTATAACATATGTTATATAGGTATGTATGTAACATATGTTACTTCAATATGCATCGACCAAAGAACTTTGTCTATTCGGTAATCTTGATAATCGTGAAAACCTTATTTGTACACAATGGGTGGATATATTTTTTACATAAAGCGATGATTTTTCCATGCGATAAATACTTCCTTTGTTGATCATACGTTGCATTTTGGTACAATTGTATCCAACCAGAAATAAAATCATGTTCCACGATAATATTATCTGCTTTCGTATGATTCTGACAGCCATTTTCAAGCACAAGTGAATATCTGCATTAATTTCTTGGTACCAAATATTTGTAAATATGTATTTCTCTCCAGGCCAAGCACAAATACGGAATAATTTATAATGGTCTGGCCATGAATGCGGAGGAAATAAATTCTTTGCACTACATACGTTTATTAAGTATCCTGGTGGCCGAGTGGATTAATGCAATAAGACCGTAAGAGGGTTCGCGGCTCTCCGGCGGCATATTTTTTTCTCGGTCAAATATGAATCTAAATCAGCCGCGAATTTTGCTGGCAATGGTGTCTAGCGGTCATAATACTAATAACAGTTCATTTTCCATTGGCAAACATACATTTGCATGGGAATGTGCATATTAGTCACTAGGTTGTGGTCGATACACGTGTTTACACCAGAAATAGCGGACAGTAAACCAAATATAGACCAGTTTCCAACAGTTATTAGTCGTTGAATAACGAGTTTTCGACCAGATAAATCACGAGTTGTACACGTGATTTAAACGAAAAATGATCCCTGTGTGCTTTTTGGGTAGTAGTTTGATGCTAAAAATACACTCCTAGACATGTTAGTACCAATGTGCTATAGATTGAGTAAGGTGTTTGTAGGTTGCTTCAGGCATATTGTGGTAGAAAGTATAACGACAATACATTGTTATTGACGAAAGGAAAATCCATCATATCGCAATTACTAAATAACTTTCTAAGCGGTATTTGGGCGTACGTTTATGATTTATGCATTTGAATTTATCGTTGATTCCGTTCTCGAAATATATCACGCGTCCATTGGTCGCATAATAAGAAGTAATGGACAAATTTCACTCGAAAGTTTCCAAGCGAGGAGGAGGACACCGACTGTTTAAATTTTCTTTACTGGCTTCTTCCCGAAATATGTAGTGTGAATGAAAATATGATAGTTGTTTGAACGACAGTTCTCGCGAGTAAATATGACCCTCCGAAAAAATATTAAGAATAATGTGCGCCATAAATAACTAAAATCGGATCTTACCTTAGTGCGTTCACTTGCTATTTTGTGCCTTACATCGAATAACATAAGGTGGACGAGTGGGCACAGTAACCGCTCCATCATCGGAGGTTCACCAGTTCGAGCCAAACCGGGAGAACATTTTTTGATTATTTTTTATTTTGGTCAAAAATATTTTTTACCTCAGTGTAATTAAAAAATATAAAATATGTATTTTGAAGGTTCCTAACTGCAAGGAAAAAATTCTACTCTATTTCGTCTTTTCCATTTGTTTATTTATTTATTTGCCTACGATTAGCGAAGACGCATAAAAATACCGACAATCTGATGTCAATAATTTTAATGAGAATTTAATGACATAACATCAATGTTGCTCGGAAAGAGGTTCTTTAAATAAGGCCTCCTGCGATTTCCAGCGAAGTTTTAGTGAAAAAAAGTCGCTTTGAAAATATTTACTGCAAAAGAGATCGAAGGACCTTTATATGCCCAGATTTGAACTCAGAACCCTCTGGTAGACTGACGAGCACTGGCTACACTTGGCTACCACACCGAATGATTAAGGCAACTCAAGCTATTCTTTCTATTCGGCGGAGGATTATATTCAAACACTTCCTTCACCAACGTGGCTAAAATGGATTTATTGATTCCTTGATGGAACAAGAAATGGTTTTTTAAAAAGTATCGACCCCCATGAAAAAAATGTATACAATTTCTATATTAGGAAGGATAAAAATTATGCGAATTTCACAAAAGTTGGTTTATTCACGACCCGGGTTTCAACACATTATGTCATCTTCACCTGAAGATGACATAATGTGTTGAAACCCGGGTCGTGAATATACCAACTTTTGTGAAATTCGCATAATTTTTATCCTTCCTAACATGGAAAAATTTCACATAATACACCCTGAAACCGCAAGCTTTCTCACAATTTATACACTATGCTAACTATGTTACATATCTGAAAACAGCTCTGTTTGCATTGAATTCCTGCCAGTTGGCATACTATAGCCCTACCATAATCAATCCATAGCAGTGCTTATATACATAGCCCCTCTACCAGGTTGATTCCCATACTGAGAAATTAATCTGAAGCATATGGTACAACCATGTTCTAATCATTCAATATGACGGATGATCATCTAAATCCTGCAATAAGCAGCTGAAAACAGGAACGCAATGACACTACTATTACCAGCTGAAAGCAGTGACTATAGAATAATTATACCACCACCAGTAATTGATTCTATTAGCGAATGGTGTAGATCCACAACACACGTAGCACAATCGCCAAATGTCCGCCTTAAATATACATTTAAAAGGCATCATTATGGCCTAAATTTCAAATTACGAAAGCCTTGAAATAGCATTTTATTTTACGTGAATCATAATTTGATATGGCGTTTGAAAAAATAGTTCAATGTTATTATAAAAACCTCTCTTGTTATTATTTTCCATGACTTTTCGGTAACGCCAGTTTTGGTTTCACAATTCGCGGTTCTGCCTTCGACCAGTGATATCGATTTTTCCTTTAATCGGTTTTTAAGATAGCGTCTCACATACAGAGGTACTTACAATGTCCAGTGTTACCGGCACGTGTTTTGATTTATGTCAGCGAGTTTATAAAACGTGATATTAGGTGGAAATATAAGCTGATGGTTGAGGTTGACATTCCGGGCAATATCTATCTTCTCCAAATGAAAGAACGAGGTAAGAATTTAACATACTCGTTGGAACTTATGATAGCAAAGTTTGCAGCATCATGTTTAACTTAAGATTTTTATCAACTTGTATTTTCAGGCACTTCGCTAGGAAATGGTAATCAGCATCCCTAGTGACGATTTATAAATCCTGATTTTCATGTCACCCACGCAACGATGGGTGATCTGTTTCCTCAGAGAGTAATGTACGGAGCAAAAAGTGATTGTGCCTTTGGAGCGTCAAGAAAACATTTAACAAATTGGGAACATGAAAAGATTGTGTAGTTTCCAGCAGTGCGTTCGTAATTCTTCATCAAAGAGTTGATTGCAAATTGTGGTTTGATTCAATGTTTCAGATAAGTCTGTGGTTTTTTGATATTTTATTTCTGTCACCTTATGGATTTCGGCAGATGTGTGGTTGTGTTGTCGGGAAGCTACTTTCTGAGTGTAATGGCTTAACTGGTCTTTTAATGCTAATACATGCAATTCAGTTTCATTCTCAGTTCTTCACTCTTAGAAACGATACATACCGGTAAAATGTTTACAGCTCTCGCGAAAGCTTATGGCCTTCGGTAGCGCGGCGTTTGTGCAGTCCACCTCATACAAATTCCATTTTTTGAAATGCAGTGTCTTTGATTTCCCCTACGTCCCTATTCCCTACCCCTTCCACCCAAATTTACCCCTCCACGACGTCTTCTTCGGCACATCTGAACGCTATAATCTTTCGCGAGAGCTGTAGCAGGGCAGTACTTTGCTCAAATAAAATGCCTTCTACTAAAAAGGTACACAATCTATATATTTTTATACAATGTATACTTTGTATATATTTGTCCACAAAATGTATACAATTTGTATACAATGTGTACAATATGTTTATTTTGTATACAATGTATACTTTTTGTATACAAATTGTACACATTTTGTATAGGGCCAAATTAGTATACAATTTATACAAATTGTATACATTTTGTGCACTAGTGCAATGTATGCATTGTATACATTTTGTATATATTTTTTTCACTGGGGCATAAATTAATTAATTCGCATACACATTCATTGAGAAATTAAAGTGCTTGAAATAACCTCTCTGTACTACGACAGTTCTCGCGAGTAAATATGACCCTCGGAAATATTATTAAGAATAATGTGCGCCACAATTAAGTGAAATCGGATTTTGCCATAGTGCGCTTACTTGCCATTTTGCGCCTGTCATTAACCAAGATATGGTGGACGAGTGGATACGGCACCCGCTTCACGATACGTGGTTCACCGGTTCGAGGCTCCCATGAGGTACATATTTTTATTTTGTTGGAAACGTTTTTATTACCTCCGGAGTTCTAAATAATTTCACTGGCATGTAGCACGACGTAGACAATTCTTATTTGGAAATATTTATAAACTCTATGGTCCCCATCATACAATGCATGCTAATAAACGTGTTTACACGAGAAGTAATAATCGGTCGGCTAATAGAACACTTTGCCACTACTTTGACACTTGTAAAATCAGTTTTTCGACGAGATAAATCTAGGGTAATGCACGAAATTTACACCAATTACGCGAAGTTCGTGCTGTTTGGGACACTTCATACAAGTGGACTATGGCATTTCAATATTATTAAACTAAAAAATTGATAATAATGAGACTAATTTAATCTTGTTATAAATAATATTTGTAATAGTTACGAAAGAACACAAATATTCTAGAAATATAAGGAAGGTATTAGAGGAATTAACAAGGAAGCAGAGGGGAAAAATTAGGACAACTTCGTTCCATAAATTGTACTCAGGGAAGAGAATGGATGCATGTTGGATGCTTTGCAAAAATTGGATAAGTTATTTTTTTCAATTCTGAAATGCATCCACTGCGTCACCAATGAATTATGCACGCCTTCTTGATAACACTTTTCATGTGGCTGCTCTATTCCTTGCTTGCCCTGGTACCTTACTAACCACCCCATAACATCCAGTGGCGAAGGAGCAATGCAAATGTACGGGAAATTAACTCATCTATTAGAAATTCATCTCAAATATTTGGATTCTTGCAATCATCGAAGAGAATTGAGATGCGAGAACATGAATCCATGCGCTTCAATTGTCATTTGAATCTTTTGATTCGTAACCTTAAAAAGACCATTAATTTAGTAAGTAAAAACTATGGAATGGTTACTTCATTGGTCATCCAATACACACGCTGAAAAAATAAGAATGTTTCTGCTATGTAAATTATTCAATTATTTTTTTCCTCCTCACAAGAAATGGTGTATTTTTTAATAAATCTTAAATATTCGATAATGTGAATGCATATTTCTAATGCTGCTAAAAGAAATATTTGTAAATTTTAATAAATTCTTTTTATTTTTCTTATTATTGAGGGGTTCCAGAGATTTGAGGGATTTGATACTATCTGTCTGTGTGAACCGAGTATTAGCGTGTTCTCGGATGCGCACGAAATAGGTGTGCCGACACCGCAATTTTTCATTGATGGGGAAACTACCTCCGTACCGCAGCGACTGATACTTGAAACATCACAGTTAAAACCGCTGAATACAAATACACCCCTCTGTTAATTACGCATTATTTTTGCATTTTGAAAAACTATTTTCAAGCTACTATTGTACCAAAAATTATAAAAAAATACAACGAAGATTTCGAGAAAGCTGAAATTAGCTTTGCATTTATCATACGCCGCTTCCACACGACATAGAGTTTTGCGTTAATTGTCTCCATCTCTATACATGACGAAGAGTGTCTCATTGCCAAATAACCAAATGCGATCAGTGTTTCTCCAAATGTTTCAAAATCATTGATCCTCTATCTATCTGGGTCAGTGCCAAGGGTAGCAGGAAGGAAGCCTACCATTTACAACCTTTTATCATTCAAACTTCATGTATATGATTCTCAATTCAAGAGAAATATCACGGCGAAGTGGTGTATTTTCTTTAGGGAGGAGAAAAACATCAGGTATGTGGTTGGTGGATTGTTTTCATGATTTCTCATTGCAGTGATATTACTGAGCTTATTTTTTTAAAACTTCTATCCATGGACTTGAAATGTATGGATATACGTTTTGCCCTTGCATCCTGCTCCAGTCTGAATCATAGTCATGTCATGCATTATGTCTAAACACTATCATAGCCATGTCATATATTATGTCTGCCATCACTTTTTAAAAAAATATTTCCTCATTTCAATATGTAAGAAAAAATTCAAATTGTAACTCATAAGCTGGAATATGAAACCGAGATTCGCATTAAAGAAGTGAAACATCTAAGGATGTTTCACGTCTGGATTTAAATTAAAACAGCGAATGAAAAATGTTGACGAAACATTCTAGTGGACACATCTGAGGCGATATACCAAAGAAGTCATTCAACTGAGGACCCTTTGATTCATATTTAATCAATGATATATTACTCTCAATAGGTAAGTTTATCAAGGATTATAAATCGGTTGGGAATTGGTGAGCATGGGCTTCGAGACTAATAAAATCTTACCTGAGGTTCATGGAATCGCATGTCATTGGCACAACTGTAGTGCTGTGGCATGGGTCTGAAATGGCATCAAAATCTCTGGAAGGTCTGGGTGACACCTTTACTGTCAAAGGCACTCTACAAATAGAAAAAGAAATAATGTTTCATAAATTAACCACTTAAAGCGAAATTGGCACATAACGGTTGATACCTTTCTACTTTATTTGTGTAATAGAATTTTGTTTATAATTGCATAATACTTCTTGTTAGTGGACTATGGCCCTTCAATAGCTAAATGGATAATAATGAGGAAAACTTGATCTTGTGATAAAGTATATTTTAAATAAGGATGATGGAACACAAATTTTGAGCAAATAGGAAATAGATTTAGTGTAACTTAGGGGATTCATAATTATGCAAATATGCAGATGGGAATCAAATAGAACAACAAATTTGTTCCATAAATAGTAATCAGGGAAGAGAATGGATGTATGTTAAATGCTTTGGAAGAATTGGATAAGTTACATTTCTTATTCTTAAAGTACTCTGTCGCCAATTAATTATGCACACCTTCCCTGATTGCACTTTTTATGTGACTATGATATGCTATCTGCTCTGTGGCATCTCAAATAATTTACTTCCGGCGATCTTGAAAGAGAGTCATGATGCGAGAACTTGGGTCCATGCGCTTATATCTTTCTTTTGAACCTTTAAAATCGTTGGTACCCTTAAAAATCATTAAATTTTTTAACTCAAAACTCTGGAATGGTTACTTCATTAATATCCAATCAAAATACACTCAAAATATAAGAATGTTTAAGGTATGTAAATTATTCAATAATTTTTTTCTACCTCTAAAGAAATGAAGGTGTATTTTTTCCCACGCTTATTTTTATCTTTACATATTAATCATTCTTCTTCTAATATTTCTAATCCTGCTTAAAGTAAAAATTTCATTTGATATCTTTTTATTTATCTTATTATTGAGGGATTTTATTCAACAGTTGTCTGAACCGAGCATAATGTATACCTACTCGGGTACGCACGAAATCCACTGAGGCAAGGAGTGCCAACTCAGCGCAATTCTCATTGATTAGGGTTTGATACCGCAGTGACATATGGCGATACTTGCTACGAGAGTCATCTATATGCCGCCCCAACAATCATCAAGTAAATTAATCTCAATTAGCCAGCAACGCCAGCAACAATAACTCGATGTCCTTCCGTCCAAATTGGATGCAAATTTTGCATACAAACATTTGTACAAGCCCATTTCTTCCAAGAAATTATTAAACAACGATATGGTGTTTCCCACGGTGTAGTACATTTCATAAAAAACAAATTAAATACGACAAATCAGTAAATCAAAATGAAGTCTGCAGATTGCTAAGTAGCAGCGTGTGCGCGTTAAGTGTCAATTTAGAAAAACAAGAAGCTTGGGATGCAAGAAACACCCTGCGCGCCATTCCTCATTTTAAACTCTGTACGTTGCAAATATCAGGAGTTTTAGGTCAAATAAAACTTTTTTTTCAAACTTCTGCCAACGTTTCGGATATTTATTTATCTATAGCTATAATTAAATGATAGAAAATGAAAATGTTTTTTACAATCCTTTTTTTAATGACAAAATGGTTTAAATATATAATTAACAGTCATTAAGAAGAAAAATATGTGGACATATATACAAGACTATGCTAACTTTCTTGTTTGTTGATGTTTTATTTACAATTTAAATTTGGTTGCTTGGTTTTATTTCTTTGTTGAAAAATTATATTTCATTTATTAAATTTTGGTAAATTTTACTTACAAGGAGACATCGCATGACTGATGTTCGGGATCCAAAAGACGCAATTATTTTCCGAAACTATAGAGAGAATGCGTAAAATTGTCACGGCTTTCTTCCATTTGGACCCGAATGAGAGAGAATAACGCAACTAAAGAATTTCCCTCCGTATAAATCCTTTGAAATGCGACGGATACACTATAGAAGCCGTGGCCGAGCGGTTAGAGTCGCCATTGATTGAGATGCCCCATAATAATCCCCTAAATGTGGCGAGGGTTCGAATCCCAGTCCGTTCAATTTTTTTTATCTATCTAATATTTTACGGAGTCACTGTACATTCCCCAATCCCATACATTTATGGCAGTTACACCATTATTTTTTTTTTAATTTTTCAGCCTATTTTTCTGGATTTTCAATCAACCCCTTTGGGAGGCTTTCGAAGCTATAATTTCGGGATTCTTGTTCGGCCGAAAAGAGGTTTCACATGCCGACAGGCCTAATATGTTTAGATTTTGAAAATACAAGGATACTTCCGTGAATAAGATGGGCGTCGATTGGTCGTGGCTCTTTCTCAAGGCGGTAAACAATGAATAGATTATTACTTTGTAATATACAGAGATGCATGCACATAAATTTCCCAGGAACTGCGTTCGAATAATGACTTTTGTGACACAATTTTTCGTTCATTAGTGAACATGATAAAAGTAGAAAAGAGATCGTAACTGTTTCCGAGGTTATGTAAAAAATAGTTTCTATGACCTTTCTGTGGAGCAACATATTATATTGAAGGGAAGCCTATATCGTGGGGGAGAGGAAGATATAAGATTCCAGCACAAAAATATCACGTAATGATAACACTATTTCTTTTCCCACCTCATGTTTATTTCAATTGAAGGAATTTAACTTTTCATTCATGGCGTGGAATTGCTTACTTTCGGATGACATTCATCGTAAAAACATATAAAGCAAAGAATATTTCTGCACCAAGCCAATTTGTTTTCTGTCGCCAGAACATTTGCATCTGCTCGAAGGCAGATCCGGTCTACCTGTACCTACTGTAGGTAACTGTGGGCGTTACAAAGTTCGTATTGATGAAGGCTTCTGTGGAGTGATGGAGTAGGCGTGGCTAGTTTTCCGGGATGTTCTCTGCGTCGATACATCTTCGTACGACAGTTAAGCCGGCGTTTCAGCAGGCGAAATCCTGCTATTTCTGCAATACTTAATACCTGAAGACGACTGCTGAAACGTCGGCAAAACTGTCTTACGAAGATGTATCGACGCAGAGAACATCCCGGAAAATTAACCACGCCTGTTACAATGTTCGTTTCACCATCAATAAGACGACCTTCCACAAAGTAAAACTTTCAACTTTTGAACTTAAAAATTGCAAGTTAGGCACCCCTGCGGCACGGGTTTCAGAGGATTGATTGGCTCCAAATTTTTTATACGATGTTTGCATCAAAAGGAAAACAAATTACACTTCAACACCTTAAATTTCCAACACTTTGAAATTTTGGCCCACCCTAATGATCATGTACGTACTATCTCGTAAATACTCTTGAAGAAATGTCAAGGCAATAATTCTCATCGTAAGTATACCTCAATTTTACTAATTTTTAGTTCTTATTTCACAAGAAGAGCATAAAAATACGCATAAATACACTACGATTTAACTCTTTCATGGTTTTAAAAATGGTATGTTGTGAATGAAAATTTTAGATCGACAAAATGACAAAGTGCACTATTTCAAGAACACAATCGACGATTTTTTAAGTTTGAGCCTCTCGAAGAAGTTCATCTTGAAAATAAATTACTTGAAATTGCATATACTTAATATAGTAACGAATGAAACCCAAAAATTAATGTTTGCTGGACGAGCTGATTCGGAGCTATTCAAGTATTACGTAAGGCGATTTTGACCACTTTTTAACCCCCTCCCCCCATGTAAGACAACGTAAGATTTCACGAACCCACCTCTCCCAATCTTACGTACCTAATTTATCAGGCATTTTTGAAACCATGGACATAGATAGTAAACTAAGGGGAATTCTATGTCAAAATGCGCAAAAACTGACCTCATCACGGTTATCGATAACGGTTTATGATATTTCGCGATTCGCTGTACTCACAACTCGCAAAACATATCATCTTTGAAAATACGACATCTCAAAACTAATGAACGTAACGAATTGGTTGTACGTTTTTCTATAGTTTAGCATACAAACAGTCGTGCCACCGCGGTGATCCTAAAAAAAAGTAAGATTTTTCCTCCGAAAATAATTAGAAAAAGCGATAAAAATACGAACTCAGAAGTGAAATATCTTACATAGGACTGTCTCAGACCCCCTCCCCCCCCCCTATATAAGAAAACGTAAGGAAAGCCCAACCCCCGTCCCTCCATAAAACGTCTCACGTAATACTTGAATGGCCCCTTCTCCAATATCGGGAGGCGTACCTACCCTCAACGAGCGTGTAGTCTAGAACTGCATTCCTCCTACTTCACCTCCTGTCCATTAGGGCTGTATATTTTCATGTGTTTTTGGGAACTTGAGCCGCATCGTTAGATCCACCAGCCCGGGCATGCGCCACTTGACCACGTACTAAACCTGGAATAATGAAACTTCACCTCGCTGTCCCATGACGTCAGCAATCGGCGAGCTTGCGAACCCGAATCCTCGAGGTAACGTGCGTGTCCGTGTTTGAACGAATCCACAAAGTCTTGAGACGAAGGACAGCGAACCTGGTGCATTTTTCTGCGCTTGTTTACCTCTCTCAGTGTTGGAGGAGCTTGAGGGGAAGGCCTGGTCGTAAGGCTTCACATGAAAGACATGGATCTATCCTTATCGGCCGAAAGAAGAGATGGATGCTCCGACCAAAGCCTCATTCAGCTGGAAACATTACCGCCATCTAAAGCTCTCTTGAAAATTTAAAAATCTGTTTCCCAAACGCGTATCCCAGGGAGCACTCTCAAAGAGTATTCTTCGCCCTATACTATCATGCACCTGCGGGCAAAATTTCAAGCTCGGTTCATCAACGCATTCATTATTAGGTATTACATAAAGTTCATCTTGAATATTTGGGGCCCCCGGGCCTTTAAGAGCCTCACCTTTATTATCTCGTAGACCTTGGATATGATTTTTATGCCATCGTGCCTACTACCCATGTGGAATAGATGGAGCTCACGAGAGTCGGAACATCAACAAATGAATTGCCAAAGAGATTGGAAATGGCAACAAGATGTTGATGTGATTTTGCCTTCTGATCCGTTAATCTATTAACTTGTTCTAGTTTACTAGTTGTACTAGTAGTTCTTTTCGAGCAACCTCATCTCCTCTCCTCATTTTCCCCCTTCCTCCGACGACACATAACTACGACCGCCATAGTTACACAAACAAAACATGAATACAAACGCATTACTCATCGAAACCCGGGTCGTGTGTGTTATTTAATAAAGAAGTGGTTTCTGTCAAAGTTTAATTATTTAAAAATTACGTTAATCTATTTCCAGCTGCTATTTTTTTGCTTGTCTGTTAAGAGAGGTGTCACATCATTCCATATGGCCTACTCAATACATCATCCGGCCACTTTTGTCTCCTTTCTATTTTTCTCGTCAGCCTCCTTTCCTCCCCTGCCATACACTTTTTCTAGCATTTCCCATTCATCTTACTCTCTTAATCTTGAAAAAAGACGGGGTATGTAAAACCCGCGCTAATCGATCTTGTTCCAGCAATAGTTCATGAACGCTCGCTAGTATGACATTCTTCATGTTGCGTAATTTTCTACGAGCGTGCATTGTAAGGGATGCAGTGCGACGTTCGACCTTGTACTAGGACAGGAATTTTGAATCATCCCGTGTCAGAGTTTCTTGGAATTGGCCATCGAATTCTATTTAGTAGATTTAATGATTAAAAAAAAACAAACTTGCAAAGCTAAAAATCCTACTTTTTTATTTGAACATCATCGCTGATTTTTAAAATTGGCAGGAAAAATAAGAAAAAAATTTTACCCGAACACTTAAGATGTCTTAGAATTAAGTAAAATTGGTCAGGGTCAACTAAAAATTAATGCAACTCGTATAGTTTTGAAAGAAAATTTAAAAAATTGAAACTGAATCAATTTTTTTACATTTACCGAAAAATTGTCAGTCATCTAGCGTTGTCTAGGGGATAAAGTTAAGCTGCAAGAAGCATTTACCAAAATAAGGCATTTCATTGATCCATAGGTCCAGTGCCGTCCTTAGAGTTGTTCGACAGGTGCCACTGCAATGGGCCCCGCGCCTATGGGGGCCCCGCCCGGGCTTGCGTTCTTCAGACAGCGCAAGGAAATCCACCTATTACCAAACATAACCTACTACTTAGTGCATATGTAAATTTTTTGAAATCATTAGCCAGTTTATCGGTTAATTTCCTTCTTTCCATGTTATTAGTTTGAAAGATGGCACTACATCAATAAGGGAATGCAAAGGGCTCCTGACTTTCGTTTGCAATGGGCTCCTCAATCTCTAAGGACAGCATTGTCTATCACCTGTTACGCAACACTGAAAACTTTCACGGTTACCCGAAAAAGAATTTATTCCACTGTATTCAACGTTAAAAACCCAAAGTTTTGTCTGTATCGAGTTTCAATAAGAGTAAAACTATTTTTTCAAACTTGCTTGCACTCTAAACGTTTTCCTAAGTCATTTAAAATGGGATAAAAATGTTTATAACATTTTTTTCGTATACTTGGCCGTCACCTGGGCTCGATCCGGTGCCACTCCTTCTGCGTAGGATATATAAAAATTAAAGCTATTTATTGAATTTATTTTAATGTAGTGGAATCATGACGTATTATAAACGGAAAAGGGGCAGGCATGCGTTTTTCACCGTCCGTTGGGGACCGCTGCGCTGGCTTCTCGCACTGCGAGCTTGCCCTGTTCAATTCAGGGCCTGCTAGCACTGAGCTGCTAGCGCACACGGCCTCTAACAACAAGGGTCGTTAGTTAACCCTAAATTGGTTTTAAATTTCGTCGATGGAAGTCGTGTATATATAAATAAATCAAATAATGTTAAAAAAACGAACTTAACTTCTTTCGTATCGTTTTAATTTATTTTTTTCGGCACGGTTGAATTTTGATATTTCCGTAAGCATTTAAATTTTTTAACAACAAAATTTATGCAAAAAAATCAATTATGCACATTAATTTCATTTCAGTAGTCATTTGCGATACCTAAATGTTAAAATGGATGGAATTATTTTATTGCTTCAAATTTTACAATCTCTAGTGTGGTCTCTTAAAACTAATAGTTGGAATAAATTCATTGACGATTAAAACTTTTCCGCTGAAGCTGATAGTGGTAGTCATGGAAGTAACGTATTGTTTACTTTCTTCTTTTAAAAATATATTGAGATAGTTTTGTGGAATAATACTGATTAATACTGACATCCACCTCTTTTTCGTAATGGTTACTTGTGGGCATGTATTATAAATTTAAAAAGTCGGTTCACACAGTGAACGCTGCCGAATCAGTAATCTGTCGAAACAATATTGCATCGCGTATTGCTTACGCGCTCCGCGCCTACTGGGAGTCGATTAGACTTCCGCATCTTATCCAACTTGACTCTTTCGCTTTCGCCAATAAAGCCTCGGAGGACTTCCGAACACAAACTACCCGGTCATCTTTCCTTTCCAAAACAAATCACCAGCGAAAGAAGACGCGAGGCATTTCGGATTTATTCTGGGAGTGTTAGTTATTTCTTGCGCGAGGAAGATAGCTATGAATAGCTAGACTCAGCCAGAGTCTTAAAATGTCGTACACATGACTCTGAGGAATATATGCTCTAGCAGTTTTCTTAACACATTTCAGACCAGCGGATCGTATGCAATCGAATAACCTTTACGGACTATGCACCAACGCGAGAAGATGATTATCTTTCCTCCTTGCAAAGGACTGGGTTCACGATGACATTAGGAGACTCAGGAAATTTTTCGCCATCTTCCTCGCGTAAGAAGTGCTCAACACTCCCAAACTAAACCTGAAAAGGCGTCATGGCTGCAAGTCGATTATTTTGGGAGGGGGGTACGTGTAATCATAGAGTAAGTATATTACTTCTTACTCTATGGTGTAATGTATGTGGTTTGGAATAAACGCGTTGGTGGAGCCACTTTCCTACCTCTCCCATGATCACCCGCCCAACCTGCCTGCCGTGAGCCCTGTCCTGTGAGCATAGAACGACGGAGTTGCTCATTTCGGGTCTCGAACACTCTAGTTACTCTACCTTTGGCTGTCAACTGGCAGTTCGTGGTCGGAGGTCATGCTTGGCGAATGGAAAAAGATCAAGTTGCACCAGCCAAGAAGTCAAATGGACTCTCAGTATGCATTGAACGCATTAAGAATACGCGAAGTTCCATATCGCCAGAGTACGGAGACGATCCCTCTCGCCGAAGTGGACTGACTTTTCAAAGTGATGACCTAAACGAATCGAGAAGGCAATGAGAATACAAGAGCTGATTATGAATGTTTATATATCAATTGCACTTAGAAAAAGTGAAATTGTAAACCTCTCTAAATTGGAAATCATATTTATTTATTCAATGTTCTATTCGGTGACATTGTATTTTTACTTATTCCACCTACTTTCTATATATAGCAAGACGAAGGAATACCGGGTATATAGGCAGCAGAAACACTTAAAGATAGGAGTTAGTGCAGCTCTCGCAATTGCTATCCAAATACCTTCTATAATTCGCGGCAATAACGCCAGACCATTTTACAAATGCAACTGTGTTTTTTTTATTACATCGGCAACTTATCAGCCTAGTGAGAGATATTTACACTGACAGTACAATTACTATAAAAACTCGAAGCTAGAGTGACATCAACACACGTAGATAGATTACTAGAAACAACTGAAATGAAAGACCTCGGAAAAATACTCGGGAGAACAAGAAAATATCGAATAAGCAATAACAATAAAATACTGGAATGAAAAATAACACCAATAAACACGGGCTATAGAGCGAAGAAATATGCGAAGTGACCACATGAACAGAATGGAATACAACAGGATGGAGGATATTTCGAAGGATCAAGGCCCAAGAGAAAAATAAATGCTTGCAGACCTAGGTAGAGATGGAAAAATGCTTACGAGGAGAATGAGTTAGTAAGGAACGGGTTGCAAGCCGACAAGAATAAGAAGACCGACCACCTCGATAACTTAATTTTGGAATGACAACCATGTGCCCAGGGCCGTAGGCCACAGAGAACCTACCAATAACATGCATGTCGGGTAATGTAGCTAATGCGATCATGCGGTGATTTAAAAAAAATAGCATCCATTTCATCATCTATTTACAATACCAGGCCTCTAAATGCGTCTACCATTCAAAATCACTTCTCTCCCTGTCCTATCACCAGTATAACGGTAGTTTCAGTGAGATATCACTACACTCACACAAAATTCAACGAGTTTGGCCTCGTAAAAGATTAAGAAAGATTTCATCTTTCTGATTATACTAAAATATCGCAAAAACACCTTTTTCAACCAAAATGAGGTGTTTTTCAAAAAAGTGTAAGTCGTTTCCATAGGATTTGGCACGACTATGCACTCAAGAGGGTTATAATTTAAAAATCCTATAACTAACACCATTTCTGAAAACCAAATTACTGCCTAACATTAAAAAATAACGACTTCCCCGTTCAAATAGTACCATCAGAGATTTTTCACTTCAAGGTTTACAGATTTCCACTTTTAAAAAAATTTTTCTACGATATATTCCCTTAATGTTCTCGGAACTTCAATTTGGGAGGTAATGTTATCATTCTTTCATGTTAATTTTTTACTAAAATGATTCTATGTGCGTGTGAAAAACGTCGTGGAAAGCTAGCGATTTTAAGTGTTGCAAAAACCTTTTTGAAGTTGGGACGCTCGGGAGAATATTTACCAAATAACCTTAGGTTTAGATGGCGTTTACAAAGTACGACGTGAAACAAATACACCTTCATGTTGTATAATTAGTTAAGTTACTGAGAATTTCAGTCATTAAAAACAACGTTTATGTGTCATTAATATTACTGTACTCATTTCATACTCCTTAAAAAATCTTAAATTTTAAAATAAAATTCGAATATGATCACGATTATTACTGTACTCACCAACTAAAGTTTCCTTGGTAAGGAGCAAAAGGATCTCCGACGCCTTTCTTTCAATCTTCTTTCACGATTACGCTTCCACTAAACTCAATATCACTCTGATGATTGATGTAACATCACTGATTGAAACGACGATGTTGGAAGAGGATAGAGAGATCGTGCTTAAGAATAATCCTCATGATCGTGTTTTTTTCCAATTTCACAGCACTGTTTCACTCGTAATATGCATGGTATTCCACTCAGTCACTATGAAACACTTTAAAACGCAAACTATCAACAACACCAACGTCAATTCTGTCTTCAAACCAAGAAAAGACGCTCCGCGACATCCACTCCTGAAGAAGGTATTGCATGATTTGCTTCTTCACGCTAGAAACACAGCGGAAGAGGATCGTGACTTGTTTACCTCACCTCACACTTCCGTCGCCTGGTAGCCGACTGGTCGGCAGTGAGGTGCACGCGAGGCAATGAATGTTCTCGCGGTTCTCGCTCAAGTCTTCGAATTGAATAGGTTCTCGCTAAACGACCTGTTCAAACCCTTGAGCAAGGTGGGCTAGAAACCTTCGAGCCTTGCAGCTTGGAATGGTTGCCCCTTTACGGAGAATACCCTCGTACTGAGTCCCTGTTTGAATTATATTCTGAACAAAGACGAGGCTGTCGGTTGGTTGGTAGTTGAAGAGGGATATCGACCGCCGATGCCACTTGTGCCATTGAGCGCATCTACATCTACAAAATACCCTGCAAGCCACCTCAAGGGTGTGAGGTAGGGGGTCACCAACATGCATCACACTATACCCTAAAGTTAGTCTGGACTGCGCACTGTTCTCCTGACTGCTTTTTGGCCTGCGCCTAGCGGCAGGGGGAGGGTGCGAGGTTCTGATTTGTGCTGGGACGAGTGCTGCATGCCTGGTGTGGAATCACCCCGTGCCACAAGCCCTAGTGGTGGCTTGAACGGTACTTCGTAGATGTAGATGTAGTGTAGCTACGGCTAATTATGCATTATCATAAATCGCGAATGCGTGTCATGAGGCAAAGCCTCACAAACATGCACTACAGATATTATCACAATGGAGGGGGACCGTTAATATATAGGTATGTATTTTGCAACTACACAAATGGAGAGAAACTCAAGAGTTTTGTTGAAAACATCTACGGCGTGCTGTTAGTACTAGGTAGCAGATAAGGATACAAGTATTAGGGAGTACTACTACAACTAAGAGCTACACTATGTATCGACAAACCTAGTTAAAAGTCTCATTGGGAGCTGTTATGGTCCCTTATCTTTCTCTGGAAAAATGACAATTTAAAAGATGTCCGTTCTGCAGTTTAGAGTGCAGGTGGATAGGACGGCGACATTTTTTGCGCCAGAGCAGGCGAGGGAAGTGGCAAGCAATAAATTTCTTCGAGTGAACAATAAAATCTCATGTCATCTGCAGACACGTTATAGAATCGCTTGTTATTGCCTTGCTCTATCAAGGATTAGAGAACTATTAACATTTCTAAAGATCAGCAAAGCTGTGCGTACATCCTCCTTCATTTTATCTACATCTACATAATACCCTGCAAGCGAACTCAAGGGTGTGTGGCAGGGGGTAGTGTACCACCAACATATTAATGCATTTGAATCCTCCACATCCTATTAAAGTAAATGTAACTATGACTATTGATGTATTTGAAAAAATCGTGTAAACACGCATTCAAATGTAGGAGTTGAGAAGTTATTTAATTATTGCACTGAATTTTGACATTCTGTGTTCGATTCCATTTGGTTTATGTGATTTTTGCGTGTCTATTTGTTATTTATCAGCCCCGGTTTTCAATGTTGGGATGTATTTTACGTAAAATTTGCCTTGCATTGCAAGGAACGATTCGTATAAATTTAATAATAAAGATTTTTGGGGGACAGACGAGTTTTATCGAATGGGCAATTATTGTCCGATTTTCAGCAAATTTAGGATTTAGCACTTATTTCACATTCTAAACAATACTAGGTGTGGAAAAGATGGTTCCGATAAAAATTTAAGTATGATAAATACGGTACTTTATTTATTATTATTATTACTTGATTTGGGAAGGGTAACATTTACGTTTACGGGAACCATCACAGACGACAAAAGACGATCGAAATCAACAAGCTGCTAGGTGACAATAACCTTACAAGAACCATCATTCTATTCGAGGGATATCACAGAAAGGCAAGGAAGAAACTAAAATGTGGGAAAATTTGATATTTTCCGATTCCCTGCTGGTGATTACACAACCCACCCCAATGGTGATTGGTTTGCGTAATGTAATAATTTTGTAGCCTGTGGAGTGAAACAGGGGTGCTGGGGTGAGACCAGGTGAGACGGTACGCGGGCTCGAAAAGGCCATTTCCGAACGGAAAAATAGGTTATTTGGCGGATAGTTACGTTTTATTTTCACGAATACCCTTTTAAACCAACCCTGCGGGCCGCCCCGTTGGTGATTACACAACCCACCCCAATGGTGATTGGTTTGCGTAATGTAGGAGAAGCGGGCATGTAGAACCGCGTATTTTCTAGAATATTGTGTGATATATATTATTGTCGCCTAGCAGCTTGTTGATTTCGATCGTCTTTTGTCGTCTGTGATGGTTCCCGTAAACGTAAATGTTACCCTTCCCAAATCAAGATAAGTACCGTATTTATCATATTAAAATTTTTATCGGAACCATCTTTTCCACACCTTGTATTGTTTAGAATGTGAAATAAGTGCAAAATCCTAAATGTGGTGTAAATCGGACAAGAATTGGCCATTCGATAAAACTCGTCTGTTACCGATTTTCGTTTCAATTTATCAATATGACGATACGTGCCATTGATTTAAGAGTTTATCATTATTTTTCAGAGGAAATTAGTGCATCGATTCATTGACTGGATTATGAAACTGAGGTTAGTGTCCAATTATGTGTTGTTAGCGTTGAAGATACGTTTTCTATTGTGCAGTGCTTATGCTTAACCTTGTTGTTTAAGTTGAGATATAGTTGGATGATGGTACATCGCAAAAGCACTCTATTGTTTCTATAGTGCCTTAAGTATGATTGAATGTTAGTTAAGTTTTATTTATCGCTTTAAGGCAATGAAGATGCTAGATAATTTGTTTAAAAATATAATTCCTTAAATAATTTCCTACAGAGGTTCTTCTGCATTCTATTAAGTCATCCACTGTCGTTTTTGTTTAGGGTATACTAATTTTATTAATTAAATTATGCATGGTAAATTATTTTCATGCAATACACGAAAGTTGTGCCTCGTCTATTTACAGAGTTTCATTTGTCATTAGGTTTCCCGACGCCTTGTAGACTAGTTGCACGCACGCATTTTGTGACTAGTGTAATTAGTTTTTTCCATTATATAATGTTGCAGTCGAGTTTTATTACATACGGATTTCTGCCTGCGTTTTTATTGATTTGGATTTATTATTTCTTGTGTTTCCTGGCTCGCAATTTCATTGTAGCTTGAACCCAACTAATTTCTCTTTACGGGTCCACCACTAGCCGAAGGCCAAAAAAGGCAACCTGTCGACCTTATGAGCTTTAGTATATACACCATTTAGGACGTCTAAAAATCTCATTATTCATCGCAGGCGTACACCCTACTCTATATATCAAGAATACTGAATGTATTTGTGGACTTTTAGAGCGTTTTTAACTTCATTTTAATCTAAATACTATCCTTCATGTAGCTACTTAAAAGCGTCCCCCCCTATAAATGTTTAGAAACTAATACTCTTTTTTTCTAATATGCATGCGTTGAGACACTATTCCGTTATCTCTGCCTCACCATAATATAGTCGATTTGGTAATTCCCAGTGTCCTCCGGGATATCCCTGCTCTCGGATAGGGATTAATTATTAGAGTGATCTACCCGTTTAGGTAGGTTTGAATGGAAGTGAATAAAAAGAAAGAGGCACTCCGGGAGTGTCGACAGAAGTGAAAACTTAAAATAACGTGAGCATTTTTGAATGTAGGGAATAATTTCTAATGAAGTGTTTTATTAATCAGTAGAAAGTAGTTTCATGTATATAATAAATTAAATATTCATTTATTGCGCTATTGTACACAATTATTTTACATAAAAATTGTACACTTCAGAATAATCAACTTTCATCCATTATTTCAACAACTCTTTCATCATCACCGCCATCATCATCGGCAATATCTAAAACTGATACAATAGGCTTATGGTAACTAAAGTAAGAAACGAATAATTTTGATTCGAATTTGCTTAAATGTCTTGTAAATACTGCATCAATAGTAGTTTTATATTTCGTTGTGCCAAGATTGCGATCATTAGACATCGTTAAACCAAACTCACTATTTAAAAATTCAATCAATGGTAGATTTTTATCGTCTGCAAAGTTTATGTTTATGTATATATGAATAAGCTACTCAAATTGAACGTATTAAAAGAAATTGAGTTATATTGTACTAACCTTCACTATTCTTGTATCGAGTACACTCTCCTGCACGAGTATGGACTATTATATTATCCGGCACAATATTTGTAGCAACCCAAATTGAATGAACTAAACTGTATATTACACATATATAATGCAATATGAATACAATTATAATATAGTTTATTTGACGGTGACGGTGACGCGAGTCCAATGGTTTTTACCCATCCACAAGTACTGTTATATAGCGAGTATACTGTGTATATACAGAATATACAATTATACATATATTTAGCAGCAGTGACGGTGACGGTGACGCGAGTCCAATGGCTTTTACCCATCCACAAAAGTGTATATACAGAATATAAAATTACACATATATTTAGTAGCGGTGATGGTGACGGTGACGGTGATGCGAGTCCAATGGTTTGTACCCATCCACAAATACTGTGTATATAGCGAGTATACTGTGTATATACAGAATATACATAATTATACATATATGTAGTAGCGGTGACGGTGACGCGAGTCCAATGTCTTTTACCCATATACAAACGTGCTGAACGCGACATAAGAAGTTTTCACTTCAAAAACAATATAAAAAAATGTTAAATTTAATTTGCACATCAAAAACTTTTCAATTACATGTGCCTTACTTAACTTTATATGACGTACAAGCAGGGACCGCTCTAGCAATGCAGGCGCCCTAGGCGAATGATGAAAAAGGCGCCTCTAAAAATATTTCGCGCCTTCGGCGCCGATCGCGCTCGTATTTATCGTATTTGTAAACGGGCGCGCCCGCCGGAAGGTTAAGCAGCTAACAAGCCCTTTACTTTATGAAATAGGGTTAGATATGCTATCGAGTTTTTGGTAATAAGGTTGTCGGACTATAGGGTTTACTATTTCCCTCCCCCTTCTTTTTTTCTTTTTTCTCAATTTTTTTTCTCGATTTTTTCCCCTTTTTTTTCTTTTTTTTTCTCTTCACTTGTCATTTCGGCGCCCCTCAAATCGCGGCGCCCCATCACTTCGCCTAGTTCGCCTATATGGTAGAGCGGGCCCTGCGTACAAGTAATAATATGATAGACTGTACTTACAGTAAAGTAATTAATATGTTGTTTAGAAGGTACTTACTGCATAAATTACAGTAGTTATCGTGCACGGGGACGTTCGGATAAAACGGAAGGTCGGATAACCGAAGGTCGGATAACAGAGACTCTACTGTACCTCTCCTCATCTTATCCATAAATCCCATCCTCCTCCTTCCCCTCCCCCGCTTTCCCAGCATCCTCCCCTCTATTACGGCTTTCAACTTCCATTCTCTCACTGCCTCTTCCAACCGCCTACTCTGCACCTCTCCTCTCCTCACCCACCAAATTTTCCTCTCCTCACCCACCATACCAAGCACTTCCTTGTTTGTCTTCCTTTCCGGCCACCGCACACTCTCCATCCTATTCCACACCCATATCTCTAACTCCTGCAGCCTGTTCTCATCTTCCTTCCTCAGAGTCGACGTTACTGCAACATACAACGCCACACTTCATATTCGACTTCCCCAACCTCCTCTATAAATCCTTACACAAGATTCCCGTCATCTGGGGCCTGAGTCTGATGCTTTCCCGATGTTCAACTTTTCCACCAAATCGTCATTAGTTTCCACCAAAACGTCATGACTTTCCGACACTACGTCACATGTTCTACCTTCCACCAGAGAATCATTCACTACATCGTTCATCGTTCAATGACTCGTGGAAAGTCAAGCTTCCCTTCCACCCGTCATCCACTTGGTGGAACAGCGCTAGTGTCGTGGTGGAAACTTTCCGACGGAAGTAAGCGTGCGGAAGGTAGACATTGTTTTGTTCGCGTTTTCGAGGTAAGTTGGACATCGGCATAAGTTTGTGATGATCGGCTCTCCAGAGGGGGTCATTGAGCCGTTCATTTAACGGATCAAGAGTCGTTCAATGAACGAATGGTGGAACTTTCCACAGGTCATTGACTGGTGGAAGATCAGAATCGGGTCCCTGATCCCTTCTATTGCTAAACGTTTCTCTCGCTTGCGCTATTCTCTTTCTAATGTCTTTGCGACTATGTCCAGTTTCTTCCACCGTACTCACCAAGTAATAGAATTGTTCGACTGTCACAAGTTTATTCCCTCCTAATTCTGTTATCAGCCTCGCTTTCCATGTTTTATAAAATTTTCATTACCTTTGTTTGCCTTTCATTCATCTTCATTCCAAATTTCCCGCACTGACTCTAAAAGCATACAACGAAGTTTGGAATCTCTTGGCTGATCGACTTACCAACGCCTGATCGTCCGCTTGTCTATCCGACTCTATCAGCTAGCCTCCTACTTATTTTCCCACGTCTAGCTCTTCCCAAGCCTCTCTTACTCTCTCTCCTCGGTATAAATGTTAATAATGCAGATGCGAAAACGGGCAGCAACCCATCGACCTATAACTGCTCATTCTGATTCTCCATCACCTGTCCTTTCTCGTTCATTTATAAGTTTCCGATGAGTGTCCTGTCTCGCCAATGTATTCCTAGTTTTATGAGTATCCGCATCAAGTTTACCCATCCACTCCTCACACCACCCCATCACCCCCATGTCCCCTTCTTTCTAGCTCTTAAGCCATGATGAGATGATAAACTTCTTTGTCTAGTTCTCAAATCTGGTGAATCGAAAAGACAAGTTGACGCATTATTTCTAGATTTTAAGAAAGCTTTCGACACGGTACCTCATAACAAACTTTTATACGAATTACAGTCATGCGGCCTAAACGAAACAGTAGTAAACTGGATACGCTACTTTCTGAGTGATCGTAAGCAAAAAGTAGTTCTTGACGGAATTAGCTCTGATGTAGTTAAAGTGACATCAGGTGTCCCGCAAGGAAGCGTGATCGGCCCCCTTTTGTTCATTATATACATAAATGATCTATGCTCTCGAATTAGCAGTAAAATACGTTTATTTGCCGACGACGCTGTCATCTATCGCGAAATTAGTGATCTCTCTGACTTTGAAACTCTATCATCGGATTTAAACAACGTTCATGTGTGGAGCCAAGAGTGGGGACTCGAACTTAATCTGAGCAAATGCATGGCGGTACATTTCTTGCGGAGGTCGTCCAACTATTCCCATGTATATGTTGTGGATGGTGTTAACATAAAGGCGACAGATGAAGTGAAGTATCTAGGAGTTACGATAACCTCGAACCTATCGTGGGGAACACATATAAGAAATATTTGTGGCAGAGCTCTGAAGAAGCTAGGATTCGTCAAGCGTATTGTGGGAAGATTTTCAGATGAAAAAGTAAAAGAGAGGTGCTATTTCGCACTCGTCCGGCCACACCTTGAATATGCAGCGAGCATACGGGATCCGGTGCAGAAAGACTTAATTTGGGAACTTAATAAAATACAAAGGAAAGCTGCGCGATTCGTCAAAAACTGCTACGGGCGTACAGACAGTGTTACGCAGATGTTAAACTAAGTAGTCTGGGAGCCACTAGAGACTCGGAGGCTGCGCGCTAGGCTTAGATTACTTGAGCAATTGAGAATAGATATCTTTAAGAGCGACACGGAGAACATCATATTAGAACCCCACTATATTTCCAGGTCCGACAGAAACGATAAATTAAGAGAGATATTTTGCCGAACGGATAGGTATGGGAATTCGTTTTTCCCCCGAACAATAAGGGACTATAATAAATGCTAGGCGTAATTTCATTAGAGCGTTTCCTTTTTATATGTAAACGGCTGGTGTCCTAACACCCCCCGCCACACACGCCTATTGAGGCGGCTTGCGGGGTAGTATGTAGATGTAGATGAATTGCGTAAGGCAAGCCTATCAATATATCAACAAGACGATTCGAACTGAACTATCGGTATGAAAATGTGCCCGCTGGATGTTTTGTGGTCGTATGTGCAACTAAGCGCAAGGGGCGGGATGTTGTTATTACTGATGAAGGTGGACTGGCATTGAGGTTAGGAGTTTACGAAAGGCTGTGCGGCAATCAGGGCTTATTCGCTATTAGGGTTCGTTTAAAACTGATTATGATTCACCCCGATAATGATGGATGAGTCGTTTGTTAAAATTTCGCAACTATTATAAAGAGCAGCCCGGTTGAAATTTTCATTTTAAATAAAACTGCAGTAATTGTACTGTCCACTTAAACTTTAATTTAAAAAAATACACAACACGTGTTTCAACGTTCCTTAAGAAAGACCTTCCTCAGTCAAAGATATGCCAAATTGCCTCGAATAAAAGGATCCATGAAGGCAAGTGTTGGGATCGCATTTGATAATATGCAGGTAAAATAATTTTTCTCTCTCAATAAAGGGAAATTTAAAACTCATGGTATGGACACTGTGCTAAGTTGAAAAATTCTGTCACTTAGAATCATGGTTACTCCTCCTAAATAGCAAGAAGAGTTAATAACTAAAAAGTATCACGTCACAAATCAGTGGCATTATGAAAAGAACCTTTACCAGTCTGTACTATTTTTCTATACAGTCGGTACTATACAGTCTATACAGTCGGTACTATTTTTACATTAAAATATAAGTGGGCAGTACAGTTACTGTAGTTTTATTTTAAATACTGTTTCACCATATATCGCCCGACACTGTCGAATTTATTTGAAATTTTCATAATGAATTTAATAAATGAATTCACCGGGAAAACATTAATTCTTTCTAGATATATCTAAAATTACCTTGATGAATGATTAGAATCTGTAGATCATACAAGCTTGCACTCTTAAGTTAATTCAGATAAAATTAACTTAAAAAAGTTTTATATAATTTTTATTATATTAAGAAATTAAAATTAAACTTTCGTGTATTTTGCTTTTCGCACCACATTATTTAAATACTTTTACGTAATAACGGTTTGTGTATTTTTATTTAAGTATGTATTGTTTGGAGGGAGCATTTACATCTTTACCTGCAACTTATAACACGTGTACATAACACATAACTTGAGCAGAAAAAGCCGGAATAGCCTTTCTCTATGTATTTATACCTGACGCTCCTGCGCCTCTACAAGATGTTGAAATAAGGCTAGAGTTCAGGTGCGTGAATAAGAATTCCGAGAGAGAGATAGATAATCCGGGTTTTAAAATTTTAATTATGTGATTTTCTCGCTGAGAGTACCCTCCATATAATATGTACTCAAAGGTAGTAATAACTTATGGTGCATGTGTTTTTGCTACAAGTACATTGTCCTTTTGTGTGCGCACATGCGCAGATGTGGTTGGTTGGGTTGGGTCGGTCTCAAGGTATACGCTATTTAATCATTAAAACGAGGCTATGGTGTAAGTGGGATAATATAAAAACAACTAACAATGAAATCAACGTTCATCACGTACGTGTTTTAGTTTAATATTTCCTTACGACTTACTTTCTTTTTACGAAGTTTTAACCAAACTTTTGAAAATATTGGCACTGACCGACGCACACCAGTGATTATACACATACATGGAATACCACACGTTGCTATTTTGAGAATCAACCCAGACAGCACAAAAACTATTTTAAAACGTTTTTTGTCGTTTTTAAAACACGTTTTAAAAACTGAAAAAAACTTTCCAATAGGGTAAATAAGTCCGCTCAAAAACGTTTTCAATTGGTCATGAAAACGTTTTAAAATGGTGCTAAAATCGTATTTTTGTGGCTACAAAAACGGGTTTTAACTGACCCTTAAGGGTCAGAGCAGATTAAAAGTGCATTTAAAGCCTTGAAACTATCGGTACAAATGCAATATTGGATGGGTGGAGGCGCTAAATTAAAAAATCAGTAATAACTTATGGTGATGAATAATCTTTTGAAGACTTATTTAATATTTCTTATTTAACATTGCTAATAAACTTCCGAAAAACTAGCCCTAATGAATTATAACTTGCTATATACACCAATTTATTATTACGACTACAGCTCGGTCCCCTAGCTCGTGTTTAGGTACTTTAATCGCTCAAACTACCTTATGGTTGGGAGCACGGTTTTTGGAAGACGGCTCAGGGAGGCCTCCCGAATTCGACCGTTCGAGATACCTCTTCCGATTGCGTCACACCGACGTCGATAATCGCCTTTCTCAGCTGCTCTCTCTCTAGCGAAGGAAATGCCATGCGTATAGCGGAGGGTCCAGAGATCGGGAGGGTGAGGGGTTGCCATGGGGAACCGGTTCCTCCGATCGGAGGAGAGGGGGGAGGAGGTATTGGGGAGGTGGACGAGAAGGATGAGGAGAAAGATTGAGGAGAAGGGGGGGGGGGAAGGATCGCCACACCCGTCTAGCAGTTGTCCCGCCGGAAGACGCTGAAACGGGACTTACAGACGGGACGTCTGCTTTAACACACATCCTTCCCCCCCTGCCAATCACCCTACGGGAAGAACTCCCCGTATCAACACCCATAGATGCCATCTTCCTGTTCAAGAAATTAATCTGGGCTAGCGGGAATCGGGTTTTGAACGAGTGAATTTCTTTTTGCCATTGAAAGTTCTAGTCGAAAAATATGTACCTACTGTTTAAAAGCAAGGGTAATATTTTACGCGTCACGTTATATATATTAAACGTTTTCCGAGTGCATATCTTGACGCTGCGCTGAAAAAATCACGCCGCGGTTTTAGCTTTGTGTCGACGTTTCTAGGTGCCGTATCACTTACCTACATAATTGAAATTCATTTTCTGCCTTCATCTACTATTTCACCTCATCTCCTTATCATAATTGGGAGGAATAGACATGTTATGGTAGATAAGGAGTGAGATCGGAGGTAAAAAAAATGGACAATATGGAAAAAATATGCAGGAATATAACTTGAAGGTAAATAAAATGATGGTTACTGAAAAATAATCATTTCATGCATAAATTGCCTGGTGGACATTTGGTCACACCTCCTTCCTTAGGGAACTATGGAAATGCAAATTTTCAATTTGTAATTAAAACCTCTAAGGTATATGCAGCCTTTGTTCGCCGTTTTCATGACGACTACAAAAAGTTTCCGTTGCCATGACTCCGAATGTAAATAGTGGCGACCCTAGGTCCGTTAGACGAAATATTCATAACCAGAGGCCTAATAGAGTAAATACTGATATTTGTATTTCTATCCTGATGAAACGGTCTACCAGATATCGTGATACATATGCAACTCTTAAAACACATGCTCTATCGAAATTTAAAATTTCCGCGTTTAAACAACGCAAAAGCCAATTTACATAGAACTACATATATGGTTTATAAAAGGTTTTTTTAAATAAACGCAAAATTAAACGCATATTAGCAACTAATTATGCTGATATTGTAATTATTAATACTAGATTTTATTTTATTGGTACCTCCATTTTTGTTCATTAGTGAATATGCTCGAATGCTTAAATTCCTGTATGAATAATAATAACCCCACGTCAAGCTTTCAAAGTTCGACTACTTCGGGAATTGACTAAGCAAATTAATGATTCACAGTTGGTAATACGGTTAATTAAACGCTGATTAACGCGCATAGACAGATATAGGCTTATAAAACTGATGTTGGACAAAAATATTTTTAACTTTTTTTAATAATGCTTCCCGCGTTTATATTTCATTCTAAAAATTCTCAAATAAATGAATACTAATAACCTGACGTGAAACATTAAAAATTCAAGTTCTCCGGAAATGATCAACACAAGGCTGATTTTGATTTAAGTACGTATATAGCTAATAAAACGCTCCGCAGTTCGAAAAAATAGTTATTAGTAGTACCTAATCATAATACCGATATTGAGTTTCACAATGTTTGTTTGTACTTGCTAACATAGCTGTCTCCATTTCCTTAGGATGAAAAGTTTACTAACGAATGAGCAAATAAGTAATTTATAATAACTAGGTACATGAAGATATGTGATTTTATTTTTGATATTGTGGCCACCAATTTAATAGAATAAATAAAAATTAAAAAAATCCACAAATGAATAAACAATATTACCCATTGAAACCTTCAAAATATATTTAGCACATCAGTTAATAATGATATACATTTTGTGCATAATCTATTTATTTTCATTTTTTTAAGCTTTGTTGCTTCCATGTTTTTCATAATGAAAAAAAGTCTAATGAAAGGGCAAATAAATTAATAGGAATGCCTTTGCGTAAAAACTTCAAAATAGAATTTCTCCGGGACTAAAAAAAGGAAGCAGATGGTTTAAAAAAACGCTAAAAGAAACACGAATTAATGTGCACAAAAACATTATTAGAATATAACGATACTGATATTTTGCACGAAAACGTTTGTTTTTTTACCCTACTTCTTCATATTTTTCATATTGAAATAAATACCAAGAAATTCACAAATTAATTTATAAAATAACCCTAAAGGGTAATTTTACTAATAAATTTGTTCATTTCTATATGTGAAACTTTTAAAATTAAATTTCAACGGAATTTAACACGTCAAACTTTTAAACTTCAACTGCACCGGGGATAGACAACGCACACAAATGGTTTACAGTTTATTTTTCGATTAAACAAATAATGTTTAACGGATATGACAAGATATAAACTAATAATGAAACTGATGGACATAAATTATTGTTTTAACATTGCCACCGCCATTTTTATTTTAAAAATAAAAAAAACCTTCTAAGAAATTTGCGGATAAATAAATAATTATAACCTGACGTTAAATCTTAAAAGTTCAGTTTTCTTGACTTAGAGTTTATTATACAGATAATAAAACGCTATTTAATTCGAATAAATAATATTAAGTATATTATCATTTAATACTTATAGTGTCATAAAAAACATTTGTTATTATTAATTTTGCCCTCTTTAGAATTTAAAAAATACAATAAATTTGTATAAAAAATAGATATTAACAACCCGGAGTCAAATATGTGGGGTTAATTTTCTTTTTCCTCAAACTGCGCGAAGAGCTAATATATCACTTTGCATTTTTTTAACCTTGTTGTTTCCATATTTTTCAGAATTAAGTAAGTTTAAAGAGTGAGCAGATAAATAAATAATAACCACATGACTAAAAAATTCAAAATCGAATATATACAGGACTGAACAACACAAAAGGCTGATTTAGAGTCTATAAAACGCTGAAGCTAATGCGTTTCATTGCACATAAGCATTTATTAACGTATAATGCTTATGACATTGTATACACCAATAATTACGTCAATTGCGTCAGTCTCAAGGTAACATTGATCAAAGTTGAGTTCTTTCCCAAGAGATTTTAATGGATTCATATATCAATAGCAAGAACTCTTACTCAACCAATTATCAAAATTATTTTTTTCTAAACTGTCATATATACAAGGTGTTTCAGGAGGAAAGAGCAATATTTCTGGAGAAGGTTGAGGACGTGATATTAAACATTTTTTGTCCTATGAACATGGGGTCGTAACTCCTTAGTTACCGAGCTATGGCAACGCAAACATTTTGTGACTGTAAACCATGGTAATTTCAGTTACTTGACCATGACCTTGGCTTCATATTCTCCTCCGTTTTTTTTCTCTAAGGCAAGTTTTAATTGTTGTCGCTAATCACCTAGGTAATTAGAGAAAATTAAAGTTCTTCCCCCCAAGGACATTTGTTGTCTCGTGGTAATAGCATCACTTAAGCTATCATATCTTCCGTATAAACAAAGATAGAAAAGATATTTTGCGGAAATGAATAGGCAACACAATTTACTATATTTTTGCTCATAACAAATTTTATCGTATCTCCGAAAATAAAATTGCTATCGTAAAGTATTTGCTTTTGAAGTATGAAACTACTGCGAATATTTGAGAGCCATCTTGAAAATAAGATAATATTAGCATTGATGATAGCAGTAAAAGAACTATACGTCTCTTATGCACCACTGTGACAAGTTTCATATCTCCTCAACCAGTATAAGTCATCGATATTCGGCGTTTTCATGGTGACTGCAGAATGCTGGTGACAAAATGTTTGCGTTGCCATAGCTCGGTAACTAAGGAGTTGCGACTCCATGTTCATAGGACACAAAATGCTTAATATCACGTCCCCAAACTCCTCCAGAAATATTGCTCTTTCCTCCTGAAACACCCTGTATAGTTCTTATTGCATATTTTGACAGCCTTGCTGGTTCGGCAGAATAGAGTACTTCACTAAAACCTGCGTAATGGTCGCCGTATCTTTCCCTCCTCACGTTTGTTCCTTTCCCAAACGGGGAAATCCTGTTCTCGCCGTAGTCTGGTCCACCTCAAGGGTTTTTCCATGGATTATTCTCTCACTCCCCTCAACCTATCGGCCATTGGGTCAACCTTCTGGCGACGGACTGGAAGAACCAGAAGACCGGCTGCCGCGACAGTTTGTGACTCCGGGGGGGGGGGGGGGGGGGGGGGGGACATTTATTTCCCCGGCTACTCGCCGCTTTGATACAGGCGGAGCTCCACGTTTGGTTGACAGCATGGGCTCTTGTGAAGATTTGTTTCCTGTGTTAATCTCTATAAGGGCGTGGGAGCAATGTTGCCAATGGCAGCGGAAAAATTGACACAGTGCTGCGCAGTGTACTGCAAGCATAACTAGGACTATGCCAGTACACTTATAGGCGCAGCGAAACTTGATGGCACTCGCTTGTGAAGTTCAAGACGCAAAAGAGAGAAAAATAAACCAGAGACGTGAGATAAACTAGCCGAGTCTCCCTCCAGAGGTCCGTCCGGGAGTCCTTTAGGATGGTTTGAGCGAGATAGTTTCCTAGTCATTGTGGAGACCATATTCAAATTTTATTTTATTATTTCAGCGTCTGTAAGAAGTACGAAATAAATATTGTAATATTAATGGAGCAAATATATATTTATATGTGCCCAAAAATGTCAGTAATTAAATAAATAAAGCTACTTAAGTCTCTAACATGACTCATTTTTTCCCGCCGAACGGCTGAAAACCCTTCAAACCGGCAGGTTTTTTTGCATTTCTGTAAACGTTACTGTGGTGAGGAATAGATTATTTTTATAAATAGTTGAGAAAACATGCAATCTATACACCGTTAGTTTTTTGACGAAATCTAGGTGTTATGTCCTATTTCCTTCAATATTCTCCCTCTGGAGCGCTCAACCATAATCTATCCCATGTAAAACAGCTTAATTTACAGGCAAATTTCTCGAAAAGTAGTTCGGCAAGGGGTTGATATTTTGATATCATTGGAAAGATGAGAGTTGTTTCTTTAAAATGAGGCCAAATTGATCAAATTCTAGGTGAAGTGATTTTTCGCTCAAACTACCTTAAGTACCTTTTAACGCTCATCAACAGTTGAATCACCCTCAGTGTCCTCTGATCCTACGCTGGTGAGTGCCACCAAGTTTTGCAATACCCATGCATGTATTATTCCCCGTTCAATAATGGAAGGGAGCTGATGACGGGGACCTTAATTAAAGATGTAAAAAAGAGGCTGGTGAAGAGCTTGATATGGAGTGTGGCGTTGTATGGGGCAGAAACGTGGACCTTGAGAAAGGAAGACGAGAATAGGCTGAAGGCTTTTGAGATGTGGGTGTGGAGGAGGATGAAGAAGGTGTGTTGGACGGAAAGGAAGACAAATGAGGAAGTGCTTGACATGGTGGGCGAGGAGAGGAAACTTATAGATGAGATTAGGGGAAGACAGGGTAGGTGGCTGGAAGGGGTAATGAGGGACGGTGGTTTGCTGAAGGCCGTGATAGAGGGTAGGATGTTGGGCAAGCGGGGATGGGGAAGGAAGAGAATCGGTTTTATGGACGGGATGAAGAAAGGTAGGACTTACGTTGAGATGAAGAAAGAAGTACTAGAGGTAGAAAAGGCACGGCACGTGTAAGAGTTCGTAGGATATTCTCTGACTTTCATCACAACCTACATCTAACCGGTAGATTACTGTACTGAACTGTGTTATTCCCAAAAGTAACTTAGTTTTAGTAACTTACTTAGTAAATTAGGAAGTTTGAGAGAGATATTTCTCTAGTCATAATAGAGACCGGCCGGCTCCCCAAAATTCAACCCAACTTCCTGGTCGTTGGGGGGCGGGCAACGACCAATGTAACGGATTGCCCGTGTGGGGTGAAGTACTACGGAGGGGACTTGAATCCTGGGACCGCTACGGTGGCTGAGAAGGCTCTACAGGAGATATGAAAAGGCCGGCAAACTGTGCCCTGGTAAAGTCATCGCTGGGCTAATCAACATGGGCATGGGTGGAAACTCATCGATTCAAAGAATGCCAAATACCCTGAGTAAACGAATTGGTACCTCGGATCCAAGACCCAAACAAAAGAAGAAAGGACTGCGGAGAGGAAGATACAGATGGAAGGACCGTAAGAGGTGGAAGGGGTTTGTAGAGACGCCGACGCCAAAGGCATTTAAGGTAAAAGATACCATATAGAAGAAGAAGAGATAATAGATACCATATTCGAAATTTATTTTTTATTCTAATTGTAAGCAGCTGTAAGGAGCGTGATATTATTGATGACGCTAACATTTTGTTTTGAGCGACTAACTTATTATACTTATATTAAATTAGTTTTTTATTTTATTCACTTGTATCACGTCGTACTTTGAAAACACCTTCAAAACGGAAGGTTTTGCCTAAAAATTATGACTTTGAGTAATTAATTCAAAGTTAAAAATAGTTGATCACACCGTTACAAACATCACACCGTTAATGTTTTGACGCGATCTAATCGCCAAAACTTGCTAATTTTAGGTAGACTTCGAAGAAAGGCTTGGTATTGTAGTCGTTACCATGGTGCGACTTCCGGAAAATTTCTACATTGTTTTTCGTTTCATGGTCAGTTGAAAAATCGGACCGGGCGGGGGACCTATCTTAATATGTAATATATTGCATTAATTTGAATTTTTTATACTTCCTAAGACTCCTACCAAATCTTTTTCTTGAGAATTGTTTTGATAACGCCAAAAATGAGCTCAAGGGGAGGAAGAAATAGGGGTTTTCGGACAAAAAATCATAAATCGTTGTTTATCTTATTGATCTCACATTTATTTATGCAGGGAAGTAATATTGAGTTTAGGTCAGAAATGTATTCTCAATGAATGTATTCTAAGGTAATAAGATACTATGGATAATTATTTGACAAATTTGTGTAATTGCTGTTTCGTTGTTTAGTGTTTTTTTTTACCATCGTATATTTTATTTTGCGCTGAAGATGGAATAATTAAATTCCGAAACGTTGGAAAAGAATAACTGATTTTAATATCTGACATAAACTCAATATTACTTCCCTGTATAAATAAATCATAACTTCATTAGTAGGAACAAAATAAGATTCGTTTACAGTTAGTGTGGATCTTGTAAATTTCATCTAAAACTTTTGTTGGAGACAATTTGTGATACCACTAACTCTTACTTCAACAATTGAGCAACATAAGCTGCCCAAATAAAATTCTAAATCTCCCTGTGCTACGAGGCCGAGACTAAAGGTATTATTTAAAATGGAGCTCATTGCCGAACAAAACGGCTGGTACTTTTTTTTTACAAATAACTCGAAAAGTAGAGCGGCAAGTGGCTGAAATATTGGAATATAATAATTGGAAAGATGAGATGCTTTTCCTCGTAACGAGGCCAAATTATTTGAATTTGATGAAAAGTGATATCTCGCTCTTAGTAGCGTCTGCTCATGTCCAAATTCGCATGCCCAGCTTTTTACTTAACATGGTCATCAATTACAATGATTAGAATTGCGAACGCGAATGCGAACGCCAGTTGGAACCTACTAAGATAACTTTTTCTACCTGGGTAATGTGACGATAGTCTGCGGCGCAACAACCCCCCCGAGTCGTGGGGGGGAGCAAACTCCTTGAAAAATCTGCTAAGCTAGGGGGGGAGGGAAGAGAGTCTGAGAATTTTCACCCAAATCGTAATTAAAGTTTGCGCAGTGTTCAAAATCAGAGCGGAGTCGCCAAGGATGAAGGCGCAAATAATTTTGGAAATCGGGCACTGTCCATTAAAAAGTGAGTCACAACCTCTGGTTTCTGGAGGGGCTAGCCCCCCCCTCCACAATCGTGCTTGGGGGGAAGTGCCCCCCTTGCCCCCCTGTTATTGCGACCCTGACCATTGTAACCTATATACAGTATTTGTTTTCCTGTCGACCGAAACAAACTTAGTTATGTATTGGCTAACTGATTTATCGTCATCATCTTCAGGCGACAGGTAGGTAATGAGGAACAAATATGGTTCTTGTTAAAGGTAGTAAATACCTATTGTACCATGGTGATTAAAGACAGGTGCGATGCGGGTAGATATTGGGTACCAAACGTTTTGCACAATGATAGGTAGTAGCTAGCATTTTTTTAATACCTACCGTTTTTAGTGTAGTTGATGATTCACTTACTTCATCTATTTTGTGTAATAATCGTAGGGATGGTATAGCAATTATAATTAACACAAATACTGGGAAAATAGTTCAGGCTGTTTCAGTTTTTGGCCCATCAAATAAATTTTTAGTTGTTTATTTCAACATAATGAGGTTATTACATAACCTACTATTACAGTAATGGTTAATAGAATTATTATTGTGTGATCATGAAAATAAACTATTTGTTCCATTATTGGAGATGCTGCTTCTTGTAAGTTCAATTTTGCTCATGTTGTCATTTTTAATGGATTTACCGCCATTGATGGGGCTTAAATCCATAGCACTCATGGAGCTAGTAACCCGAACGGGGTATTGGCTTGTTTTTGGAGATGGTTGCTTTCGTAGCCCGTAGAGGTGAGTACACTTCGAGTAAATTTGGCAACAGCGTTCTCCGTAAGGTTCATGTAACTCCTGTCTGCTGAATGTGGGACGCTCTATAGAAGAAGCAAGTGCTCTCGTCCCAGTGCGGCGGGTCGGCGTGGCGCCCGGAGAATGTCCAACAGCCGCAGCAGCAGCGAAGGCAGCAGATTGTGTTTCGGGAGGGGAAGGGAGGGGGTAGAGATTCTTGGGGTTGGATGATCTCCTAAGGGGTGTCGGAGTGGGGCGGAGAGGGGGGTGAGACTGCGCCCCCTTCCACACTTCCTTGAAGGTGAGAGGGGCGACCGGCCGCCCCCCTTGCCCCCACGAGAGAGTAGCAAGAGGGAGGGCAGCACTGCTGCAGACGTGAACACTTGCTCGAGCAGCTCAGTCCGCGATAGTTCCGCGGGAGGTGAGTCGTCTCCCTTGGTCTCTAATCCCCTTGGCGACGAACGGTAATCGAAGACGACATTACAACAATGCCCGGCCTCCCTCTAGGGTGACAAAGGGCGGGGTGGGAGAGAGTGAGAGCTGTGGGGTGTCACGAAGTAAACTCAACAAAGTAGAACACTCACATATTTGCGTAGTCTCGATTTTGATACTCGTCCGCGGTCGGGAGTTTGCTGTCTTGGTTTCGGGCGACACGTTCCCGCTGTGCCGGGTGCTCCTGTCGCGGGTATATAAGCAAAGTGGTTCGAGTTGCGACCTGCGGAGGGAAGTTCCGCTGCCTTCAACTGTGAGCTCGTCGGTTTGACGATTGTGTGTGTGAGTGAACGAGTGATTTGCAGTTTTTTCTTACTTCCTTCAGTTGTGAGCAAGACGTGGGCGGATTCACGGGAATACTTACGTCGTGGAGTGATCTTTTTTTTTTTTTAAAAAAGAGTGTTTTTGTTCTGAGTGATCGCTGCTACATCGACTGGTCCTGAGGAGCAAATTCGTCCGTCTTGCCCTGCCCCCCCTAAGGGCCTGATTGCCCCCTCCCTGAGGTGGCTGCTGCCCCGGCATCCTCCAGACGGATCTACATTCTGCTAAAGGTGAGCGACCTATGAGTGGGGTCCGGTTCATGTGCCAATTCGCATTATTTAATGCGACCTTTAATCACCTCGGATGATCTGCCGTTAAGGTAACCGCTTTATCGAATCGGAAGAGCGCAGCATTAACGCGTTCCAGCAATCTTGGCTGATTTCCGTCATCCCCGGCGAAATAACAGATTTTCTGCTTTTGCATGTTAACGTACCTATAGTTGCTACATTTTTGCCTAACCTCCATCAGACATAAATTTCATGTTTATTACAATTTATTGCCCCTTGACATGATCAAGAATTACATAATCACGTAGCATAAATAGTTAACAGGAGCTTTACGTGACCCCTAAGGCATTTGCCTGTTGTCGGGGGTACCTTCAGGAGAAATAAGCAATACCTATTACACAATAATAACCACATATATAACAGTATTAAATACAATACAGAAAAAATTACGAGATTTCCGAAAGAGGTTACATCAATTTTCTAAGTGTACTCACTGATTTGTTTGAAGTCAACAACCAAAGCTTAACCAGGGCCATTGTGTTCAGGTTATTGTAAAAAGAGGAAGTAAATGTTAACGAATTGTGGGGCACGTATCTATAGGAGAACAGTTCTAACACATCCAGTGGACTGCATGGTAAAAATGTCTCACCATTCATTCAGTCAGAGTATTAAACAGTTTACAATACTTTTGGACGAATATTAAAAATATTAAAGAAACATTACCGAACGTTGTACATCCCCGGCATGCACCCATTTCCTTCATAGTTTCTTCCGTCAGTTCCTCTTATCTCCCTCCTCTCTACATCGCATCCTATGTGGATACCTCTCTAGTCTGTCTTCTCCTTTGTCCGCCTACCAAGCATTCTCCCCACGTCGCAGCCTTCAGCAACCCGTTACTTCTGATAACATTTTCCATTCACCTGCTATGACTTCACCTAATTTCGTTATGCAGCCTCCTTCCTTCCCCAATAAAGCTTGCCACCATCTCGTTTGTTTCCTTTTCCGTCTACCTTCCGACGTAAAAATATTTTTTGCTACTCATTTTTTTTTACTGATTTTCAACTAATGTTTTGCTCTCCTCATCAATTTCTCTGCAAATTTACTCAAAAGAAGTTCAAAGTCAGTTTAAAGTCAGTTGCCAAGGAGAAAAAACTATTTAGAATCAGTTGAAAAAGGTGATATTTGATATAAAAATCATAGCATAAGAGCTCAAGTTAAAATGATTTGAAAAAACAGTTTGAAAACGAGCGGAAAAAGTGAGAAAAAAACAATTTCGGAAGAGTGCACAAAGAAAAAATAGAACAAATATCAGTATAAATTAGTAGGAAAGTTAGATGAATTTTCAGCACAGCTTTTTCCACATGTACTTTTATTTATCACGACCATGGTTTCGTTACAGAGTAGCATCTTCAGGTGACGAAGGTCAGGTCTGAAACGAAACCACGGTCATGATAAATAAAACTGCATGTGGAAAAAGCTGTGCTGAAAATTCATCTTAATTTCCTACTATGAAAGGCTTCCACAAAGTTACGCCCGAAGCTGTTTCTTATAGTATTAATTTAGTTTAAAATTAGTTTCCAAATAAATAAATCCTTAAAAATGAGTCTCAAAACCGTTTAAACTCAGTTGCGAAAGATATATTTTTACTTTGAGTTACTGTCTGTACATGTATCCTCCTTCAAGTCCTCGTCTCAAATGATTCAAGTCAATCCTCTACCTCTCTCTAGAGGCATTTTACACGATGAAATATTTTGTACAAGCGAATGTGCGTGAGATTGTACGTTTGTCTCAATCACCACCTCAATCAATGTATTCAAAAACCTGCTATTTAATTATGTAAGAAAAATTGAATATGAAAACATACAATAGAATAAGAATTAGACACAGGCAACCATAATGTATGATAAATTGTACTTATAACAAATTGAATATTGAAAATTGAAAATGGTTTAATAACCAAAACTTTAAAAAATATTCCTAATCACTTATATATATTTGTCTGGATGTTATGTTATGATTTGGTATGTTTAGGTTAACAGGTTTATTTTTTTTTACATATATTATGTTTAGGTTTAAGGTATGATTGTTTTAAAATGTATGGTATCTAATATGTTAAGATTGTTGTTGTTCCATGCAAGAAAATTATATCATGATGTAAACACCTGCCCCATTGGAGCATTCGCTCCTAGGTCAATAAATGTTTTTCTATTTCTATTTCTATTTATCTCAACGAAATTAGAAAAGGTTCTATTTTCCGTTCTGGCATTGAGACATTCGCACAACCGTTCATACAATTTTCCGCTTTATACGATACATTTTGCCTCATGCAAGAGTTGACGGAAGAGTTTGTACAAACAAATGTACCGTGTAAAACGGCCTTTAAACATATAAGTTTCAACGCCATATAAAAGTCGCTCTCCATATTCAGCTTTTCACAAATATTTTCCTTGAAACAATTTAGTAAATGGCGTTTGATCGAGAGGAACTAAGGAATCAATAATTCCGAAAGCTAGATTATAAGTAGATTCTTTGAATCGGTTCACATTAATATTTCTGAGATAGCCAAATCACAGGAAATACTCTTACATTTACGTTAATATGTTAGCATATATTGTAGTTATTTTAAATTACCCACAGAATTGTGAATGATATTAGACCACAGTGGGCCGGTTTTTTTCATAGTACCTACTCCATCTTTTGGAATAACTCGTACAGTGAATGGGGGAAAGGATCGCTAATTTAAAATATGATAATGCATACCAGGGTTTGAACTCTGCCCACATAATTCTCTTAGAACTTATCTTTAAAAAATCATTACTTTCTTGATCTGATCGCATTCAGAGCAATTTCACTCACTTTTACATGTTACGTATACCGACTTAAATATCTTCGTGTTCTGAAATACCGACTGTTGTAAGAGCCACATAATTTCCAATTTCGGTGACCTTTTCTAAGCCATTACTGGTGAAGTTTAAGAAACTCATAATAATTTTGAAAGTCAATCTAGAACAAAAAAATTATCTTTTTTAGGTAACATTAGAGAGAAGAAAACTAGGGAACGTGAGCTCTACGGCCTCTCAAAGTTACAAAGTATAAAATTCTCCAATGGCCGTATTAAATTGGCACCACTCGTCAAAAAAATACTCCACAATTGCTGTGTTGATTTGAGAAGAAATTAGAGAGAAGATACTGTGTTCATTCACACTAGTTCGGTATGTGTCGACATAACTGTTCTGCAGATAACATACCAGTATGTTAGATTTAGATGCCGGTGTGATATATATGAATCAACAAATGTTTTAAACCCGATGCTGAAAGAGCATGAGGAACGCATAAGAAGACCAGGGGGTCAATTCTCGAAACATTGTGATAATATTCTTCTTAAGTCATCAACCCAAAGGTTGGTTGGCGGCAGTTCTCCATACTCTTCGGTCCTGTGCCATTCTTTTCAACTGCACATAAGTGGAGCAGCCTAACTCCATTATTTGCCCCATAAACTCCAACCTAGGCCTGCCCCGGCAGTTGGTTCCCTCTACAATGCCTTCTAAGATGGTGGCCAGCAATGTTTCGTGCCTTAGTTGGTGCCCGATCCAGATATTTCTTCTCTTTTTCAGTAGTTTCAGCAGACAAGGAGACTCCCCCACACGTCTGAGAACCTCCTCGTTACTGATTTTGTCCACCCAGGGAATCTTTAACATCCTCCTGAAACACCACATCTGGAATGCTTCCACCCTCCTCTCTTCTGCCTTGCCCAACGTCCAGGTCTCACTGCCATATAAAAATATGCTCCACACATAAGTTTGAAGAAGGCGTTTTCTTAGGTCTAGGCAGATATTTCTGGATTTTTCTGATAATTTTGGATAATCTGGATTTCTGATAATCATCGCATCCAAAAATGACAGATTTTAGCACGGTTTCGTTGAAGTATCGAATGCTACGTCACCAACTTGATATTTTTTATGCTATAACTATCACCATTACTCTATGCTATCACATACGAACAGTATGGGAAAACTAGAAAATACTATGAAACAATGATTTAACATTGTTATTTTCGCATGCGATGATCATCACGACGTGTGAGAATAGACCCCAGTGTGTGTGTCCAGGTGCATGAGGCACGTATGTACCATCAACAACAGTAACCAGAGGAGCTCACAATGCCGCAACAGTCTTCGACATTTTGAGCCATTCCAGCTGTGATTGTTGATGGTACGTGTGGCCGTTTGAATCGAGTCAGAACCGTGGCAGGGACACTCTCTGGTTTCCCATTCTGAAGGCTGTGGAGATTTATAACCGGAATCCCAATCCCCGCATGGGTTTTATAAAGAGATCGCTTTTTTTAGGTGCACAACAGACGAAATCGTCGGAAGAAAATCGAAACAGGTGGAGCACTTGCAAGTTTCTCTCTTTTCTTTCTTTCGGGCCGCGCAGACTGGAAGAATATTCAGGTTAGCCTTGAAATGACTTCGATGAAATAAACTGGAGGTGGATAAGTGTAATATGGTTGGAAGAGAAAGGCGTTATTTCTCATTATAACCAGAGGTATAGCTAGGGGGAATTTCAGGCAATAAAGCTTTAGAGAAGATTAGAGAGGTTAAAAAAAGTTTCTGAAGTGAGAGATGCATTGGACATTTAATTTATTCTTAGCCAAGTTCGTACTCTATTGAATATTAATTGCCTTTTCAAAATATTATGTCAATTTTTTAAAGTCTCACCTCCATTAACTATAAAAGGTAGAGATGGTGACTCATGGGTAGATATGAAACCCTACCAGAAGAAAATTTTGCGTACCTATACACTCCAGGAAAGGTCACACTTCTATGTACATATTTGGGAATCTGAGAAAAATTACTCTCTTTTTTACGTTGATTCTCAGCCGACTGATAATTAAATCAAACATTATTAGATTCATATTATAGATCCTGGAACCACGTTAAAAAATGGCATGTAAAAATACGTGTTTTTTCGCGATCCAGTCTTCGTAGCGTACCTAGTCATTTTCTGCGGTCTGCTATCCGCAACTTCTTTATGACAACGTGTAGACTTACGAAAATACGTTTTTTGTAATTGATTCAATGTTGATGGTTTCTGTGTTCTAATTCTAATGATGATAGGGAGCATTGAAGAATGTAACTGTAATCAGGCTACCTTATTAATTATGCCGAATTCACTGCCAAAGTTAGAGCGAATATAAAAAAGTAAAAAAATATAATTTTCTAATAATGAACATAAACGAAGACGATTTCATCAAGTCAGTAGTTCAGGTTGTTGGAAAACAGGAAATCCTGTAATAAGAAAAAGATCTGAAGTTGTAATGTTAAGATTACAAATACAAAACGCAGGAGAAGACTGCAAGTTTATGGTAACATCTTAAGATGAGTTATTGTAGATGTACGAAGGAAATTCTCAGCGTAATAACCAAATTAAAGACAACAACAAAGTGGGTTGTGCAAACAAAAATAAATATATGGAATCAGTTGGCATCAATCTAGAAGTTATCTGCAATAAAGAGACTTTTCGAAGGGAGCCTGATGGATTTAAGGGGTTCCGGGAAAAACAAAGTAAACAGGGCCAAAAACATCTGGTCAGAATAAAGGAGGAGGAACCACAGTGAACGAATGAATAAACATTTTGGGTGGAGAAAAAAAAACTAACAAGCAAACCAGCTGTTACCCGCGGTCCATAGTTGGCCAAACTCAAACATTTAGAAGGGCACAAACGAAAAAAATCCATTAGCAAAATCAATGCGTTCACACAATTTTAACAAAGCATATTTCAGCCTTTTTCTTTTAAAACAGCCATTCTTTACAATACATAAATTTACGAAGCGTGCATTTTAAAAAATTCGAATGGATTCGGAATGAGAAAGCCGTGATTGGCTCATCTCTCCAAAGTAGACACACCCTCACCCGTGCCAAGGTCTTTTCCGCAGGAGGAAAACTAATAAAAAAACGGCTCTTGGAGATTTCGGGCATCGACAAATCTTCTAATTATTCGACGAACGCGAAATTTTATAACGATAAAGGAATCACCCCTAAAAACATTTTCTCGATTGCAGATGAGGATTCGACTTCTAAATTAGCGCTTGGCGACAGCCCATGTTGGAAAGGACTCGAAAGCATTTGAATTCCCTCCAACCTTTCTCCTCATAAAATATTTCGACCACACCCACCGCTGCTCTGAATGACACCACAAATGGCCTTGCATCAAGGGCTCGGCACGCTTCGAATACATACAGAGAGTCAAATTGGACGGCTTTGGTGCTATTACGGTCAAAGCGTGCCGAGTAATGTCTTTTTATAGCCTTCAATAGTATAGTATTCAGTCAGAAATAGGGCGATAGTCTAATTTCAATATCAATCCTGGTCACAAAGAAATTACGGTGATGGTGACGTTAAACTGCTAAAGAAGTTATGATGGTCATCAGGAATGAGAAATATTACAATTAATAAAATCATCTGTAGATTTCATACGACCGCAATCATCATATCGAGATGTCGATAGTTATAATTTAATTTCCCATATCGGTGACAGTGATGGACATACTTATCGACTTGTTAGTTACTTCCTACTGTTCATATTGAAATAATCTCCTGCAAGCGTGTGAAAGACAGGTGTGCATGCAATTCAGACGATCCAACAGCCGGACAGCAGTTTCCATAGATTTAAAGTTGGCTTGGATTATTTCATTTAGGTCTCAATGAGGATTGGAATGAGACTTAATGCTGGATATATGAAGATATAACAAGTGAGTTCGTGCTTCAACATAGTTTAGTAGTACCTTCATACCAACATAGTAGAACAACCTTCATAGTACCCAGCACCCGATCTCAAAGGTGTGTCGTAAGTCAAAATTTTCACCAATCATGAACTACACTAACATCACAAAGGTTTTAGAAACTCTTGAGTGTTAATGCAGCATGAAAGTACATGCATACACAGAATTGCAAGAGTTATACTGCAAGCATTCTATACGTGTTGTCAGCACTAACGACAGCTATTATGGTCTCTAACTATTCTTGGGTAAAATATACATTTTAAACCTGTCCTTTCTGCAAAGTATTTCCCAAAGTCTAAGTCTAACCTAACCAACAGTAGTTCGCAAAATGGTTTTGATGTCTTCTGCGAATAGATTGGCTTTAATCTTAATCAGAAGATAAAAATTGATCTTTTATTGTATGGACTAAATTGTAGTCACAATCTAGGTGATTTGGTAGGGTTGAAACTCTAGTAAAACCATCATAATGGCCTTTTACATCTTGTCAATCTATACTACGTACGTTTTAATAACATTTTAAACCCTACTTGATGTGCATATGTTTAAATTCGCTATCAAAACAGTATATTCGAGTATCTAGCAGTCTATTTTTCTCAGGATTAAATCCATCGGAGCTGACGCCGTTAAGCCTTTGAAACAACGGTATGGATTCCGGTGCAGCAGAAGCGACGGGCGAACTTGCATAGGTCTCACTAATTGTTACATTCGGTCCCTGAAAAGTATCAATATAGCCGTAGAATACAGGATAAAGTACTTGATAGCTCTAGAGACCTTCTTTCTCCATTTCAATTTTATCTATTATCTAATCACTATTGAAAAATTGCTATAAAACCGCTCCAGAATGCAAAGAAAGTTTAAATTTCTCAGATCTGCATAACGTCTTCACAGATTACGCATCACTTAACTACACCTCTCACTGCCTGAGGTGTGGTCTATATGAAACTTTTTGATAAAAAAAGTATCCTCATAAATAAAAGGAGGGCTCGCTTTCTGACTTAGCCGATTCCCATTGGGTTACTTGAATATATGACTGGAAATATCTTACGATTGTATGAAAAACTCCTAACATTATCAGCGAACCTTCAATAGAGACTTCAACATGAGCCGTGAGTAGTCAAAGTTTAAAAATAAGCATCGGAATTTTAACCAAAAAAGCTAAAACCACAGAAAATATATCTTACTGAGCGGCATCCCTTTGAGGTGATTTATCCCAAGTTTCAATTCCCATTCATTCAGGCGTGAGCTAAGGCTTGTGCGAAAGGGATACATTTTAGGAATATCTATTGCAAATTACCTTCAATATATTCAATTTTGATCGAATATGAATCTTACGTACTTGGCCGCTTACGCACTACTGTTACAATTGGCTTGGTCATGTCAGCAGCCTATATTACCTAACATACTTAATGCACGCCACCTCCCTAAATGCTCGTTCCTGTTCTGAGTTCCCCTGTGGAGATTCTACTCCTTTCATATTCATGAAAAATATGCATGGATACTACCCAGCAATAAGGCAATCGATAAAAAAATGAGGCTATAACACTAATTGTGAGATTATGTAGACAGTTATAAAAATTCCCTCATTGCATTTCCATTTATCAGTATCAACTGCTACTTTGACTTGAATAGATCTCTGCTTGTGTTACATATAGAAGAGATATTTGGGTAAATACTTGCCTGATCAATTAATTTGGAACACAAGAATATATAACGTTACAGAAGTGCATTTTAAAAAATGGATTGATGATGAATCGATATTTGGTTGAACTTGTCCCGATGACCTCTAAAATGCTGCAATGCTTTTAAAACGTATGCACGTGAATGATCTGGAAATTCACTTGAATGCAGTTAATTGAATGTGTCAATGCTCTTAGATAATTCGAGGGAACGCAAGACGAGCTCCTACAATATGAAATTTTATAATTTAGAAAGAGAGAATTTACCCAGACCTGGTACTGCATTAATAATTCATAATCGTTGCTCGCATTGCAAATTACTCTGACCGGAAAGAAGATTCCATATGCTTTTCTAATCCACGGCATAATACAGCCAATATATTTTTTGAGGTTCTAAATAAAATAAAAAAATACGGCCAAAGTTTCGGATTTCCTGAGGATCAGCCTCTTTTCCCCGTTTTGGAAGGGCGCCCGTGAGTAATTTTCTCTCGCGCAGTAGGCTGGAGCGAGATTCTAAAAGGTTCCCACGCGTAACACTTCGCGATGCTTGTATCAGATTATATCAGTTGATCGCAGAAAACCGGAACGCGGACGAGGTGGAACAAAATAAAAATTAAAAATCGAGGAGGAAGGCCTTTATTATCCTCTTGGCCCAATTTCATGACCATGCAAGAAGCGATCATCGGCCCAGGGCCCGAAACATTGACGCGCTGACAAATTCCTAACTGCACCCGAAAGAACAATTTACGGGGAAAACACTATAGTGTTTAGAAATTCATTCTGAAAAAATATCACTTGACCTACGGGAATCCAAAACAGGATCGCCCAATTGCAGCTCCAGCGAATGTGTTTCTATATGCTTTGGTCGATCTGTAATGTAATCTGTAAGGATTTAAAGGTTGTTAATTTTATACTTGTAAGATGTTGATGGTGGTTGCCATGTGGCAGTTGTTTGTTTATAGCAGCTAAGTGGGGAGATTGCAATGTGTGAATTGGTGTGAATGTTTGCACTGTTGATGAATGAACTAAAACAGTAATGAAAAGAAACTAACTGCTAATTTTATTGGTTAAATCTGCGTCACTAAACAGAATCCGCGTCCATAAAGGAAAGTCCCTCGGAAAGTTATCACAATACCGTTAAATAAAGAGGATAACAGTTAAAATTCTATGCACTTTATACTGCAAATCAGATGAATACGAGGAGGCCAACATTTTGGTGCATATTAAAAAGAAACTCGAAGTAACCATTGTACTGTAGGCATTCTGTCTCAAGAAGTCTCAGCTCACAAATAGAGCACGAGCGGTAAAGCAAGAGAGCACTTTATTTTACGAACTAAAAATAGCCATAAACGGAACGGTTGCCTGGATAAACTAGAAAATAGCCAGGGGATAAGTAGTAGAGCTTTTAAAAAGATCAGGGCTGGAAAATGTGGTATGAAGAATCGCTGTGAAATTTTATGTAAAGTGGTGTAGTATAGCATATATTTTTTGGAAATGGTTCATTTTTGTGTATATTTACGAGTTAGTTCGTACATAAGAAATAAGTGAACGTATTTCTCAGGTACCAAACGCCCGAAATCAATACATGATGCAAACAGATGCAATGATCATGCTCTTAAATGGCAGTAAAGCTGGAAAAATGACAGCAGCAGAGCAGTTATAGAAGCAACGGAAAAGTGATGTTAAAAAAAGAATGACGATCAAATGAACTGTGATAACCACCTGGGATACGAAGAGTTGGGGATGATGCATCTGTCCGAAGTGGAAGACACATATTGGGCCAAATATATGATAGGCAAGCCTCTCGAAAGCAAAAAATGGAAGGATATGTTAAATGAAATAAGTACTGTGGAAGGTCATGAACTGAATACGTTAGGCAAATTTATGGGGCTTTAAAAATAAAAAAACAATTATGAAGGAACTTAACTGTTGGCTCGAAGCAGAATGGAGTGAAATGCTGCACTGCGCACCAATCTTCGGACTGATCACTTCCCATGCCGACGATATACTCTAAGCTTTATAACACCTGGAAGATGGATTTTGTGTTATTTATTGGACTAATTGTATTCTGAATTTACCAACATTACCGTTTGCATTTACCGATGGAATTCGACAGTCGTGATTGATAGATTACTGTGATTTTCTCGAGGTAATCGGTAAAACGAGCTTCTGCATGGCACACTATAGCAGCAATCAGTCAAATAGTGAGATAAATTCTGAAACGATCTCTTTGTTCTCAACCACTCATGAGAATGAGTTAAGGCTGGGTCAATGATTCCTATATGTTTGTATGAGAGGAAGTTCACCAGACTTGTATGCCCTCATTAACAGCTCGGAAACAAGGTTGTGGTCATAGATGAGCATTGAAAATACCGTTGGAGAATTTTGAATATCTTAAGCGGATTTTCCATCCTCGATTATCCGAGGTAATGTGGACTGAGACCACCTCAAAAAATGTTTTAAAAAATCGGATAACAAAGATAGATAAGGTGCCAACATATATTAGGACAAAAATAAGATGTTTCAATGCTTTTCCGTATCAACAGGTGGTTGGAGTGATTTTTGTCTATCTACAAGTTTGCATAAAACTTTGCATACATGTTTTTATTAGTGATATCTATAGATAAAAGTGAAAAAAAATCATTATGCCGATTTGGTTTTTTGACAATCCAAAGTTGTTTTAGCACGTAGCCTTGAGGAATTTGAGATATATTACGTCATAATTCGGTGGAATATGTGCAGATTTTCTTCTAAACGCGAAATATTACAGTTCATATTATTATATGAGTAACTAACAAAGGTTAGTGTCGATTGAGCGGGGCCACATCTCAGGTACTCGGACTCTGGGTCGCAGGTAGCCGGTGTGTGGGTCGACCCTTGCTCGCGAAGGGATAATCCTCGCTCGTGGTGAGACCTCGCTCGGCCTAAGGTCCCCTCACTGCCCCGGCCCCCGCAGCGGGAGGGGAGCCGCACAAAACTGACCGTGTGCAGTACATTTAAATGTTTATAAACTTTAACAGTTTCCTAAAATTTATCTTTTTCATCGTGTCAATCGTCCGAAGACGTTTGCGAGCGTCTTTTGATCGACTTTCTACGGTGAAAATTAAGGTTTTCCATGCTGCCTTAGGAAATATGACGTCTTCGGACGATTGACACGATGAAAAAGATAAATTTTAGGAAACTGTTAAAGTTTATAAACATTTAAATGTACTGCACACGGTCAGTTTTGTGCGGCTCCCCTCCCGCTGCGGGGGCCGGGGCAGTGAGGGGACCTTAGGCCGAGCGAGGTCTCACCACGAGCGAGGATTATCCCTTCGCGAGCAAGGGTCGACCCACACACCGGCTACCTGCGACCCAGAGTCCGAGTACCTGAGATGTGGCCCCGCTCAATCGACACTAACTCTAACAAATATCAAGATGTGATTCCAAGTTAAATATTTAAAAAAATATGTGATGAGTTTTCTCGAGGTAAGGTCGGAAAAACAAACCACTACTATTCTTCACCAACATTTCGGAATATACTATATTTCATCATCAGGGCAAGAAATATACACTGAAGGTCAAAAACAACAACACACTTCATACATGATGGATATATAAAAACATTTCAACATGGTTGTCATCAAAACATATCAACACGTCAATTACCTTAGAGTAAAAACATTAAAACTGTTAAACTTCACATCACAAGGTAAGATTGTTTCGGATTACCGTAGAACCCATGGTTATTATTTGCACCATTATGTCCATTGCACTCATGTCCGTGTTTGCACTCATGTCCGATATGATGAATGCAAACAAAAATATTTAAGAATAATTTTCGCCAAAAATTTCGAATGTCGCAGCGAAAAATGTAAAATATAATACTTGTATGATTTCCATTGCTGCATATATGTTGAGTTTCTCCGCATGAACAGACAATATGTTTACATGTAATTTGGTCCTATAATTTTTTAAGTCTTAATTGAGAATTTATTAAAATGTGCAATAAATGACCAACGATTACCACTCCAGCCATCTTAACATTTATGATGAAGAAGGTTAATATTGAGCCATAATTCTCCGTCTTTAAGAATACCGAACCCATGGCCGTATTCTGAAGTTCTTGTACATGAGATGGACTGGATGGGTTGAACCACAACTTATGTATCAGTTCCTCGTATAATACGTATCTGGGTTAATCGAGACTTGGATAGACGAGACTGCAATGTGGATTCATTTCTTCGTCCAATAATGAGTTTCCTAAAACCCTCGCCCGTTGAAGTCACCATTATGCTTCGCGCGTTGAAATCACCAAAAATCTACGCCCGTTTAAATCACTAGGCACATAATAAACGTCACACGGGGACTTGGTTCAGTACTTTGGTTGTCGTGCGCGTGGTTCTGTCGAAAAAGCCCGTTTTCTTAATGTTCTTCCACATAAGTAAAACATTATCGCTATTATTTTAACTGGGCACTCTCATCTCTTCTGCCGGAATGAGTTAATTGGGCTCCCTGAATTTAAATTTCAATGGGGTTGACTTGAAAGAATTTTCACCTCCCTGAAACGAAATATCACTTAGAAACTTAAATCTACGGCTATATAATACATAGCAAGCTACCACAAGAGCCTAACGACACCAGCCATTAAAATGGAATTAATAACGTTGTCTCAGGACTGAAGTGGGGGAACTTACACATGGCGAAAGAAGAGCTCTTTGCAGTGAATATACTTGGATGTAACCTCAGCACTTGGTTTGATAAAGATGTAAATCGTTGAAACTGGTTGAATTAAGTATTTCGCAGGGGAAACCTGCTATGAGGGCAGAAATCATAATCATAATGTCATCATTAAAATGAGGGAGAAGGAAAACGGAAGGCAGAAAAGTAAAGATATGGGGGCTCACATGCAGTTGAAATGTGATAGTTACGTGAAAAGCATTTTTGTATACATTTGAAAAGAATAAATGAAAGCTTTATGAGGGGAAAGTACATAAAATTAAATAAGTATGAAGGTACAGTTTAAAAGGCTTAGCGAGCAAAATAAATGCCTTTGTATTACAAATCTTCGAGGCAATCACGTATTCAAAAGAATTAAAGTGGTGCTTTAGAGGAGAACGTGGTTCATCTCTCAAAGCGTGGGAAGGCTCTCTAGCAAACAAAAAAAAAAAACAAAAGATGTTATTTCGCTTGATTAGATCTCATCTTGAATACGCCGCTAGCATTTATATTAGATATTGGACACGTGAATTGACTACATTACGTAACTAGGCCGCGCGGTTTCACTGTAAACTCCTGCAAACGAACAGAATGTGTCTCACGGCTATCGAAAGGATTGGAAAGGGAGTAACATGGCCACACGCCAGACGTATACTAGTAAGAAAAACGCCGCAAGTTTGAGGCAGGCGAGGGTATAATTACAGTCCGTCAGCAGCAGCAGATCAGACAGGAACGGCAAGTTAAGGAAGACACTTTAACATACGGGTACTGCTATTCGTTTTTCCCACACACTCTTCACGACTCCAACTTAGATAAAGGCAAACACCAATGCCTATTCCAAGACACATTTTCCGTATCTGCCCTTTTCGTAGCCAATTCCATTCTCCTTTTCTGTCCCCCTTTCATGGCTGGTTACCTACAACCATCAGGCCCACGCCCTACTGGCGGATTGCACAACAGTAAAAAGTTAAGAAGTTAAACAGAAGAGTTTAGTCGAAGTATCAGGAAGTAATGATTAGCATGTTTCACGTAGGTATACTCATTATTAGGAACAAACTAATATTTACCTAGTGTAACTGCAACGAAGTAATTCACAGATTAAACGAAAAAAATATTCTTTTGTTATTATGCTTTGATTCTTTATTAATTATTACTAGAGACGGTACCCGTTGAATATCAACGGGAAGGAAAAAATCGACAATAATACAATATAATAAACCATTCATATATTATTTAGTACAAATAATCATTGAGTTAATGGATATACACGAAATTTCGACTTAAACAACAAGTATGGTCGTTATGGGGATGGTGACTCAAAAACGCTATTAATGTTGCGAAAAATCGTTACGTTTCAGAAAATATTTCGGAATTTCCTCTGGAATATAATATTCGATTGAAGCAATAAGAATTTCTATTTCATTTTCTTTCTATTGGTACCTTTTAAAAGAATTAAAAACCACTATTTCTAATTTAATTTAGCAAATAAAAATAGGTCTGCTGCCAAATGAAGATTCAGCTTCACTTGTATTTCTTATGTGAAATTTACTGACATATAAATCCTTATATATATATATATATATATATATATATATATATATATAATAATTTATATGTATATATATATATATATAATAAATATTTCGTTCAAACAGGTGGTGAAATAAAGATGATAGGAAACACATAAAATGTGATGACACAATGGTGATGTGAAGATGGAATGATGGCCGATTCCAAGTGAAAAAAATTCGTCTAGACCGGGAATTGAACCACGGACCTTTGCAATTTCGCGCCGGATGCTCTGACCACTAAGCTATCTAGACTACTAAAGAAACACTGGAATCGGCGGGGATTTATATGAATCAAACACCCCCAAGATTAGTCCGTAAAAGTCGCCGAGAGATGGCGCTGGACATTTTCACTCACCGGCAGAGAAGAAATTACGTACACAGAAGAGGAAAGCAAAGTTTGAATCAGGCACACAGACAGTGGTAAAGATACAGAACAGGCGTTTCGGGGCACGCAGAGCCCAAGAAGTAGAAATGAGCCATTCCGGCCATACAACCATTCATTCATTCACTCAAACCGCTCACAGGCGTAAATAATAAATATTTCGTTCAAACAGGTGGTGAAATAAAGATGATAGGAAACACACATATATATATATATATATATATATATATATATATATATATATATATATATATATATATATATATATATATATATATATAAAAACTTTGTCACAAGTGTGACTAAAATGAGAACACATAAAAAAGACACTCACACGGGTTGGAAATTTTTCGGTGGATCGCCGCCACCTTCTTCAGCGAAAGGTATAGGAAGAATCATGTGAAAGTTACTGACGCATATATATATATATATATATATATATATATATATATATATATATATATATATATATATGCGTCAGTAACTTTCACATAAGAAATACACGTGAAGCTGAATCTTCATTTGCCTACAGGCCTTTATTTTTTTGCAAAATTAAATTAGAAATAGTGGTTTTCTGTTATTGAAAAAGGTACCTATAGAAAGATAATAAAATAAAGATTCTTATTCTTTAAATACAATTTGGTATATGGGTCGAAATTCCGAAAGTTCTGGTAAAACGTAAATATTTTAGTCTTTTTGAGTCACCGTCCCCATAACGACCATACTTATTGTTTACGTCGTGATTCCGTGTATATATCCATTAACTCAATGATTCTTTGCACTAAATAAGATATGAATGGTTTGTTACAATCAATGTAAATGATAATATTATTCCCGTTTATATTCAACGGGCACCTTCTATAGTTATTGTAGATTCTTTGACTTTGACCAATAACAAGAAACTTTGTCCAAGGAATTGAGTTCAGCATTAAAAATGGCGAAGACCACTAGACAAATCACCATCATCGCATGGTATTTTACCGATTTATTTGTAGATTACATTGAAAGTCTCCATCAGCCATTCTATTGGTTCCGGGTGTGAGTTATGAGCGTTTAATTTTAAATTTTCACATCATAATACTTCAACTAAAATATATTGGAGTGCACCTTTAGTTAGCCATAGAAGAAGGTAATTTACAACTTAAAATTGCAATTTAAAAAATTAAATAGTACCGTTGTTATTGGAATAAAACTGTGATTCCGCGTGTGACTCACACAAGTGACACTCAATAACATAAGACTACTTTAACCTGTTAACTCTGTGAATAGCTTGAACATTAAATATTGATATTTATATCAGTAAGATAAGATAAATTGTTTTTTAGTTTAAACTAATGGAGAAGTATCCAAAATTATTATTTTTCTAGTTATGAATTTTTTAATACTTTCCTGGTGTGACCTAATTACTCTTTCTGCTTTCCATTATACGTAAAATTCAATTATTCTTCCAAATTTTGGTAAAGGCTCAGTATATTTCATTCATTAAGCTCAATTTAACCTGGCTAACTAAGTCGAAATTGAAAATTGTAGAACAAAAACACTTTTTTTTATTTTTTCCATATTTCGGCTCACTTTTAATGGAATGACTGCCATATCAACATCTAAATATCGGGATATGTTTAAGCGCTCCTAATGATTACTTTTTTCTCGCCATTAAATTTCTCTTGAGCTCCTCAAACAGGCTGCCTCCTCTCCCTCATATCTTTTCAAATTCCTATTATTCCTCTTCCGCTTTTATCGTGTTTTCTCATCCATTCCCTCCTTTCAAAATATTCTTCCCTCTCATGACGTCTTCCAGCCACTTTGTGGCCTTGTCCGTGTCTCCAGTCCCAATTACCTTTCCTCTCCCACCAAATGTAACATTTCCGAAAGGTATTCTTACCATTTGAGAAGAGAATGTAATGTGTATGTCTGTAAACCTAATTTAACATTGTATAAAAGGTCTTATCTGTACATGGGTGCAAAGGTTTTCAATGCACTGCCTGAAATTATAAAAAGAGAAAATTTTTTCACAAAGTTTCTTCGTTTAGTTAAAACTTGGCTGTTTACACAAAAAAACATTGATACTCTATTCTAAGAATTAAAAATTGACTGCTACTGTTTATTAGAGACTATTATATACAATCTGCTATACGCATAGTGGTATTTTTGTCTTATGTTGCTGTCCACTAGAGACTGTATTATATAATGTCATGTACGCCTAGTGTTTTGTTCAATTATTTTGTCTGGGTAACGCATGTCTTTGTTTTTGAAGGTCACCTCAGGAATATCCTTAAAGACTACTTAAATCTTTAATATTCGATGTTAATGTAGTTGTGTACATTATTTGATGAAAGAATAAACAACTTACTTCCTTGGTTAGTCTCCAATCGCAGCCTGGCTCACCTCCTCATCCTTATCAACTCCCACATATCTTAAAGTCCCCAAGTTATCCTCTTTCCCTCAGCGACCAATGTCTCCGAAATATACGAAGCCACGATCCATATTTATGATTCAACTTATCTTTTCCTAATGCAGGGAGACTCCCATCATCAATTCCCTTATCTTCGTTATATGCGTCCTTGGCTAATGCAATTCTACGCCAACTGTCCTTACTTACATTCATTCTTTTTACTTTTTCTTTTTTAGCATTAGATTTTTAGCATTTTTTAAAGCATTCTTACAATACCATGATCCATTCTTTTTACCATTTTTAGAGATATTTTTTAAAGTGCTTGGCATCTAGAAATAATATTTACATAATTTTGGGTTCCATTGTGACTACTAAAACAGTTGCTTACTCAAAACCGTGCTTTATTTTATTTTTGTATTTCGAATCCTATTAATCAAAATTATCTTGATGAGAGTATGATGTTTTATGGACCTTATGGATGTTATTTTATGTAATAAGTCATGACCAATTCTCCATTAAACATAATAATACCAAAATTATCGTACATAAATATTAATATCTACTTCTAAAGGCAGTTTAAAATCCTGAGAGGTCATCACATTTCATTTCCAACTTCATTTTATTCAAAATTTAAATTTTTGGTCGCCATCAAACAACTCCTACCAGGCTTTTTTTTGGCTACTCGCATGTCTATCGTGCGAAAACAGCATTATTTCTCACGTGGTGTGAAATGTTGCGCTACGTTGGTTGAATTAGAAAAGGTGACATCTTCGGTGCGTTCATTCACGCACCCGCACACTTTTCCAAGCAAATCTGAACTAAATTCGAACCGCAATTTAGACAGCGCATTATTCCATGCATCAGACCGCGGGGAGAGAATGCGTCACGCAAAGACGGATTCAGCGCCCCGCACCGTGCATAATTGGGACACGAAGGAGGCGGGTTTACTCCCATCCTCCCCCATGAGCAAGCACCACGGGCACCGCCGCAGTCACCACTATATACCCCGTTCCTCGGGTGGGGAGAGAAGAAAAAAAAAATTAGGTGCGCTCGGCGTCAGGCATTTGTGTGTCGAAATACCGTTATTTTTCGGTCGTTTCAAATGCCGCGGGGCTGAGCGCCCATTGGTCGGGTACGGGTGGGGTATTGGGTCCACGCGGCTCCGACAGGTGGGAATCTCTTTGGGAATGGGAATCGTTTTAACTTCCTCAGCGTGTCTGTGGACCTGACATGAGTCCGAGGATTCTTACTCTGAGGCCACGGGTTAGATTCTCCGGCTGAAACATTTCTCCTGAATGGTTTCACAGCGTTTCTAAAGCCTGAATCACACGATAATTTCTCACGTGCATACGTCCAGGGATAATTTGAGCAATACTTTTCAATGACAGGGAAGATGATAGCTGAAGCCATCATTTTCCATATCACACGGTAATTTGTGTCGTCACTACGATCATCATTTCCGCACCCGGGATTTAGTTTACATAATGAACGTTACACAGATGTTAAACGAATTAGGCTGGGAGCCGCTGGAGACTCGGAGGCTGTGCGCAAGGCTTAGATTACTTGAGCAATTAAGAATAGATATCTTTAAGAGCGACACGGAGAACATCATATTAGAACCCCACTATATTTCCAGGTCCGACAGAAACGATAAATTAAGAGAGATATTTTGCCGAACGGATAGGTATGGGAATTCGTTTTTCCCCCGAACAATAAGGGACTATAATAAATGCTAGGCGTAATTTCATTAGAGCGTTTACTTTTTATATGTAAACGGATGGTGTCCTAACACCCCCCGCCACACGCCTATTGAGGCGGCTTGCGGGGTAATATGTAGATGTAGATAATTATCGGCCGTAGCGACCGTGCCGTAGCTGTTTACTACTTTCATTAAGTTACATATATCAAAGCTCACTAGCGGCACCACAGTTCGTATTTGCTGTCGTTTGCTCTGATTGGTTGCAGCTCGATATCACGTACGCGTTCAGGGATGGAGAACAGGGACGGTCGCAATGATGAAAAAATGGATAGAGATCCCTATCATTGGCGCTATCCCTGAAAATGATGGCGTCAGAGAGCCATCATTTGAGCTATCATTGAGCCTCTATCCCTGAAATTGTCCGTGAAAAATGATCGTGTGATTCAGGCTCAAGATGATAATACAGGTTGATTGGATATCTGAGGATTAGTGTTGTGTTGAATCGGTGTTTCTTAGACGACGTGACGTTTCGAATGAATTACAGAGTCCACATACAAAGATAATTATTTACATAACTGGAGAAGGTTCCCGTTGAATATCAACGGGAAGGAAAAAACCAATACTTCTACATTGTAATAAAACATTCATATCTTAATAAGGGCAAATAATCATTGAGTTAATGGATATACATACACGGAATCGCGACTCAATAAGTATGGTCGTCATGGGGACGGTGACTCAGAAACGCTAAAATATTGCAAAAAAATCATTACGTTTTACCAAAAATTTCGGAATTTTGACCCAAATACCAAATTTTATTGAAAGAATAAGAATGTTTATTTTATTTTCTTTTTATTGGTACCTTTCTCAATAACAGAAAACCACTATTTCTAATTTAATTTTGCAAATAAAAAAAGGTCTGCAGCCAATTTAAGATTCAGCTTCATGTGTATTTCTTATGTGAAAGTTGTTATGTGATTATTATTGTGTTATTAATACCATATCATAGTCTACCTTCGTAATGGATTTACTTATTCTGTGGCCGGACGGTGGCTTATTCTGGGTTTGCAACCGTCCTCTGGAGGCGAATGACGGGCCTATACCGCTTCCCGTGCTGTCTAGCAAATGGCAAAGACAGACGTTAAACCCTGAAGAAGCGTAGTAAGCCTATAGCAGGGGCCATAGTTACTGTTGTTACTCTCTTTTTTTGCTGTGGTTTTTTAGTGTGTTATTTTTTCCTATATATATGAAATTGTGGCAATTAAAAACTCTTGACTAGGCTGACTACTGAATGTGACTTGGTCGAAAAAAGCGCGGATACATTTAATGGGCGTGCATTTTTCTACGAATGCTCTTCAGACATGAAGACGGATGCATCAGTGTGTCCGAAACGGAAGCATGTTCCAGTGAGTCGAAAGAGGGGTCATGCCTTTAATAATAGTGGGCACCGTTTTTTATGCAGTGCTTGGTATTTCATCATCAGTGGGTAATCATCAACCCGGAGATCAATTTGCTCCTGCTTTCCAATCAACTCTCTTCTTCGCCAACCTATTCGTTACAACATAAGTATTCACATTCCTTCCTAATTTGCCAGATGTATTACATCCTTTGTGTTCCTCCGTAACACTGAACAACACAACATATTCTATTTCTCCTTGCATTATTGCTTTCAACAGGCTTTTGTGTCACAAAATGTGTCCAATAAGTTTTACTCTTCGCCTTATCAGAGTTTTTATCATTATCTTTTACCTCCAACATCCCATAGGATTTCTTCGTTAGTAGTTCTCTTCGTTCATTTTATCTCCTACACTGCTATTTATTAATCCGAAATCATAGTTTTGGATTATTTAATAATGGACAACAGATAAACCAAGTTATTTTTGGAAGCTCTTAGCTTTTCGACTAAAACAGTGACACTGCCTTTGGTAAAAACATTCTCAGAAATGCAATTGATTGCAGGCAACCTTTTTTTTAAGTGCCCTCAATTCTTCATAGGGACGCGTTGGGCAATCTATGTGGCGTATAGAATCAAAAGTTGTATGGAACAATGAATTAAGCATTTTAATTCGTTTATGCGGTAGAATTAGGACTTTTTAGGCGCATAAAATGGAACAACATCCTACAACCTCAATCTAAGTCCCGCGGAAACCTACAAAAAAGATTATTCGATTTTGTTGTAGCGGTGTGCGACTTTAAACAGGGACCTCAGTATGACATTTGCATCGGCTGACTCAATTCGGAAGTAAAATTCATAGCTTCAGGCTCCACTTTGTAGAAACTTTTAACATTCATTATAAGAAAGTTTTGTTCTTTTCTAAACTTTTTATTTTTTTAAAAGACACTACTACGCGTTTCACCAATTATATGGCATCGTCAGGTGTAGTAGTTTGTTTACATATATTGTATTGTTGTCGTTGTTAGATACAGAACATTAAATTTGATTTTTTAGAAAAGTTTATCATGTCAGTGACTTTACCCCTGAAATTTTACATTTCCTTCCCAAAGGTTTAAAAATGGATGCATTTGAACAAATTGAAATTATCAGGCATTCTCCAAATCTATTAAATGAGCAGCTTTTTACACATACCTCCCCACTAGTTTCTGGAATATTTTCGTTAAAAAACGTTGATCTTTCTCATACCACCACCCCTTGATTGCATTCTTTTTGCCTAGCATTGTATGTAAATTTTTGTTGTTATTATTTTCATGTTAATTTTTTTTACCCTCCTTTTAATTTTTGTTTCATTTCCTTTTTGTTATTTTTTAAATGTAAACTTTTCTTTAAAATCAAATTTAATCTTCTGTATCTAACAACGACAGCAATATAATATATGTAAACAAACTACTACACTTGACGATGCCATAAAATTGGTGAAACGCGTAGTGTGATTAAAAAAATAAAAAATGTAGAAATGTACAAAACTTTCTTGTAATGAAGACAATTAGGAAGTGTTAATTACCATTTTCAATGAAGTCTTAATGAGTTTAGGATATTTCTGCAAAAATATTCTCTGCTTTTTTTATCAGTTAAGAAACCCAGAATCGTGATATATGGCGGACGAAAACGTTTCAACAAGAAAGTAGAAAGTACTGTTTATTAGGAAGGGCCTCATTTCCGTGAGAATTCGTGTTACATTTACTCAATTACACCCCATTATTAGCAACATCATTCGAAATGGCGAAAGTGACCTCATTATTCCCTAGGATTCTGCTAATACAATTATGACTTCGCTTGCAAAATATGAAGGAGTGGCGATCGGATTGGTGTTTGTGAATGGAGAACTAATTTTCCATCCCCACGGTTAGAGTTCGAATCCCGGAAATTTCGGAGATTTCCCAATTCCTATTATTTATTTTAACTTTAATGTCACAGCTATATTAGGAGTATGTAATTGTGTCTTTTCTTTATAATACATATTATATTACGTTTTCAGTGTTGTTGTTTTTGCTTAATATAAATTCACAATATCATGTTAATATACTTTTGCTGCTTGGAACTGGATTGGACTGTGGAATCTTCAAGCAAAAATGTTATAGTTACCTATTACAGCAGTAATCAAACCATCAATTTTTACTTCAATGTTACAGCTATTTTTCGAGCATGTAAATAATATTTCTGTTTCCATGCAAATTTTGCATTACGTTTTCTTTTTGTTTTTATTTAATAACTATTCAAAATGTCATGTAAATACGTATTTGTTGCTTTTAGGGGTATGTATGTACCCAGTGCATTGAATAAATGTATTAAATATCTATCCCAATCGCTTCTGGAATGTTTTGTTGAAAGTGGTTACTTCTACTAGTGAAGACTTGGAACTTGACTTTTTGCCCCCTCACTTCAAGAGTTGGCATATTTTGACGCCGGATTTCTCTCCAACCTTCTTGCATTTCCGAAAGAATCCTAATCGTACCTACAAACCAACGTGTACTTAATGGTGTAATCGACATAAGCCTATCGACAACCCGATAGTAATAACTAATGCTACCACTGCAGCCTAAACGAAAATTATTAATGCCGTACGCAGTACTTCCTACTTACTGGAAGAATTTGTGCGACAGCTTTTAAAAATACTTGGTTCAACTACAGAAGTGGGGATATTTCGAGAAAATATTCATAGTGTAAATTCATTCATAAATAATTCAGAGAAAAAGTACTTCAGTATCTGTAACGTCACAGTTAGAATGCGACACTCGTTTTTGTGATCCAAAACTTCGCTTCCGTGCTTGTCAGTGCCCTAGAACTTGTACGGGATCATAATGAAAAAGGAAAACTTTGTTATATTCCACCAATTTATTTGACGGTGCTACTAGTTTCGACGCAGCGGCGTCATCTTCAGGTACCTTCTTCAGGCCTTCAGGTACTGGAACCTGAGGATGACCCCGCTGCGTCGAAACTAGTAGTACCGTGAAATACTCGTAAATTGGTGGAATAAAACGAAGTTTTCTTTTTTCATTATTTCAAATGAAATTACACAAAGTTGAGCCTGAAACCATTTAGGTAATTGTACAGGATCATTTACTACAATCGTCTCTCTTGCATTAAAGCGAGTAGTATTTTGATGTTAGTTGACTCGTAAAATCGTCCGGCATATGTTTAGATCGTAAGTCCTCCACTACGAGTCACATTCCTTTCACTCCGCGCCAGCAGTATGTTCGAGACGGGCAGCAAGGAGGGGAAGCGGTTTAAAGACTGATTTTCAAACTTCATTTTTTTTCGCTTTTCGTTCCTCGGAAAAAAAAATTAACTAAAACGATTTCGTAGGAAATTTTATCTAGATTTCAAATGTGTAATTACTGTTTCCGTCCCTTAAGCAAAAAAAATTATATCGAAAATAACTGAGAAAAAGTCAAAATATTTTGTTATTTTCATGAACAAAATGACTTCCCAGTCATAAATTTTGTTGGAAAACCTCATATTCGTGTTCAGCAGACCAAAATACAGTTAGGTACCAAAAATCATCTCTCAATCACAATATCACAGCTAGACCCTATTTTTAGTCCTGGTTACTTGGGCTTACCGCGTTATGCTGGATATAGGGCAGTCCATACGAAAAGCTTTGAGTTTTAGTTATCTCTTGTGGTTTTGGGAGAAAATGGGCGTTGTTGTCCAAAGACGGAGTGATATGTCTCTTCCGGGATGTCCACCTCCATAGAGTTTCCCATATCCTCCTCCAGCAATCGCGTCCGCACCCGATAAACTCTCTCTCTCGATCTCCAGCCTTCTCTCCCGGGCCACTTTCTCTCTCTCTCTCTCTCCTCCCCAATCAATCAATCCCTTAGATCGCCCGCCCTTCGATGAGCCATTCGTCCTTCTCTGGCTGCTCTGCCCTATCTCAAATCCTCTTCCGCTCCGACTTTCTCGCCTTGCATACTCTCCTTTGAAACTAACTCTATGCGATGCTTGAATGGGGATTTTTTCACAGCGTAACTCACGTTACGAGAACATCTCGAAAGTAAAAGATCACCAGCTGAATCATGTAACCTGATACAATGATCAGGGGGAATAGCTAAGGCTCAACTAGTATAATAAGTGGCTAGTTTCTCCTAGATTAATCAAGGCTGTTTCTTATCCCATCCTCTGGGGTTAAGTCTTATTTTCTTCACCTTTGCTCAAGTGACAACAACTTAGTGCGGGTGAAAGACCACCAAGTATATCATGTAACCTCGTACAAAGATCAGGGAGAAAGCTAGGGCTCTAGTTGTTTAATACGTAGCTAGTTTCTCCTAGATCAATCCAGGCTGTTTCTTATACCATCCTCTGGGGTTGAGTATTATTTTTCCTTGTCTTTGCTCATGTGACAATAGCTTTGTGAGAGTGAAAGACCATCGAGTATATCATGCAATTTCATAAGATGATCAGGAAGTGTAACTGAGATGCTGGTAAGGAGATGGCAGTTCATGTTTCCTAGATGGATTTAGGTGCGTGTGAAATTTACTGAGTGGAGGTATTCTCAGCATCTCATCTACGGAGAATGAAGAGAGCAAAAATCTTCGTCAGAGAAATATCTTATTTGGGATGAGTTATACTGAAAAGAAACGTGCAGGAAATGGTGCTGAAGTGTAGAAAAAGTTGATTAAGTAATTGAAGCTCGAAGAAGATGCACCTGATTTGTTAAATATATCTATAGGAATTAGCAAAGTGAAACTAGGTCATTGGTTAAGACTAGCCCCTCCCAACAAGAAGAATGCAAACAAAATTCAGACTTGTAATAAAAATAGAGGATATGAATTCCGGCGAGATGTGGTGGAAGTTTTCCATTATGGATAAATTAAAAAACGTAGTGAACTCCGCAGTGAATTTTATTGAGACGACCTAGGTTTCGACACGTTGTGTCATCTTCAGGTTCATCCTGAAGATGACACAACGTGTCGAAACCTAGGTCGTCTCAATAAAATTCACTGTGGAGTTCACTACGTTTTTTCTTTTATTGTAATAAAAAGGTTCAGATGACCAAAATTTGCTTCTGATATCGATGATAAATTTACAGTCACCTAAAAACTCATCGATACATTCTAACACCGACACTTAGTGAGAAAAAGGGACATTGAGTGTAATTCAGAGAGTTATCAAAGTTCAACGCCACAGTAGATTCTAAACAAATTACGTGACCAGTTTGTAGGGAATTATTTATAGAAAAGTTGATCGCATTTTTTTACTCGCGAATAATGCCTGGTTTTTTGACAACTAATGCCGAATTCATTAATGATGGTTCGCAGGGTGGAGAGAGCTGTAGTTTCCTTTCAACTCATGCGTGCCAACATCGAATGTTCAAATATGCTGTCAACGCGAAGGATTTCAAGGAAGAGTCAAGATCTACTTAGTACTAATCTTTGAGAAAGATAGGGATCGGTATGGATTTTTGTTTTCCATGTGCTTGGAGCTGAAACGGGAGCTGGTTGGTGCAATACTGGGCAGGGGGGGGAAGAGATTGGTCCCAGATCACGTGGTCAGGGTGATCATCATGCGGCAGACTGCAGATCACAAGCTATGAAAAACACATTCAAAGGTACGATCTGAATTGCAAAACATGTTTTTTTTAATTTTAAATCATCTCTCCGTGAATTCATTTAAGTAATCAACCACTTCACTGCAGTAACTAGGTCAATTTCTACCAAATCTATCGACGAAATCAGACTGCATTTCAAGATTAAAACTCAACGCGCACTTCAGCAGTAGTTTCGTAGACGTTATTGAACATAATATGTTGAATCGCGTTTCTGAATCAGCGAGGTCTAAATACTTTGCCGAAAAGAGAAGAAAAACTATACATCAATGAAGGGTTAAAATTGGTGGTTCCCGGCGTAACTTTGTGGAATTTGCTATTCATTTTTTAATAAAAAGGTAACAACTTTGTTTTTACCATTTATAAAGTTGTTTCCTTATTATTAAAAATAAATAAAGGGTTACACAGTAATAATTGCAATTTTCATTTACAAAGACAGTAGCCAAAAGCAGATGTGGAAGCTGATGTATTTGAAATATCTAGTAGTAGCACGTACGGAATTCGAAAATAATCCTACTAGCAGGTAAAAACTCCGGCAGGCGACTAAGGAATGTCGTTGAACTGGAAGGAAATTCCTGTTCCCTCCAGTGCTTTCCTTCTCTCCATTGATACTTATTTAACCCATTAAAACTATGTTGCCACAAAACTTGCGAAACTCAATTATTTTCTGTAATATTATTCTGAATTTCAGAATAATATTTATATACAGGGTGATTACAAAAGAATGCGTCGGTTTCAAAGATCTGTATTTTACAAATGATACGAGCTACAGAGCTGCCCGGCCTCTTAAAATGACCGATACATTCTCTAGTTTTGTTAAAAAAAATAGGATCACAAATGTTTAATATGCCCTCCTTGAGTAACCCGAAAAATATTAAGTCGATATTCAAATTCCTCCCACACACTGTGAAGCATGTCAGCAGTTAATGTCTTCACAGCCAAAGTTGTGCAATGTCATTTTTTTGTGGGGATATGGCAAGATTCAAGTCTTAATGCCATAATTTCCTACTAACAGCGAGGAATTGAAAGCACGCATATCTTTGGCTGTGAAGACAGTAACTGCTGACATGCTTCACAGAGTGTGGGCGGAATTTGAATATCGACTTCATATTGTTCGGGTTACTCAAGGAGGACATATTGAACATTTTTAATGCTATTTGTAATGTATCGGTCATTTTAAGAGGTCGCTCAGCTCTGTAGCTCGAGCCATTTGAAATATACAGATTTTTGAAACCGACGCATTCTTTTGTAATCACCCTGTATAATTATCCAGAGCTAATTTGCGAGGCTCATCGGAGCTGTGATTCGAGTTAAATTCCCAATTTCGTAGTTCTAATTAAGCTGTGTTTAAAGATAATGCATCGAATGTTTAGCCAAAAATGAGAGTGCATAACTGAATATAAACGATTGCCATTTTATGTGGAATTACCACCTTCAGCACAATGTTTAAACACATGGAAAAAACAGTTCTTAGAGAGGTTCTGACTCACGGCGCCGAAGGCACGCACAATTAATCCGTTCCGAACCCCAACTGGTTCACGCATGTTATAGTTTAAGTACATTTTTACGTGGAGTGGAATACCCGGTAGACAGTGGAGGGAGTGTTATTTAGAAGCAACTTCAGTGACCAAATGTCTATTCTATACATTCCAAATCAATCTAAGTCGTCCCACTTGTCCATCTTTCCCGCCAGGTGCAGTATTTCCGGGCTGAAATCGCAGTAGTGCTTTTTATCATCTTCTCACATGTTTTTTTCCGAACTGGGGCATTTTAGTGGTTCGATTGTAGAAAGTTAGTTCATGTTCTTCTGGCCGAGTTCGGAATTATCTCTCTCCGAATGTTCCATGTAAGCTGCTCCGTAATCGCTACACTTATCTTGTATGCGCAACTGTTTTTTCTTACCTTATATCTCTCCTTTGCCTTTAGATGTAATTAGGACAGTTATTCTTCCATACAAGGAGAGAAAGACACTGAATGAATTCTAGAACGGAATGCTTAAAAGTTTACAGCAATGTTTTTCTTGGATAAGATCCATTAGAGCTTTCCCTCATTCAGAGAGGCTGTCGAACATTTTGATTGCTCTGGCGTCAATGTCATTTCAGGTTTAACTACAACAAATGTGTGTGTAACATTTACGGCATTACATTGGACAAGCAAATGTTAGTAAGGTGTGCAATCGCATAATAAACTTTGAGATGAAATCGTTAATGGGATATGCTATTTGCTATTTGCAAGACCCAATAAATCTTTTATTTTTTGTGAAAAATGCAGTAATTATTTCTTTTGTTGTAAGACGTTTAGCAGCGTTCATTTAAAATACGACTGGGACCACAGGAGACATCGCCATCGCAACCGTAAGTAAACAAATAAGATGGCCGAGAAAGTAAACTGCGAAAACGCCAAGAGAAGGAAAGGACGGCATTATTATCGCTGCAATCTGAGTCCAGTATTTTTCATGATGCATAATTGATTGAACAGTTACCTTTTTATGTTTCCCCTGAGAAATAAATACGTAATTTCCGACTAAAATCTGCAAGATATTCAATTAAAAGAATATACCTGTCGTACTGTTGCGATGATAGTTAGCGCCTGACCGCTAGAGTTCTCGGGGTGAAATGTATAAACATTGGAGTAATGTGAGTGTCAAACCCTTGATATGAACAATACAGGAAGACACAGAAACTATAGTTTTCGTCTAAAACCTTGCGGAGATAATTAAGCTCATTATCTATGTAGGTAAATTCAAGCACACGAATGAATTAAGGAAAATCACTGGGAGATTAAAATACTTTTTCCTAGGCAAACTCTTAAATCTTGATTAACCTACTAATTTTAGGCACTCCAGTTGTTATGGAAGTTATGCTTTCAATCGCAGATTGGCCAATATTCTGTACTTTCTCGATGTTTTCATAGGTGGCTCGTTTTTTTTGCCATCATTCATCGGAATCATTTTTAACAACTACGTTTAAATTGTTATACCCATTTATTCACTGTTAAAAAAGAAGGAAGAGATATTTTTTAAATCGTTTCCAACTTTGAATGTATTTCAATTTGCGATACTCTGTCCAGAACGAAGAATTTTATGACGGAACGATGTTGCAGTTTATCCATTTCAACGAGACACGCAAAACACGTAGATTTTAAAATACCTTAGAGAGAAAATTATTTGACAGATCACCTTGAAACTAAAATAACATTTTTTTACACTTGCATCAACAAAACAAAAATAAAAATTCAATAGTAGCAGTGCTTTCTTTGAGCTAGGCCGAAAAATTTTCACCTCGCCCTCGTAGTCGTTGAATGAGTGCGAATAGTTGAGATTTGGAGCTCGGATAAACTGGTAGAAATCCATGAGTGGATATTTAAATGTTGCCATTAGGTGATGGATTTGTTGTTGCCAGTTAATGGGACTTTCCATTCAAGGTATTGAAGTACTGCGCACATCGGATCACATCAGCGCACTTTAGCGCACACGAACGACGTTGAATGGAACGATGTGCGCTGGGTAAGTGTTTTGTAACCGGTAGGTAGTATTCTGTGGTTGAACAACAGTTACGGACGAATTTATTCTTTGAATTTGTTGAATTCGTTCAAAATAACTATTTGCAAACGTAAGTTTTTTATCACATAGTAATTAACAACTTTATTGTATGCACGTTTGCCACTTTTACTGAAAGTGAACAAACTTGACAACAATCACGGACGCCATTATCGACATTCTTTTATTGTTTAGCGCTCTCCCCGATCTGTTTTGAAGTGCGCTACCTAGTGCGCAGGGTCTGTTAAACGAATGAAACGCTAATTTTCAACTAATTGGTATCCAAAAGGAATTTCTATTTTTAATGCAGGAAGCTATTGTTGAGGGTATTTTGCATTAAATATTTATTGCCTCTGGTTTTAGTTAAAACCTAATATATGAATCACTCTGTATTATTACCCAAGGATAACAACATGTACGTACATGCATTGCATAGTAGGAATTAAGTCAATTTTGAAGGCATAAAACAATCAGCATATTCACTAGATTATTTGTTTTACAGACACTATGGCAGTAGCTATCATGACAAGAGAAATTAATATTTATTAAAGGTTAATGACATTAAAAAGACAGATGTTCGAAAGGCACTTAATGTTATTTTAGGGAGAGACATTCTCTTCACTAATTTTTCGAGACCCATTAATAGTCCTTGCATTACTAAACCCATTTGAGTCCCCATGAATAGAAAGAGCAGCCCCACTACCAAATCTAAATTTTTATGTTGCGCTATATTATCTAAATTATTATGCGCTGTTATGTGTTACTAAGTGATTAGCGCACTAGAGCGAATGGAAGGTGCCTTCGATATCCATCTATCGATTTCCATCGGGTTTCTATCAGCTTTAAAATCGCACCCTGCGAGCCGCCGGTGGAGGCGTATGGCAGGACGTGTTAGGACACCAGTGCTCCGGAAGGAAATGAACAGGGAAAAGATAATTGAGAGAGGGAAGAGACAAACATAAGAAGTGCGTTTTGATGGATTAATGTCACGCTCTGTTTGATTTTTAGTCGCAGGAAGAATGAGACTATGCTTGAGATTTTATCTCTTGTTTTCTCGCTTTCATCCGTCCAACAGATACCGTTTGAGGAACTCTTGATAGTCCGCCACGAAAAGTGAAGACCTTCTTTTTTCCTGCCGAAAATTCCGCCGAAGTAATGCGTAGAAAATGTGCTGCGAAAAGAATCCTCCGGGACCGGGAATAGTTCTCTGAGGTAGTTTGAGCGAGATATTTCCCTGGTCATAATGGAGACCATATTGTAAATTTATGTTTTACTTAAAGCGTCTGTAAGAAGTATGAAGTAAGTATTGTAAATATTAATGTTGAAAAAATATAGTTATATGTGACAAAAATTTCAGTAGTTAAATAAACATATCCACACATGTCTCTAACTTGACTCATTTTTTCACGCCGTACCACTAAAAATCCTTCAAAACAGCAGGTTTTTTGCGATTCTGTACAAAATACTGCGGTGAGTAATAGATTAATTCGATAAATAGTTGAGAAAACATACAAACTACACACCATTAATTTTTTTATGAAATGTAGGTGTTTTAAGTTCCTGATTTTTTCAATATTCTCTCTCTGGAGCGCATATCCATTATCTATCCCATGAAAAACAGCTTATATTTACAGGTAAATTGCTCGAAAAGTAGTTCTGCAAGTGGATACCGCTTTGATATCATTGAAAAGATGGGAATTTAATCTTCAAAATGATGTCAAATTCATCAAATTGTAGGTGAAGTGATATTTTGCTCTAACTTCCTTAATCAACAATTTACAGGCCTTGCGTGTTGGTCAGCACTGCGGCCCGGCAAGTCTATGGCCTGCGGTTCGATTCCCTGTGCTGGTGCCTTACTCAAGAAGGCCTCGGACTTTCTAATCCTTGACTATAGCCGAATTTCGACGTCTCATCCGCGAAAACTTATAAAAAAATCCCGTAGTAAAAGTTGAGATTTTCTCGTGGAGATGACGTCACGTTCTGGACGTTGTCGAGGTCGACTCCTTCCTCAGTAAGGTATTGTTGTGAATTTCGTTCTCTCTTGACAATTGCTTCCGCGTCAACATGATATACAGGCAATTCGAATGCTGATAGTTCAATAAATTTCGAATAACGTGCCGAAAACTAGTCACGAAATGTTCTAAATAAGAAAAAATATTAAAATACAATTCTTGAAACATTTACATTACTACCTGTACGGCGAGATCTAACGAAAAAAAAAAGATGCAGTTACGTGAAACGCCGTCCGAGAATTATTTTTTCAACTTATATAATAAATTACTGCATACGTTTCTTACTTGTCAACATCGCGTCGACAATACTACAGAGTTTCACATGAGGAAGGGCACGCGGGGTGTTTCTTACACCCCTAGCTTACACTTAAACTCAATGTAACTGAACTATTGCCTCTAGAATGTTGCACGTCGCGGGTTAATATCGCGACCTCGTGACAACACTTTTAAAGACAGCGGTCAGAGATGTGGGGAGGGGAGAGAAGAAAGTAGATGAGCACAGCACCTTGCGCCGTGATTCATGGTTGGTAAATAGAATTTAAAAATGAATATTACTTGTTCCAATTCAGATTAGATAGTTCTATTATATCTAGTTCGGCTATTTTATTGGTCTTATTTCAACCTATTCCCAAAAATAAACTCACTCAATAATTGGGAAATATTTTTGAATTGAAAGTTTCATTTGTAGAGACATTTACATGTCGGGAGGGGGGTGGTTGGGATAAATACTACGGTTGTCAACGAAGGAGGGGGGAGGGGGTAAATAAATCACCGAAAACGGTAACGTAGTTTATGCACGGCCCGTAAGTTGATTTTTCCATCACTAGGCGTCACGACAACGCCCCCACGCGGAAGCGGAAGATTTCTAAATTCCATTTCTTTTTGCGAACTCCCTTTTTCGGGTCCCTCATCCACTCTCAACCGACTTCTCTCCCCCCCTTCTATTCGCTAAACACCTCCCCCCTCTCCCGCCAATTCGTAGCCAATGGGAGGAGGGAGCGTGGGTAAGAGAGTGAAGGGGGAGGTGATCGAATCTCCCCCACCCTCCCCCTTATCCTCTTCTCGATAACCATCTGTTCGCTCTTTATGGGAACACCACAGTTGACATGTGCAATTATTATATTTCACCATCGCAGAACGATGAGTTTTCGATCGCAGTAAACGGGATATTTTGTATTATGCCGAAGGGTTTGTTCAATACAATAGTGATATCGTGTTTCGAATTAAATGGAATAATATTATAAATCGCATGATGTCTCATGTAGATTGATTTCGCATGTCTCTGGGTGATAGTGGTGGCACTAAAAGATCACAACAGTTTCATTACAACTGTCTTGCAACCGAAACAGTTTCAAAACGAAACAGTTCAGCGAAACATCCTGTTGCGGACAACATCTAGAGGCACACCAAATTGCAGGTGATCGATCGGCACTCTTTCTACATGGCAGGTAGTTCTTTATTTTATGTACTTAGACATATTTCACTCACATAAAGAAACAACTTCATTAGAATTCATGAAAGGTGCTTCACAGTTCTAATTCTATCTGCAACGATGGGCCGACATGTGTTGGCTGAATGAACCTGCAACAGATTCACATCCAACAAACTGTAACTTATAACCGCAACACAGCGACACGTGCAGTGCAACTGGAACATATTAGAAGACGAAACAGTCAGCTTCAGCTATCAGTTGCCGCTGCACAGCACAGAGCGCAACGGAGTGGTTGTGGCACAATCACGAAACTTACCTGTTGTTTGCAACAGTTAATTGAACCAGTTGTCTGACGTAAGCAGTTGCGGCTGCAGCCGTTTTGCTCCGACAACACTTATTGACGTATCATATCGAATCGCATCATATGGTTGCAAATGATATTACATGTCGTATGATATAGCATGATGTTGCATTTTATCACATATAGTATGACATCGCTAATCAAACCGTATATATGATCACATGAGATTTCTGGACGATGTATCTCATTCCCAGGTTACTCAGTGTCCCGACGCGATATCTCACACTTATTGAACGTCGTCGTAGATACATCGCAGTGCCCCGTAGCCCTCAACTAGTCAAACCGTAATATGTCCGCCATCCGCCGCCTCGCTGCAAGAAAAGCCACCTTCTCGGGTCTCTCCGTTATGCCTGTTGCTCACGGTAAAATTTTCCATAAAACAGTTTTATAAAAATTTTTATTGAAAGTTTTATGAATCGTACGTAAAACGCACTAGCTTGCTCACGGTAAAACTCAAGGACCTTATAAGAGGACGTTTATCTCCTACTTCGATCGTGTTATCAACGGCCGCGAAAGAAATCAAGTTCCAACTTCGGCCGCTAGAGGGGCTGCAACCGCGTGGGAGGCCAAGCATTTCTAGTCTTAAAATGATTGTGTTAAATGGCTGTTGCGGGGCGAGTTTGAGTGGAAGGAGGGAAGAAACTGTGTAGAAAAGGTGTGTATATGCTAGAGAAGCAACTGCTCGATCGCTGCGCTACGTACAGGGGATAAGAGTAAACGGCATTTTTTCACAAGATGGCGGAGAGGAAAAATCGCACTTCTCAGGTTTGAAAGTTTCCCATTTCTAAAGTAGTTGATGCATTGTTGTGTTGAAAGTGTTAAACAAATTTGCAAAGTTTGCATAATAAGTGAGGTGAATTTCGTTCCGATGTCTCTGTTTAAAGTGGGTGAAAATCGCGAAAACAAGTGCGAGACGAAAGCTCACCTTCGCGATGAGCGGAACATCTCATTGGTTGTTGCATAAAACGGTTTTATGGAAATAGAACCTGTCCTATTCCGTAAAACGTTTTATAAAACTTGGTTTTATAAAACGGTTTTATCGTTAGCAAGCTCATTTTTATAAAATTAGTCGGTTTTATAAAACGTTTTACCGAAAATTTTACCGTGAGCAACAGGCATTAGCCTATTCTTACAAATCCATACGAAATGCGTCGAAAATTGCAGCTAGAAAACATTCATCCAGGCCGGGAGCCCAACCGAAAACACCTTTGGCTTGGCAAACGACGATTGCATTCCTTTCGATGGATTGCACGAACTAGAATTTGAGTCCATCAAGGATGGCGCTAGTAATACCTAGTCGCGCTTTGAAGGCAAGTGAATAGATCGATTAATTTAGTCATTACACCATGGTGTTTAACTCAAGCCAGAAAGGATGAAAGTTACAGTAATGAATACTGGCATACTGTCACATACCTACTGGCAATACTAGTTGAGACGTCCAAATAAAATACTCCAAATAACCTGGAAACACTCAAGCCATCTACATATACAAGGTCATCTTTAACAAAATCATTACTCATTTAATGATTTATTCCATACTTAAATAGACTTGTGAACCTTCGCTCTGAGCAGGCTTCTGTTCCAAAACCCTAACTCCTTATTTTCCTTCTTTAACTTATAATAGCCTCTGTTGCACCCAAGTACACAGCTCAACGACGGTTAGGCCTAATGCTCTCAAGGCTTAATAACTCACTAGGACCGCCTTTAAAACTACAACTAATTGGCAAAACCCTATTTACAAGTAACCCTATTTACTACCATAAACCCTATTTACATACCTTAGGTATTTGCTCTTTGGCCCTTTAAATATTATAATCCCTGAATTAATAACAGGTTTTCATAATTTTGAGCCAGTATGATGCTCAGAGGCTTGCGAACTGCAGTAATATGACCAATAACAGCGACAGTTACACCAGCCTTCCTATCTGGCGTCTTCAGACCAGAAGTATATGTCAAAGTCAAGTAGGCGTTTATTTACCGTTTTGGTTAGCAAAATATAAACTCACTAATAACAAAACACTAATAAATATCCATAAACAATTCCATAATAGCTATATATAATGGCAATGGTATTAGGATTACTCTCCTTTACAGAGCCTTTAGTATATTCAAATGAGTTCTGGCATGTTCTATTAGCTCACACAAACAATCCAATTAACAAAGTAAATTAAATAACTAATAATATAAACATATATAAATGAATGATAAATAATAATTTAAGTAATACATTAAAATATAGAAATATAAATACATTTTACCTATGCATTAAATATAATAGTTATAATTATATTAAAATATTAACACAATTAATTATCATACTCCGTCTTGTCGTCACTTACCCCTCCACCTGTCGTCATTCCAGTACCACCGCCCATTGTTATTCTCCCAACATAACACTCCCTTCTTTATTATACAAATATAATTTTGACTTAACCCATGGCTGTAGAGGGCTCGCGCCCGGAGCAACGCTAAAGGATTACTTCTTCCCTGTACCGGAGTGGATTATCACACGCCTATTACCGATGCATGATTTTTGTCCGTCTTACATGGCCGTCCGTCTGGGGTCTGCGCCCAAGGACGGCTTTGATTGGTGTAAATGGGCCGCCGGGTCGTTAGACTTGAAAACCCCACCAAGGATCGAACGGTAAAAGGTAGTTTATCCGAGATTGCGACTGTTATTTATTTGCGCCTGATCCGTCGTCTATTGTTTCCGAGACTGGCTTTTTGGGAACCTCTTAAATTGCTGGACGGCTTCGAGGCGTAATTATCTGATCACCTTCTCGCCCTTCACTGTTGTCGTGATACTCCCCACGATTTTTCCAACGTCCTTCGTCAACGTCCTCGTTTCATTTTCCGCTCTCGTTCCCGACTCCAACGCTATCACATCTTTCCATCGCGGCACGCAATTGCCCTGCCAAAAATATATCTCCTAAATCAATCGTCTCCATCTCAAGGAAATACAAGTAAATTGATTCTTCTGAGGTTCTGATAGAGGCAGTTTGGATTGCGGATAATTGGGCATCATTTCGCCAGCTTTCCAATGTGTATCAACCATTTTAAGATGCATTATTAAAGCAGCTTTAGTCAAGTTAATCTGCTTTATTAAATCAAGAATAGCTGTGGGAAAGGAAGGTTTTAATAAGAAGAGAAATGTGTTATGCAGCGGTATGGACTTGGAACTGAGGAATAGACTGGTGAAATGTTATGTGTGGAGTGTTATGTTATATGGATGAGAAACGTGGACCTTGGGAAGAAGAGAGAAGGATAGGATCAATGCTTTTGAGATGTGGGTGTGTAGGAGGCTGGATAGAGTAAGAAGTGAGGAGGTGCTGGGAAGAGTTAGGGAGGTAGGAACACTACTGAAAATAATACAGAAGAGAAAGGGAAACTAAATCGGACATATTTTGAGAGGGAAGGGAATTTTAAATATAGCAGTCGAGGGAACAGTGGAGGGAGAAAAGAGAAGAGGAAGAAGAAGGCTGAAAATTACAGACGATGTAAAGGTAAGAAGAAGTTACAAGGAAACCAAGGAAGAGGCCCGGGACAGGACGAATTGGAGACAGCTTTGGTGTTTGGGATCTGCCAGTAGGCAGATTCTACCAGTTGATGATGATGATGATATTGAAGCAGTGCGAAATACACTAAAGTAAGATAAACCATAGGAAAACGTAAATAATAAAATTGTTAGGGATAAAATAGTCTTTTGTAAAAGTTGAAAGCAGCAGGGCATAAAAAGAACAGCCAGAGAAAAATAGTTGCTTAGGATTTAGAGTTCTCTGGTTTCCAACCGGGTGATGGTGTTGGACAGCGTAGACGTTTCGATGACGTACTTCGCCGTCATCTTCAGGGTGAATCACGCCATCGAAACATCTTGACTGGTGGTTGAGCAGAACTACATCACCCGGTGGGAAACCCGAGTACTCTACATCCTAGGCATATCATCTGATGCAGTGCAGCTGCATTGTGGATTAAAATGGTCTATGCACTTTTGATGTCAGGATACGACAGCGAAAGAGACGTCCACTAGAAGTAGGGAACAGAGGGAAATTAATAAAAAGATTTAAGGAATAGATCCCTGAAGATCGCTATTTGGAGCACGGCATTAGATGAAAGCCAAAAGTGGATCGTAAGGAGAGAAAATGAGAGTAGATTGCACGCGTTTGATTGGAGATTATGGAGAAGGATGGAGAAGGTTCAATGAATGGAAAAGGAAACTTTGGATGAAAAATATTACGAGGTAGAAGGGGTCAGAGAAGATAAGGAGGACGCAGACGATGAGGATGGAAAAATAAAGAAAGGGGGAGGGGATGTAGAAGACGGCCGCCGAATATATAAGGTAGCCGAGGAAAGGCAGCAGAAAGAGAAAAACGACGAACATGTTGGACGGAGTAAAATTTGGCACGAAGTATGTTTACGAGAGAAATATTGATTAGAAAGAAACAGTTTTAAGAGGAGTGACTAAATGTATAAACTTTCAACAAATCCTACCGTAACTGTATGCATGCTATGAAACAGCAACACGAAAAAAATAGAGTAGAACATTTGGCGTACGTTGAGCAGAAAACATACACATTGTTAAGAAAGAAGCATTTTAAGATGAGTAACTAAATGAATAAACTTTCAAAGAAACCTACCCAAACTGGTAGAATGCCATTTATAACAACAACAGAATTCAGCTTTTTCAAATCAAATTAAGTGAGTTGGGGATTTGCATAGTGTTTGATACTATTAACTGCATTTTAGAGGACGTAAAAATAAATAAAAAAGCTAAACAGTACTCAGATAATTAAAAAGTTTGTTTTTTTATAATTCAAAATAAACATGCGTATAAGAAAGGAAGAAGAACATGAGATTTGACAAAAAATTTCACTTCTGAGAATGGATACATTGATATGAGTACAAAAGTTTCCTTAAAAATAAATGTGATTTTACTTCCGGGGAAAGCCGGTTTTTTTCAGCGAGTAAGTAAGATATTGAATGTTTTCGAATGCGGCCTTGCATGGCGGTCTCTGCTTAGTTTCTTATCGTTTCTTGCTAAGGTTTTTTGTGCTCATTTCGGTGTTTAATTTGCCAACCCCCATAAGCTTTGATCATAGATGGAAGAATAGAGTAGATGCAAATTGAATCCTGTATTTTGCGAAAAATGATCCACTAAACATGGCTACCAGGCGTAATGTGTCAGTAAATTTTATGAATATGCGGTGTTTGTTTGGTAATCATTTGAATTTTTCATTTTTCTGGATCAAACATTACTTCAACGCGACAAGTCCGATACTTATTTCTATAATGATTTAGCATAATAACTGCACAAGTGATCCATTCAATATGGCCGATTACGCATTTTAAAGACTTCAATAAAAGCTGTTCTATCATACCGTATGGTCCTATCTCCTTTAACCTATTGTTTTGATCTGAGTTTGCCAAAAATAGTTTATTGTTTTTACAAATAAATTATTTCGAAATATTTATAGATTTCGTGGTGCATTCATTCTTGCCATTTGCTGTTTTTTTTCTATTCTAAATGAATTCTAATTGTGTAGCAAAAATGGAAAAGGTTGTAAGTGCCAGAAACTAAAATGTTTAGTATTCAATAAAATAAGTCTAACCCCGCACGGCTCTTGCACGGTGCTGACATCTTCCGACTGCTCTACAAACTAGGAAAACATTTTCTGACACTTACTACCTTGTCTATCTTATTACGCCTGGCTTGTACTTCGCCTTTCACCGAAAAAGTCATTTTTTTATTTTTTGGCACTTACATCCTTTTCCATTTTTACTTCACAATTGTACAAATTCAGTACTATTTCCATCCGTTCGAAAGAAAAAAATAACAAATCAGAAACTAGATTCGATTGGGATGCGAAAAAATGTGATATAAGTGCCAAAAATATTTAGACGTTGCTCGCCCTATTTTCGTATTGTGACTGGCTCTTTGGAATTACGAATTTGTAAAATCTATCCTTTCATTCACATTGAGTCGTCTTTTTATTTTCTTACGGATGCATGGGACTGTGGAATTACTCCCCGAGCTCAGACTCCAACTCGTACGGTTAGAATTTTGTAGTATACCTATAACTTCAGTAGCAAGCCTTCGAATTTATAGTAATGTGCATCCAGACCCACTAACAGCTACGTACTAATTTCAATACGCTAATAGGAGTTTCTAACGAAAGAAACTCACATACCTATGTGCCCTTATTTTCAATTCACGAGCAGAATGTTATAAGCATTCCCGGAATACGACTTTCTATTGAAAGTAATGGTCGATATTTTTCATGAACGCAATATTTCCCCTTCTTTCCATATTAACCAGTTATAAATATAATATTACGGGTATGTATTCAAGATCTTGGTGAAAAATTTCCCATGGAAATTTATGCTTAATTATAACGGTTTAAAATCTCTTTTTTTATCTCGCAGTTTTTCCGCGTTTTGCTCTCCTTCATACTTAATTTAGAAGGCATGCCCTTTGCCCTTTCCAATCGGTCTTTTCCCATGGCATATCTAAGCAACCGACGCATTTAATTAGTTATCGCGCCAATTATTATTTAATCGCAACGATTTTCATGCAATTTAAATCAGGCGCTAATTATCCTGAAGTCTAGTATGTGTCACGACTTTTAATCACTCTTTTGTTTCTAGCCGAGTTCCGATTCAGATTCATATACTACGTCATAAAAGGCGTTTCCCTGACTATTGCTGTTTTTATTGCAACGGGTGCATGCTAGTAGATTAACAGGAATATGTTCATTCATTTATCGCTTTAAAGATGGAGCAATGGGGCCAACTTTTGTGTACAGAGTTGATAATAATCATATTCCATTGAAAAAATCACAAACTTCACTAACAAAGACCACACGGGAATAGGCGCCACTTAATATTTCTTCACATTTGGATTCATTTATTTCTCGAAGATGAAGGTTTCATAGAATATTTTTTAATCGTGAGGATGCCATGACGCCTTCCTTGGTGGTCTACCGTGCATGCTGCGCTGTTTTTCAGCAAGAGCTCAGCAGTCTGCATTAATTTCCTCCCCTCCAGCTCATCTATAGCTCCTTAGCAAAATCATTTTCCATTTTGGTGAATTTCTATTTTATCTTCGAAAAGCATCTTTTCCCCTTAAGACTTACTTATCATTCCGCCACAGTTTAAGGAAGTGGCACAGGGCTGCAAGTCGGTCATTATTACCATTATTGGTCATTGTTTCTGATATTGGTCTTTAAAAGTCATTATTATGCTAAAAAGTCACTAAAAGTCATTATTATACTGTATTTACTTGCATATAGGACACGGTTTTTTGTCACTTTTATCCGCTTAAAAAATCGGGGTCGTCCTATGTGCGCGAGCGAAGGATTCTTTGCTGTTTTTTTTTGGGTTAGTGTCAAGGTCGAAATCAAAGTCACCTTTGTTTGATTGTGCGATAATAACATTGTATGATGGGTGACTTGTCGCTATTTTTGACTCTGTGTTCTTGACTTTGTTCTTCTAGTCTGGAAAACGTGTCTGATGTAATCACATTATATTTATCATTCAACGAAGTAAATATTTCACTATTTTGTTACCGTACATTTCTAGTTAGGAAGTACGTGCAAGTTATTTTTTTTGGAAAGTAAGATTTTTTTTATATTTTGCATTACTTTCATGTGAATAAAGTTTTATTTGACACATTTTTTAATTCGTCGTTCAATTACATTCCCTCTTCAAAGATACGATATGCACCAAGGAAACATCAGAACCCTGCATTCTCTGCCAACTCCCCAACTGGCGGCCGACTGGACCCTAAAAATCCCTTGCAATGCGCGAATTGAAGACGCGCGAGTACAAGATATGTGTTCGAATCGCGCATTTACAGATTTTCATTGCTTAGTTGGCCAGTTGGCCGCCAGTTTGCGAGTTGGCGGAGAATGCAGAACTCTAGGAAACATATACTCAAGTATTTTTGGCCGGTTTCAGTAAGGTTTTGGTTGTATTTGGTCAATTTTTGGTAATTTTTGGTCATTATTTGGGCAAAAATGAGTCATTTTTCCATTAAAACCAACCGGTAGGACCGCTTGCAGCCCTAAAGTGTCATCAGTACCTTAGACCTTGAACTAGGTAACCTTGCGACCGCGACTAAGCTAAGCTGACCTACCTAAGCTGAAGATATAAGTGAATTGTCGTGTTTAAGAGAAAGATAAGTTCACGGCGATTGAAAACCATTGAATATGTGTTCCTCAGTGTGCTTTGGTCTAATTTGAATTTCAAACTCTAATTGCATTTTGCGGGTGAATGAATGCTACTCGATTTTTTATGAAGTGGTTTTTGTATTGTTTTTTCATCGCTGTCGATTTCAAGAAAAATTGAAATTTTGGCTATGTCACCGTACATATCTATATACTCTATAATCCTTTTGGCAAGAGTCTTTTCCTGCAGTTGAAGAAACAAGATTTCAAATAATTTTGGCCTATAACGCCTTCGCTATTCCACGTTTCCCTACCGATTTGTTCATTTACTTGATATAAAATTTGATTAGTAAATCATCGCTAGTTGAAATTAAAGTTTCGATTATTATTATTCGGTACAATTTTCGTAAATTGATTTGCTTCTCTTCTTTTAGAATGCTATTTAATTCCGATTGCTGTAGCAACGTGATTCAAAAGTACAGGGGCTTGAATAGAAGTAATTTATTCCGAAGTTAGTGCCTCTGTCAATTTGAATTCTTGAATTGAAGCCGGATTTCCTCATGTTATGCCTCAAGTAAACATCTTTCAGTCTCTTTAGTCGTGATAAAAACATCAGTTAACGAAGTTATATATTCAGGTGGAATTTTGAGAAAAACAAAATCAATTGTAAGATGCCGTGATTAAGCCATGGTATCGCTTTGCTTAAGATATCGGAAAAAAGTTAAGAACCAATCTTCAACTAAAACGTAGCTAACAAGTTTTTAAATTCAGGTTTTTGAAGGCACATTTAATAGAGGTCAGACGATTAATTAAGCTTTTATTGGTGCGTAAATCTCGTATCTGCTGTCAAATCTGACGATATGTGTTGTGTGAAGGGGCAAAATAATTTCGCTTCGCTCCACGAGTTAACTCGGCTAGCCCGTCACTCTCGCTTTGCTTCCTTAAAGGTTGAGGGGATCACCTTAGATCACTCCCACTTCCCTCTTATGTGAGTCGTATCAAATATTCAGTTAAACGTACGCTTTCCCAATTAGCTCAAACTGCAACTTAATTGAATTTCGTAGAAATAGCCCAGATACATGGGAATTCGAGGTAAGGGAATTCAAATGCTATGTCAAATATAATAGAAGCAGTTGCTGCAACCGTTCTTTAGACTAGGATGAGGAAATAATGTATACTGTGACGTCGGGATCCCTCAAAATAATAGAAACCTTCTTAAAAACTCAGTTGGGCATTGCCCCTCTTTATTACACGTCCCTTTCTCTTCAAACCTTTTTAGCAATCCCCTCCTTTATCAACCATACATAGCAACGTTCTTCAAACAAAAAAAATAAACAACCTAAAACATCAACCCATGGAAACATACATTAACTTACAAATTAATACTATCAAAAACAAAGCAACGAACGAAATGAAATACATAAAGCCAAATAAAGCAAATAAAAATGGAGCTTGACAAGGCACGACGTTACAATACGTATTTCAGCTTGTAATAATAATATTTCAACATGTAACTTATAAATATGCATATCTTAGCCTGTAAATATGTCTTTCCTGCTCATCATACTTCAGCTTTGGCATGGTTAACGGAGCCGATAGTTCATCCTGAAATTGATTCCTATTGTCCATTCGTTTACCTCTTCCATTTGTTATAGTATTTCTGTGATTAAATTATACTAAGGGGTCTTTAATAACAGTTACCTTCAAAAATAGATTTCAACACCCACATCCACTTTTCCGCGCTTTACAAGTTCTACCCTTAAGGTATTTTTATGCATATAAAAAGTTAAAAAACTTTTTGTTTACATAGTGGGCACTTGAATAGCATCATAAGCGGAACCATCGCTTTCAATTCGATGTTCTTACCCCCTAGGCCACATTTTAATTTATTCCAGAGAATTTTTATTTATTTTGCCCTGAACATCTTTAATTAATCTACTTCCAATGACAGTTAATATGGAAAACAAAGTTAATTCTTATTTAAAACAAGTAAAAAATTGGCTATTTTGAACATGATGATATTGAAATACTATTAGCAAATGTCCATGAAATTGCTTGTTTGAAAGGAAATTATTAAAATGCATGTAAATTGTGCATAGTACCATTTAAAACTGAAATATTATGTTATGTTCCTTTGCACGGTATCCTTGGTTACCCCCACATAGGTTTATAATCTTTGGGGTAACCTAAAGCTTCCCAATTGCTTGTTAAGGTGGTTCCACCGGAAAATGACTAATTTTATTAATATTCTGTCTACTTGTAGAAAAATTTGTCCTCTATCTGATATGAACAACAAAATAATACCTTTCCACGCTCTAGTACTCTCTAATTGAACTTGAAATTGCATTGTGTTCAATGGGGGAATAAGAGAAACACGGGGAAAAATAGTATTTTTCCATAAAATATAAATGCCATTTCGCGCAAAACTATGTATAAGAAGGAAATAATCCATAGAAATTGAATAAAAATATAATATAGGCATCTTACCACCTTATTTTATTAGTTATTAGGGAATTACTACCGTAATTGAAGTCAAAATGCGGTAATTCGTAGGAAATGGCGCTGCAGTCGGCTCCTATGGCTGGAAAAAAGTGCTCATTTTAAATACATTCGTGGAATAATCTTTATATGTTGTACCTTACTTTTGGGTTTCTATAGGTAACGCATTTCATCAGTGGTAGCAGGATTTTTTGGACAAAATATAAAAAATATGGAATTTAGTATTTGTTTTGACTCACTCAGTCGCGGCGGAACCTCCTTAAATTGAATGTAGGTACTATGTATTTAAGAAGGAATCAATAAATTATTTTTATTCTATTCTATTTAGATTTCTTGTATGTATCATAGCTTCATTTTTAATGCTGCATATTTGTGATGGAAAATGCAGCCTGCAAATGAGAGAATCCTATTAAAAAAATTTTAAGAGACTCAATCGCAGATGTTTCATCCAATCCTTGCATATAGCTGCAAACATCTGATAGGCTGAGCTTAGAGTTTCGGTTTCCGAAAAGGCACGTAGACTAGCAGCACATATTGTTTTAAATTTAATTAGCAGAAATAGAAACTGTGTCACAGGACGATAAACGCACAATCAAAGATATTCTAGTAATTTCCAGTATGAAAAAGATCCAACACTATTTACACATGCAACGAACAAGTGCATTCAGAATTTTCAACTAAAGGAGGGAATTTAAGATTTGTTTTATGCGATTATTTAAAGTTAACATTTGGTGGTATCAGATAATGGGAGCGTTTTAATGTTTAGCATATCTGTTTGTGTGCATGGCCATTTACATAGTTCAAACCGCATTGTTATTGCCCCAATTCCGCACTGGAACTTGGGTTTCATTGCATTATCTTCGAGGTCATATTTGTTGTGAATCAGTGTAAAGTTGGTAAGTATGTATAGTGTTCCTCATAGTTGGAGTGATAGGCTACCATACATTAATGATAAAATGTTTTCAAAATCCCTCAATGACTGAGAAATGGCACTTTCTGTAAATGGTGATGCCAACGTCACTACTCGTGGCAGCATGGATAGTTTTTTTGCTTTAATTTTTAGAAGTAACAAATTAAATCGCAGGAAATACAGAACATTTACGTAACCAAATCCATAATCCGTTTTTCTGTTATTACAAGCATGTTTAAAACTAGGGAACGTGAGCTCTACGGCCTCTTAAAGTGACAAGTTATAAAAATCTCCTGTAGCCGTAATAAATTGGCACCACATTTGGGTTGAGTGTGTGTGTTCATAACTCAGGCATCCTTTGCCCTAGCGAAGGATCCCTATTTGGGTTGTGTGTGTGTGTGTCTGTGGTTGTCACTGGCGAGGAAGTAACATTCCCGTAAACCACCACAGGAGGATTTTCTGGTCGAGAGGTTGTGGTTGGTCACTCCCGTGGAATTACCCCCATTTTTTCCCGCAGACCGACACAGCAATTGTGGTGTAATATTGACGAGTGGTGCCAATTTATTACGGCCATTGGAGAATTTTATAACTTATCACAAGCATTGCTGATTCCAGCAAGTCCGGCCCAAGCTCTTTTAAAAGTGTAGACAAAATTTTAGGTATTTGGCCTCTCCGATTAAAAAGAATGCATTTGCCAGATTGTTATCAATGGATGCATGTGAGAAGTTATTTACATTTTCCGATTTCCATACATTGTGTCCACTTTTCGCATTCCATAATGAGTCAGAAAGACTGACCTCCCATGCGACCGGCCGCCTGTGTGACTTTAGACCACGTTTCCCACGCCTCAGATCGGCGCTACTATCTAGAATTTGGATTTTTTTTGGTTTTCCCTTGAATGAGTTACAAAGTACGTACATAAAGTTGAGAAAATGCTAATTTTAGGGAGCGTGGAGTAAATTATTTCATGGGCGTGTCAACATTTTTTAATATGGAAAGGAAAAAATACTTTGCACTGGAGAAATTTGAATTATTGAGTCGACATATTTCACTACACTGCAGCACCATCAGGACTCTAGCACTGCTAGTGGACTGCAGCATCATCAGAATAGAGACCTGATGATGCTGCAGTGCAGTGAAACATGGCGACTCAATAAATCAAATTTCTTCATTGGAATAGTGCAAAGTATTTTATCCTTTTCCTACAATGGAATTCCACAAAATATCGACCGCCACCAATAACTTCATTTTTTATAATTTCATAGAATTAAAATTATAGCTAAAAAAATGGAAATAAAATTACCCTTAAAATGATGTAGATTATATTGTATTAGCATGCACACAGACTCGGATATGAATTTTTAAAATTACAGCGGCACATAATTTTGACGCCGACTTTCAGGTGCCACTTACACCCCTTGCCCTACACCCTTCTCCAGGCGACTCGCACGATTGTGGGTGAGTTATGGATTCAGTGCGTCGTTTTGAAGTCCCCCTGGGGGGGTTATTTTGTAATCTCACCTTTTTAATGACTCTTCCGGGAAGGTGGGAGATCCATGTCGCTCTCTTAATGATCGGCTCACGATCGGCCAAGGTGGCTCCATTTCACGTTTCTAACGACAGGTGAAATAGAACTAATGAAATGTGGAGCCAAATGAAACGGATCACGAGTCAAAAGATACGGATCAAGAGTCGAAAGAGCGGATGAATCAAATAAATAGACCGGGAGTTCACCACTTGAGAGCCGAAGATGGTCACGCCGCGTGGGTGGCGGAGTTGAACTACGAAAAATGACGTAATTTTCCACATTTTATGACGTATTCTCACTTAAGTGAGATTACAAAATAACCTCCCTGGAAGCGATTGAGGGGCGTGAACTGATTTCCGGAGGAGGAAATTTTCGGACGTTAAATTTCGAAAATTTTGCCGAAAACGTGGTGGCGTGGTCTCTATTTGGTGTAAAGTGGCCGTGGTGATTTTGTGTAAAGTGCCCGGGGCGTAGAGTGATACGAAGCGACTCGTAAAAAACAGCCGTCGTCGCCTTGACTCAGCCCTGGATATCCGGGTCACCTCCTCAAACACGAATCCGTTCATTTTAAACTCCTCTTCTCGCTCGCAATATGTCGCACGGGACTCTTCGCGGGAATTTTTCTCGCCTCCTTCCATTGATGATGACCACGTGAATCCGCTTTCTAGTCCTTCCTCGTAAGACTGTGCCCACAAAAGTCATGTGTCATGCTTCGAAGAATTCACCTCCTCAAACTTTCTAGTACTGGGAGTGTTAATTTTTTTTAAGTGAAAACTTCTTTTGGCCCGTTGGGCACTTTTGGCATGGGGAAAAAAGAGCAAACTCGCGTCACGTACCGTACCGCACTTTTTTTGAGAATTTTTTGGGAACAATTCTTGATAATTTCTTTCAGATTTTTTCCTGATCTTGTGAAAAAGTTTTTTTTCCGACAAATTTGTGGGGAAAAAATGGTTTTTCATAAAAAAATGGGTGCTTATGAGAAATTCTTTCTGAAATTTGACATACGCACCTGATCTGCTATATCGAGAAATGTTATTAATTCAGATTTATTTGGGAATATAAATCGGTCAAAGAAGTTTTCACTTCCAGCGTGTGGTACTAAACACACCCAATTTTGTGTGACTTTTTCATTCAAATGCCCATTTTGTATTTCGTACCTTCTGCAGGAAAAACAAATGAGAGTTAGTTACTCTAGACCACTATAGACGCACGATCTTCCCACGTGAATTTCATGAAATTGTATGCTACCTGTTTTTACCAGAAGGCGATAAACGCGATGACTCAATCGTAAAATGTGTAATTCTTGCATAAAATCGAGTTCTGTAATTTTATTTTCCCACTGCTCTTCACAAAAACGACAATTGGAAGTGCGAAGAGCTAAGTAAGTGCTAAAATGGACATAGCAAAAAAAGGTACATATTTTTTGTATGATTGTGTAGTTTTCATAAAAAAGTATGCGAATTCTGGATGGAAAAAATACTTCACATGAGTGTGTGAAATTTAAAAAAAAAACAAAAGCATCCATCTTTCATCGCTTTTAAGTAACAAGCGGGTTACAACGATTACTGCAGGAAAAATGTGTTATTTAACGAAAAAAGCGTTGAAGTCGAGAACTTGTGTTGGAAAAATTAATGACGAATGCCTATATTTTTCAAAAAATTCAGTTCTTTAGAAACAAAATTCAACTTTTTGGAGGCTCTGTTATGTTGTCAATGAAAGCAAAACTTTTAAAGGGCACATAATGTTAAATTTTTGTCACTGTCCACTCATCCAGTCCCGATTTATCTTACCTAAGCGTTCGTATTGTATATAATTGCGTGGCTCTAGCTAGACACCTCACGGAAAATTAATCAGACAAACACCAACCTTCTCTTCACTTATCGTCTTAATTAAATGGCAACCGTTTATGAAATAAGCAAGAGACCAAATCGCAAGGATGGAATGGCAAAAAAAAATAACTGTAACGATTTTGTGATGTGAGAATCAAACCGTAATAGAAAATTTATCTAGTTCAAGGTATTTATTTTTCCCTATGTGTTCATAATTAGTATTCTCTGTACCAGTTCCAGCATCTTTAATGTTTATTAATTCGTAAGTACATAATATGTATGTCCATTTTCACTTTTAATTTTCTATTCGCTGTCACCATCACTGAAGTGCATCCGATATGTAAATCATGTTGTTATTCTTCCCAAGTTACTGTTACGTTCGTTGTAAAAGAGTATTTGTTTACGTTTGCATGGCAATGAATCTCAATTGCCATCAGTGATCTTGAGTACTGTATGGAAGCATAAAATATAATACTGTTAATATATAAATCGGTATATACATACTTCAATATCCCTCGTATGGTATGTCAATTATAAAAACATAATAGAACAGTTACATGATTGACTACGAGCGGCCAATCAGCGAGTAGAGTTTTGAGAATACTTTTGTGAAAAAATAAACTCTTCTAGAGATACGTGCATGAGCAAGGGCCGCCAATTGCTATGGTGATAATTGCGAACGCATTCATTTCAGTCAATAAAGGGCGCTAAACGAATTATATGCATATTGGAACGCTCTCTTTGTGTTTATTGCATTATAAAAATCGTAAATTGCGAAAGCATAATTGGAGCTGGTCCCTGAAGTCGATTTCCATAGATATGGTGGCCCATAAAGTTAATAGCGGAGTAAACATTTACGACTGGTCTATCGTAAGTGAAATTAAAATAAACTTCAGAGAAATCAGAAGGCCACCGAGCCGAATGATCCATCGAACGTAGGGTAGAAAGTTGAATTGAAGACTTATTAAAATAGTTAGCTCGGAGGATAAGTGATTGTAGAGCTTCAGTAAACCAATCCTTGAATTTGAATAAATATATTTTGATTTTCTGCGGTGTAATTACTTTTATGAGCAACAGTTTAGCCGTGCTATTCTGCTGGCTTCCTCAGGCTTTCTGAACCAACATTATCACGGGTCATCAGGGAAGCCATTGAAATAGAAAAAAATTCCTAACAACTTAAAGAGAGAGTATGGCTACAAACTACCTTGTAAGTGGAAAAGACTTTTAGCAAAATTCAAGTATAAATTAATTCTGTTACATAACAACCGCCGAAGTTTGTTTATTTATTTGTGATTGTTGATTCAAAAAGCCTGACGAAGCTGGTACGGCGAAACTGTTGATCAAAAAATTATCTATACCGCAGAAAACCGAAAGATGTCGATTCAAATTAAAAATGAAATGCGAAAATCTACGAAAAAAGTTCAATACTTTAATTTATTACTCCCGATGATGATATAATTTGAGGACTTAATAAATATCTAGCGTTTTTTAACAATGTATTAAACATGTCTTTGTATCCTATGATCCGAATGAAACATCGTTTAAAGAGAACGGTTTAATGTAGGGACTGGAATAATGGCTTTCCAACTCAAGGATAAGGGCTTTGATCCACATTATTGACTGTGCTTTATCCATGTAATCTTTATCCCCATACTAGGGAACTTTGAACGCAGTTCTGTGTCGGTCGGATAGGAAGTAAAACTTTGGGAACTTTGTAACTTTCGAGTATACTATGCTAATTAATGCCAAACCCTCCTAATGTCTCTCTAAAACATTCTTCCATTTACCAAATATTCGTATTCACACCAGCTTACCATAAACCATCCTTTATAGCATTGTAACGTATGATATGAATTGTGTTGTTGATGCTGGGTTTCTGGGGAGTTGTTGATAAAAAGAAAAGGGGGGATTGTTGGGGAATTGGATTTGGGGAGAGGATGCTGGATGCATCAAGGAACATTGTAATGGAAAGAATATAGAGTTTTCTAACGAAAAGAAACGTCTGACGTTACAGCATACTTTGTCTCAGAAGTCTTCGTCATTTAACTTACTGCGGCGACTATAGATCATGGGAAGCTCTTTTCATTCAAGTAAAATTAATCGTTGACGATTTAACTTTGTGGAAATTTTCCTATTAAAAGTAAAAATTTCACTTGGTAAGTTGTTCACACAATTTGTTGTTCTCCACCAGTTTCAACGTTTAACACGGTTACCTACTTGTGTACTTGCCTCTTGAAAATGAAGTGTCAAACGTTGAAACCGGAAGAGAACAATAACTTGTGTGGAAAACTTACCAAGTGAATTTTTCCTTTTAATTTTCATTCAAGGTTGGCGCAGATCGGAACATAGCAGCGCACGTTAACGACGATGAATGAAACGATGTGTACTTGGAGATGAGCCACTCTGAAAATTACCTCGTTGATTTTCGTAAATTACCTCGTTGATTTTCGTAAATTACCTCGTTGATTTTCGTAAATTACCTCGTTGATTTTCGTAAATTACCACGGTATTTTTCGTAATTTACTGCACCCCTTGTAAATTACCGTAATTTTCTAGATAATTCACCCATTTTTGAGATAATTTTTCATACAGATAAATTCCCAACATGTTCTTTTAAGCCAAGTTCACATTTCCTACGTGTTTAATAATAAATTGAGGCATTTACAATCCATTTTTGGAGTATTTTACTTTTTTTTTATTGCGTATCTTACATTTAATACATATTAATGCCATTTACAAAACACTTTAGACCCGGTAAGTCTCAAGGACTTGTCAGCGGGTTCCACGACATCATATAAAAATAAAAATATGGCAACGACACCTTTACCTAATATATACATACATATTTCCCTGTTTACATAATATATATATATTTACACATGGATACTCAATTAAATTCAATTAAGTACAAATAGACACACAACACATATTTATATATCTATTCAAATATCCAGTATATTTATGAAGCTTTTAGTTAACAATATAATACATGATTACTAAATTATAACATCATAATATTAAAGCTTTAGAATATTCTTCTTGAAAATTTCTCATACTTTGACAAAAGAAAACCAGATTGCGTGTTGCTCCCGTAGTTATTTTTACAATTTTAAAAATTTCTCATAGATTAATGTTGTATTAGGTATGGTTTAAGCGTGGTTATTCCCATCCTATTGCTATTGGATTTCTTATTTAACCATAAATTTGCTTTTTAATACTTAAAACTAAAAAATACAGAAAAATTACGGTAATTTTCGAAAATTACCGTAATTTACCGTGGTAATTTACCTCAGATGAAATATACGGTAATTTTCCCATCTCTTCATGTGTACTTACATAGGTGAAACGTTCGGTATCCTGCCGACAGGTAGCACTCTGTACGTACACCATAGTCGCGGCCAAACTTTCGTGAATGATTCACGAATTCGTTCAAACTACGTGCTGTATAAGGAAAGCTTTTTGCAACAAATTAATTTAAAACTTTAATCCATGTTTGACGCTTTTACGGAAAATAGACGCTAAAAACAATTGCGATTGTGATTATCGAAGTTCTGTATCCTCTCAAACTCACTGCAGCGCACGTTAACGGAGTATATTCAGGACTAGAGATGCGAAAAATACCGTAATTTTCATCTGAGGTGAATTACCACGGTAAATTACGGTAATTTTCGAAAATTACCGTAATTTTCCAATATTTTTTAGTTTTAAGTATTAACAGCAAATGTATGGTTAAATAAGAAAGTGAATAGCAACAGAAAGGGAATACCCATGTTTAAACCATACGTTATACAACATTAATGTATTAGAAATATTTTAAAATTGTAAAAATAACTACGGCAGCAACACGCAATCTGGCTTTCTTTTGTCAAAGTATGAAAAATTTTCAAGAAGAATATTCTAAAGCTTTAAATCTTATGATGTTATAATTTAAGTAAAATATTCCAAAAATGGGTTGTACATGCCTCAATTTGTTATTAAACACGTAGGAAATGTGAACTTGGCTTAAAACAACATGTTGGAAATTTACCTGTATGAAAAATTATCTCTAACATAGGTGAATAAAACAGAAAATTACGGTAATTTACAAGGGACGCGGTAAATTACTAAAAATACCGTGGTAATTTTACGAAAATTACCGAGTTAATTTTCAGAATGGACAATCTCTATAATCATGACGTTAACAATTCTCCCGATCTGTTTATAAGTGCGCTGCCTAGTGCTCAAGGTGTGAAACGAATGCAAAACAAGTGCACTGCAGTGTTGCGTGAAGTGAGCGACAGCACTTGAAGTTAATGGAATGCACCTACTATCAGTAATATCGGACTTTTAAGCGATAATTTTTCATATCTGATTGTGAGTTCGTGAAGCAGGCTTGTGGGGGACTGCGCCATGTTTTCCCCTCCCGCAAGAGCAAGGCCACTAACTAAGCGAGGGAATCGGGCGGCAATGAATTTGATGCTGCAGGACTGACCTTGGTCCGGAGCTCCACATTTTTGGACACGGTCTCTTCCTTCCTCGTTGTTACTCATGGCGGAGGCGGTTATTACGTCAGTCAGTCAGGGCACCGAAATGTGTGTCAAAACTATTTACGGTCAGGCCGGAAAGCATTATTATTTTTTTTTTCTCTCTCGAAAATATTGGGTTAATTCCCCGTTCGGCGGTCACACCCCTTCACGATTCCCCTCCCTCCCCCTCTTCCCTCCCCTCCACAGAGTGAGTGAGTGAGTCCGCTCCATTCACCCACTCCCCACGGGCGCGGCTTCGCCTTCGCTTGTTTGTTTTTACCGTTATGTGTGCGGTGGTGGCCGGGGGAGAGCGACTCAACCCAATGCTTCCGTCTTCTCTCTATTTCTCTCTCGTAACGCGTTCTTTCTTCCGAGAGAAACAACCGGGTGGGATGAGAAGGGGGTGTGGGACGAAGGAAAGATGGAAGGGGGGGTTGCTGCCACTCAAAGAAAGAGAAATAAGGAAGATGAGAGGTAGAAATTCCAATCCGTCTCTATGATTCGGTCAGTAGATAGGTATTCATTCATTCTTATGAACCGATCTTTGGAATGACTCAGTCATTAAAAACCTCTACCGTGCGGGGGATAGTGGTGAACTGTCTTGTATTCTCGTATCATCTGGAACTAGCGGAAGGTATCCGTAGAAATACAACGGGTATGAAAAACATTGAACTTATTTTATAAGAAAACCACAAAGCCTGAAGAACACAGTCAGCGTGGTCATTTGAGGAGTTTGTAACCTATCTTGTACGTTGTGTTCGTTGTAGTAGACACGCTGACCGTTTTCCAGGTGCACGGAGAGATGAGTGACTGCTGGTCCTCTTTCATGCACATTATGCGTCACACATGCGTAATTTATTCAGTCATCCGATAAAAAAATCCCAGCCCTCTATCTAGAGTAAAATTACTTTTAAAAAGCCAAAATGAAACCATTGCTCCGAACCCAATGCTTAGCATAAACCACCAGGGAGGGCCTTCGGAGACCCTGAGGGCTTTTTAATATAACCTATGTTACAACCAGATGTATTTTCTATCTACATGCCAAAGTTCAGCTCAATAGGTCCAGTAGTTTATGCGTGATGGAGCAACAGACAGACAGACAACATTACATTTTTATATAATAGTAAGAATAAAATGGCAAAAAGTAAATAATCAGGTTATGATTCCTTTACAAATTGCATTAGAGCTATACTTTCGTTATAATTTAGGACATTTTGTTGAACTAATTTTTATAATAATGATTTATGTGTTTACCCAAGCTTAATTATGTAAGCATCAGAAAACTACCAACACTTTTATTGAAAAATGTCTTACCGGAACCTCTCTGATTGTGCCTGATGTTACGTGCTTTTCTAGGACGAAGAGGTACCTACTTCAAGTCTAATCATCCACAATTTAAAAATTTAAATTTACGATAAAAGATCTATCCAGCAACGCCACAATAAGAATTTACCAGCCACATCATGTCAGTCAAAAAATATAATAGAACTAAAATAGACAATTACATCTGCTCATTAGCTAAAGCATCAATTATGCCAAAAATTAAATTCTTGTATCAGTGTATCCGAATAATATTTAATTTGGAAATCAGCAGACACACTTTTATTGTATTCATTTGCACGTCTCAGACTAATTCGTATTGACTATTTTCATGTCTTTAATTTCGGAAATCTTTAGATTTGTCACTCTTTACAGGAAATTTCATAAGTATCATAAGCTGTAACATGTGACATAAAAAATGTTGGCTGAAACGTTTTGAATTGGAGCCCTTAGTTATCTAAGCATCATCATCTCCGAGGTAAAACCGCAGAGTTAGCCGATTAATTCTTGGACTATAAAAGGGATTTGATGGAATCATACGGCAAGCTAGCGTATTGCTGTATATACTGAAGTTATTTGATAAAGTAATCAGCCATGCCGATTGAGCCAGTTATTAGGAATTAGTTCAAGAACTGCCTAAGTACCTAGATGAGTAACTAAATGATCAAAACACACGTTCACGGAAAAGAATTAAGAGAAAAACTACTGAGTAAAAAGTACGTTTAAGGGTTAGGGTTTAAGGGTTAGATGGTAGGCGCACTATCCACGTCGGGTGGATCTCTCAACACAAAAGAGACTTCCATCTTGTAAGCCAAGACGCCATTTATTATTCCAGTTCAACTATGCGGACTCATTATTTAAAAATATTGAAAACTAATCAAATGAATAAAACCAATAGTCTCAATCTTAACTTTATAGAATCACTCCATCGTAAAAACAAAAGAACGAATCCTTAAATGGGACAACCGTCATTTTAAAGTCATCATTGAAACCTTCGCATTAATTATAATACTCACTCAAATCATCTACGAAGATGCAATTCGCTGAAAAATGATCAGTAAATAAAAGTTTAGAATGGATGAATTTCATTAACGAGTATTTCTCTTGTTTTTTCGTATCAATAGACCACTCCAAACCAAAATCCGAAACATATCACGATTTCAAAAGATGTATTTTCCAGCGAGGAACTATTTGTTAAGCTCATTTGGCGCGAGGCATTTGTTTACCTAAGCCCTACGCTTCACGAATAGACATGCAGTTAAATTTGCATGGAGGAAAGCAGAGAACTGTTTGGATGATCTTGCGCATGCGTGAAGAACTGCACGAAAAAGAGTTCCTGTTCAACTTCGGTGGAATCGCTAATCTTTATTTGATTAGTCACTTAGGTAGGCGACCTGCAACTTCATCAGGTCATTTGCTCATTTTAGGAAGTTCCACCGCGAAGTTGTTAGTCAAAACAAATACTCGGTCTAACCTTATTGAATGCTTTGTATAAAAAATTGCTGTCACTAATGGCATGCCTTACCTATTACAAAACAAAATTTAAGTACAAAATATGCAGATTAATCGCGATTATACTTTTAATAAACACTTTCCCCAGAAATAGTAACCAACTGCGGCGCCATTTCAATTGAAATACCAAAATTGAACAATAACAATTTGTTATTCGTAAGTAACTTAAAAAATATGGTAACATACCAAAATTATTCAATTTTCTGAGAGTTTTTATGGAGATGGATGAACACTCTTTTTTTTGCTAAAATGGCATTGATGTCAGATACACAAGTCTTTTTCCCCATACTTCTATCATTTCTTGCATTTAACGCTATTTCTTTACAAGTTCAATTAGAGAATAAAGGAGGGTGTAAAGATGTGATTTTTTTGTTTATATGAAATAGGGGACATATTTTTCTATAGATAACTAATAGAATATGAATTACATCGAATGCATAATATTGTTGAACTCGGGCTCTCAGGATGGGATGTCTGAGTATTTTAACCATTCAAAGTATTGCCTTTGCCTAATCTACTTCCACTTCCACTCCAAAAACGAATTGTCTTGTTTCTCAAGGTAAACATCGTTTCGTATGAACGCCCAACTCAGATAAAATGAATGACTTGCTTTTCGCAAAACCTTTCCTCGGATTATAAGCCAGAAAATAGCTTGTTTACGAGCACCGCTTTATGCTCTTTGTAATGCATCATTTCACGCTCAACTGCATGAAATGATGCTCCAAACTTATGAGAGGAATGCTTTGTGTGATGTGGACTGAAAGCCTCGCATGCAAAGCTCAATTTTTTTCCCGGTAAAAAAATTGGAAACTCAACCCGAAGTTGTACCTACCTCGCCGTGATGTATGCACTAAAATTGCTGGGAAAATTTTGGTCTTGGTTTATAGTTTCTATTAAGTGATTATACGACCAACAGTTGTGCTTGACCAGTCCAAATATCGATCTCAACACTAATTACTACAATGCTTTAGGACTTACCTATGTTATCTAAAACAGTGCTGTTTTATCCAGGAACTTTCGGAATAGTTCCCAGGTTCCTACGCACTTAGAAATATATTTATTTAAAAATAAATATAATATAAATAAGATGAAAAATGAAATAAATTATAAAATATATATTTATTACGTTTTAAATTAAACTGTGTTGCATAATTTAGAATGTACTACTTTAAAGCGTGTACTCAATAATTATATTTAATAACTAAAAACAGCCGAAGTCCTACAAAAAGCTGGCTGGTACGAAAAAATGGAAGTGAATAGAATTTCTTACATTTGCTGTTTGTGACTTAAATTAAGGCCTTAAAATCTACGAAAAACGTGTGGGATTATTGATATAATATTTTAGGTATTTCAATTTCTTTCATAATATCTCGATATAACGAACTTTTAGGGATCAATAGCGTAATAATTATCTTTCAACCGTACAAATGTTAACCCAAAACTGAAAATAATGTGGCTTTTAGTCAATAAATTTTATTTAGATAAAAGCAATCAGGTTTATCACTTTATTTTCCGTCGGCAGGAGCCCGCAGTAGACGACGATTTATATAGTAATTCTTTCAAAAAGTGATGAATATTTTTACTTTCATGAGGTCGTTTAAAGTTACACCCAGATAATTTTTTTGTAAAATTACTCGCGTGTTACGATCGTGACTCGTATTGAAATGACGTGTCGCAAAACCAAAGATCAAATCACCAGATTCAACGGTGGTAACACATATTTTTTATTGCCTTTATTTTACTATATATCCTACATTATTGATGGAGCGTTTCTTGTCTCTGTCCATCCCAAAAACGTTCCTTTCGTCGTACTATTTTCATCCTTGCCAGCATACCTCCAATCTAACTTCGCCCCGGCAATTGCCTTTCTTCCATTTCGCTCGCTTCCCCAGTATTTGCCCTGCCACACCCTTGAGGTGGCTTGCAGGGTATTTTGTAGATATAGATGTATTTTCCCTTTTAAAAGTCTTCAGCAACCTCTTGCCTCTTGTCACTAATTCCACTCACCAACTATGGCCTCTCCTGATCTCCCACAGCTGACTCCATTTCTACTCAACCGTAACAAATACGTCTTCGTTTGTCTTCCTTCTTGCTTATCGAACCCTCTACACCCGTCTAAACTTTCATGTTTCAAACAAAAGCAATATATTCTCATTTCCTAACCCCAAGGGTCCATAGTGTTTGATTTGCGTTCCATACAAAACTTTAAATCCGCAAATGTTTAGCAGGATTATTTTATTCAGTTCTTTCCTGTTCGTGAAAGCTTCCTCTGCCAATCCATTTGTTAAAAATATCCCTGGAGCTACATTTCAATTATTTTCAATTCAGGATTATGTCCATTTAATGGCGAATGTCACCGTCTTTGGTGCGATTATATTAATTTGATCCATGCAAATGGATTAGGGGCTTGTCAAGTATTACGTAAGTCGATTTTTACCACTTTTTAACCCCCCCCCCCTTCTCCATGTAAGACAACGTAAGATTTCACGAATTCTCCCCCTTCCCTTAATATCTTACGTAAGTTATCAGACATTTTTGAATCCAATGGACATAGATAGTAAACTATGAGGGATCTATGTCAAAATGCGCAAAAACTGACCTCATCACGGATATCGATAACGGTTTTTTTTAATATTTCGTGATTCGCTGTACGCAGGACTCGCAAAACATGTGATCTTTGTAAATGCGACATCTCCAAAATAATGAACGCAACAAATTGGTCGTATATACGTTTTTCTATAGTTAAGCGTACATATCAGGTGATCCTAAAAATTAAGATTTTCCTACGAAAATAATTTTAAAAAGTGATTCAATACGAATTCAGAAGTGACTTGTATCTTACGTAAGACTGTCTCAGATCCCCCCGCCTCCCTATGTAAGATAACTTAAGAAAAGCCCAACCCCCCTCCCTCCCAAAAACGTCTTACGCCCCTTAGATCATTGTGAACGATTAACGTACATGAACGACTTAGATCGCAAGGACGAGTCACTCACGCACGCATTGGCTTTAGAAGGGCAAGCAGCAGGTGTGGAGAACGCCCTCCTTCTTCCCATAATCTCCTCTCCCCTCCTCCTTTCCTCCTCCCCTCCCTTATACTCTATCCCACCCAACCCCCTCCCACTCCCGCCCCCCCCCCCGCCCAGCCCACCCACACACATTCTCCCGCCCCCCGCCATCCATCTGTGGAGCCAGTTCGCTCCTCTTTTAAAACCCGTGGGAAAGTCTTGAGCAAGAAGAGTCAGTGGGGCATATAGTCTTCCCACCGCCGCATGAATGCCAAAGTGAGCGTTTTTTTGTTTCTCGGCTGCATAATTAAACGCGAAGATTCCGACGATAAGGAGATCTAGTCAGCGAAATCGGATCGAAATCTCTGTCTTCACGCGTGCTTTCAATTACACGGATAGCCCAACGTTAAATGGTTGGTGTTTCAGTTCGTTCCGATTCAAAGCTGCTCCCCCCCGTCGCGTCGATGATTCTCGATTGAATTAATTGTATTGGATGACCAGAGTTCGCATAAATTCAGAAGCTCTCTCTCTCTCTCTCTTAGGAAGTCTTTTGAGTCTTTATTTTCTACTGAGGGATTACAATTGATTTTTTTCCAACGCTCTCAGCGCAGTGGATATAATTCTTCATCAGTGTAAACTTTAATCCATTTTGAATTCGTTCGAATCAAGCGTATCAATCCTCTCTACCCAACTTTATCGTTTTCTTTAATTTTTTCCCCAATACGATTCTTCAAAGAAAGCACCTTGGACGTAATCTACAGAATACTCTGCAAGCCACCTCAAGGGTGCGTGGCAGGGGGGTGAGTACTCACCAACATGAATTACACTAAACCCTAAATTTAGCGTATCTACGAATAATGATGCATTAGCATAAATCGCTAATGCCTGTCACGTAAAATCAATTGTATGCACAATTTAAATCTAAAGTTAATTTACATGTATTAAAATGTAAATCAAATTTACCTATTGATAAAAATTCAGATTAAAGATGGGTAAACGAGAGTACATACCCTCAGAAATAATGAATAAATAGATGACATGCAACATTTTGAATGTTTCTTGCTGCAACCCTTAATTCAGTTCGTTATAGATGATATTTTAAGCTTGTGAATGTACATTTTTTATGCAATAAAGCAGTTTTCTATCAGTGAAAAAAATGCCTGTCACGAGGCGAAGCCTCACAAGCATGCACTACACCATAGATAAATGCTACCATTGTTAGACGGTCCGATAGCATTTATGTATATTACGACTACATAAATGGGCAGAGATTCAAGAGTTATAGCGTAAACATACACGGCATTCTGTAAGTACTAGGTAGCAGATAAGGATACAAGTATTAGGGAGTACTATTACTACTAAGAGCTGCACTACCTATTTTAAAAATCTTGTTAAAAATCTCATTGGCAGCTGTTATAGTCTCTTTTTGTTCGCGGGAAAGATGACCTATTAAATCTGTTTGTTCTGCAGTCTAGTTCCATAAATATATTCTCATTATCTGATCTACCGTAGTATGTCGGATTTCGTAAAATATTATTAACGTCGTCAGAGAATAAATCGGTCTGGAACTTACATAATAGAATAGGTCTACATTGTAGTCGCCGGTCTTTAAGCGGTGTATGACCCGAATCAGATTATCATCTATTTTTTTCTATTCAGGTGATATAATCGACCCTTATATTTTTTTTTTGTGAATCATTTTTTCATTTGCGAGAAGGTAGGTCCTGGGAATTAATAGACCGTTAATACCTCATCGCCCACGTTTTGCAACTACATAATTGCTTCTTCAGGGCTAAAAATGAATTTCTAGCATTTACAAAAGGTGGTAACTTAAAATTGACGTAATATTTTATCAAAATACTTTTGTAGCCATATACCACATTTCTTCACTCGTTTTCCTTATCCGACTTATTTTCTCCGGATTCCCTCAACTCCTAAACCACCAGTCTGTTCTCATTTTCCTTTAAGGTTATGGTAAGTCGAAACGAATTTTGAAGGATTCATTGGCATTTGCATAGACAGTATGTTTCATTCATTTAATAAAAGAATGGGTTACCGAATGGGATTATTATTATTATAAAAAGAGGAAGGTAATTCTCAGATTAAGAAAAGAGCCAGAGAAATGTGTCTATACCTATCCACGAAGTACCAATCGTTAAAGGCTATCTCCAAACGTTAATCGCTATCTCCAGGGTGTGTGGCACGGGGTGATGCCAAACTAATCGTGTAATTTTCATTCCAGGGAGTTATTCTGTAATTTCACCTCACGAAACATGACGTCACGGATCGCTCATTATATGGAGAATATTACCAAAAGTGGAGTTGTAAACCATGCCCGCCAGACGGCGAGTCCGTCGACACGTTCATTTGGGCCGAGAATGGTTCATTTCCAGTTTTTTCGGTCGTGGAATTGAGCTTCCAAATGAGTACTTCAAGAGCGGAAAAGCTCAAATGAATCGTTCGTTTGAGTTGGTTCTCTTCCGAAAGAGCTATTTCAGAAGTGGAATTACAGAATAACCCCCCCCCCCCCAGGTCAAAGTTGAAACCCGCACGCTCCCATGGCCGCTAGACGCAGTTAATAAGCAGTCAGGCGAACAATGCACAAATAAAACAGAAATTAGGAGTGTGCTACGTAAGCGAACATGCTTGCATGCTATACACGGTTTAAGATGCAAATACTATAAGATGCTCGAATCATGCAGGATTAAGACTCTATGGAAACATTGAGGACCTAAATTTACTTCTGACATTGAGGAGATATTTAGGTACTACGTAAGTTGGAGCACGTAAATTGCAAGTATAGAAATAACCTAACGTCGGTTTCGTTCCGCCTACAAAGCTTTCATTGAAATTTACGCTAATCCTGCGTGGTTTCACAGAGAACAACAGAGTATTTATATAGTAACATCTCCAGAAATTTTCAAGCACACCTTACTGATGAACACCAAGGAAGTGGGAACCTGAAAACAACCGTCTTCCCGCATTTCAACTTAAATCCGTGTATTAATCCTGGACCTGGTCCAAAATAAAAGGATTTCAATGGAACTTAAAGTTGATATTCGGCTTCCGGCTTAGACAACTACCAATTTCGGGTGAACCGGAAATTTCAAATTAATTTCGTCTGTAAAACCACTCTTAGTGTGAACTCCTCTAAATGTGTTATGTTCCCTGAGTTTGCTTCAACTCGTGGGTTTTATAACCATTCTGCAACGGATGATTATTAATGCGCAGTTTGCTTCGCCGAAAATAACAGCTTGAAGCGTAGTCCATGATGATATTTTCTCTACAGTAATTTCTTTTGATTCAAACATTCGTACACGCAGTTTAGTCTAATGATGTAAATAAATAGTAATTCAAGAGGAAATTAATTAGTTACAGAGGTTTTCTCGGCGCGCGGTTTCTGTGGAGTTTTTTTCAGATCCTCCACTGCTTTATATTTTCGAACACCGAAGCTTTCACGGCCGACTACGCCACCGGGCGGTGCCACCACGAATGAGCAATGAAGACTTCGATAATGACCAATATGACCTCTTCGATAATTCCATGATATTTATAATGACGAAGACCTTGATAATGACTGCTGAGCAGTCGAAACCTAGGTCGGAAATAAACGTTTCAGTCTGTGGAATATACCAGGTTAATTTTTCATCATGTCTGTTACGATTTCCCACAAAGTTGCGGCTCAAACTATTAATTTTATGAAGGCTACCACGATGATGACGCATCGCAACGGTGGAGTCAGACATGACAGACAATCGACTAAAATTAAAATGACGTAAAATATAAATAATACATAAATACCTATCTATCATGCTGTTCCCTTTTGGGGGTAGGCACAGCTACTAATTCTAGGTGTCAGACGTAGAAAACTGGCTCTCATTTAATGGTTTCTACGATACTGCCCTATCCTTGGAGACGTATTTTTTCTCCTGGCACATTCATGTATGGCTTCCTGCACGCAAAATAGTCCTTAAGACACCTAATATTCTTTCTATCGAGTCTCTTCCCCCACTTTCACCCATGACTTTCTCTGTCTATACCCCTTTCAATTCACTATCATAAATCTGTTCAGTAATTCTACACTCACCCTTTCCCTCAAAGTGGTGAAACCAACGAAGGTCAACCTAATATACTTTCATATATGTCCAATGTGTGTAAATATGGAGACACACATAGCCTTTATAGACTATGTCATCTATTCCCACCGCTTTATTCCTTTTCTTGTCTCGTAGAGCTCTTTCGATTTCGCTATCTAGGATACTTGGTCCGATGCCATCTCTGTCTATATCGTCTTCCCTTTCCATATCTATATTATTGGGCCTTATTTATTTACCATACAGCTCTTCAACATACTCCTTCCACCTCTCCTGGATCTCTCTCGGTTCTACGATCATCTTTCCCGTCTTGTCTGTTATCGTTGTAATTTCCCATCCCTTATTACCACCCCGTCAGTTTCTTTACTTTCCTATATAATGCTCTTCCCCCTTTTTGCTATTTCTCTAACGAGTCGATCTGATCTCTCCACCACACCTCTCTTGCTTTCCTTGTTTCTCTTCTAAGTCTGTTATTTAATTCTCGGTATTTTCTCTTACCTAGCTCTGAGATTATGCTTTTCCATTTCCTTCTCTCCTCCATCTCCCTTATCATCTCCTTCGTGATCCACGGTTTTCTAATTTTAGTTGCACTGACTATGCCTACCGTTGCTTTCGCAGCTTCTACAATTCCATTCTTCAAACTTCCCCATTCATCTTCCACTGATCTAACTCCATGATCCTCACTCATTATCTCATCCACCTTCTCTCGATACTTCTTATTCATTGCCCCAGTTAATGCCTCCGTATTCCACTTTCGTACCCTCCTTCCCATTCTTATCTTTTTCAGTTTTACCCGACATTTCATGACTAATAAGTTGTAGTCTGTGTCTTCATCAGCTCCTGGATAAGTATGCGAGTTTTTAACACTATTCCTGTATCTGTGACGAACCATTATATATTCTATCTGGAACCTATCCATGTCTCCCGGCTTCTTCCAAGTGTAACTACGTCGAGGATGATGTCTGAACCATGTATTTGTAATTACTAGGTTATTTCTACGGCAAATCTCCACAGCTTTCTCGCCGCGGTCGTTTCTCCTTCCTAGCCCGTAATCGCCCACCTCCCTCCCATCTCTTCCTTTGCCCACCACCGCGTTCCAATCCCCCATTACTCTGAAGTGCTTACTCCCAGGTATCCTACCAATTATTTCCTCTAACTGATCGTATACCCCATCCATCTCCTTTCCTTTATGACTAGAGGTAGGCATATAAACCTGGATTATAACTAAATTCGTTGGTTCTCCTTTTAGTTCCACGACTATTATCCTATCACTCACCTGTTCTGCACATACTAATTTTCTACCTAGTTTCCTATTCATTACGAATGCAACCCCGCGCTGACTTTCATGCCCTCCACTATAAATTACTCTATAATCGTCGCTCCAGTAATCTCCGTCATCCTTCCATCTTACTTCACCCAGACCCATGATGTTTACACCCACCCTCTCCATTTCTTGCTTTATATTCTCTAGCTTCCCCGCCCTCAGCATAGTCCTAACATTCCACGTGCCTATTCTGATTGTTTCTTACCTCTTCTTTATCTTCTTTTAATCTGCTGCTGCTACGTTTGAGCAAGGATTTCGTGTGATGACGACTGGAAACTACGGGACTCGGCCCTCCGGGCCGAGTCCCGTAGTTTCCAGGATTCATTATAATTTGAGAACTATCCATAATTTCAAGGTTTTTGTTTTAAGTGAGATAGTATTCCGTGGCCTTACTCAATAGTGTTTTTTACGTGACACCATAACTTCAGAGGCCGCCCCACTGGTGTCAGAAGCCTTTTGCAGCCGCCTCACTGAGGTATAGACGCTGCGCGGACTGCTATTCGTCTGTCTCCTAACCTTCGACCAATCTGGCATGGGTGACCCTACCAGGAGCATTGCTCCCCCCAGTGCAGCTCTAGGGGTAAATGGGAGCACGCAAGCCCTTCCACCACGACAAGGTTGTAGTCCAAGGGAAGAGTATAGTTCGGCAAGAGGTTAATATTTTGATGTCATTAGATAAATGGGAGTTCTTCTTTAAAATGAGGTCAAATTCATCAAATTCTAAGTGAACTTCTAAGGGTTGTCCGAACTTCTCCCTCCCTTAGACCTCGAGAAGGTGCGTCATAGGAAGAGACTGTCTCCTTGTGTTGCAACGACGCATCGTGGGAATAACGTTCCTTTCTCTCGGGTTTCATTCGTACGAGTCCATAAGCTCAATCTTGCGTGGGGCGTGCATTGGAAATCCAGAAGATTCTGTTTCAGTGGAGAGAATGCTCAGTCAAACGAAGAGACGAGAATCCGACTCTCCGAGGGGGGAAAAGGACGAGAATCCGACTCTGGAGGAGGAAAGGAAAAGACTGAAGCGGAAACTTGGGCCGGTTCCAGTAATGTATTCGTACCTTACGATCTCTACTTATGACACATGTACAAGAAGTGTGGTCTGAAGTTATTTTCAATCTACTTAAAGGTGGGATTACTATCGCCGTTTCCTGACGTGATAGAAACGGATGTTGGCATCCAGTTTTCCGACGTTTCCTCCGTCAAGGAGTATATTACGATTTAAGGGAGTATCAGGACCTATTGTCTACTGTTCATGCAGATAAAGTTGTTAACGCTTGAAAAATAGTTGTTTATTTTCATATTTCATAATAAAAGTATTAACAATCCGCAAAAAACTGACAAACATAGCTTCAAGGAGGTTAATTATGTTTCACTGTAAAGTTAAAAAGTTAGATGGACAATCTGGAAATGAAATGTTGTTGATATTTAAATAACACAATCTCTCCTCTGATTGGCTACCATTGACATAGCGCAAAGTAGTCTTTGACCAGGTTCACTCATCGCTATTTATTTTTATTTATTTATTTTCCAATAAACATCGCAATTTTTTATTTTAATATTTTTAATTACCATCGCATTTCTTTTTTTAGCATCGTCACACTGCTAGACTCGTTATAAAATCTCTATACAGACTTAGCTACTCATTGCAGCACGCGATCTTATTTCGAAATCAAGCCTGCTTCATAAGGATCCCAAATACTAGACGCGTTTTCTAGGTGGGACCTAACTAGTGAAATATCACAGCGCTCTTTAACTTTCTCATCGCATTTCCCTTGTTTTCTTTTGATATACCTAAGATTTTTTGTGAACTCGACGGCGTATTTCCCTAATTTCTCATCATTATCCATGTGTTATAAAATAAATACCTGAAGCATGGCACAGGAACAAAATATCATTGCAAATTGTCAAGGTAGAATGGTAAGAATTTTTGTAAACTAATGGTATTCATTAACATACATAATGTCCAATTGCTTGAATTCTTATTGTCATTATGTTTAACGAGATAATCGCCGTATGATGTTTCTCACGTATTAGAGCAATCTTCCCCGGTTTTATAATGTCTGCTAGATATTGAGGATTAGCGGGTTAATAGTTTCTACGTTAATGTGATATTAACGGAAAGTTCAGGTTTGGTAAAGTACGGCAAAGTTTTGGTTTGAAAATGTGAGCATCATCGATGAAACATGGTTTCCCATTCGACACCATACCGAATAAAAACATTTAACCACACATTATAAAGCTGGCCCTAAACTTGTCAATTTGAGATTTCTCTTCTACCGACTAGAAGTGGATAGAGATGGCTGAAAAGGTAGTTCTCCAGGTGAAAGGCAAGTACCCGAACAGCCTTGAGTGCAGATGCCAGAGTTGACTTACAATTAGTCTCGGAACAATCTAGATAGAAACACGCGTTGCATTTTGAAACATAATCAGCATCAAAGGTCTTGTAAGACGGTAAAAGTCTTTCCAAGTAGATGCGTTCTGTCGAGCATATCATAGTCACCTCCCTTAATGGACTGATCAACTCAACTAGGCCAAGTAGAAGAGCCGAGATACGTTTTTTCATCCTCTTATGAAAATATCTCTCACCGGGGAAGGATGCTCGAGGATGCTGTGGAAAAGGTTGATGTAAAACATTTACAGCGCTAAAAGCAGTCCAAGTATGTGACAAGAGGCCCAGCTGGGCCTCTGCTTCGTATCTTTTATCCAGCGAGTGGCCTTGCGCGTGCAACCTTTATCAAAAACTTTTTCTGAAATAACTCCTGACCTTTACATTGGCTTCAGAGCTAAGTTTCCTGTTCCAATTGATGAAAAAAATAAATCATTCGGGATTTTAAACGTAATAGGTTTGTCAATTCGGGGTGCTGTGTCGGTGGGTAATAATCCTTTCACAGCAGAGAACGGTCCGTTACCTCTTAAATAATATTTTTAACAGAGTGACATCAATATCGTTATAGTATAATTATGCTCTGAAGTATTATCTCATTCCAAAAATTCATATCTGTATTTGCGGATAATTTTTCCAAAGGTCAATTGAATTATTATTAGGAATAATCCCATCTTTGTAGCGTGGATTATGGTTGAGTTGCATTCTAAAGCCAAAAAAATAGAGGAAATGTCAAAGTAGTGAAATAGAAAATGATCGCCATTTACGGTAGAATTTCCTCACCTTTGTTTGATTTCTTAACCTTAACATCTACTTTGTTACATGAAAAAGATAGTTCTTTTAGGAAATTCTAAGTTGATGGGCTTGAAGTAACTGTTTACTTATTTGACTAATTCAATAATGCACTGCATACCAACACTACGTTGAAAGATACGCAGCTTAATGAGTCAATTCTAATTATAAATCCTCACCTCTTTCATTTGAGTCATTTAAAACTACTTCCCTTCCCTTCCCTTCATGCCATCAGTATTGATAGCACGCCGGCTCCACCAGTGAGGAAAAATAGAATATAAAATGCTGATATCTGTTATGCATGCTGATAAGATGCTCCAATGAGTACATTTAGAAGAAACCTATTGCCACCTTAGGAATATATATAAGTTTTATTGTCATCCAACGATTTTTCCTGCAATTATTATGACTATATAACTCAGAAAAAGGCAGGTAGGATCTCTAATATCTATGTAGTTTCATAAAATATAAAAATACGGAACTTAAGTCAGCCATAAACAGAACTTGATTTAGCACTCTTAGGATTCACTTATTCCTACGTTTAACCAGCATCTCAACCTGAAGACGGCGTGAATTCTTCTTCTCCTTATTTCCCATTTATGCCATCGGCGTCGGGGCCTTAATGAACTGCTCCTATCTCTTCCGATCACCTGCCATTTTCTTCATCTCCTTTTCAGCCTCCCCTCTTTTCTTTCCACACTTATCAATTTCTTACATCCAAGTCTCTCTCGTTCGTCCTCTACTTCTTCTCCCATCTGGTTTTTTCCTTCCAATACTTTCCTGGGTATTCTATTCTGATATTCTGATCCGTTCTATTGAGCTGTCCGTACCATCTAATTTCGATTAGCGTAGCCGTGGGAAGGGGGGGGGGGCGAATGCCTCCACCCCCTCCCCACCCCCCGCCACGTGTGCTGGAGCTCCTAAGTCTGTGAATGTTTCTACTCTTAAGTCCCAAATACGTATAAATAAATGTGTATAATACGTTGTCAATTGTCATATTTTGTACAAACCCATCCGCCTATTGCATCATCAACATTTGTAAAGTTTAGTAAACTGGTTAATTTATGAGTTGGCGGCTCCCCCTAAAAATTTTCTGCCCCCCCCCCCCCTCCCCCAGACCCAAAAACTGGCTACAACACTGTTAATTTTCAATTATTGTTATAAAAGGCTCCTGCTGGAGTTTGTCTCGGATTTTTTAAAGTTTTTTTTTCAAATTCCTTTGGTGTGAATTCAAAATTGTATTTTTTTAGCTGAGTATCTACGGAAAAGAAGAACTTTTGCAACATACGTAATCAGATAACTTGCGTACTTTTCTGTGTAAAAATCTCGAATGCGAAAAAAATTACATCCGGCATTCCATTTAAGATTTTATCCTTCCCTAATCAGTTAGTTACGTGTTATTTCTGCATAGGCAGTGTGGGAGGGGACGGGAAAGGTTGAAGTGGGAAGGGGTGGGAGGAGGCAGAAGGAGGAGACACAAAGCTCTCTTCTCTTCTACACCGTCCACGAGAGAGATCAGAGGAAGCGGCGGCCGCAGCCGTCGAACGGCAGTTGCACCGGCCTTCGCGCCGGCACTCGGGGAAACGGTTCGTAAAAAAAAACAGTCTTGCTTGGAGGTCACTCTTCTACGGAAGCGATAGGTACGCGTGGGATACAGAAGGTGCAGCCCAACAGTTCCAAGGCTCGTGTAGGTAATAGCAACAAAAATATTTATCGTAACCCAAACTTTTATCGTCATCTTCGAAATAGTGCCAGTTTACATTAATTCAGAGACAGAGACAGAAAAGGAAGATCGTGCTCAGAGCAAATATGTACTAAATTTGAAGAACATAATAGAATTGAGAATAATCAGGAACTTGAAATATGTTGTCACTTTTGTAGATTTTAGAAAGGCCTATGATTCACTGGACAGAAACACACTAATGATCATTTTAAGAGAACTGGGACTCGATAATAAAACTACAAAAATAATTGAAGCAACCTTAACAAACACAACATCCAAAATAAAATTTATGGGGGAACTTTCAGCCTCTTTTGAAATCAAGTCTGGAGTAAGACAAGGAGATGGTTTATCACCTCTACTTTTCAACTGTGCGTTAGAAAAGGTAGTCAGGGAATGGAGGAATGCCATTGAAACTTAAGGAATATCTTTAGGAAGGAACCCAAATAAAATTACTATAGATTGTCTGGCTTTTGCAGACGACATGGCAATGGTAACTGACTCGCTGGAAAATGCCCAAGAACAAATCAAAGAACTACAGGTACAAGCAGCCAAAGTAGGTCTACAAATATCTTTTGCAAAAACGCAGTTCATGACAAACATTAGTGATGCCCCTCAAAATCTTAAAATCCATACAAACACAATATCCAAAACAAACTGTTTTAAATACCTAGGGGAATTGAAAACAAACAACACAAAAGAAAATATAGCAATAGAAACTCGAATACACAAAATGGAAAGGGCATTTTGTATGACAAAAAACATATATAATAAAAAACCTTATCTTGGAACACTAAACTAAGACACTACCAAACAGTGGTTAGACCTGACACGCTTTATGCAGCAGAAACACTTAAACTGACAAGAATGGGGGATCTCGAAAAATTAGAAAAGGTAAAAAGAAGAATTTTGAGGAAAATATTGGGACCTAAAAGTAACAGCAATGCAGAATACAAACTAAGACCAAACAGAGAGCTATATCTAAAAGTTGAAAAATTAGTCGATGTAATGAGAAAAAAACGAATTCAGTTTTATGGTCACATATTTCGAATGAGTAACTCCAGACTAACCAAGAAGATCTTCAACCTACTAAACAGCTACAAATCCAAACCTACTTGGTTCATTGAAACTCAAAAAGATATGGAAAACTTGGGAATAAAGATTGACACAATAGATGACCGAACTCTTTTTAGAGAAGTAATTCACTCAGCAAAATTTCCAGAAAGAAAAAAAATCGAGGGATGGAAGAAAATGGACGCAAGAACAAAAGGAAAGGCATTCTCAAAGGATGAAGGAAATATGGACAGAAAGAAAATTGAATCAAAAAAGGCATATCCAGAAGTGATTTACAGGGTTGATTTACTGTATCGCACCCTCAAATGGGTTATTCGATAGAAGAAGAAGAAAAATAATTCAGAGACTTCAACGGCCGACTCGGTTGGAAACAATTCAGTTAACGGGTAGTTAGAGCGAAAAATAACGTAACCTAGAATTTGATGAATTTGACCAAATTTTGAAGAAGAAACTCCCATCTTTTTAATGATATCAAAATATTAACCACTTACCGAACTACTTTTCGAGCAATTTTCCTAAATGCATAAGCTGTTTTGTATGGGATAGATTACTGAAATGCGCTCCAGAGGGAGAATATTGAAAAATTATGAATTTCTAACACCTATATTTCGCCAAAAAACGAGCGGTGTTTAGTTTTCATGTATTCTCAGTTATTTATTCAAATTAATCTATCACTCACCGTAATATTTAGTAATTTTTACAGAATCGCAAAAAAAACCTGCTGTTTTAAGGCTTTTTAGCCGTACGGCTAGAAAATATTAGTCAAGTTAGAGACTTATGAGGATTTATTTATTTAATTACTGAGAATTTTTGTCATGTATATATTTTTAAACTATTAATATTACAATATTTACTTCATATTTATTACGAACGCTGAAATTAAAATATAAAATTCGAATATGGTCTCCATTATGACTAGGGAATTATCTCGCACAAACTAAATCGCTCAAATCGGCTTAAGTTGTATTTGTTCAGAAAACCCTGCGATTCCGCTGGTATCTCTTCCGCGGATCCGAAACGGCGTCCTTTCAGCTGGAGATTCATTTTTGGAAGCAGAGAGAAGCTGCACAGTTCTAGGTCTGGTGATTATTGGGCCTCGGGACTGTGCACATGTTATATTTAACTATATATTTAGTCGAACCACGAGTTATGTGTGGACCTGCACGTTATCTTGACGCAAAACCCAGTCTTTACTACAGCAGCACAATTCGAGAAGTTAACGCCACATGCTTTCTCTCGGTTAACGGTTTAAAAAAATTGTAACAAAACGTTCCAGGGACCGTTTTGACCAGCCGTAGTAATGCCTCGAATGTCGAAAAACAATCACGGGCGATCATCCCTGGAGCTCGGGAAGACTAGTCAAGTCAACCGTTCGTTGTCTCACGGCCTTCTATAAAAAGCGTAGAAACCATTCTAACGCTCTTGCTCTGCTTACAACTTGGTCATCTTAACTGTTACATCATGTGGATATCAGCTGCACCTTTGCCCGAATCGAACTAAAGGAATTAATGCGGGTTCACTGCTGTCATCCATTCCGAAAATCGCAGTGAGGCGAAAATAATAAGGTGAACAAACTGTTCTGACAACGGCCCACGTTCTACAAGAAAAGTATATAGCTTGCCACATCGCCTCCCAAACGTTGTATTAAGGTGGTTTCACCGTGAAATGACTTAAATGTAATTTTATTCATATTTTGTCTACTTGTAGAAAAAGTTGTCCTGTTATCTGATAAGAACAACGAAATGATACCTTTCCACGCTATTTTATTCTATAGTTGAACTTGAAATTCCATGGTGTTCAATGGGGGAATGAGAGAAACACGGGGAAAATAGTATTTTTCCTTAAAATACAAATGCCATTTCGCGGAAAACTATGTATTAGGAGGAAATAATCCAGAGAAATTGAATAAAAATGTAATATAGGCATCTTACCACCTTATTTTTCTAGTTATGGAAGAATTAATGCCGTAATTGAAGTCAAAATGCGGTAATTCGTAGGAAATGGCGCTGCAGTCGGCTCCTATGGCTGGAAAAAAGTGCACATTTAAAATACATTCGTAGAATAATCTGCATTTTTTCTGCTTTACTTTTGGGTTTCTACAGGTAACGCATTTCATCAGTGAAAGCAGGATTTTTTGGACAAAATATGAAAAATGTGGAATTTAGTATTTGTTTTGACTCACACAGTCGCGGCGGAACCTCCTTAAGGAATAGGCCTCAGCAGAAGTTCGTTTGATTTCGGTTCGTGCGCTATACTTTCAAAAAAAAGTCTCGGAACTTATTGGGTGGCACATCGTACTTCTTTAATACGTAGGCGGGGAACATTCCAAACGATGAAAGTTTGCCTGGACTGGGAATGGAAGCCAAAATTTCCCATGCCGCGATTGTTGGAAAACAATATTTAGTTGATACTTTTAGGAATCGTGAAACGAATCATTGTGTTCAATCAGATAAATAAATAAATTCCTCCTAGCCGATAATTCCCGGTTGAGGGCACTGATACCCTTGTAACGTTTACTATCCTAAATCAATAATATCGTCTCCACTTTTTCTTAACTCTTATATTTCTGATCTACTCTCCTCAGTCCTTATACAGCAGAATGCGAATTACTCTATCGTAATTGGCAAAACATTTGGAATCTCACGTTAAAAAAATGTAAAACTGAAACCGTAGATAATACTCAGTCTTTTCTCAGTCTCTATACAAGAGATGAAAAATTCAACATTTCATTCAAAATAGATTATAAATTCCCAGTGGGGAATTAATTGTCCAAAAGATGTTCAAAGAACGTTCAGTGAAGATTATTTAAACGTTCAAAGATCATTCAAGAAGGACATTCAATGAACGTCCAATTGGCACTCACAGATAGTGCAAAGAACGTTCATTGAAATACTTCAGAGAATGTTCAAAGAATGTTCTACGTAGATGAATTTCGGCTGAACTGTTTTTGAATTAATAACACATGAACCATGAAGGAATGTTTAAAAAAATAGTTCTCGTGAAATGTTTCTCGATTCATATCATATAACCTCTCCTCGGACTTTCCTGCTCTCTCAAATACATAAATGATGATTTGCAATTAATCACTATGATGTGCAATTACGGTACGTAATTTTAGTATGTTATTACATCCTATCTTCTATCTTCCAAATGTCATTGTACCCATGTCGCCTTATTAGGCACCCTATGACTCTACGCGCATTTTCTAGCAACCGATATTGAAGTATCGACGTACAGAAAGTCGTATGTACCTAGTCATTTCCGTGGATAAATGTAACTTCGAGAGCTACAATTATTAAATGGCAATTCCTTGATAGTTTAAGGAAATACCATCACATATCTATACAACAGTTATTTGGCATTAATTATTTGAAACCTATAATGCCACATAGTACGAATATAAATGCAATATTACTGTGAATAAACAAGATTTTGAACTTGACAAGGTTTGTTTGAAAGGTTTAAAGATGTTCTTTAAATGTCTAAACAAGAAGCATTTTTGAATAATACTTCGTGGACTGGAAATGAACGATCTATGAACAGTCTCAAATGAATAGTTCACGCTTGAACATCCAATGAACGTTCTATGGTTGTATGCTCAGGATAATTCAGTGGTGGACTGCATTTGAATTAATTCAAGAATGTCTTCTGCACGGTCTCTCCCCACTGGGTTGCACTTACTAAGGGATAAATTGATAGAGTATAGTTAGTGAAATTCCTTCACATTGGGAAAATAACTTAGTCGTAGTGCTTACTCACCTTTTATTTATAAATAGGGAATCGCGGATACCTGTCTTGATCTAGGTCGGTTTCTTATTAATTATGCCGAGTTATTTCTACCCTGAAATATATAATAAAATATTTGTTTGAGTAACTCAAAAGTATTCCAGTAGTAACTTAGAAGGCACACTTTCCCGGGCATAAACAGCACGAGGATGTACTAGTGAAAACAAAGCTCTACACAGACAAGGCTTTGGCAAATTTTAATCACTCAATTGTACATAACGACCATTAGCGTTGGTTTTTAGGTTTCCACGGCGTTTATCAGCGGATCTTCTCTCTATTTTTCGGGTCTTTTACCACGTGCGTTGACAGCGGTGCGTGAATACGAATGCGGTGTTAGAAGACCCGAAAAACGGAGAAAATATCCACAAAATTCATTATTTCACATCCCCAAAGTCACGCTAAGAATATGCAGCAGCAAGTATTTTGGTCCCAAACGGAGAAAGTTAAAAAGAGAAAGTGCGAAAAGAATCGCGAATTTAAAAAAATGACAAACAAAAAAAAATTGAAACCCGACACAAGTGGGTGTGACGGGTTGAGAAGGGAACTCGGGGAAGGACGACTCTCGCTTATCACTTGCACGTTACTAAAAGAGAACTTAAACTGAAGACCCTCTTCAAGCTCTTAAAGAATCACGTAGGTACACCCCGAGTTTTTCTTCTGACGGCGTGGAAATTGTTAAACGTAATATATCAGCTACCGACGAAAATATCATCATATATATTATTTCTCAAGGGTTTTTTTTGTCGGTACGCCATAACTTCCTTAATACTTCATCAATTTTCATAAATGAGGCATCATTTTAAAGCTTTTCTAAACCGCTACACCGGAAAAATATACAAATTACTCAAATTTCAGTTGTTTTTCGAAAAATTACAATTGAAAAAAACTGTTTTTTGAAATCCCGCCCTCGACCTATCGATCCTCTATCGAGAACATCAAGATATATCGAAATGAAACCGATTTCAATTTCATGCGACTATTATCTCAATCCGAATTTAACTTCGACTTAAAATATTGATTTAAGGTATTCAATCTGCTGATCTAGGTATTTATTAAATGAACTAAATTAATCAAACCTTGAATTTATATTTATTTCCCCAAACCGCTCGCAGTCATTTGTTTATACTTTGTCCATGACGACCAACTTACTTCGTCTCTGCTCTCTACGATAAACAAACCCGGCGATCAAACCAGATTATTCATTTTAAAGAAATCTACACCATTCAACTTAAAAGTAAGTGCCGTATGGATTCTGACGCACAAACTACACGGTCCTAACTATACGGTGTGCACTGTGGGATTTGAGGAGGACACAGTGCGAATGCTTCGCACGGGTCGACTAGTATATATTATTTCTCAAGGGCTTTTTTTTGTCGGTACGCCATAACTTCCTTAATACTTCATCAATTTTCATAAATAAGGCATAATTTTAAAGCTTTTCTTAACTGCTACACCGAAAAAATATAAAAATCACTCACATTTCAGTTATTTTTCGAAAAATTACAATTGAAAAAAAAAAGGTTTTTTTTTTTAAATCCCGCCCTCGACCTATCGATCCTCTATCGAGATATATCGAAATGAAACCGATTTCGATTTAATGCCTCTATTATCTCATTCCGCATTTAATTTTGACTTAAAATATTGATTTAAGGTATTCGATCTGCTGATCTATTTATAAAATGAATTAAATTAATCAAAACTTGAATTTATATTTACTTCCCCAAACCGCTTGATTAGAATTTCTGAACTCATTAAGCCCTTAGGTTTGCCACCTCATAAACTCATACCTACTAAAAAAGAACGCTATTATCATGTTGATTAGAAACCTAAACGCTAAGCAGGGCTTAATTAATGGAGCCAGATTAGTTGTAACTCACTTGGGCAACTACACTATCACTGCGAAATTGATTGACTCCGGTCAAACTGTCGTCATACCACGCATTAACCTCACCACTTCTGATCCTACCGTGCCTTTCAAACTGACTAGGAAGCATTTTCCCATAAAAGTTGCCTTTGCCATGACTATAAATAAGGCACAGGGACAGACGCTAACAAAGGCAGGATTGTACTTGCCTGACCCTGTTTTTTCCCACGGTCAGTTGTATGTGGCGTTTTCCAGGGTGCGCTCTTTCAGTGATATTTATGTCTGTGTAAAACAGACCCACCAACAAACAATCACAGATGACCATATCATCTCTTCAAACATAGTGTTCAAAGAGGTCCTGTAAACATGTAAATATGCTGTAAATATGTAAATACCTTAACCTTATGTTTCAAAATATATATAATCTAAAATTTAAACACACATCTATTCCTTACTTCAACCCACACCTACATCAATGACGCACTAACTACACGGTACTAACTAAACGGTGTGCACTTCAATTAAGTAGGATTTGAGGAGGATACAATGCGAATGCTTCGCACGGGTCGACTAGTATGTATTGAACGCAAAAAAATAAAAAGGAACGCCGTATGGCTGATTAAAAATTTCTACGACCGAACATAGTGAATTGCAAATTTATTACCAATACCAGAACTTTTTCAGTACGTCATAATATGTGAAAATGTGTTCCGAAACAAGTTTAAAATACAAAGAATTGTTAATCATGATTTTGGACTTCGCTGTATCGAAACATATTCTGTTCCAAAATATAATAACAAGCACGGTAAGAGTTCTTTAATGTACATTGTTCCAAAGATTATCAATAAACTACCACAACCCTTACGAGAAACCGAAAAAATCTCGGCATTAAAGAAAGAAGTAAAAAAATGGTTGTTGAATAAACAAATATGCAATTGAGACAATATGGTATGCTAACAGCTGAGCAAATTAAGTGTTCTGAACTTGATTTTAAAATAATATACCAATAGCATTAAGATACTGATGATTAAATAGTAATGTTCAAATTGTGTTTAATCTAAATCAACCTGTTTCTCAAGCATAATGTGACTTTAAATCTCTTTTACTTCATAATTTTTATATGTTTTTTGATAGAACTATGCTGAGCATAAAAAATTAAAAAAAAATGTTCTCAAAATAAGCAATATAAAAATATGATTCATTAGAAATTTTATAAATATGATTTGTACATACATAACTTTTTATTACATTTTAAAATATAAATCTGTTTTCTTTTAAAATTTTTATTCTCTGTTTCTGACTGAAAAATGCTGTGCATTCGTTAAAAAAAGTTTAAAGTTAAACGAAACAAAGGTACCTATTTATAGATATGTTATGATAGAAATTGTACATTCTGTTTCGTGTATAATTATGTGTTTTATTACTTGAAAAAATGGGTTTTCTTTTACCTTTCATAAATGCTAATTTCTGAAAATTAAACGGGTATCTAAATACATTATTCAATTTTTTTAATTTTAAGCTTGAAATTATGCATAAATATTTTATTTAAGTAATTGATTTTAAATATGTATTTAATAACCTGGTGAAAATAAGGAGACATATAAAAAAGAGCACCTACTGACAAGCCTGGAAAGGCTTAGCATGACTTCGTTGGCTATTTTTTAAAGGAAGAAAATTGTAATTCATATTTTTTTGGGAAAAGTTTTCATTTAAAACTGTAAACATGACTGTAACATGCATTTGTAAATTAAAGAATTCAAAAAATAATCTGATGAAAGGACTAGGCTGGAAGCCTCTAGAGGTTCGAAGACTACACGTTAGGCTTAAGATTACTGGAAAAGTTGGGATTAGGAAGGTTTAAGAAAGACTCGGAGAATATTATTTTAACCCAGCACTATATGTCTGGAATTGTGAAAAGTGACAAAATAAAAGTGATCCAGACCTAGCCGAACTGGTAGGTACGTAAATTCCTACTTCCTCTGCTCTATTAGTTAGTACATACATTAAAAAACAAAGCGAGCCACTAATTCACTTCGTTAATATGTAATTCACACAATCATCCACTCCTTCTTCCTATTCTTTTTTACGTGACAGAGGAAGAAAAAATTCTGCCTCAGTGAATACTTAGCAAGGCTCCCGGAGGGTTTCCCCTCCCCCTGGAAATTCTCTTTGAATTAAGCCAGCTTGGTGATGCACCTGGCTAATACACCTTACCAGCAATTGGTACATCTGGGATTAAATCTATATCAATTAAAATGATTTTTTAAATTGTGAACCAGAGTTGAAACAATTAGCATGATTCCACACCTTGGTGTTTCACCCCAAGTATGAGTTACAGGTGGTAAGTATTATCCCACACTCCAGTTAGTAAAGGGATTGGTAACTATGCCGTAAAAACTTGTACCAATGGACAACATACGATGGGAATTTTAAGATTCAACCGGAGGTTATTTCTCGAACAAATATTATCTATGGGATTTTTTTTCAATGCCTTGGGAGAAGTTTCATTTTGAGAGTGTCGTTTTGCGCAATTGAAACGTAGGACATATGGAGAGAGGATGAGAATTAATAACAGATGCTTGAGATGTGGGTGAGTGAGAATAGTTGCTAAAGGTAGAAGGAAAGGGAGAAATTCTTGGAATGGTGTGGGAGCAAATATTGGAGATTAGGAGTTTCAACAGATGGATTGAACAAGTTACCCAGGAGTGAGAGAATGTTGAGCACCGTCATTGGAGGTCAAACTCAGGTAAAATGAGGAAAAAGATGGAAAATATAGGCATCTTAAGCGAAATGAAGGGAGGCTGGGAGAGTACTAAGATAGAATAGAATAGAATGGAATGGAATGGAATGGAATGGAATAGAATGGAATAGAATGGAATAGAATGGAATAGAATGGAATAGAATGGAATGGAATAGAATGGAATAGAAAAGAACAGAACAGAACAGAACAGAATAGAACAGAATAGAATAGAATAGAATAGAATAGAATGGAATGGAATGGAATGGAATGGAATGGAATGGAATAGAATGGAATAGAATAGAACAGAATAGAACAGAACAGAATAGAATAGAATAGAATAAACCTTCATTGTACTCTGGGACAGGTCCCCTGGAGCAACAATAAGATACAATGATATACAATGAATTAACAGCGAGGTAATCAACAAATTAACAAATAATTTTGTTCAAATCAGAAAGGAAATGGAGCTTAATAACAAATAAAAAGAAATACAAAAACAATTACACTCAGTGACAAACGATAACTGCACATGTGATACAATTAAATTCAAAAATAGATTTAGATATGATACAAGATAATCGAAAGTTAAAAATCCTTAAGGTTGCAATACGTATGATATTTGAAAAAAAAAATTTTAAACAGTTAAAACAAAAAACAAGAATGGACCATGGAAAAAAAACAATTGTTGTCAAGAAAAAAATTAGTTGTGAGAATTTAATACTGAACAGGCTAAACTATTCAGGGAAAAATTCATTAAATAAAATTCCATACAATTTAGAAAAAGATAGGGAGGGAAATAGAATGAACGCCTGCAGGCGACGCCTCCATGAAGACGCCTTTAAGATGGAAAGGCAGATTACAAATGGTTGCTCAGAATCTATCCTAATCTGTAGATTTCTACAAATAATCAGCGGTGACAGACTTGACGTAACAGTTTGCGTGGTAAGCCTACAAGTGAAACGCAGGCGTAACTGCAGAGAGAACTGGATTCAGAGCCAAAATAAGCGTGAGGTTGGAGCGGTGACCGTAATCCAGGCGACGTTGCCCACGCGGTATCTGTTCCCTTACTCTTATTAGTAGATCTCTCCTCTCCTGGGGCTTTCTCCGGCATTTCCTCCCGGGTGAGCCTGCCCTTTTTAGCGCGGAAGGAAAAAAGATCCCTTCGCCGCTTTCTTCAAAGGCGAAATTCAGCACCAACACCATTTAGCAAAGGACAGTATACATGAAGTTTCTCCCTCGCTATATTTGAGCCTTAACTCTTGAGGCGTGCTAAGAGTTCAGATTTTCCCTCGAATGAGAAAAGTTACATCAGGAAATCAGCCGGTAGAACAACTTCACGACCGCGTGGATCCGTTTTAGGCAAGGCATCTTGATCAGTTGCAGGTTCTGGCAGCACGACAGTGGTGGGTGATGGTTCAGTATGACGTTTGATGTTTCCAGAATACCCGTGACAAAAGTATGAAGAACGTAAAACTGAAGACTGGTGTAGGAATGAAAGTGTTGGCTAATTTTGGAGTGTAGTGAAGAACTGCAGCAAATCAATGTGAGAAGTTGTGATCTATGATGATGATATTGATGTTTTACCTTATTTAACTTTTTTAAAAAGTTTAAATTCCTATTTATACGCATCCCAGTAATTCTATTCGGCTGTTTGATATTGTTGCTCTCTGACATCTCCACCGAGCTTTTAAAGTTACGGCAAGCGCCATTCATTTGCTTGACTTTGGAAGACTTCCATTCCAAGTTTTGAAATTAGTGCTGTTTATTGTGTTTTTCTAGGTTAAGGTAAAAAGTAACTCACTCAGTGATTCAACCCGAAGGTTGGTTTGGATAGTTGAGGGTAGAGCTCACCCCGGACTAAGCTACATGCGTGTGAAATTCACACATTCAGGGTAGGGGGGCCCAGTTCCTTTCCCTGGGCCACCTCGCACTCCGAGGATTTTTTTTGTTCGGGGGCGTCCCGGATTTGAACCCTTTAATCAGTAGCCTAGCACTCTACCCAATAGGCCATCACGCTCCCATAAAAGTTAGAGTGTTAGAGAATGGAGAAAGGGTAAACCTCAAGGTATACTAAAGGTTAAAAGTTAAGTTTTTTAGTTAACATGGCTTAGCTGAAAAGTAATAGCTTGAGACTTAAGAATTATAAAAAATCATACGAAAGTAGGAAAGGTAGAGGAATCGGAGCGATTGTATTTCTGGATATATATAATCCCTGATCTTGATATCTTTAAGCGTAATTTTCACAATTACGTTAGAATATCATATCATACGAGAGAGAGGAAAATTTGAATGTTGAAAATCTACCCTATTTTTGATGACTTTTTTCAACGGCAGAATCATCATCTTGACCATGAATATATTGATAGCCCCCTGCACACAATCTGCTTGTCGTTCTTTTACATTGTCATCGTCACAGAAGGTATATAACTCTAATTTTTCAAAGAAGTATTACTGGTTTTGTTGTGTTTTTGAGTTTTGTATGCGTTTTTTTTAACTCGTGTTACATCGCCCTGAATTTTAAGTAGCCTTCCATTCGCTCTAGTGCGCTAATCACTTCGCAACACTACAGAGCATTTTCCTTCCATTCGTTCAACAGACCCCGAGAAATTTGATAGCGCACTTCAAAACAGATCGGGAGCAAAGTTGATGAGCGCTAAACAACAAAAGAACGTCGATTATGGTATCCGTGATTGTTGTCGAGTTTGTTGAATTTCAGTAAAGGCGTCAAACATGCATATTGTGAGGTTTTAAATAACTCTGTTATTAAAATTTAACGTTTTTAAATGCTTATTTTGAACAAATTCAACAAATTTACATAAAACATTCGGCCGTGACTGTTGTTCAACCACAGTTTGCTACCTACCGGCAGGTTACAATACATTCCGCCAGTGCATATCGTTCTATTCAACGTCTTTCGTGTTCGCTAAAGTACGCTGATATGTTCCGATGTGCGCTAACTTCAACCCCTTGAATGGAAAGCCCCCATAGATACGTAATAAAAACACAGTGGTGCCAACTCCAGAGGGTTAAATTTTTTCTGCCCCATATCTCCAAATGTACGTCTGCGGTGCCTCTAACGCATATGCTATGGATTTCATGACAGCATTACCTCCGAGAAATCAATTTTAAGTCGGCGCCTTGAGCCCCATTTCATCTTAGAATTAAGTTTTTAGCTTTCATTCATCCATCATTTCCGAGAATCAAGGCCTTCGATATGCGTGCAAAGAGATTGGAGTAAAAACTAGTATTCATTGGACAAAATATTTCTTCCTTTCTCAGATTGAAGGCGCGATGGCTGGACGACTGCTGGCCCTGTTAGTGGTGGCCCTGGGGCCCTTCTGCTGCTGCTGGACGCCGGCCCTTACGCTGCACACCGACACCTGCGAGGCCGTGAAACGGGAAGTTGACGTCAACCCGAACGCGGATGCAATCATCAGTGAGTATTATTGAATTGTTGTTTTCTTACCTCAGGAGATATTGGTCTATATATTTGTAAATTATTTATTTATCTTTGCCGGCGTTTCGTATTTGTATACATGCTTCTTCAAGGATACAATGAAAATTATTGGGCGTATTGTACATCAATTGAATTTGGTTTAAAAGGGTAAAGGAGGCTGCTGTCCATGCGGAGTTTGGTAATGAGAGAGAATAGGTTATTGCGGAAGGTTAACCTGGGGGGTACTTTGTAATCTCACCCCTTTAATGACTCTTTGCGGGAAGGCGCGGGAGACCCGTTTCTCTCTCTTAATGATCGGCTCACGATCGGTCAAGGTCCGGGGAAACGATGGGCACTCCATTTCACATTCCTTACGACAGGTGAGATGGAACTAATGAACGGCGGAGGCAAATGAAAAGGATCATGAGTCGAAAGATACGGATCAAGAACCGAAAGAGCGGGTAAGTCAAAGAAAAGACTTGCAGTTCACCACTTAAAGAGCCGGGAGATGGTCACGCCACCTGGGTGGCGGAGTGGAACTACGAAAAATGACGTAATTTTCCGTATTTATGACGTATTCTCACTGAAGTGGGATTACAAAATAACCCCCCTGGGGGGTTATTTTGTAATTCCACTTCCGAAATTGCTCTTTCGGGAGAGCACCAACCCAAATGAACGATTCATTTGAGCTACTCCGCTCTCAAAGTACTCATTTGGAAGCTCAATTCCACGACCGAAAAAACTGGAAACGAACCATTCTCGGCCGAAATGAAAGAGTTGATGGTCTCGCCGTCCGGCAGGCATGGTTTACAACTCCACTTTCGGTAATATTCTCCATGTAAGGAGTGATCCGTGACGTCATGTTCCGTGAGGTGAAATTACAGAATAACCCCCCTGGTGTTATGCTGGATGACTTAGGTAGGTTGCGGAAGCGGATGATACAATACACCGCGTAATACTTTGTTTTTATTTTCCAACGAGAGAGAATGGACGTGCTAGATGGAGACAGATTCCATACTCCCCATCTCTGCAAGCGAGAACGGTTTCAACCGTCGTCGTCGTCCCGTTCCGAGGAAGAAAAATAACAGGTCGCTCCGGGAAAGTCATTCGTCCGCCCGCGAATGAACGGTCCTCTTCGCCCGCGGTGACCGCCGCCAGGCAGCGGGTCAGCAGAGCGTCATACCACCACCATCTGAGTGACCGTAAGCTCTGCAGTCGGACGCGGACCTCGCCCGTGGAGGTGGACCTCCGGGAAACAGTTGTCGCACTTGCCAAGTACTCTTTGAACAAATTTGGTTGCAGCCATGTATGTTCATACATGGCTGCAACCAAATTTGTTCAAAGAGTACTTGGCAAGTGCGACGATGAAATTAGGGAAATCAGCTACTTCCCTACTGGAAATTTTTCCTACTGAATTCAGTAGCCAACCTGCTTTTTGAAACAGTCGACTGAACTTCTACTGAATTCATAAGCCTACTGAACATTCTACTGAATTCATTAGCCTACTGCACTTCTACTGAATTCATTAGCCTACTAAACATCCCTGAAAAAAAGTTTATTTATGGGAATTATTTTTCCCTTTCTATCTCCAGATTATATAGACTAATCTTGAATCTCGCATTTTCCTACGGTATGCCTACGGTACATCGCATGCCTATCGTGCTAATCTCTACGTCATATTCAACTCGTCACTGATTCATGCGTTGCTAGAAAGTTGTATATATACGGCCATTCCCGTGCGTAAATGTGTTTGCGAGAACTAACTTTTAAATGTAAATGCCGTGATAGTTTATGGAAACGTACCAACCAATCACGATAACAGTTTTCAGGCATTAATTAATTGAAACCAATGTTGCCACATTAAATGAATATAAAGTCAACATTAATGAGAATAAACAAGATATTTTCCAATTGTCACACGTTTGTTTACATTTCAATGAAGACGTAACTTACTCGCGGAAATGCTACGAACGTGAATATGCATGTATTATCAATGTTACGAACGTGGAAATGAGAAAACTGATGAATGTACCAACAAAATTGTAACAATATTTTAGTGTATAACGGAAATTAATTACACAAAGCTATGAATGAATTGTTGTTACTGGCAGAACCCAAGTCTCTCCGAATCGTTTCAAAGCTTCCCATTTATGCCAAATTTTCGGTCGAAGAATGAACTTCAGGCTAAACATGTTAATATGTATCAAGGATATATATTTCATGAAATAAAAAAACAAAGGATACAAATACTAAATATTTAAAGAATGAGTATTTATATCTTCCTCTTTCGATTGAGACTTTCACCATCTCTACTTATTCAAATGACTCCCTTCAGCGCTGTGGCAGCGCGTCCGCAACTTGCGGCTTCAAACACGAGTTGCGTATGCGCATCAAATGCGTTTCTCGATAAATCACTCTCTTAGAGCGCTGCTGACCCGCTTCATTTGACATGTGCTGCACTTGCAGCGCTGATATCCTTGTGAAGCTCTGCTGCAGCCATGTGTGTTCACTGGGATTCTACTGAACCCTATTGAAAATGCCCCATTGGTTTCCTAGTGTTTTCAGAAAATACTATAGTAATTATGTACATTCCTATAGGAATTAAAATTTCCTATGGGAACAATAACTTTCCTATAGGAACAATAAATTTCCTATAGGAACGAGAAATTTTCCTATAGGAATGAAAAATCTTCCTATAGGAAATTTTTCTTGTTCCTGCAGGAAAATTTCCCACTCCTATAGGAAAATTTCTTGTACCTATAAGAAATGTATTGTTCCTATAGGAAAGTTATTGTTCCCATAGGAAATTTATTGTTCCTATAGGAACCTTTATTGTTCCTGTAGGAAATTTTAATTCCTATAGGAATGTACATAATTCCTATAGTATTTTCTGAAAACAGTATAGGAAACCAATGGGGCATTTTCAATAGGGAATTCATAAGCCTGCTGTACATTCTATTGTACTCCGTAGCTTACTGAACATTCTACTGTATTCCATAGCCTACTGAACATTCTCCTGAACTCCTTCTAAATTCAGCTGCATCCCTTGCAGAACAGACTAGTGAGATTCTTGGAATATTCCTGAGGAATATTCTAGTGGAAACTCATAATGAGACGTACTCTGTACCTACATACCTATATGGAACTAAAAAAAACAATTAGTTAGGGAGATTAGATAGAGGATAGGAAACAGGGAAAATATAGAATTTGACACCACAATGGTGATGTGCAGATGGAATGATGGCCGATTCCAAGTTAGAAAAAAATTTAAAAAATGTATATATTTATAACTGACTATAGTCTATGCATTACAACATATATGTTGTAATGCATTCAAAAAGCCTAAATAAGCTGGACTAATAATTAAGGGTTAATTTTTCATAAGTTAATTGTTTGATCGCAACTACACTGCTATAACTTCATAAGCATCACGAAAACGCATATTAATTGGATTTGTTGAAATATAAAATTTATATCTGCTAGTCTATAATTAAATCCTGTAATCTTGGCAATATTAAGGGTTTCATATGAAACCCTTATGTGGTAGTGCATGTAGGGTTGCCAATGCTGGGTTTCAAGAGGTTGCCTATATGAGTCCAAAATTGGCTGCTTGATAGGCTTATTGGCCATTCGCTGGTTCTCATGTCATTACTACTACTGTCTTTGTTCAGACTGTGATATAGATATAAATTAATAGATGTTATCTTTGAATTGTCACAAGGAAAACCATTTATTTCAGTAGGCATTCAGTTCCTGCTAGTATTTTTACTTGCAGGAACCAAAAACAAGATTTCCTTGCATTTCAGTTGAGTTCAGTTCATTTCAGGATGCAGCTGAATGTTCTTCAGTTGAAAAAATAGAATTCAGTAGAGTTCAGTTCATTTCAGTAGGCAACTAAACATTCTTCAGTTGGAGTTCAGTAGAGTGCAGTTCATTTCAGTAGGCAACTGAACACTCTTCAGTTGGAGTTCAGTTCATTTCAGTAGGCAACTGGACCCCGTTCAGTTGAGTTCAGTAGCCTATTGCCCTAAGTTCATTAGAGTTCAGTAGAGTTCAGTTCATTTCAGTAGATTTTGTCTACTGAATTCAGTAGAGATTTCCAGTAGGGTTCTCCCTCTTTAGATCTCACTTGGAATATGCTGTCAGTATTTGGGATCCCTATGAGATAGGCTTGGAAACTGAGTTAGAACGCGTGCAGCGAAGATCGGCAAGATACTACGTTAAAGGCCGTAACGAAAATCTCGTTAGTGTTACTGACCTTTTGCAGCAACTGGGATGGGAAACGCTTTCAGACCGTCGATTAAAATTTAAATTTCCATCTATTATGTAATTTCCAAACCGGTCTATTTTCTGACGACGTTGATAATATTTTACGAAATCCGACATACTACGGTAGATCAGATCATGAGAATAAAATTAGGGTACTAGACTTCAGAACGGACAGATTTAAAATGTCATTTTTCCCACGAACTATAAGGGACCATAACAGCGGCCAATGAAACTTTCATCTAGGTTTTTCGATGGGTAGTGTAGCTCTTAGTAGTAGTAGAACTCCTTAATACTTGAATCCTTATCTGTTACCTAGTACTAACAGCACACCGTGCATGTTTTCTACGTAAGTCTTGAGTCTCCGTCCATTTGTGTAGTTGCAAAATACATAGATAGATATATTAATGGTCCCTCACCATTGTGATAATATCTGTAGTGTAGTGCATGCTTGTGAGGTTTCCTCTCTTGACAAGCATTAGCGATTTATGCTAATGCATAATTAGTCGTAGTTACACTAACTTTAGGGTATAGTGTAATGCATGTTGGTGAATACTCACCCCCTGCCACACACCCCTGAGGTGGATTGCAGCGTATTTTGTAGATGTAGTTGAACCATTCCTACCGCATTCAAAGGGGCTGTTGGTCCCGTGAATTGAATGCAAGCGTGTCAGGAAGATATGTGGTGCTTGGCACACTGGGAGATCTTGCCAAATACTTCGACCTAAGCATTGAAATCACTGCCAATGTTCACGAAAAATTTAACAACTTGATGCCAGGTGAAATATTAACCAGAAAATATGATTGCAAGCTAAAAAAATCAATAAACCTATTTTTTCCTTCGGGAGAAGGTAGGTCTTGGGAAATCCTTAATTAATGGATCACCAGAGTTTCACGATTGTATATTTGCTTCTGCAGAACTTTTGAGTATTTTTCCTGTGAAATACCTCTTATGTCTTTGAAATTTTCTCTTTAAAAGTTAATCTGGTCAATTCTTCTTGTAATGTAGGTATTTGGTTTAATACTACACACAAATTATAAGAGGTAATGTAAGTAATGTAACTAATGTAAGTAATATTGTTCTCTGATTAAGTTAATATGATCACAAAAATAATCACACTCACTTTCCAAAATAGATTCTCTTTAAGTCCCTTATAGAAGCAAATATACAATTGTGAAACGCTGGTGATGAGGTAAAAAAATAAATTTTGGTGATTAGGCCGAAATTACTAGTTATGTCTCACTGCAAAATTAACAGCGGAAGCAACGGCCTCAATCTACGAAAGCTCCAGTCAGTATCATCGCCCGCTCGTGTATAAAATGCCATAGCAATGCGTAGCGATATTTATGAATATTTCTTGGAAGAGAAAATAACCATTGAACATTAACATTAACCATTGTTGCTACATTTCGCATGAAAGGGCCTAATAAATTCTCAAAACCGTTGGCTGACATTATTCAGTTCAAACCGTCTACCCAATCTTCCTCAAGCGTTCATTACAAGCAAATAATAAACTTACAGATAATTAATTTCATGACATATCTGAAAAAATGAATTAAAAAATGGGAATCCCTTACAACAATAAAGCTTTCTCCCTTTCCAAAGCTTAAGACTGACCAACCCCAAGCATTACGTCAAACTCTTGTCACCGGTTTAAATGTGTGGCCCATATGAACTTGCGTGCGAATTGAAAAAAATACATATTATCATACGCCATATTTTCTTATTACAATATATAGCTCAATTTTTTAAAAAGATAATACGCGGAATTCATCAGAATATTACAACATAACCCATTCAGAAATTGCTATTCATAATTCATGACCAGAGACGGGAAAAAGTCATAAACGTCATAGTCATAGGTTTTTATCGTGAAATAACCGGTTTTAGCAAAAAAAGTCATGAAATACGACTTTGCGGATTAAACGTCATAAAATGGTAGTGATCACTTCAGGCTTAGGTATGCGGAACCTCTCCAGGTAAAGGTATCGAAGGCTCCAGTAAGAGAGAAAAATTTCTGGCACAAACGTAGGGAACTGAGGGAAAAGAGAAAAATGGCATAGGATATTGAAAGGAATGAGCATTTAGGAAATGTAAGAAAGAAAGGAAATACTTTGTTTTGGAGTAATGAAAGATTGAAAATGACAAAAATGGAGATATTTTCGTGACATTTTGACGCTATATCGCGATGCTTTTGGAAATGTCGGTAGAGGGATACTAAGTAATTTCACATCTAAAATATGGACACCCCCCACAACAAGGTGACGGGCCTATGGAGTGAAACAGGGGTGCTAGGTGCGCGGCCTGGAAATGGTAATTTTTAAATGCGAAAAAGGCATTTCTGGGTGTTGAGGAAAGGCAAAAATGCAGTTTTGAGAAAACGTGAAGACGGAAATTGACATTTTTCAGTGGTGAAAAACGGGGAAAAGTGAGAAAATAGGCATAAGGAGGTTAATGGAAATGACCATATATTAAAAATAATCCCCCGGAGTGGGTTGGTGGTTGGAGGGGGGTGTAGTTGCAGTGTGGTCAAAGTTGTAGCGTATTTTTATAAAGAAAAAACTCCCCCGAGTGAGTTGGTGATTTGAGGGTGGTGTAGTTTTAGTGTGGTCAAAGTTATAGCGCATTATTTAAAGAAAAAAAGGGTGTAGTTGTAGTGTCTTCAATGTTGTAGCGAATTTTTTAATCAAATAAATCCCACGGGTGGATTGGTAATTGGAGTGGGGTGTAGTTGTAGTGTTGTTAATGTTGTAGTGTTGTTAATGTTGTAGCGTACTTAAAAAAATCCCCCGAATAGGTTGGTGATTGGAGGGTGGTTTAGTTGTAGTGTGGTGAAAGTTGTAGCTTAGTTGTAGTTTAAAGAATAAAATCCCCCGAGTGAATCGAGGAGGGTGTGGTTGTAGTATGGTCAAAGTTATAGCTGACATTGTAGTAGGGGAAGAGGATGTGTAAAACGCGTTGTAAAGCGGGGATAGTTTAAGTTGTAGGCGGGAAAAGTCATGGGTGAAGTGTGTAAAGCGAAGAGGAGTAACTGCTCGAATGCTGCGTCCTCTCGGGAGAATAGGAGGAAAAGGTCAGGTTTTCGAACATGGCGTCGAGAAAGAAATGCACTTCACTGACAGATTTGAGTGAATGGTATTGGAAAGGAAAAGTGTTAATGAAGGAAATGAATATATGTGAAGTAGGTGGCTGAAGGTGAGCAGAAATCAGGTGAATTGGAGGAATTTGCAGACTGGACGCTTCCATACAAATACCCCTCTCCATATCGGAAAATAATAATTAAACTTTGTATTGGTCCGCTAAATTGATTTATTTCTAACGACGCGGGTTTCATAACGTACTGACATCTTCAGGTACATTAATCATTTTTACATCCGTGTGTATACAGAAATCCTGGTGCTAAGGGGTAAGAGGGGAAGCAAGGGGGATACTTTCTCTTGAACCACTTACCCTACAGTAAATATACGGATCATAATATTAGTTTCAATTTTACAGTAAAATAAATGTCATACTTTTAGCTAAAGCGTTTCACAATGGCCAAATTTTAAAAAATAGACGTCATAAAACACGAAAATAAAAGTCATGCAAGTCATACGATAAAGGTCATGAAATGGAAAAATAAAAGTCATAAACGTCTCTCTTCATGACACTATCACGACAGAGCGAAATGTGATGAGGTGCCATGTGTACATTAGCAAGGCTCCTTTAAGAATATTGTCCTACCTCTCCGGAGCTCAAGCAGGAGAATATCCTGATCCTTACTAATGTACAAAAATGTAATGGTGTCTGTCTGTGTGTTGCTCCATCACGCAAAAACTAATGGATCGATTGAACTTAAATTTGTCATTTAGATAGAAAATATATCTGGTTGAAACAAAGGCTATTTTTAAAAACCCTCAGGGCCCCCGAAGGCCCCCTCTGGTGGTACATGCTAAGCATTGGGTTCTGTGCAGTGGTTTCATTTTTTGCTTTTTAAAAGTACTTTCAATCAAGATAGAAGAGGGCTGGGATTTTTTTATCGGATGTCTGAATAAATGAAGTTTCTAATTCTTTCAATCGATTTTCTTTTACGCTTCGTATTTGTCTGAAAATCATGTTTTTAGCTGAAAAATCTCACATTTTTCTCTGAAATCAACAATAGCATATTTCCTTGACAGCCAGATATTTGATTTTATATCACGTTTAAATATCACGTTTTCCTGCAGGACCATGATAGCACGTAGAAAGAAAATCTGTACAAGAAGGGCCCAAAGTCCCAAGGGCCCTATGATAGATTGCTTCGGGGGGTAATCGATAAATTCAATGAATATTTACAAAAAGTATACTCTTCAATGTCTATTCTCAAAGTAGCTCTCATAGGGGCACTGCATGTATATGAGAGAACCCTTACTTAGTAAAGAATACACATAAAGGAATTAAATATACTACACATGCAATAAAATATGCAAGAATACTTACGTGCAGCGAATATTAATGGTAATAGTAATAACAGATAACAATGCCTCTGTTGCTGCAACAAATACAGCGATGTTTACTATCGTTTAATACTCAAATGCATCACACGAAGTGGAACCGTCTGCCTCTCATTACGATTTCGATCTGTGTTTAAGACCAATTCCCATATCATAAACGTTACGAGTTATTTATGTATGTTTGAAAGTGTTAAAGTGCAATTAACTTACATTCACTCATTTTTCGGTTTCCCGTGCATATGTCACTCATCTCTCCGTGCACTTGGAAAACGGTCAGCCTGTGTACTACATCGAGCACAGCGTACAAGATAGGTTACGAACTCCATGACCACGCTGACAGTATTCTTCAGGGTTTGTGGTTTACTTATAAAAGAAGTCAATGTTTTCCACGCCCATTGAATTTCAACGGGTACCTTCCGCTAGTAGCGTGATAAATTCGGTCGAGCTGCTCATGATATATCACTAATCCACTCAGGAGAGGAGTCCGCGAAACGGTGCTTTGACGGACGTCTAACATTTCTCCCAAGACTCTGGATTCTCTTTTTGGCCTATAATATTTAAAATGCCAACTATACCCACTAAAAATTTTTTACGTTTGCGCCAAATTTGGGCCAAATTTATGTTTGGATTAAGTTTAGCCCAAACATCGGCAATGAGAGTCCTAACTACAAATGACGTCCAAATAGTTATACTAAGCCAAATTTACTTAAATAAACTTATTACAAAGTTGTAACACCATTAGGGGGAATTTATCTAGTTTTGTGCAACTTCGAAAGCTAATTAATTTACCAAAATCACTCCACATTTTGCCCAAATTAGCGTTAGCTTACGTGGATATTTACATAAACGTTTTTGGAAAATTTATGAATCTTTGTGACAAAGTGCGCAAAACCTTTCCTAAATGAATTCGGCAAAGTATAAATATTTGGACGCCATTTGAACGTAAACCTTTTTACGCGGGAATACACAAAAAACATATATATACATACATATAAAAAATAATAAAACGCTCTGTGCATCAACAAGAATTTAAAAAACACCAAAAAACAAAATATATGTTTAAAAAATTCAAATTAAAAAGAACAAACAAAAACAACAACATAAAACACATTTTTTTAATAAAATAATATAAGTATTTGTTATAAAATTGGCCTTCCTATGTAGTCCAAAAACATAATAATGCTATCAGTACTGTTCTTCGTTGCAAGCCTCACCCTCTGTTTTGATGTGAGGCTGACATTTATATCATTATCATATAGTGTAAACTCTAAGTCTGTAATTCCTATTCTCTGCTGTGTATTCACCATATTACTCAGTTTTAAGTTTCCTCTTTCACACAAACACATCATACACGACACCACACTCTTCTAATGTCAAGTGCGCCACTTGTCAATTGACCGGTAGGGGTGAATCTCGCACTAACCGGAACGGTATACCTATATTCTATGCGCCTTCGGCACGACCAGCAACCGCGTGCCGGAGTTATTTTTGTGAAGCAGAGAATGACGACTAGTAGGCAGGGGATGACCATTTCACAGTGCCGCGGTCGTAGGTACCGCACGGCTGAATTTGGGACTGCGAAGGGGACTGTGGAAGTGGGTTGATCCACCTCTAGTGGGCGAATAAACTGCGTCTCGTCGGAGGTTTGTGAGATATCCCGCAAGACACAGATGCGGATGTAGCGGAAAGGTCTGAGTTGTGTCCGGTCATGTCCTAGTCTTGATCCTCTCAGAGTGAGTGGACCATAGAGCGGTAGACGTTTGAGTCCACTCTTGAGCACTGCAGTAGCCTCCCGCAATTAATTCACTCCCCTGATGACAGTCCGATTTCACCAGAATTCATATTTTTTTTGGTATTTTATCCGTCCGCCTCATACTTTTATGCATAAAACATAAGATAAACTTCACTGAAAAATACTCAAAAAGTCCTGCAGAATCAAATATACGCGATACGTAGGTGATCTATTAATCAAGGATTTCCCAAGATGTACGTTCTCCCGAAGTAAAAAAGGTTCATTGATTTTTTTTAACAGGTAAAAATACGAGTATGTCCTGGTTAATATTTCACCTTGCATCAAGTTGTTGAATTTATCTAGACATTCACAGAGATTTCAATGCTTCGGTCGAAGTAGTCGGCGAGATCTTACTATGTCCCAAGCACCCCTCTTCCTGATACGCTTTCATTGTACATCAATTGAAAATGGTTTACAATTTTGGTTTAGTTAAATAGTATGATTTTTTAAGTTACTTCAGAGAGAGTTCCTTCTGGCCTATTAATTAACCTATACCTCCTTAAAGAAGAAAAAAAACAAATAAATACAACTGTTTCAGGCTGGATATGGTGGAAGTTCTCGAATTATCATAATGAATAAAGACACTTGGTAATCTTCTTGGTAAATCTGTGGAAGATTACCAAGTTTCTTTATTCATTATGAAGAAAAAAAACAATCCTATTGTAAGTACTATTTTTTTCGCTCAAGATATCACTTATGCATAGACTAATGTAATGAAAAAATCAATGTACTCGATAAAAAATTGGCAGTAGAGAGTAAAAAAAGACTTAGTAATTTCCAACATATATTCAATGGAAAATGTAGCGAAGGAAGGTATGAGTTTTATATCCGGAAAAGGAACATGAAGAACCTTTTTGTGACTGCTAAAAATATATGAGAATAATGTCACCTTTTTCGTTTAGCCATCGAAACTCTTCATTACTGATTTGGTTACTATAATTCCGAGGCAAATGCATATCCCTTCGTAAAATATGCGTAAAAAGTTTTGATTAACTGATATTTTTGTAGATTACCTCGGCCCAATACACCATGAGGTCATACCTACTAGACTGACGGTGAATGGGGTGAATTACAAAAGATTCCTTGGTCGACTTTACGCGCTGGGAGTGAACTTCAAGCTCTGTCAATTGGTCTCTTCTCCACGACAGCTCAAACTATTGTAATTTAGTCACGGAGTTTATTTAAGATAAAATAAAGGTCCCTGTCTTGGTCCATCCGCCTTATTCCCATGATTTGGCAACAACAGGCTTCTCTTTTCCACAATTGAAAACATCGATGAAAAATACGGGCTTTTTGGGAGTTGAAAGAGTTTCAAATGTCAATAACGAAAGAGTTAAGGATGTTCCGCCGCGACTGTGAGTCAAAACAAATACTAAATTCCACATTTTTGATACTTTGTTCAAAATATCCTGCTTTCACTGATGTAATGCGTTACCCATAATAACCCAATAGTGAGGTACAACATATAAAGATTATTCCACGAATGTATTTTAAATGAGCACTTTTTTCCAGCCATAGGAGCCGACTGCAGCGCTATTTCCTACGAATTACCGTATTTTGACTTCAATTACGGCAGTAATTCCCTAATTACTAAAAAAATAAGATGGTAAGATGCCTATATTACATTTTTATTAAGTTTCTATGGATTATTTCCTTCATATAAATAGTTTTCCGCAAAAATGGCATTTATATTTTATGAAAAAATACTATTTTTCCCCGTGTTTCTCTCATTCCCCCATTGAACACCATGTAATATCAAGTTCAACTATATAATAAAATAGCGTGGAAAGGTATTATTTTGTTGTTCATATCAGATAGAGGATAAATTTTTCTACAAGTACACAGAATATGAATAAAATGACATTTAAGTCATTTCACGGTGGAACCTCCTTAAGCAAGGTGTTGTACACAAGAGTTATTCCAGTGAGTTATTTAACGGCTGGATACAAGGATTGCTAGAGATAACTAATTTTAATAATTACTTTCTTATAGTGTATTCTTCATAATTTGACTGGTCAGTTTCAGAAATGTGTGTACCATCCGTGTAATCCGCGTGGCATTGGTTGGCAGCTTCAGAATTCAGAACCGCGCCCAACTTCTCTCCCAGTTCCCACGGACCGAGTGAATTGGATGGCGTGATTCGTGAACGCGGGTTCAAACCGACTTGGCGTTGCGCTAACCTCTCTCTCTCTCTCATTCGGAAGAGGTCGCGGAGATCCAGAGAAAGTTTTTGGGCTCAATCCATCAACCTAAGGCATCTGCTATTGCCTAGTCCTTGAAGGAGTCACGCGTTCGAATAACAACTGTATCACGGCTTTCTATTCCGTGAAAAAGTTCGAAGTTGGATATATCGCTTACAAAGCTACGACACGGCTTCCACGTCAGTAAATTTGCTATCTAATTTTTTTCCGGATTCACGAAGTTCTATCGCTGTCACTAAATATACGACAAAGTAATTATTTAGTAACTAGCTGAAGGTACCCGTTGAAATTCAACGGGTGTGAAAAACATTGAACTTATTTTTAAGAAAACCAAAAATCCTGAATAATACTGTCAGCGTGATCATTTGAGGTGTTCGTAACCTATCTTGTTTGTTGTGTTCGTTGTAGTAGACACGCTGACCGTTTTCCAGGTGTACGGAGAGTTGAGTGACTGTTTGTCCTCTTCCATGCACGGGAAACCCAAAAATGGGCCACGCAGGTTTATCACTACTTAAATAGAACCCAGGTTGATGGATGGTCACCTTGTACCTCCGATTCTCTTGAGCCGTCTTCAGAGTAATAAACAGCTTGATCGCTTCCCTTGTGTAATTAAATATTTTTGCATTCAATGACTTAATTGAGTTGCACAATTCAACGTTGATATGTGCGTCGAGTATCTTAATCAGGATTGGACAGAAGGGTACAACCCAGCGGTTGACAACGTCCAAAAGAGCATCTTCAGCAGCAACCATGTTTATCTGTCCTATGAATCCTTCATTACCCGGATTGCGTCTTTGGCATAATTATTGGTTTCGGTTACTAAATAAAAAATCTATGGTGATTTTAAGTGCACTTGCCGATTTTCATGCACGGATGTTGTTCATTGCGCAGAATTTCCATACTTCTTTCGGGTAAGAAGCATGTAGTGACGTCATTATAATTTCCACCATCTTAATACAGATTTAAGTTTCGAAACAGATAGGTCTATATTTGAACCAGATTTATTGCTTGTTACCCGTCCGTAGGTTGGGCTAGGAAAAAATATGTGCGGTTCTTAGCGTAACCCCTGAAACACCACGGGGAGATGATCATGAGATCGCTGGTGGGCATGTCTTTGAGCATCCAAGTCTAATCTTTGTCGTTTTTCTTGCAGGGGCTCATTTTCTCGCAAAGAATACATTCCTCTTGCTCTAGAAGATTTATTCGAAAGTATACTCTTTTTTTTTCTTTTAGGCATGTTGATGAATATATTTTTAAGTCCAAGGAAGGGAAATACAGCGGTGAGTGAGAGTCTTGAATAGGCAACGTGATGATTGAGTGAATGTAAGTTTACTGCAATTTTACACTTTGAAACATATTTAAATAACTCGTAACGTTTATGAAGTGAGAATTGGTCTAAAAGAACTGTTCGCAATCGTTATCAAATTCAACGGGTGTAAAAAAAATTGAATGTATTTTAAAAGTAAAACCACAAAGCCTGAAGAATACTGTCAGCGTAGTCAATTGAGGAGTTCTTAACCTAGTATGATACTCGACGTTCCTTCGTTCGTTCGTATGATTGGAAATTGGTCTAAAAAACTATTTGCAATCGAAATGAGAGGCAGACGGTTCCACTACGTGAAATACATCTGAGTATTACACGATAATAAACAACGCCATGTTAGTTGTAGCAACCGAGGCATTATTACCATTACTTTTCGTTTCACCTAAATATTCTTGCACCTTTAATTCCTTTATGTGTATCGTTTACTACGTAAGTGTTCCCTCATATACATGCAGTGCCCCTATGGGAGCTACTTTGAGAATTCACATTGAAGAGTATACTTGTTGTAAATATGCATTGAATTTATCTATTACCCCCCGGAGCAATCTATCATGGGGCCCTTGGGACTCTGGGTCCTTCTTATACAAATTTTCTTTCTTCGTGCTATCATGGGCTGGCAGGAAAACTTAAATGCCAGATACGTGAATATGCTTTGAAATTCAAGTTTCTGGTTGTCAAGGAAATAAGCTATTGTTGAGTTCAGAGAAAAATGTGCGATTTTTCAGCTTAAAACATGATTTTCAGACAATTACGAACCGTAAAAGAAAATCGATTGAAAGAATTAGAAACTTCATTTATTCAGCCATCCGATAAAAAAACTCCCAGCCCTCTATCTTGAGTAAGTGTACTTTTATAAAGCAAAAAATAAAACCACTGCACCGAACCCAATGCTTAGCATGGACCATAAGGGACCCCCAGGGGGGGCCTTTGAGGGCCCTGACGGATTTTTAATATAGTCTATGTTACATCCCGGTACATTTCCTAACTACATACCAAATTTCAGCTCAATCGGTTCAGTAGTGTTTGCGTGATTGAGCAACAGACAGACGGACAGACAGACAGACACCATTCCATTTTTATATATTAGTATGATTGTGGCATTTTCCCCCCCGTTTTTTGGGCAATTCTCCTCTTTGGACAGTTTCTCCTCTGCGGACTGTTTATCCTCCGGACTTAGCCGAAGGACTTAGCGCGCATGTCGTTCGACATGTGCGCCAACGACGGCCAAAATGCCTACGACTACAAAATGCAGCGACTACTGCCAGCGACTTCTGCCACGACTTCTGCCACGACTTCTGCCACACCATTCGCCGCACCATTCGCCGCACCATTCCCTCACCAGGTCCTGCCCCCCTTTTATAGCCAGTAAAGTGAGGATGGATACCAAAAATGCGGTCATCCTGACCAAGGCAAAAAGGCGGTGATCCTGTATTCTGCGGCCGACGCCAGAAAACAGTTCCTGGCGCTCCAATTAAAAACTGCCACCCTATCTATCACCCATCCCATTATTTCCTCCCCTCCAAGGCTACCAATCGCCAACCTCCTGACCTTACCCATTCCACCTTCGTCCTTGTCGACAGACCCCCTCCTCAGCTGACTCATGTCTAAGCTCGCTCTCTGTTGCTTCCGAGACGCCGACCGGGTAACACCGTTGTGTGAGCCTGCTGACTAAGTCACTTTTGTACTTAAGAGAGAAGTTCAACCTCTCGTACTTGTTAAACTTAAACTATTTCCGACTGGTAACTTTCATTACGGTCGCCTGGCACTCGACCTATGGGTAAATTATTGTAATTGGTTTGGTTCTATTTTGTGATTTGTAAAATATATTGATAAGTTAAGTTTATGATTGATAATACTTGTGTTTTGTTCGTTTTCCTCATTTTTCTCACCCGAGCTTGGAAAGAGTTTGTGTTTTCAAGAGTGTTATCGGCGAGAAAATCTGCTCCTTCTCCCGATAGCGCTACATGATGAATTGATATTTTTTGGGTGCTAAATCGATAAATTATGCAACAATCGCAAGTAATAATTTTATGGCTAGTAGTAATCCGATTCACTATTCTGGCGTGAATTTACGATGTTATTGTGGTAACCTGGTCCCATCTAGCATCTGGGAGTATAAATTGGATTTGAGTCATTCAACAGTGAAAATTCGTAAAATTGGTAATGATTTAATGATTTACCTTCACTATAAGAACAATTATGATGACATCTCAGAGAATTGAAAATCTGTTTTTGACCAGAAAAACTGGGCTCTCAGATCACTGTGCAACTTCTTCTTCGTTCCGGGTTGTTAGGAACCAAAAAGAAATATTTCTCGGGTGTTTTCTGTGACGTAGATTTACAACTCGGCACACAACAGTACACATACGATTTTCTCTCACTCATATTTAACACACACGGCCGCGCTAACCACTTTAGACTCTTATAACTGTTTGTGACCGACACCAGCAATGCATTCCAAGGGATAGGAGGAGCGATATCATAAACTTTCCACGTCATCAACATGGCGTCGGCCGAGAAATACGTTTTCGGCGCGGATTTCAAAGTGAAATTTCAAACGGCTCTAGGAGCGTAATTATTTGGTTTTCGAGGGTAAAACTCGGTAAGTGACCTTTTTACGTCTCAAATATTATAACTCAAACGTAATCTGAAGTAGTGTGATCCCTCCTATTATACTTACAACCAATACCGTAAGTAATGTATAGGTGTAGCGGAACTTGGTGCCACTCGCTTGTTAAGAATATGGTGCAAGGGAGAGGAAAGCATACAAGTGATGTGGGTTAAAGTGGTCGAGTCTTCCTCCAGATGTCACTCCGTAAGTCCTTCGGTGCCCGCTCATCAACGCTTGATTTACCCTCAGTGATCTCTGATTCTCCGCTGGTGAGTGCCACCAAGTTTCGCTATACCTATACAGATCCTATCGCATTGAAAGACGTGTATTAAAATATTCATTTGAAAGTTGAGAATGAGTTGCAAGCACGTGTTAATTTAGAGTGTATGCTTTCAGCACTTTAATTACTAGTGTAATAAAATAGGGAAACACAATCATTTCTCTTTTTTACCGCCCACACCTTTGATATTACCAATTATTGAGTAATTAATAAAGCATCATTATACAGGAGATCGACTCTGAGTAATCTATTTAGTGACTGCGAATAGTTCTGAAACAAATGACCACGACATCGCGCCCTTAAGTTCATTTCGTGCCAATTCATATTCGACCGAATCCTACGCTATTTTTTTTATGATTCAAAGTTATATTATCTTCTTCGTCTTCTTAGTGGCACTACAGCCCGGTGTGGGCCTTGACCTGCTGCACTATTGCTCTCCATGTTGTCCTCAACTTTTCCACCAAAACGTCATTAGTTTCCACCAAAACGTCATGACTTTCCGACACTACGTCACATGTTCCACCTTCCACCATAGAATCGTTCACTACATCGTCCATCGTTCAATGACTGGTGGAAAGTCAAGCTTCCCTTCCACCCGTGATACACTTGGTGGAACAGCGCTAGTGTCGTGGTGGAAACTTTCCGACGCAAGTAAGCGTGCGGAAGGTAGACATTGTTTTGTTCGCGTTTTCGAGGTAAGTTGGAAATCGGCATAAGTTTGTGACATTCGGGTCTCCAGAGGGGGTCATTGAGCCGTTCATTGAACGGATCAAGAGTCGTTCAATGAACGAATGGTGGAACTTTCAACCAGTCATTGACTGGTGGAAGGACAGCAACGGGCCCCTCTTGGCAGTTTTCTCCCGCCAGCCTCTCACTCCCATCTTGCTCTTGGTCCATCCATCTGCTCTTAGGGCTTCCCTCCCTTCTTCTGTTAAATTGACATAGAAATACCTATTTCCGACTTCAATTCGTTCCTGTATGCTCCTCCTGAGGTTCATGTTCCTTTTCGGTTACCATTGTCGTAATCCATTATTCCTGTCCAGTATCCGAGGCTTTTGTGCAGTTTCCGTAACGTTATGTTTTTTTCCGGGGTGAGGTTATTGGCCTCACTCTCAACCCCCGCTACATTGGAGGACCTTGGATTTTCTGTTGGGGTTTACTCCCTTAGCCTAGTTGATTCGGTTTTAAGGCGCCGGAAACTCGCCTTTCACCCCTTCCACGATTAGCGTTACCCAGGGGGTGCGACGAAGACGCTGTGGTTGGATTCGCTGGCAGAGCCTATAAGAGACGGACGGCATTTCTCAGCATTTAATAAGGTCTTGGGCTCGGCACCCTCAACCTCACCGAGACGGCATTACCCCCCAATGTTTATGATTTAGGAACCAATGAATATAGCCACCCTTTATGCCAAAGGCATGGTCCGGGTATTGAAGGATTCATAGGACAAATAAACATCGCTGCTATTGAAAATGCTCCTTTTGACGTTGTCAACCGCTGGATTATAATCTACTCTCCTATCCTGATTAAGATACTCAACGCACATATCAACGTTGAATGGCGGAACTCAATTAAGTCATTGAATGCAAATATATTTATGTACACAAGGGAAGTGATCAAGCTGTTATTCACTAAGAAGACGGCTCAAGAGAATTTGAGGGACGAGGTCACCATCTATCAACCTAGGTGCAATTTATTAAGTAGTAATGAGTCTTCGTGGCCCATTATTGGTTTTCCCGTGTATTAAAGAGGACAAACAATCACTCAACTCTCCGTGCACGAAATGGAAAACAAACGAATTACAACGATAACAGCAAACAAGATAGGATACGAACACCTCAAATGATCACGCTGACAGTATTCTTCAGGTTTTGTGGTTTTCTTATAAAATAAGTTCAATATTTTTCACATCCGTTGAAGTTCAACGGGTACCTTCAGCTAGTATTATATAATTCGAGTATTACATAAGACGTCTTTGGGGCAGGGGATTGGGCTTACGTAAGGGGGATTACGAGGGTCCGATACAATCTTAATAAAGATTTTACACAGCACTAGTTTTAATAGTTTTACATAATATGGTATTTATAATACAACTGGTTTTCTCTTCGACTGTTATGAATTAATATGTTTTTATTCCATTCTGACCGCCGTTATACAGAAAAATAGCGGACACAGTTTTTAATAAACGTTTTACACTAATGTATGGAAAGAGTAAATATAGACAACGATAGACTTGGAGATATTCACACACGAAACTCTCCAAAATATCTACAGTGTGATTCAAAAGAGATAAGCAGCGACCGTTGTCAGTGAGCCGGAAAAAAATTTGATTTTTCTAACGCGTGACAGAGTCCGGTGAAATAGCTTCAATATCTTGAGGTCAATATCCCTAAGGGCAGCAAAAAATTTACAAAACATCGGTCATCAAATAGTATCAGTTAATCTGTGTTTTATGGTTCCAAAAATTTATGAAACAAAATTAAAACATTCAATTTAAGGAGATTCCGCCGCGACTGTGTGAGTCAAAACAAATACTAAATTCCACATTTTTTTTATATTTTGTTAAAAAATCCTGCTTTCACTGATGCAATGCGGTACCTAGACAAACCCAAAAGTAAGGTACAAAATATGCAGATTTTTCCACGAATTTATTTTAAATTAGCACTTGTTTCCATTCCATAGGAGCCGACTGCAGCACCGTGTCCTACGAATTACCACATTTTGACTTCAATTACGGCAATAATTCTTCAATAACTAGAAAAATAAGGTGTTAATATGTCTATATTTTATTTTTATTCAATAACTCTGGATTATTTCCTTCTTAGAGACAGTTTTTCACGAAAATGGCATTTATATTTTATGGAAAAATACTATTTTTCCCCGTGTTTCTCTCATTCCCCCATTGAACACCATGTAATTTCAAGTTCAATTACAGAATAAAATAGCGTGGAAAGGTATTATTTTGTTGTTCATATCAGATAGAGGACAACGCTTTCTACAAGTAGACAGAATATGAATAAAATGACATTTAAGTCATTTTACGGTGGAACCACTTTAAGCTTGGGAGGAAAGGAGGGGGGGCGCGGTTCATGAAATTCACGGTTCACTGTCTTACTTGGGGGAGGTAGGAGGAGTTGAAAAGTGGCCTAAATCGCCTTACGTAATATTCGAATGAACCCCAACTCATCGCCGGTTTCATGTCAAATTCTTTCGGTGTCCCCGTCGTTGCTGGTCAGGCTTTGGAACTCGCTCGCTAAGCTATGCGCTAACTTTAATTTGGCGCTATCTTGGCTATATGCGAGACATAAGGATTTTCCTTATCATTTTCCTTTCCTTCTTTACCGATCCGATAATGCTTCGTTTGTCTTCACAATGGGGTGAAGCCGTGCGTTGCCTTTTTTTAACGAAAGAGAGGAGTATAGTCATTGCCATGGAGATAGCAACAGTTTACAGGTGCCGAATGAGGTGGTGACATTTGTTCAGCGGAAGCGATAATTGGCCGTAAGATATGACAGTCGATGCTTCGTAGTCGATGCTATGAGCACAACGTCTTTCTGAGAAACAGATTATTTCATTCGTAGTGAGTAGAAGAATTTATACTTTCTTTAATTTTTCTTTAATAAGTAATTTATAATTTCTTACAGTTTCAGGTTTGGTATGATAAGTTAAACATAGGGGAATACTAGTTAATACACCAAAAATATCTTGGTAAAGATATTATAATAGCTAAATAAAATAGCTCTCATGTACCTACTTTGGCAAAATTTATCGTATCACTGCATCCCTTCATCGGATGCTTTAATAACTGGCCACGCGTTAACATTGCATTTTCGTAAGCTGCTGAAATACTCGGATTATCGTAATAATTCATTTTACCGCCAATAATATTTTAAGGCATCATTGCTAAAAGCGATATACTATATCCATTGGCATATTATCCAAATGGTTTCGTTTTTCAGTTCGGGAAAAGCTATTGTGTTGTTCGAAATTCACATGCTAAAGAACTTCTCGCCAGTTTGAAAACCTTGTTTTTTTAATCTAAGGAACTAAACTTCGGAAAAAAACTTCATCAGCCCTTCGAACATTTCCGGGAGTCAAAATCAGTCTTCTTAGCTCTCAGCCGCACTTGGCTTACCGAGAAACATCTTTAACGTGTGATTCATATTTGTTACTACCGCCCTTGTATTTATCGTAAGTTGTTTGCTCGAACGGTTTCCATGTGTATATATATGTTTGCCCGATTTCCTTTTAAAACCTCTTTATGCATTGGTAAATAATACTGTTCGCATGGGGAAACCTATAACAAAATAATCGATACACTATTATACTATAATTCTTATTTTTTCCTCTCGTCTCGTATTAAAAGGCGTCATATTGGCCGTGAGGCGGCCCGCCGCCGAGGACGGTCTGTTCGCGTGCGGCCCGCCGCAGAGGGAGTCGGTAGAGGTTTTCGAGGCGATGCGCTGGGCAACGGAGAGGCTCAACGGTCGCCAAGGCAACGACGACGCCCAGGACCACAACAACGCGTCTTTTATCCCGGGGATCACTTTCGGTGAGTATCTATAACACTAGTTAGTTGTAAGAAGCCTAAGGCACCCATAGATGATTTTCATGCTGTGCTCGCAAAATTATTAAAATTTGAGATTGATTTTTTTTTACAATTTATCATTAAAACTTTAAAATAATTACTAATATTTATTTCGCTCTTTCATATTTAGTTTTGTAAAATATATATAAACGGAAAGTTGTTTTACTAAAGGGTAGGCATAAAATAAAATTTTCTTAGAATATTAATTTAAATTTAATTAATTAAATGTTTACTGTAATTTTTTCTTTTTAGCAACATGGTATACCTCATGGCATGGCAAATTTTGATGTCCTTCATAGTAATTACTTATATAATTTAAATAACACAAAAAAATGAAAAAATCGATGCAAGCAGTAAATAACAGTCATTTTTAAAAAGTTAGTACTTATTTTGTGTAAGCAAAACTGAAAAACTTGAAAATGCGTGTAAAAACCGTATAAATACGCATTATTATTAAAAACCATTGTTGTGGTTGTTGATAATTTTTCAAGCTACCCCAGATTGAAACAATTCGTCGAAAAGAGTTGAGTTTTCACGGAGATGTGGTGAGTTTTTCCGCGCGCCGCCGATTTGGAGTTGCGTTTTCAGTTTTTGTCTCGCGCGCGCGTCTCTCGTCGCCTTATATCCCCACCACCACTCCCGCTAGGGTCGCTCTGAGTACGCTCCACTTAAAGCGCTTGATTGGATCCAAATACAGAGCTTTAGCTCCACTTTATACGCTATTTTAAGTTATTAGGAAGCTCATTTTTCTAAAACAAACTATGTCTTTTGAAAATATAAATTCTTTGACTATCTAATGCCGTTGGATTAATCTCTTAATTGTAATAAACAAAGCGGCTGCGAGTTTTTAAAAACAAATTCCTAACTCCGGCCCTATGAGTCGTAGGGCACTTTTCTTTTGTTTTATATCTTTTTTTTAAATCCAGCTTTCGATTTATCTAGGTTATACTCTCGTACGATGTACGAACGATGCTGTAGCTCTAATTGTTTATAGCAAAAAAGTACCCTCTTTTTCGAAGAAATAGATAAGAAGTTAATATGTTATTTTTTCATTGATTTTTATTAACAATTAAAAAAATAACTCTTCCAGAAGAAAGTTCTTTTTAATTGACCCGAAAAAGTTGATAAAAAAATATGACTTTCAACTTTAAGCGTCTTGGGATAAACAAATTACCTATCTCAGCAACGAATTAACCGATTGATCTTAACAAACTCTCGATCGATTTGGAATTGGAAAATCTTCTTTATGAAATGATCTAAACATTTTAAAAATTGCTGTTGTGATAAATAATTCAATTTTTTTAAATGACCGTTTTGGACGGTTTTTCATTAATTTTGCAATAAAAAATTAATCAAATCGAACTTAATACGGCTCATATTAATGGTATTTAAATTAACTAAAAGTATCTTATACTTTTAACTTCCTAAAAATCAATCTTATGTTGGCTTGTAGAAAGAAAAAATTGTTTTGGCCGACTTTGGACGCACATATCTCTGAAAAGACACTGAATCTTGAGTTGCAAACATATTAGAGGATCTTCTTTCATCCCTCACACAACGCAAATCAGGTCCCATCCATTCCTCAATTATATTCCTCAATGCTATTTTTTTCTCCATTTCTTGGACTACCCAGCTAGCACAAGGGAGACGGTCTCTTGCAGAAGGGTAAGAGATTCCGGGGTGACGGTAACCATTTTCCTCATTTATTCGATTTTGGACAATATAATTTGATCACAGCAAGCATTTTAATTATTAACAAATTTAATTGTTGTAATACGGTTTACTATTACACGAATTTTATAGTAATTAATATAGCGATTCCACTGACTGTGGCGATACCGGAAGGGAGCCCTCCTTGCTACATCCGCTCCAAATATTTCACTTTGTGCCAGTACTTCAAGCTGAGTTCGTGACTGTGCTACTGAAGTTCGAAACACCAATTATCCTCCTCGTGGTGCCTGCCCGTTCTTGTGATTGCCTGTAAAACTGCATCGATTTTCACCGGTTTAAGGTAAGTACTGATTTATTGTGTATCCCTGCGAAATTTTGGGGGTTTATTGTTATCATTTTGCCTTCGCCTGTACGCTACATTCCACGTGTCCCAAAGCACTTAGATTTTGGCATTTATTCCGTAGTGAATTCGATTCGCGTATGATTGTCTACATGTATCTTCATTTGGTACTTATTTACCTCTTTAAAGATAATATTCGTTGCCTATGGTGCCGAAGCATTTATCTCAAATAACTCCGCTCGTGCAGGTCGATTATGTCCACGAAGAATGACCATTATCCTTTCGACGCTATTACCTACTCTGTGTGGACTATTAAGAAACGTTGAATTCCCGAAAATGAGTAAAATAATGTGAACAGCGGATTTATTGTGGGACATTTAAAGCAATGAATGTACATTTACTTAAGGTGGTTTGAGCGAGATAGTTCTCATAGTCATAATGGAGACCATATTCAAATTTTACTTATTGATTTCAGTGACTGTAAGAAGTATAAAATAAATATTGTAATATTAATGGCGCAAAAATATAGTTATCTATGACCACAATTCTCAGTAATTAATAAAATAAATAAATATAAGATACAGAAGTCTGTAACTTGACTCGTTTATTCCCGCCGTACGGCTGAAAACCCTTCAAAACAGCAGGTTTTTTTGCGATTCTGTAAAAATTACTGTGGTGAGTAATAGGTTATTTTTATAAATAGTGGAGAAAACATTAAATCTATAAACCGTTCGTTTTTTGACAAAATCTAGGTGCTAGAAGTTCCTAAATTGTTTAATATTCTCCCTATGGAGCGCACAGCCATAATCTATCCCATGTAAAAAAAGCGATATTTTTAGACCAATTGTTCGAGAAGTAGTTTGGCAAGGGGTTGATATTTTGATATTATTGGAAAGATGAGTTTTTTTTTCTTTAAAACGAGGCCAAATTCATCTAATTCTAGGTGAAGTGACTACCAAGATGATTCTCCTGGAGACATATTACCAGACATGAAGTTGTGTGGCAGAATGAAGGGTGAAAGGAATTGTTATCGATTGATTACTTTGCAGATGTGCCTGGAGTGCAATGAGTTTCTCTGTTGATGTTTGGGTGAAGACATTTAACTAATAAGTAAGTTCTTCTCTGGAGTGTTGTCCATTCTTTAATCTTAGGTTAATGTTTGGAATGCTGACACAATTTTCTTATATTTCTTGATTAATAGGTGCTGTGCATTCAGAATCGTGTGATTGAACCTATTTGGTTTCTTTTGCTGGTGGGGAATATTCACTACCAAGATGATTCTCCTGGAGACATATTACCAGACATGAAGTTGTGTGGCAGAATGAAGGTTGAAAGGAATTGTTATCGATGGATTACTTTGCAGACGTGCCTGGTGTGCAACGAGTTCCTCTGTTGATATTTGGGTGAAGACATTTTACTAATAAGTAAGTTATTCTCTGGAGTGTTGTCCATTCTTTAATCTTAGGTTAATGTATGGAAGTGCTAGCACAATTTTTTGTTTCTCGATTGATAAGTGCAGTGAATTTAGTGTTGGGGAGTGGAGCCTATTTTTTATTATTTTGCTGGATGGCACGATAAACTACCAGGATGATTCTCCTGAAGAGATTTGTACTAGTTTTGCTATTGTGCAGGAGGATGCAACAATTCAAAGGAACTGGTGTTGATGGGTTACTTTGGTGATGTGGCTATTGTTTAACGAGTTTCTGAATGTTAGGTGTTGTATGTTCAGTATTGTTGAAAGGAACTTATATGGTTTTTTATGCTGGTTGGGAATCTTTACTAATCTGCCATTACACTGTACTAGTCATGCTATTGTGTGACCTGAAGAAGCTTGTTATGTTAGGTGATGGGTATTGTTGGACATTCTAATTTAAAATATTTTTATTCAAAGTTTATCAGCAGGTTGTCAGACTTGAGGATGTTAGCTTTTGCTAGGTGGTTTAAGATTGTATTTTGTAAAATTTGTATTTCATTATGCAATTGAAATTCTCCTGTTTAATGGTGCAGGAGGAGTACCTCAGCATTTTAACAGAGTTGTCAAAGTTTCTTGTTTGTCTGTAGTACATGGCTAGTGGTTCATTATTTTTTGGCGGGATACCCAATTGTATTTTCTTTCTTGGGAGGGTTTGTGCCACATGGTTTATAGCAGCCAGCATATTTCCATTTAGAGTGTAAGGTGAGTGTGGGATGGTGTATTTGTTGAAGGTAATTGCTGAATGTGAGCAGTGGAGGTGGGTTATTAAATTTCCTTTTCATTTGATTATTATCTCCAAAACTCCCAGACTGGTCCATTTTCTATCAAACATGGTTTTTTTTCAAAATGTATATAGCTTTATTAAATTTCCTTTTCATTTGATTATTATCTCCAAAACTCCCAGCCTGGTCCATTTTCTATCAAACATGGTTTTTTTTTCAAAATGTATAAGCTATATTAAAATGTATTAGCTATATGTTGTATAATTTTCTTTTGCTGACATGAGTGAATGCATGTTATACTGTCTCGAACCATTATTAACATTGCGTTAATGCAGTCGTTTGAGTTTTCTTGCTCCAAGTATTATTCTTTTACTTTTCAGGCTTTGATGCAGTTCCTTGATGTTCAGTGTACAGGGGAAATGCAGCTTCTACCCGAAGGGAGGAGATATTTGTAGTTTCACTGACTTGATTATCTGATATGGCTTGTTCTAATTTCTTGTTTAATAAACCAATATTTGAAAATATCTAAAATGTTTTCGCATATCCCTCTGCTAGTTGCATTGTTTTAGTTAGTCCGATTGTCGAAAATGTTTGTAGTTGTCCCGTGTTACCAAGTTCGTAAGTAATATGCTTAAATGTCATGTTAGGTGCTATCTAGTTCGTATTTGCCACGGTTTTATAAGTGGTCGGGTTGCGATTTGCTTTAATGAATTAATTCAAGCGGTCGTCCGTAGCTTGCCGCTCCTAGTACGTTCAAAGGCCAGTAGATGGCGCTAACGTTCCCCAGTTCACGTAGTTCGCGGTGTTGCCGCGTAGTGGCGTGCCGGCGTATTTATTTCCACCGAGCCTTCTCATTGGTTCCTGGCGAGCCTATGTGGTCGGTCTTTTCATAGTTAGAGACGGTCTCCTTGCTATAACGGACATTTCTTCAGCGAATATCTCCTGGGTCGTCGTCGCGTCTCCCCGCCGTCTTCTTTTCTTTGGGGAGACGCTGACCACTTCCCGGAGACGATGTCCTTCGTTTCTGCGGAGAGTGTCTGCTAATCCGGGGGAGGCGGTTCGCCCTGTGCTAGCTGGGTAGAAATGAATAAAGAGGATGCCACAAGTTCGTTATTGTTTCTGGCATTTGTTATTGTTTGTGTAGGCATAGAGATGTTTAAAACAAGAAATCAATAAGGAGGATGCCACGAGTTTGTTATTGTTTCACAAGTTCATAGGCGTAGCCATGGTGGGGCAGGGTCCTCCTGGCTCATTTAGTCAAACGAAAAATTATAGGTGAAGAAAATCAATAGGTTATAATATTATTGTGCGGCAAGAAAGAATTTTTGATTCCTGGCGGGAAGACACCATATCTTTTGATGGATATTTTGACGAAGAAAAGATGATGGTCCGTGAGGAATTTCTAGGTTTTGTAGAGTTAACTGACATGGATGCAAAATCTGTAGCATCTTCAATTAATAACTTTGTAGAAAAGGTAGGCCTTGATCCAGAAAAGTTCGTCGGACAAGGAAACGATGAGTGTTCCACTATGGTAGGAACCCTAGTAGCAGAGGAAGTTGTCACAACGTTGTGACAACGTTACAATGGGAAAAGGTACAAGTGCACGTAACGTTGACGTTGGTTGTTGTAACGTTGCATGCACGTTGCCTCAACATCCAAATTTCCCGAAAAACCACGTTGCTGCAATGTTATCAGTGCAACATCGATGCAACGTTATCAGTGAAACATTTTTAAGGCAGCGTTAAAAAATTTCCCTAGCTTTAGCCATCAATGAAATTATCCCATAATTAACAGTTTTGTTGATAATTTGTCAACAGACTTCTTTCTTAGTTAATCAGGTAAAACTTTCTCCCTTAAAACACCCTTGCCCTCTCAACTGGCTCTTCCCTGCCCTCTCAAAATAAAAAAGGGAATCCATCCCTACTGGAAATTTTTCCTACTGAATTCAGTAGCCAACCTGCTTTTTGAAACAGTCTACTGAACTTCTACTGAATTCATAAGCCAACTGAAATTCTACTGAACTCATTAGCCTACTGAACTTCTACTGAATTCATTAGCCTACTAAACATCCCTGAAAAAAAGTTTATTAATGGGAATTATTTTTCCCTATCTATCTCCAGATTATATAGACTCATCTTGAATCTCGCATCTTCCTACGGTATGTCTACGGTACATCGCATGCCTATCGTGCTAATCTCTACGTCATATTCAACTCGTAACTGATACATGCGTTGCTAGAAAGTTGTATATATACGGCCATTCCCGTGCGTAAATGTGTTTGCGAGAACTAACTTTTAAATGTAAATGCCGTGATAGTTTATGGAAACGTACCAACCAATCACGATAACAGTTTTCAGGCATTAATTAATTGAAATCAATGTTGCCACATTAAATGAATATAAAGTCAACATTAATGAGAATAAACAAGATATTTTCCAATTGTCACACGTTTGTTTACATTTCAATGAAGGCGTAACTTACTCGCGGAAATGCTACGAACGTGAATATGCATGTATTATCAATGTTACGAACGTGGAAATGAGAAAACTGATGAATGTATCAATAAAATTGTAACAATATTTTAGTGTATAACGGAAATTAATTACACAAAGCTATGAATAAATTGTGGTTACTGGCAGAACCCAAGTCTCTCCGAATCGTTTCAAAGCTTCCCATTTATGCCAAATTTTCGGTCGAAGAATGAACTTCAAGCTTAACATGTTAATATGTATCAAGGATATATATTTCATGAAATAAAAAAACAAAGGATACAAATACTAAATATTTAAAGAATGAGTATTTATATCTTCCTCTTTCGATTGAGACTTTCACCATCTCTACTTATTCAAATGACTCCCTTCAGCGCTGTGGCAGCGCGTCCGCAACTTGCGGCTTCAAACACGAGTTGCGTATGCGCATCAAATGCGTTTCTCGATAAATCACTCTCTTAGAGCGCTGCTGACGCGCTTCATTTGACATGTGCTGCACTTGCAGCGCTGATATCCTTGTGAAGCTCTGCTGCAGCCATGTGTGTTCACTGGGATTCTACTGAACCCTATTGAAAATGCCCCACCCAGCCACCGCAGGATGTCCATTGGATGTCCATTTGGCATCCATACATCCTGGATCCCTCAGGGACGTCCATAGGATGTCCAATGGATGGCATAATACTGACATCCTTATTAAGTCCATTGACTGATATCCACTGGACGTCCAAAATGTAGCCATTTGATGACATCCATATGAAGTCCACCCCAGGATGTCCATTGGATGTCCATTTGAGATCCATACATCCTGGATCCCTCAGGGACGTCCATAGGATGTCCAATGGATGTTATAATAATGACATCCTTATTAAGTCCATTGACTGACATCCACTGGACATCCAGATGATGACCATTTGATGACATCCTCTATAAGTCCGCTGAATGTCATCCATTGGCCATTCAGAAAATTACATCCCTATGACGTCCATGGACTGACATCCACTGGACATTCAGAAAATAACTTGAAAACCTTTTCGATTAGATTAATTTTTAGTGAAATGGCATTTAAGTCATTCCACAGCTAGCACAAGGGATATGTTCTCCAAAAGAAAAGTAAGACATTCAGTGGGTAGGATAAATCATCACTTTTTTCTTAATTTTTTCGAGGTATTCTGCATCATCTCTGCTTTCAACATAATGCTTTTCGGAAATTAAATTATCTCCCAAAAGCAGTATGCGGAGACTGAACGATAAAAGCAATCATTTTAATGGTTCCTGCCTTAATTGCAACCGCAATACCGTTAATTAATTTGTGAGTGTGTCTTCCTTCAATCAAGCAATCACGTGTCTTTCATTCAGATCAAAACTGAATATAAATCAATAACAGAGTCGAGATAACAGAATTAATTGCTCTGGATGTCACCTCAAAAAAATTATATATGATTATCAAGGATCGCATATTTCTCAACAATGCCTGTGCTAGTTAGGTATGGCTAGAGTCACAGATTTACGTAATAATAATCATTCGATTAATCGTGGCTGTTGCCGCCACACAGTGAGCGAACAACCCTTAAGTACACGTACACCCAGTGAATCCAAAATGATGACCCAAACATGTTAAGGAATTTAAAACGTACATTCTGAAAATCATGACAAAAACTTGTGGTTTTGAAAAATGCGGGCCCGGGTCGCAGCGCCGAACAAATGAAGAACGTTATTTTTATAGCGTTTTGGCGGTTTTGGCAGGGACGCCGTTCAGAGAATAGAATTTTCCTGGTTAACTGAGTTTCTGGCTATCATCTGTAGCTGATATTAACTTGGATACTAGATATACGTCAACAAAGTTTTTAGACACTACGCATGAAAGTTTTACTCGTCCATTTTGGCGTTTACGCGAGTTGGGATCAGACGTGCCTTTTGCTGAAGTACCCTCCAGAATTTCAACGAAAGCACATAGAAATCACTTCGCCAAACTATAGAAGCAAGGTAAGTTGTTTTTCTTATTTCTTTTTATTACGCTGAACACGATAGCCCGTCTCTCCATCGCTGTCTAAGAAATCGTGCCCCTAGTTAGATTAAGTTCACCATGTTAATTGTTGTGTAAGCGTTATTCTTTCTCTGTACCACCAGTTACTTTTTATTGTATTTATCGGTGTATTTTCACGTTTTGTGGTATGTACTGAGAAGTGTTCCACCTGTACCATCTAGTACCACAACTTTTGTATGGTGTACAGAACTCATTTGCTTTTATATGAAAAGCAAATATCTAAGAGGTGATTTCTGTGGTACCTAAATTAGTGGAATAGATGAGAAAATCAGTGAATACAACAATTTTTTACTGTTATTTGCGTTGAATGTGTAGTTCAATCGTGAACTGAATAATCGGTTTACATAACCAGTGATAAACTATAAGGGCTACTGTGCATAGTGGTGCAGTAAGCATCATTGCTTAAGAATGTATGTTGATCAGCAATTGTTTTATATAACCTAACATTATAAGCTCTGTTGATTTGGATATTGTATTCATGACAAAATCTATTTGGGTATTGTATACTCAAATACATTATTTAAAATTATTTCTTTTATTACACAGTGGTTATAACTTGTATTTCTAGCTGGGATCCGAGCAGCATGTCCTTCTTCAACGGAAACTGAAGTGAATATCGAAGTGGGTGTAAGTTTGGCACAGGCCCAAGACTGAGGGAGGAAGATCTTAGCAGCAAATGTGTGTGTGATGTAAGGACAATAGAGGGAAGAAGAGAAGTAAATGTGTGGAGATGTGATTTATTAACTCTCTCGTTAATAGTCTCAATTAAGGTGTAATCCAATCAAAAAATGCGCAAGATTTTTATTTTTTCATTATATACAAATACTAATCACTCAGGGCTTCGCCTAGTGCCATTCTGCACTGTGTTTATTTGCTATTCAGTCAAAAACATCTTCATAAGAATGTATGTAATGAATTAATAACTTTTTTACTTTAATAAAAGTCATATTATTACTGTAACTTAGCATTTTAATTTAATATATTTTATTCCTGTGAAATTTTTGTTCTAACACTAGGTAAGAGGATCAAGCGAACTTGTAATAATACAGTTCTTATTATGGGATATTCACCATATGATTGGGAATTTCTACTATAACTAGCTTGTTTGAATGATTTGACTGCTGCCTTGGGTCTTGCAGAACATAAGTTTCTCTGTATTTAGCTGAAGAATGAGCAAATTTACAATAAGTTCCTTATTGCTGTTCATGGTTAATCACCTGCTTTAAGTTACAGTGAGGATTTTATACCATAATTTACACTTGGTTAACTTTTATTCGTGTAATTCAATTCTCTCTAAATTACATATGTTCTCAATGGTATTACAATAATTAACTAATCTTAATTCCTTACATATTGTCACAATTCTAGTATTCATTGGTTCACTGCATTCGATCTCATCTGATAGAATAATTTCAGCAAATAAAGATTGTTGGTATGTGGATTTCATTTAATTTTTATATGCTGTACCTAGGTTGATTTTATGCCGAGCCTATGTCAGCTTGATGTCGGACCTATGTCGAGCATTTGTCGGCTTCTGTTGGGCCTATGTCGGGCCTGTATAGGCTTGTTGGCCTGATCTCGCCTTGATGTCAGGCAGGTGTTAGGTTGATGTCGGCAAATTATCAACATCCATGCCTGAGCCTAAAATGGACATCCCATGAAGGTCCACAATCGGGACATTCACAGGATGTCCATGGGATGTCAAAAGGATGTCCAGGTCATCCAATGGACATCCAATGGATGTCCCTGCAAATCATCAACATCCATGCCTGAGCCTAAAATGGACATCCCATGGAGGTCCACAAGTGGGACATTTGGACATCCACAGGATGTCCATGGGATGTCAAATGGATGTCCATGGATGTCAGTGACATCCATGAATGGACATCCATTGGATGTCCAATGGATGTCATTGCAGTGGCTGGGCATTGGTTTCCTAGTGTTTTCAGAAAATAATATAGGAATTATGTACATTCCTATAGGAATTAAAATTTCCTATGGGAACAATAACTTTCCTATAGGAACAATAAATTTCCTATAGGAACGAGAAATTTTCCTATAGGAATGAAAAATTTTCCTATAGGAAATTTTTCTTGTTCCTGCAGGAAAATTTCCCACTCCTATAGGAAAATTTCTTGTACCTATAAGAAATGTATTGTTCCTATAGGAAAGTTATTGTTCCCATAGGAAATTTATTGTTCCTATAGGAACCTTTATTGTTCCTGTAGGAAATTTTAATTCCTATAGTATTTTCTGAAAACAGTATAGGAAACCAATGGGGCATTTTCAATAGGGAATTCATAAGCCTGCTGTACATTCTATTGTACTCCGTAGCTTACTGAACATTCTACTGTATTCCATAGCCTACTGAACATTCTCCTGAACTCCTTCTAAATTCAGCTGCATCCCTTGCAGAACAGACTAGTGAGATTCTTGGAATATTCCTGAGGAATATTCTAGTGGAAACTCATAAAGAGACGTACTCTGTACCTACACCTATATGGAACTAAAAAAAAACAATTAGTTAGGGAGATTAGATAGAGGATAGGAAACAGGAAAAATATAGAATTTGACACCACAATGGTGATGTGAAGATGGAATGATGGCCGATTCCAAGTCAGAAAAAAATTTAAAAAATGTATATATTTATAACTGACTATGTTGTAATGCATTCAAAAAGCCTAAATAAGCTGGACTAATAATTAAGGGTTAATTTTTCATAAGTTAATTGTTTGATCGCAGCTACACTGCTATAACTTCACAAGCATCACGAAAACGCATATTAATTGGATTTGTTGAAATATAAAATTTATATCTGCTAGTCTATAATTGAATCCTGTAATCTTGGCAATATTAAGGGTTTCATATGAAACCCTTATGTGGTAGTGTATGTAGGGTTGCCAATGCTGGGTTTCAAGAGGTTGCCTATATGGGTCCAAAATTGGCTGCTTGATAGGCTTGTTGGCCATTCGCTGGTTCTCATGTCATTACTACTACTGTCTTTGTTTAGACTGTGATATAGATATAAATTAATAGACGTTATCTTTGAATTGTCACAAGGAAAACCATTTATTTCAGTAGGCACTCAGTTACTGCTAGTATTTTTACTTGCAGGAACCAAAAACAAGATTTCCTTGCATTTCAGTTGAGTTCAGTTTATTTCAGGATGCAGCTGAATGTTCTTCAGTTGAAAAAATAGAATTCAGTAGAGTTCAGTTCATTTCAGTAGGCAACTAAACATTCTTCAGTTGGAGTTCAGTAGAGTGCAGTTCATTTCAGTAGGCAACTGAACACTCTTCAGTTGGAGTTCAGTTCATTTCAGTAGGCAACTGGACCCCGTTCAGTTGAGTTCAGTAGCCTATTGCCCGAAGTTCATTAGAGTTCAGTAGAGTTCAGTTCATTTCAGTAGATTTTGTCTACTGAATTCAGTAGAGATTTCCAGTAGGGATGTCTTTAATACTATGCATGTTATTATCGCGCGAAGAAATAAGAATGTACATTGTATTATCCTACCTGTTATCTACCTGGCTCCTTTGTATCTATCTAATTGTGGTAAGTCCTACGGCTCTAAGCGCACATCCTTGCCCCCGAAATTATACATCTTGCGTCTTGAAAGTCGTATATATATGGCAACTCCCGTGGATTAATGTGACTTCGAGAACTAATTTTTAAATTGCGATGACGTGATTATAGTTACAGGAAATACCATCCAATCACGATGACAGTTATCAGGCATTAATTAATTGCAACCTATATTGCCACGTAGTATGAATGTAAATGCAATATTACTGATAATAAACAAGAATTAAACCAATTCCCACATGTTTGTTGACATTCACGTTTACAAGCAGACAACTAACTAGTAGAATACATTATTCAAAATGAAATATATATATATTTATACGTGAAGACAATGTTCACGTGCACGAATTGAAAGTGCCGCAGTTTGCCAACCCCTGTGGTATAATTACAGATAAAGTATAATTTAAATCATAGCTGACGCCAACGTTGCATGCACGTTGATTCAACGTCGACTGATAACGTTGTGCTTGGACGTTGATGCAACGTTGTGGCAACGTTCAGGTTGTCATGTAACCTTGTGCACGTTGATGCAACGTTGTGACAACGTCCTCTGCTACTAGGGAAAGGATGATGGTGCCCAAAAAATTCTTCAAGTAAAGCATAGGAGAGTGTTATACTTTCACTGAGCTTGTCACAGACTGAAATTAGTTGAAAACGACTGAAACAAAATACGATCTCCACAATAAAATAAATAATAATATTCTTCCAAGAATTGGCCCTTCGTCGAAAATCCATACCGAATATACCAATGCTCTTTGAAACCCATCGGTCTCAAAAATATAAAAGTATCGCCACATTCAAGGAAAATTATCTGCAAATTATGGTGCTTGAAAAACTATTAACAGAAAGTAACAAAGCAACGAGAAAAGCTGCTTTTCAAATTCATTGCGCTGCTACAAAATCATAATTCATTGTTAGTGTTTGTCTCATAGCAAAATATCCGGCACTCCTGTAACCGGTGGTAAATGCTAATCAGTCAAAAAGTGTAGCCTTACTTCAATTTGCAAATCACATAAAAAATCCCAGATGTCATTTGAAAGCACCAAGGAAATGCGGTTGTTGAAAGTTTAAGTGTTATAGCAGAGGCTGAACAATTGCCGAGCATCTTGGAACAGATTTCAATATGCTGTGAGTCATAAATCAGCAGAAACATTGTGCAAATCCACCAGCACAGACTCATAGCAAGTTTTGCAGAAGATCACTAATAATTCCGTTCATAGATTCATTAATATAGTGTCTCTGGAACAGCATTTTTCTGAGAACTTGCCTGCATTTTCATTGCTTACATTGCACCCTCACATAATGCTTGATATGATGTATGAGAATTAAAAAACCACAACTTTTTGTAGTTACTACAATTTGAATGGTTTCCTAGGTTAAGATGTACTTTGGTAAAACCAATGGAAAGGGAATGATGTATCAAATGCCAAACTGAAGAAGATAGAACTAGCTGTACTAGTTAAAAAACCCAATTGTTCTACCCATCCATAGAACAGGCACTACTTATCTCACTTGCACAGCCCTGCACAACATGCACTATCGAAAGATCCAGGGTAAAAATTGGTACGGTCAACGATGACAGAAAATAGGCTTGTCGGTCTTTGTATGATGAGTGCACATAAAAAGGGAAGCTAAAAATATATTTGAGATAGAAATTTTGTCAAGATTAAGCTAGTACTTACAAAGGCTGCTGCTGAAATAAGATTTAGATAGGTTCAAATATCATTGCAATTAATTACTTTTAGCATTTTCAAATGTTCAAATAAAACCATTTTTTAAGCAAAAATGTTATTTAATTTTTGGAAAAAATCCTGGCTATGCCACTCTATGAGTTTGTCTTTGTTTCATGAGTTTGTCATAGTATCACAAGTTTTTCATTGTTTCACGAGTTTGTTATTGTTTAAGTAGACATTCAGATGTCAAAAACAAGAAATCGATAAATAAGATGCCAAGATTATGTGCTCTAAAAAGATTCATTATTCAGTGGAAGAAATCATTCACATTTATCTACTCCCCCACAGGTTATCGGACTTTTATAGTTTATGGGCAGTAAACTAGACAATACAAACAAGCCCCAAATATAACTTAGAGTCAACTGAGTCCACATATCAACAATATTTTCTTTTCTCGTCTCCTAGGCCTCAGAGTGCTGGACACTTGCGGCCACGGGTCTTCGAGGGACCGGCTTTTAGCCGAGGCCTTCCCGGTACTCCGGGACGGGCCCGCGCCCTGTGCCACAAACCAGGGCGTCACCTCCGACCTGCATGGCCGGCAGAGGCCCCCCCTGTCCCTCGGGCTGGCCTTTGGGGACACGGGTGCCCCCAAGGCACTGCTCCAGCGATATCACATCCCCACCCTGGAACTGGATCCAGTGGGACTCGTGCCACCAGAGGACAGAGCCAAGGTGAGTGCATCTTTTATCTCTTCACTAATCTTTCCCCATTTCAATGCCGCTCCCTAGACTTTAATGACTTGACTGATGCATTGAACATTAAATTACAACTGCTGCATAACTCATGTATAAGATTTGTATTTTATTTGTGCTGTGATGACCATATTTCTCCTTATATGACTAAAGTACTATGGTTAAATATTAAAGATAGATGCAGATACCTTTTGGGTAGCTTCCTCTATCAGCTGTTTCAGTGTAAAGAACCTTTGTAACTGTTTGATGCTTTTTTGATGTTACCTTTTTCTAGATATATAAATACAGGTGGTAGCGCTTCATTGTTATATTGCCCTGCTTATCGCACTACAACTTTCAACAAATCATTTGTAGTACAATCTACATTTTTGTGGAACTCATTATCGACTGAAATAAAAAATGTAAACACTATCCAAAACTTAAATGACAAATTTTATATTTTCCTGCTGCAACTTTAATGCCATAATTCTGTTTCTTTTTTCTCAATGTGATGTTATTTGTTCTGTATTTTAACGTTTAATTTCATAAATCTTTATTTTTTATTTAACTTCATTAATCACTGTAAGAGATCATTTGTAAAGTAGGTACACCATCCAAGGATATGAATTGTTTCATTTTTGCTGAAAGGGCTTTGTACCCGAAGTAATTTAATAAATTTATTTCTATTTCCAGTGGGCCCTCTAATCCATCTCTCAAATTTTGTGAATGTGATCTCTAATTTACTTCCATTTAGGCACGGAGTTTTTTGCAACTGTCTCTGGAGATGTAATTCACCTCAAAATTAGGTACTCTGAAGATTAAGCCTACCTCCTTAGTCAAGGGCCTAGCCATGTTGACACACCGGTTCCCGTCAGATCACCGAAGTTAAGCAACAATGGGCCCGGATGGGGGTTGGGTGGGTGACCCTCCTCCATACCTCTACCGGGCATGGATGGAGAGGCCATACTCCTTCCAGACCACCGGGAAGGTTAGAGGGAGGGCACACTCTATACCTGTACCGGGGAGGTTGGGGGAGGCCCCTCCTCCATACCTCTACCGTGGTGCTCTTGTCCCCTGTCTGCAAGTGGCGGGCAGGTTAAATGTGGGTTGGCACAATGTACCCAAAGAGGTCTAAGTACCAGGAGAGCTCCAGGTGGCTCTCGCCCAAGCAATCAATCAATCATCAAATAAAGCCTATCTCCTTATTGGTTTGACCACCTACTCAGGTGCAACTGAAGTATGTCAAGTTATACTAACAAGGAGACATCGCGTGAGTGATGTTTGGGATCCAAACGAGGCAATTATTTTCTGAAACTATAGAGAGAATGCAGGAAAAGTCTCACGGCTTTCTTCCACATAGGCCCAGGTTCGAGAGAAAAACGTTATTGAAGAATCTTCCTCCGTATAAATCCTTTGGAAGTACATACCTTGTTCAACAGAGGTCGTTGCCCAGTGGGTTGAGGAGGTGAGCTGGTCATCCTTATATGAAGGTTGGGGTTCGATCCCAGGTGGTGGCCCCTTTTTTTTCTATCGAATATTTTACGGAATTACTGTAAATTGTCCACTCCCATACATTTACGGCAGTAGCAACAAATTTTTTTAACTTTTAGCCTATTTGCTGGATTTTCAATCAATCCCCTTCAGTGACTTTCGAAGCTAATTTTGGGATTCTTGTTTGGCCGAAAAGAGACTACACATGCTGGCAGCCCTAATATGTTTAGATTTTGAAAATACAAAGAGACTTCCGTGAATGGGATGGACTTCGATTGGTAGTGGGTCTTTCTCAAGGCCGTAAACAATGAAGGATTATTACTTTTTAATTAGCAACGATGTACTCACTTCAAATTTCCCAGGAGCCACGCTCGAGTAATGACATTTGTCATCAGAAAGTATGCAATTCCACTACATGAATGAAAAGCTAAATTCCTTCAATTGAAATAAACATGAGGTGGGAAAAGAAATAGTGTTATCATTACATGATATTTTTTTGTGCTGGAATATCTTCCTCTCTCCCAAGATTCATGCTTCGCTTCAATATAATATGTTGCTCCACAAAAAGGTTATAGCAAATATTTTTACATTTCCTCGGAAACAGTTACCATCTCTTTTTTACCCATATTATGTTCACTATAGAACAAGAAATAGAGTTACAGAAGTCATTCCTCGAACGTGGCTCCTATGAAATTTTAAGTGAGTACATCATTGATAATTAAAAAGTAATAATCTGTTCATTGGTTACGGCCTTGTGAAAGACCCACAACCAATCAAAGCCCATCCCATTGAAGGAAGTATCTTTGTATTTTCAAAATCTAAACATATTAGGGCTACCAGCATGTGTAGTCTCTTTTCGGCCAAACAAGAATCCCGAAATTAACTTCAAAAGTCACCGAAGGGGATTGATTGAAAATCCAGCAAATAGGCTAAAAGTTTAAAAAAATTGTTGCTACTGCCGTAAATGTATGGGAGTGGACAGTTTACAGTAATTCCGTAAAATATTCGATAGAAAAAGAAGTGGCACCACCAGTGGGATTGAACCCCAACCTTCATATAAGGATGACCAGCTCACCGCCTCAACCCACTGGGCTATGACATCTGTTGAACAAGGTGTGTACTTCCAAAGGATTTATACGGAGGAAGATTCTTTAATAACGTTTTTCTCTCGAACCTGGGCCTATGTGGAAGAAAGCCGTGACACTTTTCCCACATTCTCTCTATAGTTTCAGAAAATAATTGCCTCGTTTGGATCCCGAACATCACTCACGCGATGTCTCCTTGTAAGTAGTCATACCCCAGATATCTAGCAAGCTGGGTTCCAGCCTGGAATTTGGCTCGAACAGTTCAACTGGATGTGGCAAGCAGTAATATAGCCTGATTCCAGCTTGAATATATGGCTTCAATCCTGCTGGGTGTGGCAAGCCTAATCAAGCTAAATCCCAGCTTGAATACGATTTCATATGTAGTGTCAATCCAGCTTGTCAAGAAAGTCTAGAATGTTTCCTTAAAATACAGCTTGATTCAAGTTGGATTCAAGTCTGAAATCCTACTTATACACAGCTTGAATAGTGTAAAAAGCACAGCTGGAATCTGGCTTGAATCCAGCTTACACACTTGATAGGTTCAGCTGGATTCCCACTTGCACACTGGAGGATGTAAATTTGAATCCAGTGGAACTCCTGCTTGCTTTGCTATCTGGAACCATTAGCAGAGTATCAATTTATGGACTTTGGTTTCGAATGTTCATTGATTCTCTTCCTCTTTCCCTCCTTTTACCCCATCCATGTCTACCATCTACCGGCACATGTCTTCTGTGAAGGCCCTCATTATGTTGGCCCAACAACTGGACTGGGCCCGTGTCGCAGTTCTATACAACTCTGCTGATGACTACAGTGCCGCAATGTTCCGCTCAGTAGTCCGTCTGTCGTCTGACGCAGGCGTCTGCCTCCTGTCTGCTGGCGATGTGGCCGAGGATGCCTCAGACGCTGGGCGTCCAGACGGGGCCCTCCAGAGGTCCCTCAACTCCCTGCTCTCCTCATCCCCCTCCCCACTTGGGGCCCTCGTCCTTCTGAGGCCCTCTGCCTTAGAGCCCTTGCTGAGAGCCCTCGGTGAGGAGGACCCGGACGAGGCAAGGCGTGTCAAGTGGCTGTTTGCTTGGCCACTGCACGGAGGGCAACTTGACAAGATGGCCGAGAGGGAGACCTTCGCAGTGGCACTATCGCCAGCCGCCATGCCGGAGTTCGAGGCTTACTGGCAGACGAGAAGGAAAGCAGACATCAAGTAAGGGCCCCACCCAGGGCTGTAACTATAAACTATAAGGCTTCACACTTGGTGAAAATATATATTCAATAAGATGTCACAGGCGTGACAAGCAAAATTACAGGCACAAAGAAAAAGAAACTCACACATCAGTTTCTTGAGTTTTTGGTGGCACAACTGCCTTCTTTTGAAAAACTACTGATGATAAGAGAGAATAAATGATTATTCCCTCTTGTTCAGGAGAAGGCGCTTGGTGCTTGTGCTTTTTCCTGAAAATTTAAAAAACTGACATGTGAGTTTCTTTTTCTTTGTGCCTGTGGTTTTCCTTGTCACCCCTGTGACATCTTATTGAATATTATATGTATGTATAATTTTTTTCTGAGAGCACAGAGCAGACGATTGAGCTATCAGCTGTATGGCTGTACTATCAGCAGAGCATCTAGTGCGCTGGCGCTTTTATTTGTAAAATTATTACAAAGATGGATATTTAGCGGGAATTAGAGTAAGCCGTGTTTACACACAAATAAAAAATATTTAAAAAATAAACCATTCGTGTGGGGCCCCTTTGGCTTGGGGGACCCGGGTCTGTGCCCTGTTTACCCCGGCACACGGTAATAACGGTCTTGGCCTCACCAAATGCTATCAAGATATTAGCAGAGCACATTCAAGTAGTAAGTAAGCATTCTTCAATTCCTTCAAAAGAGTCCTAATAAAGTGGTTCCTTTTCCCAGTAATAATAAAAACCAACATTTAGATAGTATACATATCACCAAGTTTTTGGGGCTTATCATCTCCGAACCCTCGATTGGTCCCACCAGGTTCAAGCCATAATAATTAAAATATCTGTGGGCATTTATATGCATAGAAAGCTAGCACCTGTCGTCTCCTTTGATGCATTAAAAAAGTTACATTTTATGCTAAAATTCATTCGCACTTGTCCTATGGTATCTTATTCTGGTGTTATTCAACTGCTTATAGAAGAGCTATTTCAGCACAGAAACAAGCAATGAAGACCATGTACCAAGTCTCCATATGTACCCATGGCAAAACTCTTTTCTCTATATTGTATTTGACCACGTTGTTGAGCCAAATTCATATTTTTAAATTAATTTGCTCCATGGGTGACACCTAGGGCAGAAGAAATAAATATTATAACTATTATGACAAGCTTTATGGCCACCAAGCTCTGCAGTATCTACAAAATTCATATTCAAGCCCCGCATAACCTGTCACCCCTTTTCATGTGTCTTATCACATTTATTTGTATAAATTTTCTCGCTGTGCTCTTTACAAATCAGTTTCCATCCGTTCATAATCCTCAATTCACTCCCTTCTCTTCTAACATTGCATCAGGATGGACGCAGACGCTCGCTGGCTGGCCGAATACGAGATGGCCAGGCGAGGCTGCAAGCTCCCCGGCTGGGCCGGCCCTGGAATCAGCCACCTGCCCAAATGTCACCACCAGCAGGTCCCCACGGAGGACAACGAGGGCCCGGAGGAGGCCCTGGCCAGGGCTTCCAGCGCTGCGGCTGGACTCCACGTGGTCCAGACCTTCGCTCACGCCTTCAGGAAGGCTTGGGAAGACAAGTGCGGCAAGGACAAGGGCCCTTCCACCGGTAAGCAGGAGGGCCCCTGCCGGGCCCTGGCTGGCATGCAAAGGAAGGAGTTCGAGGAGTCATATCTTAAGCGCCTCGAGTTCGAGCACAGGGCGCTGATCAGGGGCGGCAAGCTGAAGATGAGCGATCCCAGTCGCCTGGCGGCTGCTCGGATGGGGCTCATCGCTTACAGGCGCGGATTACACGGGGAGATCATTCCCAAAGAGGTGAGAGACCACCTGCTCAAGTGGGAACGAAATGATTATCTACATATCACAGTGGTAGTGAAACATGGTGGAAGGAAAGGGTTTATCCACCCCACTAGATACGAGATGTGAACTGGATACTCCAACAAGCCTCCCCAGCTGCAAGTAGTAACTTCATGCTGTTATTACAATAAAAGAATAGAATATCCGTATATCAGTAGCTTAGCATTAAAAAAAGTCCAGATTTTGATCTGGATTTAGTCTCTACAAACTCAGATATGTTCCGGCTTTGGGTAACCAGAATATGGTAACCATACTTAATACATAACTGCCTCCGAACAGGGGAATAAGGCAGTCTTCGCATTTAATTGCCAGGATTCTTAAGGTCCCACACCTTCAATGACAACTTCAAAATTTACAATTTGTTATTGGCATCAAAGAAAATGCTCTCTATGGCTATTAAGATAATTATTTCTATGGGATTCTAGCATGAGCTACATACAATATCAATGTATTCTGATACTGCTTTTTGGATCATAAACACTTCCATAAAACAACCAGTTGACACTTTCCCATCCTATCCGGTTGAGTGAAATAACGTTTGCAGTATTGCCTACCATGTGATATTCTCTTTCATTTAGCAATTTGGTCTCATTGCTAAGGTTATCTTAAACATTTGTACATATCTAGCTGCTCTCCGCTGTAGGAACTCCATCTATTTCTGTAATTAGCTGGGCTCTATTAGGGTCCAACTTCCTAGCGGAATATTCTAATTGAGGTCTAACAAGAGTGAAATAAGATCATTAATATATACCTTTTCTTCACATTTTTGTGGAATTATTTTTATCATTCCCTATTTTTAATTTCCTTTTCTCCAAATTTCTCATATGTACTTACTCCAAGAGAGTTTCTGCTTCACACCTAAGTGTGAGCTAATGGTGTATCTTTCGTTCACAGAGCTATTCTTCTATCAAAAATTCATGACCACACATTTACTTATAGTTAATTCTAACTACCAAGTACTGCACCATTTATTGATAGTACCTATCCAGGTCTTTTTTAAATGCATTCCCACACGGGCTCAGTGCTAACATCCCTGCATAATACTGCATCATCTGCAAAGAGGACAATGTTGCTTGTCACTAAAGTATTAATGCCATAAGTGTATGAACCAATAACATTTCCCTTCGCCATCTAAAATGACCATCATGGCAGCCGGTTAAGAACTCCATAATCCAACATATTATTTTGTTGTGCATGCTCTCATATACTTCCTACTTTATGAGTAACTTCTAGTGACGAAGTTAATGGAAAGCTTTTTTGCATTATATTAATATTACGTCGATATTCGATTGCCCTACTTTTTGAAGCGCTTCTTCTTGTTTAAAGGTATATGCCTACCATCTCGATTCCGTGGAAGTGCTGGACGTGGGCTTCCACCCAGAGGCGATTCCATCGGTGCCAGATGACCAGCTGCCTGGTCGCTGCCTGAGGGTCCGAGAGGGCAGGGTCGAGGGTGGACGGCAGATGGGAGACTCCACGAAGGCCAAGCAGCAGCCCCTGACCCTCATCCCTTCGCCCAACAACCTCTACGTGGCCGGGATATTCTCCCTGCGCGGTCCGGGCCCTGGGCAGCTTGACTGCGGGACAGAGGTCAACACGGATGCCGTGAGGCAGGTTGAGGCCTTCCTCTGGGCCGTCAGGTCAGTAGGATTCATCATTCCTCTCGTCCCTTCGTCATTTGTTTCATCAGACCATATTCGTTGGGTGGTTGTTTTACCCATGTAAAAAAGAGGATGTTTCAGGATGAATCCCCATAGCTTCTGAAGAGGATTGGGGTCAAGATTTCAAGCATTTTTCATCTAATCAACGTGGGTTGCCTATAAGTCTATGGTAATGCAAAAATTTTACCCAGTTGTCATAGAAACGCAGATATTCGGTCACCATCCTGAAAATAAACTACCGCTAGCATGAGTGGCTATATAAGAACAATAAATATCTTATTATCCAATGAGACAAGTTTCAGATTTCTTCAATCGGCCTATAGGCCACTGTTATTCAGCTTTTCAAAGGGATCTACAAAATCTGCTAGATAAAATATTCGTGTTTCCACAGCACTGTAAGTAAAAATCGGTGACCCTCTACCCATTGAACAAATATTCTGGAAATCTCATCCTCCTATTATATCCAAAAGTTACGCAGATGCCATAATAAACACCCAGTACACCATATTTTCCGACGTATGAGAAGGACCCGGATACTGGAAATCTACATACTTAGGAGAAATAAACAGCCATTCCTTGGCAACTGATATTATATGTGATGAAAATGAATAGCTACATAGTGTTTAGCGAAAGCTGTGGATAAAAATGGTGACTTGGCGTGTTGATGTCTTTGGGCCAATTCACATAAGTGATACAATGTGATCTCCTGAGTAACTTGAACTTTAATACAATGAAAGGAGAGACAATATTCTCCTCCCTCAAAGTATCTACGACCTTAATGACCTCTTTCTGATGTTCCAAGGTATTCTGCCCACCTTGAGGATGTCCCAGTTAATGCCATGTCACCATATTTTTTGGAATATTGTCCCTATAGCACAGCATCACCAAAATATCGTTGACAGTAGATGTAGAGGCCAATTATGACTATGGTGTTAGCCATGCATAGTTCAGGGTGGATTCTTTATGAACTTCTTTGGACATAATTTACCAACTGGTTAATACAGTTTACATAGTACCTATACATATGAGGCGTCGCAAGAGGTAGCGGGGAGGATACTTGAGCATACTTGTCGAGTAGGGGGGTCAATAATTCTGTGTTGCCGGTAAGTAATTCAACAAAGAGAATTCCGAGTATAGGGCCCAAAAATAGCATAATTGAAGACAAATTTTGAAATTTCTCTGAAACGCATAAGCGATAATTATGAAGCAGTAGTGGTTGCAGCAGTTAACTACCTACCGTAGTTTAAAAAAAAAGATTCCTGAATTTCACCATCTTATTCATAGAACGGAGTGTAACGTAATTATTGGCACAGAAAGTTGGCTGACTGACGATATTTCTGATACTGAAATTTTTCACAAATCATTCAACATTTACAGAAAAGATAGGTCCAACTGAACCGGAGGTAGAGTATTTATAGCTGTAAAGAATACAATCATCAGCCAAGCGGAAATCATTCCAGAGACCAGACTAGAATCTGTATGACGCTCAATTAGATGCCATTAATCAAAAACAATATTATTGTGCACGTACTACAAGCCACCTAACACTGACGTTGCCTCAAATTTAGAACTTGAAACACAAATAAAGAGCATCACATCCAGGAATGCCAAAAGAAATATAATATTAGGTGGAGATACAATGCCCCCTCTATAGATTGGAGGACCTACAGTTAGATACCAGGGGGAAGAGACAAAGACATCTGCAAGTCCCTGCTGTGCACGTTCTCATCAAATGCCCTGCATCAGATAGCTACAACGATTAAAAGAGGAGACAATATTCTTGATTTATTGGCAACAAATATACCGCAACAAGTAATTAAGGTAAACACTGTTGAGGGTGTTAGTGATCATAGAGTAGTTACTGCACTATGCATTAACATTTTGTTCAATAGATCCCAAATCAGTGGTAGCACCATTCATATATCTCTTCCTTGCGAGTTTTTTCCCCTATTACCACAGAGTCGTTGACAGACATTTAAATGTTGCTAAAAAGCCCAGTAGACTAGATTAAGGTATATATACGACCCCCAGAGTCGAAATATGTGCATGTACTCCATGAATAATGATCGTTATTGGAGACCGAAAATTTTGACCGGAGCCGGGGTGGAATTGGAACCAGAGCTATGAAATAAACTGGAGCTGGAGAGGAAGTAATACTCCCCAATATCTTGGCTCCAAAGCCCTGCCCAGTGGTTCAAGGGTCAGTTCATAACTGTCTCCTTTTCCAATTGCAGGAGGTTCAACGAGAGGCAAGAGCCTTCATCCTCCGGAGGCAGTCACACACCTCGACTCGGGGCCATCCTCCTGGACACGTGCTCTTCGAAGGTGCGGGCACTGACGCTGCCTGCAGGCCTGCTTTCTGCCGGCGGGCCGCACATCATTGCCGCTATCAATGCCCTCCCTCTGCCGGACGCGGAGGCATCGGCTGGCGTCCTCGCCGCACTCAACGTCTCTTCCGTCGCCACCTCTGAGGCGTCGGTGTCCCCAGAACCAAGGTCACACTTCTCCCTTCAGGTAAGTGTTCCAGTGAGCCGCCCCATCTGAAACCAATCCCCAGATACATAGCAAGCAAACTGGATTCCAGCCTGAATTTTAGCTGGAATAGTTTAGCTGGATGTGGCAAGCTTGAATCAAGCCTAATTCAATCTAGGATACGTGGATTCAGTCCTGATGGGCATGGCAAACCTGAATCAAGCTGGATTCTTGATTCAAGCTGGATTCCAGTTTGAAATCCAGCTTACACACATCTGGAATTGTATAAAAAGCACAGTTGGAATCTGGATTGAATCGAGTTTGCACACTTGATTGGCCCAGTTGAATTCCAGCTTGCACACTGGAGGGTGTGAGTTGGAATCCAGTGGGATTCTAGGTTGATTTGCTATTAATTCTTTGCTGATTCTTGGGATTAATGCTCCTCATCATTTTCCTTATTTTTTATCATATTCAGCTGCTTTATTTACTTGGCATCCTTTTTTATTGATAAATCAATTTTTCTTTGGGCAATAATAGATGCAATTACCTTGCCGATAGGTAGTGTTTCACCATTATATATTTGCTCCTCCAGGCCTGCGACGAATTCACAAGTTTACAAAAAATTTGGTTTTTGAAATTTGGTACAATATTTCATCAAAATTACACAGAAAACACAAACCTTTGAGTAATTTTTTTCGAAAGTGAAGGCGCTTATTTTTTTGGTACAACCTCATATTTTGTGTGAAATATTTTTGTTGCTAGGATATTTATGAATTGTTCATGTTTTTAACAGTTACCGAAAAATTGAGTGATATTACAAATATAGGTAGGTAAGTATTAACATTAGTGCAATTTGAATAGTCTTTTTAAGTCTATTTTATTATTGTTGGTCATTGTGTTTAGTAATGTGTACCATTTCTTTATATAATCTTTTCAATGGGTCAGGTTCTGAATCTAATTTTTGCATTTAAAATGAAATGTGTGGTCGTTTTTTATTGCAAGAAATGAGAGTACACAAAGTTGCATTTTGGACTTTTGGAGTAGAAAGAATGTTAACGGGGCAATACAGCCAGAATGTTTGGCAAACATTGGTTGAGCCATTTTATGCATCAATAATATAATGTAGGTTAATTTTTCAATGTAATTTCAACATTTATTGATATTTTAACACAAGTATTCTATCTAATGTGCTTGGTATGCCACTGTTTAGAAATCATTTCAATTGTTACTGTCCAGTTTTCATCAATATTGGTCAACTATAGTGGCTTTCATAGCAAGCAAGTGGAAGAAACTATTCGTGCCTGGAAAAAAATACAAGATAATGCCACTACCTGTATCATATTAATAAAAATCAAATAAAGAATTAAAAATTAATAAAGAGCCACTCAGTTGCAAATGAGTATTGCTAGTTTAAAAACTTTTACGAGTGGCATAAATTTTTTTACAGATGTTATAGTATAGCATAAGTATATTCTTAACCTTAGAGCAGAAGTATAGAGAGAAATAATGATAAGAAGGAAGTTCTTGTGAGAAGACAGTTTGCTGCGAATTTTACGTGAAACGTGAAAATATCACGAATATGAAGTAACTATTTACCAAGCAAAACAATGTAATTGCCAGTTCTTTGTAAATATAATTGTGAATAGTTAACCAAAACACAACTTTTTGGCACCCCTCATTTTTGGAAAAAGAAAGTTAAATAAATCGACCCGCCCTGCTGGACCATGCTTGGGAATTGGAATGGCAACTAGCCCTTGTACGTACATATATGTGGTCGAAAAAAACATTTAAAAAATAAGTGGCAGCAGCTGTCACCTTGGCATTTCTCGTGAAAATGACACGTAGAACTGAAATTCATCTAGTAATGTTAATCAGGTCATGCAGGAACATAAAAACAGTAATTAAACTAAATAATGGCAGATTAATTAATATGTATTCAAATTATCCCTCACAAAGTTTGCAACCCTAGCCATAAGGTCTTTCACATTAATTAACCCTTTTACTGCCTGCAGGCCGATATATCGGCCGACGTTTCATGTGTGAAAACTGCCACAGGCCAATTTATCGGCTCAAGTTTAAATACTTGAATTTAGTAGCCCAACTTTAAAAACCTCAAAATAGCCTTGGCACTCTTCCCACATCCCACCCAAAATGGGCTGGCAGTAAAAGGGTTATCTGCCATGGCATCTGCTATATAGCGGACGCCATGAAGGATTAGTATGACTATCTACCACAATGCCTGTTGTGCAACAGATGAATAAAGATTATGATGATGATTATGAGTATGGCCGGCTAGTAAGCCATTTCTCTTACTAGCCCATACAAGCCCCTTTCTTGGCCCTAAAGTTGGTCCCATGAATACTACATACTTGTATGTAGACTCCATGGTTGCTCCAAAGGCTGAAATTGTGATGTCACTTCCTGAATTTGGGGAAAATTAAGAACGGCTGGTGCACCTTAACGTGGATTGGATCACAGCCATAGGTAGGTACTGGTATCAGCATTGCCTTGGTACCGTAATAATTTATATATCCAAATGTGAAATATGTATAGTTAAAATACTACTGCACTATTCGTAAAATTTACTGACGAATTGCACACAATGGCAAGGTTGGATGGATCGCTCTGACTTTCCTTCTCTTCCTCCTCACCCATATTTTTTACAGGTTGAAGCCCCCCTCTCCATCATCTCCGGCTCCATCGTGAAGATCCTGCAGTACCTTGGCTGGAGCTATGTGAGCCTCGTCTACTCGGAAGGGGACCCCGCCTCCGAGGCCGGAGTCCGTTCCTTTCGGGAGGCGGCTGATGCATCTGGGGTCTGCGTGTCCCTGGAGCTGCCCGTCTCCGGGCGGAGGCCACTGGACAACGGCACGGCCAACGCTTTGGCCGGGGACCTGGTGGGTGCCAGGGCGGCAGGCGCACGTGGCGTGGTGCTCTGGACGAACGTGGCAGACACGGAGGAGGTGATGCGCGCCATGAGTACGGCCCACGCGCAGGGAACACTCAGGCGGGAGGACGTGTTCTGGCTGGTGGCGAGCCCTGGGGGAGAGGCCCGGGAGGTGTTTGAGGAGTTCGGGAATGCCGTCGGTGGGGCACTGGTGTTCAGGTGAGCGCACCCAGGGAAAAACTATCTGAATGTTGGCTAAACTCACTTAGTGCCAGGAGCCCATATATCAACTTAAGCTTCTCAGATATAAAGTGCTATTGGTTGTATTAGCGTGTATATTTGAGTATAAGTCTATCCTATTATGGGTCAATTCGAGTATAAGTTAATTCAGGTATAAGTCGATTCGATTAAAGTCGAAGTCTTCTTTTCGGGTCAAAATTATCGACTATAAGACGTGAGTCAAGAATAAGTCGAGGTGAAAAAATTGTTGAATCTCCTTTCTTTGCATTGGTTATGTGAAAATTGAAATACAATTGGTGTGAATTATATTATCGCAAAGCGGAATTGCCTAGTATATATAGCAAAGGTGGGACCGAATACAAAACTCAAAACTTAAATGTAATACAATTATCGACATATATTCTCTGTGGCTTAAGATTTCTAAAAAACATTTGGTTTTATGCAGCCTATACGCTGGAATATTGATCCCAAAAAAGTCACTTTATTTACTGATTTGACAATAGGCCAAAGGAAGGTTTTCATTGACTGTAAAAAGGAAGAAATTTCTCAACTAATACTCGAGTATTTATGGTAGCTCATGCATAGAGCAGTGACATAGCCAGTATTTCATTTAGGGGGGTTCATGTTGTGTATAAGCATGGAGGGGGAGGGGGGTCTGAGGGACTTCTGAAAGAATACAAAACCCACAGTCTTATGTTTTTTTTAATTACAAACATATATCATTTAAAATCTTTTCAAACTGAAGAATAAATGAATTCAGCATTCTTTGTTAAAAAAAACAAATATAAATTTCTCCTTTCTTGTCCTAGTTTTTTAAAATAATTTAATAAAATTGGGGGGGGACCTGGACCCCATGACTACGTCACTGCATATAGTACCGTATAAACGCGTGTAAGAGGCGCACCCGTGTAATAGGCGCACCCCTCTTTTTATGCGTCGAAGTTGAAGAAAAAATTTTGAGTTTTTTTTTTCTTCTATTGCGAGGTTTTGCGGCCGAACTGCGAACTTTCGGCCATTTTCAAAGCCTTCCGCTTGCGATATTCTCTTATAATTTACACGGCATATTTCATAGGCATATATAGACCCCGGAGGTAAGTATTCGCTTGGATCTGAGGTTTCCGCGGCGTTTCTCCATATTGGTAACGGGTTTCGGGCGTTCCTCTACAAGGCAACGCGGAGGAACGCCCGCGTGCCCGAACGCCGCATCACCCTTTATGCCACTATTTACCGAGTCCAAATGACTCATGCACAGAGAAAAGACAACTGGTTTTGCCCCGCAGGTAATGCTTGTAGTAGACTCCCTCGCGCGCCTTACGGATAGCCCTCTGACTGGGCAACAGCGTGCGCCTCTCCCTTTCTCTTCCGTGCATGCTCCTGGCAGTTGAACGCGCTCTTTTTCCAAAATAAATGTTAATCGATATTGATTAACCAACGAATTCCTTTAAGATTTTATAAATGGATTCATGATGATGAACTTGAGAGCTTGAAGAAGGTCTAAACGGCGGTTTTCAGGGATGCGCGGAACGGAAAATAACGGATCCGTGCATTTGCATCTATAACTACAATACTAATGCATTAAATAATATGAAACTTCGTATAGCTGTTAGGAAAGATCTTTGCTACAATTTTTTATAAAGGAAATTTCGATATCTTGATCCGTGTTGTTATTACGAAGCCGTAAATGCGATGCATACGTCCGGTACCCGGGAAAATGCGCTAAAATTCTGTTTTTAAGCACACGCTGAAATCGATATAAATGGTAAAATGTTTTGTACACCATCAATAAACGCAGAAATAAGCAAGCTTTAATTTCAGGTACTTCATTTTGAAATCGATTGAGCCATCTCTGAGATATTAGCCTTCAAACTCGGGTGACGGAATTTTGCAAGGGACAGATTCGTGTAAGAGGCGCACCCTCATTTTCGGCAGCGATTTCTGGGAAAAAAGGTGCGCCTCTTACACGAGTTTATACGGTATTAATAGAATCTTTATTAGTAAATAATAGTTGTTTTTGTTGTAGCTATCATGAAAAATAATGCAGCAAATGATTAAACAAATACAAGATGTAAAGGTAAACTGCTGAGAGACATTTCAAAATATTACTACCAAATAGTGTTATTTTCTGAAAAGGTTTCTCTGAAAGTAGATGGCATTAAGAGGTTTAAGTCCCTGGGCGTCTCTTCTTGGGAGCATGAAAATAAAAAGGGGTGGGTACTGTGCGATAAAAGCCATTTGCAGACCTCTAGGATTTTCATCTCCATGGATGCATACTAGTTGATAAAGACTCCTCTACTTACACCATTTGTCACTTGGTGAATGAGTCAATGGGCTAGAGTTTGTTTTATAAGTATTGTCTTCATGCAGGGTAACCACTTACTTTTGGTTAGCGTAACTGATGAACACACGATTACACAGGACGGGTGCATACTCTATTTCATACACTGACTATTACAACCGTTACAGCGACTTCAAACAAAAGAACATCGAAAACATAATAGGCGCCAACTTGAGCCTGTCGCAGACAAGTGAACGGTTGCTTCTGCAATGTTGGAATCACAATAAAACAAATACAACAACAATAAGGTGATACTAATCATTGCTTTCACTCAGTGTTTCAACCCGAAGGTTGGTTTTGATGGGTGAAAGTAGAGCTCACCCCATGCTAAAACATTGGAAATTCATATATTCAGGGTAGGGGGGGTCCATTCCTTTCCCTGGGCAACCTGTGATTTTCCATAAAGTTTTGACAATCGGAAAGTTGCACCGTGAGGATTTTCGGGGAGGTTGTCCAGCGAGGCTTCACCCAGATTTGAACCCAGGACCCTCTGTTCGGTAGTCCAGAAGATACTACTCATATAGGAATGAAAAAATCACTAGTTTTGATGAAAATATACCATTTTTAACAGAGCAGTACACAGTATTCAGGACAGAAACGAAAACCAATTAATATATGCTTCATGCAATGATCATCAAGCCTTTAAATTTACTCATTTATTTAAAATACATGTGTCATAGAATATTCATATCCATGATAACCTGGGAGGACGTCATGTGCCTTCCTTGGCCTTCATTCCAAGTTGGATCAATAAAACTACAATAGCATTTATTTTCTATCGGGCCTGAACCTTCACTCCCCGACAAACATAGCAGCAAATGAGTCAATGCTGTCATTGCTAAGTAAGTAGCCTTCCCCTTTTATTAGTCTAATGAAAAATGTCTCCTCTATGTCCCCAGCCCACAGCACCGCCCTGTGCGTGAATTCCTGCAGCATCTACGAAGATTTAGGCCATCTGGAAGAAGTGAGGGGGAGAACCCATGGCTTCAGCACTACGCTAAAGAGGTGAGGATGGAATCTCTGAATCTTGAGTCCCACCATGGATTATGTAAAATAAATTTATCCAACGCAACTTTGCTATAGTACAGTCTGAGTGATGGCTACAACTGCCACCCACTCCTAACAGACTCACATGCTATGCCAATGGTATAAATGCAATTACAGTACAGACATCAAACATTGAGCTGTCTGAAATGCTAAAAGTATCATTTAATAAAAATTGAATTGTTCATGGAAACATTTGCTAATCTCATCCAAGCATTTCCTCGCACATATTTACCGTAATTGCTATGCAAGAGTGTCTACATATTTTGCACTGTGTGAAATACTATTTATCACCAACTAGTTAAATGGTATTAAAGAATGTCAAAATGATCACTCTTAGATACTGAACATATTGAAATAACTATCATTATTTTACACATTGAGTCTTACCTATCAGAATACTTAACTATGTTTTAATCTGAATTATTTCACTCTATGCTAGTATTTTCTCTCATTTCATAACCCTTAAAAAAATTGACCAATGGGAGAGCCCAGTAGTAATTGGTTCTGAATAAAAATAGATTCAGTTTAAACATTTTGGGTATTCACCTCTAATATCTAGTTATGGTTGATGGCCAAAATTTTGGTGACGTGTGAACGCTTCAATGAAAAACTGCCTTTACATTTATCTAAAAGCAAGGAGCACCAACAAAATATTCCAGCTCCAGAAAGGAAATATTGAGACCATGGCTGACAAAATAATTTTTACCCCTTTACGTGTTTTACTATCAGACTGTCTTTGAATACAATATTAACATGGCTGTCTTTCAAAATTCTAATACTTTTAAATGAAATTAGTATAACTTGGCTGTACAAATTTGTTTCTTAATATCCAAGGAGTGCATGGCTATCTTCTTCATTATAAATTGCTTGCATTCGAATTTTAATTATTTAGCTACTCATTTGAAGGACATCACTTGTACTAAATAAGGTATTAATATGATTAAAATTTAACCTGTCAGAAGTATCTCATAGAACACGATCCATCCCATCTATTTTTCTGATTCTTTGGTGAATTAGTACTGATTAAGGAAAAAAATTTCATCTTTGCTAATGATGTTTGTATTTTCATGTCTTAAACAAATGTTCCATTTCAAAAATGGTGAAGAAAGCATGTATTTCAAAATGTTTTCTGTACAAAAATCACAGAGTAGCATTTTCGAATGATGAACCTTCCCACCCTTTACAGTTTCTTCAGTGCTCAGATCCAAACTGTCGCAGAGTGCTGGAAGGAGGTCGTCCAGCTGACTCGAACACTGTGCAAGCTGTGTATGCGATTGGTGCCGCTGCCTTAAGGGCAAGAAAGGAACTCTGCCCCACCTCAAAGCCCAACCTGGATGGGCTCTGCCCAACATCGTCAAAGAACGACAGGTGAGACGGAACGAAATTTGCAAAACATCAAAGCATCTCTCCAGAGACTACATTTAAGGTGGCTGGTCGGGTTAGTCATTGAGAAATTTAGTTACTTAAATTTTAATGCTCGTTTAAAATTTAAATAATAGGTCGTAGTTATACTATATTATTCAGTAGGAATGACTTATGTCTTAGGTACATTCTGAAATATTGTCCTTAAAATTTACACATTGCCATAAAAATTTGCTTAAATGCAGACTTGATTCATTTCGTAAGTCATTCTTGCGAAATTAATTTTCCAAAAACAGTTCACACCCGTGGCCATAGAATTCAAAATAAGCATTTTAATGAAGATGTATTGTCACTCGAATGCGAAATAGTATTTAAATATGTTTCTATAAATTATTTAATCTTTCGTGTTTTTAATCTGGCAACAGCGTCCATTCTGCCCAAGCTAGATCTGTTCGTCATGTATACGTGACCGTTAGCATGTCCCGTACTTTCGTGTGCCACGTTGCCAACTTTACACCACATAGCCGCGCGTGACATTTGAAATTCTCGCATACATATTTTTAAATCGTATTTACGAAAAATTTCAGTCGATAGTATTAAATGATTTTTTCAGAATAGATTTTAATTTATTAGAGCTACATTATATCAGTTTTTGGTTAAAATCTGTTTGGTAGGAATGGAGAAAGTGCGTAATTTATCCTATTGGAGTGGAGAGCGCCATAAGGCTCCATGTTAAAAGAATCTAAAATATCGCAAAAAGTATGTCGATGATCCCCCGTTTTTTCTTCGATATTCCATAGAATATCCAAAAAGGAACATATTTGGAAATTTTTAAGAAAATCTGTTCACTTTGGTTTTTTAGACCAGCCACCTTAACTGTGGACTTATCTCAATTTCCATCCATGCTAGTGATTGTAATCAGTTGGTTAGCTGTTTGATTATTTGGGGAGGCAACTGGAAACTTTGTACAATCAAAAAAAGGTGAATAGGAGGGTAATGGAAGGAGGGTGAAGATAAACCCATCCAGCTTCATTAGCCTGCTCGTAACAAAAGATGCCAAGGGATTCACAGTTTAACATCCCAACCAACAGATGGAGTGCTGTTCTTGAAGTGCTCTCTACGTGACACCCAAGTAAGGTTCGGAATTCCACGGAAAAATCACTGACCACCCATATTTGGATTTGAACCTGGGCCCTCAGGATGAGAAACCAGTGCTTCAGCCACCACATCATTGTAACTCTAATTAACATCTAAAAGCTATGAAGTTGCACTTGGTTTGCATGGTTTGCATAAGTTGTAGCCAAGTAATTAATTAATCTGAATTACTTACAAAATGTTAGCATAGGATACATATCATAATTCAACTCATCAACATCAAAATGAAAATAATGATAAAACTAATCCAATATTCATAACACTTTTACATACCAATGCATATTGATCAAATTATTTGAACAGCAAAGTAAATGATTTCGTGAAACAACCCTGACAGTACAAGAGCCACAATCAATATAACACTCTTGTCTATATTACCCAGTATAAGTAGAGCGGCCTGTTTCATATAAAAATATAGTTCAAAAACACAGACCCATGAGAATATAGAAGAAGGATACTAATAAATAATTATGAAACATTTCAACAGTCATACCATCTTCGGCATTGGTAGATGACTCATGGTATTAGTACTCGGAGTATGGCCGGTACCCCATAAAATCCACATTAAAGATTGAAGAAAATATCCAAGTTGATTGATTGGTTCAAGCTCTTCACATTTAACCTCTTTGATGGAGACTCAAACGTGAATTCGTAACGTTTTAATGTCCCCGTCCTGCTAAATTATTTTAAAAATATTTTTTTGAAAAAAAAAACTTGTTTCAAGAATTTAGCAGGACAGTGGAATTAAAACAGGGGAGCCCGTCTTTAGACATGTTCCCCTGTTTCAATGCCACTGTCCTGCTAAATAAATCCCTACATTAACCCCTTTAATGGGGAGCGCGTCTAAAGATGCGCTCTCCATTAAAGGAGTTAATGGACGGATCTGGGGCCCGTTTCTCAAAGCTACAAGTCCACAAGTTACAAGTCTAATCTCACAAGTGTGACTTAAAAGTGTTACTTACGTGACTAACAAGTGTTTCAAACGAAAACGGAGGACTTTCTCCAACTAATGTTTTACAAGTGAAAATGGCGGTCGTCATCCTGTCCGTATTTAGCTATTTTTTTAACCTTTAAATATATTTCGAGAGTATTTCCAGCAATCTACTAATACCTAGAGTCACTGCAACATTGCTCGGTTTATATAAATACGTGAATACATGATAAATGGTATTTTTGGTGTACAATTCACCTTAAAATATCCCAAGCGAGGACGAATCATCGGCAATACTTGAACATAATAAGGAAAAATCGGTTATTCCAACGTATGATTTGCATTGTTATCTTGTAATGAATGTAATTTATAATTCTTGAACGCCAAGATATATTGCTGTGCTGTGTTTATCTTTCAAACCACTTTCGTAAGTACGACATAATAACAATATTGTACGGCAAGTATGGGATACGTACGATTGGAATAGTTTATTCCAATGTATGAATTGCTATTTTATCTTGTAATGAAAGTAATTTATAATTCTTGAACACCAAGATATATTGTTGTCCTGTGTTTATCTTTCAAACCACTTTCGTAAGACATAATAACAATATTACGGCAAGGATGGGATACGTACGGGACGTACATTTTCTTGAATCTTTTTTAACCAAGAGTCAGTGCTATGTTGCTCGGTGTCTATAAATGCGTGAACACAAGATAAACGGAATTTTTAGTTCACAGTTTACCTTAAAATATCTTAAGCGAGGAGGAATCGTCTGCAAAAGTTGAACATAATGAGGAAAAGTCGTTTATCCCATCGCAGGAAAGGAAAGACGAACTCGAAATGAAGGTTATTCACAATTCTAGCATGTCGAGACATCATCTTGTGCAGTGTTTATCTTTCATAGGTACGAATAAATAGCGGAATAGCGTTTTATCGTCAGACAAGCGAAGACTATTTCAGCCATTTTGAATGTTCAATATTAATACCCAAAGGGATCTCAAGATGTTAAGGGAGTTAGTTGGTGTAGTGGTAGCGTGCGGCATTCACGAAGCATAGGACAGTGGGTCGATCCCCCCTGGGGTAATTTTTTTTCCTCTATCATTTTGATGGGCTAAGGAGATATTTTACCACCAATTTATGTCACTTCGTTCTAGAACTGATGCACAATTTATTTTTAATTTCACTTGTTCTTGATCCCCAAGTTACACCAAAGGTATCGGACACATGCTTACGGTGTATTAGGAAAAAAACACAGCACATTAGCGTAGCATTTGCGAGATGTCACATAAAAATGTCGACTTTAATTACGTATGGAGTTTCCTATTGAACTTTCGCGACTTGATATTTCATAGCGATTTATCATTTAAGTACGGGAACTTATGCTCTGCATTTTTACCTCTCAATGTATAAACATAATGACGTGACATGAAAAGTAGGTATTTTATATTGATAATTAGTAATAAATAATACTAGCAGACTTGCGCTTAACTTTCGCATTTTCAACCTTTCCCACCTCCCCAAAATAATTTATTCTTTATCAAATGAGATCATTTATAAATTGCACGATTAAAAGCAACATTCCTGTCTCGGTTGGAAATAAATCTTTCTTCTTCGTTGTTTATTCACTAAGTCTTTGCGGGGGTGTTCTTTTCTCGTTACGTCTTAGTCTAAAAGACTTTTCTTTTAACTTTAAATTACAAAAAAACGATGTGTTTTTAACGTAAACTGAGCATGTTATGTCAAAAGTCGGTAAAAAATCCTATCTACTGATACCTTGTTCGTCACTATCGCCTTCATAACAGTTGAGAAAAAGATATCGCTAGTCGCTTTTCATTTGTTTTCCCAGTTATTCTTTCCGATTGACTGCGATTTACTCACCTCGAAGGACTTGTAGAAATTTCCTTAAAAGTTACAAGAACTTGTTACTCGCAAGTCTGTTTGAGGAACAGAATGTGTCGTAACAATGAAAACACTTGTGAGTAAACACCTGTAACTTGTGAAATGGACTCGTTACTTGTAATTAGTAGACTTGTATGTTTGAAAAACAGAATTTCACATGTTACTCGAAAGTAACACTTGTAAAATCACACTTGTAATTTGTGGACTTGTAGCTTTGAGAAACAGGCCCCTGGAGTCAAATCTCATGTCAGTATATCTCACGTTTCTGATAAGAGGGATGGCTCAAGAAAGTTATTGTGTTCTTCCTGGGTCACTTTCCACCCCCCCCCCCCTTCCCAGCCACAACTCTAATGAAGCTTCCTTATAAACAACTTAATGAATAATAATCCCCATAGAATAGGGTTCCCATTGGTCCTGTTTTTCCCCAGACAGTCCCATTTTTTTATAGAATGTCCCGCCCTGGCGAAAATGTTCTGCTTCCTCGACCGGTCACGAAGGGTACTCGAAGCGGTGATTCGCTTAAGGAAGCGAATCAACGTTTGGTGTACGGTTCTTTGACTGTTGAAGTAGCGTACACGAAACATACGGAAGCGGTGCTCTCAGCTTCTGCTTCCTGCTGCTTCGTGTACGGTTCTTTGTCTGTTGAAGTAGCGTGCACAATGTACCCTGCGATATTACTCCACTTACTGCCTTCGTTCGCCAATAATACGCCATAATACGAGTTGATTCTTGCGCATTTGAAACGAGTTAATACAATGTGAAACGAGGTAGCGTGTTACCTACTAGCTGAAACCATGCTATACGAGATGAAACAACCTATTCCTCTCTAGGTAAGACAAGTAGATTCAAGAAGAATCAAGCTGCCCAGAAACGACAGTTAATGGTTGATACATTATTACCTCGATATTATGATATTAGTATTACCTTGATTTGTGGCCCGCAGGCTGTGGGTCTGCAAAGTGCGCTCCCTGAGGGTTGCGGCCCTGGCAGCCGCCCGCCTGGCCAGTCCTTAGGTACGACGCTGAAGCTAACATGCGGGAATTGAAAAAATCTTGTTTATTCGCAGTAATATTGCATTTATATTCACACTATGTGGCAACATAGGATAACAGTTATCTGGTATTAATTATTGGCAAATAAATGTTATCAAGATTTTATGGTATTTCCTCCAACTATCATGGAATTATCATTTAATGATTATAGATCTCGAAGTCACTTTTATCCACGGAAGTGACTACATATCTTCACCTGTCTTTCTCAACACCTATTTTTCAATTATGAGTGCAAGAATAGTTATGCTACGTTGCAAGTTGTAGGTTTTTTAATGATGCTATATATATGCTACAACATTAGGTAGATACGAGGTAGTATAATAGGACATACTATATCATACCATTGCCCAATAGCATATTCAATATTATCAATTACAACTTATCATTTTTTATTTTACATACATTCAAAATTATGCTTATCTTTTTGGCTTTTTTTGCTTTTTGGAATGGCTATTTATCTTTTTTTATTTTGAGAGAGCAGCGAAGTCAGTGGAGGGAAAATACGATATTCCGGCTCATGAACGTTTTTGTCTGCTAGGTTTCTGGCTCAGGAACGCTTCCATACGCTAGGATTCTGGATCGTGAACGCTTCGTTTGTACGCTTCCTTGTCTCATTTTACGTTTCATTTTGCTTCGGAGACGGTTTAGTTACGGTTCGTTCACATTCCGATTCGCTTCGTGTACGCTTAAATCTCTGCTTCGTTGACGGTTCGTATCCGCTTCCCTCTACAATATTTTCGCCAAGGCAGTGACCCAACATTTTTCCAAATGTTCCACTTATTTCTTTATTAAGTATCATTCCTCAAAGCAGTGCATTAGGCTCTCCATTTTAAATATGCAGCACTCCTGGTGTTGAATTCATGAAACTTTGAAGAGCTATATTAAGAAGTTGGTAATTGTAATAATGATGCTCTTTTTTCCCCTGTGCTCCTGTTGGCAGTGTTACATACATGCGGTTCCTGGTTGCATATGACGTGATGTCAGTTCAGTGCCAGCATTGCTAGATTATAAATTGGTTGCTACTCAGTGTTGCACATAGTTTTTATCATGCTGAATTGTAAGTGCTTATTAAATGATAGTATTGCATGAGAATTTGACCCCTTCATAAAATGATACAGTAAAAGCTTTATTCATGGTAAAGATTAATATAAAGGATTTATCTTGCATTGACTTCCATGCACAATTATCTAAAGAAAAGAAACTTATTGATCATGTTCATAATTGTTATAAATATTCTACTGTACCGTGAAGACGTGAATTTTAATCAGTCAAATTTTGAAATTCTGTTCTGCTTCTAATCATTGTAAGTGCGATTTTGATTCATAATACAGGCATAGTGAATACAATTCTATTCGCCTCATTTCTCATGTGCCCTGCTTTTTTACCAAATGTCCCAGTTTTTTAAGGTGAAAAATGAAAATGTCACATTTAAAAAAAAATACATTATACCCAGACAGCACATAAAATTTTGTATCTGTATACGACGGTGGACAAACAGGATACGAGAATTGCCATTTGAAATGTTCGCAAGAGAATTTTATGAAAATGCAAGCACTAGTTCTCGGGAGAATGAGCATACATTTTAAGTTTACCCTTGCACATAACATGCAGAATTAAAACAACGTAATTAATGCGCATACTTCTTTGCAAGAAGGATAAATAACTTTAAGAGATATTAGTATCCGCTCGTACATAATTGGTACAGGATACTAGTATCTTGTCCTGACAGGTCTTGTACACGGTGCGATGGAACTATTTGCAGGCGCGGAGGCTCACTTTGGAGCGGTCACCGACTCGTTCACCGTTTGTTTACATATGAGAGTTTGTTTACATATGAGTTTGTGACTGTGTTTCTCAATACACTAGTCGGAAATCAGAAGTATTTACTTACAAATAATTTTAAAAGTTGCGTGAAGTACCCTACATTCGTATTTCTGGTAATTGTAGTGAAAAATAGGTTTCTTTTTACTCTGGTGGCATTATTTTTCGTGCATCGTTATTTTATGTGCAGTTCTTTGTGTTGAAACTCATCATCCAAGACATGTCATCATCCATCATAATCATACGCAAAGTTTTCCTGGAGGATTTCCACTCATTTAGATAGCAAATTAATTAATTACCAACTAAGTGTTTTCGGTGATAGATACGGATTTCATTATATCGAAGTCATTATTTGGCTATAAGACTGTGATATATAGGGTTTTTTAAAAGGAGCAATGCCCACTTGTCGGCGGTTTTCAAGATTGTGGAGTTCTAAAAAAGAGAATCCTGGCAAAGAAAGGAATCTCATTGTAAAAGAAAGGTGAGTGGATTTAATTATGTTGTATATCAATTTCAATATCTATTTTGGAGGCTTGATGCAAGCATTTTAATGTTGGAGACATTAATGTGTTGTCTTTCAATTCGTGGATGTGCTGGAACACATTATTAAGCTGATAATGAGAGAAACTAATAATTTCATATCTTTGTAGCATGAGAAAATTGTGATAATGATAAATGATCCAGTGATTTGTTTCAAATCGCTCTTAATTTGGCCAATGTTATTGTAATTCCAATAACTGTTGTCAGAGTTAACTTTAATATTATTTTCATTTAGGCGTCGTGTTTCAAAGTTATTCTCCCCCCGACGATGTGTAGTTCTCTCATTTAAAGAGCTTTTATGTTCTTCTTATACTCGTTGGAAGAAGTTAATTTAACGCAATCCTCTCAGAATTCATAATACAATTGCTAGACTAGATTTTTGCTGACACAATTCGAATTAAGGATTAATTGACACGATTAATTAATTAATCGGTAATGATCCTTACTGGCTTTTCTTAACGCATAGGTACGCATTAAAGATACATTGTCTGTGTAATTTCGAATTCAGTGTTATTAGCATTTTTAATATGCATACAAAACGTTCTTTGATGCGGAAGGAAGACCGTGAATGTTGGAAGTGTACTTTCGTGTATTTCAGAAAAATGTGCACATGCGATGGTGTAGAAACCCATTCCCAAGCAGTGATATAAGTTTTTAATGGGCTATATATATTTCAATTACAGGTGGATGTGCTTACCTACTTGAAATGACTGCATTCATAGTTATTTTAAACTTAATAAGGAAGGAGATACGTACGAAATAAGAAATGTTGATTTTAGCTTGGACACATTCTGACATGTGCATCAAAGACTATTATGTATTTTTTGCTTTAAATAAAAATGAAGGTATATAAATATATACGTATATCTTATTTATTCTTTCTTTCCTATCCTACACTTATTATTATTGCCTTCTTCTGATGTTTGTGGGGTAATTAGGAATGTTTTACCTTACTATGGAAGTGTCCAGCAGATTATAGGATTGTGTGCTATTTCGGCAATTTAACGAGTAATTAGGCATTTGTGCATCTGAAATTCATTGGAAAAATATTAATATTGAAAAGCTAGTGAAAAAATGTGGATGACATCGGCTATTTGGTATTCGTGCGCGCCTAGCAGTCGTATCCTTTCGTACACGGTTCGTAGCTGACATTTGACTAATAATTATCGCGTTCGTACACGGTTTGGTATTGGATCGTATCTAGATACGAAAGGATACAACGGGTACTAGTATCCAGTTCGTCACTGGATGGTATCTGCATACGAATTAGATACGACGGAATCTGTGCTATCTGGGTAGGAACCCAAGAATAGACCATAAATAATTACTAACAACCATTTTGCTATCATCAATAAAAAAATTATGTTCTAGTAAACATACTTAAAATCAGTATTTCCTATGGTAAGACCTAAATTTGGTGCCTCTATTAGGGATAAGAAAATTACCATAATTTTCATCTGAGGTGAATTACCGAGGTAAATTACGGTAATTTTCGAAAATTACCGTAATTTTCCAGTATTTTTCAGTCTTAAGCATTAAACAAAAAATTTGTATGGTTAAACAAGAATGCCAATAGCAAAAGGAAGGGGATAAGATGTTTAATCCATACCTAATGCAACATTAATCAATTATAAATTTTAAAGATTGTAAAAAGAAATACAGCAGCAACACGCAATCTACCTTTCTTTTGTTAAAGTGTGAGAAATTTTCAAGAAGAATATTCTACTAATAATTACTCAATAATGTTATTATTTAAGTAAAATATTCCAAAAATGAGTTGTACATGCCTCAATTTATAATTAAAAACGTCCGAAATGTGGACTTGGATGAAAAGAACATGTTGAGAATTTATCTGCATGAAAAATTATCTCAAACATAGCTGAATTTTATCTAGAAAATTACTGAAAGTTATGGTAATTTTCAAGGGGCATGGTTAATTACGAAAAATATCATGGTAATTTACGAAAATTACCGCGGTAATTTTCAAAGTGGCCCATATCTAGCCTCTATTGAGGTGGGATATTGGGCGAGCCCTGGCCACCCAAGCCTCAAAAGCAAACTACATTATGATATGTGGTGGACATTTTTATCTCTGGGACATGGGGACTGTCAGAAGCTTCCTCTAAAAACAATGAGTTGATAGCTGAAATTATATTAAAAATAATTTATCAACTCAATGAACTATCTCCAAATCTAGGACGGACGTGAACAGAGCAGTTAATGCCTATCTTCGATACTCAGCATCAGAGAAGGCTGATGGAAGCACTTCTGGAGAAGAGTTCCGTTTGACTGCGGGAGGCTATGGGGACATTCCCATCGAGATATCCAATTTCCGGAGGGGTCCTCGTGGCCGCAGCCGCTCTCTGGGCAATGTATACTATGAGAGTGTAAGTGATGTGGCATCAAGCTAAATTCTTCTCTCTGTCCTCAACTCATTCCCCAACTGCTATCACTCATTTTCTACAACAGAAGGTAGCGGAAAGCATTTTGGAGCAGTAGAGGATTGGAATGATTCTAACATGGTTATAAATAATGGAGATGCATGCCATTCATTTTATGTGCTGTACTGCATACTGGAGTTTTTCCTGTAAAATTTATGTTTTCCAGTAAGATCATCAATTTTCGCTGTCAGCACTATGGCTATTCCTCTTGATTTCACTTTTCTTAAATGGAAAAATCAAATTTTAATGTAGAGCCACTTAGCACTAAAACTATGAGTCTGTTTCATTTATAGAAATAAGGAAGTAGTCACTATCATACCTTACACTGCCTAAGATGATGAGAAGTTGAAATGTTGTGGCAGATAAATTTAGCATATCTTGTTCATCCTAAATAAACATATCATCAAATACGTGACTCATTGCATGATTAAACTGATTCAGTAATCAATTAAATAATTGAAATGTGTATTGTGTTATTGCTAGTTCCATCATCTTTTGACTATTACAGGCTATCCCTTGTCAAGCGCTCACTTCACTACTGCCTTTCCTCCCTACCATAGGCATATCCAGGGGGGTTTTTGGGGGTTGTAACCCCCCCTCATTGATAAAAAAGTTTACATGGGGGGTATGGAATACCCCCATGTAAACCCCCCTTCAGTGGTGTTGACCCTCCCCCCCCCCTTCAGACGCTTCTAGATACGCCTATGCTCCCTACTGAATTCCTTGCCTGATAATGTTGATCCGTTTTTTTCTCTCTTCAAACACATTTATCAATCTCGCCATATCCCATTTTCCTATGAATAAATAATACCTCTCCCATTTACTCCCCTCACCTACATTTCATTTGTATCTTTGATTATTTTCACCTTGTACCCTTGGTTTTGATTGATTGCTTTTGTCTTTACTTAATGTTTGTTACTGCGTCACTGTAAATTGGCAGAAATACCTTATATGAGCAATTACTTAAATAAATAAATATAGCTATAAATTCTTAAAAAGATTATGCCCCCTCAATAAATAAATGCATAGATATTTTTTAAATCTTACACTATATGCAGCAGAGCCCATGAACAATACCCTTGTGCCACTTCTTCTTCCCTGGAGCTTAACGTATAAAAAGAAAGAAATAGAAATACTTTGCTTATTTTCTACAATTTTACTTTAATTGTCGACTAGTTTCGATACACTGTATCATCTTCAACGGACTAGTAAGTCCTAGTCCGTTGAAGATGATACAGTGTATCGAAACTAGTCGACAATTAAAGTAAAATTGTAGAAAATAAGCAAAGTATTTCTATTTCTTTCTTTTAATATGGATTTCTACAAAGTAAAGGCCTCAACCATGAAGCTTAACGTATACCCTGTTTCTTTCAGGTTGGCCTCTTCCAGCAAAAGCAGCTCAAGACTTTGACTAACATGGTGGCATACAGGGACTCGGGAGATGAAGTTCAGGTGTCCACTCTGGCATCTCAGTGTGCCAAGCACTGCCAGAGGTGCAGGCACCGCTCCATGGACAGGATGACCACCACAACAGATGCATCAAACAGCGGGGGCCAGAACAGCGAGACCTTCTACCTGGCGGCAGCTATGGGTGTTCACGAACCCTCTCCCAGGCCTCTCGAGTGCAGTGGAGAGGTGAGTGCTGATGGGATGCTCCAACTGGAGGCTTTGCTCTGGGCCGTCGAACAGGCCAACAAGAATGGATCCCTACTGCCACCATCCGTCAGACTTGCAGTCATTGCCATGGATACCTGTGGATCTGCCCAAAAAACATCAAGGGATGTGGCAAACCTTGTTGGGGAGGCAGAAGTTGGCACCGTCGACAAAGGAAGATCAGGTGAGCTAGATGACCAGCCTTTGGTTCCTATTCATACAATGGATAATGATTGCTAATGAGCATGCTAGATATCACTATGGGGCTGAGATAAATTCTAAGACAAAGGCTGTGAATCCAGATTTTTCTTCTTCCTATTTTATCTCCACTAGTGGTAAGGACTATTTTCCATCACTTTTTCCTTAACAGTGCTAATTTGGATAAAGTTTGTTTCTAAGTTTTAACAAATTAGTAATACAATTAAAAGGCATTTGACATGTTCTTGATTCCTTTTGCATGCCATAATTTTGGTTTTCTTTTAGTTAATTTTCAAGTTGTATTTCTTCATAGTTCAAGATCTGACGAACTGTATGCAGTTCAGCATACTCATCAGATCTTCTTTCTTCTCTATCAGCTCACTTCAGCACAATAATTGTTGTTTCCGTCAACTCATGAAACCTGAGATTTGATATGAGAAGTCTATCCCTCTATTGCCTTAACCGTTGATACATTTTGTTTGCCCCAACAATTTTAGGAGGCAAGTCCAGCCCCATGGCCAGCCGGATGGTGGCCTTTGTAGCAGCTGGAGGGACAGAGCTCACCAAGCCAGCTGTGGATATCCTGGCCCCACTAGGGGTTGCGGTGCTAGCTCCAGAGGCCACTGGAAGTGTTTTGCGCATGCGGAAAAAGCACGCCCCCTACCCACTGCGCCTGTCACCAGGCAATGTGGCCAGAGCTTCTGCCCTCATGGCCCTAATGTCGCGTCTCCAGTGGACATCCTTCAGCACAATTTTCCTGGAGGACGGCGTTGAATACGAGGATGTGTTCCGATTGGTGGAAAAGGAGGCTCGTGGTCATGGGCTGAAGATGGTTGCATCTGCAGGGCTGCCTCTCACAGAGTTGGGGGACGAGGCTGGGGTCAGGGCCACCAAGGAAGCCCTCAGGACTGTCGAGAGGCTCAGGGCTGAAGGAGTCAAGGCCGTACTTTTGCTCCTACCGCCAAAAGAAGTTGATCTGGTTCTCACAACGGCCAGGGAGATGAGAGCCAAAGGGCAAATGGCACCAGGGGGCATCACGTGGGTCGGGCTTGGAGCAGAGGACATCTTTGAGACACACAGGTGAGGTGACTCTCTTCCCTCAACGGGTAGCTGACCAGTACTGATAATTCAATTTTTCTCGCTATACTCAAAATATTGATAATTTTTCATGATCAATACATAAAGACTAGGTTTTAAAAGGCGCCCACTTATTCAAGGAAGATATTGAAATCAAATTACGCTTGATATCATGATTTTATTCCCAACACTACAAATTCTTTCCGTTTATTTGCAAGAGAGAGCAACATACAGAGAAAACTGCTGTTTGGCGTTGAAGTCTAATGTGGTCAAACATGACCATGACAGTCAGAATTTGAGCTAATGTTAGAAGAATGTAGTCATAAGTAGTTGTTAGCATACAAACTGCCTTTGAATCAAATATTTGGTGTATTTTTCATGAATAAATACCATTTAAAATTCTCTCTGATAGAATAAATTTTGAGTTGAAATTACAGTAGAAGATCAATAATCCAAAATTCTAAATAAGAGAAGATCTAAATAATGGAAGGTTTTCCAGAATTTTGTGAATTTTTGATTTTTTAAGTCCCCCCACTGAAAAAACGGCCATGAAAGTGGTTTAAGTGCCGCCTCAGAGTCTGTTTGGCTTCCTGTCAATCTCACGAGTGCCAGCCAATGAAATACAGTGAACTAGGACGCATGGATAATCAGAAAACACAGATCATCTAAACCTTTACTTTTATTTCCTACAATTTTCATAATATACATTTTAAAAAAATGTACAGACAGTCCCCAAGAGGATGTGAAGATAAAGGTCTTCCGGGTTTTACTCCGCATTGGTTCATCTTCTTCGGACGACTGTTTCCCCGGAGTTGCAGTCGAAATTGGGCGTTAAGTCAAAAAAGTGCACTTTATGAGCATGTCGGAGATTATAAGCCCTGCGAAATATTGATTTTCTCCTCAGATTATATTATTAAGTGCCATTTTTTCCCATTTACAGGTGACCTCATCTATATTGTCTTTATGATTTGTCATTTACGAATGAGGAACTTTGTAAAATATTTTTCTTCACATAAATTTTATGATAATGTGTTTGTTTTTCTCATGTCTTGCCACCTCAATAATCATAGCGATCATATCTGAGGAGCTGCCATCGCTCTATCCATGATATTGTCTACCGTGTTGCAGTGTTGCCTACTTTCAGGAAAGTGATCTATACACAGGAACTATCGTAAGTCCGGAACGCGTCTGGTCCCACGTATTCCGGATTATCGAGCTTCTAATGTATTTCATTACTTTGGAGCTAGGAACACAGCACTATCTTTTTCATGTATATGCTCCCCTTAAACAAATGAGATGGAGATACAACTAATGTGCCCATGTATCTTCTATACCATCAAATATGGAATTTTTAATCTAGCCTGATACAAAGCATGATTTTTGATAAATCAGTTTTAAGCTATTGTCATTGCAATCCTCCTCTCAAAACAGGGACCAGGCACAAGGCGCACTCATCCTCCGACCCAAGGTGGGCTGGGTGGACGAATTTGAGAAGCACTTCAAAGACCTTAATGTCACATCCAATGTGCGGAATCCTTGGTTCTCAGATTTCTGGGCCAGCGTTTTCCACTGCCGGGGAGCTGCCTGCCGAAGTGGTCTTTACCGGAACCTCCACAGTTACCATGTGAAACGAGTAAGATGATGGTGGGAGGTAATGGTGATTGGGGAGATGCATAATTCTCCAAGCAAACTGAATGGGTCAACTTAAACTCTCCCCATGAAATGCAACCTACAGTAGCAAATTAGTTTTGCATTTCATTTCAGGAACAAATACTTTTCAGAGCAAAATTCTTTCTAGTCATGAAGGATTTCAGGTTTTCCTTACAACTTGATTGGATAAAGAGATCTCAGATTGCCTACTGGGTTGCAAGCAGTGTTATTCAGCATGGATATTATGAGGACTAATTCTGCTACTGTCTTCAGGGTACCTAGTGCTAGAGCCAGAATTTGCTGGGTTTACATATGACTAGGACCAGATTCAAGGGGGCTCTGATTGGTTAGCTCCTGCATTGATACATTTTTGAAAAATCAGGGATGAAAAACTATGCTGCCCAGTGGGTAACCCAAAATCTCTTCCTCCAATTCTTTCTAATCGATTTACTTAAGACCCAAATGGTATCAGTGGTCTTTTTGTGCGGTTCTTGAGCCCTTTCTCTGTCAGAAGGCTGATAGGCTTTTCGTGAATCTGTGAAAAGTGCCACCGGTCAATTTATCAGCCAATATTTTAGTACATATTGGTGTTGATTGTTTGTCTTCAAAATGCAGTCTAACTGCATTGCTTTTCATTATTTATACACATTTCCAATATATGCACCAAATCTTAACACTAGGAGGACAGGAGTTTATTTTTACTACCTAGAAGGATGCTTGGAGTCATTTGACCCCTGACACTTCCTTATCATTTGAGCAGTATTTGACATGGATTTTTAATGGGCTTTGACAGCGAATGTAAGGAGGGGTCAAATGACCCCTAGCCATCCTTCCCGGTATAGATACCTAACTTATTGAAAACATTTTCACAATTCATATAATGTGGTAAAGCTTCCATCATGGGTGAAATGACCCTTCCTGTCCTTCTAGGGTTAAAAAAATCAGACTTAGTAGAACAAATGAATATATTAATTTTCATAGTTAAAAATTACAACATTAAAAACTACAAGAAAATGGCCTTAGCTAATCTTTCCTGGCCCATAATAAATTTCATTTTGCATTCTATTCAACGCATAGGTATTTCTTTAATATGATCATATTAAATTGCTTTGTTCATATTAAATTGATTGTTCGAACAAATAAAAATTGCTTTTTCTCTCATTTCAGAACCCATATGTGGTGAACACTATAAATGCAGTCTTTGCATTGGCACATGCTTTGGAATCTGTTCATCGGGAATTATGCCCAGGTATGTTTTTATCAATTGTTGAAAATGAAATTAAAAATCACAAACATAAGTATTTTTCATGCTTGAATTAATAGTTTTAAAGGATGTTATTATCATTTTCATATTAACCAACATTGATGCTTTTTTTAATTACCTACTGGGGTAAGGTATTTTATGAAACCTCACAGTCATGAACAAAATGCTGTTTACAAAGAATATTTCAAAAACACCATAAGTAATAACACTGGGATAGTATTTCCCAGGTAAGGAAAAATGACTTATTGCTTTACGTAGGTATTCTGTTATCTATGATTTCCATTACCCGTGGAAGACCTCAGAACTTATCAACTTCAGATATGGAGGTCCCACTGCACAACATTTATGGATGTTCGCATTCTTTTAAAAACCATACGTGGTTAAAAAATAATATTTTTTCTTAATTAGAGGGTATAACTGCAGTAGATTTATCTTGATTTAAGTATTTCCTCAACATGCTAGTGACTTAGAAGAACTGCAATGTATTATGATAAACTTGACTGTTGTGAGAAGTGTCAAACTTTAAGGAAGGAAGCAATCTTATCTGTTTGTTTTTTCACACAACGTCTTCGAGTATAAGCTCCGACAACATAGGTATCTCAAACATATATGTACATATATAGTGGGTTAGTTTTTAGGCTCACTCAGTGATTCAACCCGAAGGTTGGTTTGGATAGTTGAGGGTAGAGCTCAACCCGGACTAAGCCGCAGCGTGTGAACTTCACACATTCAGGGTAGGGGGGCCAGTTCCTTTCCCTGGGCCACCTCGCCCTCCGAGATTATTTTTTGGTTCAGGGGCGTTCAAAGGCTTCACCCGGATTTGAACCCGGGACCCTTCGATCAGTAGCCAAGTGCTCTACCCACTAGGCCACCATGCTCCCAGTAGTTTTTAGGCATGGATAATAATAATTCCATGGCTTCTTTATTTATGGTGCCTGAACTGGTTGTCTTTGTGGAACAGATCACCTTGCTGGGCTGTGCCGGGCCATGAAGGATGTGGGGCGTGTGAAGAGGAGACTGTTTGAAGTGGCTCCAAGGATGGCATTCGTGGGTGCTGGACTCAATGGCATTGCCTTCACTCAAGGAGGAGAGAATTCACATGCTGCCATGGAGGTAAATGCCACACTAATTCCCTTGTGATCCTTCAGAGCCACTCTATATTACACTGGGGCCCAAACAACAAATTACTCCAGTTTATTACTTCACTTCAAGGCATAGAAATCAATTGAAACTAATTTTTTTCCACTTCACTGACTAATTCAGTTCCTAGTTCCAGGTAATCCATACTTAGTTGACAATTTTCATGTTGATGCTTCCCTCAGTCAGCTTGCAATGCAGAATTCTGACATCCTCACTCTCTTGTAAGTGAGATTATCTACAAGAGGTTTTATTCTCATTCATCAATAATAATTATTTTTCACCTAGAGTTGTGGAAAAATGATTCCATTAGTTTGAATCTCTATTAAAAACATGCCCTGAACAGCAACAATTATTAAGAGCTAAGTTTCTTTTTTTTAATTTATGAGACTATAATGAGGGTGATCCATCTTTGCTTTCCAAATGGTCTTTGTCTCTTCCTGACAAAACTCTCATGAATCTTTCACCCTTAGTCAAACTCTGTTCTCATTCTCCACGACCAAGGACAAGTTAACCGACTTAGAAAGTCTTGCACTTGAATTTCTGCATCCAGGGGAGACGAGCTATGACTTGGAAATGAAGAAACTCCTTGCTGGATTTTTTTAGAGGTTCTTAGAAAATGCATATACGTGAATGAAAAAGATAAGAAGAATATCAAATTGGATACATTTAGAGATGGACCATTCTGAAAATCACTGCGTTTATTTACAAAAATTACCATGGTCTTTTTCTGTAATTTACCGCACCCCTTGAAAATTAGGTACCGTAATTATTGGTAATTTTCTAGACAATTCACCATGTTTGAGATACCTAATTTTTCATACAGGTAAATTCCCAAAATGTGTATGTATGTAATGTATGAGAACATTGGAATATTCCAAATTTTACTGAATACTTTTGGCCATTAAAACTTATTATTTTTCTTTAAAATTTCTCATACTTTGACAAAAGAAAGCCAGATTGTGTGTTGCTGCCGTAGGTATATATTTTTAGTTTTTTTTAATTTCTAATAGATTAATGTTGCATTTAGGTATGGTTTAAACATCGTAGCAAACCCTTATTTTGGAAAATTTGGAGAGGTGGTGTAGGAGGGGTTGTGAGGGAAGGGAGGGTGTTAAGGGAATACTGGCCAAGTGAAACTATAAATAGCTAAGGTCAAGGACAGGATTCGTTTGGGAGGAGAGAAGGCTATGGACAACAACAGGGAGTGAAACGGGAATACAAAATCATTTGAGAGGTTTACATTGTGGTCATTTGACTTCTGAATATCATGTCAAAACATCATGAATTTGTATTCCTGTTTCACTCACCCTTGTTGTCCATAGCTGTCCCTCCTCCCAAACGAATCCTGTCCTTGACCTTAGCAATTAGGTTCTCTTGGCCAGTATTCCCTTAAAACCCTCCCTTCCTATACCACCTCTCCAAAATTTCCATATATAAGGGCTTGCTACTTGCTGTTTTTTACCCTGAAAATGTCTACGGAGTAGGTGAAACCCGGGTCGGTGAATTAAATTTTATGGTGTGGAATATACAAAGTATTTTTATTTTACTTTGACATAAATATGGAGTTCTTTCAAGTCATGCCTGAAACTGTGCAGTTCATTTCACTAATGTTTTCATACACATCACCCTAGTCAGATATGGATAGTTCCCTCTGATGTGATCCTTTCAATGTCTTTTTCTGCAGATACTGAATGTGAGGCAGGTTGGAAGTGCTGTTTGGGGACTTGTGTCCATTGGTTCAATATCACCCCCAGCAATGACTCCAGCATCTCCGGGTAGCCGGGAAGATTCAGGCAATGATCTGGTCCACCTTGATGTGTCCAAGGCGAAGGCTTATGAGATGGAAAATTCCAAGACAAAGGAAATTCCAATCACTGATGTCATGTCGCAGTGTGCCTCATGCGATGACCAGGACAGCCACTGGGATGATGCCGGAAGCAAGCACCCCACGGGGCACAAGCAGAACTTCATGGAGGTGAGCACCAGTTACGAGGCAACCTATCTCCTTGATGACTGTGCTCAGGGGCGGCGTGGGTGCTCAGAGGCCCGGGCCGCTGCCAGTCCAGAGGGACCCGGTTTTTGTGACCCCCCTTCAGAAAACATTTGTGCGTTAAAAACACATTTCAGGTCGTTAAGGGCAAAAGGTTTACAAATAATATATAAACCTAATGCGTGCCTGGGAGCCGGGGCCCAGAGCCTGAGCCACAACCCGGGCGGGAATCCCCACCTTCCCGCCCTTCCCGTGGCCACTCCCTGACTGCGCTTATAATACAATACAATTGTGATTGGCCCAAACAACGCCATCTCCATTTCACCTCTGCATGGTAATTGTAATCTTGTTAAGACATTGCCAAGCTAAACTTGCTGCAAGGTGTTATTGTAACCTGGATAGTGATGTAACAAATTGTGAAATAACTGCATTCCTGTACAAGTCCTATGTTAGCCATTTGTCTATATGATTTTCCACAAGAATAGGGTAGGATTCTGGCAATCTAAGATCTCTGGCAATTAATGGAAAAGTCTACATTATTTCTATCAAATTGTTATTAAAATAAGTTTTCAGTTACTTTTTTTACTATCAGCTATCATATCCTGCCTAGTATCCATACTGGGGTTGCTTGTTAATGTATTGGGTAACTATACAATGAAAATAACTGTGTGATCAGTCCAACTGAACAGATTGACATCCTGAAGCAGGCATCTATTGCATAAACAATTTAATGTGTGCATCTCCCCTTCCTTTTGCAGGTGGTATCCAACCGCAGATTCTCCATCCTCGCATTCCTCCCAATACATGAAGAAGGTGCCAACTACCTCCACTGTGGTGCTTTCAAGTCCTTAGCCATATACAAGACTGCCGCTGCTTTCAGTTTTGCCCTAGAGAGGATCAACAAGAACACCAGCATACTTCCAGGGATCAAACTTGGGGCCTTGCTGTGGGATTACTGCTCACAGCCGGCTCGTGCTCACGATCGTCTCTTTGCTTTCCTCTCACGCAACTCTGAGGCAGTGGCCACTCCCGAGTCTGCACTGGCCTCCCTGGTCATTGGCACCACCACAGCTGAGAGCCTGGCACCGCTCTTACAGGCTCAGGGCATCCCTGAAATAGTGGGACACATGGACAGCGAGGCTGTTTTAGCACAGTCAGGACCCAACTTTGAAGGCCCTGACAAAGGAAATGCCCTACATCTTTCCGTCGACGAGAATGGAGAAGTGGATGCTTTGATTGGGGTCATGGGGAAACTCAACTGGGAATACATTGTGTTAATGCACAGCTCATCCACCAGGGGTGAAAGATTGGTGAAGAGGATGAAAGCGAGGGCTCTGGAAAACGAGATCTGCATCGGGGCCATCCATCCAGTTTCCCAGGGTGAGGAGGACATCGCCAGGACAGTGCTGATGCTCAAGCAGCTCCCCCCATCCGCCACCATTGTGGCTCTATTGCTGGACACTCCTGAAGAGACCAGGGCCTTGCTGGATGCCGTGGGAAAGCAGGGAGGCCTAAGAGAGAGGTTTCTGTTCCTCGGAGGGCGTGGTTGGGGACTTGGTAAGGGCTCTGAGCAGATCTCGGCCGGATCCATTGTGGTCGGTGAAGAGGAGTGGGAAGTCCCTGGATTCGAGGAGTACTTCCAGTCCCTCCTCATAACCAACTTGACCTCCCGAAATCCTTATGCCGCTCCCCTACCTCGTGCGTGGACCTCGGAAGCTCAAGCTGCACTCTCTGATTGTGTGGACGCTTCGTGTTCTGGAGTGGCGCCTATTGGGAGACCCGGGCACTCCTCATTGTACCTGTCCATGGTGAAGGCAGTGTCAACTATAGCCACAACTCTCCACAGATTTCTCGAGAAGAACTGTCCGAATAGGTTCGACACGAATTCGATATCATCATGCGGCCACCGTGCCAGGGAACGGCTGGCTGAGGAGATGAGTGCTGCACTCGAAGAGGATGGCTTGGGGCGATTGGTTGTCTGGAATGTTCAAGGAGGCGAAATGGTGCAAGTAGGCCACTGGAGCCCCAACAAAGGGCTCAAGCTTGATGTGGATAGGCTGAGGTTCCGGCATGGCAGCCGCCTTGCCCCCTCGGCACAGTGCAGCTCTGGGGCATGCGTGCGGGTGTGCATCACACAGATGCCAGAGTTTGCAGCCAAGGCATCAACCCTCCCCATGAGACCTCAGCCGCTAGAGGGCGCAGGGACGCTGGAGGGTGTGGTGTGCAGTGCCCTGACCGTTTTTGGCCTTCTCATGGCTCTGGTGGCATTCGTGCTGCAGTGCACCGGGCATCGCTGCTCTGAGGGCAACCGTCTCATTCGCCATTCCACTGCGCCCTCATTCCCGCTCAACTTTGTAGTGCTGCTGGGAATCATTGTGCTAATTGGCTCCAACTTTGCTTTCATCTTGTCGCCCACAGAAGTCATCTGCAGTATAAGGAGGTCGCTGCCTGGAATATCTTACGCCATAATTTTCTCTGGACTTCTTGTTGAGGTAATCATTATAAATTTTCCAACTAAAATTGATCTCTTTTAAAAGAATGTAAGAATCACATAACAGGCTGCAAATTAGGGTGGCACTTATTTTCAAAATTGAGAAAAGTAATGAAGTACTCATCTAAAAATATTTGTTGAGTATGATTTAATGTGTTGAAGTTCAGTTACTGTACTTCATTGGAAACCCATGCCCTATTGGATCTAAGGACTTCAACACCATATGTGAGCATTTGCAGGTGATAAAAGCTGTATTTCTTTGAAAATATCTTAGAAGTAGAGCTCGTTAGGAGTAAATATTTGGTAATTTTTACATTTATCTTCATGTTTTTGAGATATCATCACGTGCAGTTTAAGCCTTGACTTAAACATTAGATATTCAATGATTTAGCCGGTGGTCTACAAATTTTGATATTATTTTAAAAAGGGTATCGAAGGAGAAAGTTATGTATTTCTTTTAAACTGAGAATTTGATTTCATTTTAATAAGAACTAAGATATTGCAATTTCCACAGATAAAGTTTTAATCGACCCGGGTTTCAATGCACTGCATCATCATCAGGTTGATGATGATGCAGTGCATTGAAACTCGAGTCGATTAAAACTTTGACTGTGGAAATTGCAATATCTTAGTTCTTATTAAAATGAAATCAAAATCTCGCCTGATTCCTCCCTTTTTGATTTCATTTATTCTTTATTTTAAACAAGTTTCATAATTAATATTTTTTGTGATTTTCAACCAAAAACCATTGGCATTGTATTCTTTCAGTAGTTTGTCCAGCAAAAGTTTATTGCTCCCCCACTCAGGGGGGTGTGTTGTTATTGTTTCCAATAGTCACAAAATGAGTACATTTTTGTAGGGAAACAATATTTAACCCTCTTAGTGCGATGGGCTGATAGTCTACCGGCTTTTGAATCTTGGGGGAACAGTGCAACAGGCCACTTTATCGGCTTGCATGTAAGATATTATACCATTTAAGTTTTTCCCGGTGAATAATATTCAGGTATTCTTCTTGGGCTCTGCACCAGGTACCTGGTGCAGAGCCCAAGAAGAATACCTTAATGTAAAATATTGTTTAACCTGAGATAATTACATTTATTTATCATACAATGTAAAAAAAATAGTAACATTATAAACTAATTCAATTTTCATAAAATTAAAAAAACCACGTCAAAGATATCCATGATATCTTTGCCGACCTTAGTGGCATCGGGGTAGCATCCTTGCCCGCTAACCCAAAGGTCGTGGGTTAGAGTCCCGCCTGGGGGGAGGATTTTTCACCTCCCAAGGCATGATTGTGTGTGCTCTTCCATTGTTAATACCCCGATATAAAGGCCATATAAGAGCTGTTTTCAGTGATTGTTGTTAAATAAAACAAAACAATAACTTCATAACATTTTTTTTCCTAAGGTGATATATTTTATTAAATTCCCCTTCGCATTTCTTGCTAGTACCGCTGGCAGAAGGCAACACTAAAAGGGTTAACTTGAGATTATAAAGCTAAGGATGTATTCACATCAAAACTGTGGTTTGTTTCTCCACATTTTCACCGTAGGTGGTGGACAGGTGGAGGAGGGACAAGTCTTTGAAGAAAGACGGTGGCTCCTGTCATCCCTTCGGCCTCCTCACCTCTGCCCTCACCCTAGTCCTCGTCCAGGCCTTCCTCGTCACCGGCTGGCTCCTCCTCGTCCCCTCCGCTGTCCAGCCCACCGACGGGACCTCAGCAACAGAGGGGGGCAGGGAAGAGGAGGCAGGTGGGGCCCTGCTTGCGAGACCCGACGAGCCTCTCTGGAGGTGCTCGCCCCCCTCCGCCTTCGAGGCCCACCTCCTCATCTCGATGGCATATGACGCTCTGCTGCTGTTCGCCACGACACTGCTGGCCCTGATCGTCAGGAGGCAGGGCCGGCGCCAGGAGGTGTTCATGGGTGCAGGGAAGAAGAAAGAGAGGCGCAGGAGCACCGGAGCAGCCGTGGAAGGTGGGATTGTTGCCTGCTGCGTGGCTGTGTGGCTCGCTTGGCTGGCTGGCATAGCTGCCCTCTTGCTACTCCCCTTACACCGAAGGGACTTGGCCATTGTGGCTACCGACCTTATCTCTGGGGTCATTGCCCTCTGCTTTCTCTATGCACGGGATGCCTACTCAGCAAGTCGGAAGAAGCACAAAGAGGAGGCTGTTGGGATCACGTCAATCCCAGGACTGAGCGGTCGCTTCCCATATCCGCAACCAATATTTTCAATATCACACTTCAAGGCCCAGCACGGTGAGTACTGATGAAAGGACAGCTACGCTTGTTGCAAACCAGATGCCTCCATCAAGGACCCTCACATGACTTTTTCAGCATGGAGGATCTCTATGTTTAGAGTGGATGGATGGCCATTAATTGTTTCCTAATTTTGCATACTAATGGCAATATGCCAAAGGTGGTGGGGTGAAAGATCACCCAGGCACCCAATTGTGGCTAAAATCACAAGTCAGGCTAAGGGTTACCTAAACCCCATTCACTTTTATGACAATCATGTTGGTTGGGTATTCTCTTAATTTGTACCAGCTCGGCAGGATGAGGGTCTGTGGTTAACGTTGAGGCTCAGTCCAGCTTCCGTTGCTGGAAATCAACATTCATTCCACCTTCCTCACCAACCCTGGTATACACCCTTTCAATTGGGTTTGTATCACTTTTCCATCCTTTTTCCATATTCATTCACAGTAAACCCCTGTGCATGCCATTTGTTTGTCCATCAGTGTAGCTACAGGAATGGCATATGGGAAGAGGGAGGAGTAGAAGGGTTATAGGTGAAGATGGAAGGCAGGAATGAGATAGGAAGTAGAAGTATCGAGACATATCTCATTCAGCACCAGGGGTGGGTTTGAATAAGTCTTTGTATAATTGCAATTGTATGTGCAAAATAAGAACATTTCAACTTGAAGGAGACAAGGATACATTCCTTGTACCTCAAAAATTAAGTAGCAAACACCATCAAAACTAAACCCATATATTCTACTTGAAGACATTTAAAAAAATGGTTTTCATTTAAGACAATTACAGTAAATATTACCTTCAAAGGCAATGTGAATAACTTAGATAAAGGGGATCAAATTTCCTTCAAATAGTCTTAAAAACTTGAGAGCTTGTTTTCAGATGGTCTGACACTAGTCACTGTGAGATGTATTTAGCAGCTGTGGACAATACCATTTACTCATGATATTTGCAATTGGTAGGATATTTCATGAAGAAAAAAGTGGTGAACCGATAGAAAACATCACAAAATGAAAAACAAAAAACGATTCCTTTTAGGAAGGCTATTAATGGATATTTTTGCTCAAAGTATGGATGCTTAATACACTGTGTTCAGGATCTAAGAAGAAGCAACTTAGAATTCTATTTCACTCTCTGTCATCTTGAAAATTTTATGCTGAGCACGAAGGGTTGTGTAACAAGTTATGACGAAAAAGGATGATACATGTGACATGATGATACAAGTGATATACATAGACCAAGACACTTCAGACTCATTAGAATAGAATATTTTATTGGTCCAGAAATTTTTCATTGTAAAAATATAGGACTAGTTACAAAAGCAAAACAATCATGTAAATCATGAACTTTGTACAATATGGGGGATTTTACAAGTACATACATGCATATTAATATTTATAAACAGTCTTCTAAATAGTCTTTGACACTGTAATAACATTTATCTAGCAGGAAGTTTTTAACTGGTTTTTAAATGAGCCCCTTGAAGGGGAATTTTTTAGGCTGGCAGGTAAATGATTATATAGGTATTTTAATGGCGGCATGGAAAGGGCTTTTATTATACATGCCAGTGGAGTGGCTAAAAAAATGTATATCCACACTGTGGCGTGTTTTGTACCCATGTATCTGGGCATTGATGGTAAAATTATTTTTGTTATCCACCAGGTATAAACATAAGTATAAAATGTATAAACAAGGAAGAGTTAAAATTCTCAACTTCTTGTAATATGGTTTACAGGATTCCCACACTGGAATGTTTGCTAAATATCTAATAGCCCTTTTTTGCATTAGGAAAACTTTTTGGGAACCAGGTGATACCCCCCAGAAAATAATACCATAGGTTAAGTGGGTCTGCAAATTGCTATAGTAGACCATTTTGAGTACATCCAAATTTATGATGCCAGCCAGATTTCTCAAAATATAATTAAAAGGCTTAATATTAATTGAAAACTTTTCATTTGCCATATTTACCGCTGAGTTCTCAATGTCCTCGTCGCCACTGTTATGCTCAGTCATGCAAGAACATTTTTAACAGTTCTTTATTTGGTCTGACCGACCGCATGTAACCTTACAATCATGCATACAGCGATAGCTCTTGTTTTCAGTGCTGCCAACATATAGATTTTACAGTTGGGTACATGGTTTTAGCCAACAAACCCTATTTGATATTTAGCAAAATTGGGCTGATTTAAAAAACATAACAAAGAAGCATAAGATCTATCAAAAGATAAGGTAATGATACAATTTCTAGGGCAATATGCTCAAATAAGGCAAAAACCAACACTAGCATTTCAGATAACACATTAAAATCATCAGGGAGAAATATGTAGTTGATTATTGAATGAAGAGATTCAATCAATGCTAAGCCTCAATGATCTTTAATTTTTTTTAAATGTAAGTAATGGTTTGGCCTTTAGTTTTATTAGTAGATATGTACGTGAAAATACATACAATTTTTTCTCATTGAAGACCATCACTTCTTGAGTTCAATTTGCATTTGAGTTGTGTGTTTGCAGAAATTGCTAATGATATCAGAGTCAACAATATAGCATAGGAGAAATGTGTCAACCTCACGAATTTGAGTTGATCAATTATTAAAATACCTAAGTCATGAGTTCCCCAGTAGTGAATACCCAAATAATTGAGATGGCTTATATTTGAGCCGAGCATGAGACCCTGCTCACCCATTCGAATTGATAGGTTTTTTGTGAACCATGTATAGAACAAAAAAATTTGCCAGAGATATCACACATATTTAGAGTCCAACTTTGTAGGAAAATTCTGTATAATCCACCTAATTAAACTGAGTAGAAGATGTATAAAAGGAGTTTACCAAAGAAAGAGTGAACCTACGTGTTACCTGTCTGTCTTTGAAATTACATAGTGAAAAAGAGGGGATTACAATAGACCTAGACATTAAGTAGGTAACTCTACAGATTGAATTGTACTGCTCACAATTATGACCTCTACCTATCAGGTGCTAGCTAGATGAACATTCAAAAAACTTTGAATTTTTAATCCTTCAAAATGTATAATAATGAAGTAATCTTTGAGAGTTATCTCAGCAAGCAACTGATATTGCAGCATATCATACAATTTTTAATAGATAAGAATAAATTATATTAAAGCTTTAATTACACTAAGTACATATGTTAGTCTACATTATTCCATTGAGGTGCTTAATTTGTGCCGATCTGTTCTAAGACCCTTCTCGATTCATTGAAATATTTTTAGTTACCAATTGATTCATCAATTGAAGACTAACTTCAGCAATGTGTAAACTATATGATGATCGGCTTTTTAAATGTGAAAAAAATTATAAGTAAATACATTCCTTAAAAAAATGGAAAAAAACTGAACATAAAAATATGTAGGAGCTGGAGCTAGGTTTTCTGGAGCAGCTGCATGTGTCAATTAACATGACTACAGTTTCTCCCCCGTTACAAGAGGCATTTTCAGGTTGAAGTGACCACTTTGACCTGAAGACGCCTCCTGTAACGTGGGAGAAACTGTAGTCATGTTAATTGACACATGCAGCTGCTCCGGAAATCCTAGCTCCAGCATGATCAGCCACTGCAGAAACCTTCGCTCCAAATAAAAATATATACTTATACAGTTTAAGTGCTCTGGCTATATTTTTCCAAATGAGTCAATATACCAATTTTGATGGTGCTTACAAATGAGTTGCTTAAGCTCAGTGTTGAGCAATCAAGAGTTAAGATTGGATAAGTTGTTTCTCTGTTGACTCTACATCTAACTTAAGTGGTTCATTAGTTTAGGATGGTTGAGGATACTGTTTTCAGTGCAGTGTTACAGCATGTTATCTTTCAGAAACATTACTCATATATTATTTTTTTTTTCTTCTGAACAATATTTATTTTGAATGTCTGCAGGGAAATTGAGTGAATTATTGTTGGTTACTTCATGACGCCTCAATTATTCTGTGGTATCTACAGTTTCACTGCAAAAATAATAAAGACACTTGATAAATTTCATCAACATGGCTGGAAATATCTTCCACCTGACTGAAGAAATTTCCCACTAAGGTGATTGGTTTTTCCTTGTATAATCTCATCATAACAAACTTGTCTCCATTCTATTCAACCATTGAAAACAGTGGCTCCAAGGTGGTGAGCTGTAAAGATCTGTAAACCAACTCTGGATTGCCAATCAATGTGATCTCATTTATGTGTCTGGTGAAAATTCCTTCTAAAACAGTGTCTTTCTTCTGCCTCTGTCTCACACTAAGTCCATCGTATACATAATGGTTTAACAACAATATATTTAAAAAATGTACAATGTACCTACAGTAGATCATTCGGCATTGCTCATTCACGGGACTCCATAAGGCCGATGCCGGCCTTATGGAGGCCTTTGTATGAATAGCACCAAGGGTGATGGAAAAATTGAATTTTATACGCTGGATACAGAATTTTTTTATAACCCTCCCTCAATGAATACATACCAGCATGAAAACTTTTGGTTTTTAACAACTTTGAAAGCCAAAGAAATGAAAGCATTTGTCTTGAAAAAATATGAACCATACGAAAATCAAAAATAATATCTTAATAATATCATTGATCTTCCCATTTACAAGGGTACCTATGTGGCAATCTGTGATCTACTGTATACCTACATCCTCACTACGCATAATTATTGTTTCATGACATCACTCCATTACAATTTTGTACATATACTTATATAGATTTAACACATTTAAAATTTATGTATATTTATGTGCAAAATAAAATATGTGAACAGTTAAGTTTATCAATAAAATTAACTGGTAAAGGAAAAAAACTTCTTCTTTATGCTGTTCTTTTCTCATAAGAAATCCTTCCTTTCTCTGAAAAAAATGTGCATGCTGCATCTAAGAATTAAGGTTACCAAACAAATACTATAGGTATCTGTTGCCCAAGCATGGTTTTCTGCCACTGGAAATTGCCTTCAGACCAGTGGCGTAGCCAGGTTTTGGGTCTAGGGGTGGCAGAAAAATTTTAGGGGGGCAGAAAATTTTTAGGGGGCGCCAAATCATAAATTAACCAGTTTACTAAACTTTACAAATTTTGGTGATGCAATAGGCGGATGGGTTTGTACAAAATATGACAATTGACAACTTATTGTACACATTTATTTATACGTATTTGCGACTTAAGAGTGGAAAAATACACACACTTAGGGGCACCAGAACACTGAGCAGGGGGTGCGTTTGCTCCCCCTGCCCATACTACTGCTTCAAATTATCCCCAGCATAGGTAGTATATGCCTTGGAGCTGTAAATGGTATAGAGTATTAATAATATGTATGTATTTAATACTGCAACACAAATAGGGTTTACAAAGAAAATCTATTTTCCACAGAGATATCATAATATGTTATGCTTTAACCTCATTTGATGAATTCTGATAACATGGAAAGTCTAATTTACACTTTTGGAGTGACATTAAGAATGTGAATGAGGGGACATCTAATGTACATTTCTTTCACTCGGCAAAATGAAAGTTGTACATCTATTGCTATATTTTTAAATCTACATCTACATACTACCCCCCAAGCCGCCTCAATAGGCGTGTGGCGGGGGGTGTTAGGACACCAGCCGTTTACATATAAAAAGGAAACGCTCTAGTGAAATTACGCCTAGCATTTATTAAACTCCCTTATTGTTCGGGGGAAAAACGAATTCCCATACCTATCCGTTCGGCAAAATATCTCTCTTAATTTATCGTTTCTGTCGGACCTGGAAATATAGTGGGGTTCTAATATGATGTTCTCCGTGTCGCACTGAAAGATATCTATTCTCAATCGCTCAAGTAATCTAAGCCTAGCGCGCAGCCTTCGAGGCTCTAGCGGCTCCCAGCCTAATTCGTTTAACATCTGTGTAACGCTGTCTGTACGCCCGTAGCAGTTTTTGACGAATCGCGCAGCTTTCCTTTGTATTTTATTAAGTTCCCGGATTAAGTCTTTCTGCACCGGATCCCATATGCTCGCTGCATATTCAAGGTGTGGCCGGACGAGTGTGAAATAGCACCTCTCTTTTACTTTTTCATCCGAAAATCTTCCCACAATACGCTTGACGAATCCTAGCTTCTTCAGAGCTCTGCCACAAATATTTCTTATGTGTGCTCCCCACGATAGGTCCGAAGTTATCGTAACTCCTAGATACTTCACTTAACTTCACTACTCCACTCGTAAATATGATGGGAGCTGTTGGAATACAAGCCATGAAGCAGTAAGAGAATGAAAAAAAGAAGGTATACATACACCCCTTTAGGGGTATCATCAGCATTACCATAAAACACCTCTCAGAAAAGGTTTAAAAATGAAATAAATTGTAGACACGAAGGCTTGGTTTTATAATCGAGATTACCAGATAGATAATCCATATATGGCTAAATATTTTCCTGGGATGAAAACAAGAGTTAATATGTTATCCCATTGATAACGCTCACATAAACTAACCAACACTCTGGTGTCATATGCAAAACTCTAACACTCAGTCAGTTGACACAAAGAAAATGAAATAGCTACGTCACTTTGCAGTTAATGTTAACCAGACACTATATAACCAGACCTAAAAGGAGAATGTAAAATTTCCAGAATATAACAATATGGGCAGATGACCTGTATAATATATGGGCACTCCACAGAAGATGTTAAGAGGGGGGAAGGGACAAGAAGTGAAGTGAATTTTAGTGCAGTGGCGTAGATGCGAATTATTCATGGGAAGGAGGGGAATGAAACGATATTTTATGAGTTGATACTGCCTACTTCACAGGGGTATTAAAAATTTTCATAGAACTGTATAATGAATGGGGCATGGGTGTAGCCTCGTTCATCCTAAACATGCAGTAAATGCCATTACCGTCATTGGGATTCAAGGACTTCAATTGCTCACATATCTAGAACCAATGGAATTAACCCTTTCACTACTACGCACACATATATAGATTCGGTCGGAGCAGTGTAGCCAGTGCTACACACACATAGTATGTGCACTTGGGTGGAGCAGTGCCAACAGGGCTACGCACATATGCATTTTACATGCAAACGAGTTTAAATACTGAACAAATTATGTGCACTGGAGGTATTTAAATGTCCAGCACTGTTGCGCGCTATGGTGAGCGCTCTCTATGGGATGGAGCTTAGCAGTGAAAAGGTTAATACCTAAAAAAAATAACTAGAAAACATTTATTCTCCGTTACCCATGACATGCAGGCAAAAATAACTCTGGCCAGAGCAAAAAATACTCTGTACCTACGTCCCTGTTTTGGTGGAATAGTATTTTGCTGTATTCATCGTAGTCGTGAATGGTGCATGGAAAGAAAGAATTCTTGTGCCAACTGTCTGACAGTCTTCTCTCTTTAATTCTGCTGCTTTCGTCTGCCCCATAGAAATAATATGCTCCGCTTCACACTGAAACTTGTTCAGCGTGAGTTTTGGTTGTACCCTTAGTCATGCATGCCACATTCCAAGTTTCCAGTAGCTTTCACCTGAATCCTTCCTATAACTGTGTATCACTTTCTGTTCCTCGTAGAAATTTTTCACACTTTTAACTGCTCCTGTCATCTACTGATATGATCAGCATTGCTATCACCAGTATCTTTTGGTGACTTAAACTGAGAATCTTTTAACAGGATTAGATGCCCATATTTTATCCTTTTAGGCCAGTGATAATAATAATAATAATAGTTTATTCACCAGTGACCATGCTTATACAGAAGTAGGTATAGGATTCGTCATAGTACATTATTTGTATACATAAAATCAGTAAAATAAAAGAAAATAATCACAATATTCATTCATAATGAATGATGATTGCAAGTACAGTATTACAGCAAGTACAGATTGATAGTACAGTACAGTCATAATTATCTGATTCTTGATTTACCGAGGTTCAGTATTATCTGAGGTATAGACGTTTATGTTGTGGCTGTAGGAAGCCAGTTCAGATCCCACGAGTTAATATCATAAAATGCCAATCACTTTGATTTTCATCTACAAGGGGATTCAGAGCACTATTTTATCCTCATAGTCACGCAAACTGAAATACTGCAAAACATGGAAATCATCATAATTGGGTGCTCTGCCATTCAGCAGGTCCTTGGCGTTCTCTTCCTACAATTTCCTCTCCAAAGCCAGTCTCTTCAATTCACCATATCTCTTCCCTTCATTCCATCCAACATCTTTGTACGCCTCCGTCCAATTCTGCTCCTTCCCTCTACTCCCACTTCAACTGCGGTCTTGATCAATATTCCCCCATCTCTTAGAAAGTGGCCAATGCAGCTCTTTTGCCTTTTCAAAATCACCCCCATCAACTTTATCAACATGGAAATATATTGTATAAAGTCATCACAGGTATTACACCAGGTAGTAGGCTTCACATCTGCCAATTTCACATTCACCAACCACCACCTAAATTAAGAGATCAATGGGCGAAGGATCCCATCGGCGTGAAGATGACCGGGGTTTATAAAATCCCCTGTGAATGTGGTAAAGTCTATGTGGCAGAGACAGGCCGGACGATTGAAACCAGGCTGAAGGAGCAAAGAGAAGGCGAGGGAATCGATCAATGGCCAAACAGACTAACGGACCAATCAGGAGTCACCTCATCCAGATTTTTGGATATAAATAACAGCCAATTTTGACTCATGTGGCCCTGTTGATGACGAATAAGTTGTTCATCGAAACGTTGGCAGATATGATGTCTATTACCTGATGAAATACCCATGAAGACTTTATACATCATATTCACTGGGAAAACCTTAGATCATTTATTGTGGAAATATATTATTTTTGTCATCGCTAATTAAGCCTTCAGTACATTTTTACAAGGTTTAGACCCGTGGGGGTCATAATCCACATTAAATTGAATAATTAAGACTGCACTGTATTCTGTTTTCCTCTGTAACCCTTGAAAAATGCTGAACAAGACCAGACTAAAAAAAAATACTAATGGAAAAATGTTTTTGGATCTATGGCAGGTTAAATATCTGATTAATTATGCAGTTAAAGGCTTAACATAATAAGTATTTAATCAGTTTTAAAGTAAAATCTTTCGATGTCAGATCTCAAATGCTTGAAGCAAACATCAAACAGACCAGCAACAGTATAGAAGCATCTCTCTTTTGCATTTTCATCCGAGGACCTTACAACAATTTATTTGCTTTACAAATACCATTCTCAGTAATGTAGTGCTGCTAATGCTTTGAATTTGTATTTTACACTATAGGATTTAAGCTAAGGTTACAACCAGGAACATATTTGACTTGGTAAGCAGAGGAAAAAAATTTGCAACATTAATGTATTATAGCATCAGCCCTGCCCCTTGGATTGATCTCAGTGCAATGAGGACATGACAAAGAGGAACAGCAGGAAAGGGAAATGACGGCAGATTTATGGGAATCCCTGGGCTTGGTCTTACTGAATGTGATATGTACATTAGGCAATATCAAAGGGGGAAACATCGATTTGAATAATCCCAATCATATGCCATTAATAATTAGTGAAAAACTTTGATATTACAAGTATGTACACCTAATGAGTATGAGTCCCGTAGTAAACATATGAAATTTTATCTTTTGCTCCCATTTGACCCAGTTTTAACAAAGGTCTTGATTTAACAAATCCAGTATTCAAATCCCAATATATTTTTTACGTTTTTTTTGCATGCAGGTTGCTTTATGATATAATTTGCTCATTTATTAAAGATGATGATTTTTAACAATTCCTTTAGAGAGCAAATAAACCTTCAAGCAACTTTAATGTTGCTTGAAGTTTTATCTGCTCTTAGTTAGAAAACAATTTTTATCATAACATTGCATCAATGTGACAATAACAAGGCTGTAATTGTCACAGACTGCAGGGAATTTATTTCTATTTGCTCCATGTGTGTGCAGGTACATTGTATCCAATTCATTGTCCATTATGTGGCATCACAGTTTTGCCAACCACCAATCAGTGGGAATTTCTCTGGGCATCACTGTCATGCCATGTACTCTGAAGGCCCAAACAGCCTGTAACTGATGTAAAAATTGTAAGACCACCCATTTAGTGATCTTCACAGTCAAAATGTTTTTGCACGCCTTCATCTTCGTTTGAATCATCAGACTTGGGCTCTTATTCTGAAAGAAGGGTCCTCCATCGCCATGGGTATTATTGGGAAGTTCATCTTAATTTTTTATATTTAACTAAAAATATTTTTGTCAAGTCATACCTCAGTACCTCAGGTTATCTGGATACTTTTCATTCTACACCTTATTTTGAGAATCACCTAATTGACTCCTTGTCGTAAGTGCAAGGTTTCAATATTCTCATTATTATTTTAAATTTATGATGCGGTAGTCAAGCCACCTTGTTGTATTACCGACTCCAAAACATGCAATCAATTTTGCCACTCCATGAAGTGCAAAGGTGCTTCCACTATCTATTGGAAGGAACTTGTGTGTACTTTCAAACGCACGGAGAACAGGCAAGCAGCCACCATTCCATTGGATAGCATGAGGTAAGTGAAATAAAAATTAGCAAAAGACCGGATGAACACCAGATTGATACATTTTTCAAATTCACAGTCTCTGGAATAGAGAATAAAGTTGTAATGTTACAATTAACACAAGGAGGGTGGCCTGTACAATTCCACTAACTATAAAAAATTGTAATTATTGATCTGAATCTCATAAAATGATCCCAATAAATACACGTACATGTAATAAATGCACACAATATGCCTATGCATTTCATGATAATAAATATCAGTTCAATTCAAACGTAAACCATCGGGATAGATGATTTTTAAGTGAAAGTTTTACCATCGCATTTGATTGCAATCAAATGGTTTATATGTATCATGCAATTTTCTTGATCCCAATCATTATGCTAGCGGATACGTGCAATTTAAAAATAAATAAATTTCAAGCTAACAACTTTTGCTCATGGTGATACCACAGTGGGTTGACCACAATTATCTCTTATTTAACGTCCAGGAAAAACCATGTGGCATGACGTGTTTGGAAAACCACCAGAAACCGGTAGGATTTACAATAAAGGAATTGGGGAGTAAAGGTGAGGTTCAGTGTGTTATAGTGAGGTGTCTTCAGGTAGCATCTAGTGCCTCCATATTTCGATCCACATGAAGAGGGCCAACCTAGAATCTAATAGATGCCCACATTTACTACATATTTGTTTATGGAATTAAACAACAAGCATGAAGGCTTATCAAGCAGAGAATTCAGCCAATGATTGGCGTATTCAAGAGCAAATCCAGGTAAAGCCTTTAAATAACCATAAAGTGTAACTTAAGGTGCATGATGTTATTAGAAACCATGGTTGTCACAGGGAGAAGAAATGGCCTGATCTTGTTAAAAATAAATATTTTTGATGGATGCTGCTGATACTTTGTGGAATTCCATTGTTACATTTGAAGAGTAATACGAAAACTAAAACTAGTATCTTCATGAATAAGTCAGTTGGGTTGGTCCACATACATTTAGCAGAGTTGCTACACAGATATTATAAAATTTGTGTACTTTTCCTGGTTTTCTGAGCCAAAAATTTTCCTTTTCCACGTGAAAATATTCATTCTTTAGGTAGGTGTGTATTTTAAAGAAGGCTCAAGAATTAATTTAAAGATAAAGAGAACCACAACACATAAAATCATGTACTACAACGGGGGAATAAAGTTTCCCAACAAACAGAGCACCGCCATTATTGCTATGAAGGGGGTAAATCAGCCTTCTAAGTAAGATTTAAGTGCTTTCCTGGCATATAATGTGAGTGAAGTCTTTGCAGTTTCTTCACCAGGTCAGTTGTTCAGCCAAGGCCGATGTTTAGATGGCTGACTCTGCCATCGTCCTCAGGGCGTTGAGTGCTGGGTCAAAATTCTGTCGGGTTTATATCCTCCAGCAGTAGGTCAGGTCGTTTCTGATTGGCCATCGTCGATCCTCTCCTTGTTTATTAGTTTTGTCTTAATTTTCCTGAGCACTGGTTTCCACGCTTGACTGATCGCATATCCAGTGTCGTAGTTGTAGTTTTTAACTGCCAACCAATAGTCTCTTTAAGAACTGACGGCGAACACTTCCCTCGAATCAGCTTTCTTTCGGATGGCATATAATTCTCATGTTTCGCCCACAGCGAGGGAAATTCGAACACATCAAAGTTGCGGACTCATCATCCAAGTCAGTGATGGATTACCACCCACTTGCCTGTATTACGTTTTATCCCAGCTGACCACCAAACCGAGGCACGTTAGACAACCTTTAATGCATTTGAAACATTCTATTTACCTCTCTCATTTTTGCCGTACTTAGAGGCATAATTAATTGCAAAATATCATATAAGAGATATAGACTTTACACAAAAGAGGGTTAAATTCGTCATGAAATAACCATTTTACTTGACTGGGATCCGACCCCAGATCTCCCAATTGCCAGTCTGGTGTGTTAGCCAGTTACACCACCAAGCCATCTTAATTTTAAGGCAAATTTCAGTGGGGGTTTATACGAACAAGTTGTTCTCATCCCCAGTCTACATTGTAGTGCAGGAGACGTTGTTGTGCATAATATGTCATGGTCATGGAGAATAAACACAACATTTTCACTTTAGAACAAAAAACTTTTGACAAGTCCCAGCACAATGGACTTATGCGGAAATAAACCCAGAAGACATAAATCTTCAAAAGCTCCACTGCCTTCATTCAGGAGAGGCATTAAAAACCCCATTTACACACAACCAACAAACAGTGATAAAATAAACTGGATCAATATGTACATACTACATATTATAACTTCCAGAATTTTGCATGACCTACAGACTTGCTATCACTGCTAAGTGCTAAGGATTCATATCAGTGACCTCTCACCTCTCCACTGACTTGAGGTTGATGGATGGGGCTAAAGAATACTAACATGTACAGCAAAGCAAGAACACAAAATTTTTAATTCCTTGGTGGAAGCACTTATATCAAAAAATGAGCAATGGGTTTGACTTCTTATAGTTTCTGTTCATTTACTAACGTACAGTTGCACCCTTCATAAAGATAGTTATCTGAAGAGTAACTGCATTCGTGCGTTCCTCCGCATGGTATTTATTACAGATGACAGTTTTGTCAGTCATCCCACTGGCATCTTCAGGTGGTGAAGCGTGATTTTCGTCCATCTTATATAATTGTGTCTGTTTCGGGGACAAGGTTAAACCTCGCAGAATGGTATGCTTATATAAGCTTACAGTTGAATGCTTGAAAGTGGTTATTCGAATAATCTTACTATTGACTCTAAGATCTTCATGCTTAATGTCAAGGAAACCTTCATATCAGGATAGTTATCTGTTGAAATCACAGATTATAGGAATTCATTGGAAAAAGTACAATGTTTAGATTATAACAGGATATGGTAAAAAGAAAAATTAGTTTATGCTCATTCACATTGATATGATTTAGTACAAAAGATCATAGTATTGCACCACCCCTTGGATTTTCCATTTTGATGGTTCAAAATTTCTCCATATGTGTAATAGGGCTGCCAAATGTCGCCTGATGGAAATGATAGGACTTTAGCGCCTAAAAATGAAGACTTTTGAGGAGTTCTAACTCTAGTAAACCAAGAATTGCCATTACACTTGCCGGTGTTTTTTAAAAACTCTTTGGTAAACAAGTTCCCAAATGGCTGTGGATTTCATTTTTCAAGTGTCCCAATGGACTCAAACCCATGACCTTCAGAATGCGAGGACAGTGTTATGATCACGAATACCTACCATGCCTAATGCAGCCAACTATATTACTGTAGTAACCTAATTTAAGTAATGATAAGGGGGTTTCAAATTGTGAAAGTCGACATTCCGGACATAAGTAATTTTTTCCTGGAGTCCATAATGAATGATGACAGTGGGCAGGCCCATCTATGCATAATCTTTAATCTCATGAAAAAGTCCTACGTGCAAACACCACCAGCACAGAGGCAAAGTTTAAACCAGGAGTAATGCAGAGCATAGTTCACCTTTGCCAGGCTGTAACAATTCTAAAAAAATAATTCTAGCCTGATTAAAATCAAATAGCATCTTATGTTTTCCAGGTGATATCATTTCTTGATAAAGGCGTTCATAATATAGCACGATAACACCCTATTGACCTAATTTCCTTGAGCAGGATTTGCAGCTGGGGCTGAACCACCAGGCGGGGCAATCGAAGAAGACCCTACTCAGGTAGTGCCAAGCCTTTTGTACCCTCTCGACATGTTCAGCCAGGCAAGCCCCTCCATGGATGACTGCGAGGAAGATGAGCTGCAAGGACTTGGCGAGGACGACGATGATGACATGCACGAAGGGCGGATCAATGAAACATTTGAGGACAGTACAGATCCAGATGATGAGATGAGGGATAATTGGAGTGACAGCATTGTTCCAGGTCTCGTTCCGGCACGCATAACGATACCAGACCACAGGGAGCCTGGCACTAATGAGTTCATGGCACCAGAGGATGATGGGGAAGACCCTATCCCACGATCCTTGATGGCAACAAGCACGAAACGTGCCGACAAATTAGATCCATTTTCCTTGTGAGGGATGGCCTAATTAGTGACTGTCCATGTATTAATTAATTAAGTTTAATACATCTTCATTTCTTTTCTATCTTCAACATCATCATTTGTCATGATTCCCCACTTCTACAATAGTACATAACCCTAGCTCATCAGTCCTCATACTTATCCTCTTCACGTTTTGTGACTAAGAGAAGAACTGAAGAAATACCGGTCGACATTTCAAATGAGATGATTCATCCTCCCATGCTCAGAAATGTGAAATTGACTCATTCTTTTCGTGCATATCATCTCTAACGTGCAACATTCCAGCTCTCTGTGTGACATTGAACTCTTACATCCCCAGCCTGCTCCCAGGCACATCTGCGACCTAAAACTCAGACAAGCGTTGCCAATAACGAAAAGACTAGCCTGTGAAGAGTGCCTACTTTAAAGGGAGATTTTGACTGCTCTCATCATAGAAATCATATCCTAGTTTCCTCAGCTCATTGTTGCCAATCTTCCCTGCTCTCTTCCTCTCATTTTATTCCAATTGTTGTTATCCATGTTTTAATGGGATAAATTGTTGTTCATCGTGAAGTTCAATGCATGAATTTAAGTTATTGAGTGAATATGACCCCAGTGGAGATTGTTTTTATTATTTATTACATTATTGTATTTATGTAAATATTCAATAAAATAATTTATATGGAATTCTCAAGTTGTGTTTCATGACAACAAGAAAAAACGAGGCTAAAAATTTTGTAAGTTTTACCTACCCTGCTGATGACTACATACATATGTACTTATGAGATGAAGTATACAATATACCTCACAGAAGAGGCCGGTATTCTTTATCGAATTTAACCAATTTCCCTAGAGAGACTGCAAAACTTATTTACAGCCAATGTAAGGAATTGCTGGGAAAAAATTGTGAGGACATGCAGATTGATCACTAGGGCACTCAACATTTAATACACGTCTAATTCCATACCATCAATCCATCTTAAGTCGGACAGGGGGTGTAGAGTCGGACACTGAGCAGAGCTGTCATAAAAATGTCATGAAATCGTTACAGTTCGTCCCACGTAAACCCGTTGCATAGTATCACGTAGCATCCATTTCATATACGTGTCTGACTTAAGACGGATTGACGGTATCAAAGTTTCTGATTCATAAGACAGAGATGTGAAAATAAAAAAATATATACGAACAAGTTAATTAAGATGGCACTAAAATAGCTGATTCCTTCAATGCTCAATCGATTCATTATTTTCTGGAATGGATAAAAGCTGACAGAGATGGATTTGAATGGAGAGCACATGGTTGACAAGAATTGTACGATAAAGTCTGGGTGCAAGTTCTGTCTTTCAAACTCCTTTCCCTTCCTATCCCTCTCTATCTTACCAAATTAATCCATTCCTTCACCACCAACCGCTCCTTCATCACCCCCGTTGGTACCGCAACTTCATCTCCATTCCCGATCTCCTCTGGCGTTCCCCAGGGAGCAGTCCTTCCTCCTATCCTCTTCATCAATGACGTTCCTTCTAATCCCAAAACCAACGTAATGCTTTATGCAGATGAAACCGCTATTTCCATGCACCCAGACAAAGCCGTCGACTATATTCAGGACCAGCTAGACGACCTGGTGGATTGGTTTGCTGAATGGAAGCTGAGAGCAAATCCATCAAAGTACTCCGTGGTGCACTTCAGCAGAAGGACGAAGAGAGGCGACGGGCAGCCGCTCTTCCTGGGTGATCAAGCCATCCTGCAAAAAATGGAGGAAAAATTCCTGGGCGTGATCCCTGACAAAAAACTTACTTTCCGATCCCACTTCGATTCTTCACTGACCAAAGCTTGGAGCGCTAATCGCTCAATCCTCCCACTCCACTGCAGAAACCATTTATCCCTCCTTAACAAACGCCTGCTGTACCTTTCCATGATCCGTCCCTTCATCACCTATGCTGCTTCTGCTTGGGCACATGCCTCTAAGTCCCAACTCAACCCGTCTTTCCCGTTTTCAATCCCGTGTTCTCCGCTCCTTCTGCAACGCCCCATGGTTTCTCCGTAACTTCGACATCCTCCGTGACTTCATAACTCCCACCATTCCTGATGTCCTCCATTCCCTAACATCATCCTTTCACACATCACTGCAATGTTCATCCAACCCACTGCTCAACCCCCTCTGGAATTACAATCACAACACCAATCTCATCCATCCACGACCAATATTTGCACTCCTCCCCGGTTAATATTGTATAGTCTCCCATTCCACTCGCCCAGAGCCATGACCCAACCGACCAATCACTAACCCCCCATGACCACAAACTTCCCGAAGACAGCTCATACGCTGGGCACGGGAGCCCATCAGCGGGAGGCAAACTCGCTGCTATATCTGCTGCTGCTGAGTTTTTTAAACATACTTTCCCCTTGATGGCACATACTTCAAGATGTTCAGGATCATCAGTTGTAAACTTATACAGGAAAGCATAATTAAGAGAAAATGGCTTGAGGCCAATCCAGTTGATTGGTAAGTTCACCTGGAACTAGTTTGAATCTGAGCTAGATGGAAACCTGTCTCGTCTGTCCTGCAGGGGTTATAGGGCTTCAAGCAATATCACCTCGAGTTAAATGGAAACTAATCAATTAACAAGCATGCGAATTTGGATTAAATGGAATTCCATTAACAATGTCATTTTATAATTTATTGTTTAGTATGCAAAGCAAAAAACCACACCTAGAATTTCTGGAGACTAAGTGATTTCACAAACATCAATCTGATTTAAGGGTTACCCAAATTTATTACATGCTTTCCTTAACTCGCTTTTCCATGAATCCATGGACAGGACTTAACCCTTCCTGGCGGCGGCAGGGGAAAGTCCTTGCCTGCTAATCCGAGGGTCGTGGGTTCGAGTCCTGCCTGGGTCAGTTTTTCGCATGCCCAGGGCATGGGTCTTTTTGTCAAGTTCTGGTGGTTCGGACCCTAAGAAACCTGATGACAAGTCAATGGCTTATCAGTATCGCAGGGGAATACGGACCACCAGAATCGTACGATAGCAAAAAAAAAATTTCATTAAATTTTTTCCAGTACTAGGCTAAACTTTCATTCACTGGAGAAAATATTTTTCTTTTAAAATACGATGTCAACATATTTTTATTTGGTTTTTTAATAAAATTTTACTTTTTTAGAAAAGTATGCTTAAAATTTTTATTTCATTTTATTTACTTTAAATGAGGATACTGACAATGTAGAAGATTGCATTATATGGAAAGGCAAGAAAAAATGAGATAATGTTAGAATAAGCATGCAGTTTGTTAAAAAAAATATACTGTTCTGTTGAAATACTTGCTCATTCTGTATCCAAGACCAATTCCATTTCTCAATGGAATTTCATCTAATAGCACTGAACGTAAATAAATGGAGTTTGAAATCCTTTTAAAAAATGTTCAGCCCAGAATTAAGTAGAAAACTGTCTTAACCAAAAAAACCAAATCCCCACCACCAATGACGCCTTGCCGGCCAACCCAAAAGTCACAGGTTAGAATCCCTTGTGGGTGGTTTTTCACCATCCAGGCCACGGCTGTTTTTGTATAAATGTATAAAATAGGTTAGGTACCAATTTTGGCATTAACTATATACCTTGGAAACTCCAAAGTGCCGAGGAGAGGATGAAACAAGTGCACATTCTTGCTCATTCCTGCACGTAATGCTCATTATGCACAGCTGTTACAGCCGTCCGAATTATACACCAACTACCCGAGTGGTGCCATCTTTAAAACACTTGAAATTGAAATGTGAACACTGGCATTTCAACCAACCACAACTCGCCATCACCTCCCCTACTCGGCAGGATTCCCCCTCAACAGACTTGCTCCAACATGCTCAAGGGTGAAGGCGCTCTTTCTATCTGGCCGCCACCAAGACTACATTGGGGAGATTGTACCGAAGGCATCCTAAAAATACCAAGACTTCACGGTACCTAGTCTACAGACTAGTTTGCATATGTAATATATGTTTGTAATACATATAAACATTCCCGCTGGCAGTCTAAGGCTGTCGTCATTTCATTTCTTTCAACTCTGTCTACCTGCCTCTGTCAGTTCAATTTTGACGACAAATTTACATTGATTTGTGTGACAAGGTAGTAATTGGCGAAAGCTATTACCTACAGAGAAATTATTATTATTAAAAGAATCATGGCCACAAGAGATTCTCCTTAAAATAAGTTTCATTCAAATTATGAAAAAATACATTTTTGGAGTAAATGAACAAGATTAGCTGGAGCAAAATGATGGTTCGTCTTTTCCCAGAATTAACCAGATTTTCAGGTCATCCAGAACAACTTGTGGTTCAAACTGTATCCAGAATCAGATAAATCTATACCGTGACAACAATACATTCATGAATTAACACATTTAATCCTGGCTACTCCGACTGGCGGAGCAGATCAATTGACGTGGTTGCACCCTTCCGAAGCGCTTTCACTTTTTTCGAGCCGATTTTGATGACTTTAATGAAAATCGGGCCTGCATTAAATGTGTTAATGCATTAATTGAACCAGATACTCTTGAGTGAGCCCCCAGCCCACAAGGTTCTGCAAAACTACTGAGGTAAGTCAGGATGGCCACTGTATTTCTAATTTCAGAATCAAGGAGTAGGTATTCTTGGTTTTCCAGGTGGAAAATCAATTATTAGTCAGCCCTGGTGGGGGTGGGTTTAAGTGCTTTCCTGCCCACCCAAGGGTCACGGGTTCGATTCCCCCCTGGGTAAAGTTTTAACTCCCAGGGCATGGGTGTGTGTGTTCATCTGCTGAAGAGTTATATGTAATAGAGGACTAGATCATCCTAGCTTTACCCTAGAATAAAGACACCGTTATTATTATCATTCAAAGAGTTTGTAATCTTAGAGTATGTGTGCACTATCCATGTAATGTATGTATTGCTAGCGCAGTCAGAGCAAGCTATAGTAAACAAGTGATGTCAGGCATGGCGTCCCATTGGGATGTTTACATGCTGGAGCTGAGAGACCACGTGAAAAAGAAGGAAATCGCTCATACACTTGAAAATTTGTGGTAATTAAGCTATCCTTCATAATGCTGCGTAGCTGTTCTGCTTTTAATCACCCAGAAAAACCAAAGACTGGTAGTTTGTCACATATAAACAGTAATAATGCCTACTCGATCAGTAATTTTACTTAATAAATTACATTTGATGAAAATTCAAAGCCACTTAAATAATGCCGAGGATGAGATTAATTTGAATAACAAAAATGGCTTTTAAGCATAGACTTTCAAGGTGTCACCAGCAGCCTAACCAAGCCTGACGTCACATGCCTGGGGGTTGCTCTGGAGACAACTCCCTGGTAGTGTCTATCTTGCATACATGCTCGAAGGTAGTTATGCATTGTAAAGCCATGTTAATTTTGGGTGTCTGGTGAATCTCAATTTATTTTTTCCCTGAGTTTTTCAGGCAAATTTTAGTATTTTCCAGGGTCTTTGTGGATGGTTTTAATAAAATTGGCATATTGTGCCAATATGAAAAATACGAGAAATGTCGGTACCCACTTAGAGTTAAATAATAGAGTATATACAAGGAATTCTTAGAATTACTGGTTTTTTTAAACCAACAAACAAACAAATACAGTTAACTGACAACAAAATTTAAGTTGGTTGGAATTTGGACACAACAAACTAGATTCAGTATAGTTTGATAAAGAACTTGCAAATAAAAGAAACTGGTGTGATTTTTTTCAATGAGCACATTTTCGATTCAACTTCAGCAACAAATTTCTCGACCTTCCCAAGATATTACGTGCTTTTGGACGCAGCTCTTGAAATTTTTGCAGAACCTTTTTAAACATTATTCATTTTCCCTTTAGGCCTTGGTACCTTGCCTTTTCTTCGCTAAGGCCACACTGTACATTGCATGGGCATTTCGGAAACTGTGAATTAATTGCTTTGTGATAGGTACGGATCTAATATCCGAAAGAATTCAATTTGAACAAAATTGTATTTGTTGGATAATATACGAATTATAATTAGCTTGGGTCATTCCTGTACAGTGACCCTCTCGACTTCGAACCAGAGGGCCATGATTTCAACACCCAGTGACGGCAAAATGTATTCCCACTCCTCAAAAGCATTTCTGCAAACATTAAAACGAGGAGGGTTGAGATTATTGGGAGACGATTATCAATTAGGTATATAAAAATGCCCAATTATCCATTTAGGTTGCCGGCCAAATGGTTTTCGTATAATTGCGGGAAATGCTACCGCACATATACATTTCTCGTAAATTTGGCAACACCAAGAATTCCATTAGTACGGCTCTTGGAACGGAATCAAGATTTCTGTGCAGAATTCTGTTTCCCCTGACGGAGATATACAATCGCATTTCAGCATCAATGCCAATTCCATCTGTAGCGGCTATTTTTCATTGGAATTATTCAGCGTGGAATTTGCCTTGTTATGCAATCGGACCCCTGGACTGTTCAATGGGAGGGGTGATGAAGAACAAGCTCCGAGTGGGTGCACAGCTACAAAAAGGGTATGAAATGAACAGGGAGTGCAAGGCTATGCTGATTGTGAGCCGAGCATAATGCAATCAAAGGCGCAGGTTAAACCTCTCTCTCTCTCTCTGCCTCAATGGAAACTGGCTACCGTCCATTTTTCAGGGTTTTTCGGAAAAATACAATAATTCCCTGAGTTTTCCAGGTCGCCAGACGCCCTGTAATTTCTACCTCAGAAAATTAAAAGTAGTTTTATATAATCATTGACTTTGTAGCTAGGCACATCGTTATCATATACGGCTGTCCAGTAGAGTTTGTGAAGAAATTTTATGTGACGAGCAACTGAGATCATTTCATTCACGCATAAGCAACTTTTCCTTGTATTTCATCACTTTCATATAGACAGAAGCTGGAGTATATGGCTGGAGTGGTTTGAGAATCCCAATGGCCTGGGTGGAGATTTTACACTGGAATCTGTATTCCTACAAGGGAAGCATACTGAGAGCACAAGCGAAATACTCTAGTCCATCACAGGAGATGTTAAACTCTGGACCACCACTGTTAAGAGTGGACTGATCTCGCGTTTCTTTCCTCACAGCCTACATCCTCCAAATAATCCTTCCCTACCCACCAATACTTATTAATACAAATTACCTGTTGTCAGTCGCCTCTCCAATAAGCAACCAAAAAAAAATTTTCCATGATTTAAAAACCTACTCACTAATGCTGTCAGTGGGATTCATGATAATTGGTTATCTGAATTTAAAATGAGACAACAAATGCAATGGGCGAAGGTCATAGGTCATAAATACAATATCGGCAAGGATTTTATTTGAAGGAACTGTTTGGTCTCACAACTAGATTGTCCAATTTTAATGTCATGAGGCCAATTAGTTCCTCAAAAGCTTTGTAAAATTCTGAATGATCTGAGTTCAAATCCCAGTCTAACTTCTAGCATATAAAATTTTTAAAAAATCATTAAATTTGTACCGTAACACTCATAGCTTTCCGACCCTTAACCTCCTACATCATAATGACCAACGACAAAGAAAATGAAGGGATCACTAAATGCATACAATCAAATGCCATTAACCCCAAACATCAGGGTTATGACAGTTACCCAAAATAAACACGCAAGAATGTAAGGCACAAAAATACCACGAGATGATTTAAATAATTTATTAATGCACTTCCTAAACCATATACATAGTATGTAACTTGCCTAACTGACAGTGCACAGCCCTAAGACAGGGCAATACCTGATTATTTCGTAAGAAAAAATGTCTTGGCAATTATGAGATACACGTTATGAAAATATGAAATACACAAACTTCAGTCTGGAAATATGTCCCACCGCCACAGATGATGGAAGAATGGCTGGACAGGTCTGTGACTGGAACTTACAATATGACAAGATATTACTTTTTTTGCAAATCCTATTTGGCAGTACACAATTATGCCTCTCACATCTTCACTTAACTTCAAAACCCATGGTGACAAAAAAGTACTCGCATTCAGAAATGAAATCACAGATTCACCTTCGTCAGAAGTATTTTTTTTTACTATTTACATAAAAATATGGAAGCAAAAACTGGTAATAGAATACTTTCATTCTAAAAATTTCATACAATGAGCAACAAATGCTCTTGAGCCTTGTGGGAGTGGAGGGGATTAAACGCCTTCAACAAAAAACATACGATTAAAATAATAACTATTAGTTTTGAAATGCAAAAAATATTTGAGAGATACTGAAATAAACTATACCATCGAAATAACAAAATGCAAATCACAAATAATTGCACATGACAAAAAGTAAGATTTCCTTTTTTTTTGAGACATAAAAAAATCAAGTGTTCGAATTGCACAGTCTTCTATGTAAAGAGATATTAAATAGGAACATTAATTACTGCAGATGTTTACTTTGATGAATGAGCTTGTATGTATACAGAAACTCATAAAAGTGAACGAAATTTACCATTATACACATACATAGAATGCAGAGTGGGAGATGTACAAGACTGGTGGAAAAATGTTACGACCGAAGTGCTCAAGCCAGACTCGAGAAGACTCTGGGTGATAGAAAACTGGAATACCTTAAATCTGATACATCAGTGGAAAAAAAGCTTAAAATGCAGGATAAGTTTGCTAGAAAATGGAAACATAGGAAAAGCACCCTTTGCTTAGCATGTAGTCTCACTTTCATTAGCTGCACTGAGAACAAATCTGATGCACCACATTCACCCGAATATAGCACGAGTCCCTGATTCAATCTCATCACACCATGTACAAGGGAGGAGAGTTCAGACGAACAAGAAAACTGCTTAAGTGACACAAGGATCAGTTGCCCCAATTAAAATCTAAAAAAAAACTGAAAACTTGTGAAGCAGAGTAGCCATTTCGGAAGAATTTTTGCAAAACAAATTAAATTAGCCATTACACCATTCAGGAAAAATAAAAAATTATGCGAATTATCTTTCCTAACATGGAAAAATTTCACATAATTCTCCCTGAAACAACAAATTTTCTTATTACACCATTCCTTTAATTCCTTTCCCAAATTTCACATACTCCATTAATAGCTTGATCAAAGGGTGCAGACGAGGATATTTATTGAGGGGCAAGCAGGCATAATTTTTTTATCGAGCAGCACTCATTCGGAAAAAGTTATACCAAGGAGAGTACACAAAACCTGAGGGAACATTTCGTTGAGGGTGAACATTAACGACACAAAGACGAGAATCGTGTCACATTCGGGGAAAACACAGCGCATCAAAAGGAACCGCAAACAGACAAAATGAAGTGTTCAATCTGATTTAATGAATAATCATAAAATGCACAGGACCGATTAAAAGAGAATATGTAGATATATATTATATATTAGAAAAGGCTAAAAAAAACTAGCCAATTTTTGAATAAGCTTCTCACCCCAATACTAAATAAAGAGAATCAAATTTCTTAACATAAGGAGAGCAGGAGCTTAAGACTATCACATCAATGTTGTATAAAACTGTCAGTCTTAAAAAAATTAACTTCTACCTAGAATCAAAACAAAATGAAATATTGTTCACATACATACTTCCAAGGATTCTAATTTTTTATATCTTTCAAGAACCATCAGAATGACAGTAAGGCACTTAAGTGATAATACTGCCAAAAAATTTCATAACTTTCTAGACTTGGAACAAATTTACAGAGTGCCAACTGTATTCAAATGACATGTTACAAACCATCGCACATAAACACTGCTGCCCTGGGATCGACAGAGTGGTTCAAAATTTGTAACTAATGAGAGAGGAGGAATCATAACTCCCCCTCTTGGTATTCCTCTGGCACATAACGACCACTACAACTAAAAAAAAAAAAACAGAGAAAAAAATCAATGACAACAAGAGGCAGTTTCAATGGACCATTATTTGTTCCGAGTACCATATCCCTCGATAACGCACTCCCACCATCCCCTTTGTAAAAATTTGAAGGGAAACTCAAGAATAAAAATCGTAACTAACTCACAGAACATTTTAGAATTTAATATCATTGACAATGGAACCATAAAATTTCTATATAAAGCTCCAACTGTAAATCACATTGGCTAAAAAAACCAAGGCTTAAATAAATGCATAATAACAAAAATAATACCAAGCAGAAGAAAACAAGGTTTTTTTTTGTAAATTCAAGTAATGATGCTTATTCTTCCTTTGATTGAATAAAAGTACAATATAGGAGAAGTGTATAACTTGAAAATGATAATTTTTCCATATACATTTTATGATGATTACTACCATAAATACTATGCATAGACTTTATGAACTAATCTATTATGTAATGAAATGTATTCCAATTATGTATGCCCAATCGAATGCAATATTTTGTTGGTATAAATAACTCCAAAATCAACTGCATCCCTGGTATTGATTAAGTAATTTTATTTTAATTTGAATGGACATCCCAGGTACCAAATCTCCCTCATTTCGCAGTCAATTTTTTTTTGGTCTTCTTAGTAAACGCAAGCACACAGGTACTCGTAAACATTTTTTTTTTCAAAACTTTTACCGTATAAACTGCCACTTAAAAAATCAAAATAAAAAGTAATGCCTGCTCAACTAAAAAACCTTGAGACTCCTGTCATTTACATATTATTACTATCGTTATTAATATACCTTCCACACTCAACACAGGCACGCAATGACAACAATCACTCAGTGCATCAAAACAATTGTGTTAGGGCCCTTGCTCTCTCTCTCTCTCAATATCTCTCACACACGCTCATCTCTTATCAACATCATCATTCATAGCATTTTTAAAAACACTCATTTCACCCTTACTTTCTTAAAAAAAAAACAAAATATATATGTATATATGTATATGGATTTGGTCTGAGAAGAGACGAAGAAGGCTGGCTCAGAGTGTTTCCATTTCATTCGTGGGGGACGACGCACCCTCGTGGGAGTTTCGGGTATATAGCCGTTGGGCTGCCACACCCTTAAGCCCCACTCTTGACCCCACAATCCAATCCCAAACACCTCCTCCTATAGTAGTTTCTCCGTGACTGAGCTGGTGGTGCACGAGCTGACAGTATGCTCTTCCTCTTCTCCTTCACCAGGTGGCAGTAGTTGTCAGTTAACCAGTTCCACCGATACAAACTGCTTCAACCTTTCTAGGTATTGTATATACAGTTCCACATCATTATGCCCAGCTCCCTGGAAATACAGACACAAGCATACACGTTAGAAGATCAACCAATACATGGCTCAAGGGCATGGACGATAGGAGTTCTGAGCAAGAAACTAGCAGCATAAATGAATGTGAAAGATTTGGAACATTTAACGATGAAGGATTTAATTTATTTATTAAGGAATCTACTGGTAAGGTTAGGTTTAACGGAGAAATTGCCACAGAAAAAAATTGGCCTAGACCAGGGATCGGACCACAGACCTTTGACTTGCCAGACCAATGTGCAGACCACTACGCTACCCAGACTTCCTAATTCAGGTGGCAATTTAGGAGATACAAGGGGATTGGATGTCCCGGCCACTGGAATTAGGAAGCCTGGGTAGCATAGTGGTCTGCACATTGGCCAGGGAAGCCAAAGGTCCATGGTTCAAATCCCCATCCAGGCCAATTTTTTCCTGCTGCAATTTCTCTGTTATTTCATCGCCGTATTTGCGGCAGGCAGAATTTCTAGAGCTCAGGCCAAGACCAGAAGTATACAGATGCAATCCTTACGTACAGGAGGTAGGGAAGGAAGGAGAAGGAATTAGGCATGGACAGGCAAGGGGCAGGCCATCAAGATTTAGTATTTCCAAGAAAGAACGGGGAAGGAGTAGTTAAAAAAAATAAAACACTATCAGCGTATCTGTGATCTAGAGTAGATAGTTCTGTGATTTTAAATGATGTGTCTGTCATTGGGTTGTTGTTTTGGCCGACCAGGACAATGGTCAACAAGTATCCCCATTAACTCAAGAGGACAATTCTTGCAATAACTCAAAACTATAATATGTAGAAGAGGCATCCCTCAATTGACCCGGAATGTCACTGCACTCATGACATCCTACATACACATGTGATGGCCCTGGCAATTCAAAAACCCAAGATCACTTGTTTTTTCTCATATCTGGTTTATGAGTTTCTGAACTCTTTATTCCTATGCTGTTTGAATGCAATTGGACAATGTTGTGAAACAAACATTAAGTGAAGGACATGCAGAATTTAGGAGAGATTGAACGAAGAATAAAAAAAAACTTCAGAGCTCCAAAGCATGCACGTGATGAAAAAAGATAATATCATTATACATTTTAGTGAATCTTCACTGAATACGTACCAATAAAAAAGACTCTTAAGTTAATGAGTGTGCAGTGAATACAAAAATATTTCTAATTTAGATGAAAGAGATCAGAGGAGAAGTTAAGGGAGAAAATCATAAATCCTGGTCACAAATTATTGTAGAGCTGAAATCAACTCTATTCTTCATCTGAAATCCACAAGCTGCACTCAAAGTGCACTGCTCACTATTCAAAAAGTCTAGACTAAGAAATTTATTACATTAAGTATTAATAAATTTCAATATTTAATCAGAGTTTTCACTACCTATAGCCTTTCAAGAAAAATTATTCCTTGATAATGAATGATTTTTCATACCAATCAAGGAAGCTTGACAAGACTTTGACTGCAATTCCATATACAAACAAATGAATACTAAAAGCACCAGGAAAGAAATGACAAGAGCTAGTACAGTGCTGAGTGTATGACTGTCTCGGCCCTCAATTATTTACAGAACAACAAATCAAATGTAACTGGCTTCTGTAATACTTTCTCATAATGATCCACATACATTCCAATCCCAGTCCATTGTTAAAAGCTTTTGGCCGTTATGAACAGATCTGCAGTTTTAAAGGCATTAGTAGCATTTTTGTAATGATTTTAGAGGGGTTAAATATGAATAAAATAATTTTAAGGTATTCGAAGCTAGCTGAACCAATGGCCTGAGAGAGCACGAAGCAAAATTTTCTGAAGAAACTAGATCACATTGGTGTCCCACAAACAGAATTTTATTAGAAAACGTTCAACAAATCTTAAGTGAATGAAAGGCACTATAGTTTTCCTAAATAAATTATTATGCTCAATAACTGTATGTAGGCCACTGCAAGCACTATAGCATACAACACAATCTCAAAATCAATGATACAATGAGGGAAGAAAGATATCCATATGAAGGGCAAATAGTTACTGAAACTTTGCAACTAAATTACTTTTAGTGTTCCAGTGACAAGTAAACAAACCGGAAGGTCTCCACATACTCTTAAGGTAACTTCTTTACACTCTCCCTTGAGAAGAGAAGTACCAGAAACTATACTTTTCCTTCAATCTATGGGAGTGTATGAGGTTACCTGCCGCTGTGGCAGAAGCTATGTGGGGCAGAGTAGGCGAGCTATCTCTCAAAGGCTTTAAGAGCACAAGAGAGCGATGGAGCAACATAAATGGGACACGTCAGCAGTTGCCGAACATTCTGCCTGAAGCCCTGGACATAAAATGATGTTCGACCAAACACAGATCTTGGCCAAGACGCAAGAATATCATCCGTCCTTATTACGTGAGGCCATAGAAATAGCCAAAATCCCAAAAAACTTTAATAGGGAGGATGGATATATCCTTAGCAGGGTTTGGAAAGGGTTCTTGGCTCCTGCAAAAGCCCAATGGTTAATGTCTTCCAAAAAAGATTCAAATCGGCCCAACAATGGTGCAATGGACATCGATTCTATATAAGAGTGAACTAAAGCTGGTAAACGCTCATTCTCCTGATGATGCTTCCAGTAAGAGAAGCAAAACATTGAGTTTTTCAAAATGAACAAAACACAGCATTGCCCGAAAGCATCATCCTACATAGATAAGAAAAGCTACGAAAGCCTTCAAACAAAAACATTATAAAGTTTGCAGTAATTGTGGTGGGAATAGCATCAATACTTAGCAGAACCACAACTGAGAATCAGGAACTGAATAATAGAACAGGAACCAAAAACCAGGACTGGAAAAAAGGGGAACTGTCCTATCTCTATTGCTATCAAATTGGAATATAGCTTCTAAAGGCAATTACGAAGGAGCTAAGAGGGCTAACTAGCTGAGCAGGGACAACTTTCAGCATATTTTATCTTTTCTGAAGACAGCATAAGCCTATGCAACTAGTGAAGCCTTTAACCCAAGCATCTTACATAAGTAGGAGCACATAGCAAGTTATTCAGCAGAATTGCTGAGTGGGCTTCATCACTAACCTCCATATCATTACTCTATCATGCTCAAACATGCTTTAAGATTAGGATAAGGCTGTGGAGGAGTTTTAGGTGGCCACTATCACCACACCTAGGACTCGTAAAATTATACAGACGAGATACACAAATCATTGCAGATGCAAATAAAAGATATAGCTGTAAACCACTTATTTGGATTTTTAAATTCTTTACTCAAACTAGTGTCCCCCCCCCCCAAAACCATTATTTACGGAACACCCATTATCTCTGTTACTTATGATCAGATCAAATTCAACATTTATCTGCTTTGTTTGGTATTAAATGTTCTACAATATTAATACCTAACAATTTATGTTAAACCTAATAATTCTTGATACATTTAAGACAATATTAGGAAAAAGCAGGTTTTTTACTTTGAAACTCTTTATTTTTGCGCTAAATAGGTTCTTTATGTGTCATATTATGTAAAAACCCTTCCCATAAAGTTATAGCTTACACTTTTTTGAATCTATTGATTTACAGTTTTATTTATTTTTTTGTGACGCTAACGCTGGGGAGGTGGAGAAAGCAAGAAGGTCCGGCTCTTTCCCGATTTCTGTCCTGAAATCATCAAGAAAATTTTTTTACCGTCCCGTAACCAGAAATGCCTTTACTGCTCATCTCCAAATAATGTGACTTAGTAAAGTAATATTTATATTGACCCCCTCAAGTACAATTGGTGGAAAGATCTCAGATAGTGAGCACACTTTTTTCTTAATCTTTGAGGGTGAAACAGTTATCCTATGTTTCTTAAATAAAAACCTGAAGATCCAAGTTGTGTTTTTGTTTTCAGTAGGCAGTTAGGCCCTAGTATAATTTAATAAGATCTAGATAAAGTTTTTATCTTGTAAGTTACATGTCGTATATAGCAAATTCATGATCTCAGGTAGTAAATAAACATTTTTTCGTGATCTTTGAGGGTGAAACAGTTGGCTTATGTTTCTTAAATAAAAACCTGAAGATCCAAGTTGTGTGTAAGATTGTTTTCATTTTTGTAATAATTTAATAAAGACCAAGCTCAAGTTTGAAAGCCTCTTATGTTATTTTATTTAAAAAAGTACTTATGTGAATACAGGCCCAGCAAATAACAAGATACCAGGATAAAACATGGGGTGCAGCCATTATGCTTAGGTATTGAGTGATGGTATTTATAATCAAAAACGTTTTTAAATTTTAGTGGTAAAAGTAGGGGTTCATACAATATTTGATGGAGACCAGTCATCGCATGAATACAGGATACCTTCATCCTAATAATTATGTTAATATACCAGGACACGTAGATGTTGATCTCCAAAACTAAATGTTAAAGTTACGCTTAACAGAATTTCATTAATAATGCCTTCGCTTAAACTAATATTTGTGTAAGAACAAAATTAGTACATAGATTAAAATTAAAGTCTGTAATGCAATTTCAGTGCACTTGAATCTTGCTCGAGAATCAAGATTTTTTTCAAATTCTCGCTTGACTTAAAAAATCCCTACTTACACAGCCCTATCCAGCTGTAACCATTTGTGACATTTCCCTTCTAGCTCTAATATTATTAAAATCAGCCTTATTCACATGAAAAAAAGAACAGCACGAGCCATGATCTCAGTTAGTACACAACAGATTAGTTACTTCTGGAAGTAACCAAGTATCGACAGTGACACATGACATTTAATTCTTGAAAGCTAACCATAAGTTTGCAAATAATTGAAATCATTGTCAAAAAAACACGGTACAAAATTCCGCTAATTATTTTATTGCTGTCGACCGGTTTCGACGACTAAAGCGTCATTTACAAGACAACACAGAAGGTAAAATTGCTATTGCTAGCCTTGTATAATGAAGAAGGGGGGGTTGGGAACATGGAGAAATGAGGGAGGGTCCAGAATTGACGGTGGATTGGAAGGAGGACGGATCGGGGATAAGACTAAGTTACGTGGGGGGGGGGGGGGGGGGTGGGGGGAGTAAGGTCGGTGGTGGTAAAATGCAAGGAAGGAGTGGGTTTGTAACAAAGTAATCACATTTAACAACGATAGAACCACAAGATATTAATGGTCAACAAAGAGGAGGAGCATGAAAACATTACAATCAAAGCATTTAACGTTTAACGTAACGCTTAACGTTTTCATGCTCCCCCTCTTCGTTGACTGTTAATATCTTGTGGTTCTAATGTGATTAATTTGTTACAAACCCACTCCTTCCTTGCATTTTACCACCTCCGACCTTACTCCCGCCCCCACGTAACTTAGTCTTACCCCCGATCCGTCCTCCTTCCAACCAACTGTCAATTCCGGACCTCCTCTCATTTCTCCATGTTCCCAACCCCTCCTTCTTCATTATACAAGGCTAGCAATAGCAATTTTACCTTCTGTTTTGTCTCGTAAATGACACTTTAGTCGTCGTAATCGGTCGACAGCAATAAAATAATTAGCGGAATTTTGTAACGTGTTTTTGTGACAGTGATTTCTATCTTCAATTTCCACAAAGTATCGCCATAATCGATTAATTTAATTTGCAAATACTTGTATGAGAATTTTGGGGAAATAAAATCAATAATACAATACTGTCACACACAATACGAAAAGCATGAATGAGACTACAACAACAGTTCAATCACTTCAAAACAGATTGAACTAATACAGAGTCGAGGAAAGGAACTTGACTTTATGGATTCAACGCATTAGATACTTATTCACACGTAATTGCTTAAAGTAGTGTAGCGAGATAGTTCCCTAGTCATAAATTCGTATTTTATCTTTTAATTTTAGCATCTGTGAGAAGTGTGAAGAAAATAATGTACCATTAATGGCACAAAAATAGTTATATACAGTAGAAGCCCGGTTTAACAAGTGCTCATAATCCCTCGGACATCACTCGCTAAATCGAGCGCTCGTTGTATCCCAAAGTGTTGAATAAAGCCACCTAATTCTCATAGTCGTTCGTATTTACCGTTTTTCTTTTGTTTCCATGGTATTTGACGAAGGTAAACAGCAAAAAAAGTCATTTCAGGCACAATCTGGAGGAATATCAACTAATTTTAAGAAAAAAACGGGACATTTTCCATTACATTAAATATTAATTCCTCCAGTTTCGGTGTTTTTCTTCCAGTTATTCTATTTTTCAATCGCTGAAGAAAGCTGTAAAGACACCGTAACTAATCGGAATTAAAATATTAGGTATACTATAGTTTTTGGATAATTTTGCGAATATGTCATGACAATAATATCAACTTTGTCGAGTTTTCGAATGTTAACCAGTACGTCTACCAGTTGGGAAAATTGGCCTGAAGATTCACTGAAATATGGCATGTACCGGTGGTCGAAGATATTTCTCGCATAGTCACCTATTCCTAGCAGTTTCTATGATTCAAATTCAATTATCTACTGCAAATTAGTGTCGTCGAGTATTTATTTACACTAGAAAAGAAAATACCTCAGTCGATTGGCTAGCACATCATGTTTCGTGCAAGTGTAGTCAGCTTTCGCCTTTAACATCGGACCGTTTATGGGTAGTCCCGCAGACCTTTGCTGACAAAACCACTTGGATAGTGCAGATTCCATTTGAGGATGTTCCCCATGCCGCAAATGTTTTTGGCTGCTAGGTCATCCTAGTTCGGTCACTGCTGCACGAATTTTATCTTTGTTTTTTAATATTGAGAACAACGTAGATGACGACACCAAACCGCCTCCCGATATCAGTCTTTGAAGACCTGTTACTTTCGCACTCGTCTATAATTTTAATTTTGGTTTTAAGGTCCAAAGATTTACGTTTCGCGGACATGATGCTGCCGCACAAACCACATGAGACAACTCTGCCCCTCCGACCGAGAAAACTCCGCCCCTCCGACCAAGTAAACTCCACCCCTCCGACCGAGTAAACTCCGCCCCTTACCTACATCACAACTCTCTGCTGCCATGTGATTGGGCGCATTGAGTTGACGGAATGGTTTGAGTTTTTCAATCGCTCCGACAGATCGCTCTCATTCTGCTGAATGTTCCCTCTTCTACTCTGAACTTGCTTGTCGTCCGCCCACTCCCCTCTCACTGATGACTGGGCCTAGCAAAAGAAGAACGTAAAATGGGAGCGCGCACAGCGTACTCAAGGCCGTAAATCACTAATGTTTGGACATAACTGGCTTTAGGTGTTGCAGATATGGCTCACATCTTGAATATTTAGTTTAATTAACAGATAATACAAACGAAATAGTTAATTTTTCTAGGTGGTGCATCGCCCTCGAGAGATATCTGTCGTAATACCGAACGTATACCGTGGAGGGAACTTTTTGGCCTCGCTATATCCATTTTATTTTACATGTAAAACATAGGCCTTTTCGTGGTACAAAGACAATCACTCGCTAAAACGGGATTCTCGCAATAAGCCTATACCGGGCTTCCACTGTATATGAAAAAAATCCTCTGTAATTAATTAAATATATCGACTTAAGTCTCTAACTTAACTCATTTTTTCACGCCATATGACTAAATAGCCTTCAAAACAGTATATAATTTTTTTATAAGTACATAGTTGAGAAAACATACAAACTACACACAGTTTTTTGTCAAAATCTAGGCGTGATAAATTCCTAATGTTTTCAATTTTCTCCCTCTGGAGCGCAGAGCCATAATCTATCCCATGTAAAACAATATATATTTTTAGGCAAATTGCCCGAAAAGTAATTCGGCATAGGGTTGATATTTTTATATAATTGGAAAGGTGAGACTTTTTTCTTTAAAATTAGGTCAAATTCATCAAATTCTAGGTGAAGTGATACTTTGCTCAAACTAGCTTAAATTGACAGCATGTTACTGTTTATTGTAAGCATGATTCCACCTCAAACCATATTATCAAATGAAAAATAATTTGAAATATTGACATTGTGAAGGACTGATTTTTACTTTTAGTGCTGGCAAAAACCTAAAAATGTAATTAACTTTTATCACCACAATTTCCAGCATTTGCAGACAACTTTATCTCATAATCTATTCTTCCATCTTTCACAAACATTCAGCTTAGTACACAAAATCATCCACTTGTTCCATTACTTCACCATCCTCACTAAACAATTATTCTATTCATTCTCCAGATCAAAAACCTCTACCCTGGTCTTGTACCCATTCACCCTACATTTCTTTCTCTCTAATGATTAGTAGTGGGTGGCATGTGGAGTATATCAAGAAATGAGTGACAATCCAAGGAAGCAAAAATCGCAGCATACAAAAAAGTAGTCCTCCATACTCGATTTTATGGCTGTGAAACTTGGGTATGCTATGATACGCAAGTGTAGGCTACATTCAATGGGTAATAATAATAACTATGTGCTTATTTTGAACAAACTATGCAGTCCTTTCTTACAATTAAATCATTATACCTTACACAAAACATCTATCAATTGAGTATTCTGAGAAACATTTGTGGTAAAAGCAGAAGGGAGGCAGTGAATAAACAGTATGAAGTAGGATTCATTCAAATAGTGTGGTCTTTCAATAGGTTTGTACCCACCTACCCCATCCAATTAGATTGGTCAATTGAAACCAGTAGTAAAAGTATGACGGATACTACATTGGTGATGAGGATTCCAAGTGTATGGCGGCGAATTGTTGAATCGGAATCATGTTGTCAGTTCGAGATATCCCAAACTATGATGTGCATGGTGCTCTGGCCGGAACCCAGGGGCCGAAATGGAAGAGGTATCCAGTATTACTTTGTGGCAAAAGACAGAGCAACCAGAAAGGAAATTGGCTGGGCAAGGGCCTAGCCACGTTGAAACATCGGTTCCTGTCACATCACTGAAGTAAAGCAACGTTGGGCCCGGACGGAAGTTGGATGGGTCCCTCCTCCATGCCTCTACCGGGCGTGGATTGAGAGGCGATACTCCCTCCAAACCTATGAGAGGTCGGAGGGAGATCTACCCAGACCGGGAGGTTTGGTGGGAGGACACCCTCCATACCTGTACCGGGAAGGTTTGGGGTGGCCCTTCCTCCATACCTCTGCCGTGGTGCTCTTGTCCCCTGTTTGCAAGTGGCAGGCAGGTTAAATGTGGGATGGCACAATGGATCAAGAGGTCTTCGTGCCAAGAGGGCTCCAGAAGGCCCTCGCCCACCCATACAATCAATCAATCAAGGAAATTGGCTATTTTAATGCATGCCAGAGGGCCTGGTTTGCAAATGTATGATAGCTTGATAGCCAATCGTCCAGTCCCCATGGTAGTGCAAGGGCAACCTGAGCTAAACATATATGTTCATGCAGCCAATATTTTAACACAGCATTTTGGGCAGAGGGTAAGCATCCCTTATGAAAGAGAAATTTTTCTTAACCTTAAACCAGCATAAAAAGGAGACATTGGACGACTATGTCATCAGACTGAGAGAGCAGTGTCAGAGTCTACCATGCATCAGTTTGCTTCTAGAGATGATGACATACATGATCAGTTTATTACTTTTTATGTCCATTGCATTCCAGGGCATAAAAGTGAACTATGTCAAGAAGAGTAGCTGCACCCACCAATCACGTTGGCACACACACTAGATCTAGTGTGGTTACATGAGAGGTTAACCAAAGAAACGTCCACAGCAAATGCTGGGGCAGAAAGTTTTGAAGAAAATGTGAAGAGATTACAGTGTCATGTAGACAAGATTCCCATCCAAACAAACAGGGACCTAACAATAATGCTACAGATGTGGAAAAACCGGACTCTTCAAGAATAATAAAAATTTGTCCTGGGTGGAATACCGCCTGCACCAAATGTGGACTCCTGCATCACCTGGCTACTGTCTGCTGTACTCAGACAGACAAATCAGTTCGATCAAATAGTTCCAAACCCAGCGAGAAAAATTATAAAAGTTAAAAACATTCTAGCCGAAAGGCCAAAATGATGGTGCAACAAGTTTCAGCTAAGGAAAGTGAGAGTAGTGATTAGTGACAGCAAAGATAGCAATTATGTCTTCAGGATTAAAAGTGAAACAGATGTAGAGTGCTTAGTACCTGTCACAATTGGTAATGTCAAAGTAAAAATTTTGATTGACTCAGGATGTAAGAAAAATATAATATCTAAGAAAGTGTGGACTGAAATAAAAGGAGAGTTCTCTCCTCAACAGATGTGATGATGTCAGTACGAGCGCCAAAAACCATCACAGGAAGGCAGCACACCTTGCTCGACATCATAATTACTGCTATTGAGAAGGTCTGGAATGATTACCTTAAGCCTTACAAGGAGACATCGCGTAAGTGATGTTTGGGATCCAAACGAGGCAATTATTTTCTGAAACTATAGAGAGAATGCGGGAAAAGTGTCACGGCTTTCTTCCACATAGGCCCGGGTTCAAGAGAAAAACGCTATTAAAGAATCTCCCTCCGTATAAATATGTACTTCAAATTTCGTGCCTCTCTCAACAGCGAATCTCTCCCTTAATAGCTTCTCCGCAGCGAAGGACCCATTCTCTCAACAGACCTCGGAGCCCAATAGGTTGAGGCGCTGATCCGGTTATCCTCATATGGTGGCAGGGGTTCGAACCCAGGTTGAGGCATTTTTTTTCTTTCGAATATTTTACGGAATTACTGTAAATTGCCCACTCCCATACATTTACGGCAGTAGAAATTTTTTTTTTTAATTTTAAGCCTATTTGCTGGATTTTCAATCAATGCTCTTGGGAGACTTTCGAAGCTAATTTCGGGATTCTAGTTCAGGCGAAAAGAGGCTACACATTCTGACGGACCTAATATGTTTAGATTGTGAAAATACAAGGATACTATCGTGAATAGAATGGGCTTTGATTGGTTGAGGGTCTTTCTCAAGGCCGTAAACAATGAGCGGATTATTACTTTTTAATTAGCAACGATATACTCACTTAAAATTACCCAGGAGCCGCGTTCGAGTAATGACTTCTGTAACTCTATTTCTTGTTCAATAGTGAACATGATATAGGTAAAAAAGAGATGGTAACAGTTTTCGAGGTAATGTAAAAAACTTTTGCTATTACCTTTTTGCGGAGCAACATATTATATGGAAGCGAAGCCTGTATCGTGGGGGAAAGGAATATATTAGATTCCAGCACAAATAAATATCACGTAATGATAACACTATTTCTTTTCCCAATCCGTGTTTATTCCAAGTGAAGGAATTTAACTTTTCATTCATGGCGAGGAATTGCATACTTTCTGATGTCATTATTCTAGCGCGGCTCCTGGGAAATTTTAAGTGAGTACATCGTTGCTAATTAAAAAGCAATAATCCGCTCATTGTTTACGGCCTTGAGAAAGACCCTCAACCAATCAAAGCCCATCCTATTCACGATAGTATCCTTGTATTTTCACAATCTAAACATATTAGGTCCGTCAGAATGTGTAGCCTCTTTTCGCCTGAACTAGAATCCCGAAATTAGCTTCGAAAGTCTCCCAAGAGCATTGATTGAAAATCCAGCAAATAGGCTTAAAATTAAAAAAAAAAATTTCTACTGCCGTAAATGTATGGGAGTGGGCAATTTACAGTAATTCCGTAAAATATTCAAAAGAAAAAAAATGCCTCAACCTGGGTTCGAACCCCTGCCACCATGTGAGAATAACCGGATCAGCGCCTCAACCTATTGGGCTCCGAGGTCTGTTGAGAGAATGGGTCCTTCGCTGCGGAGAAGCTATTAAGGGAGAGATTCGCTGTTGAGAGAGGCGCAAAATTTAAAGTATTTATACGGAGGGAGATTCTTTAATAGCGTTTTTCTCTTGAACCCGGGCCTATGTGGAAGAAAGCCGTGACACTTTTCCCGCATTCTCTCTATAGTTTCAGAAAATAATTGCCTCGTTTGGATCCCGAACATCACTTACGCGATGTCTCCTTGTTAGTGGATAAAGGTGTGCATTATCCAAAAGTGGATGCTGTTTTTTCCCACTTGCAATGACATCATGATTTCATAAATGTATTTGCTGATATGTCAGCATTTTAGTCTCTTGGAACTTTAGGGTAATATCAAAATTGATTGGCTGGACATTTAAAAGAATGATATGTGTTCAGAGGAAATTTAATACTCACATCCAACACACCATTAAGTGGAAGCCCTGAAACATAGGTGTCGTAGCCTAACTGCTTTAGGTGCATTATTTAAATAAATTATGGAGACATTATCAATCATGGGAGCAACTTCAGATTTGTATTCACTTAATGGAGAAGGTTACAGCGTGTTATTAAAAAAATTCAATCTTCTACTTGGTGTCCCTTTTTTGTTATTAGAAGTTGAAAACAAGTCGTTTTGCAACAAAATAAATTAGCAGGGTGGTAGTTTTCAGTAAATGTATCAACAATCAAGCTCTAAATGGGCCCAAACTTCATGCCAATTTAAATTTGCCAATGCTTTCAATGCTTACTCTGATTTTAGTGGCTATGATGTGTTAAATGTGATTTGCACGTGTCAGAATGTTATTTTTTTGTGGAAAGCTGTCAAAACTGCCATGTTTGAATATTTATCACAATTAAAGTTTACAAGGGAAAATATTTGTGATAGAATATTTGAAAATATAGTTACAAGTTTATGCAATCTGAAATTTTTACTGGCTTAGCTGACACATTTAAGTTTTCACAGAGGTTTGCAACAAACATAGTTGATTTGCACAATTTGACTCACGGGCAGATTTTTCCTCTGTGCTTCGGTGTATACAAATACTCATATCTCAGAAAGTATTGGCATTGGGGCTAAAATATTTTGGATTTTTCTTAACTAAGGTTGAAACTAGCAACAGGGAAAAATTATGAAAATCTGAGATGGTGGGGGTGGGAACCTCCAAAAAATTGGTTTAGTTGACATGGAATGAGCCAGTAAGTATTGTGCGCTACCAAAAAGAACAGCATTACATCCATATAGTAATAAAGGAGAGAAGGGTAGCCTTGCTCTAATTGGGGACTTTTCAGCAGAAATAAGTGTAGGTGAAGGTAAGGAAGGTAAAGTTATAGGTAACGCTTTATTTCTTGTGTTTAATGGATATGATGTACCTATTTTAGGGAAAGAAACTGCAATGGAACTTGGGGTATTAAAAATAGAAGTGTCAACCTGCAAAATAGAAGAGGATCAGAATAAATGCAATGATGTTGAACATCCTATTGTTGTAAAGTATAGCAGTATATTTCAGGGTGTAGGTAGACTTAAGAGTTTTGGAATGGAAATAGCTATTTATAAGACTACAACCTGTGACACAGCGTTTAAGGTGATTTCTGCATAACTTGTTGTTGCCTATAAGGTAGTAGTAGTGAGCGAGATACTTCCCTAGTCCTAATGGACACCATATTCGAATTATATATTTTAATTTCAGCATCTGCAGGAAGTTTGAAGCAAATATGGTAATATTTATGGTGGTGTTTTTCTGCTAAAGTACATAATAATCATGAATCATGTGGAGGAAGAAGTGATTATTTCATTAAGTCAGCAGTTTTTTATACTCATATTTTCTACTTCAAGGATGGTAGCTTTTTTAGTAGGTTTTTTGTTGAATAAAAAATAATAACAATGCTATTGGAATAATTTCAGAGAGCCACAAGGGCATTAAAATATTTCAGTTAACGTATGCACAAAATCTTCAACATTAGGGAACAATGTATACTGAATAAATAAAATACTTGCTATAAAAGTCATGCTCGATGGTTAAATCCAATATCACTAAAGTGTCCATGCATCACCATTGCAACGCGACTGTATACATCATACCAAGTTCTATTTCGTACATGACATTCAAATCAGATTGAAGGCACACTTGGGGCTAACCATTAGGGTGTCTACCAGGTGACTTATGGTAGGTTAGCCTCAAGGTGAGCTGCGAATTAATCATCTATACTCATCACACAAGGAGTCATGGGGAATGAGCAAAAAAAAGGGAAGCAGCCATTCCTCACATGAGTGAATGTGGACACCACAATGTTCAGTAGAGCAACACTCACTTCACTACAGGAGTTCTTTGCGATACAGATTAGGACAATATAATGAATGAGGAGAACCGTCTTAGAATTTCAAACAAATTAATAGTAGCCGTTTAAAAAATCATCACTGAGGAATTTATACATGGAAGTACATAGAGATGAGAAAATTACCGTAATTTTTCAGTATTTTTTAGTTTTCAGCATTTAACAGTAAATGCATGGTTAAATAAGAAAGTCAACAGCAATAGGAAGGGAATAACAATGTTTAAACCATACCAAACACAACATTAATCTATTAGAAATTTTTAAAATTGTAAAAAGAACTACAACAGCAACATGCAATCTGGCTTTCTTTTGTCAAAGTATGAGAAATTTTCAAGAAGAATATTCTATTGCTTTACTCTTGTAATGTTATAATTTTTTGTAAAATATTCCAAAAATGAGTTGTAAATGCCTCAATTTATTATTAAACACGTAAGAAATGTGAACTTGGCTTATAAGATCATGTTGGGAATTTATTTGTATGAAAAATTATCTCAAACATAGGTGAATTAACTAGAAAATTACGGTAATTTTCAAGGGGAGCGGTAAATTACAAAAAATACCACGGTAATTTACGAAAATTACAGAGGTAATTTTCAGAGTAGCCCTTCTCTAGAACTACATACAATTAGACTTACAACTGGATTTATCAATCTATTAACATAGAAGCACTGAGAAGAGTATGAAATGATTGAAACCTCATAAAGAACTCAAAAGCAAAGGAGGGACAAGCTAATTCAGCACATTTTAAGATACAAGTGTCTAATGACGAATGCCAGAAGCAGAGTAAGACCTTGGCAGAGATACATGGAGCAAATAATGAATGATGAGGACACAAAGAAATATGTAGAGGTGAAGAGGCTAGCCGATAGAAGCATAGAGTGAAAAGTCGTGTCAAATCAACCATAGGGTGATGATGATGATGACAAAGGCACGATAGTGATTTAACAGGATGTAGGTCAGTTCGTAAAAGAGCACATTCAGAATAGAAATTTCACTATGAATGAAAGATATTCGGAGGCATGTACAAAAACCACTTCAGTCCCACTACCTCCATTCATTTTAACCTTTTCAGAAACTTACAAATTCCCTTCCATGTTAATCATTAACAATTCCTGCATTTCCTGTGTACCTTGACCTATCAATGAAAAAATTTCTTCACAAAATGAAATAACGCTTTCTAAGGTAAAATCATGTTTCCTCAGAAAGTCAAGACCTAACACAAAAAGGAAAATAAGGGCACTCAATGGACCTGAGATTTTGTTGTTCATTCCTTTTGATGTTACTGACTCATGCTGGAGATTATTATGACTTGGGAGTGGCTAGCAAGGAATTACCTGTGCATACAAAATCTGAGGAGAAACAAATACAGTTGAGGACCTCAAATTCGTAATCCCAAAATTCGGAAAACCCAAAATCCACGAGATTTGAATTTAAATTTTCAAACTCCCTCCACATGTTTTTTCGTTCTACCGCCACTATCGCTTCCAGTCGTGGAACTATTTGAGACGATTCATGTTAGATGTAAGTGATCTTACTGATGTAAATTTGCTTGTCAGGTGTTATACCTCAATTTAGACCTTTTAAGATGAATGAAATGCCTTAATCTTAATGAGGACCCAAAATACAGAAAACTCCAAAATCCGGAAATCACTTGGTCCCATGCTTTCCAGATTTGAGGTCCTGTACTGTATTCCATGATCCTAAGAATGATTGCATAAAATAGGACCTGAAATTTAATTTTAGGTGCATCTGATTAATTGATAAAGACCAAATAAATGCTCCAGTACCTCATTTACACAAAGTACTAAAAGCACTAAGCAAACACACACACACAGGAATTGCCTAAAATGATACTGCACACTTATCGAAAACAAACAGATTTTGACTTTGGAAAGAAAATTTCCAGGCTAGTTCTCATTTTCCCTGACTTTTCCAGGTCTGCAGCAACCCTGAATAGGTTTATACCCACCTACCCCATCAAATTAGATCAGTCAATTAATACCAGTAGTACAAGTATCAAGGATACTACAGAAGGAGTGGGTGATGAAAGAAGGTGGAATTGATGCTCTGGTAGTGGATGTATATGAAAATATGTACCATTCACTGTTGGCTTGGCCTAGTTGAACGAATGAATGAGAGTGGAGGAACTAAATAGGTATGTAGGGACAGTGGAGTGGATTGGCGTGGAAGAGGTAGACCAAGAAAGACATGGGTGAATATGGTGGAAGAGACTTTCTACATAGTACCCTGCGAGCCGCCACATGGGCATGTGGCAGGGGGTGTTAGGACACCAGCCGTGTAAAGGGGAATGACATAGGGAGGTGAAAAGGTAAAGTACAGTGATACCTCGAGATACGAGCTTAATTTGTTCCGTAACCTTGCTCGTATGTTAATTTGCTCGTATCTCAAAGCAATTTCCCCCACTGAAATTAATTGAAATGCCATTAATCCATTCCAGCCCCCAAAATGCCACCCAGTTGTTCTTGTTACGTGTTTTTGAATAAGAAGAATATATATAAACAAATGACAAATATTGTATAAAAACATAATAAAAGAGTATGTAAAGAAATAAACTGGTTTTATAAAGTGTATTTGTATTTTGGTCACTTAAATACAACAAAGCCCTAGAAAAGCTCATCAAAGATGCTTCGACAGCGAGGTAAACAAGCACACTGGGGGGATACGTGGGATAATGCGAAACGCACGAGGCCCAGTAAACTGGTGGGTCATGTGCAGCCAGCCGTTCCTCGTATCTCAAATTTTGCTCGTATTTCAAAGCAAAACTTGGCTCGCTCGACGGCTCGTATCTCAAATATCTCGAATGTTAGGGCACTCGTAACTTGAGGTACTACTGTATATTTCGGCAGTTTTCAGTGGATCTCAGTTTTTATTATGGTCACTTATTGTGCGTGGGAAGAACGAGTTTTTGTACCTGTCTGTTCAGCAATGTTATTTTCTCTCAAATAATAATATAATTTAATGTATACCTCTTTTTATCATTCATGTCGGACCTAAGGATGTAGTGTGGCATCAAAATGATATTCTCCGTGACACACTTAAGCACACCCATTCGGAATTTCTCAATCAATCTAAGCCTAGCGTGTAGCCTCAGAGTCTCTTGCAGTCCCCAACCTAATCCCCCTAAAAGCAGTGAAACACTCTTTGTTCGCTCATAGCAGTTTTTAACAAAGCAAACAGCTTTCCTTTGCGTTTTATTTATTTTCCGAATCAAATCTTTCTGTCCATGGTCACAGATGCTCGTGGCGTATTCGAGGTGTGGCCTAACCAGAGCGAGGTGGCACCTCTCTTTTTTTAAATCTGAGGATCTTCCTACTGTAGTACGCTTGATAAACTCTAGTTCCTTTGAGGCTGTACCGCTTCTGTTTAATATGCGAGTTCTCCATGAAAGGTTAGAAGTTAAAGTAATTCCCAGATATTTTACTTCATCTGAAGACTTTTAGATGACTATGTAGAAGAGGAATATTGAGAGACTTTGAGGATAAGAGAGTGTGTATGAAGCAATGCACAAGTCTAAGAGAAGTGAATGAGGTACGCAAAGATAAGGGGGCATGGAGGAAATTATTAAAACGGAAGCCATTTGTCCAGGTCTAACCCTGAGAATTTAACTCTATAGACAATTCCTAATCTGAAATGGAATGGTGTAATGGGTAATCATGTATTATTATTTCCTGCTCAATATGTGGTCTCAGGAATAAAACAGCAAAATTAAGTCACCAGTGAATAGAACAGAAGTGAAAGACATCCAGGAGTAGGGCACTGAGAAGGAAAGTTCAAAAAGGAGAACCAGTCTATTTCCCAAGCAATAAACACATGTTTTGACACAGCCTGTGTTGTAAGAGAATAACATTTAAGGCATGATAACCAAATAACAACAAGTCCAACACTACTGCTCTTAATAATCAAAAGTAAAGAACAATGTCAGCTGAATTTTGCATCATATAACAGTACTCAATAACAGATCCGAGTAAGGAACATATACTAACTAAAAGAAGTCCACACAAGCTGACAAATGATTAACAACAATATGTTCTTGGTATCAAGCACCAACATGTGATAACTAATGTAGAATGTTCCATGATGTCCAGTCAACTACCCAAATTACTCATTTCATTGCACTTCTGTGATTTTACAACTAATGGTACATTCTACATAAAAGAATGATCAAGCACAGGGACATTAATCAACTCCTATGGATAAACTGGTTTTCTCCAGAATCCAAATGTATAGAATACGCATGATGTAAAAAATTATTTCCAACCGTGCCATTAAAGTAAGAGTTTCTCTACACATTTCAGAATGACATAAGATAATAAGTCTATAATACCTTGGGTATATAGGTCAAAAATACATAATTTTATTATTTGGTAGACTTAAACAAAAATTAACTATTGGCTTAAACTATCGAACTAAAAAATTACTACTTAAGAGGATATTTTTTACCAAAATAATTCAAAAACATAATTTTGACAACCTTCAAATTTAGCTAAGCAACCAATAGTCAATCTACACCCAAGCTTCCAATTCTCTCTGACTGAAAACACTTTAAATCATACTGTTCAACCCAAATGTAACAGCCATGATACCTATAAAGTCAAAATAGAAGGCTGAGATCGTGATCTTATGTTAGCATTTAACTATCTACATAAAAAATATAAAGGCTGATAAAGAGGACATAGAAAATATAAAAAAACAACAAAGTTCAAGAGAGGAAAAACACTTTCCAGATAACTAGAGAAAGGTAAACCTTCCTGAGTGAAATGACATCAGTTCGTTAAATATGGAACAACATATTTCCCATTTGCGTAATGTTTGAAGCAGTAATCACAAATAAGCAGAGCAGGAAAATAGGTAGGTATTAAGGGCTACAATGTTAAAAATATATACATCCATATTTCAAGAGCACCAACAAAAACAACTAGGTATAAATGCAAAACCTACAACGAGTACCTGACACACAAACCAGCGAGGAAGTAAAATGAAAGTCTGCTACAAATATGACATCACATTATAATCAAGTCTACTTCTGGCAGAGTATAACACTTCATTATCGACTACTATAGGTGCTTTGCTACACAGTACTTATCATCTCAGAGGACATAAATATTTCTATGAAACCTGGCATCCTACAATTAAATGTATTACTTACTTAACAAGATTTAAATTTCACACATACAATAAAAACAAAAATTTCTACTAAATTTATAAACGAACCTCAACCCATAGTGGTTCAACTGCTCGTGGACACCTTTCATAGATGGCAAGACCATGTGAGAAATCAATTACTTCATCTTCAGTTCCATGAATTACCAAGACAGGAGAAGTCACCTTCGACACTTTGTCAATACTATAAAGGATAAGCACCATGTATAGGAACAATATACACAAAACAAAATCCATGTCAAATGGACTGCATCCAAATTGCAGTAAATTTGTTACGAGGACAAATATGCATATACTTGGTGGAATAATATATCTCATTCTAACCTTGGAAAGGCATCAAAAAACCACGTCCTTTTGGTGTTAGGAAATGCAACACGCATCCCAGACATCAGGGGTGAATGCAAAATTACAGCTCCAACTTCATATCTTGATGCTAAATCCACAGTGGGAACTGTTCCGATGCTCTGACCATATAAAATTATGTTCTCCGGAGATATACCATATCTCGTTCGGAGAGCATGCCATGCAGAGTCTATATCGGCGTATAAATTCTTCTCGGATGGTTTTCCTGTACTCACACCATAACCCGAATAATCGTAACTGAAAATGTTGCAGTTGATGCGAGATCCAAGTCCAAGGTAAAAACTACTCATCTGCCCCAAATCGACGGCATTTCCATGGGAAAATAAAATTGTGAACCGGGCATTAGAACTGCACCTCACGAATAAACAAGCTATTTGGTTACCTCTCGAAGTCCTAGTTATAAATCCTTCTATATTTTCTTTCTCTGTATCTGAGTATTGCCATTCTGCTCTCTCCGAAAGATTTATGCTGAATTTACCTGAATCATCTGCTTGAAAATTATAAGTGGGTTCAGGAGGCAAAAATGCCAGTTTGGCGGCGATTCTTGATGGGCACGGTGGACAACAAAACAGACAGCACAGTTCTCTAAAACTTAAACCGTTCATAGCTAATCACCTTCTCACTCACTCAATACACAGAAATTCCCCTTCATAGACCCGTGAATAACGATCACAATCGTCCGCAACGATGAACTTAACACAAATGCTGTGTTATTGAATCCATCCCATCGTCAGGCAGCCATGACAGTCTTTCGCTCTGTCAGCATACCACAGTGACGTCATGCGGAAGAGCAGCGTACTGTCGTCTGGTCGAAATTGATGACTAGGAACTCGTGCAGCTGTTTCAATAGTGAATACAGTAGAATATGAAGAATCTCAAAATATTTTGTTGCGTGGCTTAGTGAGCGACCGCAATTTCTTCAAGGAAACAGAATAGGATGGAATTGCGCAAGGTCAGCATTTTATTGGAAGCGATAAACGGATTGTATTTCGTTGTGAAAGCTTTTCGTGTACAGCACCTAACGGACTGGGAATATTTCGTTTGAGCGGATAATAAGAAACAGTGGGCTCATTCATGAGAGCTGAAGGCATTGAATTATTGTTTATTACCATGGGTAAGTTTGGTTGTCATTGCAGCGCGTCATCTTGCGTATTTAAATATTGTTATTACGAACATGTTCTTGATTTTTTTTTATTTTTGCGACATAAGTAAAGGAGCTGGTAAGCAGTACGTAAACATTGTTGCATTATTTAATTGTGTTTCATGCGATTTTTTTCTTTCCCTCTTACTAAATGAGGAAACAATCGTGGGAAAATAAATTAGAAGGAATTACATAAGTGTTTTTCTCAAGAGGACCCGGATGATTGGGACTATTTATTGGCTTAGGAACGAGTGTGCAGCATTAATATTATGACAATAATGCTCATGCAATGTAAAAATTCTGCTAATTTCTATTTATTTAAAGAGCGTAAATTGAAATCTTTATTGTTCTTTTTCCTGTCTGCATTGTCAGCGCATGTTACTTTTATTTAATTATAGGTGGCGCGGCAAAGGCTTGCCTTTCATTTTCAAACTTGGAAGTTCTGTTGTGACTGAGAATGAAAATTATTTTCCAGATTAGTGATGTGTATTTGGGAAATAAGAAGTGGGAAAGGTTATTAAGTAATTATAATTAAAGTATTGATGATTGAAATCTCACCTTGGTAGCAACTATGACCAACTTACTGAAGGACAAACATGAAGTATCTTTGCAGCTTAAGCCATTACGTAAATCCAGCCTCTATTTTATCGGCTTATTTATAATGACCCGTAAAACGTTAGCATTAATAAATAAACTCAACTTCAGGGGTATCTCCTAATTTTTGATGATTCCGTTGCTCAAAATTGCTCGCAAATGATGTAAATACTTCTTAATTCACCCTTAACAGATAATCGGGCGATTCCTACAATTTCTTTCAAATTAGATGTTTATCAGCTCTGTGATTATTTATTCTTTTACGTTTACACGTAAGATAAATATTTGGAGCAAATAATTTCGCGTTCACTACATCATCGCCCATAGTAATAATGGTAATTTAATTAAGATGGACCGTGTATAAATAAAACCCTACGCCTCGCTTTTTTATGAACTGAGAAGAGTGGCACCCATGAAAAAATAGCGCACAATGACCGCGGGTAAATTCTCCAGATTGCGATCGTAGCCTCCATGATATGCTTCTCGGAGGCTGCAATGTGATGCACGTATTTTGAAAAATAAAATCCTCTGGCAAAGGGATAATGAATTAATGAAATGGAAACTAATTAACCAATAGAATACGAAACAAAGTTATCTCCTGAATAAAAAATATTAACAGCAGAATTAAATAGAGAAAATATTCCCCCTTAACCCTCTGAGAGTGTCACATATACCGGCATATATATGCTGCATATATATACCGGCATATACCTATATTTAATATTAAACGGCAGGTTATGACCCAAGTCAAAATTGGCGCAAAAACAGTCACATGTAGTAACAGTCATGGGCATGTATATGACTAGAAGTGGGAGAAAGATTTTTGATGGATTGAAACTAACAACTGAAAATGTACCGGGATGTTAGTAATTGTAATTCTGGATAAGAATGATACAAAGATACTGTTGTTGTAGTCCATTGCATCTGTCGAAAAAAAAGGCTAAAAATCGAGAGGATTTTTAGTAGCGATTTCATTGCGTAAATGTGTTAGGGGCGATGATAGAACAGGCCTCTCATCTTGATATTATAAAATATTGTCCGCGTCATTGTTTTATTTAAACAATAAAATCGAAAAAATAGTTTTTGCAAAATATTGGAATAACTATCGGTCGTAGAGAAAAATTAAGTTAATGAGATTCGTGCATTTTAAACATACCTACCATTTAAGACTCATTAAATTAAAATCGGCGAACTAACAAAAATGAAATTTCAAAAAAGCATGAAAACTTGCGTTTTTTTGTTAATGTTATAACTTTGCAAAAACTTCTCTTAAAATCAATCAATTTATCTTTATAACATGAGATTTCCAAAGTTTAAAAAGTGTGCAAAAGATGGGCACTGTAGGTTCAACAGTTTTTGCATAGTCGTCTTGCTTTATCCCGCCTGGGGCAAAAACCATCAAATTTGACCGCTTATACAGTTGCCAATTATTATTTAAAAAAAAGGTTAAGCAACTCGTATTTTGAATTTCTAGAGCTAATCTAATTTCTAGAGCTAATCTAACGAAAATGAATAGTCGAATTTTTCAAAATAAAGTCGTAAAACCTTGCATTAAAAAAGTAACTTTTTGGCGTACAAACAAATAGAATACTACCTATCTTAGTTATTTTCAATTTTAAAACCTGAAAAAAAAAAATTATTGAAAAGATGGTTAAAAAACACGAATTTAGTAAAAAAAGAACCCTCTACAACCAATTAAAGCCGAGATAGCAACTTTGTTTTAAAAAAATCACTGCTTTTAAATAATCATATTTTGTTTTTTTTATACAAACATGTAAATTTGAAACTACACGTTCTTTTAACCTTATCCTACCCAAATTATTATGATTAAAATATAAGGTGCAGCAAAAAAAATAGGAAATGTAATAATCATATTTATATGTCGTAATTTTTCTTATATTTGGCTTTGTTCTATAAACATACAAACGCGCTAGTTGTTATTGTCTATTCGTGGTACCCTAGATAACAAAAAGAAGAAGATTTTACGATATCTAGAAGCCGAAATATTGCAAACTTTTACAGCTCACTCCGATCTGAAGATTCATTTTTGATTCCGCAGCGCGCTATGCCGTTTGCCGGATGTTGAACTTAGAATTTCGAAAAAAAGTTACTCCACGACCTCGTACACTGTACCTCGAACTCTAGACAGTAGCGTCCCGTGACTTTAACCAGTTCTAACTTCGTTGATCTATATCATATAAAGTTTTGAAATAAATTGGATATTAAAGATTGAATCATTGTTAAAAATTTTTGCAAATTTCAGCCCTTAATGTTTATTAACAACAGCGCTGCGATTTTCAAAAACAAAGTTGTTATTTTGGTTTCTATTGGTTGTAGGGGGTTCTTCTTTTTTTTTACTAAATTCGTGTTTTCTAACTATCTTTTCAATGATTTTTATTTCAGGTTTTAACATTGAAAATAACTAAGATAGGTAGTATTCTATTTGTTTGTACGCCAAAAAGTTACTTTTTTAATGCAAAGTTTTACGGCCTTATTTAAAAAAAATTGACTATTCATTTTCACACCTTATTAGATAAGCTCTTGAAATTCAAAATATGAGTTGCAAAACATTTTTTTTATTAAAAATTGGCAACTGTATAAGCGGTCAAATTTGATGGTTTTTGCCCCAGGCGGGATAAAACAATACGATTATGCAAAAACTGTTGAACCTACAGTGCCCGTCTTTTGCACACTTTTTAAGCTTTGGAAAACTCATGCTATAAAGATAAATTGATTGATTTTAAGTGAAGTTTTGCAAAGTTATAACTTTAACAAAAAAACGCAAGTTTTCATGCTTTTTTGCAAAAACATTTTTGTTAGTTAACCGATTTTAATTTAATAAGTCTTAAGTTGTAGGTATGTTTAATACACACGAATCTCATAAATTTAATTTTTCTCTAAGACCGATAGATATTCCAATATTTTGGAAAAACTACTTTTTCGATTTTATTGTTTTATTAAAACAATGATGCGGAAAATATTTTTTTGAATATCAAGATGAGAAGCCTTTCCTATCATCGCTCCCAACACATATACGGAATAAAATCGCTGCTAAGAATACTTTTTTTAAAATTGCATATGCACTGGGCTATTGAAGAAGAATAGGTATATAGATTGGGGTGTTGAAATAAGACCAAGAAATTACTGAGGCAAGAACGGTACTTCGTACTACAGGATAAACGATCAAATCTTTGATTGCCGATAAAATCTATTTCAAATATCATCAACATACTCAAGTAAGCTCGAAAAACTCTGGGTGTAGATACTTGGAGGTATGAGTTGACTTGTATCTTGGCTGGGCTAGTAACGAGAATCACTACGTACATACCGCTCAAATTCTCGGGGAAAGACATAGATTCCGCTCACATTTATGTGAAAGTGGAATGTAATGCAACATTCAATACGGGTTTAAGAGAAAGGAGGGTGGGTAAGTGGAATTATGGAGGTGCAAATGAGAAAGAGCATGTAAAACTAGCATTTACATATTTTTTTAATGGACGACGAAATGAGTGAGAAACAGGGTAAGTGGGTGTCAAGAATCTTCCGAAGAACCTGTAATGACAGCGGTTGAATAAAGATCTACAAAAATGAGATAAATGATTAGGAAGCGTTGAACTGCAGATGAATAACTGTAAGAAGAAAAGAAGATGTAAGAGTGATGAAAAAGTTGAACTAGATGAATTTAGGACTCGTTAGGAGAACGCATTAGCAATTAATTACAAAAGGGATTCCAAATTTATCCTTTTTTTATTTGAAATGTAAAGGTGTCTTTGTAATTTTGATTCAATAGATAAATAAACATTATTATTATTTTAACTAGGCCTGTAAATAGGTAGTGTAGCTATATAGTTGATTTACTCCCTAATACTTTTATCCTTATCTGCTACCTAGTAGGTACTAACAGCACGCCGTTCATATATTCAGTATAACTACTGTATCTCTGTTTATTCATTTAGCTTCAAAATACATAAATACCTACTAACGGTCCCTTTTACATTGGTAACATACCTATAGTTTAGTGCATGCTTATGAGCAGGGGCGGCGGCGTGGCCAGGGCGGGAAGGCGGGGATTCCCACTCCGAATTTAACGTAAATAAGACTTTTATCGCATCGAAAGTTTTTATGTATTTTATATATTATTTGCAAACCTTTTGCCCTTAACGACCTGAAACGCGTTTTTAACGCACAAAAGTTTTCGGAAGGGGGAGGGGGGTGACAAAAACCGTGCCCCTCTGGACTTGCAGCGTCCCGGACCCCTGAGCACCCACGCCACCCCCCTGCTTATGAGGCTTAGCCTCCAGCCAAGCACCAGCGATTAATGCTAATGCATCAATATTCGTAGTGAAATTAACTTTAATAGGGTATAATGTAATGCGTGTTGGTGACTACTCACACCCTGCCACACACCCTTGAGGTGGCTTTCAGGGTATTTTAAAGATGTGTCCAATCCATTTATCTCTTTTAGTTTAATGTCGTATCGTATTAGGGTCATCCGTCGCTCTATTCTTTGGAGAACTTATACCTTTGAGGTGAGATATCGGTCCACCATATTTTCAGCATCCTCCTGTCGCAACATAATTCTTTACGCCTTCAAGCTCCATTGCTCTGCTGTCCCAGTGGTACATCCTACGGGGGACATAATAAAAATCATTAAAAAATTCCACGATTGGATTGCTATCCCTCGTCGGGCCCAAAACTTGTTGATCATCCGTGGACACACTTGGGCTAAAATTGCAATCATTGGGGGCCCATTGAGATTCGCTGCACACCAAATTTCGCCAGATTGTAAGCAAGCACTTGAACTTCTCATCTTTACGGAGACAGAGGGCGAAACAAATTAAGAATTTCGAACGCGGTATGGGAATGCGATCCGGAAGAGAAAGACACTTGAATTATTTAATCGATTCGCCAAAATAAACCCAGCGAGAACGCCCTCGGGCAATTTTTTCGAAAGGAAACGCAACGTACGCCCGCTCCACGGATTTTGAAGTCTTCAGTTAAATTTTTAATTCGAAAGTTGCGCTGAATACGGTGGCGTATCAGTTTTTCATTTGCTGCAAATCAACGTTACACATTGAAATTTAAAGAGTACTGAGAAAGGCGTATTTGAGATAGCGTGAAACTTTTTTTAGTCTAGAAAAACATCATAGAATATATTCTACACAAATGTTCTAAATTCTTTACCATTCTGAAAATCCAAGATAAAATACCTCACTTGTTTAATCAACACTAGAAGGACAGAACCCGTCATTCTGACGGTTAAGCCCTACTCAAACGAACACAATTCATGCATATTTCTTATCGAACCGAGTTATTCCAGATATTCCAAAACGGGTTGCACTGTTCAGTAACGTCACTCATCAATATCGTACCGACTTTTTCGTTTACATTATTAACCGTGGAGCTACCTGGACTTGCACGTGAATTTAAAAGGTAAATAATATTTCCAGACTTTTAGGAAATGCATGAACCTTAGTAAAATATGCCTAAAACGAGGGAATAATGACAACCAGATGGCACAAATATATCAGGAGAGTTTCATTGTAGCTATTAAGCGCTATCAGTACGAAATGCGATCAAAAACCAGTGCTACAAACTATATTCCTTATTTCATCGATTTTGTCTGGATTCCTGATAGTTTGGTGTTAGGAATTATACCCTTCGTATCGGTCTCAAATCAGATTAGAAGGGAGAAAAAAACTTGGCATCCTTCATCCCCAGAAAGCAGGAAAGGGTTGGCATCCTTCACCCCATCCTTTACCCCAGAAGCAGCATTGCATGGAATAGGGCGGCACGAAGGACCTAAAAAAACAGAAAATCCCAAGTTCAGAAGGCATGCACGATGAATGAACAACTTATCCACCCGTATTGGATACGATTACGAACTAGGAAACTGAAACATTAAAGCATTCGTGTGGAACTTATAGGATCTTTTAGGGTCAGAGACGTGGACCATTGGAATAACAAACGAGAGGAGAATAGGAAGTAATAGAAATTTGGTGTTGACGGTGGCGGCTGAATAATAATGTTAATTAATAATTTTAATGCCCCTTAAACATGATCCAAGATTACATAATCACTTTGCATAAATAGTTGACAGAAGCTTTAAGGTGACCCCTAAGGCATTTACCTATTGTCGGGGGCACCTTCAGGACAAATAAGCAATACATATAACAAAATGATCACTACAGATGTGTTTGTAATTATTAACATCTGTATTAACATAAGTACAGATAGACTAAAGTTAATACAGAAAAAATTAAACAATCAGAGTTCAACCAGCTTAATAAATATTTTATATGATTGGCCGATTTAATTTGTTGTGACAAAGAATTGACACAAACTAGAGGTATAACAAAGAGAAATTATTACTAGAGTTATATTTGTAAACACAAGGATTCTCAAAAGATTGTTGCAACGATTTCTAGAAATTTTCATTTACCAAATTACTTGCGGTCAACAGCCAAAGTTTACCTAACTTGCTTCAGAAAAGATTTTACATGCTTTATAGATTTGATTGTTTGAGGCAAACAATTAAAAAGTTTGGTCCCCATATAATTAAAACATCCTTTGTAAAATGTTAGGTTTGACTTTGGCAAAACATAATAACAGGTTGGACCGTAGGTCGTAGGCGTGAGGTTTTTACAATACCTTTTGGCTATTCCCACCACGGAGGCAAAAAGACCGTAAGACCTTATAAGCATACATTTGCCGCACGGGTAATATCCGCAGCTTGACAAATAAGGGAAAAGATGGTGAAAGGTAGCCTTCTCTGGCCATGATTCTGATATTTGATTTTTGGGTAGTTTCTACCCTTTTAAATGAGTTTTTATAAGCACCATAATAATAATCTTATGAGACCATAGTTTAGCTTTGAATTGACAAGGGCACAATATATGTTGTACCTACATTATTTTTATTTTTAATGAAATAAAACTTAATTTTACAATTTTTTAAACTATTCGATTGATGAAGAAGTAAAGGATCTAATTAGAGTAAATGTAAATCTAGGAAGTTGGAAATTATGAGGATACCGGGACTAGCTATGGTATTACCTTTATACGGAGTCTCCCGCAAGTGCACATTAGTGCGATATTCCACAGAGAGGAAAAAATCATTCGCCTTGACCGGGATTCGAACCCCAAATCAAGGCGAATGATTTTTTCTCTGTGGAATATCGCACTAATGTGCACTTGCGGGAGACTCCGTATAAAGGTAATCCCTTGGCTAGTCCCGGTATCCTCAAAATTTGCCAAAAGGAGCGAACACCTCACTGTGTTCCAAGTTGCAAATTAGCAGGAATACAGTTTCCGACCCCTAAACTGCCAGGAAAAATAATGAAAACCGCTAACAAAAGTTTAAAAGGGTTTAATTCGTTGTCTCTGGCGTGACTTCATGGAATCAGGCCCGTCGCGAGGGCGGGGCAGCCGGGGCATTTTGCCCTGGGCGCAGCGAGTTGGGGGCGCCGATAGAAAATCTTTTTAAAATTTTGACAACAACGTTTTCCGCTGTGTGGCGCTCTCGGGTCTCTTCAACTCAATGAAGGAGCTCCGAGACATCGCGGTGAAAATCTTCTTGCTTTTCAATCTCGTGGCAATGGATGACTCCCGGGAAGAATTTGACTTGGATGATCTTGTTCCTGACGATTTTCACGCGCTTTTTCTTGATGAGGAATTCCACCCTTATACGCGCGAAGATTTGCAGATATATGAGAGTGAAGTAGAGATTAGTGATTGTGAGACGTGTGCGAGTAGTCAAAGTGACAAAACCGACTCGGTAACCGACACCAGCGAGGAAGAAAATATTCAACTGGAGGTTGACCATTTCGTTGAGAACGCAGAAAACAACAAAAGTGAAGAGAGAGAAGAGTAGTTTCTGAGTGACGACGATTTGGCGAAATTTTCTCGCAGGTGCCGCGAAAATTCCCGCGCGCGAAATGTATCAATTCAATAACCGCTGTACTGTATCAGTATAGTGAGATTCTCGAAGCGCTACTTGAGCTTTCAGAGACTGTTGATGATCCTAAGATCTCGTCCGAGGCCCAATCCTTAATTACGCATTTCGAAGATTTTTCATTTTTGGTCTGCTTGAAGATTTGGCATACCTTATTATTCCAGGTCAATCTCGTCAGTAAAACTCTCCAAGGCAAAACCGCAGATGTTTCATTATCAGTAATTCAAATTGAAAAATGTATCGAATTTGTTGATAATTATCGAGAGAACGGATTCAATCAATCCATTATAGATGTTCAAGATATAGCTGAAAATGCGGAAATCCTATGTGATTTCCCGAAAAAACAACGTTCTAAGAAGAAAAAACAATTTTCTCATGAAAGCACAGATAATTACGAAGTCACGCCTGAAGAAGAATTTTCGAGGGACGTATTCTACCCTCTGATAGACACTGTATCTACATCCCTTAAGGAGCGATTCAGCCAGCTCAATGAACACAAGAAGAAATGGGGTTTCCTATTCAATCTAAACCACCTCCCGGGACATGATCAATTAAAGATGTGTTGTCAGGAACTTGAGAACTATCTGACGCGTGAAGGTATTTCTGACATTAACGGGACTGAACTGTAAAATGAACTACAGCATGTCGGCTCAATCATTGATGAAGAAATGAAAAAAACACGAGCGACATCATTGAAGATTCTGAATTCTATCAAGAAAAGTGACCACCAGGACTTATTCACGAACCTCTGGATAGCTTTTCGTATTTTACTCACGATACCGGTCACGGTAGCTAGCGGGGAGAGAAGTTTCAGCAAGCTGAAACTTATAAAAACCTACTTGAGATCGTCAATGTCTCAAGAACGATTGGTTGCACTGGCAACGTTATCTATTGAGAATGAGGAAGCTAGAGACTTGAATTTTCAAGAATTAATCAAATCTTTTGCAGAAAGTAAGGCGAGAAAGATTCCATTATAATATGAATATTAAATTATAATCAATAAAATATCTTTTTTCTGAAAAATGTTTTCTATTATATTTTCCCCAAATACCGAAAATCTCCCGATTGGAGGTATATCAATGTTATGGGGGGGGGGGGGGGGCGCACGATCACAGTTTGCCCCGGGCGCCAGATCAGCTAGCGACGGGCCTGCATGGAATCGACTTAACATAATGAAAAGTAAAGAAAACTTTGCAATTCCACGTAAATATTTAATGTACAGGCACTTCCAATGAAAAGTTACCACTGCAGAGCCGAAATTTCTAAGTCCGGAGTTTTTTGTAAATTTGGCATCGCTGCGTCACGGCTTCCCCCTAGCGGAGCCTGAGGAAGTTCTAACCGTAAACAAACCCCCTTCCCTCCTCCGCTCTCCTTTCCTTTCTTAGCGGAAGGGACCAAGGGATTACTGGCGGTCGGTCTTTTTCTCATGCCCTAAAGGTGGGCGTTTCTCTGAGTCGCGCAGCCAGACGTCGGAGGTCCCGAACATACCTCTACGCTCGCCACCACCATCACGTATTGGCATACCATCAAAAATCGACGTTCACTTAGAAGAGGAAATCACAAATCATCATTGTTCAATATCACCCCCAATTTGTATGTGTCCCTTGAATAATCGATGAATAATTGAATAATTAATTCCTTGGTCTATTGGTGTTGTTTCACGTTTGTGCTATTTCAATGTGAGTTCATTAACATGTTTTATTCTCACATCGATGTGGTCAGAAGTTTTATAAATATGCGATCTCAATGTTTTAAGACTAGGAATAGTCTCAGGAGAAGAAAATAACGTGCCGAATTGTCGTAATTTCCACGAGTTTACCGTAGGATTTATGGTATAGACACGTAATTTGAATAATAACAATACCCATTATATTACTGCTTGTATAATACCAATACACATCTGTTATTGACCACGCAGCCGTTTCCCTAAAATCTGGTCTAATATCTGCTGCGATAAGAGACGAGGGCCTCCCTGCGACAATGATGCAAAATGGGGAGCTGCGCGAGATTAAGGACCTAGGTTGAGAGGAGAAGAGAGAAAAGACCTCAGGCAGGAGACCTTTCTCATGCGACACGTCATAATCAACACCAGATGATGACGTGCCACGTCGAAACCTAGGTCGTACATTAAATATTTATGTGGAATTACAAAGTTTTCTTTACTATTAATTTAAAAGGGTTGTTTTCATCCAATATTGTTAAGTTTTACTCCCAAAACAAAAGCATTGAACTGGGTGTAAGGTTTTTATTTTTTTCTCTTTTTAAATTACTTGTGCTCAAGATATAAAGTTGAAATTTTCACTGTTTGATGCTTGGAAAAAATAAAAATTTTAAAATTTAGTATGCGATTTTCTTTACGCTTATGCTTCTCCTATAAAAAAACATGAGTTTTTGCCTCCAAAATAGTCAAGTTACTCACTTTTTTAACTGTATACATTTGCAAAGGAAACATAGAGTTAATAGAAAACCAATATTTAAGTTTGTCCAAGTCACTTTGCATATAAGTTTGGGCACCAAATGCAGCACGCTCCTTTCCTATTTCAAAGCGTGCATGCTACTGGCAGAGTAACAGAGTGCAGTGCCATCAGCAAACGAGGTGAGATTGCCATAGAATTTTCAGTAACATAGGTTATTTACATGCATTAGGAACAGTATTGGTCCCAAAACTGAACCTTGAGGGACCCCCACTCGTAATATGTGTAAAACAATATGCACCCATTGATATCTATCACTAAGATAACTCTGAAATATTTTATTAAGTCACCTATATGCGAATTTATGACTGCCGATGAACCTGCGATTCTTTAGTGACTCCCATCCCTGTCTCCAAGGAGACTCTACTGAATGGAAAGAAACTTTTTTTTTAGGTGACCTAAGATGGAAACCCAAAGTGCCAAGAAAGCGGATTTCCGTCACGGCTCAATTGAAATCGCTGATGGAGCACAGTTCGCTCGGAAGGTGCGCCGGACGAGATGAAGGACTTTAACGTTGCAAGCATTCACGACACGTACACTCGGACACTATCCAACATGGAGAAGGCAAAATGAATGTTAGTGAAGAGACTGGGATCTCATTGAGGTTGAGAACATGGTTCGTGTGTGGCGGAATGTTGCGAATTCCGTCGGAAAAAAGGTCAATGGAATTGATAGGCAAATTCAAATGGCCAATTGGAATGAAGCGCGACGCGAAGTAGCTTTTAACGCAGGCGCAGTCCGTCTTGCACCCTGGAACTAATTGGAAAGAGTCCAAGATTAAGGCAATAGGTACTCAATTTAAAAAAAAACATGACTTTTTATGCAAATATGCTACCACGGTGCTTCTCACCGGTATGGAAGAACCTTTTACAAGTTAACTGGGAATTATTCTTCTTTAGTTCTCCGGCATACGTGGATCTTATGAAGGAATGAGTGTTTGTCTTGGGAAACGAAGATCCCACTGTACATAAGTTTTCTTCGCGACTTCATGATACGGCAGAGATACGTTGAATAATCTGATTATTTTCTACTTTACTTTTGGTTTTCTGTAGTTAACGCATTTCATAAGCGAAAGCAGGATATTTTGAACAAAATATAAAAAAATGTAGAATTTAGTATTTGTTTTGACTCACACAGTCGCGGCGGAACCTCCTTAAGGCCGAGTATACGCAGTGCCACCTCTGTACCTCAATAACTCTATGGCCCCAGTCATGGGAAAGATTTCGTACCGAGTAGACGTGGTCCACGTAAACAAAACAATATCACATCGCACATTGTTGTTCACGGAGAACTGACGTAAATCAAACGTGAGCATCGGACACGTTCACCGGAGTTTACCTTTGACCGTGTGCCGATTTTAATGGTGGAATTGGCCCCCAGAATCAGAGTGTATGTTTTAGGCAGTTACAAAAGGTGCGACAGTGTCACAGCCATGCTGGGGTATCTGGGCTGGAAACCTTTGAAATTAAGGAGTAACATAAACAGGTTATGCGGGATGTACAAAGCAATTACAAAAGAGCGGGCTTGGGAAGAAATAAATCAAAGGCTAGACTCACCCTGCTACATAGGAAGAAATGACCACAGGTACAAAATTAAATGTAGAAAGCAGAAAGCGGATATCTTGAAGCAATCTTTCTTGAATAAAGGTATAAAGGAGTGGAATGAGTTACCTGAAGTCATTTTTGAGATCTTTCCCGCTAACGTCAAAATCTTTAAAAATAAGTGTTCCTCGATTCTATATTGGTTTATTTGGAAGTGTTTTGAAAATTTCATGCGTATTTTCTTATGTTTATGTTAATTCTACCACCAGGCGATTGCCTACTTGTAACGTTTTGTAATTAAATTAAAATTAAAATATCACCTCCATCTTTTTGCTGCCAGGGGTCAGCAGGAGTCATCACCACGTCACTCGGAGTTACAGGTTCGATTCTCGGTCAAGACAAATGATTCATTCCAGGGTCAATTCCCTCGATTTTGAGTAGGTGTAAGTGTGAATCAACTTCGCCGTAGTTTACTTATTTATTATGCTTCAAGTTCGCCCAACAAAAAAAATACGGGGCAAAAATCAACACATATTACGTACATACAATCAAATGCAACACATACATATGTATAGAAAGAGAAGTGTTTACAACATGATTTATAAAACAATTTTGTTTATCTGAGAACGGAAGTGGCTTTTCTTTTGAAATAATTCAAGTTCATGGCAATGTTTGATAAAGGTTTGGCACATTATGTATAAAAGTGAGTTTGCAAAATAGTTTGTTTCTTCATTGTTCAAATAAAATGCCCTCTATGGCCTTAAATTATGTTTTGGTACTAAAAAAAATTAATTTTACTCATTAGGTTAGTATTTTACCCAGTATCGATTAGGTCAAACAAGTACTGTGAATCCTTTTTCATACTTATTTTATTTAAGCTATGATATCCATAAATTTCCTGTAAAGCAACATAATTTATTTAATTTCTGAACATCGGATAAATGTTGACTGTTTAATCTTTCGGGATTCATTCCGCGATGTTTAAAATTGCAAAAAAACAATATTTAGCTGGTCCTCCTGCCAGCTTCATCAGGTTAACTGAACTGATTCTTTAGTCTAGCTCGTCTTTAAATAAAAATAAAATGGATAAATGTTATTATGGGAATAGTACACATAAAGTTTAGTCGTATACCCATTGGAAACATGTCATTTTTGACTTTTGTCGTGTTCGTCTTCTTGTCGAACTCTTCCTTCCAGAGTCTTTGTCCACTTTCCCCCTTTCAAAGAGACGACTTCGCCTCCCCATATCCAACCCTCACCACCTTCACAAACGCCGGGACTACACTTGGAATGCTTCCTGTTCTTTCGACGTAGCAGGCAGTGGGACGGGGGAATATTACAAGGCGAAGAAGGGTAGGCAAAGGTGTTTTAAAAAGAGGGGAGGGGAGGATTATTACGCACGGGAGGAGTGGTTTAAGGAAGAGGTCTGAGATGAGAACTATAACTAACACCTCCCTGGGTTTCGGTAAATGGGGTTTCCCTCACCTTCAACACGTCATCGGCCACTCCCCCAATACCCAACCTGCCCTTCACCAAATTGCATTTCGGCCCATTCCCACGTGAGCGTTGCCTAGTTACCATTACGTATATACGCTGGAATATGCTCGCATAAACATACTGCTTTTTAAGGAGGATTCCGCCGCGACTGTGTGAGTAGTCAACACAAATACTAAACTCCTCATTTTTTATATTTTGTCAAAAACATCCTGCTTTCACTGATGCAATGCGTTACTTATAGAAACCCAAAAGTAAGGAACAAAATACGCAGATTATTCCACGAATGTATTTTTAAATGAGCACTTTTTTCCAGCCATAGGAACCGACTGCAGCGTAATTTCCTACGAATTACCGTATTTTGACTTCAATTACGGCATTAATTCTTCAATAACTAGAAAAACAAGGTGTTAAGATGCCTGTATTTTATTTTTATTCGATTTCTCTGGATTATTTCCTTCTTAGAGACAGTTTTCCACGAAAATGGCAGTTGTATTTTATGGAAAAATACTATTTATCCCCGTGTTTCTCTCACTCCCCCATTGAACACCATGTAATTTCAAGTTCAATTGTAGAATAAAATAGCGTGGAAAGGTGTTATTTTGTTGTCCATATCAGATAGAGGACAAGTTATTCTACAAGTAGACATAATATGAATAAAATGACATTTAAGTCATTTTACGGTGGAACCAACTTATACTAATCGGGGCGCGCGTTCCAAAACTCACTGCTAGTAGGTACTGCCTGTGCTGCCGTAAAACGGAACGTGAAACAGTACTGCCGCTGCTGCAGTAGCATGTAATTTCGGAACGGTCGGCATTGCCTTACTGCCCGGATGAAATTCAATATGGCCTAATTGCGTGGTGATTTATTTTGGTATGTGATTTTCAAAATCTTAAATCTTAAAGCTAATCCAAAGGATTCTAATTAAATGCTAATTTTCATTGCCTTGCATTCTTGCTACGTAAACAATAATTCGTTACCTTCTCTGAGGAGAATAAAATAAAAGCGCGTCAGCTCCGCGAATATGGAAAAGAAACTCTGTTTTAGTACTTACAATTAGCGAATTTCCGTTATAAATTACATTATCGTACTCAAAACAAGCATTTCTGATCTTGGGCTTATAAAAAAAGTCTTCGAACATATTTGTCAAGCCCTGATTTTCTTCATGGCCGGTTGTGCGTAGCGTTTCCAAGACGTGATACCAAAAACTGGAATCATGTTACGGGTTGTCGAGAGTTGCATCGCAGAATATTTTTTCTAGCAATTAGGTTTTTACTGCAAATTACATTTCCCGGCAATCATTATACAAGCCAGTACTGTGCTAACTAACCGATGTACGAGAGACATGTATAATCACGTTCATCGCATTTAACCATGGCACTAAATCAATTTTTGTAAACTCAATCAACAATCAACTCGTAACACTCTCACGCGGCCTTCCTGACTGTTTTTTTTTTCGCTGGAATTTTGTTTAATATTTAATATAATTACAAAACGTTACAAGTAGGCAATCGCCTGGTGGTAACATTAACATAAGCATAAGAAAATACACATTAAATTTTCAAAATACTTCCAAATAAACCATTACATAATCGAGGAATACTTATTTTTTTAAATTTTAACGTTAGCGGGAAATATCTCAAAAATTACTTCAGGTAACTCATTCCAATCGTTATACCTCTGTTTAAGAAAGATTGCTTCAACATATACGTTTTCTGGATGGACTTGAATATCCTGGTTAGAGGCACAGTAATCAACATATAAGGTATGCTTAATATATCCATCCGAGTGGTTCAAGGACACCAAAATCACATTGAAATAAATGTTATTGTACCGCGTGATTCCTTAGTTAAGCGATCGGAATTATCTCGAGCGGTTCAAACACAAATCGCCTGGTTAAGTAGGGGTGAGTGAGAAAATCGGGCGAGAGCGCATTTAATGAATGATCTTGGATACGAGGAGCGGTTGAATGAGTCGATTGAAAAGAAAGAACTAAAAAAAAAGACCAATCTTAGGAATGAATGAGTGAAGGGAGAGGGAATCAATGAATGGTCAAAAGGTCGTTCGGCCCCCGTTTCCCCTCCCCCCGCCCCTACACCCTCCGTCGCTACCCCCTCCCCTCGCTACAACTCATTCTACACCCTGACTCGTCCGGAGGGCTGTCCGTCCGTCCGTAAAAGGGAGCGTCCGTCCGTCCTCCACCTGGCCCAGGGGGGCGGGCTGATCGACCGAAGAACACGCACGAAGATCGGTCGTCCCACTCCGCCGCCGCCGCGGCCAGAGACTTTGAATATGGAGGATTGATTAGGGGCCCGATTCTGATCTTCCACCAGTCAATGACTGGTGGAAGATCAGAATCCTCGAAACTTAGAGGATTATTTATATAAACTTAAATACGAAACTTACCTCCAAACCGCGAACAAAACAATGTCTACCTTCCGCACGCTTACTTCCGTCGGAAAGTTTCCACCACGACACTAGCGCTGTTCCACCAAGTGCATGACGGGTGGAAGGGAAGCTTGACTTTCCACCAGTCATTGAACGATGAACGATGTAGTGAACGATTCTCTGGTGGAAGGTGGAACATGTGACGTAGTGTCGGAAAGTCATGACGTTTTGGTGGAAAAGTTGAACATCGGGAAAGCATCAGAATCAGGCGCTGGATTCAAATGATATGTTTTCTCGACCCATTACAGTTTATGGAGTAAATATCAGGCTCTTCTTTTAACTTATTGAGTTTTGGTGAATTATAATTCTCTTTTTCTTCACTGCCAACGTTTCGGCAAATTTATTGCCATCCTCAGGGATAGGTAATTGAAAACTATAAAACAAAATTAACTACATAAAAAGGTATCAACAGAAAAATAACAATTGTTAACAAATTTGGTGATAACTACACTGTACATTATTATTTTTTTAATCGGGTACACTAATTTGACAAATATTAACAAACCTGTAAATTTTAATTACACTAACATGATGTCGACCATTCCAATTTAGCAAACAGGAAATATAAACAGATAGATGGGTAAATATAAACAGTTTCTTGGCAACAAGAGAACACACAAGAGAGTGACACCCGCTATGACACCACAGGTGTCATAGCGGGAAAGTATTTTGAGTGTGTAACTACAAATCACATTTTTTTTAAATGTCTCACGCATGGTGAATGTTAGATATTTTGTAAATTAAAATTTCGTTTTTTGGGAGTAACTTATCAACCGAACAGTAAGTTAAAGCTGGAAAGGAGAGGGCGGATATAAACTAAAAATATAAAATAACAAAAAACTACCCTACACCTAAATAAAGTCTACAATGTCGCCAGTTTTAAACGAAACTATGAAGAAAAACTAAGGTCTATGTCCGCGGCAAGGTGTCCCTCGTGAGAGAACGGGAACACAACAGTCTCGATGGCGACGGGCGAAAAAGAAAAACGGAACGAGAAACTCGATTGTTTTTTCCCTCTCTGTCTCTCTCCCTCTCTTCTGTGTTTTTCCTGCAATGTCACCCTCGGCACACGAAGGCACGTGCTCGGTCCGATCGCTCGACGAGTCGCTTGAAGGCTTTCCATCGCCGACCATGGACACATTCTTCCCCTTCTTCCCATTCCCCGCGAAATTTCATAGAAACCGCTCCCATGGCTAGGTTTGAGATGCAACCTTCATTTAAAAAAAAACAAGTTTAAAAAACACATTCTATATTCTTAAAAACCCACGATACACGCATACTTATATATCACACGTAAATCTATTCTTTAAACTACACTTTATCAGTTAAAGGTTCACAGAAACTTACTTCCTTTTAATACTAGAAAAACACTCATATCGTCGCTTATTTTCTCTGTAATAGATTACTACCGCTGTCTTGTTTACAATGACCTCAAAGAAGAATATAATCTCAAACTTCACCGGATCTTAAACTCCTGCCTTAGGTTCATTTTTGACCTTCGCAGGGATGTCCACATCACACCATATTATAAACAACTAAGATGGCTCAACGTCAAATCCCGTAGAGAGTACCTTCTGGGATCCTTTTTGTTTGTTCTATTTAAAAACAAATCACCCTAGTATCTGTACATGATTTGTTCCTTAGTTGTCCCTCTGTCTCCACAATGTCCACTAGGTCTGATCCTAATCAATTGTATTTTCCAGGGCATCGCACCACAGCATATAATAAATCATTTATTGTAACAGATTGTATTATATGGAATAAGTTGCCAACTGATATTAAATATTGCAGATCTGTTAAAACATTTAAAATTAAATATCATATGATTATTTACTTTCCCGGGAATAACATAAGTTACTCTTATTATTTTTTTTCAAATTTGTGTTCATGTTATTATGGTTCCTTATTTATTGTATCATTTTGCTATTTGTTAAGTTATGAATACATGATTTTTTTTGTTTGCCTATTGTTTACGTACATACATTTGTTATATTATGAAATGAGAAGACATTATATATATCGGCATTTAAAAAATGATGAAAAGTTTGTCTTTTTTGTAATTTTTATTGTGCCTGCAAACCATATTATTATTATTTTTGTTCCTATGGATTTTTCCTGAACAATAAATATTTTTCTATCTATCTAAATTTATGTAAAAATTATGATATCCAGACGTTTTCTTTTCTAGACCTCTTTTTTATTTATATTATCTTCTCTCGAGACATCCAGTCTAATAATTGATAATTTATGGTTTATTACTCTTATCCGGCGATGTTTCGCATTTATATTATGCTTCTTCAGGGCTGCATAAGGGTTAATATTTCATGTTGTGCAACATTCAACCGGGTTTACAAATTATAGACAGAATCAATACAAACTTTGTAAATTTCACAGTGAATTTTATTTAGTCCGACCGGTTTCATCGCATAGGCGACATATCCAGGTGGGTCTATGCGATGAAACCGCGGGTCGTATTAAAAAAAAATCATTGTAAAAATTACAAAGTTTGTATTGAGTCTGTCAATATGGATTTTCAAAAAGTTACGCCATTGAAGATCGAGTTCTTACATATTATAGTTTACAATGTTTGGTACACGGTGTCCTAACATCTCCTGCCATACGCCTATGTGGCGATCGACGATTGCATGTTATTAAATGCACGAAAGGTAATTTTCGATCTTCAGATAGGAACTTATTTTCAGGAGAATGATTGGCTAATTGAATTAATTAGAGGCTGCGTTTTAGGATTGGAAAAAAATCTATTGACTAGGTCGCACGATAAGCTAATGACCTATCTTCTTGTCTTTACACCTTCTTGAGGTGAATGTCGACTACTTCAACAAGTATAGGGTATTTTTTACGTTTTTCTGTACGGCCTCATCCAGTGATAGGAAGAAGTATTTTATAAGGTAACGAAGAGATTGGTATCCAAGCAAAGGAAATAAATACTCATTAGCATTCGACTAAATCAAAATTTAAATGTGTACCAGTTTGTTGATACTCAAATCTGCCTCTCTGCAGTGAAATTCTATGTTGGAGCTCTGATGAGAAATACCTTTGAGATCTGATTCTTTCCCTCGTAGTTACATCAATGTGATAAACCGCGGAAAATATATAATTCTGATTTCCACTGCCCGCATGCCTCAATTTAATCGGTAAAATAAACATGATAACATTATCGGACGACTGATACCTTCAGTGACAGTTAAAGCAAAGCACACTGAGCAGAAACCGTCCACAGTCCCTGTGATTAATCACTTAAGACTTTCGTACACCTAATTCATCATTGGGTGCTTGGAAGTCTACGTGATTGATCACAGGGACGATGGTAAGTGCTGTCAATGGCTAGAATAATTTGGTAGTTACGACATTTTCGTTTGATTTTAATTCGTATCCAATAATTTTAACGGCAAGGAATGATATTGAATCGATAGAATTACGCCAATCTTTACCACGAAAACAATACTTTCTATGAGTAATACATTTTATATATGTTTTATACTCTTCCAATTGTGTTTATATTGTGTTGTTTCTGCGAAGAAAACAATGCGAAAATGCATGCGATACTAGAATCATCAAATAGTAGGTATACGAGAGAAAACTTAATTTATCGAAGTCCACAAAAAATTTTTATTTTATTATCCAAGGTTTATATGATATAGCCTCTATAAAAGGATGATGTAAGATTTAAGGATACAAAATAGCGTATACCTGAGTGGATAAAATTAAAATATTATTTCCGTGTTTCACTAAGGTATTTTTTTAAATTTTTGTTTTAGTGTACCAATGCAATGCCACAAAAAGAAGCGATGGAACGTTAATTTTCGATCCCAAAGATGCTCCTCTCCAATTTCTTCTCTCGTCATCACAAAAGAGTGAGTTCTCATTTAACCATTCTGGAGTTCTGACGTAAAGAAACGCCTGTTATGCATAGAGCATACGAAGAATAAAAAGTGATCATGTGAATATGAAGGTATTTAAATCGCAACCCTCTTCATGTGAAATATTTAACGCTCCGTTTTCGTGTGCTTCCCTGCGACGGAGTGCACACCGAAGGAAGTCCTTTGATTAGTAGATTAATAACATATTTAACTGAGAATAGTTCTTAAAACATCATCACCACAGTGCATAAGTGAAAGATGCGGCTATATACACGGGTGCCGTCATTAGAAATGATAGAGGGAATGACATCATAACGTTTACGATACACAGATTTCAAATAACCAAACACATAACGGTGTTTTGATTGGGAGACACTGAAAGATATGATAACTGAGCTTGGAGACGAGATAACCGCCCATCAATATCAACAGATGTTTGAAAGATTTTATCACATGGATTTGAAATAGGAACAGAAATGTTATCAATTGCTATCATAATTACGAAAATTTTAAACTTATATTTTATTGATTTATTAATTGTCAGTTTAATTGTAGTTGATAGCTTGAAATGTATTGCATGAGTTCGATTAGCGCAAATTAACATTGTCATCTTACATTGAAAATATTTGAATAAAAAGGACCCCTGGAACAAAGGAAAAATAAATATTATAGCCATGGAGAATTTCACACGATCGCAACATTTCAGATGCCAGGGTCCCGATTCTGATCTTCCACCAGTCAATGATTGGTGGAAAGTTCCACCATTCGTTCATTGAACGACTCTTGATCCGTTCAATGAACGGCTCAATGACCCCCTCTGGAGAACCGAACATCACAAACTTATGCCGATTTCCAACTTACCTCGAAACCGCGAACAAAAAAATGTCTACCTTCCGCACGCTTACTTCCGTCGGAAAGTTTCCACCACGACACTAGCGCTGTTCCACCAAGTGGATGACTGGTGGAAGGGAAGCTTGACTTTTCACCAGTCATTGAACGATGAACGATGTAGTGAACGATTCTCTGGTGGAAGGTGGAACATGTGACGTAGTGTCGGAAAGTCATAACGTTTTGGTGGAAACCAATGACGTTTTGGTTGAAAAGTTGAACATCGGGAAAGCATCAGAATCAGGCGCCAGAATATTTGAAAAAGCAATTTTGTCTTCAATTGTACTTAGTTGTAGCAGTAGTTCAATTATTTGTAGTTTGAGTTTTCTTGAGTGAATTTTTTTATGCACAGAGTAATGAGTGAGAATAAAGAAGATTCATCCCGTAGTTTTAAGAATTCTCCGTCTACAATGAACAGTCAGGTTATCACTCGGCAGAAAACATCTATACTTCCAAAATTCACTGCGCTCGGCTTGCGAGCACAGTGAATCTTTTAAATTTATTCATCCCGAAGAATTTCAACTACCTATTGTACAGCATGGTGAACCAGAGATTTATTAAATGGAACAAACAATGGTGTAAAACATGAGTTTATTCAGAGGTATAGACGCAATGGTTCACTATCGTACATACAATCAATTGACATAGGTAAGCGCAGTGGCGTACGTAGGGTTGACGTCTGGGGGGTTATTTTGTAGCCTCACTTAAGTGAGAATACGTCATAAAATGTGGAAAATTACGTGATTTTTCGTAGTTCAACTCCCCCACCCAGGCGGCGTGACCATCTTCGGCTCTCAAGTGGTGAACTGCCGGTCTGGATTATTTGATTCACCCGCTCATTCGACTTTTGATCCGTATCTTTCGACTCATGATCCGTTTCATTTGGCTCCGCATTTCATTAGTTCCATCTCACCTGTCGTTTGGAACGTGAAATGGAGCCACTATCGGACCTTGTCCGATCGTGAGCTGATCATTGAAAGAGAGTGAAACGGATCTCTCACCTTCCCGCAAAGAGTCATTAAAAAGATGAGATTACAGGATAATCCCCCTGGGGGAGGGGTTTGACTTCGTGGGGAGGAGGGATTTCATCAATATTTATGCGCATCACCATAAAGTGATATTTTGTTTATTATTCACTAAAACAATAATTAAATTAGTATTCTCTTTTCGTGAAGATAATTCAACTATATTTTTCAGCCAAATAAGCAAAATTCTAAACGCTAGTGCGTAAACGAACAAAAACGATTTCAGGAAAAAATGTTTTAGGGGTGCGCCACTGGGTAAGCGTTACTTTTTGAGATACGGTAGTTTGAGCGAGATATTTCCCTAGTCATAATGGCGACCATATTCGAATTTTATTTTTTATTTTAAGCGTCTTTAAGAAGTATGAAGTAAATATTGTAATATTAATGGCGAAACAATATATCTATGCATGACAAAAACTCTCAGCAATTAAATAAATATATCTACATAAGTCGTTTAACTTGACTCATTTTTTCATTCCATACGGTGTAATTTTCTTCACAACAGATGATTATTTTGCCATTCTGTAATAATTACTGCGGTGAATAATTTAATAATATTTATAAATAGTTGAGAAAACACCCTCCACCGTTAGTTTTCTGACGATATCGTGGTGTTAGAAGTTTCTAATTTTTTCAATAGTCTACCTCTGGAGCGTAATGCCGAAATAATCTATCCCATGTAAAGCAGCATTTATTTTTAGGCAAATTGCTCTAAAAGTAGTTCGGCAAGGGGCTAATATTTTGATATCATTAAAAAGATGGGAGTTTTTTTCTTTTAAATGACGTCAAATCCATCAAATTCTAGCTGAGGTGAGTTTTCGCTCAAAATACTTTAGAAGGAAAAACATCTCATATTGTTCGCAAATCTCAAACGTGAGATTTGCGAACTTTGCTGAAATAGCGAAATATTCCGATCTTTCAGATAACTGGTGCTTGATTTTAAAGGTAAAACATCCAGACTATCTTCGCATCTTTGTTGGTGACATCCATGGGCGATTAAACTGAATACTCCGGCCAAGGGTCTGACACTCACATTACTCCAATGTTTATACATTTCACCCAGAGCACTCTAGCGGTCAGGCGCTAACTATCAGCGCACCAGGATGACATGCATACGCTTTAATTGAATATATGGCAGATTTAATTGGGAAATCACCTATTTATTTCTCAGGGGTAACTTAAAAAGGCAATTGTATAATCAATTCTGCATCCTGAAAAAATTCTGGAACCACATTGCAGCGCAATAATGCCGTCCATTCCTTCTCTTGGCGTTTTCGCAGTGTACTTTCACGGCCATCTTCTTTGTTTACTTACGGTTGCGATGGCGTTGTCTCGTGTGGTCCCAGGCGTATTTTAAATGGACGATGATAAACGTCTTACAACAAAAGGAATAATTACAGCATTTTTTCACAAAAAATAAAAGATTTATGCCAAAAACATACAATCTTTATGTTTTTCACGCATCTAGGTACTTATTTTTCCATTTGCGCCTGAAACAATTGGCGCTAGTAGTAATCCATACGAGATATCGCAATTCCGTCAGACCCTTTACTCCGGCCTGCTGGGAAAAAATCAACAATGGTATATTAATGGGATTGGGCGCTGGAGCTAAAGAAAAATTCAAATTAAAAAAAAAAACATTTGCTTCTTCCTTATTGGCTCTCCGTATTTACCGACTCACTCTTCGTCCCACGTCCTTGAAGCTGAGTGGAGAATGGTTCTAATGGGCTTGTAGTGAGAGAGAGAGAGAGAGAAAGAGAGAGATATATAAAGAGGCCATGGGCCTTATTCATTAAGGACTCGACACGGTCAAATCTCGGAAAATCCGTGGATTTTATGTCACTTCCCCCGACAAATCTCAGCTTTTGAGTGAATGAATATTTGAAATTTTTAGAGGCTCTGAGACGTCAAACTATAGTCAATTTCGAGGCTCAGTCATTCCGAAAAGATACAGAATAGCCCCCCCCTCTGGCTGTTGTAGGCCGAATTTCAGTTCAAGTGAAATACACCTCAATACTTACTGTCAGTATGAGTCTGGGCCATACTCGCGAAGGGGAACGAACAATAAGCGCTTGTACTAAATGAATGTGGGCGAAAAAAACGTCAAACTAATGAGTGATGGCAGACGGTGTACCTTAGAATCTCTCGTGAAAATGTGAATAACGGAAATTTTACTGCCCAAAGAAAAGTGTATTAGGCAACTTATGAATATTATTTTGCTTGAATATCATAATCAACAGTACTCAAAGTTAAAAACAGTTGAAAAGCTAACATATATACATTAAAATTCACACACAACCACGTTCATTCAATATCACGGTTTCCAACTGGGGCATCAAATTAAAACAAACGCGTCAAATTAAAAACTTCATAAATGTATATTTTTTGTTATTTTCTGAGAATTTCAGTAATTTAAATTTGAGGTTTTTGCATCATTAATGCTGCTCGATTCACTTCATGATCCTTAGGGGTCGTGCGTGAACTACGGAAACATTTTCGGTGATTTTTTTACCCCCCTCCCTCCCATTATTCTTAGACAACCGTAGTATTTTTCCCAACCCCTCCCCCGACATGCAACGTTGTCTCTACGAATGAATATTTCAATTTAAAAAATATCTTCTCAATTATTTAGAGAGTTCAATTTTAGAAATACGTCGAAATTAGTCAAAGTAACCGAACTAGATATAATAGAACTATCTAATAGCTCAATTGGAACAAGTAATATTAATTTATAAATTCTAAAAGTCAACCACGAATCACGGCGCAAGGTGCTGTGCTCATTCTACTTTTTTCTCTCCCCTACCCACATCTCTGATTGCTGCCTTGAAAAGTGTTGTCACGAGGTCAGTATTTAACCCGCGAGAAGGTTAAAATGTAAGCAATTTAATGGTATGAAGACTTGCAATATTGTAGAGACAATAGTTCAGTTACATAGAGTTAAAGTAGAAACTTGGGGTGTATGAAACACCCCGCGCGCTCTTCCTCATGTTAAACTATGTAGTATTGTCGACGTAATGTTGACAAGTAAGAAACGTAAACAGGCGCATTGTAACAGCTACGTTACTTTGAGTGAACCTCCCCCCCCTTCCCCCTCGTTACCCACCGTAGCTTTTTAGGCGATCCCCTCCCCATACCTATGTTTGTAACGTAGTTTATGCGCGACCCCTTACAGACGATAAAATCTAAAAAAATAATCTTAGAATATGGTCTCTGTCATGACTAGCTAAAAATCTCGTCCAAACTACCGGAGGTTCCGCCGCGACTGTGTGAGTCAAAACAAATACTAAATTCCATATTTTTGATATTTTGTCAAAAAAAATCCTGCTTTCGCTGATGAAATGCGTTAGAATTAGAAACCCAAAAGTAAGGTAGAAAAAATGCAGATTATTCCACGAGTGTATTTTAAATGAGCACTTTTTTCCAGCCATAGGAAAGCAGCGCCATTTCCTACGAATTACCGTATTTTGACTTCAATTACGGCATTAATTCTTCAATAACTAGAAAAATAAGGCGGTAAGATGCCTGTATTTTATTTTTATTCAATTTTTCTGGATTATTTCCTTCTTTGAGACAGTTTCGCACGAAAATGGCATTTGTATTTTATGGAAAAATACTATTTTTCCTCGTGTTTCTCTCATTACCCCATTGAACACCATGTAATTTCAAGTTCAATTACAGAATAAAATAGAGTGGAAAGGTATTATTTTGTTGTTCATATCAGATAGAGGACAGCGTTTTCTACAAGTAGTCAGAATATGAATAGAATGACATTTAAGTCATTTTACGGTGGAACCATCTTGATTTACATTGGGACCACCTTAGCGAAGATTGGAACACGCCCGTAGTCTAGTATCGTGGTGGTGGAGGTGACGAACGCTCACGCATGCCAAAGCACAAGCAACACGCATGCCAACACATGCGTGCTCGCTCAAGCGAATCGGGCCGATCTCGTGACAGCGAGAGAGTGGGTCACTTGATCTCGCGACCTTCCTCCTCAAGTCTCACGCCGTCCGGCGTCTTCTCTTTCGCCGAGATCCGCGGACCGATTCCTCGGCGACACTGCGTGCACGAATCACCTCCTCCTCCTCCTCCTATCAAGGGAGGATCCCGTTTATCCCTCTTGAACTTGATGCAAGCGCGCGTGCCTCCTCCATCGCACAACCAAATGCGTGACAAATCATTCTACATCTACTCTTGTAAATTGTGGAACTCCCTGCCAAATTACATTTTTTTTTTAATCCAGGAACGTCTCACAGTTCAAAAGGAGCATGACTGATATTATTTATTTCCATCAGTGTCCTGAGCACCATATTTTTGACTCGCAAAATTGAACGATATTTATTATGCCGGTTGCTCACGGTAAAATTTTCCATAAAAAAGTTCTTAAAGATTCTCTCTTAAAGATTTTCAATGCGAGCTCCAACTCAACTATTCTTTTGATAAATCCTAGTCACTTTAATTCCTGTTGCTCACGGTATAATTTTCCATAAAACAGTTTTATAAAAATTTTTATTGAAAGTTTTATGAATCGTACGTAAAACGTACTTGCTTGCTCACGGTAAAACTATTCATAACAACGCAATGTCCTGCCATCTATGAGACGCTTTGCGAACACGTGAAGTGATAAATGTACTCTCTTTTGAATTACTGTTAGGCTAAAAACTATATATATTGTTTATTTACTTACTTTCTGATCACACTCAACGGTGCTATGGCTCTAACGCATTTTTCTAACAACAAGAAGGATACTGCCTCAACGTTCCATGAACTTCCAGCCATGTTTGTTTACGTTTTCCTTGTTTGGCGTCCCATGGATACGAGATTATTATCAACGCGATGAGCGGAAAGTCTCATTGGTTGTTGCATAAAACAGTTTTATGGAAATAGAACCTGTCCTATTCCATAAAAGGTTTTATAAAACTAGGTTTTATAAAACGGTTTTATCGTTAGCAAGCTCATTTTTATAAAATTAGTCGATTTTATAAAACGTTTTACCGAAAATTTTACCGTGAGCAACAGGCACTGTTATTAGCGATATTATTTAAATGGGAAAAACTAGTAATTTCCGTATAGAGTAATTTTATTTCATTCATTAAAATATGATATAATCGAGAAACAAGTTTCATTCTTTCACGAAAATGAGGCCAAAACATCAAAATATTTAAATTTTGCAATCGATTTTTCTCTATCGAATGGTAAACTGAATTATTTCAAGTTTAATCGCAAAATTAATGCAAATTTTGATTTTTTTTCAAATTCGTTGCTAGGCAATTTTTCCATTGTTTCCGAGACTTTCGGTACCTTATTAACTGGCTATTAAGGATGCATTTAAAGGAATTTAACATTCTCGGTACGTATTTCCATCCCTTTTAACGATATTATGCCTTCAAACTACACGATGTACAATGTTTTATGATGATATACATAACTTATGGTCGTTTATAACCCTGTATTCAGATGTTAAACGAATTAGGCTGGGAGCCGCTAGAGACTCGGAGACTACGCGCTAGGCTTAGATTACTTGAGCAATTGAGAATAGATATCTTTCAGAGTGACACGGAGAACATCATATTAGAACCCCACTATATTTCCAGGTCCGACAGAAACGATAAATTAAGAGAGATATTTTGCCGAACGGATAGGTATGGGAATTCGTTTTTCCCCCGAACAATAAGGGACTTTAATAAATGCAAGGCGTAATCTCATAGAGCGTTTCCTTTGTATATGTAAACGGCTGGTGTCCTAACACCCCCCGCCACACGCCTATTGAGGCGGGTTGCCGGGTAGTATGTAGATGTAGATGTAGATGTATTCTTGCAACCTATCGTAGCTGTGATACTCTCCTCCACTCGCTCATGCCTACGGCATCCGTTGGGATCGCACAGCATTCATCCATTGTATTTCTGAAACAAACCGTTCCACCTTATCCTGGGTTTCCATCACTCTGTTTTTCCGGGGAACTTAAATCCTTGCTCCTCCTTTCCCAGTGGGGAATTTATTGTCCAAAATATGGCCAAAGAACGTTCAGTGAATACTATTAAAACAATCAGAGGTTATTATCGAAAGACATTTAATGAACTCATAGATCGTACAAAGAATATTCAATGGAATACTTCATGGATTTTTCGAAGAATGTTCAGCGTAAATGATTCTCTAAACGTAAAAAATAGTATAACATCCGTAGGCTACTATCATAGAACAATGTATACATATACCATAGAATCATCATATCTCCTCATAACTATCGGAATAATACTGTTAACACATGCCTACCTATGATATGCCAATACATACCCATACTCGCAAATGATTTGAATTGCGAAACTAGAAGCAGGTGTTATATATCTGGCCACTCCCGTGCGTCAATGTAACTATGAGAAGTAATTTTTAAATGCTAATAACGTGATAGTATGAGAAAATACCATCCATTCAAGATAATAGTTCTCTGACGTTAATTAATTGAAACCTATGTTGCCACACAGGATGAATATAGTCAATATTGCACTCGAAACCATGCAATAGGAAATATGGAAATAAGACCACTGGACAAAATTCAACACGCCGCACACACCATGCTTATTTCAGGATCACATACAATACTAATCTAAATCACATACCATCCGACGCACGAGGCACTGTAATTGTAAGTGCTCACCTCAAAGTCCGTCCGTCTACCCACTAGACCACCATGACCACCCTTAATAATCCTAATATTCCTTGTATTTAGAGTCTCCTCCACCACATTCACCCATAACTTTAGCTGTCTACATCTTCCTCTCACACCATTCTCTCCAACTAGCATACTTTGTACTACTTCTACTAGCTTCTACTAGTACTACATTTCATATATCTGTTTTGCTAATCAACTCTCATCCAATTGATCTCCGCATTTTTTCCGGGTTTTCTTCCGCGTCAGTTGGCTTGTGGACAACAGTTTCGCTGGATCTCCTGCCAGCGCCTTGCTCCTGCGGAAAATTATACATCGGAGAAACCTGCCGCTCGATGAATGTGCGGATAAAGGAGCACCAGAGGGCGACGAAAAACAAGAAATTCCGACTTTCCACCATCGCCGAACACGCGTGGTCAGAACCCGGCCACGACATTAAATTTGAGGAGACGAAACTTTTAACGAAGGGAGGCCATAGAAATTCATAGAACACCGTCGAATTTCAACAGAGAGAACGGATATCTCCTTCGCAGCGCCTGGAAAAGACTCATAAAAGAAACAGCCAATCAGAGAGCAGCACCCAGCCAGCCTACGGTATATAAGCGAGACAGATACACCACGCCGACACCTTCGACCTGAAAACGCTGGCAGGAGAGCCAGCGAAATGGTTGTCCATAAGCCAACTGACGCGGAAGAAAACCCGGAAAAAATGCAGAGATCAAACGCGGAAACCTTCGCTCTAACATCTCATCAAATTTCTTGACATGGTACTTACCCAGGCATCGAACCCAGGATCTCTGCTTGAGACACGAGTATTCCCAAGCACCACTCTAAATCAGACCCAACTCCTCAAAAACGAATTTTAGTATTGACGCTAAAAAATACTTCAAAACATCTGATAAAAAATCGCCCTCAGAAGTGTTTTTGCTTTCAACGCAATAGATTCAGAAATATGGTACAATGGTACATGCATCAAACTTCGGAAGAAAATGTGAATTTCTGAAACAATCGAACACCTCCACCATCTGGCTGGAGGGAAGGATTGGTGAGCAAGGTGCTCAGAGAAAACTCTGCAAAGCAGAGGATTTCAAACTTATCGGAAGCATTCTGAGACACAAGGGCCTCTGGAGAGAAACTATTGGATGGGATTAATAAAGGAAGGATTAGGTATCTTGCAAGGTTAAGGATGCGGAATGCATGTAAAAAATAATTAATAATGCCATATTAAAGAATTATGAAGGAATATTACGGTTGTAATGACACAGGTGGAGGATACGGTTAGTTACGCCGTGACTAGGAGGTAATCTGATGGGAAAGAGGAGGTAAGCTGATAAAAATCAGCAGAAAACCTATCTCCGGATTGATGACTGATGATGATAATAATGATGAGGATAATGATGACGGTGTTGCAATTAATTATTATACATGGTATTGGATAAAATATCCACTTCCGTACAATGCTTAAAACCTTGAGAAGCATTTAAAATGTCCGCAGTGGGTATCGTGAGCTGAAATTATGAAACACCAACCGCGCAAAACGAGTAATAATTCTTTTTTCTGACAGATAATATTTCGCATTAAAGATTTAATTGATACATTTAAAAAGTTCAATATATTTTTAAAATGATGGAGAGATAGGAGACTCATCCGAAACTTATGTATGGGGCAGAGGGCTCAGGTGAGGGTAGCTGGCTGTGAATCAGGGTGGGCAGTTATAGGTCGCGGGGTAAGGCAAGGGTGCCCGTTGTCGCTCTCGCTTTTTAACATCTATGCTGAGGAAATGGTAAGAGAGGCATGGGATGAGCTAGATATGAGAATGAAAGTAGGAGGCCAGTGGATAAAGTCGGTTAGACTCGCGGACGACCAGGCGTTGGTCAGTAGATCATCGAAAGGATTGCAAGATTTTGCATTAAACTTTCAGTGCGGAATATGCGAAGCGAAGATAAATCATGGGAAAACAAAAGTAGTGAGATTCTCTAGGACAAAGAAAGCGAGGCTGGTCATAAAAGTAGTAGGAAACAAACCGGAGAAAGTAGGACAATTTAATTACTTTGGTAGTGCATTAGAAGAAAATGGGCATAGTAGCAAGGACATTAGGAGGAGAACAGCGCTAGCGAAGGAAGCGTTCTATAATAGAAGGGAGCTGATGACGGGGACCTTAAGTAAGGATGCAAAAAAGAGGCTGGTGAAGAGCTTGATATGGAGTGTGGCGTTGTATGGGGTAGAAACGTGGACCTTGAGAAAGGAAGACGAAAATAGGCTGAAGGCTTTCGAGATGTGGGTGTGGAGGAGGATGGAGAATGCATGTAAAAGATAATTAATGGACGGTGGACGGAAAGGAAGACGAATGAGGAAGTGCTTGACATGGTGGGCGAGGAGAGGAAACTTATAGATGAGATTAAAGGGGAAGACAGGGTAGGTGGCTGGAAGGGGTAATGCGGGACGATGGTTTGCTGAAGGCCGTGATAAAGGGTAGGGTGTTGGGCAAGCGGGGAAGGGGAAGGAAGAGAATATTCTGCAATAAAATATACATATTTGCATGTGTCCATTATACGTGTAAAGGTACTAACACCATTATTTTCAGTGAAATCTGAATTGGCCACCAGAGCACCTCTGGTTGATATCATATGGAATGACCCAATAGGTTTTATGGACGGGACGCAGGAAGGTAGGACTTACGTTGAGATGAAGAAAGAAATACTAGAGGTAGAAAGGGCACGGCACGTGTAAGAGTCTGTTGAATATTCTCTGACATTCATCATAAACTACCTCTAACCGGTAGTCAAGGTTGTAACTATATAGATGGTTTTTATGTAAGTATTGGTGGTATGAAATATCGCAGTCAGTTCTGCGCGTGATAATCTATGCAAGATCGTTCGAGGAGTATTTATTCGAGAATTGAATTCGATTGGTGACGCAATGGAGTCTATGATAGTGAGATCTCTCATCAATTTTCCTCATCAGAGAGCAAACGCAGTTGCGTGTTTTCTATTATGCTTTTCAATACATAGACTTCATCGAGTTCCGATTTTTATTAATTTTTTAAAAACAAGCCATTTTTATTGAAATTGACGCTCACTTCAAGATCTGAGAGTTAGACAGATGTGTTTGATAGGAATGCAATACACAATTAGGCATCATTGCTACTGAGATACCGGTCTGCTTCAATTACGAGCGTATTATAGAAGAAATTTAAAAACAGCGCCATTTTTCTCCGACAAGCAATGGATCACGTCAACGTATTATAAAAACCTCCGTGACAGAGTGAATTACAACGGTAATTACAATCGAGAGTACTTTAAACAAAATTAATCCAGGACTGAATATGGACTATGGAGGAGGAATAAAAGCCGAGGGATTTTAAATAACGTAAAAAATGAACTTCAAGTAAGTAATCTTGTCAAAAATCATTAAGAATGTAGGTAACCTAATTTCATTCTCGTCTATATGCCACTGCAAAAAATGATGCGATGATGACAATGACCTACAGTACAGCATATTATTCTTATAAGATACCTACTCGAGGTTCCATCGCCAATACTTCACTACATTCGACGACATTGTTTTTAATTTTATTATATAGAATTTGAGTTATAAAAAGTACGACATTAATTCGGTTCGAGTCGTAAAGAGCCCATTTATTTAAGTATGTCACCAGTTTAACAAATTAAACATAAAAATTAAGTGGGATCCAGATCAGGTGAAAAAAACGCACTACGAAATGCCAAATTAAAAACTGTCTTATGGCTGTGCCAAAGTAGCATTTTACCATCTAGGATTTAGGAGGATAAGAATATGAAAAATATTGCTCATATGGGTTTCTGTACATAGAGTAATTTTAGACCGGAATGTTTAAATGGTAAAGGCAACAGGTGGTGAAGTTTTTTGTTGATTTTCGCAGCTCATTGTTGTATATATTGCTATTATGCTGTCTTACATTGCGGGTACGACAGATCGCATAGGTAGAATAATGAAAAAGCATAACATAATCACAAGATACAACACTACCTCCAGAGTACGAGATCATCTACGAGGGAATAAAGATCCATTACCACCCACAATGTATGAGGGTGTGTACGAACTTCTCTGCAGTTGCGGAAGATCATATGTGGGACAGACAAAGAGAGCAATTGGATGCCGATTAAAAGAACATGAACGTGCAATACGAAAGAAAGACTGGTATCACTCTGCCGTGGCTGAGCACACTACGTTAGAGGTGGGTCACGCCATTGACATCGAGGCGGCAAGAGTATACTACACTTTCTCTAAATTAAGATTTCCACGAGCGAAAGGCAGCACAATATACCTAACATTGAAAACTGCTTTTAGGCATGTGTTTTTTGGAAAATACCTACCTAGAGAAGTTATACGGTGATAGGCTGATATTTTGTTATCATTTGAAAGATGAGATGTTTTTTCTTCATATTGAGGCTAATTTCATGTCCAACCAATGTCCCTCATCTTCTACCTGAAGATGCTGACTGAAATGTCGGCGAAACTGTGGTCCACACAAGCCAACGAATGCGGTGAAATCCCTGAAGCCATTTAGACGCCAACTAAATTCGTTGAATTTAAATTGAAGTGGTATCTCGCTCAAACTACCTTAAATTGGCCTTGCCATGCAATCGCTTGTCTATTTCCCCTTCTCCTGAGGTTGTGTGAAAACATCGACTCTTCACCACCATCGAAAGCAGGAGTCTTTTAGTCTTCCGTCCCTCCAGAACTCTCGAGATGAGATACCCTGAAAAAGAAAGACTCCGGTTTTATGAAAGACGACCTCTGTCCAAGAGGCGGGCGGTCACAGCGGTCTGTGTCGCGGTGGTAGGAGGGAAAGGACGTCTGCTCACAGAGAACACAGCGAAAGCCACTCAAAGCGACAGCGCGCCACTCGGTTTTAAAAAGGCCGTCGCGCCGCAAAGAAAAAAAAGGAATTTAAAAAAAAGTCAAGCGCGAGGAAGGTCCACGAAATGACGTGAAATTCCTCAGCTGGGCACGAGGTGGCTTATGGGAAAGAAAGGGAGAGAGAGAGGAAGAGGAAAAAAGTGACGGAGGCGGTGGCACTGGTATCGCCCCCAAACCGCGGTCGCCATGGCAACAGTGCCCCGATTGTCGGTTACGATATCGACAATGTGAAAGAAGTGGTTCAGGGGAGGGGGGATATTGTTGTGCAACATCCGAATCGATCGTTTCTTTGGTAACGAATCGGAATCTACTTCCGAGATTAAATTCAAGTATATATCACCACCCTCAGCGTGCATCGATTCCGGTGTGTGATGCCTCTTGTCAGAATCTCTTATCACATCGAGAGTTTACCCAAGGATTACTCATGCGATTGATTAAGAAAGGTTAGAAGCATTTATTAGTTCAAATAGCTTTGTGTTCATGATTAAATAAAATTCTTTGTACTTTTCTAAAAATATTCTAATTTTGTAGAAAAGTGCTAAGTATTTTACTTAATCATGAATACAAATATTCATTAAAATACCCGATCATCCATATTTGATGGATCACTTGTACAGTAAAAGTGCCAAAAACTCTTGTATTTGTATTGGTGTTGCAGTAGAGAAAGGATTTATCTATAAAAATTCAAAATATAAATCAATTACAAAAAGCACTGCCTAATGTATCAAAATTATGTATTCTGCCATATGTATTAAAGTTTGATTAAGATATCAATGTAGGGTGATATCATTTTAACATAAAAAAACTTCTTTCGTGAGACAAGTCACCTCTGTTCTGTGTTTTTTATTGCACGGAATACAAGCGGTTGAATGCGCCGCGTTCAAAACAGCCAAAACAGCCAGCATGACAACCTCCAACCCACAAAACCAAACAAGGGTTGCGGCGGCCCTCTTCTTCCCCTCTTTAAAAAAATTATACTCCACCTCCCTCCGATTCTCTCCAACTTATGCCTGTTGCTCACGGTAAGTTTTTCGGTAAAACTTTTTATATAATCGACTAATTTTATAAAAATGAGCTTGCTAACGATAAAACCGTTTTATAAAATCTTGTTTTATAAAACGTTTTACGGAATAGGACAGGTTCTATTACCATAAAACCGTTTTATGCAACAACCAATGAGACGTTCCGCTCATCGCGTTGATATTAATCTCGTATCCATGGGAAGCCAAACAAAGAAAACGTAAACAAACACGGCTGGAAGTTCATGGAACGTTGAGGCAGTACCTTTCTTGTTAGAAGAATGCGTTAGAGCCATAGCACCGTTGAGTGTGATCAGAAAGTAAGTAAATAAACAATAAATATAGTTTTTAACCTAATAGTCATCCAAAAGAGAGTGCATTTATCACTTCAAGTGTTCGCAAAGCGTCTCATAGGTGGCAGGACATTGCGGTTTTATGAACAGTTTTACCGTGAGCAAGCAAGTACGTTTTACGTACGATTCATAAAACTTTCAATAATTTTTTTTATAAATTTTTTTATGGAAAATGTTACCGTGAGCAACAGGTATTAGCTCGTGCTATTTTGTGCAAGGCTGGAATGATTTGTAAACTTCTCGCTCAAGGTGGTAGACGGATGGGCACATGCTCCGTCTCGGAGGGACTCGGACCTAGCGGCAAGGATAATGAAAAGGGACGAAAAGAAAGTTTAGGGTTGGAGACGGCAACGTCTTGCAATCTCTAAAAGTCTGATTTTCCATAGAATTGTGAGCGCATTGCACTCGGCGTTTTATTAAGAAAATAATGACATATGGCTACAACCCATTCGACCGCGGTGACCGGTTTTTCAGAGATCGACCCTTCCGATTCAAAATTCACCGCTTCCTCTCTTGTCTCTTTTGCGAGGGCTATATAATCTCTCAGCCATCTGCAAGAAATACTGGCGTGCGAATTCATGAAATCAACAGACCACCAGGTACTAAGTTACCTGAATCAATATTTTAAAATCAGTTGAATGACTCTAGCGTAAAGGGGCTAAAGAGTTTTAAAATTTACGACACCAATATTGTACAAAGTTTATGGATTTGAGATTAATGAATGTATACGATAGCGTAGCGGCGAAGAGTAAGAAGAGAATCCACGCCTATAATTCAGAGCTATTTCCCGAATCGCTGAATGACCAACTTCCAGCGCCTAATTAAATTAAAGGTTTCCTGCCATGCTTCCAGCCACATAATGGCAGCATTCCACTCGATGATTAACAGACTTGTGAACATTCCTCTTTCACGGGAGTCCTTTGTTAAAGAACTGAACCACATCCACCACATTGCCTCGGTTAACGGTTACGATGGGTATCTGATTGAGAGGATATTACGGAATTCACGTATGAAGAAGGCCATCAAAGAAATCACAGACCTTAAGCCGATCTCAAATATCAAGAAGTGGGTGAAACTACCATATGTAGGCAAAGAGTCATACAAAGTTTCTAAGTGCTTCCCGAGTGACCGATTCAAATTCTGTTTTTATTCCCCAGTGACGCTTAAAACATTATTTGACAAATCGTTAGATAAATTGGACCCTCTTTTAAGATCCGGCATTTATGAAATCAGCTGTGACTCGTGTGACTCAACATATGTAGGTCAAACAGGCCGGAATTTCAAAGTACGGGATGCGGAACATAGAAGGTGTTATGAAAAGAAAGACACTAAGTCCCATTTAGCCACTCATCTCATCAACGAGGGCCATTCGTGCAATTTCAACCCAAAAATATTGGCCTTCGAAGAAAAAGGACGTCGGCTCGACGCACTTGAGCAGTGGGAGATCACCAGGAGGAAACGCAAAGAAAAGCTTATCAACGACATTGAGTTCCTGAGTCATTCCCCGCTGTTAGCCCTCACCCCCCTAAAACCTTCAACCGAACCCCAATTCCTTACGTATCCCAACCGCCTCCCCACTCCCTTCCCCCATCCTTTACCCCCCAACCCCTCTCCCACTTCCGCCAACTCATAACCATACCCCTCCTTTCCGCATGTATATATATGACTTCTTGATGGAAACCTTGCATTGTACCTTATGATAGCGAAGATGATTCGCTGATTCGTACTATAATAAATACTGTGGACATACACAAAGTTTTTTCACTTTTCATTTATCATTTAAACCTAACGTGTCGGATAAAACTTGATTTTCTAGACCGACTTGAAATTGTACATTCGGTTCGGTTGTACGTTTAAACCTGGTGGGACTTTCGAAAACCACTCTCTACTGAAGCCAATAATGTTACCAAAGAATATTGATGTCATGTCTTAATCCTCGCTTAATACATTTATCTCCCGGTCACCTTGGAAAACATGCTTTTTTTTACTCTCCCATTCCTCCCCAGCTATGTTATTACTTCATAATTCTCCTACTTTTTCCACTGCTTTGTCCATCTATCTTCCCCTACCCCGCCACCTTGTAAAACAAACCTCCTAGTCCTCTGAGTAGTGTACAGAAAAACTGCGAACTATTGCTAATGTACGCACCTTGATTATGACAATAATAGTCGTAACCATGGTCGGACATAGAATACAGTGGAATTTACAAAGTGCAAATTCATTTATTAACTCAAGCTCTGATTTCATCACGTAGTCATTGAATTCATTAACTTGAAATTAATTAGCTCATTTTATTCAATAAAGTTCATTTGATGACATTTTACTCGAGAATTACATTCTAGCCTTGATTCGGAAATATGTAAGACCATTCAAAACTATATATTCGTGGGATGAAGCTGATCCCACATACGTTCGAAGTGTAAAGGCCGTTTTACACGAAGAAAGATTTCGTAAAAACGAATGTACGTACGTGAGATTGTACGTTTTTCTCAACGAAATTAGAACAGGTTCTATTTCCCGTGCAGTCATTGAGACATTCGCACAAGCGTTCATACAATTTTGCCGCTTTACACGATACAATTGGGTATTTTCCACGTATTTCAAACTATCGATATTCTGATTCAGTTACTCGAACTTATTGCATTGGATAAAAAATTTCTTATCAAATTGTATGAATTTCGGTTTTAAAAGATAAAGAAAGTAGAAGGTTACGAAAGCTCCCGAGCACACTCCGAAAACAACCGAATGGCCTGTGACGTCATTTTCGCTGTTTACATTTAGACCCAGGCGTTTCCTTATGCTTACAGTGGTAACAAATGCGGCGAAATTAGTTTCTGACGTGTTCGCGTTTCTAGATATGCCTTTAAATGGCATCTAAGTAAGGGATATAGATGGTGTTTTGTGCCACAATGTACGAATACATCGGTTGAAACACCGAACAAGAAATTTATTCACGCAATCACGACATTGAATGATTGAAATTTCTTCCTTGGATTCCTCAATGTCCACCCGTAAAAATGTATACTTTACTCCGCACTTTGTGTTCTGGACATATTCTTGCAATGACTGTGCACAGTGGTCCATCTCTCTTTACTTGGATGTATCCTATAGCATTATCACCATAACTCTCACGAGAAGCTTTATAATATAAAAACACTTAAATTAAACTTTGAATAGACATTTAGGAGATGAGAATCTATTTTTAGGCATTTCTACAGCAGATAAGCCACTTCTAGAAACCTCCTCTACAAACAATCACTAATTAGCAAATAAAAAATTAACGTTTTAAGTGTGTCGAGTATTGGCAGTACAAACATTTGGCGAGTACTGTGTTATGTTGATATGTTACTAAGATACTGTTTGTTTACTTTTGCATGGACTGATATGGACTTCGATAAAGAAAGAAGTATCATAATGATTATGAGTGTATTGGAAAAACAGTTAATAAAGTTCATACACCAAATACATAATTATAAGTATCAAAAATGATATAAAACAGTAATGACGATTTTAAAAGCAAACTTTAGGCTTAAATTTTTTGGACTTAAGCTCAACGAATTTCCGCAGCATTAAATCGCTCGTCCTTCTTCATTAAAACGCCTACCATAAACATATCCACTTTGGGTAAATTATCTTATGTGGTTATAATAAAACCATTGCACGCCATAGTCTTTGTTTTCAATGAAAAATCTTTAAATATACGGTAGATCTTCTACAGTTACTCACTTTCTCCCTCACATCCGTCCATCGCTCAGCGAAAATGACGTCAAGCCAATCAGATTTCGTTTCGCAGCGGCGTAAAAAAATTTGAAATTTCGACTATTTTAATCTTAAATATCTCAATTAATATTGAATCAATTTTAAAACTACTTTCACTCCGCAAGCTTGTTCGAGTTTAAGTAACATAAAAAGATCCGTAAACTTAAATTTAAAATTTTGTAAAATACCCAATTTGCCTCATGCAAGAGTTCACGTAAGAGTTTGTACAAACAAATGTACCGTGTAAAATGGCCTTCAGGACAGTTACGGTAGTCGATTTCAGAAAGTCTTCACAAAACAAAAATATAGCTCGCTAAAGTAAAAGCCAGAATCAGAAGTTTTCCTTGGTTAACAAAGAAAAGGTCTCATCCGAGTGCTTGCAATCAAGAATGTTGCCTCTTTGCTTAAGACGTCAGTACATTTGAGGAACTAGAGCATTCCGCGTTTCACAGAGCTTCCGTTACTACAAAACTAAGCCATTGAGAAGTAAAAGTAATTTTCCTTATTGGGTTCGATGGTAGTTGGGTTATGAACTCGCGAGTGAATTCTTAATGAATGGAAATTTTTTCATTTTGGTTGACTTTGATGAATAGCAGGTGGTATAATATGACGTTTTTTGTAATCGAAGTGCAGGGGGCGGGGGAGTTGCAGCCATGCGACGCCATCTGTGGGTTGGTGCCCTCGAAGAGACAATAATCCTGTGTGGTATGTATGCTGTCTCCGTTAAAAGTGTACCTATTCGTCAGTGGGATATATCAAGTTGCTAAAAAGAGATACGCCCGCGGTGAACCCGAAGAAAGCAATCTTTCAGTACCTCTTAAACCTTTACCCTATGTGACAAAATACGTAATTTTTCCATGATTACCCCAAAACATAATAGATGGAGGCTCATTTCAATGTTCGTATCTCTAAAATCTCCATAGCGGAGTGGATGCGGCTACAATCCATTCCACACACTTGCCGCGCCACCTTACTCCCCGTTGCAGGCGGGTTGGACTAGACCGACTAGACTCGACCGCGAGATCGAAAGACTGATGTGAAATTCGGCGTCGCAAACGGTCGCAGCATAACTCATCGGATTCGCACTGTGGAAGCTTTGTAGAGTTTCCCCATATAAGTTACTTTGCGATGCTCGGCGATGCAAATAACTATTTCTCTACATGTATGTATTAAAAAAATGACCAAAAATGAGGGTCCGCCATTTTGTTTAATATATTTGGTAAATAATGACAAAAAAGTAAGTAGACTACATTAAAATAAAGATGAAAAACAGTTTAATTTTACTTCTTCACTTTTTACTCCAATTCTCTATCCATAAAGGCTTAGCAAGGGCTTGATTTTGAAGATTTCGTGAGAAAATTGTGTGCAGACCATTTTTGCGAAGTTTGTGCAAATTTGGCCTCATGCAAATTGTTAATTGTAGAGTACTAAGGAAAATACTTTGCACCATCGCATGCAAATGTCTTTTGAAAATATTTATGCAAAGTTTCAGCTTCCTGGCTTGAAAAAAATCACTTTTTGACTTTTGGTAGGCAGAACAGCATAGTTTGAATCAGTGGTGAACCCGAACATACTTCACTATCGGCATTCGCCGAGAAAGAATCAGATCTTTTTGGTAGCCGTTTACTTTGCATTTATGCAGGCACCTGAGTTAAAAGGCCATTTCGTGGTTTTCTGCATCTGTTGCTGAATAGGTTGAAATTTTCCTTTATAGTGAGTGATTCGCTTTTATCCTCTTTTGTTGGGTCAATCGATATTAAGGGCTGTACTTAGGGATTGATGTACTTTGCGAAAACGAATGTCAGGGACTCCGCTACTTTGAATTCCCTTACTATTCATTTAGTACGTATCATATTTTAAGCATAAAACATGGAAAGAAAGAAATTAACCGATAAACTTGCTAATTATTTCAAGAAATTTACATATGTACTAAGTAGCAGGTTATTTAGCGTAATAAGCGGGTTTCCTTGGACTGTCTGAAGAACGCGAGCCCCGGCGGGGCCCCCATAGACGCGGGGCCCAGTGCTGTGGCACCTGTCGCACTTCCCTAAGGACGGCACTGATCCGCATTGCGGGGTTTCGTGGGCTATAGATCCGGCCCTGAGCTCAATACTTTATCTTAAGGATAGACAATGGTGAAAAAATAGTAAGAGATGATTTTTAAAGAGATAGACGCAAGAATTTCGTATTTCCTCGCACCGTTGACGACCTCAAAAAAAATGGAAGAAAGCAAAAAATCCGCCGAAACACACATTTTTTCTTTTTCCCTGTGATCTTTCTTTTTCATTGTTGGTGTCCCAACATCCACTACTACACCCTCTTGTGGCGTAAAGGAGGAACATCAGTATTCGTATGTGGCGAGCCAGTTTAACGTACATATATTAAATCACTTAAGCACGTAAAATGGTTAATATCTATTGTATAGCTGCGATGAAAAAACTATTTTCACTATCCTGACTAGTGAAACACGAAGGCGAACATAATTTTGTGATTTATGATTAACTTTTAGAAGTTATAAACTGTAGTGTGACTGTTCAGTTGGAGCGATAAACCACCCGCGGTGAAGGGTTGGGGTCGCCTTTGACGCCGCGGCTCGGACCACGGTACTCGTGGTGGTCTCCCAGGTCCGCCACGAAACGTCAAGTTCCTTAACGGATCATATCCCTGCGCCATACTCGCTATTTCATGTTCACCGTGCAACATATAAAAGATCGCATCGTGATTAAAACTGTTACAAAGGGAAGCTATAGATATAGTACATCTACATCTATACACCACCCCCCAATCCGCCTCAATAGGCGTGTGGCGGGGGGTGTTAGGGCACCAGCCGTTTACATATAAGAAAGAAACGCTCTAATGAAATTACGCCTATCATTTATTATAGTCCCTTATTGTTCGGGGGAAAAACGAATTTCCATACCTATCCGTTCGGCAAAATATCTTTCTTAATTTATCGTTTCTGTCGGACCTGGAAATATAGTGGGGTTCTAATACGATGTTCTCCGTGTCGCTCTTAAAGATATCTATTCTTAATTTCTCAAGTAATCTAAGCCTAGCGCGCAGCCTCCGAGTCTCCAGCGGCTCCCAGCCTAATTCGTTTAACATCTGTGTAACGCTGTCTGTACGCCCGTAGCAGTTTTTGACGAATTGCGCAGCTTTCCTTTGTATAATATTAAGTTCCCGGATTAAGTCTTTCTGCACCGGATCCCATATGCTCGCTGCATATTCAAGGTGTGGCCGGAAAAGTGCGAAATATCACCTCTCTTTTACTTTTCCATCTGAAAATCTTCCCACAATACGCTTGACGAATCCTAGCTTCTTCAGAGCTCTGCCACAAATATTTCTCATATGTGTTCCCCACGATAGGTCCGAAGTTGAACATGATTCCACTCGCCAATGCAGAGTTTGAGTTTCAGGTAGGGCGAATCAAGCGTTTATGAGCTGGCAGAGGTAGCGAAGGAATCAGGACATCTGATTAAGAAGCCAAGCTCCTTTTTTCACACTTCTTTCGTTTGCCACTCTCTTCCGGACGCCATGTTCTTCACGAGGAAGTGTCACCAAGTTCTGCTGCTCCAGTACGCGCTGCTTCTCAATGCCTCAAACCAATTTTTATTTTTTCGTCCGACGATAATTCAGAAAATGATACAAATACGACCTCAATGTGACTAAAATAGTATTATTAAGATGATATCTGATCCCCACACCCCCTTACGTAAGACGGAGTATGAAGAGTCTAATCTCCTACTCCCCCGCAAAACGTCTTACGTAATACGTGAATGACCCCAAAGAAGTTGATTAGTATAGCGGAAGTGGAAGATAAGTTGATTCAGGATATCCGATTGAGGCAGTGGAAGTGGTTGGCGGGGATATAAGAGGGGAAACGGGTTGCTGAAGAGGGTATTGGATGGGAGAAAGAATGGGAATAGGTGAAGGAATAGGATAAAATTTGAGATTTCGAACGGATAGAGATTAGTTGGTAGGATATAATCAAGAGTTTGAGATGGGGATAATATGGGCCTCATGGAGTTATTTTTTGGCAGTATTGGCTTACATCTACATACTACCCCGCAAGCCGCCTCAATAGGCGTGTGGTGGGGGGTGTTAGGACACAAGCCGTTTACATAAAAAAAGAAACGCTTTAATGAAATTACGCCTAGCATTTATTAAAGTCCCTTCTTGTTCGGGGAAAAAACGAATTCCCGTACCTAGGGTGCACCGATGATATTTGGATGTGAAGCCAAGCAGGAACTATCATACAACCTTCCAATATTGATACAATACCAATTGTAAAATGGAAGGAATGACACCAGGTCGTTTAAACTGTACAAATATTTCGATCGTAGTTTATAGTTCATGGTTAGAGCTAGGCCACTTTGAAGATTACCTCGGTAATTTTCGTAAATTACCGTGGTATTTTTCATAATTTACCGCGTCCCTTGTAAATTACCATAATTTTCTAGATAATTCACCTATGTTTGAAATAATTTTTAATGCAGATAAATTCCCAACATGATCTTATAAGCCAAGTTCACATTTCCTACGTGTTTAATAATAAATTGAGGTATGTATAACACATTTTTGGAATATTTTACTTAAATTATAACATTATAAGAGTAAAGCAATGGAATATTCTTCTTGAAAATTTCTCATACATTGACAAAAGAAAGCCAGATTGCGTGTTGCTGCCGTAGTTCTTTTTACAATTTTAAAAATTTCTGATAGATTAATGTTGTATTAGGTATGATTTAAACAGCTTTATTCCCTTCCTATTGTTATTGGCTTTCTTATTTAACCATTATTTTACTGCTAATGCTTAAAACTAAATAATACTGGAAAATTATGGTAATTTTCGAAAATTACCGCAATTTACCGTGGTAATTTACCTCAGATGGATATTACGGTAATTTTCCCAATTCTACTCATGGTGAATGATCTGAAGCATTTCCGGCGTACTGTCTGAAGAAAGGTTTCTAGGATGCACCATTGGGTGAGGAGCTCCATCTCTGCCGACGTTTCGAAGAACTGTTCGCCCTTCTTCTCCAGGGCTTCAGGAAGAGCCTTACGACTCGGGGGAGCACCTGAGAATCCTTCCCATTGATATCTCATTAAAATTATAGAATAGAAGAATAGAATAGAATTTTTATTTCAATCTATTATTACAAAAGCAATAATTGGGTAACCCTTAACACATTCAATGCGGGCCTGATTTTCATGAAAGTCCTCAAAGTCGGCTTTCAAAAATTTAAAGGGCTTCGGAATGAAACGACCACGTCAATTGACGTGTTCCGTCAGTCGGTGTAGCCAGGAACACGTCTATTGACGTGCTCCGCATTGAATGTGTTAAGGAATACACCTGTAGGTATTGGGGCTAATATCATGTTATCCATGCAAAACTGCTAACAGAATATACATAAGTAGAATTGTACACAAACAAATATTAATAGAATCCTGTGAAAATATGACAATAATAGGGGAATTGACACAATAATAAAACAACGATAACAGTGGTTATGAGTTAGATAGATACATACATGATTAGCTGTTTTAGAACATTAACAAAAACAATAACAAAATCATTTCAAAAACTTTCATTTTTTTACAATTAATTCAGTATTTATTACATGAATATTACAAAAAAAGACCTATATATTTTTTATAAGAAGTAGCCAGGATTTTAATTCATAAAGAAACATTCGGATGTTTTTCTTCCTCCTTTATGTATGTCGGAAGGACATTTAATATTTTTCTTGAGATGTATAAAAAACATCTTTGGTACGACGTCAGATTGGCTTTTGGTAAAGAAACATCATTTCTTTGACGCAAACTGATGATGTGTGACTTAGGTAACAAATTTGCTTCGTCACCACTTCTTAAATGAAAAGTTTTTAACACTTTATAAAAAAACAAGTATCTGAGAGGCAATATTTTCAGTTCCAAGAACAATGGGAATGCATGGGTGAAACGGTTTTTTATGCATTTTTGACACGCACTATCCTCTTTTTCAGAAATAGTAGAGGGTTTATTGCATTTCTATGGGCTCCTCCCCAGCAATTTAAACCATAGCTTAGTTTAGACTGTACAAGTGCCAAATCTTATATGTGAACCATTCAACATCGCCTGGAACTCGAAGGCATTTTCATTTTACAACATCTGTCACCTCCATGTCGTCCATAATTAAAAAAAATGATTACCTATTTAAGAATTTCTTTGATTGTATGGCTTATTGTCATAAAGAAATTACTTAAAATCAAAGCACATTGCTATAAGAGTTTTAAGTGACGGTTAACTGTGGTAAACTCTTGTCACCTCCGTGTTTTGAGATAGTGTAAATTTCAGTTTATTTAGCTATTAACGTGTTCTTGACCTCTGTTTAAATGTTAGATCACTTAAATACATTTAGTCAACACCATTACAAATACAATTACATCACATCTAATAATTGAAAAAAAGAAAATTTTCGTTCGCAAATTTCCACATAATTTCAGAATGACCCAAAAAAGAGTTCACCATTATTTTTTCTTGGGATATGAGCCCAAATTCACTGAAATACTGCGAACAGTTGCAAAACAAAAAAAATAGAGTTTCCCAACAAGGAAAAACAGTCGCAAAAGAAAAAAAAATTGGAAAAACAACACAATATTTTCACTAACAGGAGCAAGATTACTATAACACAAATTTGAGAAAATCGCTTGTGAAAAAATGACTTCACCGGATTTAAAACCCGAATCATTAAATTTCCGTTCAGGCGAGTGCTACTAATCCAATATTCATACTACCTCTCATCGTTTTTTTTCTGCCAAAAATAGATATCAATCGTGGACAAATAAAAATTATGGGCTAAGTTAATAAATTCTTGTTAAATAATGGAGCTATTAAAAAATTTTGAAATTATAAGTGGCTTCCAATTGGCTAATAGAAAAATTTTTTGCTGTCTCCTATATTTTTTCTCATACTGCTTGCTCTCCGACGCGACGACGCGCGACGTCGCGAAAGCGTTATATTACGCCCGGTGGAATCGGTGGAATACAGTGCGACGTAATTTACTTAAACGGAACAGGCGTTATTTGTAGACGGAGAATAACGCCGGCGGAATATAACGCCCCTGTGTTACAGGATTGCCCCCTAGGACTAGTATACACTAATCATATATAGGCACTAGGTAATCATAGCAAGTAGCTACTTACATGTGTAAGACAGGGCTTACCAGACTTCCTTCTTCTTTGGTTCTGCAGTCTGCAATGGTCACTTTCCTTTACAGTCACTTTGCTCATATTGGGATATATATACACATCGCCGAATCCTCGTTGTAATTACTCAAATATTAAGCGTTCCATGATTTGGACACAGTATTATTTACTTCTCTTCCACAGTGCCAAATGATCCGTTATTTTGGGGTTTGGTTTAAAAAAATTATATTATTATATTTTTCTTTTCTTAGCACAAATAACTGTGTTGAGTTGAGGATACAGCGGCTCAAGGGCAAGGTTCGCAATCTCCCTGCTCTTAATATCTGCTGAGGCCAAACCGTGGAGCTTCCTGTCCTCGGAAGCAGTGGATTCCTCGCTGAATTGAAACGAAATAAAGCGGAGAGGCGATAAAAAAGGCGTCGCCAAAAAAAAGTTATCTCTTAGAATTGACCTTGAATGGTATTTGTACCACTTCGGAATAGTTCCTCTTCCCTCATCGTAAAACACGGAATGAATGTGATAACTAATCGGGCGGTACGAAATATCTTTAAAACTACTGAGGATATTAATCAAATACTTAATGACAACCCAGAGAATTTCGATACTATATATCGATGTCGGTCAAGCTAATCGTAAATTGGGATTTGTTAAAAGAGTACTTGGCAAGTGCGACGATAAAGTTAGGGAAATCAGCTACTTCTCCCTCGTTAGACCCCACTTGGAATATGCTGTCAGTATTTGGGATCCTGATGAGATAGGCTTGGAAACTGAGTTAGAACGCGTGCAGCGAAGATCGGAATGATACGTTAAAGGCCGTTACGATAATCTCGTAAGTGTTACTGACCTTTTGCAGCAACTGGGATGGGAAACGCTTTCAGACCGTCGATTAAAATTTAGACTCAATCTATTATGTAAGTTCCAAATCGGTCTATTCTCTGACGACGTTGATAATATTTTACGAAATCCGACATACTACGGTAGATCAGATCATGAGAATAAAATTAGGGAACTAGACTGCAGAACGGACTGATTTAAAATGCCATTTTTCCCACGGACGATAAGGGACCATAACAGAGGCCAATGAGACGTTTATCTATCTTTATTAAAATACCCTGCCACACACCCCTGAGGTGGCTTGCAGGATATTTTGTAGATGCAGATACATAATAACATTTTTACACTTTTCTTGACTTTTTAGAATTTTTTGACGTTGTTATTTATGTCTCTGTTTTATATATGTATTTTAAATTTGCGTAATTTCGTCAGTTGTAATATTTGGTAAGTCGAAAAGAATTAACTTTGACAAAAATTGAAAACAATGAGGTGCAAAATGACCTTTGAAGTCGATGCACCATATAAAAATATAATCCTACTAGTCTACCAATACTCGGAACAGTCCCAATTGAAAGTCAAGAGTCCATATTTTAGTTGCAATCACCATGGATACTATAGAAAAGCCAACTTTCATGACAATTCTTTACAAATATCGAAAGATCTGATTTGAACTTTATCTACTTCCTCGATCAAGACGTTCCCCGGTGGATAAAAAAGTATTAGATTCATTTTCTAGTTGTGACATAGCTTATTTAAAACAATACATTCCGTAGTGATCTCGTAATAACATCTTTCGCAATTCTGATAATCTTAGACTAGACTGGGATTTGAACACATATTTATCCCGTTTTCCGGTTGGATATGCTCGCCAGTTGTACATACAAGCCTTTCTTAGACTTTCGCATCACAATTACCACCCTTGCTGTAATTCTAAGTAACTTTCAATGCAGAAGATTCTTCTCACATTTACGCCATTCTCACATGTGGTGCGACATTAAAAACACTTTAAGATTACCCAAACAATATTCGATTTAAAGGAAGGAGAGGAAGTAATGGGGGATAAAAAATAAAGAGCGTATCTTATTTAATCCTCATACACATTATTTAGAAAGGCGTAAGCCTCCTTGACGACATAGGTCAGATGATCGTTTGCTTCACGGAATATAATGGTGTGCATCAACCGAGGTAAGAAACTGTTGGCTGAATATCTGCTGCTGCTGCATATTGTCATGCTGGCCAGTGTGGTCGAAAACTTTTCATTAGACAACCACATTCATGCATCTCCAATAAAACACGGATTTAGTTGGCTTTACTAAGTCTAAGTGAGGATTATATGGGGACTAATAACGATGACATATTCAGCTTCGTCCAAATTTTAAACTATAAACGTAAATTTATAAAACCAATAAAATCCTCAGCTTCAGGCTCTACTTTGTAGAAACTTTTAATATTCATTACAATAAAGTTTTGTACTCTTCTACACTTTTTATTGTTTTAAACACACTACGCGTTTCACCAATTTTATGGCATCGTCAGGTGTAGTAGTCTGTTTACAAAGTTTGTTTGCATATGATATTGTTGTCGTTGTTATATTGAGAACATAAAATTTGATTTTTAAGAAATGGTTTCATTCAAAAAATTATGTAGTTTGTTTACAAAGTTTGTTTACACATGATATTGTTGTCATTGTTAGATTAAGAACATGAAATTTGATTTTAAAGAAATTTTTTCATTCAAAAAATTATGTAGTTTGTTTACAAAGTTTGTTTACACATGATATTTTTGTCATTGTTAGATTAAGATCATAAAATTTGATTATAAACAAATCATTAAAAAAATTACAAATAACATAACTTTTCATTTTTATTTCATTTCCTTTTTGTAATTTTTTTAATGTAAACATTTCTTTAAAATCAAATTTAATGTTCTTTGTCTAACAACGACAACAATATCATATGGAAACAAACTTTGTAAACAAACTACTACACCTGAGACGATGCCATAAAATTGATGAAATGCGTAGTGTTAAAAAAAAATAAAAAGTGTAGAAAAGTACAAAACTTTATTGTAATGATTACCAAACCAAGCGTGTTTTGTTTTGTTTACCTATCATCACCAAATCGAACTTTACTCCAAAGTAATGAGGGTATGGGAAACACCTGAAATTCTACAAGAATGTGAATTCTTTTGGAATAGAATTTTCCCCATTACTGTTATCGCGAAGAAAATTCCATCAAGTTAATTCTGAAACTGTCACTATCAAACAAAGATTAAGATAAGAAAGGAGGCCAGAAGGAAATGTAGGATTCCTTTCCGGGGGACTCGTTTCGGACTGAAGCTTACAGAGGCACCAGTAAGAGAGCAAACGACATGGGTTCCGCAGAGAAACAGAAAACACTTGATTAGAATTTTTCTATCTGCTCCAAGGAAAGCAAGAATACGGCCGAAAATTTCAAAAACTTAATAATGTTTTCAATTACTGAGTACTCCGAATCATGATTTTCAAAATTCACATGTTTCATAGTATCGAGAAAATACGTTATTTTTGTATTTAAGATCCAATAAAGTCTAAAATTGAACAACTAACAGTATTTATTCTGCGTATAATAAGAACTAAAGTAGTAAACACTAACTGTAAATACTAAGTAAGCTGAATCGAGTGAAATCTGAACAAGTTTGAACTTGATCCAACCAGCTTCCGGTTTGAGATAGCGAGAGCTGAATTTCCTTGGTGGTACGGAAATTATTCCAGCTAGTTTCCGAATATCAGAGCCTAAGGAACTGTTTGAGGGTTTTAAAATGAAAAATGTTTAATTTTTAATTTTCATCATTCAAGACCTGACGACGCTAGCTGTAACGCAAGCGACACTGCTGACCCTGAAATTGAATCAACGCGGGAAAAACTTGAATATCTACATCTACAGAATACCCTGCAAGCCACCTTAGGGGTGTGTGACAGGGGGTGAGTATTCACCAACATGCATTACACTTTACCCTAAAGTTAGTGTAACTACGACTAATTATGCATTAGCATAAATTGCTAATACTTGTCACGAGTCGAAGCCTCACAAGCATGTACTACACTACAGATATTATTACAATGGAAAGGGACCGTTAATATATATGTATTTTGCAACTACAGAAACGGACTGATACTAAAGACTTATCTAGAAAACATGCACGGCGTGCTGTTAGTACTAGGTAACAGATAAGGATTCAAGTATTACTGAGTACTACTACTTCTAAGAGCTACACTACCTGTCGACAAACCTAGATAAAAATCTCATTGGCCGCTGTTATGGTCCCTTATAGTTCGTGGGAAAAATGACATTTTAAATCTGTCCGTTCTGCAGTCTAGTTCCCTAATTGTATTCTCATGATCTGATCTACCGTAGTATGTCGGATTTCGTAAAATATTATCAACGTTTACAGAGAATAGACCGGTTTGGAACTTACGTAATAGATTGAGTCTAAATTTTAATAGACGGTCTGAAAGCGTTTCCCATTCCAGTTGCTGCAAAAGGTCAGTAACACTAACGAGATTATCGTAACGGCCTTTAACGTATCATTCCGATCTTCGCTGCACGCGTTCTAACTCAGTTTCCAAGCCTATCTCATAAGGATCCCAAATTCTGGCAGCATATTCCAAGTGGGTTCTAACGAGGGAGAAGTAGCTGATTTCCCTAACTTTATCGTCGCACTTGCCAGGTACTCTTTTAACAAATAATAATCGGAAATAAACGGAACTTATCAAATCACCGCGGAAGCCTTCGTACCAATTATAGTACAATCACGTTGGTATTTTCTATTCAATGGTATACAATACGAGGAGCGAATTCAATTCAACTGATGTCCAAATTTCGGCTCCCTTCGGTTTCACAGTAAAACTCCCTAAACATATAGTTTAGGCTGAGGAATCTCAATGGATTTATCATCAGTTTTAAAGCGTTTAAAGTTTTACACCCACTCAGCGAAGGTCGTAAATTAGAAGCAATGGAGCAGCTAAATAGAAATAATCCAAAGGAGAAAAAAGAAGTTCCACCTCCTCAACGATGTACAGGGGGGTTATTTTGTGATCTCACCTTTTTAGTGACTCGTAGTGGAAAGGCAGGAGATCCGTTTCCCTTTTTTAATGATCGGCTCACGAACGGTTCGTGAAATGTCGAAGCTTCAATTACCTTATAACAAATAAAAGATGCCGACACTATCGAAGACCCATATTGCACAACATCTTACGGAAGATATCTTACACTGTAAATACCACGAAAATCTAAATACAGTCAAAACTACAAGCGACATGTAATCGATCACTCAATATTTAAAAAAAATTAAGTGTATATAGTTAGTGTTCGATTCACAAGCACGGGAAATATCTACCAAGAACGTAGATATTAAGGCAATATTTGTTAAAATTATGGTATAAATAACTAAATTCCATTCTCCATACACTGGCGGATAGGCTCACGAAAACAAAGGTATCAGCAACATTGTTTGGGAAATATTGATACGAAATATATACACAGATAATTCAAGCTAATAATAACATAAGCATTTCAAACAAAGCATGTGCCCAATATATTGGAGTTGAAAATGCTGAAGATCTTCACTTTTAGCAAAATACAACAATACGATTTAAATTGTTTGTATCTTTCGCGCCCTTGTTTATTTTCCAACTCAAGCTTCAAGTGGAAACGATGGTGGCTCCATGTCACGTTCTTTATGACAGGTGAGATGGAACTAATGGCAGGCGGAGATAATGAAACGGATCAAGAGTCGAAAGATGCGGATCAGAGCGAATGAATCGTCTAAAAGACCAGCACATGACCGGCAGTTCACCGTTTGAGATCCGATGATGGTCACGCCGCCTGGGTGGCGGAGTTGAACTACGAAAAAGTGAGATTTTATGACGTATTCTCACTAAAGTGAGATTAAAAAATAACCCCCCAGTATTTTCTCTTCCCCCCTCCCTCCAGTCCAACACCTACCCTTTAGTGCGTGCATCTTGTAACTAACAATAAGTGTGTAGAGCTCTGACTACCATAACCCCCTTTACCTGTTTTATGGGAGTATATTGGTCGGGATCCAGGTATCATTAAGGTTTGCGACTCGCCGTGGGACACTCCTCAAAGAACCATTTTTGGTTTTATACATATATAGTGTTATCTTACTGTTTTTTGTAACCATAATTTCTTATTTTATTTCTAATCAGATCGTCATGAAATGATTTTGCAAATTAGCTCATTTTCCTTGTAGTTTAACAAATATTTTATTGTTGACTAGCTGTGTCGGGCATGCGTTGCAATCCCTCTTCTTCTTTCTAATGCCTTTTGCTCACGGTAAAATTTTAAGTAAAACGTTTTATAAAACCAACTAATTTTATTAAAATGAGTTTGCTAACGATAAAACCGTTTTATAAAACCTTGTTTTATAAAACGTTTTATGGAATAGGACAGGTTCTGTTACCATAAAACCGTTTTATGCAACAACCAATGAGACGCTCCGCTCATCGTGTTGATAATAATCTCGTATCCATGGGAATCCAAACGAGGAAAACGTAAACAAAAATGGCTGGAAGTTCAAGGAACGTTGAGGCAGTATACTTCTTGTTTGAAGAATGCTTTAGAGAGCCGTAGCACCGTTGAGTGTGATCAGAAAGTAAGTAAATAAACAATACATATAGTTTTTAACCTAATAGTCAACTAAAAGAGAGTGCATTTATCACTTCACGTGCTCGCAAAGCGTCTCATAGATGGCAGGACATTGCGGTTTTATGAATAGTTTTACCGTGAGGAAGCAAGTACGTTTTACGTACGATTCATAAAACTTTCGATAAAAATTTTTATAAAACTGTTTTATGGAAACTTTTACCGTGAGCATCAGGCATAAGTAGGCACACAAATACAAAGCAGACACATTTACATGTACAAAATAAATGAAAAACAATGATTTGTTTTGTCTGGTAAACTAAAGTTGAAAACATTTATTCAAGTGCTTTGGGATGTACAATATTTTTAGTCTCACCGCCCTCTGCGAAAACAAATAAATATTTCGGCTGCCCCCGTGTTCGGCTGTGAGACATAATTAATTGACCTAACGAAAAGCATGGACTTTCCAGATTCAATCCACACACTTGAAGTCATTGACCTTGTGCATTGTTGATGTGTGTGTCATTGAGAAGGCAAGGCGAACGGGGAACTGTAGTCGTTTGACTACAAGTATCAAATTAGTCACTTATACTGGCCTTTAAATGCTGCAGGCGTCAATAGCCATTCATTAAATCGCTAGTAAAAAGATATTCACGCCTGGTAGCCAAGGAAATGTCTATTGTTGAAATGCAAGAGAAATTAATGAATTTAGAGATAAAAACGTTATTATTGGACAAATCCCAAGCGTATAAGAAAATTGAATGAAGGAATTAAATACTGCATTCTTTTATGTGTTCTATGAAAAAGATTTCCAACCAATATCTTGAATGCAAGTGATTTAAAAAATCAAATAAAAAAAACACTCGAATCGAATTCAATGCTTTTCATATGGAAATATAAAAGTTAGCAATAATGGGGTAAAAAAACCCCAAAAGATTCATGTTACTATAAAAACACGCGCTTATTTGAAGGCGACGTTGTTTCAAATTTTCCAAGTGAAAAGGTGAAGAACTTCCGGAGATTTAAGATATTGAACAAACGAATATTTAAGTTTTTATTTATATAGAAGATTAAAATGCCACGTGATCAATTACTTTGTCGTTGACTGGTTATTTGTGGAGGCGATCGACAACTGATACTATTAGCGCCAGAGACGGATAGTATGGTAAGTGAGTACCTATGGATTATTTTGGGGAATGGCAGGATATCTGGAGAGAAACCCGGCGTCTTCGGCACCATCTTCCTCTTAACGAAAGGCACCAAGGGAACTATTCACCAACGTCCTATTTGACGGACGGAGTACCAACCTGTTACGATTTAAGTTCACTCCACAAACCATCCAAGCAGGGATTGAGATTCGAATGAAAAATCTACGCCCCTACCCGGAATCGAACCCGGGTCCTCAGGATTGGAAACCAGGACTCTAGTCACTGTTATCAACCCGTTTTCCAATTTTATTTCTCTCGTTGCCGTATGCTGTTTCATGACTATACTTCTTAATGTGGGCTAATGATGGTTGATGGTTTTGAAATACTGATGCAAATAGCTTCAAAACAAGACCAAGGTCGTGTTTTTGTGGCCAAATATAATCCTAAGAAAAAGTTGTATCACAAAATTGTTAACAACTTGATTTTGGTCCACTTGAAGCAACTGAAAGTTGAAAGCTACGTTTAAAAATTATTTTATACGCTCGGTGTGAAAATTTCGTAAATATCGAATGAAGAGTTTTCTCTTAAAGAAGTTTCAAATACAGCGGTCCGTTTGAGAAAACGCCAAATAACTGGTAGTACCTGCTTTTCTAATTGTTGTGAAAATATTTGGTAAGCATGACACACGATGGAAAATATTGTAAGCTCAAGTTTGATGTAACTCCCTACTATATTGATTTGGGAGTTAATTTTTAATCGGCAACCAAAATTTTATACCTACACACTTAATTTTTTGTCGACGACAGTTTTATTGCAAAAATATTAACGAATCCGTAAGGGCTTCACTCATTATTTTTTTTGTGTGATTTTTTTCTAAAAAACCGTTACTAAAGGTCAATTCCAATAATGAAAATAATATCGTATGTAATAAATACGTACCTAGGTTTCCGAAATTGTTCGTTAGTTACGTGTAGTGTTACCTTTTTTTAAATTAAAAAAACGGGGGGGTTACCGTATTTTACAATGAAAAAAGAGGGGGATTATCACTAAAAGTTTTAATCGATTTTATTTAATTGGCATTTTGGCGTAGAGCACGTGTTTTGGTGTTTATTATTAGCATATCGACTTTAAGTTGCATTCTTGTGGGAGCACGTGGTGTATATCCCAAACAATAAAGGCCGCCTGACAATAATTAGTCCGCATGTTTGAAGCGAGTTACTGAGCATTGTTTATTGGAAGCGGAGTGATAAAAAAGTATTATTTGGAAGTGATTGAATGAAGCAGACGTTCTGGGCGTGAGATATAGTTCGGCGAACAGCATTAATATTGATGTAATATTTATGATTGTAAGAAGGGTGAATTTAATGTAAACTGAATGTGGGCTAAAATTTGCAAATACGTCAGATTAAACAACCCGAAGTTTCGAGTTAAACCTCAATCAATCTTTTATCTTATTTTGGTGTACAAATATTTGGGGCATCATCTATTTTTTTAAATATTACACGATGGAATAAAAGCTTCTACCACTATACTACTGGGGCTGGGCAGTGGTCATAAAAACCGGGGGGTTTCCCTGTTTTATGGACATTTAATCGGGGGCTAAAAAATACATTAATAACCCGGTGGTAGCAGGCTAAATAGGGAGATTTTGGTAACTCTAATTATGTGCATGACGACGAGCTACCAATCAGCGGAGAAAGTTTTAAGAATGCTTCGCAAATAAATAAACAAACTCTTCTTAAGCTGAGTGCATGACGACGGCCGCGCCGGCCTATCAGCGCGCAGTCATGAGGACTTATTTTAAGCGACGCCTGCACTCGCACGGGATGGTGAGTAAACACTTAGTAGGACAATAAATTGACAGGAAAAGAACCGGGAATTTATTCTGTGGACATGCTTTAAGCTCATCCGCTCAAGTTGATCATGCACTTACACGATGGAAATTTTGAGTCACACTTGTTCGGATATCGACTCGAAGTACTGCGTTAATGGCGTAAATTGTAAAGAAGGAAGATTCATATCGACATATACCTAACAATACATCCGGGATACTTTTCCGATATATCAATAGATATAGGTATATTTTTGAAGCCAATGTACTGATAAAATCGGTATTTCTTTACTCCGGTACCCGATGTTTGTTCCATATAGTCAATTTTTCTATATAAGTATTAAAAAACAAAGTTATTGTAAAATTTTTAAGGAATAAGGTTGATAAAATAAAATCCACCATCTGTGATAAAAAGTTAATTCGATAATAATCTTTCAAGCAATTCTTGCGGTATTATTTCATTTAGTAAAAGGCAGACAAAGACGGCTGTATAATTCGAGACGTCATGGACATATAATATATTATGTACGTTTGTGAAAAGGTGTATGTGTAACGTATGGGAAAATACATATACGTAATTCAATAGATCGGTTTCGATACACCAATATGTTTATCAATTTTTACCTCCTGTCCCATTTCACACAGGCGTTTGCGTTTGTTTGTTGTAGCAACCGACACGAGACCTTCGACAATGCCACATTGTTGGAACGCACTTCATGGATGCGCCAGTCACGCACGCAATAATGGAATCGGCCCCTGTTTGTATTCCTTCCGATAAATTTTGAAAACACGTGTCGTGAAATGACATCCCTCCCATAATTAATCAATCAATAAGCACCCCTTCCTGTTCCCATGGCAGCAAATGGCAGCGTCAGACGGGTAAGCATTGTACGTACCCCTTCCCCCCCCCCCTTGACGTCTCCTCCGAAGTGAAGAGGAGATGCTTCATCCCATCTTTCCACTCTCTCCCTCCCCCGTGCCTTATCCCACCATCTTAGCCCTCTTAGCCCTCCCCTCCAAAGCCACTCTCTAATCAAGAAGGCACAAGACAGGCTCTGCCTTTCAGAAACCTCTCCTCGTAAATGATTTTGGGGATATTGAAACCTTCTCAGAGTTCCTTGAGGCTGTACTACGGTTTCAATTTCAGTAATATCTTTGCAATTATTACGAGGGCGTCTTGGACTTTCCTATAGTGTATTTGTGAAAAGAACGGGACATTTGCATTTTTTCACTTTAAAAAAACCGGGAAAAAATTTCGTAAAAAAAGCGGGACACGTTAGAAATGAAAAAAAAGTATAATCACATTCACCAAGCCTGTATAATGAATCACAATCGCACTTACAACGATTAGAAGAACAGAATTTCAAAGTATGAGCGATTCAATGAAAATAAGTACAATATTATATATTCCACACATTTTTTTAATTATAAACAACCATATCCAGGTACCGCTCACATATGCTCTTAGGTATTATCATTAATTGTTGGCAATTGTGCAGTTTGTATATGAATTTTCAGTTATAATTCTGGAAAACTACCTGCTGCTGCCAATTCCGGTTGCTGCTAGCAACTGCAGGCCAAGGCCATGGTTCTATCCATGGCCTTGCTGCAGGCAGCTGCTCAGCGTTTTCTGCGCAAGTTAATCCGAGTTGAACGAGTACTCGGTTATTTTTTGATTTAACCGGTTTAACCGAAAAATAACCAGAGCGAAATAACTGGAAGGCTGCCCTCTGGTCGGGGAATTTTGGTACTAATGGCTCCTGCTAACAGAACAGCTGCCCGAATATAAGGGAATGCATGAAGCTCCAACAATAATAATTAGTAGGTACATAACAAAGAGAGAGAGATAGAGAATATTTGGAGAAATTAAGCATAAGTTAATTTTAGAACATAATCTCCACTAACTTTGACTTTAAACAATTAACGGAAGGCATGAGTTGCGTCATGACTATGCGATAAGCCATGCATATTGCGCGCCGAAGTAATCATTCTCGGTGAAAGCGTTTTACTGACTATTCGTAAGGTGACCAACTTTTTTACAATGAAAAGGACAGAAATAATTTTTTTTACAATGAAAAGGAGGACGCAAATAAAAAAATACAATTATGTTAAATAAAAGAATTATTTCATTCATTGCAACAATGATGACATTAAAACTTGTAGATACCAGTAAATGTTTGATAAAATATTGTACAAGGAAATTTCCCGATCGCAAGGCCATCTTCTTCGACGGTAAATATACTGTCCCTACGTCATTAATTGCTTCCGTTAAGTAGGAGTGTCGTACGTTACATAATATTCAACCTTGTAACGTCAAATGTTTGATAAAATATTGTACAAGGAAATTTCCCGATCGCAAGGCCATGTTCTTCGACGGTAAATGTGCTGCCTCTACGTTATTAATTGCTTCCGTTATAAAGGAGTGTCGTACGTAACATGATATTCAACCTTGTCACGTCAAATGTTTGATTTAATATTGTACAAGGAAATTTCCCGATCGCAAGGTCATCTTCTTCGACGGTAAATATACTGCTTCTACGTTATTAATTGCTTCCGTTATGAAGGAGTGTCGTACGTTACATGATATTCAAACTTGAATCGTCAAATGTTTTATAAAATATTTGAACAAGGGAATTTCCCGATCTCAAGGCCATCTTCTTCGACGGTAAATATACTGTCCCTACGTCATTAATTGCTTCCGTTATGTAGAAGTGTCGTACGTTACATGATATTCAAACTTGTAACGTCAAATGTTTGATAAAATATTGTACATGGAAATTTCCTGATCTTGAGGCCATCTCATTCGACGGTAAATATACTGTCCCTCCGTCATTAATTGCTTCCGTTATGTAGGAGTGTCGTACGTTACATGATATTCAAACTTGAATCGTCAAATGTTTTATAAAATATTTGAACAAGGGAATTTCCTGATCTTGAGGCCATCTCATTCGACGGTAAATATACTGTCCCTCCGTCATTAATTGCTTCCGTTATGTAGGAGTGTCGTACGTTACATGATATTCAAACTTGTAACGTCAAATGTTTGATAAAATATTGTACAAGGAAATTTCCCGATCGCAAGGCCATCTTCTTCGACGGTAAATATGCTGCCTCAACGTCATTAATTGCTTCCGTTATGTAGGAGTGTCGTACGTTACATGATATTCAAACTTGTAATGTCAAATGTTTGATAAAATATTGTACATGGAAATTTCCCGATCGCATGGCCATGTTCTTCGACGGTAAATGTGCTGCCTCGAGGTCATTAATTGGTTCCGTTACTAAACAAGCTATTGATGATACAACACTTTGTACGAGTAATATTCCACACAATATTTTATACATGTATGTATTATTCTACACAATGTTAAATACATTGACCGGTTTCAAAATCGAAAGACCAGTGTTACAACATGTTTACAGGCAACACCATAAAATTAATCTGTTTCATTTCGTGTTCTTTGCCGTCCTCCATTCAACTTCCGGCAATAGTCTACCCACCAACGATCAGTTTCATTCCAGTTTCTTTCCGATTTCGTTTAATTCAGTGTGCACCTGTTCTTCTGCCTCGTAGCCTCTTATCTCGAGACAGGATATCACGGACTTCGCGTAACCTAGGTTGCGTTTGTTTGTTTATTCTCAGTCACTCACATATTGCTTGCTATTTTTCCACCGCTGACGTCACGCTTGGCAACGAACGATCCCGATCAGCGGCTTCAATAAGTTTACTCTCGAACGACAAACACCACGCGCCAGGACAAGGAGAAAGTAAGATAAGCGAGGCATTAATTCTTCAACAGCTGGATAAGATGGCACTGCCAAGTGAAGAGGCTAATTTAAGGTGGCTGGTCTAAAAAACCAAAGTGAACAGATTTTCTTAAAAATTTCCAAATATGTTCCTTTTTGGATATTCTATGGAATATCGAAGAAAAAACGGGGGATAATCGACATACTTTTTGCGATATTTTAGATTCTTTTAACATGGAGCCTTATGGCGCTCTCCACTCAAATAGGATAAATTACGCACTTTCGCCATTCCTACTGAAGAGATTTTAACCAAAAACTGATATAATGTAGCTCTAATAAATTAAAATCTATTCTGAAAAAATCATTCAATACTATCGACTGAAATTATTCGTAAATACGATTAAAATATATGTATGCGAGAATTTCAAATGTCGCGAGCGGTTATGTGGTGTAAAGTTGGCAACGTGGCACACGAAAGTACGGGACATGCTAAGCAGAGACACGTGTTGCAGAATGGACGCTGTTGCCGGATTAAAAACGAAAGATCAAATAATTTATAGAAACATATTTTAATACTAGTTCGCATTCGAGTGACAATACATCTTCATTAAAATACTTATTTTGAATTCTATGGCCACGGGTGTGAACTGTTTTCGGAAAATTAATTTCGCAAGAATGACTTAAGAAATGAATCAAGTCTGCATTTAAGCAAATGTTTATGGCAATGTGTAAATTTAAAGGACCGTATTTCAGAATGTACCTAAGGCATAAGTCATTCCTACTGAACATAGTATAACTACGACCTATTATATAAATTTTAAACGAGCATAAAAATTTAAGTAACTAAATTTCTCAATGACTAACGATTACCCGACCAGCCTCCTTAATTTCACTAAAGTTTGAGAGAAGTACCCTTAAAGTAGTCAATAGCAGAATCTACGGATTTATTCATCTACATCTACAAAATACCCTGCAAGCCACCTCAAGGCAGTGGCGGATACATATGGGGGGCGCGCGCCCCCCCCTTGCGGGGCCGCCCGTATTGCCGCCCGCGCCGCCCCCGCCAGTCAGCCCGCACGCTATTCGTTCGTGTCTTTCGTCAGTCGACTCATGGTCGAGTTATCGAGTAGTTGTACTTTCTTATGTAGCACGCGTCATCGTATTAGATACGTTTCTGTCTGGCACATACTAGATAGCTAACCTACGAGAAACGTCGCGGCCATTCTAGTGATCTCGATACGTTATTCTGTCTGGCATTTGTTCGAGAAAAGTCGCGAATATTCTACTGTTTGTATTTGTTCACACTCCTTAAAAGTCTGGAAGCGAACATTCTGGCACCGAATGTTCTCGAAACAATCGAGCTACATGTACAAGGGAAGCAGAGTCGCTGCCAGGCAGTCAGTTTGAAAGCTACAATCGTCGCGATAACTTGCGCCCCCCCCCTTGAGTTTTTTCTGTATCCGCCACTGCCTCAAGGGTGTGTGGTTGGTAGTCACCAACATGCATTACACTACACCCTATTAAAGTTAGTGTAACAACGATTATTGATGCATTAGCATAAATCGCTAATGCTTGTCAGGAGTCGAAGCCTCACAAGCATGCACTACTATACTATAGGTATACAACCAATGTTAAAAGTAGCGTTAGTATTTTGCAACTACATAAATGGACAGAGATACAAGAGTCATGTTAAAAACATGCACGGCGTACTGTTAGTACTAGGTTGCAGATAAGCATACTAGTATTAGGGAGTAAATTAACTAACCTAGCTACACTACCTATTTGCAAACTGCTACAACGAAACTACTACAAAGGAACTGAAGCTCACGACGTACAAAATTATCCCAGCTTACTTACTCGTAATGTAAACATGCACTTTATTTTAACTCCTGAATAAGGAGGAGACAATATCGAACAGCCACTCATTCCATCACGCCTTGAGTGCTTTCCATTTGCTATAGTTAGCTGCTCAAGTCGCAATACAACAGCTCTGCTGCTTTCCATTCGTTTCAGACCCTGCGCAATAGACACTGCGCACTTCACAACGGCGGAGTCCAACCGGAAACTGGGAGAGTGATACGTAAATGAACATGCAAACATGTAGAACAAAACTATGCACACATCTAGTGGTTAATATTACTGATACTGTTAATTTATGAATGCTACGAGATGCTACTTCACGCGGAGAACAAAATAAAATAATGCCGGAGTAATCGACCGGTGTGAAGTGTTAGCAATGATTTGGTGTTATTAAGCACAAGTGAAGATTCTACTCTACCTATTGAGGGTGGGAGTTTCATATGATTGATCTATCGCAACTATTATGATCCCTTATTGTACGTGGGAAAAATGACATCTTAAATCTATCGGTTCGGCAGTCGATTTCCTTTATTTTATTCCTGTGATCGCTTCTACCGTAGTACGTTGGCTCTAGCAGTATATGTTGAACCTCCGCCAAAAAACTGTCTGCTCCGAACTTGCTCAAAATATTTTACCTGTATTTCTCCCTTCGATCAGTTGGAGATTCCCACCCTAATTCCTTCAACAATTCGGTAACACTGCTAAGTTTATCGTAACAACCTTTCACAAATCTTGCTGCTCTCCGCTGTATTCGATCTAGTTCAGAGATTAGTCCTATTTCGTAAGGGTCCCCATATGCTAGCGGCGTACTCCAAGTGAGGTCTCACGAGTGAAAAATAACATCTATCTTTAACCTTCTCGTCGCATTTTCCTAATATTCTTTTGATAAATCCCAATTTGCGACTAGCCTGTCCGCAGATTTCCCGGACGTGTTTCCCCAAAGACAGGTCTGTATTGACATTCGTCTTAATTGGCTTGAGCAAAGATCAAAATTGTGCAAGTTACTTGGCTAAAACTGTTTTTTTTTGTACTTCGAAATCTTACTCCCTCCCTCCCTGGATTAATCTGTTGTAAAAATGAAGTATTTTGTAAATTTCGAACCTTATTTATCATTTGGTATTTTTTTACTATGGATCACCCTCAGCTCACAGCATGGTATTTATCCTGAAAAAAAAGTTTTTACAGGCAATGGGTGGAGTCGGTGGAAGAAAACCTTGTAAACCTCTGTTAAAACTCTGTGGGATTCTAACTTAACCGCATGTCTGTAAATTTATGCGTATTTATTAGAGAAAATCACTACCCACAGTTAGTCAATGCCAGCATTCATGCGTATGATAACAGACAAAAAATGGATAGTTTTCTCTCATTCAAATCAAAAGCAATGCATGACATGGAGTCTTTCCTCTCTGGAATCAATGTGTAATATTAATCTCCTCAAACAAATCAAAACTTTTAATTCATTAAAAACAACTTTAAAAACACAGTACAGAGGAATTCCTTGATGGTTGTATGAAAGGTTGAGACTGACCAGGTGTACCACGATGTATGGATCTTGTGTGGATTTTCGCATTTTTTTAGGCAATACCTACATAAAGGCCTGGTTACACGGTACATTAGAATGTACAAGAAAATGCGTGAATGTGTGAATGTCAGAATGAACGCGAAAATTCACCGTGTAGTAACCACACCAAAATGTACGATTGTATGAATGTCTGAACATAAAATAGAACCGGTTCTAATTTCGTTCGACAATCGTACAAGTTGACCTCATTACAGAGACACCTGGTGGCAGACGACGCAAATGACACATTCACATTTTCACAAGCCAATTGACAAGTAAATGTGCCGTATCCATGGCAACAAAATCGGTTTAAATAACGCGCCTACGGTTTAAAGTGAGGAAAAACAAACGAAAACGCACAATGCGCATCAGAAAATGTACGAAAATCTGTCCGAAAAAATGTACCGTGTAGCCACCTATTCATTGATCTTGTCCATGAGAATGTACAAGAATCTGTACATGAAACCATTCACAAAAATGTACAGAAACTTGTACATTCTCATCTACCGTGTAACCAGGCCTTTAAGTTCGTGTAAAATCACAACACGAATAAATTATGTTGTTATTAGTTACAACTATGTTAAATTCTTTGTATAAAACGGCCTCAAAATACGGCTTGGACGGAGGGACATGCAAAAACACACATAGTCCTTCGTAGGTGACACAGTTTTACGTAACCTTCCGAGGAGAGAGAAGGGGATGGACTTTACCAGCTCCCCTCTTTCCTACCCCCTCCCCCCTCCTCACCCCTCTCTGGCCTACCTTATTGTCTTACTCCTCACTCTTAATCCTCTTGCCTTCCGAAAGGGCGCACCCCTTTAGTAGGGGTGTTTCCCCTCAAAACCCCACCGCACCTCTGGTCAACAAACATCCTTCCAGCGCCGACATTAACCTCCCTTATTAAGCCACCCACCCCCTTCTCCACCCTCTTTCCCCTAATCCCTTACCCCTTCCTCCTATACCCCTCGACCGCAAAAGTGACGTACCCTGGTGTTCGTGGCCGCTCAACGTCCCAACCTTAACCCTTTTAACTAGTCAGCTGATTCCGCCCCCCCCCCCCCCGTCTATCTTCACAGAGAAAAAAAAGTTAAAAAACGCAAGAAACGACTTCGTGGTCGGCACTAATATCGCATTCGCCACTTATCGATATTGACTTACAACACGTATCCTAGAAATGCGATTCATCATGGACATTAGACGACGCTTATTAGAACGCCACGGAAACTTAAGGTAGTTTGAGCTAGATGTTTCCCTAGTCATAATGGAGTCGAATTTAACTTTTTTATTTCAGTGTCTGTAAGAAGTATGAAGTAAATGTAGTAATATTAATGGTGTCAAAATACCTGCTATAATAATAATATGTCAGTAACTTTTACACAAGAAATACACATGAAGCTTAATCTTCATTTGGCTACAGACCTTTTTCTATTTGCAAAAGTAAATTAGAAATAGTGGTTTTCTGTTATTGGGAAAGGTACCAATAGAAAGATAAGAAAATAAAGATTCTCATCCCTTCAATCGAATTTTCTATTCCGGTCGAAATTCCGAAAGTTTTGCTAAAACGTAACGATTTTTTGCCATATTTCAGCGTTTTTGAGTCATCGTCCCCTTGACGACTAAGTATACTCATTGTTTAAGTCGAGACTCCGTGTTTATCCGTTAACTAAATGATTACTTGCACTAAACATGATATGAGTGGTTTAATACAAGCAAATGATAATACTCTCTCCGTCGATATTCATCTACATACTACCCCGCAAGCCGCCTCAATAGGCGTGTGGCGGGGGGTGTTAGGACACCAGCCGTTTACATATAAGATATTCAATGGGCACCTTCTCTAGTAGTTATATATGATGTAAAATCTCAGTAATTAAATAAATATAACCACGTAAGTTTCTAACTTGACTCATTTTTTCACGTCGTGCGGTGAAAACGCCTTCACAACAGTCAATGTATCAAGTCATAATGACGGCTAGCGTGGTCTATAGTCGTCCGAAATAAACAGATTTTAAATGCTTGCTTATTTACTAAACAATCGGAAAACTCTGCTAGCTAATTTGATTGCTGTTGTCATGCACGCAACCCAGAAGGAGTTCGTTCACCTATTTGTTTACTTAATACACCTCATTACTAATGCACTGAATGATGACCTGTCTACGTAGACGTAACTTAATTAAGATGATATAGTAATTTATACTTCATTCAGTAATTAAATTTCATAACCACAAAACCACAAATTTGCAGCAATGGTCTTGACCATGGTGCTAATATTTAAAAGGGCAATAATGACACAAAGTAGTGTGTTTAACCGTCATTTATCGCAATTCGTAGACCGAAATCTGACTCTCAAAAAAAAAAAAATTCAACTTCCTCGGGAAATTTATTTAACGTCTCACCAGTTTCACAATTTTCACTTCATTTTCTCATATTTTTTAAGATCGTAAAAAAAAACTCTGCCTTGATTCCCAAGCTTCTAATATTCGAAAAATATTTTCTGGACTTCCAAACTCGATCGCCTCGTGACAAGCATTAGCGATTTATGCTAATGCATAATTAGTCGTAGTTACACTAACTCTAGGGTATAGTGTATTGCATGTAGGTGATTACTCACCCCCTGCCACACACCCCTGAGGTGGCTTTCAGGGTATTTTGTAGGTGTAGCAACACACTTTTCCCGACTATTAGAGTTAGTCCAATGAGTTTCTTCAAACACCAACGCATGTTCTCTCATAAAAATCGTTAAAGCCGTTTTCGAAGTGAATGTTACATGCTACGAACTGTTACTTGTATAAGAATTTTGGGTATTGGCGCACCATATTGTTTGTTACGGCTACAGCAGCAAAAGCAATATCAGACGACTCCAGAGGGTTTAAACAACTCGTAGGTGGACTTTTATTGAAAGTCACGAGGGCATTACTATAACTTGTAATATAATGAGATAAGGGCAGGCCGTAAATTTTACTCTAACAGCTGTAAGCAATCAGGTACAAGCAAGCACGGCTTTGAAGGCTGACGCGTAGGAAACCATAGACAGCTTCTCCGGTGTGAATTGATTTTTTATGACACATCTACGTCATAATCTGCAAGCCACCTCAATATTGTGTGGATAGTTGTGAGCTGGTTTCTAGGTCGTAGTTGCGGCGGTACGTTGAATTAGTCTAACTAGCGCAAATGCTAACTTTATTTTTTAACCATTAAACCATTTACAAAGGGTCAATTACATAAAAGTTTATTTATTTATCAAAACTCCAAAAACAGCAACTGACATAGAGTTCAATATAGAGTTAACATAGAGTTCAATTTACAGAAAAAACTATAAACAGCAACAACAGTATAAAAAAACTTATTCAAAATATAAAAAAAATTAGGCGAAGATGACATGAAATGATGGCATTACGTTTCAGCATCACATCGTGAATAATATCGCACACGAATATAATAGATGGTCGTTTCGTTGAAGTATCGCATGCTACACCACCACTCATTACTGTTCATATCATAATTAAACACATGCTGACAGGATGTCACCACCCAACTAAAAAAACAATGAATCGACGAAATCGTGCGATGACACTGCTATTTTCGCAAACGATAATTATCACGGTGTTCGAAAATTGACCCCCCAGATCACTTGCATTTGGGAATACATCTGAACATTAACAAACCAATTTTTTGGTTCAAATTTCATGAGTATAGGTCAAATGATTTTTTATTTTTAAACTTTTGAATGTATGACACATAACTTTTCAACAAAGAAATATATCCGAGCAACCAAATTTAAATTGTAAATAAATAAAAACAGCACCAAACTTTAAAGGTAAAAATCTTGAATGTCTATGTGTTTTTTATATTTAATGTCTGTAAATTTACAATTATTTAACCAAAACAGAACTGTCAATCATTTATCATCATACATAATTGTTTATAGCCCATAAGATGGATGAATAAACATCCGAAACGTGGCAAAAATTTAAAAATAAAAAATTATATGACCTATACTCATGAAATTTGCACCATATAAATAAAGAGGTCGAGAATAAGTACCATTTAAACCAATTTTTATTCTTTCGGTTTCGGCCCTCATACCTGTGCGGTCACATTTGAATCAGACAAATGATGAACGATACGACAAGAAAAAAAAGAAATGTTTTGTGCGAATGGAATCAGATCGTTTCTGGTACAAGCTGTATGTAGTATGGAAACTCATCTCGTGCAAAATGGTCTAAAAATTAGCAAAGTTATAAGTAAAATCAACGAAAAAAAGACTAAATGAACGACAAGTGGTTTGACATTTGAAGCGACACCGGTGACCTAGCAACGACCCTCGACAATGGTGAAATTCAGACGTCATGGTATCGGATAAACCCCCGACAATGGCATTCAAAAGCCAGGGGTATTGTTGACGATCCCACGTCACCAACCCGGCAACCGCAATAGACGAAGCACGAGGATTTTGATTCCTTCTTCGAATATTAAAAAAAATTCCCAGCTGGCCAATGGAATAGTAGAGCCCGTATTTTTTTTTTCCTATTACCGGGCATCAACCCTCATCCCACCGCATTTCGGATAGTCACGTGCGCTTCGCGTCAGTCAGTGCCCGTCGCCGAGGAAACAACACCAAACAAGAAAGGGAGGGATCACAGAGGATGTTCAAAAACTTCTCGATGTCAAAAGAATATATCGATCCGAGGCCGGAGTTCCCTCTTTCTCTCTCGACTGTCATTCTTTCCGACCTTAGGGAAGGGGGAGGGGAAGGGAGTGGGGGGGGGAGGGGTAAAGGGGAAGGGGGGGGGAAGAGAGGGGAAGACCCTTTAAGAGGCATCCGGATTTAAGATTTCTGTTTACTATTACACTCGAAAAAAAAAAATATTTCCTTCGGCTATAAATATCATACCCCCCCGTGCCTCCACTAATTGAGATGGTTTACCGCGAAGAGGTTACCGCGAAGGGGTTACCGCGAAGGGGTTAACGACCCTTGCCTATATTCGAATTTTACTATTTTGATTTCAGCGTCTGTAAGAAGTAAAGGATTAAATATTGTAATATTAATGGCGAATATATATGTATATATAAACTTTGCCACAAGTGGGGCGGAATTAAATATAGACACTTAAAAAAGAACACTCACACATTACCGTTCTGATATTTCGGTTACCATAGTAACCTTTCTCACAGATAGAAAGATACATACCTACTCATACAGTATGTATCCTTCTATCTGTGAGAACGGTTACTATGGTAACCGAAATATCAGAACGTATAGTGTGAGTGTTCTTTTTTATGTGTCTTTATTTAATTCCGCCCCACTTGTGGCAATAGATTATCACGTGTGTGATTTTTCCACAAACTATATATATATATATACTCAATCATTCGAAAAATGACGCTCAAAGGCGCGAATAAATTCATACCTTCATAGGAAATGGAAATGGATAGGAACACATAAAAGGACGAACACAGGGTTTGGTGGGGAAGATGAAAATGAGTCAAATCCAGACAGAAAAAATTTCACCTTATCACGGCTAAGGTGAAATTTTTTCTGTCTGGATTTGACTCATTTTCATCTTCGCACCAAACCCTGTGTTCGTCCTTTTATGTGTTCCTATCCATTTCCATTTCCTATGAAGGTATGAATTTATATATATATATATATATATATATATATATATATATATATATATATATATATATATATATATATATATATATATATATATATATATATATATATATATATATATATATGTATATATATTTATTTATTTATTTATATATATTTATATATGACAACAATCCTCAGTATTGAAATAAATATATCTGCACAAGTCTCCAACTTGACTCATTTTTTCACGCCGTACGGTGAGAACGCCTTCGCAACGGACGATTTTTTTGTGATTCTGTAAAATTTACTGCCGTGAGTAATTTATTAATTTTTTCTAAAATACTTGATAAATAAATAAACCAACTACAAACCGTTAGTTTTTTTACGATATCTAGGTGTTATAAATTCCTTATTTTTTAAATAGTCTCCCTCTGGAGCGCACAGCCGTAATCTATCCCATGTTGAACAGCTTGTATTTTCAGGCAAATTGCTCGAAAAGTAGTTCGGCAAGGGGTTGACATTTTGGTATCATTGGAAAGATGAGAGATTTTTCTTTGTAAATGACGTCAAATTCATCAAAATAGTTTCTCGTAAAAGTCGACATTGAATTCGAATTTTATTTTAAAATTTAAGCAGTTGTAAGAAGAATGGGGTAAATATATGAATTGAATATAATATATGATATAATATGATATGATATGATATGATATGATATAATATAATATATGAAAAAACAACAAAATATGAATAAATGAAAGCTTTATTAATGCTCAAGAGTAACATACGTATTAAAAAAAAACAAATAAACAATTTGTACATTATGCTCAATTAATCGTAATGCATACATTAAATAAAAACGAATCAATCGAATTGAAATTAAACCATTTTAACCATTCGATAATTCTGCTCTCATGAGTAGCCTATTGCATTAGATTAGTATTCACCAACAACATCCATTTAATAATATTCTGATTGAAATAAAATCAGGCGGGTACAACTCATTATCTTTTGGCATTATACATTAGTGCATCTTAAATCAATTCGGAGTGCAGTACTGTAATAAACAAACTGAAATCGACCAACTCTCACCAATATGAAAAGTATCTACTCGAAATATCTTGCTCCGCACAAGTTAATACATAGTTTTCAATGCTCAAATATGCACATAACTGCATCGATAACGATCGATATTTGTCGCTCCTAAACATCATTCCGTGGTACAAATTCCCATGTTCAGGGTATAACCAGATTTTACCTTTTGGAAAACAAAGAAGATGTTAGTCACATATAAATCAATGTGGATAATTTACCACGAAAAATATTATGCACAACTAATCAAAATAAAAGTATTCCTAAGTATAGTCCTAATCGGCATTCCTAAGGATAAGATATTTCAATTATTGGACCCACCGAATACTTATGATGAAGTCGATAAAAACGCATATAAAATCACATATCAAAAAGCATATCAAAACGCATACTAGTTGACTTTTATTTCTAACTTTCGAGTGTTATAAAATTACCAGCTGAATTAGACAGTGATGCTTGGGAGTACACTTCCTTCATAACTCATCCTCCGCCGCGACTGTGTGAGTCAAAACAAATACTAAATTCCACATTTTTTATATTTTGTCAAAAAAATCCTGCTTTCACTGATGCAATGCGTTACCTATAGAAACCCAAAAGTAAGGTACAAAATATATGCAGATTATTCCACGAATGTATTTTAAATGAGCACTTTTTTCCAGCCATAGGAGCCGACTGCAGCGCCATTTCCAAAGAATTACCGCATTTTGACTTCAATTACGGCATTAATTCTTCAATAACTAGAAAATAAGGTGGTTAGACGCCTGCATTTTATTTTTATTCAATTTCTCTGGATTATTTCCTTCTTATAGACATTTTTCCACGAAATTGTAATTGTATTTTATGGAAAAATACTATTTTTCCCCGTGTTTCTCTCATTCCCCCATTGAACACAATGTAATTTCTAGTTCAATAATATAGAATAAAATAGCGTGGAAAGGTATTATTTTGTTGTTCATATCAGACAGAGGACAAGTTTTTTTTAATAAGTAGACAGAATATGAATAAAATGACATTTAAGTCATTTTACGGTGGAACCACCTTAAGAGGAGAATCGATTTTTTTAAATGAGAAACTTCATTCTTTTGGGTATCTGATAAAATAAATTTTAACTCTCTATCTCGAGAGAAAGTAGTTTTTATGAATTAATAAAAAATAAACCACCGCAGAAAACCCAATGCTCTTAGCATTCCCAAATAGCTTATCTAAGCAAAATAAATTTTAAATGCGTTAAAGAGCAAAATCTGGTTGTAAAGGAAATGTGCAATTGTTGATTTCAAATAAAAATGCGCGTTTTTGGAGCTAAAAACGCGATTTTCAAACAAACACGAATTGGAAAAAGATAATTTATTGAAAAAAATAATAAATATAATAAATACGTGGCGTAGACCACCAAAGAGTCCGTTTTTGGGACCTTTTTGGGCCCTGAGGTCTTTTTTAAATAGCCTATGATTTTCCTCCTGCCTTGAACTATTATGCTTGTTCCTCACGGTAAAATTTTCGGTAAAACGTTTTATAAAATCGACTAATTTTATAAAAATGGGCTTGCTAACGATAAAACCATTTTATATAACCTAGTTTCATAAAACGTTTTGTGGAATAGGACAGGTTCTATTTCCATAAAACCGTTTTATGCAACAACCAATGAGACGTTCCGCTCATCGCGTTGTTGATAATCTCGTATCCATGGGACGCCAAACAAGGAAAACGTAAACAAACATGGCTGGAAGTTTGTGGAACGTTGAGGCAGTACCTTTCTTGTTAGACGAATGCGTTAGAGCCATAGCACCGTTACATGTGATCAGAAAGTAAGTAAATAAACAATACATATAGTTATTAACCTAACAGTCATCCAAAAGAGAGTGCATTTATCACTTCAAGTGTTCGCAAAGCGTCTCATAGATGGCAGGACATTGCGGTTTTATGAACAGTTTTACCGTGAGCAAGCAAGTACGTTTTACGTACGATTCATAAAACTTTCGATAAAAATTTTTATAAAACTGTTTAATGGAAAATTTTACCGTGAGCAACAGGCATTAGTGTACAAAATTTCAGTACGATCGGAGTAAAAGTGTAAATTTGTATAAAAGACAGACAGAAAAACTGACAAACTTTTTTGTACCTAGGTGAATAGATTCCATTTTTTCCCCATCCATATTGCTTCCTCCCAAGCTCAGGCAACGTTTTAATAAAACAAAAATAACAAGATATACAGTTTTCAGGAACATTTTTAAAGCCTCCAATCAAGTGAAACCCCATTGAAATTTTTCACATGCAGAGCTGCTATATGGAAGCAGCAGTAAAACGAAATAAAATTCAAAATAACGGAAAAACTTAGGCGTTAGCCGAGGATCACAATGCGGTTGTGCGTTGGTTAATTAAGTAACGACACTGGTGTAAGAAACGGGACACTCACTTCATTTCAGTCAGAAAGCGATTCGCGCAAGGGACCTCGTTCATTCAAATGATGTCAAGGTAATGGTTTAGGCTGGAGATACCGGCTAGTAGGTATGCATTTTTCACCGTATAATCTATACGTTTTTTTTCATTACGGGTATTTGCTTCCCACAATGCACGGCACGCTTCGAGCTATCACTGACGCTTCAAATGTGGAGTAGAGACAGCGATTCCACGTCCAAACAAACGTTCGGGAATTTGTGCTTACCTATGTTCGGTCTTTAGTATAGCTATGTGTGGCATTGAGGGTTTTTAAGGCCATGTCACACGTGGTGAGTTTCCATGCTACAGCTCGTACAATCTACTATAATAATAATCACTGATGTGCAAATATATATATATATATATATATATATATATATATAGTCTTTTCCAATTTCAGTTATATAGTTATATGTTTCCAATCCCTTTCTTTCACCTTCTGTTCAAATTATAAATTTATTCGCCTAAAGGCGGTGTGTGAGTGAGTGAACGAAATATATATATATACACACACACACACAAATACTGATATATATATATATAAGAAAATAAAGATTCTTATTACTTTAATCGAATTTTCTATTCCGGTCGAAATTACGAAATATTTGCTATAAACGTAACGATTTTTCGCAATATTTTAGTGTTTTTGAGTCATCGTCCCCATGACGACTAAGTATATTCATTGTTTAAGTCGATATTCCGTGTATATCCATTAACTCAACGATTATTTGCACTAAATAAGATATGAATGGTTAATTACAAGTAAATGATAACACTCCTCCCGTTAATAATCAATGGTGACCTCTAGTTTTCTATAAAATATCTCCAACGAAAAAGTCGTCGGGTCAATATGAGCCAAGGCGACCGATTAAGGGTTGAATGTGTGCTTTCAAATAAAGTTATGTCCGAGTCGTTTAATGTGTATCTAAACAGCCGATAGTCTTTACTTGACCTGAAGGAAATCGCCTGTACCTACATATAATTAATGAGCTTTAGAGCGTCTTGCAGGGAGTTTTTGAACACTAGCCATGAATTGAGAAAAGGAACGAGAAAAGAAATTGAGAAAAGGAATGCGGAGTGGAAAAATGACGAAAAGTGTAAATATCAGTGGATTAGTCTTCTACTCTGTTTCTTCTTTGAACACGTTCAAGGTTTATGTGAACGGAGTCACATTAAGTTTATCGCAGGCCCTGGGCACTTTTCAATTTTTTAAACATAATCTTTAAGTTTACGTTTGGAAGAACATTCTAAATAAATTAATGCATTCTACTTGAAACAATATATTTACCAAGAAATATAACTTCGAATAACATAAACTTTTTGTTTTTAATTGGATCAGAAATTAGTGTTCGGGATGTCAAATATGAATGATTTCCAATAGACTGTACATATACATCTACGAAGTACCGAGCAAGCCTCTACTAGGGAGTGTGGCACGGGGTGATTCCACACCAGGCATGCAGTCCTCGTCCCAGTTCATATCGGGACCCCGGCCGCTTGGCACTGACCAAAGAGCAGTCAGGAGAACAGTGCGCAGCGAAAATGGGAGAGTGCTACGAAAATAAACATGCAGTACACTGGTAAAGAGACATCTAGTGGTTAATATTACTAATACTATGAATTTATGAATGCTACGAGTTACTACTTCATGCAGAGAACACAATAATGCCAGACTTATCAAGCGATGTGAAGTGTTAGTAATGATGTTGTGTTATTAATCACAAGTGAAAAGTCAACTCTACCTAATTAGGGTGGGAGTTTCATATATGATTGACCTATTGCAACTATTATGGTCCCTTATTGAACGTGGAAAAAATGAAATTTTAAATCTATCGATTATGCGGTCTATTTCCTTTGTCTTATTCCTGTGATCGCTTCTACCGCAGTACGTTGTATCCAGTAAAATAACGTCGTCGAACGTCCGGCAAAAAATTATCTGCTTAGAACTTGCGCAAAAGATTTAACCTGTATTTCTTCCTTCGATCAGTTAAAAGATTCCCACCCTAATTCCTCCAACGATTCGGTAACACTGCTAATTTTCTCGTAACAACTTTTCACAAATCTTGCTGCTCTCCGTTGTATTCTATCTATTGCAGAGATTAGTCCTACTTCGTAAGACTCCCGTATGCCAGCGGAAAACTCCAAGTGAGGTCTCACGAGTGAAAAATAATAATGTACATGCTAATCTTGGGATTAAATTACGAAGAATAAAGTTACTTCAGCAGCAAATCGTATTAAAAAGCACATAGTACAGCATTGCACGTAAAACATGAATTCTTGTACCTATCCATCTATCTATCTATCTATCTATCTGTCTATCTGTCTATCTGTCTATCTGTCTGTCTGTCTGTCTATCTGTCTATCTGTCTATCTATCTATCTATCAATCTATCTATCCATCTATCTATCTATCTATTTACCAGGTTATCTCTCCTATTCTGTCACTTTTGTCGGATGTACAGATTTAGTGTAACGCTCAAATAATAAATTCCATTTCAACCTGAATCTCTAACCATCTGATTATTTTCAGTACCTTATATTAAATCTTGCGTTCAACCTCTTTGTAGGCTCCTGCGCTACCCCTCGCATATCCGCGATCGTAGACGTTCTATTTCTTTCGTAATCGGCGCACGCACGGCAAGAATATCGCATTCGCTTCTCAGATGAAAGGAACATGGATACGTAACAGTTAAATCGAGTACTCATTTTTCACACAAGCGTCTTTTACGTAACCTAACTCTTTTGCAAACTTCTGCTGCGCTAATGGAACTGTGATCAGTTGCCAATTAACTATTTATGTGAATAGATTCCGAACCAAGAGTATGTAGAGGAGAAAAACGCTTTTTTCGCAAGAATTATGGGCTTGAATAATCAATTTTTTAACATTCGTGATAAATTCTATCTTCATATTCTTTATTGCGATATTTTTTTAATATTTCTTATTGCACTCATTGTTTCATGCAATAATAGTAACAACTCAATGTGTAACATTATACTTTAATATAAGAGCGATGTCTATATTTTCCATGCCGATTTATGTGATGCATTTCGCAATATATCAGTTCTAGTTTCACTCTTTCAACCCTTAAATTAAGTATAAATGAGGTTAAAAAGATCACCGTCAATTCTATTTCTTAATGGGATTTAGAGTTAGTCAGTTTATCTTTTTGAAATCCTCTTGAGCCCGTGAGGGCTGAGCGATTGTTTAGAGTAAAATCAATTAAATTTATTAAGTTAACGCTAGGAATCTTGATTTGTTTATAGCGTAGGGAAATATTGTGTCATGATAACTTTCCCTGGATTAGTCAAGGGGGAAGAACGAAACCGGACTCCCCAGAAGCAACTATGTTTAGGTACCAACATAATAAATAAATAATAGCAAACTAAATATATTTAATTACTCCAAAAGGGGCTAAATAATTCAGTTTTGTTGTAATAATTATCAAATATTTTCCACCTCCATTAGACTGGACCCAGACATCACCTATCAAGATATTCTGAACCTCTACCTCCAGACCCAAATTCTAGATACGCTACTGATACCTTTATCTTCCTGTTCCATGTAGAAATCATTTCCTTAGAAGTACTCACTCTAATGACAGAACCCTTGACTTGATTGCTGTCGAGACGGCGACCGGGTAACACCGTTGTGTGAGCCTGCTGACTTTGTCATTTTTGTACTTAAGAGAGAAGCTCAACCACTCGTACTTGTATATTTTAATCATTTTTCTGAGTGGAAACTCTCATAACGGTCGCCTGGCACTCGACCTATGGGTAAATTGCTTGTAATCTAGTTGGTTCTATGAGTGAAATATATTGATAGTTTAGTTATTGATTGATAATACTTGTGTTTCGTTCGATATCCTCATTTGTCTCACCCGAGCTTGGAAAGAGTTTGTTTTTTACGGGTGTTATCGGCGAGAAAAACTATTCCCTTCACCCGATAGCGCTTCATAGTAAAAGCAAGCAATAGAGCTTGGTGTAAGTGCTTGTTCGATCCAATGACCTAAAGTTTGACTAAATAAAATGTCCAATCTTATGAACTACTCTCAATTCAGAGGAGATACGGAATTTTGGCACGTGAATACGGTCACCAATTGAAATTTTGCTATTAAATTTTTTTCCATCTTAAACATGCAGAGAGCGATATTCTGATGCCATGAAACGACTTAAGTCGTATGGCGTTTGTCAGTTGACGTAAAATCGTGTGTGATTTCAATGTTCAAAATGGGGACTTTCACCTCGATATGAAAGAAGACATAGTGGAACAGCGATATAAAATGACTGAGCAGAACTATATTCTTATTCTAAATTGAAACCTTAAGTAGAACTGAAGGAGATATAGGTCCGGTGGAACCTACTTATAAATGCTATCATTATAAGTCGTTATTCATCGCGACAACCAGATACAATAGGCAATTTCTGTAAGACGAGTAATAACAATCCTTAGCATATTGAAGAGCTTGAAAGTTATGAAAGTAATAAACGAAATATATAATAAAAGAAATTGATAGTATATCCACTGTAGTACACTTCTTACGTAATAAAACAATCCCACGACATATTTATAATGTGTAAGTCATATATATGAAGGAGTTGGATTATGTGACATGGTATGTTCCTAGGAACTACAGTAGGTAATCTTTAACTTAGCGCGAGAGAAAAACATTGGAAACATTTGCACATTAAATAAGTCAGGATTTATCAAGCGAGAATGTAAATATTCAATTAGCAAAAGTCGCACACTTCGTAAATAACTGACTGACAGAGACTGTAACAGAGATGACTGAATGGGAACTAAGTTAGGAGCCGTTTGAGACTCGGCGTCTAAACACTAGGCTTTAATTGCTTGAAAAATTTAGAACAGACGAGAATCAGAATGACACGAAGGACATTATTTTGACCCCGCTCTATAATATATTGAAATGATAGAAGCTAAAATACTATTAAAAACAGCCTGACAATATCTACATCTACATCTACAAATTAATCTGCAAGCCACCTCAGGGGTGTGTGGCAGGGGGTGAGTGATCACCAACATGCATTACACTATACCCTAAAGTTAGTGTAACTACGAATTATTATGCATTAGCATAAACCGCTAATGCCTGTCACGAGGCGAAGCCTCACAAGCATGTACTACACTACAGATATTATCACAATGGAGAGGGACCGTCAATATACATGCATTCTACAACTACACAAATGGACAGAGACTCAACACTTATGTAGAAAACATGGTTAGAAGCATAGAAGTGCGTATTGAAGAAAAATGGAGTATGCATTCCAAAATTCAAGACTGATCACAGGATTTCATCACAACTTTAATCTTTTTTCTAAACTAAGTTTCTATTAGTCCTATGTTTATAGCCATTAAAATTGAAAACAGTTTTTATTTAAAATTTATTAGTTTTTGAATGAAGTCGAAAAAAAGACGATGCTGTATATCGGCGATGTAAACATTCTGTACCTGACGATACCGCAAATGGGAGAGACGCGTCGTACTACGCAATAAAATATTTCAGAAAAGTACAAAGTATTTTACTTTATTATGAATGCGAGCATTTAAAACTTCTACTAAGGGAAGCATGCCACAGTCAGGTTTAGCCTTTGTAAATAATTTAAGTTGATTTGAGCGAGATAGTTCCCTAGTCATAATGGAGACCATATTCAAATTTTATTTTTTTTATTTCAACGTCATGAAGAAGTATGAAAAAAATATTGTAATATTAATGGCGAAAAAAATATAGTTATATATGACAACAATTCTGAGTAATCAAATTAATATATCCACATAAGTGTCTAACTTGACTCATTTTTTCATCAAATTCTAGGTGAAGTGATTTTTCGCTCAAACTACCTTAATTAAAGTGGTCACGGAAATCTGGTTCCGTTTTACGTGGTTTCGATATACGTCGTTTCGATATACGCCGCACTTCTTCAGCACGTAGTATCCCCGACGTAAATTGAGGACTTGTACTGTATCTAGGCTTAAGATCTGCCAAAACAAAGGGGTTCTAAAAAGGGTGTGAAATGAGGAGCTGGAAAGAAAAAGATGTAAATCTCGGGTGGGTTTATGAATGGACAAGGGACGGAGGGTTGTGAGGGGGGGATTGAGGGGTTGGGTTCTAAGGAGCAGAAAGAGGGGAGTTGAAGGGGTGGAGAGGAGATAGAATGTGGAGGTGAGACAGTTCAAATCTTTACTCAACTTTCAATAGTTCCCCTACCTCTACCCTGTTATAGCTATGAGTGTATATAAAAAAATTGAAGCATGCTTTTCTAAAAAAAATAAAATGTAATTTAAAATCTAAAAAAAAATAAATATGTTAACATCGCACTAAAAAATAAAAAATAAAAATATTTTCTCAAAAGAAATTTTAAAAAATTGAAGCATGCTTTTCTAAAAAAAATAAAATATAATTAAAAATCTAAAAAAAATAAATATGTTAACATCGTACTAAAAAATAAAAATATTTTCTCAAAAAAATTTAAAAAAATTGAAGCATGCTTTTCTAAAAAAATAAAATTTTATTAAAAATCTAAAAAAAAAAGAAATATGTTAAGATCGTACTAAAAAATAAAAATATTTTCTCAAACGAATGAAAGTTTAACCTAGTAGATACTGAAAATAATTAAATTCAATTCAAGGAAATTAGCCACACAATGGATAATCTATGAATATAAATTTTAAAAATTATATTTTAAACAACATAACATGTTTAAAGTTGTCTATTTATGCAATACCACAACGAAAAGCACGGGGCGCTCTTTAAAATTAGATATCAACATAAATTCATTAAATATGAAGATTTTGGTATTCAATGGAATAGAGAGCTTCAATATACAATTTCTTGAAAATCTTTAAATGAACTAAAGTTAAGGTGCGACATACATAAATGAGGTCGCGCCCCATGCTTTCCGTTACATTAGTTAGTTAGGGAGTCATTACATTATTATTATTTAGTTATAAATGAAGTGGTAACCATGGATAAGTGAGTAAAAGAAAAGCATGTAATAAAAATGCTCTTTCTCCCTGTTTTTTTTCATCACTCCGCCATCTCAATACAACCCCACCATTTTTAAAAACTAATTTCTCTTTGCATTAACATCGAATTGTTTTAAGCTTCAGAATGTGCCATAAGATACCTTATCAAAGGTGAATCCGGTCGCAGTTTTAAATAAAGTGTGGGAAAAAAATGTTTCTATTAAAAAATGGACAAACACATGAATGTTTCATTATTGATTCCCATAAATTTTTATTTTTATTTAAATATCTCATAGGCTCTATAAATTTTTCAATACCTGGCTGGCCGATCTTCGCTCGGATTGGGATTTTTTTTAAATAGAGGCGCATTCTTGAAGAAATCACACGAGCTGAGAAAATTAATGTTTGGAATTCAATTCGCGTCGCAAGAACTTCATTTTTCCACGCCTCCAGCTACTGCATGTCGTCTTTCTTTCCAGTAAGGCGTAAATATACTAGCAAAAATAGAGCTGTAACCATGGAGATGATATTTTAAAGGGAGATAAAAACACCAAAATGTGTGCTTTATATGTATAAAATCATTCAAAGTTCTTGACCAGTAAGCCTAAATCGAACGTAGGAAAATATACTTCCACTTTTCTTGCGCAATTAAATGCAATTCTCAGTGTATTTTTCGTATTGTTTCATATTTAAAAGTTGTATATTACAATACACTACGTTAAAGTCCGCTTTAAGTCTTATTTTCATGTATTAGCTTAGATAAATCTTTCATGACTCAAATACGGTCCCATTGAAGAATTGTCCCGAAGATCAGAGGGCCCGATGAATTTTGAACGAATTTTCCGTACCTATCTAAAATCTTCAATACATTATGTATCATGGAAACCCTTAGAGCCGTTTTCAAATGTACATTTTATATGCATAAAGTTATTACTTCCTTAAGGAGATTCCGCCGCGACTGTGTGAATCAAAAAATATACTAAATTCCACATTTTTTATATTTTGTCCAAAAAATCCTGCTTTCACTGATGAAATGCGTAACCTATAGAAACCCAAAATTAAGGAACAGAATATGCAGATTATTCCACGAATGTATTTTAAATGACCACTTTTTTCCAGCCATTGGAGCCGACTGCAGCGTCATTTCCTACGAATTACCGTTTTTTGACTTCAATTACGGCAGTAATTCCCTAATAACTAAAGGAATAAGGTGGTAAGATGCCTATATTTTATTTTATTCAATTTCTCTGGATTATTTCCTTCTTAGAGACAGTTTTCCACAAAAATGGCATTTATATTTTATAGAAAAATACTATTTTCCCCCGTGTTTCTCTCATTCCCCCATTGAACACAATGTAATTTCAAGTTCAATAATATAGAATAAAATAGCGTGGAAAGGTATTATTTTGTTGTTCATATCAAATAGAGGACAACGTTTTCTACAAGAAGACAAAATATGAATAAAATGACATTTAAGTCATTTTACAGAGGAACCAACCACCGTATAAGCGTATAAGAAAGACAGGACCGTATCGAGGTGATGCTGCGCCCATGGCGCCAAAGCTGCGCCCCCACCCCCATACGTGCTCCATTTTTGTTAATATTTCATCCCCTCTATGATCACACCCCCACCCTCCCGGGAAAACTACCTTGCTGCAATTTTTATACACACATATTTACCAAATTTTATAATTCTATGCGTAGGTTTAATAAAAATGATATATTCTTGAAAAATAATAATTAAATGAACTGTATTGATTTATTTACGAGTTTAGGTGAAAATCTCCGGTTACATACTGTGAGTCCCGTAGCTCACAGTAGCGTGGGACTGTTAACCAACTAAAAACACGTCTCTTGGCCACAGCTGAGCAAGCTCATCTAGCAGCTTCTCTTTCATGCTTTTTTCGCAGGTGATGGAATATACAGTACACTGGCTACTGCCCTGGATTGTGACTTTTTAAAGTAGTTTTCACATTAGGCTTCACTGGTTAATACCCTTGCTGTACTAGGTCATGGGGCTTCAGTCTTTTGAGTCTCCTTAGCAAGAATGGAGCTTCTTCCGCCACTTACTTCATCTCTGTGTTAACATTGGTTTGTATCCGTTGCCCGTGCTGCCCTGCATATCTCTGAACTATTTAAGCGACAAGTTATATTTTTAAATCTCTATGGAGATTGTAATTTCTGATGTACATACCTAGGCGCATTTACTACGTTTCTAAGTAGTTTTTTTGGAATATTTTTATTATATTTATGTTACTATTCTATATGCATCCCCATAGTTGAATCCCCTAGGTCCAAACAGGCCAAATACTACATTGATGAAAAGTTTTTTTTAATGGCCATCTTTGCCTTGCCCTAGGAGTGGGCCTATCTACCCACCCCCTTAGGTACTTCCTTGAAGAAAGATGAGATATCTAAATCTACAAAATACCCTGCAAGCCACCTCAGGGGTTGTGGCAGGGGGTGAGTATTCACCAACATGCATTACACTATACCCTAAAGTTACTGTAACTACGACTAATTATGAATTAGCATAATTCATAATTAGTCGCAGAATTAGCATGCTTGTCACGAGGCAAAGCCTCACTAGCATGCTCTACACTACAGATATATTCTCACAATGGAGAGGAACCGTTAATATATATGTGTTTTGAAACTACACAAATGGACAGATACTCAAGACTTATACAGAAAACATGCACGGCGTGCTGCTAATACTTGGTAACAGATAAGGATTCAAGTATTAGGGAGTACTACTACTACTAAGAGCTACACTACCTATAGAAAAACCTAGATAAAAGTCTCATTGGCCGCTGTTATGGTCCCTTATAGTTCGTGGGAAAAATGACATTTTAAATCTGTCCGTTCTGCAGTCTAGTTCTCTAATTTTATTCTCATGATATGATCTACCGTAGTATGTCGGATTTCGTAAAATATTATCAACGTCGTCAGAAGATAGGCATGAGGCACCGTGCTCAGTTTGTCAATGTGATGTGCTCTGTATGAAGAGGGAGAGGAAGGAGGTGAAAAGATTTGGTGGAGGAAGGAGAGAGGAAAACTAGGCTTGTTTTGACGAAACACTATCTAGTTCTATTTTCACTATAATCATGAAATGTGCGTGGACAATGGAATCCTAGCAAGCATATGCTGGACGGTTTAACTTTTTAAAAAATACTTACGTCAACTTTTTTTATTATTTAGATTACCAGCCTTATGTGAAACTCCTGGAGCGTTCTGAACGTTTCTCTAATGGATAAAGCGAGCCTTGCATGTGACCTCAAAGTCGATAAGAGGCCTCCAAAACCAAGTTCTTCTATTAGCTTTGCTATGCTTACGGTTCGCTCGTAGCAATTGTTTTTTTTTTAACCGAAACTCACGGCTTTTTTTTTATCTTGTTAAGTTTGCGAATCATAACTGTCTGTGCCGGGATCCCATTCCGATTGTTGCGTAAATGATATGGAGAGCCGGAAGGAAGTGAATTTATCTTCTTTTTCGCTTTTTAGCCCGAGTGGTAAAATCTGAACATTTGCTTGATCAATCCCTTATTCATCGCAGTACATAGTACCATCTCACAATTTGCCCGGTCAGCCTGGCTCACAATAATCCCTGTTTTTGGGCGAATAGCCAAATGAAAGAAAAGGCCTTTCTCACCTTTATAAATGCGGAGGGGAGAAATAAACAACTTTTACAAATACCACTGAATTTTTATTTATAACTCGACCCGGGATTTGACGTGGGTTCACATCATCATTAGGCAAATATATATATGAGAAGCGCAAGCCTTATATGCAAGACATAGCCTTTCATATAAGGCTTGCGTTTCTCTTATATTTTTGCCTGATGATGATGTGAACCCACGTCGAAACCCGGGTTGAGTTTCAATAAATTTCAGTGGTATTTGTACAAGTTGTCTTTTTTCCCTCTTATAATGGAATTCCACCAAGAAAACCTTGAAAAAGTAATTGCTCTTTATAAAATCGACTTGCCGATCAAGAATCTGATTGTCGTCTATCTACTATTTGCGTTATTTATGAGATAAACGGAGTTCAAATTTATAATATAAATTTTTAAAAAAGTTGCTTGATTAATCTATGATTTTACATGCCAATAACAGTGACAGTGTTATTCATGATTGTAGTTGATGTTTATTGGAAGATACGAATATTGTGTGTGAGGTATTTTCCGCTAAGTAATGTGAGTGAGAATTGATAAATTTAAAATTTAAATTAATACAACATAAACTACAAAACACTAAGAGAGAAAAGAAAATTATAATCAGAAAATATTTTTTCTAAATTATTGAAACTAAGTTATCGGCATGTAAAATTTAAGGAAAATAAAATATGTTAAAGAAATTGGAATTTTCATCTTCACCTACCCAGTTTAGTTCAGGAATAACCCAGTTTGCAGATGAACGGTATGGTCAGCATCGTGATCTTCATGTCAAAATCGTAAAAATAGTGTCATAAATCTTCTTTCGTTCGGTTATTCGCATAATAATTGTGTCCATTGACAAATCTACAAACAAGACCATGAATAGGGACAGCAAATATGAAGAGCTGAAATTCAGGAAATAAAGCATTGTAGAGGGTGTTTAGTTGAAGAAGAAATGTAACGAATGATTACCAGATGTAACGATTTGTTGCCCAGCAAAAGCATTCAGCGTGATGATGTTTACTTTTTCCTCAGGAAGGGATTATCCAATGATCGAGATGTATTTGATAGAACACATACCTACGATGGAAACTAAACAAACAGATATGAAGGCAACCTAGGATAAGAGAAATATTATAACTTGTCATGTATCAAGCAGGAATGCTTTCGTAGAACTGACGATTTTATATCTGTTGCTATGTTCATTATACCTGGGATACTAATGGTTTGCTAAAGCCGATAAAAATGATCAATAGCTTATATGACCGCTCCATATCGGAAAACACTTGTGCATACTACACGCAGCCCAATTGCGGTTACAAGAGAAACATTAATTTCAAATCATACAATTGAAAATGACAGAAGAAGGAAGAAAAACAAATCTGAACGACAATTATTGGTCCCTACAATGGTAATTATTGGTTTAAGGTAGAACCTCTACTACAAGGACCTTCCTTAACATGCCCTGATATTTTCATAAATTGCAGATAAATTATGCCTTAGTCGATATGTGAAAAAGTAATTGGAGGTAATCGACCATTTAGCGCTGATAACAGGATTTGAAAATCGTAATTTTCAGCCTCAAATTACATTGCCCTTATGGCGGAATGGTGTCATCCCTCACTTCAACATTTTATTTCTCGAGATTTTCCTCGAATAGGCTACCTCAAAAACGACCATATGGTGAATAAATAACCAACGGATACAATGAATTTTTTTCAGGTTACCATATCGGCCATTTAATGCAGATATTTATGATTGAAAAGCGATGAAGAGTCTTACTTTCATTCCATAGCCGCCATATTGAAACAGACTTGGCAACTATGTTTGAGGAGTAAACAAAAACATTGGAGTGAAACTATGCAATCAAACAAAGGTGCCGGACCGGAGTGAAACTATGATATGTTGACCAGATATACAGTGTTGTCAAGTTCATCGTCAGCAATTAAATATAATATATTTGTTTTAATTACGTTTACAATAAAAGAGCAAAAGCACTCACTAGTTCTGTTGTTTTAATTCATCCCTAATGTTTTAAATATGCAGCTTTACTGCAGTTCCAGAGAATGTTTTTAAATTCCTCTGAGACATGGCGTCAATATAAAAGCCATTCTTTATATGACAGGATTACTTAATTTTGAAGAAAATCATGTACTCTACAGCCATGATGATAGATTGAAAATTATTTTCAATTATTATTAATAACATTTTGAGCCATTATACCTTGTTTCTGTCGAGTTCATCTATGTAATGAAAGCATTACTTCGAAGCGCAGGTTCTACCTTAATGGCTGAACCGAGACGTTTTACTTTCAGAAATGTTTTGCCACTAAATTTCATTCGTCAATTTTGACCCTTAAAATCATACTTAGTGTCCACGTCTGAAAAAAAAAACTTAATATATTTCAAAGGGCACAGTGTTTTGAAAAACACAATATGAACTTTTTAGTAGTCCAAAATCATGATGTACGTTAATGATATAGTGATTGCAATAGATTAAATAACGCAATTCCTATTACTTTTCATAAATTACCAAATTATTTACAGGTTTGAAGTATCCACTATTGGTGAGAGAAAGAATAATGTGAAACAATTCTCAATGAAAAAACATTGTACATAATTATCCAATGGCTGATAAAACTTCCTGGATTTCAATAATTGTGTTCTTAAAAATGACACCAAGGACATAAGCTCTATGTATCTATACAATATTTGACAAAATTTTTAGAATTTCAACTCTAATTTCGCATATGACAACGTCCTAATCTACCAGAATAAGAATGTTGGACAACGATCACGATATAATTAAAGCAGCCGTTTCAACTTTAAAAAATGCGCTCAAATTTCTTCAATTACCTTGTTGTAAATGTATACATATTTTCTTTTCATGCATGTGCATATATCTTTGCTCTTTGGGACTTTGACTTTTTGTTATTGTGTATCAATAATTATTGTTTCTTCATCCCTTAAATTATTGTGATAATTGTTATCAGGCTGCAGCCCGTTTGCATTTTTTCAATTTTACATTATAATTTCAAATATTTTTATTAATATTTCTCTATTAAGTGGTGATCTAAAAAATATAAACAAAATCAAAACTTACTATATATAAATTATAATCAGTAGGCATCGAGGCTTTCGAGAAACAGCGTCAAAATAATATTTAGAACTCATCAGGCACCGAAAAGTAACTCGACCGATGAGAAATCGACATTTATGTGAAAGCGAAAGCCGATGCTTCGTTGTTATTAAATATTAATTTCCCCACATAGCAATAAAAATCTAAAGTGATAATTATCCTCTGAAACAATTATTAATATGGTGCAAAGTTCATGAGTATAGGTCAAATAATTGTTATTTTTAAACTTTTGCCGACGTTTCGGATGTTTATTAATCCATCTTCTGGGCTATAAACAATGATGTATGATGATAAATGATTGACAGTTCTGTTTTGGTTACATAATTGTAAATTTACAGACATTAAATATAAAAATACATAGACATTCAAGATTATTAACTTTAAAGTTTGGTACTGTTTTTATTTATTTACAATTTTAATTTGGTTGCTTGGATATATTTCTTTGTTGAATAGATATGTGTCATTTATTAAATTATGATAAATTTTGCTTAGATAAGTAATGTCTGTTCTTTTGAAGAACACAATATGAACTCTTTAGCAGTCCAAAATTATGATGTGCGTTCTTGATATAGTGATAGCAATAGGTTAAATAACCCAATAGAAAGTTGCAATAAAAAAAGTTGCAATAGTTTAAAAATAAAAATTATTTGACCTATACTCATGAAATTTGCATCATATAAAAAAAGAGGTCGACAATAAATGCCATTACAATTATTAATTTTATTAAAATTTATTGTTATCGTAACGATCATCAACATTAGCCCTCGTAGAAATTGAGAGACCCATCGTAAACATCATCCAAGATAAAATCCTCCTTTCATAGCGATATTTATAATTAGTTTCATGCTAATGATTCCATTGAAAAGCCAAGAGGAATGCGAAGCTTGGTATTTTTTTCATGGGTTGTTTTCAAAGGAATAAGGCTGCATTTGATGACTGAAATTCAGTTCGCACACTTTTCGAAAATAATCAATGAGCAAATACAGTTACGAAGTAATAATTACCATTTTTGTTGTAGACCAAATATGAATAATATACCAAAGCTGATATATTGAACATAGAGCAAGACTTGTTTCGTCATTGTTTTTTTAAAGCTTCAATGAAATTCTTAGAACTAGTCCCAGCAGAATAAAAAAAAAATAAAAAACAAAAAAAATAAAAGCTGATGCAAATAATATCGAGCAGCTGTATTTTTTCAGAAATCTGAATTTCCCTTCGATGAAACTTAAATACTTAGCTATAAAGGCCGCTTTACACGATGAAAGATTTTGTACACGCGAATGTACGTGAGATTGTACGTTTGTCTCAACGAAATTAGAACAGGTTCTATTTCCCGTGCATGCATTGAGACATTCGCACAAGCGTTCATACAATTTGCCGCTTTACACGATACATTTTGCCTCATGCAAGAGTTCACGGAAGAGTTTGTACAAACAAATGTACCGTGTAAAACGGCCTTAAAAATACTTAAAAATACTTAAAAATAATTCCTCAATGTTAATATTCAGGATACCTTCCATCAATATTATCCCAATCTAAATTAAACTCGAGAGATTCATTCGAATCACGCTTCAGAACATCGTCCTACCTTCGTGACACAGAATAAAGTCGTCCGATACTAATTGCTATTACATTACATAGCGGTGAAACATTAATGTTACACCAGTGAAATATGCCCGTCGGAAGAAGTATTCCCAACAAGTCCGCTCCCTCTGTTCGGACGCGTAAAAAAGACCGCTTTGTAGAGCATGTTCTATAGCTTACGTGTAAGGGAATACGGAGCATTCAAAAGGCAGTATAAGTGCTGATATGGGACGAGGGCAGAGGACGTGCGTCGACGGCTGAAGAGGAAAGTGAAAAGATATCTCTGCTAGCCCTCTTTTTGCTTTTTTTTTCTACTCTATACCTCCCCTCCTTCCTCCCCCTCCCCTCCCACTCCAAGACCCCCCTCCTTCCACTCCCCTTTGGCTGGCACTTTCCAAAAACTCTCCAACACGATGCGAGGAGCGGACCGAGTTATATTTTCGCTCCATAGGTGCCAGGACGTGCGGGGCCAATGACATGTATTTCGTGCGAGCGACTCCAGCGGCCGAGAGTAAAACCGCTTCCAACTGGTTCCCGACTTCTCCGTGGCGGCACAATACATAGAATCTTCCTTCGAGGACCCTCGCCAGCGCCGTAGGTACGTACGATTATGTACGGCGGCATTTTTAATCGCAATTCCTCTGTGAACACGGCATGAACTCAGAAGGATTCTGGTTTAGAAAGCATCACATTTTCTTTATCCACTGGGAGAAGTCATATAAATAAACTTTAACTAAACTGCACACCTATATTTATCGTATACTTGCTATACAGCAGAGTAAAATGACCGAAAACAAAAATAAAATCCAGGAAAAACTATATCAACATGTAAAATATAAGGAGATATAAATAGAATACATATGAGGATCTCCTTACATCCAAAAAATGGTGGCATAAATTTACCAAGGGTCTTGTATATTATTGTCAAACCATTGGCACAGGGTCAAATAAGTCTACTTGTAGGAAAAGTATTTTCCGGGTTAAGGCCGCGTTGGTCCATTTGGGCGGACGACAGTTTCGGGCGCATTCCAGCTCCCGTCTTCAGGTCCAACAAGTTCAAGTTGGACCTGAAGACGGGAGCTGGAATGCGCCCGAAACTGTCGTCCGCCCAAATGGACCAACGCGGCCTTAACCCGGAAAATACTTTTCCAATTAATCACCGCGGAAGCCTCCGTACCAACTAAATCTACTTGTATTTGTGGCTCGATGAGTTACCAATCAGGAGTGTAATAGTAAAGGCCTATATCACCAAAAACTTTAATTACATTTTCATAAAATTTGTGATTACCAAGATCATTTATTTAAATAAGCAATAAAATAGGTCCTAGTATAGAACCTTGAAAAACCTGACCTTAACGATTCATCTTTAACATTGGATTTACACAATTTTACATGAACGTAGTGCACAATTTACATAATTGTGTTCTTACACACTGCGATCTTATCGGCAAATAACTTTTGAACCGATCAAGTATGACTCCCTAAATACTAGTATTAGTTTCAGACAGAAGGTGGAATGTGAGAGCGAATCAAACGCTTTTTTAAAGCCGAAATACAATGCAGATTGTTGTCCATTTGAATTGATGGCACCATACACAACTTAAATGTTTCTCTAACCCATCTTCAGTTACCTTACTGCTGGAATATTTTTACTTGTAAAGAGTCGTTTAAAATGGTAATTTTTAACCAACGTTTCCAAAATATTAGAAAACACACCCAAGGAATGTTGGTCCGTAATTTTGTGCATGATGTCTATCACCTTTCTTAAACAGGAGTATTACCATGGATTTCTTAAATGGATGTGGAAATTCTCCAGATATAAAACTTTATATTACATTCATGAGCTGAACAGAAACAGATGCGACATTATCGACCACCTACTTCATTAATTTTGCCAGTTTATTTTCGTAACTACGTGATTTATTTGGTTGCAGAAGCTTAACTCATTTTATTTTCTCGATAGAACTTACTGGTTCAAAAAATTTCAATTTTCTCTCTAACATGCAAGGATCTTGCACTGATGATGCCAGTAGAGGATCAAAATATGCATTCGTTGAGTCGAAAATACTGATGAAGTACTTGTTTAATTGTTCTATCAGTACATTGATATCATTCGTCAAATTACCACTTAAAGTAACTAACACAATTACTTGATTAAATACCATTGTCATTTATTATAAACCCTATATCTTTGAAATTTACAATAATATAATCATTGCACGTATTTCTCAAGCTTTCTCGAAGCTCATTTCTACAGCTTAGAAAGTGATAATTCAACATCCGATTGTTAAAATTTCTTCTAAAACTTTTTTTAGCAAATATTATTTTTTACGAGACGCAATTTTTAAAATAAACTTTTCTTGACATGTAGCAATAAACTCGAGATATCTTCAGACAATTTTAAAGAAGCTTAATCACTAATTCACACACTTGAGAAGCATTTGTTTCATCGTGTACTTCAAAACAATTGCTGTTATTCCGAACAACTCATCCAAGGTAATAGAATGTAGTATCACGGGCAAATGTTGCAGGACTATTTACAGATGCACGAAGCTCGTCTTTAACAGAATCATTAACTACAACCCTGGGGTGATCAGTAAGAACATAGTGTAGCATATTTCTCAAATGTAGCGAACAGCTTAATTCCTTTCTTTTATTTACTTCGCGAATTAAATATTTTTGTGCAGTGTCCCAAATGCTCGCGGTGGATTCCAGATGTGTCCTAAACAGAGCAAAGTACTAGCATATCTCTTTCACTTTTTTACTGGTGATAAGAGAAGGAAATAAAAAACTGGACCAAGTAGAACAATTTAATTACTTGGGTAGTACGCTAAAAGAAACAGGACATAGTAGCTAAGATTTAACCTACGGACAGAGATTTAAGAGTTATGCTAAAAACATGCATGGTGTGCGGTAACTACTAGGTAGTAGATAAGGACACAAGTATTAGGGACTACTACTACTACTCAGAGCTACACTAACTACCGACAAACCTACATAAATGTCTCATTGGCGGTTTTGAACTTATATAACAGATTAAGTCTTAATGTTAATCGAAGGTCTGAAAGATATTCCTATCCTAGACGCTGCAAATGGTCAGTGACACTAGCGAGATTATCACAACGGCCTTTAATGTATCTTGCCGATTTTTTCTGTGCGCGTTTTAACCCGGTTTTTAAACCTATCTCATTAGGTTCCAAAATACTGGCAGCGTGTTAGAAGTGGGGTCTAACGAGGGAGACGTAGCTGATTTCCCTTACTTTACCGTGGCACTTGTACTGTCGCATTAGTACTTCTTAAACATATCCCAATTAAAGATTAGTATGGTCAGTAATTTCCGGAATATGTTTACTTCACGAGAGATCATAAGTCAGTTTAACTTCGAGGTATTCAACCAATTAACAGTCTATAAGTTTGTGTTGTGTATGTAATAATTGTTATAAAGAGAGTATTCACGTTTCTAAAAATTCATAACAACGCATTTTCTCAAAATTAATTCTAGCTACCAACTATCTCACCACTCCTGTATTGCCTCGTGGTCCATAGTTAGCGCTTGCTTATCATTAAGACTACGGAATTCCCTATACACCAATGCGTCCTCTGCAAAAAATCGAAGCTCACTTTTAACTACTTCACCGATATCGTTAATGTACAAAAGGAACAGAAGTGGGGCTATGACACTCCTCTGATGTGACTAGTACTTTATTAGAGATAGCTTCGTCTAATGCAACCATTTTTGTACGCTATCGCTTAAGAACTCTCTAATCCCGAAGATTACGTCATCGTATAAGCTGTAAAATTATATTTTCATGAGTAACTTTGTATGGCAAACTTTGTGAAACGTCTTGCATTAACGGATTTTTAAAGAAATATATTACTAGAACAGTTACAGGACAACACAAAGCCTTTTGGTCATTCGTTAGGGAAGTTCATGACAATAGATAAACAGTTAATCCACTACGTATCAAAAAGAGAGAATTGTCAACAAACTGTTCGGATAAAGACAATTCATTACACTCCTGCTTTCAAAGTGTATTCACCAATTCTTCACATATTACGTCCATCACAATAAAACCCTAGGTCATGAAAAAAGGCTTTTTTTTCAAAATTTCCTGCTTTTTTCATTCAAATGTCCTGCTTTTGAAAATTTTCATCTGGTCACCCTACCCACAAGGTCACTGAACTCGCTTCCTTAAATACGTGTTTTCGTTCAGAAGCATACTAAACCAAGGAGGTTAGAAAAAAATGGAGGCGACATCCTGCTTGATTCTAGAAGCCAAAGCCAGTCGGCACAGTTGACACCTCACTCTCTGGCTTACGCTTCAAGCGGTCGCGTTTGATATTCCTCGAAGCTAAGTAAAAAAAACCACAGGCAAAGCGATGTTTTGTGATTGGTTTGGCCACAAAAAAAATCCTTCCCAAGCACCCCTATTCTTGCTTCACTTTCGCCCATGAGCGTTCACGGTCATGCCTCCTCCATTTCATTTTAACCTCCTAATGCTAAACCCCTTATTCAACATATGAAGCGTATGCAAGGTACTACATACATAATCGAAAAACCTTACTTGATTGCTAAATACATTTCGATAATCAATTATCCATCTCTTGAATTCAGTTTTCTCAGTTTGGGGCTATTCAAGTATTACGTGAGACGAATTTTACCGCTTTTTATCCCTCCCCCTCCCCTCAATGTAAGACAACGTAAGATTTCACTAACTCTCCCCCCGCCCCTACAATTTAACCCCTGCCACACACCCCTGAGTTGGCTTGCAGGGTATTTTATAGATGTAGATGTACAATCTTACGTAAGTTATCAGCCGTTTTTTGAAACCACGGACATAGTAAACTGTGAGGGATTCTATGTCAAAATGCGCAAAAACTGACCTCATCCCGGATATCGATAACGATTTAGCTATATCGCGATTCGCTGTACCCACAACTCGCAAAACATGTGATCTTTGTAAATGTAACATCTCCAAATTAATGAACGCAACGGAATGTACGTTTTTCTATAGTTTAGCGTACAATTCAGGCTGATTCAGGTGATCCTAAAAAGTAAGATTTTTCCTCAAAATAGTTTTAAAAAGGGATAAAATATGAATTCAGAAGTGACATATCTTACGCAAGACTGCCTTGGACCCCCTCACCCCCCTAAGTAAGACAACGTATAGGAATAGCGAAACTTGGTGGCACTCACTAGCGGAGATTAGTGGACACTAACCGTAAACCAAGCGTTGATAAGCGGGAAAAATTATCGAAGGAGTTCCACAGGGTCATCTGGAAAAAGGCTCGGCCGCTTCATCCCACATCTCATGTTTGCTTTCCTCTCCTTTGCATGTTGCTCTTCACTAACGAATGCCACCAAGTTTCCCTACATCTATAAGAAAGGCCCAACCCCCCTCCCTCTCCAAAACGTCTTACGTAATACTTTCTGATACAGTGATTTTGGCTAGTACCTACCTCCAGCAGCGTGGTCGTCCGACTCGCCGTTAGCTGGCGCCTCTTGTAAGGTTGGTGGCAGGGTCGTTCGATGTTGCTCTATCGATATATATATATATCGATATATCTAAGAGGCAAAGAATCGATATATCTATCGATCTTGGGTTGGTGGAGCACCTTTCCCATCTGCGATGCCCTCCGCAGATGAACTGCTGTCTTACCGCGGAGCAACTGTTGCGGGTCCATTGCCTCAGCAACTCTTCCATGTGGTTCAGCACTTCTTACGATCCTGATTGACAGATGGAATGAAAGGTCTTCTTGCGAGGTGCTTCAAACAGCACACGAACTTCTGGCTTCGTTTGACGGCCTGGCCACGTGACTCACACATGGTATTTTTCTCAGGAGAGCACAAAACACGTCCGTTCACCACGAAAGCCGAACCTCGACTGACGATGTTTAAATCTATGCGAAACCTGACATTCTCGGCACTGCCGATTGAATCATACGCATGAGATTTGGGAAAAAGATTGGAGAAACGTACAGGAATGCCTTTTCCAATCCGCAGTAAATAAGACTACTTAATTAGGTAGTTTGGTTATTGAACACAAGTATCCTAGTTAGTTGCGTCATCGTAAGCAATTTTATTTACAATAATAATCATCAATTTTCTAACTTCACAACGTTAACTATGACTTTTCTTATTGTAATTCTTACATCTATTAATCTATTCATGCGCTTATTCCATTATAATAAGTTAACCATCGAATACTTCCTTAAAATTGCACTGGCACATTTTTGGTGAAATGATTCACACTCTGCCATATATTGCTTGCTGATTGGGATGTATCACAACAATTCTCACGGTCAGTAATTAAATAAATATATCAACGTAGCCAGTCTCTAGCTTGACTCATTTTCTCACAACAGGTTTTTGCAATTTTGTAAAATTTACTGCGGCAAGTAATTGATTTATTTATATAAACAGTGAAAATATACTAACTACACACTGATAGTTTTTTGACGAAATCTAGGCGTCGAAAATTCCTATTTTTTTCAATATTCTCCCTCTGGAGCGCACAGCCGTAATCTATTGCATGTAAAACAGCATAAGTGTTTAGAATAATTTCTCTAAAATAAGTTCGGCAGAAAAATCATTGGAAAGATGGGAGTTTTATCTTTAAAATGAAGTCAAATTTATCAAATTCTAGTTGAAGTGACAGGTATTCCTAGGGCTGGGCGGTGCAGGAAGTGCTGAACCGGTTCTCTGTTCGGAAAAAAAAGTTTGCAACGGCACGGCGGTGCACCGGTATTCTCTTCTGAACCGGTGTTTTCTTCTGAACCGGTGTTTTCTCCTGAACCGGTGTTTTCTACTGAAGCGGTTTTTTTAATGAACCGTTTTATCTACGGAACTTTTTTTCTAGTAGACCGCATTTTTGTCACCCAAAAGGTTTTTGACAACATTTTTAATCAACCTGTTTTTTGAAGGCGTGTTTTTTCCTTAAAGGAGATACTTCTTGATAACGCGGGTATGATTTCCTAAACTGAACAGTAAAAATTGAGAATATTTGCGAGAGCCAATGTTTTTTAAGCGAGGCCTGGGCGTACATATAAATTGGATTTTTTAAATGTCAAAAAATGCTCCTTAATGTGTTGATCTGCCGAATTCGAACCTGCCGCGTGAACGACGATGAAATTCACGTTATTTTGGATGGAAGACATTGCAAAATTTCCACATATATTTATTTAATTACCTGGCTGCTAGTATAGACGGGGAGAAAGGCGCGGGCGTGAAAGCCGAGCACCGAACGATCATCGGTGTTTTAGAACCGATATTTTTTTTCTTTATATATATATATATTCATACAATCATAGGAAATGGAAAGGGATAGGAACACATAAAAGGACGAACACAGGGTTTGGTGGGGAAGACGAAAATGTGTCGTTGCTGGTGTAACTGGTAGCACACCTAACCGGCAATTGGGAGATCCAGGTTCGAATCCTGGGTAAGGTGAAATTTTTTCTGTCTTCATTCGACACATTTTCATCTTCCCCACCAAACCCTGTGTTCGTCCTTTTATGTCTTCCTATCCCTTTCCATTTCCTATGATTGTATGAATTTATTCGCGCCTTTGAGCGTCTGATTTTCGAATGGATGAGTATATGTTTAATTCCGCCCTACTTGTGGCAAAGTTTATATAAATTATCGCGTGTGTGATTTTCCACGAACTCGTATGTATATATATATATATATATATATATATATATATATATATATATATATATATATATATATATATATATATATATATATATACATATATATATATATATATATATCAAGTGTTAATATGTAATCAAGTGTTTATATATATATATATATATATATAAACACTTGACTGGGGGTGGGGAAAGAAAAGTAAAAAGAGAGAGAGGACTTACTGGGACGTTTCGGGCATATAGGCCCTTCTTCAGCTGTAGAAAATTGACTTCCCAATTTTCTACAGCTGAAGAAGGGCCTACATGCCCGAAACGTCCCAGTAAGTCCTCTCTCTCTTTTTACTTTTCTTTCCCCACCCCCTGTCAAGTGTTTTTATTGTTGTGGCCGATTGGCGAAATTTTCGTTTTGTGTGTGTATGTATATATATATATATATATATATATTATATATTATTAGTAATATATAAAGCTACAAAACTGACTCACTCACTGACTCACTCACTCATTGATACGAATTCCTGGGTATTTCTAATCGAGCTAAAAGGTTGAAATTTTTAAGGGAGGGTTTGAATTTGGTGTCGAGTCAGGAAAAAATCGAAAATTCCAATATTTTTCATTAGTTTCGAGTCCAGATGGGATTTTGTTTTTTAACGGGTTTAAATGGGAAAAACGAATAATTTACGTGTAGAGTAATTTTCTTTCATTCATTAAAATATGAAATAATTGAGATACAAGTTTTATTCTTTCACCAAAATGAGGCCAAAACTTCAAAACATTTAATTCTTGCAACCGATTTTTCTCTATCGATCGATAAACTGAAATATATGAAGTTTAAACGCAAAATTAATGCAAAGTTCGAGCTTTTTTCATTTTCGTTGCTAAGCAATTTTTTCATTGTTCCAGAGACTTCCAGTACCTTATACGCGTGCTATAAAGGTTGAATTTAAAGGAATATAACATTTTTCGTGCGTATTTCAATCGCTTTTAATGATATTATGCCTTCGAAATACAAGTTTTACAATGTTTTATAATTATATACATAAACTGTTTCGTAGCTTTGACACTCCTCCATTTGCTCATGCCTACGAAATCCGTTGGGATCGCTCCAGATTCCTCCATTTTACTTCTGAAACACTCTTTACACCTTATTCCGGGTTTCCCTCTCTGTTTTTCCAGGAAACATTAATCCTTGCCCCTACTTTCTGAAATGTACCTCGAAACTCCATTCTACAAGTCAAAACCATGTAAAATGATAATGTTCTACGCTGCATTATCTCTTGGATTTTGAAATTATGAATTCAAGTACTACGCCATGTGTTTAATATGTAAATTATAATAATTGAGATCAGCAAAAATAAAATGAAATGTGAAAATCCATAGCATTTACTTAGGATCATATTGATTGAATTTCATACTGCCAAATAACTGTAATCATGTTTAATTACAAATATTTTACTTCAAAATTGCTCAATGGCATGAAAATATAAGGAAAAATATAGCAATTACTAAGAAGAACAAAGTACATATGTCATGGGACAATTCGTTTTATGCTATTTTCTCATTATTATATTCTTAGGTCAGAAATTGACCTAGCTAAAATAATTTCCATAAGAAGTAAGACCTTATTGCATTCGTTTTTAATGATTTACAATGTACAATCATACACTTTTCCCTTTTTGCTTGCAAACTGCAATCACCCATTTACTAGTATATATATATATATATAACTTCTAGCAGAATCACTCGGGTGATAAATATACAATATGCCAAGAGGGTGGCCGATAAAAATATAGAAACAGAAAAAAAGGACACTCACAAATTAAAACTTCCGATATTTCGGTGGAAAGTAGCTTCCACCTTTCTCTAGGTAGAGAGTAAGTATGATTCTTACTCTCTACCTAGAGAAAGGTGGAAGCTACTTTCCACCGAATAATCGGAAGTTTTAATTTGTGAGTGTCCTTTTTTTCCGTTTCTATATTTTTATCGGCCACCCTCTTGGCATATTGTATATATATTATTGTATATATACTGGAAATATATATATATATATATATTTCCAGTGATTGCGTTTGCACAAATGATGCGGTACGCAGTCACTCGCACGGGTGCGAAGTTATACACCAAAGACGGTGAAATTCCCCATGAAAAAAAAAATTTGACTTGACCGGGATTCGAACGCGAATCTCCCAATTGCCGGTCACGTGTGTTAGCCAGTTACACCACCACGGCTTGGTGTAGTAAATGGCTAATGTATCTGATCCGGGAGGGGCAAAAGGGAGATCCGGGTTCAAATCCCGGTCAAGTCAAATGATTTTTTTCATGGCGAATTTCAACGTTTTTGGTGTATAGCTTTATATAAGTTTCAAAGATAACATTTGTTCATTTTTCTTAATGGCCAACTTCTAATCAACTTTGCAATTTTACCATCTTCTTGGGCTGCGGTTCTTCCAAAAAGGTTCACGTAGGAACGAAAATTACCTCATGTTGTTATATTTTAAATTGTTTTGACAATTGATGTTATCTGCTGTCAAACAAATCATTTGTCTGCTTACGTCTATCCTCTATATTAAAATGGTTGACGTCTTTTTTACCCATCTTGTTAATATAGTTTAAATTTCACAGATTTGTTGTTATATTTATACATTTTGTGCCCGATTGAGAAAAATATTCAATTTAATTATCTCCTTCGATGTTATTACAATAATTATTTTTATCAATACTTGTATACGTTGTTTATTTTGTTTCGTGATTTATGTCAATTAGCCATGAGGATGGCAATACATTTTCTGAAACGTTGGTGGTGAAATAGTAATTTTTAAATTTACGAACACTAAAAAAATGATGAAGGGACTATTTATGCGTGGTAATTATATACATTAATTAGAACATTTTATATTTGTGGAAAATTGAACGTGTTATTTCTTCATCCGTTTAACACGCCGCACAGTGGGGCCAAACCCCACTTTAGTCGGATAAAAGTCCAAACATTTTACAATCAACTCCATGATAGGCATGTGTATGATTATTTCACAGGGCTGAGATTTTTGAAATCTCAGCCCTGTGAAATAAACATACATATGAAATTGTTTTTATTATAGTTTACCCGTTGCCATGCGGCCAGAGCGGCCGGATGAATTTCCTATCTGCCTCACGTGCATAATAACTTTTATATCGTAACAGTCCTTTTGCAACTCAATGGCAGTTGATTTCTTTTACAATCTCTATCTCATACTTAAATGAATAATATATCTCAAAATTACGATACGATTCCGTCCGATTATATAAATTTTCTCTAAATAATTAAAACTTTTCATTTTGAAAAATCAATAAATTGTCTTTCGTGATAATTAATTACTCCACGCCTATTTTCTTAAAAAATTAAATTTTAAAATCATATTCACACTCTACTTGCTTATTTCCATTGATTGAAGGTTAAAAAATAGAAATAAGAAGACACCAGTATGCTGTACTAATAGTTTCAAATCGACCGTCCAATTCGGCTTCTGCGTCCGTGGGACCAGTGCTCTATTCTCTCACTTTGACACTAATTTCTACTCGCAGGTGCATACTTACCAAACTGTTAAATACACCGTTTCGTAGTTCAAACATCAGGTTACCCAACCTACCATTTTGGAAACCCCAATTCAAACTTTCATTTTTGGACTTTTTTCCGCCTAAAGTGGGGTTTTGCCCCACTGTGCGCCGGTTCGTGGCATCTTGAGTGAGGGCTCAATCGTAATCTTATAAGTTACTGCACTTCAGCACTCTTCTTTGAGAAAGAAATCGCACTATAAATTTCATATCTGTGAGGTGGGGAGAGTAAACATGAATTTATCAGGTGATATCAATGTACCTTGCATTACACCATAACTTCAGATCTTACTTAGGAAAAACACACAGAGAAAATTTGCTGCTTTCTATTTTACAGACAAAGAGTTTATCAAGCGAGTAGCAGTGGGAAGGTTGTCAAATGGAAACGTGAAAGATAGATCGCTCTATAAAGAGCGCATCTCGAGTTTGCCACTATATTCTGCGAAGAATTATTTCATTCGGAAATAAATGGAATACCAAGGAAAGCTACTTGCGTCGTCAAAAACTGCTAAAATCGAACGGAGAGCGGAACGCAGCCGTTGAAACTGCAAAGCTGGTTGACGCTACAGTTTCGGAGACCATCCGTTAGGCTTAAGGTGGTTCCACCGTAAAATGACTTAAATGTCATTTTATTCATATTCTGTCTACTTGTAGAAAAAGTTGTCCTCTATCTGATATGAACAACAAAATAATACCTTTCCACGCTATTTTATTCTATAATTGAACTTGAAATTACATGGTGTTCAATGGGGGAATGAGAGAAACACGGTGAAAAATAGTAATTTTCCATAAAATACAAATGTCATTTTCATGGAAAACTGTCACTAAGAAGGAAAGAATCCAGAGAAATTGAAAAGAATTACATATAGGCATCTTACCACTCTATATTTTTAGTTATTAGGGAATTACTGCCGTAATTGAATTAATAAAAAAAAACGGTAATTCGTAGGATATGGCGCTGCAGTCGGCTCCTATGGCTGGAAAAAGTGCTCATTTAAAATACATTCGTGGAATAATCTTCATATTTTCTACTTAACTTTTGGGTTTCTCTAGGTAACGCATTGCATCAGTGAAAGCAGGATTTTTTGGACAGAATATAAAAAATGTGGAATTTAGTATTTGTTTTGAGTCACACAATCGCGGCGGAACCTCCTTAAGTTTCTTAAAATGTTAAGATCATGCGAGCTTATGAAATTTGGAGTAGGATGTTTAAATCTATCCCAAAAAATATAAAAAAAACCCCTACCACAACTGGATTCAAAATGAAAGTATATACATGGATGCCTGATAGAGCAAGAAAATTATCGAGAAAAATAATGTTTGTGTATTTCACATTGTAGTGCAAAATCTTTTTTCTGGCTTTATTGATTTGATTTGACTTGATTTTATTCTATTGTACTTTACTGTATTTCCATAGTTATATCTATTAAATGTATTTTATATGGTAGAGTTAATTTTATGGGACTGGTATCTCAGTTTTTTGTGCCACATTCTTGTCGATAGACATAATGCCCATATAATGTATGCCTTGTTACAGCGAACCAGTGTTGCTTTTATATTTCATTTATCTATTACATGTTCTAAGGGTATTTAATTCCCAGAATATTAATAAATTTCTATTCTATTCTACTTAGAGGATTTTCAGTAAGCCTCTAAGTAAGAGGTACACCTCTAGAACAGACACAGTGGACAGAGAAAGAGAGATTCACAGCCCAACTGATAGAAACATAAATTCCTTATTTCTGTTCGCCATTAATGGCTACAGCAAAAACGGAACGAAGCACTAAGATACATCTATAAAATACCCCGCAAATTTTGCAACTACATAAATAGACAGATTCAAGAGTTATGCTAAAAACATCCGCGGCGTGCTGTTAGTAGCAGGTAGTACATAAGAATACAAGTATGTATTAGGGAGTAACTCAACATAATAGCTACATTAACTATTGACAAACCTAGTTATAAGTCTCACTGGCAGATGTTACAAGCCAAGCCAAGTAAGCTGGTCGATTATCACTCGCGGGAAAAATTACATTTTAAATCTGTCCGTTCTGCAGCCTAGTTCCCTTAATTTATTCTCATTATCTGATCTACCGTATTATGTTGGATATCGTAAAGTATTATTTACGTCGTCCGAAAATAAATCGGTTTCGAACTTACATAATATATTAAGTCTAAATTTTAATCGACGAATCTGAAATCGATTCCCATCCCAGTTGCTGCGAAAGATCAGTGACACTGACGAGATTGTCATAACGACCTTTAACGTATCTTGCCGATCTTCTCTGCACACGTTCCAACACGGTTTTTAAAGCCTACCTCATGAGCACCTCAAATAATGGCATCGTATTCCAAGTGGGGTCTACTAGAGAGATACTTCGTTGGTATACAGTTCATATTCGTTCTTTCCCTCTTCCGGTCTATTTTTCCCATCCCCTTTCTTGGCTAGCGTCTTAAAGCTGTTGCCATACACCCCGGAGGCGCTGCGGATCGCTGGGTAGTGCGTAAGCGTAGACACCACTTGGCTACCACGTAAACCTCAGGGACATGCGTCAATACACTGGAAATTAAGATACAACTGAAACAGGAATTTTGTGGGGAAGTTAACATTGCGACGGTATCACATAGGGAAAATGCCGTTGTTATTTCACCAATTTAGGCCTTCGGTAAGGGAAACCAACTTAGAATGAAACACAGCTCGCGCTCTTTCTTCATGACGTTCTCAAATCTGGTGAATCGAAAAGACAAGTGGACGCATTATTTCTAGATTTTAAGAAAGCTTTCGGCACGGTACCTCACAACAAACTTTTATACAAATTACAGTCATGCGGGCTAAACGAACTGTAGTAAACTGGATACGCGACTTTTTGAGTGATCGTAAGCAAAAAGTAGTTCTTGACGGAATTAGCTCTGATGTAGTTTAAGTGACATCAGGTGTCCCACAAGGAAGCGTAATCGGCCTCCTTTTGTTCATTATATACATAAATGATCTATGCTCTCGAATTAGCGGTAAAATACGTTTATTTGCCGACGACGCTGTCATCTATCGCGAAAATAGTGATCACTCTGACTTTGAAATTCTATCATCGGATTTAAACAACGTTCATGTGTGGAGCCAAGAGTGGGGACTCGAACTTAATCTGAGCAAATGCACGGCGGTACATTTCTTGCGGAGGTCGTCCAACTATCCCCATGCTGTGGATGGTCTTAACATAAAGGCTACAGATGAAGTGAAGTATCTGGGAGTTACGATAACTTCGGACCTATCGTGGGGAACACATATAAGAAATATTTGTGGCAGAGCTCTGAAGAAGCTAGGATTCGTCAAGCGTATTGTGGGAAGATTCTCAGATGAAAATGTATAAATGAGAGGTGCTATTTCGCACTTGTCCGGCCACATCTTGAATATGCAGCGAGCATATGGGATCCGGTGCAGAAAGACTTAATCCGGGAACTTAATAAAATACAAAGGAAAGCGGCGCGATTCGTCAAAAACTGCTACGGGCGTACACAAAGCGTTACACAGATGTTAAACGAATTAGGCTGGGAGCCGCTAGAGACTCGGAGGCTGCGCGCTAGGCTTAGATTACTTGAGCAATTGAGAATATATATCTTTAAGAGCGACACGGAGAACATCATATTATAACCCTACTATATTTCCAGGTCCGACAGAAATGATAAATTAAGAGAGATATTTTTCCGAACGGATAGGTATGGGAATTCGTTTTTCCCCCGAACAATCTTCAATAAATTCTAGGCGTAATTTCTTTAAAACGTTTCCTTTTCATACGTAAACGGCTGGTGTCCTAACATCCCCCGCCACACGCCTATTGAGGTGGCTTGCGGGGTAGTGTGTAGATGTAGATGTAGATGTAGAATATTCGGTTTCCATTTTTAATACTTCATACTTAAAGAAGTAATACTGGCGGGCAACGTAATGCGGAACAAGCCGCGGCTGTAATTATAGCGGAGGAGCTCGATAAATAAAACGTACAAGAGGAAATCTCACATCGTCAAACCGTCTTCAATTGATTAATATTAAGGAAATCTTGAGAGGAAATGCTGAGGTGAAGTGATCAAAGAACGGCCTCCTGTATTATTAGGTTTAACCGTCATTCAATGATTACCTACCCATATGGACTCTTTAGGTGATATTCAAAGGGCGAAGGCCGGCACTTGACGCGTCTATCAAGTGAGCCTGGACCTTGAGATGCAAACCAGCCAGCCGATCTCACCGGAGGAGCAGCATCACGAGCTGCCAGTTTGGGATCTATCCGACGTCTCAATCGCTTCGAAAATAGTCGCACCCCATCATGCATCCCATTTAATCCAAGAGGCAGTCTGCAGAAGTGATATTCGACAGTTTGGATCACCCAGACGATGCCCACCATCCTGGAAGCTCTCTCAGCCCGGGTTGCCAGGGAACCAAGTGGGAGCGCGGATGATTTCATCTCATAAGCGACTTCCGCTCCTGAAACAAATTGAATCTTGAAGCGTGACGTTCTTCGGCATCGGCGTGCCAAATCGTTGCGCGATTTGTGCTTCTATATTAAGGAAAAGGATAACTTGATGGAGTCGCAATTAATCAATCGCGATTCTCTTACGCATATGAATTCAAGATCGACTCTCACTTAATTTTCTCTTTATTATAATAAGCAGCGACACTTTCCTAAGCGAAGGCATTTATACCTAGTAGTGAGATATGGTTTCCGTTCTGCCTGTATTCAAGATCACGTTAAGGTTATTTGACCTCTAATTTAAGAGGAGACTTTCCTAGATCATCCATTAAGTACACGACTCCTTGGGAGAAGGTTCAGGCATGGTATGAAGAATGGCTTAATAGTTTCCTTATTCAAAATTGCGTACAATAATTCTGCTACAACCGATCGAATTTCAATGTATTTTTCTAAATTGAATCAAAGTATTGATTTTTATTTCGAACTTGAATTGAGTCATAGGCACTTTCTACATAGGATTTAAAGAATGTTAATACTAGTTCAATAACAGTTCTAATAATAGTTTAAAGCTTTTAAATTCATCCTAGAACCTCAAGTATAACCACGTAGCCAACGGGAGAGAAAAAAACGCGAATTACGCCCTGACATTGTATTTTATGTAGTTTCGAGATTGGATGTAACTGCGATTAGAAATCTTCAAATACACATTTGGGAAGCAAACTATCATGAGTTCAAATTTTTTGTAATGATCCGGAAATGGAAGTATTCCATTTCCAAAAATATGCATAAATGTGTTGTTGTGTGACGTCTCAGAATAGCCAGCTATGTCAAACTATACCTCAGGAACTGTACCTTTCACTTTCGAGAACGGCTAACCTTCCTCTTCTTCTTCCCCTCCCTCCCTTGCCATTTTGTCGAAAACATCCTAGTGTCACCTTTCCTATATAATGGCACGGTGGAGACGCTATCGGGGAGTACACCCGACACTCGTCAGGCAGTCAGTCAGACAGTGATTCACTAGTCTCTCATCGGACAGTGATCGGCTATTGGTTACTCTGCAACCATTCACTGACGGTAGCACACAATGTAGCCGTCAGTGGGAGTCGAAGCACGGGCCATGGGGCCCGTGCTACCGAAGCGCCTCGCTATCCCACCGCTGCCACCATTGTCGTGACTCGACCCCGGGCGGGAGTGCCGCCGAGGTTCGAACACGGATACGTGGGATCTTGCCCTTGGCGTCGGGTATCAATAAAGGTACATGGATTGCATTTTAATAAATAGAAAAAGGCATCTACCTTTTATCCGTCTCTCAACTGGGCTGCTTAGCTGGTCGCTGATCATCTGGAGGCGGGAGGAGGGCTGGACGGCGCTGGCTGACGGCTGGTGACGGACTAAGCTAAATTTGTGGCACTCACAGGTCACTCGCGCAAACGGTTGCTATTTCCAAATCCCCGGAAGGGGGAGGACACTAGGTTCGCGAGATAGATTAAGAATTTGGATATCCTCGAACCGGGTTTTGGCTATATCACAAGGGACTACAGATTGCCACGAGGTTTTACGTTAGATGAAGCAAGAAGAACAATTCGCGCTTTCCACAGCGTGTCGCTCAGAACTTACACACGCGTGCACTTCACACAAGGAACCAACCAACAGTCCTTTTGCGCTTGCCTCTTTATAGTACTAAAAAAGGTGTTTGTCCCGTCTCCCGAATGACGTAGAGACGGTGGGACGAAACAGGGGGGAAGAATGACTTGCTAAAACCCGTGTTGCCCGAATAACAACTTAAATCGGGAGACTTGGTGCCCGCGAGTGCTTCGTTTATGACCTTTGTTTTGAGCGGGTTATTCCCGTGCTTCCGCCTCTATTCTTATTTGTCAGCCAGCCGGTCCTTACCTCCCTTCTCTCGCCTCCGGATCTCCTGTTTTAGGCAAAACAGGGCTGTTTGCGCTCATTCCTCTGCCTTGCAAACAGCCCCGTCCTCCGCGACATATTTTGTAAATGGCCTCCGGATTTTGAGGCCATTACAGTTTTACTAATATCTGGTCCATATCACTATTGATTAAATTGGTTAACATCCGCCTGGTTCATGGACAAATGGAAATACGTAGAAAAGTCCAAAATTAGACTGGAAAATATGTAGAGTGTTAGAAATCTGCTGCTGAAAATAAACTCTGAACATAAAGTGGAACTATGAACACGTGAAGAAGAGGTGTCGAAAATGTCAGTTGGGGCATTTAAGGGTCGAGATACTCCAATAAGGTACCCTGGATACATTTCCACGTAATATTTGTGCTCAAACGTTTTGCTTGACAGTTCACGAGATTGATGTCGCGTTCGTAACACTACAATTCATTTCGGATAAATCCTAAGTTCTTCGGGACTGTAAGCCACATGAATCTCGTGTAGTTTAGAATGAAGAAGACGGCATAGTATTGTAATTGCACAGTCGATGATTTCAGAACTAAATTTGTTTGAATTCATTATAACTGAAATAAAAACATTGTTTATTTTCTCCAAACATTTTTAATTAACTACCAGTTTCAACGAATCGGCGTCGTCATAAGGTTCCTTCCGGGCATGAGATGATGTTGCTGATTCGTTGATACTCGTCGTAACCTTAATACGTTTTGGTGGACATGTGCCCTGTGTTCTTTGTGAAAATTTGTTGCGATGAACTTCGCAGTGTTGCCGAGTTGTTGAGGGAAATGGGGTGGGAGTCTTTGACTGATTAAAGAGAGAAATGTAGGTTGGATATTTTGCGCAAGTTCGGAGCAGACACGTTTTTGCCGGACTTTCAACATGTGCTGCTGGAGCCAACGTACTGCGGTGGAAGCGATCACAGGAATGAGATAAAGGAAATAGACTGCATAACCGATAGATTTGAAATGTCATTTTTCCCACGTACAATAAGGGACCATAATAGTTGCGATAGATCAATCATATGAAACTCCCACCCTCAATAGGTAGAGTAGAATTTTCACTTGTGCTTAATAACACAACATCATTACTAACACTTCATACCAGTCGATTTGTCCGGAATTATTTTATTTTGTTCTCTGCATGAAGTAGCATCTCGTAGCATTCATAAATTGACAGTGTTAGTGGTATTAACCAATAGATATCTCTTTAGCATTGTTCTGCATGTTTGCATGTTCATTTACGCATAACTCTCCCAGTTTCTGGTTGGACTGCGCACTGTTCTCCTGACTGCTTTTTGTCCTGCGCCTAGCGCCAGGGGGAGCGTGCGAGGTTCTGATTTGTCTGGGACGAGTACTGCATGCCTGGTGTAGAATCACCCCGTGCCACACATCCTAGTGGTGACTTGCACGGTGCTTCGTAGATGTAGATGTAGATGAGTGTATATTGTAATGCAAGTTGGTGAGTATTCACCTCCTGCCACACACCCTTGAGGTGGCTTGCAGGGTATTCTGTAGATTAATTTAGATGAATTCAATTGTAGTTTAATTGGTTAAAACACTAGGAGGGTAACCGTCAGATCTCTGTTCGGATTCGAGTTTTGGGCGCGTGTTTTGTATCAGTGCGCAATTACATATTTACAAAATGCCAAGCTGTACAGTTTCTAAAAAGCCACGAGTTAACATGAGAGCGAAACGCAGCGAATGGAAGGATTAAATGGCCACTTTAGAATCGGGAGGCTGCACGCTGGGCTTAGATTACTTTAAAAAAATCATGCCATGTGAGCTTCTGGGTGACACGGAAGATATGACTTTGACCCCGAAATATCTCTCCATAGTGAACGGGAGCGAGAAGATAAGAAAGACTAACTGCCCAACGGATGGGTACAAATATTCCTTCTTCATACGTACCATTACTGCTCATAAAACTGTAGCTAGTCGGTTGATTTACTCCCTAATAAGTGTATACCTATCTGCTACCTAGTAGGTACATATACTCACAGCACGCCATGCATGCTTTCAGTATAATTCTTGCAAATATTTCCATTTATTTAGTAGCAAAATACTAACGGTCCCTTCAAGATTGGTAGCATACCTGTATTGCAAGTGCGTGCTTGTAAGGATTCGCCTCCTGACAGAGCATTAGCGATTTATGCTACTGTATCAGTAGTCATAGTTACACTATCTTTGATAGGGTATTATAGTGCAATGCATGTTGGTGACTACCTACCCCCTGCCACTCACCCTTGAGTTGGCTTGCTGGGTATATTGCAGATGTAGATATAAAAAAACAGCGCGACAAACAATGGTCCGGTTTCATTATGTCTGGTTAACGTTATCCGCAAGATAACGCAGCATTTACGTTGACGTCAACTGACATTTTGGATTATAATGATATTAATAATGAGTTTATTCCACAACTTCAAATGCATTTTACAGTGACATTTATCCTTAATATAGAAAATATAGTTAACCATTTGAAGAAACTCTGTTTTGGGGTTAGCGACTTGTGCTTAATTAACAAAAATAATTTGAATGCGTTGCAACATACGTAAAAATAACATTGTATTAGTGCTGGTATAGTTACAAAACTGCTGGTAAACGAGGAAGCATAGAAATTTAAACTTAGTATACATTTTCATATCAATAAAAAAACATACCAAACAAAGATAATTAACAATGCTGTGAGCTATGCCATTTCACACAACTTTAAAATAAATTTGATACATCATCAGTAGCAAATAACAATTTTTTTACACTTCTACAATATTGACATTCATTATTTGTATTGGCATTAAATTCAGGTAATGCACAATATATTTTGGGCCCTAGGAATAAGTAACTATGCTTAATAATTTCTATTATAGGTCTAATTATGGTTACATTGTGACAGCTACGCAGCTCATGGACTCTTGGTGTTTTCCTTTCGCCGCCACGATTATAAAAGATCCCAAGGAACTTATAAACAAATAAACGTCTCAATGGTAACGTATTCATTTGTTTGAATAGTGGAAAGGAATCCGTGTATCCGTATTACATTCAACGTCCGATTAGTTAGGGAGGAGTGTAGTCCCGATTAGTTTGTTAGATTAGTGAGAATTGTCGATGGGATAACTTATGGGGTAGTGCATAAACTACGTTACCAACTTAAGGGGGGGGAGGGGGTCGCCTAAAAACCTACGGCGGGTAACGAGAGGGAGGGGGAGGGTCACTCAAAGTAACGTAGTTGTTACAATGCGCCTGTATACGTTTCTTAAGGCCTGGTTACACGGTAGATGAGAATGTACAAGTTTCCGTACATTTTTGTGAATGGTTTCATGTACAGATTCTTGTACATTCTAATGGACAAGATCAATGATTAGGTGGCTACACGGTACATTTTTTCGGACAGATTTTCGTACATTTTTAGATGCGCATTATGCGTTTTCGTTTGTTTTTCCTCATTTTAAACCGTACGCGCGTTATTTAAACCAATTTTTTGCCATGGATACGGCACATTTACTTGTCAATTGGCTTGTGAAAATGTGAATGTGTCATTTGCGTCGTCTGCCACCAGGTGTCTCTGTAATAAGGTCAACTTGTACGATTGTCTGAACGAAATTAGAACTGGTTCTATTTTCTGTTCAGACATTCATACAATCGTACATTTTGGTGTGGTTACTACACGGTGAATTTTCGCGTTCATTCTGACATTCAGACATTCACACATTTTCTTGTACATACATTCAAATGTACCGTGTAACCAGGCCTTTACTCGTCAACATTGCGTCGATAATACTACCGAGTTGGCGCGCGGGGTGTTTATTACACACCAGGCTTCTACTTTAACTAGAATGTTGCAAGTCTTCTTACCATCAAACTGCTTACATCTTAACCTTCTCACGGGTTAAAATAGCGACCTCGTGACAACACTTTTCAAGGCAGTAGTCAGGAAATGTGGTGATGGGAAAGAAAAAAGTAAGTAGATGAGCACAGCATCTTGCGCCGTGATTCATGGTTGATATTTAGAATTTAAAAATGAACATTACTTGTTCCAATTGAGATTAGATAGTTCTATTATATCTAGTTCGATTACTTTATTTGTCTTATTTCAACCTATCCCTAAAAATAAACTCACTCAATAATTGGGAAATATTTTTGAATTGAAAGTTTCATTTGTAGAGACATTTACATGTCGGGAGGGGGGTGGTTGGGAAAAATACTACGGTTGTCAACGAAGGGGGGGAGGGGAGGAGGGGGTAAACAAACACCGAAAACCGTTACATAGTTTATGCACGACCCCTATTCACGTTGATTTTCACACCGAGAATATATTTGACCGCAGAGATTATAAGATCAGCCATAATGCCTGTTGCTCACGGTAAAAGTTTTATAAAAGAGTTTTATAAAAATTTGTGTTGAAAATTTTACGAATCGTACGTAAAATGTATACATGCTTGCTCACGGTGAAACTATTCATAACATCGCAATGTTGACCAATCTGCCATCTATGAGACGTTTTGCGAACACTTGAAGTGATACGTGCACTCTCTTTTGGATTACTGTTTGGTTAAAACCTATGTATATTATTTATTTACTTACTTTCTGATCCATCTCAACGGCGCCAAGACATTTTTTAAACGTCTACGCTCTTATTGTTCTTAATATGAGAGTATGAAAGATCAGGCGAAAGCATTTATAACAATAATTGCCGTAAATTGATAGTTCCATGAACTATCAATTTACGGCAATTATTATTATAAATGCTTTCGCCTAGTCATGTTTGTTTACTTTTTCCTTGTTTGACTTCCCATGGATACGAGATTATCATCAACGCGATGATCGGAAAATCTCTTTGGTTGTTGCATAAAACGGCTTTATGGAAATATAACCTGTACTATTCCATAAAATGTTTTAATAAACTAGGTTTCATAAAACGATTTTATCGTTAGCAAGCTCATTTTTATAAAATTAGTCAATTTTTATAAAACGTTTTACCGAAAATGTTACTGTGAGCAACAGGCAGAAGGCACCCCGTTGACATTATTGAGTTCACTGACATCCTATCCCTTTCGGTATTCCTTTTTTCTATTCCCTCAGTTCAGGGTGGCTGGTGTTCTTTCACTCCCTGCCACACGTCTTAGCAGCGTCTCATGATGTATCGAGTAAATTTAGACGCAGATTTGAGTCTATATCTCAACATTGGATTACTCCGCTTCACTTGTTTTTGGTGGCTAGTTCCGCAGCCCAAGGATGGTCATTTCGGGAAAGTTGGCGATGTTTTATGTCCTCAACATATCCACCACTTCAGTAGGCATGCACCATTACCGGGTATAATAATTTAGTTCACAGTTTCAGGCGAAACTTCATGAAAATCTTTCACCGAAGAAATAAAAGGTAAATTTTTACAGCACTGCAATCTCCTCTAGCTATTTTGTTGTTCACGACCATGGTTTGTTTTCGTTTTGTTGATGTTCCTTGGCAACTAAACTATGGCCGTGATCAAATAAATACCTAGTGGATGTTGCAGTGTTCTACGAGGTGCTACCTACATTTCACGAAATCCTCTACGCCACATATGAACGAGTGATAAGTTGAGATGGGAAAATTAACGTAATTTTCATCTGAAGTAAAATACCACGGTAAATTACGGTAATTTTCGAAAAAATTACCGTAAGTTTCCAGTATTTTTTAGATTTAAGCATTCAACAGCAAATGTATGGTTGAATAAGAAAGTCAACAGCAATGGGAAGGGAATACGGGTGTTTAAACCATGCCTAAGACAACATTAATCTATAAGAAATTTTTAAAATTGTAAAAAGAACTACCGCAGCAACACGCAATCTCGCTTTCTTTTGTGAGAAATTTTCAAGAAGAATGTTCTAATACATTACTCTATGTTGTTATTATTTAAGTAAAATATTCCAAAAATGAGTTGCACATGGCTCAATTTATTATTAAACACGTAGGAAACGTGAAAGTGGCTTAAAAGCATATGTTGGGAATTTATCTGTATGAAAATTATCTTAAACATGAGTGAATTATCTAGAAAATTACGGTAATTATCAAGAGGCGCGGCAAATTACGAAAAATACCGTGGAAATTTACGAAAATTACCGAGGTAATTTTCAGAGTGGCCCTATCTCTAATGATAAGACGACAAAACACAATCATTTGCCACTATATACATCTGTTGTGTGCCAGTGAATGAAGTGGCTTCTTTCTTGGCGTACATGTCTATTAATTGTGAGAAATTTTTAAGTGTTGTGTGTTGCTTTCAATGCAATTTAGCGAATACGTATGTGAGAATACAGTTTGATTTGACAGCGTGACGGATAGAGTAAGATGAAAGTCAATGCAAAAGACCGAATATTAGAAACAGTTGAGGTAATGGAAGCGGAATCGCTGGCGACGTTAAACACGCTCACGAAAAATGACATCCAGACGGCATTCAATAACTGGGAGAAGCTCTGGGATCGGTTAAATACATACTAAAAGGAGAATAGGTACTTCGAAGGCAATGGTTGCGAATACGAGCCAGATGTGGTGAAATTTAATCTGTAGATGAATAAAGGCCGTTATGATAATCTCGTTAGTGTTACTGACCTTTTACAGCAACTGGGATGGGAAACGCTTTCAGACCGTCGATTAAAATTTAGACTCAATCTATTGTGTAAGTTCCAAACCGGTCTATTCTATGACGAAGTTGATAATATTTTACAAAATCCGACATACTACGGAAGATCAGATCATGAGAATAAAATTAGGGAACTAGACTGCAGAACGGACAATTATAAAATGTCATTTTTTCCACGAACTATAAGGGACCATAACAGCTGCCAATGAGACTTTTATCAAGGTTTTTCGATAGGTAGTGTAGCTCTTAGTAGTATTAGTACTCCCTAATACTTGAATCCATATCTGCTACCTACTACTAACACCTCGCCGTGCATGTTTTCTACATAAGTCTTGAGCCTATGTCCATTTGTGAAGTTGAAAAATTCATATATATTAACGATCTCTCTCCATTGTGATAATATCTGTAGTGTAGTAGTGCATGCTTGTGAGGCTTCGTCTCGTGAGAAGCATTAGTGATTTATGCTAATTCATAATTAGTCGTAGTTACACTAAATTCAGGGTATAGTGTAATGCATGTTGGTGAATACTCATCCCCTGCAACACACCCCTGAGGTGGCTTGCAGGGTGTTTTGTAGATGTAGATTCGTGGTATCCGTGGTGACCAAACTGAAGTGCCAGTGGGGGACGATCCCAATGAGGAGCAGAAGGTCTTTTGAGAAAAGAGGCGTCGGAAAGTTCACATTAGGGGAGGCGGGATTTTTGGCAGCCTATAAATTCCTTCATTATACGGAGGCGGAGATAATTTCGTTGGTTCGTGGTTTGGAGAGGGAAGGTTTGTGAAGGGCAAACGGACCCCTACTAGAGCGCATTTTGGAGACTCTGGCCTTACCTCCCACTTCCCCATCCACGCCACCCCTTAACCTGCCGGCACTCGAAATGTCGGACGATTTGGGGGTGGGGGGTTACTCGGAGAACAATTGAAGGTGGGAGAGGGTGGCCGCCCCCCCCTCTTCTGCCATTGTTGCGAGTGGGGAGACTCTTAATGCGGAAATCGAATTTTTTGCTTGGACTTCACCCGAAAATCGCAAGGGGGTTGAAAAGGGTTCAGGGAATGGGCTTTTAATACAATGCCATCCCCATTACAAAAATCAGGATCAACCCTTAACGAGAAGAGAAACTTCGCGAAATAAATTAGTGCCCCGCGATCCACAAAGGGGTTTTTAAAGGTGAAGTCATTGCGCTAATGAATGAACTGAGCTTAAAGTAGTTGGAGCGAAATATCACTTCACCTAGAATTTGATGAATTTGACCTCGTTTTAAAGGAAACCTCTCATCTTTCCGATGATATGAAAATGTTAACCGTTGCCGAACTACTTTCCGAACAATTTGCCTGAAAATACAAGCTGTTCAACATGGGATAGATTACGGCTGTGCGCTCCAGAGGGAGAATATTTAAAAAATAAGGAATTTATAACACCTAGATTTCGTCAAAAATCTAACAGTGTGTAGTTTTATATGTTTCCTCAACTATTTATAAAAATTAATCTATTACTCACCGCAGTTATGCTTACAGAAAGACAAATAAACCTGATATTTTTATGGCTTTTTAGCCGCGCGGCGTGAAAAAATGTATCAAGTTTGAGACTTATGTAGATAAATTATTTTTAATTACTGAAAATTTTTGTCATATATATACATATATTTTTGCGCCATTAATGCTGCGATATTTAATTCATACTTCTTAAAGACGCTGAAATAAAAAAATGATATTTTAATATTGTCTCCAATATGACTATTTCTCACTTGAACTAGTACTATTTCTCACTTGAACCTTAATGCTTCAGATCAGCTTGAAGTTTTTTAAAGGAAGTCGTGCCTCTGAATTTTATTTGAAACATTTTTTCCTCTCGCACCGTTTATCATTCCTTCTTCTCCGTTCTCCCCTCCACCTACTGAATATAATATAAAGGGAATTGCTATTAGTTGAAAAAGCACCTGATGATTATGCTATTGCATTGTTATCCGGATCGAGCATTATATTTTTTACCTCTGCGGTCTGTTAAAGATCCTATTCGCAAATTAATTAAGTGCCACCCCATTAGTTCAAGAGTTAGAACTTCACGTGCCTCATTAAAATATGGTCAAGTTATTTTATTTTTGGTCATATGCTCGCTCAATATGAATTAAAGACGAGTAGATTAGAGTAATGAACGCTTTTTTTTAAATAATAAAAAGCCACGAGACTTTAGTGGGAAGTAGACATGAGTATTGTTCAGGTACCTATTCCTAAAGCACAACAAGAGAACGAGTGTCGTATTCCTGAATGAAAACGTGCTCTAATTGAAGATGAATGGAGATTTTTTATAAATCGGTCTTTTTTTAACTTCCACGTTAATTTATTTCAAACAGTGATGCATAAAACGTAACAGATTATCAACAGCATAAAGGGTGGCAATTTAAATGAGGATTTTATTTGAAAGATTGATCCTAATGATGGCACGCGTGGGCGGGGATTCCCCGCCCGACGAAAGAAAAAATTCCTACTCAGCACACTGCGGCCTCCTCTGTTCGACACTTCATCTAATCTACTATTTTTGAGCTCTTTTCAAGTTACAGTCCGTAAATACGAATAAGAATCTTTGTATTACATTTTATTGCGTATCGGTCGAATCCCCGCCGGCGCGTGCCATCGCGTTACAATAACTGCTTGCGGAGTTTTTGAGACTTGACTCGATCAATCTCGCAGTTTACATTGCTATTTCGCTACATTTGTTTGCCCGTTACATTGTCTAAGGAGAGGATAACTTAGGTATGTGTGAGTATACCTCCTTTGGTTTTGACCCTAAGGTATATACATATATATTTCTCTCCGATTCTGTCTGAAAAGAACTCGTGAGGGAAGCATACGCTAGTTCCATTTGGTTATCGCTACCTTGTGTTCAACACCCTATACCAGTGCACCTTGCTAAAGTAATTATAACTGCAAATTTACATTCGTAGAGCTGGTGAATGTCACAACTGTAATATAATTTCTATTGAAATGTGTTTATAAATATGCCGTAAATAGCTCTCTTTTTTCAATAAGAAATCAAAAAGCCGAGCATACACTTCCCGACCATGAGTGAGCCTGAAAACATAACATACTTTCAGTACATTCATTCATTCACTTCAGTACATATATGACAGTGAGAGTGAAGGGGAATATGCAGATTTGAGTGAGAGCGGTGATGAGGAATGCGGCAACACCATTTACCATTCGGACCACAACTCATTTCCTGAGGAAAGTGAGGATGAGCAATGGCCCGCAACAAGAGCTTTATCCTTCGTGGGAAAAAACGGTGTGACAGAGTAGTCTGCTGTGAAGCTAACAAAAAGATCCAGACATGAGAGATGCAATTTGCTGAAACGTCTACCTGGACCTCTGGGTAACGCACGAAATGTATCGGATATTTTGGGTTCTTGGCAAAAACCTTTCCCAAATGTTATTTTATCAGATATTGTATCGCTCACAAACGCAAAAGTTCGAAGTGTTCAGGGTAGTTTTCTGCGTCAAAGGGATGCAAGGGAAACGAACCTAATTGAACCGAAGGCCCTTTTGGGATTACTGTATTTAGCTGGGGTGCAAAAGTCGAACCATAAAAATATTTTTGATCTGTGGAGAGCAGATGGAACAGGAACTGAATATTTTAGACTTGTAATGGGTGTAAATAGGTTCAAAGAATGTTGAGATTTGACAACATTCACGAAAGAAACGAATTGAAGAAAAAAGACTAATTTTCCCCAATTAGGGACATTTTCGAAACTTTTGTCAGTAATTGCCGGAATAATTACAGTATGAGTGAAGAAGTTACAGTAGATGAGAAACATCCACAATTCTGGGGTAGATATAGTTTCCGTGTGCTTCTAAGTATGGGATCAAAATATTTGCTTGTTGTGATGCAAAAACATTTTACACCGGTAATATGGAAGTGTACGTTGGAAAACAAAATCAGGGCACAAATAAAATGTATTGCAAGCTAGACTCAGTGGTAAAAAGACTGGTTCAGTACTTTTATAACACTGGAAGAAATTTCACCCTTGATAACAGGTTAATGTCCTACCCGTTAGCACTTCATCTTCTAAAACATTGTGTAACAACAGTAGGAACGATAAGAACAAATAAGGGTGAGATTCCACCCATGTTTATCGCAAAGCGAAAGATAGACTAGTTGGAAATAGTATTTTTGGTTTTCAAAAAGAAAGGACGCTAGTGTCATACAAACCCAAAGCTAACAAAGTTGTATTGCTCTTATCAACAATGCATCGAGATGAAATTGTGTCTCTCGCATTTCATGCCGGTGGCCGCTAACACTTTTTTTTACCTTGTTGAACATTGGCGCGATCAATAGCATTGTTATTTACAAATCTAACTCAGGTAAATATGTTAGCCGTAGGGAGTATTTGAATAATCTTGTTAAACTTTTGACCAGAGATAACATGCTGAAAAGGGAGAAACAGCAAAATATCCAATTATCTCTGCGACTCCGGGTGCGGGAAATATTGGGTATACCTGTGAGAGGAGATAACGTGAGCTGCCATGCTGAAGGCCGATGTGCTTACTGCCCATCTAAAAAAAATAGAAAAACTAAGACAGCATGCAATATTCTGTAAAAAGCCCATTTGCCGGGAGCACTGTGTATTGAACTGCATATCATGTTCCCAAAATACCGACGGAATTGATGACTGATTCTGAGTCGTATATAGTAAAGTTTTTCTTGTAATCAGAAAATTTTCTCTTATGTTCTCTATGTTTATGGCTTAAAAATGAATATGAGTTATTTGTTAAACATTTATTCAACCGAACTTGTTAAATAAATGTTCTTTTTTGTACTTATTAGCGTTTATTTAGCCGTATACAACCCGTCGGTCTTTTCCCCGCCCCGCGTGCTACCGCGTTACAATAAAAGCGCGTGCTACCGCGGGTTAAGTTGACCTGACCACAGGAAATGGCGTGTATACCATTTCAAAATCCCTTAAAGCGACACTATTTGAATTTCCATCCCGTAGGTAACCATTTTCATTTCCGGACAGGAAGCTGTCTTCGACCGTTCCGACATGGCATCATTCTACTGTCAGATATCAGTATCAAAGGTGGATTTACATTGATTATAACAAAACGAACAATTTCAGGGGTAGCTTTGTGAAATTTCTCCATGGTGGAAAAAGAACAAACTTTGCTAATTTCACTTGTAATTCATTTTATTTACGACCCAAATTTCGACTGTTTATGTCATCTTCTGACACGTTAAGATGACATACACTGTTGTAACCCGGGTTGTGAATAAAAAATTTACAAGTGAAATTAGTAAAGTTTGTTCTTTTTTCCTCCATTGCTTATATGTATTGTTCCCCGTCCACTATCCGTTGAATATACTGTCATTTTTATGAAAACGGACCCTTGGACCGATAGGGCGGCTTTAACTCATGAAAGTCGACTTCTATGTAAGTAGCGATGTTTCGATGCGTATTACTTGCAGGGCATCGCTTTTCGTACACGATACTTTCGATTTTCCCTCGATATATGAATCACGGAAGTACTCAATGAACATGAAAATTTATTAAAATTTGGTAGCCTAATTTCGAAAATCACTGTACATGTACTTTGCACTGCTTGAGTTCCATAGACATTCGCGGATTTTATAAATTTGTGTAAATTAAATTAAGTATATGTAAATCCGCATCTCTAAGTTAGTTTAACCGAGATAGTTCCCTAGTCATAATGGAAACCATATTCACATTTTAATTTTTTTATTTAAGCGTCTGTAAGATGAGTTAATTAAATATTGTATTATTAATGGCGCAAATATATAAATATATATATGTCAAAAAATATCAGTAATTAAATCAATATATTCCCATAAGTATCCTACTTGACTCATTTTTTCACACTGAACGGTGAAAACGCCTTCACAGCAGCCGCCGTTACTGCGCCGTAAGTAGTTGGTTACATTTTATATGTAGTTGAGAAAACATGCTAGTTAACTTTTGACGAAATCTAGGTGTTATAAATTACTATTTTTTTTTAAATATTCTCCCTCTGGAGCGTACAGCCGTAATCTATCCCATGTTAAACAGCTTTTATTTTCAGGCAAATTATTCGAAATGTAGTTCGGCAAGGTGTTGATATTTTGATATTATTGGAATGATGGGAATTTTATCTTTAAATTGAAGTCCAATTCATCGAATACTAGGTGAAGTGATATTTCGCTCAAACTACCTCAAAGCCTATCAACTATGACAATGGCTGTAATTCTTACTATTCAATGCAAGAGAAAAATATGCGTCTTATTTTCTCTGTAAGATTGAAATATTTTAAGGCAACAATAAAGATAGACGAATGTAACAATAAGTCCTTCTTTGACAAATATATTCGTTAATTACATTTTTGATTCCCATACGTAGTCATGTGAGCCCAGCGATTTAAACGGCTGCGATACGATTTTATCGCCGAATCGAAGTGCTACCTGCAGGAAAAATTGAAGCCAGTCGATCTATCGTGTAAAACGCGGTCTGCACCAATCGACTTCTACTGCTATATAATTCTGTGCTTACACATCGAATTGCCACTTTAAAGTAACTTCTAAGTATACTACCAAATAAGTAACTGCCATATAGAAAGCCGCTTTATCAAAAGTTGACGAGTCCCGATGACAATCGATCAATCGATCGACTCCCCTCCTTTGCAATATAATTCGACCGCCCTCCACTCCCCACTACACCGCATGACCAACCACCCGTATCGAGTTTCACATTCGACGCGATCGAAAAGGTTTAGATATCGCTAGCGATATCCAGATTTTCTCGTATGCTATTAATTGTACGGACTTTTTTTTGCGTAAATTTACCAGATATCAAGTGTTTGTTTCGGCGTTTTCAAAAAAATACCTAAAGCTGCATTCAATTTGTTTATAACCTAAAATATGGCTGTTTTTAAAATCTTGCATTCAAAAAATTTAATCCTAACAATTCATTCCGTTAAAACGGATAAATTGCCACAGGAAAAATTATCGCCGTATTTTCGGCAGGCTTGAATATCACAATTCATTTCGTTATTTTTATATATTACTAGTATAAACGTTGGACTACAGTTTGCCCATGTGCAACTTGATGTAAGTCCACCCAAAGCTTGAGATGTAACATTGTAATTAACAAAAAAACGGGTAAAAAATTCATTTGTGCAAAAAATATTGAATATTATGTCTTGAAAATTTGGGTACCTGCATTTTACTAATTAGAGCTTCATATTGTTCAGGTATAATATATGTGCAATATGTTTTTTCATTGTTTATACAACAATTAAATTTAGTTTGAGTTTATTCATGTTTGAGTTTATTCAACAATTGAGTTTATTCATGTTTTTTTACACATCGGATCATCAATGAGATCAATTTTGATTCGGATAGGTTCATATTGTAGGTATTTCACTACGCACAGCTTTTGTTTGAAACTCTTTCCGGAAAAATCAGTAATGTTTCTATAATTAGGAAAAATCATTTTTTCACATCTTTAAATATTTAAAAAAATCCCGCAAATTGTTTTGAGGCCAAACATACCATTTAATACGATAACCAATTTGAATACATTCCATCCATCATATGTCGGGTGTCAGCACTTCGCAAAATCAGATATTTTGGGGCCTAATACGACTGTACTAACATTTTACCATGATAATGCCAACTGCTTCACTCACGAGAAAAAAAGAAAAAAAATTAGAAGTATACTTCTATTGAACGTCCAATATTTGGTTGACAGATTGGACCTTATGGTGAACGCTGTTGCCAAAGTTACGCTTCGTGTTCTTGTCAATTCGCTAAATTGCCTACCATTCGCAACACCGCCAATTAAAGCCAAGTACTTTAAGTAATAATATTTGCACGCTAGAAGACTCCTGGATATGCAGTTAATATAATGCATAGCTTCGTGTTGATTTTCTCGTTGCTACTGGCAACATCGCTCCACCACAGTGGAGGTTTACACAGAAAGCATGTTTCCACAAAAGTCCACTCTGTCAACGAAATGTGGATCGACTTGTGTTTTATTTTATTTATGAGAAACAGGTCGGACATCAGAGCAGTAACCTTGGCATAATGCGAATAATATAGTTAATTGAGTGATGGAAATTGCACCTGATGTTTTGCCATAGGCATTCATACCTTAATCAAGACAAGGTTATCAATCTAAAGACGGTGAGGTGTGGAATGTGACTGCAGGGGACTTGATTGGAGCAGTGCCTAGAGCAGTGACATCTCATCCTGAGGGCCTGGTTTCGAATCCCAACTATGACAGTTTTTTCACCGAATTCCAGTCTTGGGTTTCCCATCTATCGGATGAGATGCCGAACTGTGAACGTCTTGGCACATATTTTTACGTAGGCTCATGTCGACGCCGGGTTTTCCTCCATCATTCCTTCATTTCCTGTACAACCCTCCTCTTACCAACCTTCACACTTCTCTTCAGTGGCAAAAATTGTCTAAATTGTTAATCGCCTCACCAAGTGACTGTTTTTATATCTACTGTCAATGAGAATGGATCATTAAAAGCAACAAATTCTATAACATCCTCAAGTCCAAATTTTCTTCATTTGCTATTATTATTAGTGTTAGCCTACTAATAAAAGGGGGCATAGGTAGAGAACAAGCATCTGTTATTCACACTTAAAATTTTGATCTTTCTCACGGTTGTGGAATACCCTGTGGAGCATCCAGGAACAAAGCAAGATCTTTTACCCATTTTTAGTCGATTTTCAATCAATCTTTTCCTTTGCCAACAATCGGAATTCCCTAACAAGCCGACAAACAAAGTAAACAAAGTGACAATGTGCCTCAGAGTCCTCACTAGTGCCATCTATCGAACAGCTTCAAAAATTAAACCATAAAACAATTAAAGTGCAGTGAACTTGGCGGGGCTGATTAATTATTACTTCAACACTTTGTACACTTGATGACGCGGAGTCGTAGGAATTCTTCGTCGGTGACTCAATCTGAAGCTATGTCGGTGCTTTAACCCTCCGGTGGGGGCGCCCGCGGCAAATTGCCGCATATTTTAGTTTCTGACCTCTCCATTTGGTAAGTATTTAATGCCTGTGTCTCCAGGTATTCATTTTTCATGATAGGAGGGAATATTTCCGATATCCGAATGAATTATCCACCGGATGCATCAGTAGATGTGTGGCATCGAAAAGAGTTTGACGTTTGACTTAAAGATATAAAAGAATTTTTAGGAACATATAAGAACAAGGAACCGGTGCCTGAAGTACTTAAACCAGTAATATACCATGTTTGCAGGTGGCATAAAAACTGCAGGTCAAAAATTGTGTGCCAATTACGTAAAAATAATGTATGTAGGAGGAGACATTGCCGTCAAGAGACAACATGTATGAGATGGGAAGATTAACAGGACCTAGATATGAACTAAGATGATTAACAATGTACATTCAGGGTCAAACAATAAAAGATGTAACTGTAACAACTTAATCAGCCTTTTTTATTTTTAAATTATCTTGCCCTTAAATATAGGAATGCAATTTATTTTTGCGGTAAAATTGCCGCGGCGCCCCCCGTCGTGGGAGTGAATTTAAACACGCCCACCGGAGGGTTAAGTATGACGTTTATATGCGACCCTACTAAAGGCGTTCTTTGTGACTTCCTGTGTTAAACCAACAACCCCTTACACAAGTTTTCACAACTCCGCTTGATATCCTTTCATTTGTTCCCGGAATTAGAAACCGCAAAGTAATGAGAGTAATGACCGAGAGAGATGTGGGAAAGGGTTTTGGAGGGAGGGTTCAATTGGAACCCGCCCAAGAATGGCAACATGTACCCTCACACCCTTAATTCTATCTTGTTTTGCCCTCCATCCCACCCAGTGCTTTCCGAGTCACGACACATAGAGGGGGGGGTTGGATAATTGGGATTCCTTAGTGGACGGCTTGGGGGATAGGGGGATAGGGGGGTTGTTAGACGGAAATACATGCAATGCATTGCATGGATGGTCAGTCCCATGGGCGCTAGTCAACTCGGTGGACATCGACACTATAATCCTTCACTCGAGGAAAGAATAATGCGTGTAGGTGATCATTTAGCGGGTTATTTGGAGGAGGTGACCGACATTGTGAGATACATTTTATTGCACCGTTTATTCACGAGACGAAAAACCCGAAGTAAAGGGAGTAAGTTTGGAAAGAGTTGCGAAAGTTAGCGAACACGAAATTTCGTTCTGCGTGATGCCCAACCCTTCAAGGGGCCGTCAATTATTTTTTTATAACCATTATTAAACTAAAAAAAACTGATGATCTCAGGCCTGATCTCGTGTAAATTATGGATATCCATGATGAGAAAACCACCTTTGTTATTTCCACAAACTTTCTTACGCTGGCACGACGCGCGTTTCACCACACTGTGGCATACTTTCTTACGCTGGCACGACGCACGTTTCACCGCAATGTGGCATACTCATGAGCACAGAAAGTCGTGCCAGCGTAAGAAAGTTTGTGGAAATAACAAAGGTGGTTTTCTAATTATGGACATTATTTATCTAATTATAACTCCAATTTACTAACTTTTTGCCACAAAAATGTGAATAAAAGAAGGATATACCTTTAACAGGGAAAACATAACGACATTTACAATTTATATAAGAGTATAAAGGAAAAAAAATATATTGTCCTTCAAAATTTGGTACCCCTGTGGCATGGGCAACCACGTCAACCCGATCTTCTCATATCTCATTTCTGACAACTCACATTTTACTACGTATTACATCTTGGCGTTGCGATTTGTTTATTCACAGATACTTCTGATATTTAAAAAAAGTTAATTTATGGAAATACAAAATAGTAGGGATGGGTGTATAAAGAACCAATTTTACATCCATTTCATACGGAAATTATACCCATTTATACACGTGGAAAAACTGAAAATATCTCAAATCCGACATGAACACAAGCTTCCGGCTTTCCGACAGTTCGGATTTTCACTGTCCTCCGTTATTTTAGGCCAAGGGTTGTCAACCAGTGGGGAACGCATACCCTTGGAGGGCTTGAGACAACTATTCAGAAAAATGTGATGTTCTATAGATTATGTAAACCTTGTAAAAGTGTATTAACGTGATGGTAGGCGAAGAGACTTTGTGGAATCGTGACATGGTTGTACGACTATCGATATATTCGAACTCTGATGATGGCGTTGTGCCATCGAAACAGGTCAGTTTATTAAAAAAGTATGAACAATTACGACATGATTTATTCTTCAACTTGCAAAAGTGTAGTTTGTTATAATTTATTCCGTGGCGTTCGATATAGTTTACTGAATACCGTAGATTAAGCGATTCACAAACATGTGAATTATTTTAAATGGCGAAATTTGGTTATTATTCAACAATTTATATTGGGAAGGGAGAATGATACTGTGAACTAAGGTGAAAGGAAAAATGAGCCAAAAATTTGGAGAGGCACTCTTATAAATATATATGTCGTGGGATTAGAGAGCAAGTTTTGACCACTTATTTTTTTGCAAGATTCCCGTAAGATTTTGATAAAAACCCACGGGCGAATCATACGCAAGGCCAAGGTGAAAGAGTAAAAGTCAAATGGTCATGCCAGTGCAAGGAAAAATTAGAGTAATAGCTCATTTAAATTTATAAACAAGGTAAAAAAATGAGATTTTTTTCGTTATGCTCTATGGAATTTGAAGATATAGAAAGGAAATTTCGTCCTATAATGCAGATTTATAGCAGCTGCTGGAGAAATTCGTTGTCTCAGGCGAACCTTGGTATGGCATGGTATATGCTCTATATTATACTGCAACGGAAGTAATACTTGGGTTATTCCACATAAAATTTATTAAAGACACGACTTCGACTTAGGACAAAATATTAAGTATAGTAACTTTTAAGGGGAACTGAAAAATCGATGCAGGAATTTCAGTATGCAGAGTAAATATTCCACCGTATGTCGCGTTAAAATTCTTCCGCATCAATATTCTATTTGTTCATTCTTCTCTTTCTTAGAGGTTCCTTCGGAGAGTTCTGAGCCTAGCTTCGTTATATTTATGTAATTTGCTCTATTAAATTTTGAGTAAAATTTAATGTTTTAAACTTCAATAGTTTACACCTCAACTACAGCTCATTAGCAAAAGAAATAGACCACACTTTTTACCAATTTTTAATCTATAAGTGAGAGTGCCAAAAGTAACTAAAAGTAGCGGAAAAACTACTTTTTGTGAGTAGCTATATTGTAGCTTCTACCTTTTTTTCGATTTGCGGCTAATTGAAGAGCCCTAACTTTTTTTTTAGATATTAGCTAAAACGTAGCTAGCTATATATGTTTTTGCAGTTTATCCAACAGTGGTTATAAGTCATCGAAAGATAAAGTACCAAAAAACTGGAAAGTCTTTGACAACTTCTATCAGATATTAAAAATCGTAAACAGGCTGAACGCAGGCAACTAATGACCGATATCGTCGAAATCTCTAGCATGAAGTAATTTTTATTTCAGAACATATTGTACATACTGGACAGTCGAAACGATTTTGTCGATTTTTTCGGATATGCATATAGAATTTTTAGTATTTGAGCAATATCTTTAGTGTCAACCTGTTCCCCGAGCAAGTTGCATTTTTTGTCTGACCTTTGAGTCACAAGTGGCTTCCATTCCAAAGCATTAGGACTTCAGAGTTTTCTTGCCATTATTCCTCGAGATCCCATCAATTGAGATAGAATTCTAACGAGTAAAGTGATACACAAATAATGTTTCGATTAGAGAAAATTGCATCGATTTAGACAACGGTGATCCCGGCCGCGAGAAAGGTCAAGACCCAACGGATCTTCATTGGCCGTTGATTGAGGTAACAGGGTTAATATCCCGGTACGACTACAATACATCCAGGGTGAATGGATAATGGAACTGTGGGAGAAATGCATTCCACGATGCATTCCTCTAGGGGTTGGTAGCATAGAGTCATGCTGGCTTCTCTGAGTGACCGCCTACTAAGAATGCCGAGCGCTGATGTCTACCTCGCCTGGTTTTTAGACAATAGTTTCGGGGGAATTTTCTCTGCGTGCATCATTGCTGGCTGCCTTTATTGGCCAATCACCGCTGAGTTCTGCGTCACGTGAACAGCAACAAATCAATGTTGATAGACGACTAAAGGCCGTTCCTCAATGGACGTAATACGTAAGTCTTAAGCTGCAAGACGTTGACCGTAATAATTTTCTTAAGTTTGCTGATTTCCAAAGAAAGCCGCAAGCCGTAAAATCTCGCGTGAGATATCAAAAACAAGTTTAATTTGTACTTTTGCTCCTCCGGCCCAAATTCATTTTTAACCTACTTACAAAAGAGCTTTTTCAACCACATTAAGTACACCTTTTCTGCACACTCTGCGCATTGTTACATATATATAATAATTGAAATTGCTCCAATATTAAGGGAATAGTAAAGTGCCAAACCTTAGAAGTGTACTTGCCTACTTTTTCGCTCTCCGACATCTTGAAAAAAATGTATTTTCACTTTCCCCCAACAGATGGCGCAGCGATCGGCCAAATGGTCTTCTAATATATAACATAGAAATCACCAATCAAGATCCTGGCAGTAATAACGGCGTGCTCTGATTGGCTGTCGATCAGGCTTGCTGTAAGCCTTAAGCCGTCAAGATGGGATTTGGCCATCTTTTTTACGGCTGGCCAAGAGATTACGGCAGGCCCTTGCGGTTCTCGTTCAGCTTAAGACTTACGTCCTACGTACATTGTAGAACGGACTTAATATAAACAAGGAAACGACTGCGACGCGTGGACAGTTGGACTCCCTGATGTAAAAACTTGGATTTTCACCCGATCGACCCGAAAATTAGCTGATAAAAACTTCATTTACAGCACTGAATAGGGGAAATTGACGTGTGGAGGATCTACAAGCTCAGTGAGACCCGGTGTCCATCATAATGGCAAGCTTAGTCATGTATGCACAGCGAGGTTCACATCAGAGTAGATCGCAGCGAATCACGCATGGAGTGAATAGATACATACTTAGTTTTACCCTTTGGACTATCCAATGCCCCTGAATTCTTTCAGAAAGAGGTTGAAAAATATTTTGGTTCCATTGAAAATGTTGTTATTAGGTTTGATGATCTCCTGGTTACCGGGGAAACCGAGGAAATCCATGACAAAGTACTATCGGAGGTTATTTCCAGGGCAAAATCTATTGGGGGCTAGGTATAATTCTGACAAGTTGCGATATAAGTTAAGAGAGGTCAAGTATGTTGGCCAACTATTCAATGAGCGTGGTATGTACGTTGATCCAGATAGGGTTGCAGCTCTCCTGAGACTTGAATTTCCGAAATCTAAAGAGGAACTTCAACGAATTTTAGGGTCATTCAATTATGTGAGGCGCTATGTTCCAGAAATGGCTCAGTTGATGCAACTCAGCATCTCAGCTATTGAGGAAAAATGCGGAGTTTCATTGGCTCTCAGCGCATGAAAATTATTTTGGAGCTCTAAAAACAGCCGTTTCTAAACCACCGGCTTTAACAACCTTTGATTCCAGCAAGAGAATTATTTTGTAGTGTGATACCTCTAAAATTGGTTTGGGATGCTGTTTCTTTCAATCAGGTGAAAATGATTCACTTAGGCCGGTTGCTTGTGTTTCAAGAACAATGAATGACAGCGAGGTAAATTATAGCCAGTCGGAAAAGGAGGTACCATCCATTTATAATGGAACTCAGAAATTTCATAAATTTATTTATGGTGTAACTGCTGATGTACATACAGATCATAAAACCGTTGATTTCAATTATGAGTAAGCATATTTCTAAAATAGTCTCAGTTAGACTTCAGACGTTGAGACTGAAACTTATGAAATATTCTTCGAATGCTTCTTATGTGCCGGGGAAGTTTTTGCATTTTGCTGATATGTTATCCAGGAACAGTATTCATGAAAGACGTCATGATCCAGAGATGCTGGAAATGATGCACTAGATCACCAAACATTTATTGACAATGAGCGATGAAAGAAAATTAATTTTTAGTGCTGAAACTGCCAAAGATAAGGTTCTAGGGTGTATAAGTAAATATTATTATCAAGGCTGGCCCAACCAAAGGGACATCCCTTCTTACTGCAAACCTTATTTGGATTCTAAGGAAGAGATATATGTCCAGGAGGGGTTCGTATTACTGGGCGAGAAAATTATTGTTCCCTCCTCTCTTAGAGCCTGTGTGCTGGTTTAGTTCACAGAGGACATATAGGTACAAGTAAAGCAATTGCCAAGGCTCGCCAAATATTTTATTGGCCCACTCTCACTGATGATGGGTCTAGTGTTATCTCTAAGTGTAGAATATGTGAAAAATGTAGCCCTCATTGTGGTAAGAAACCCTTATTACCTCATGTAATACCAAAGTTACCATTTCAGAAAGTTGGAGCTGACATTCTTGAATATGGTGGGAAAATTTATCTAGTCATTATAGATTATTTTTCACATTGGCTTTAAGCCGCTTGCTCGGTGGAAGAAGGCATCTCTGAATTGTTTTGCAGGGTGTAGTATAAATTGGCGCTGAAATTCCCCAGGGTTTCTCGTCGGCAGGGCTCAGGTGGCGCATCCATTGTTTGCGAGCCGTCACCCCTATTTCAGAGCTTTTAGCGAATGACGATTTCATCTTTTTATAGAGTACCTACCTTGGAAGGAACTTTATCGCTAAGGGAATCGATGTTTAGGTGCCACTCACGCGTAAGCAAAAGAATGCTTTATGCAGCGCACTGCATTGTGGTCTCATCGTACTACCGTTGTGCCGACTAGAACTAGCTGGCGATCTGCAGATGTCGTGGTAATCTCTTTAAATTTACATTTATAACGATAGCAAAAAAATTAAAATCTTTATGCACTTTCAGCCTCCATGAAAATGCTTTAAGAAACTCCACTTTCTGAATTAAAAATTCATTTTATGTAGCAAAAAATACGATATATCTCATATAGCATATCAAAAAAATGTGTAAAAATTAAAAAAAAATATAGTAACTTACTTACACTTAATGAAGTGTAAGTGCGATATTACGGAGGAATACAAAAAAATACCAGAAGTTACCCAATGCAAGCTACTTCAAGGCAATTGTTTTCAATGCCTCAGCAAATTTCAATCAGCTTGGAAATATGGTAGTACTTTCAATGAAATAGAGCACAAGTTTCAAGGTGCAGGTTCGCTATTTAAAATGCATTTTCAAAAGAAATTAAGGTTTAGGATTTTCAGTTATACAGGTAGACATGATTTTTCATAGGATGTAAGCCGAGAACGAGAAAAACCAAGCCATAGAATAATTTTGTGTACGTGTTGACACTGCACAGTTACATTTATACTTACATGATGACACCTTTACGCAAAGCGAGGGACAATATGTAAATTATGCCACTGGCTTTTAATAAAATTGCAATATAAATGCTTGTTTAAGACATTGAAAGCTAAAATTAACTTCTTCTGCTCATAAAACGTCCTTTGTAGTTAATTAAGTTTCCTTACAAAAGCCGAGAAGTTTATTTTTTATCATTATATATTCGCTTTTATTTTGAATTATGGCTTTAAGCGTGTTCACCCTCATACATGTCAGGTGCGTGAGTATTCTCGACGCCCAACAGACGTCGCATCACGTGGTAGTCCCGCCGACAACGTGATCGGCAGTGCCGTTTCCTGGGAAACGCCGCTGCGTGGAGAATAAACAAATGGCGGTCGGGCGACGCTTCGTCGTTTCCTTCCTCTGAGGAGGATTGGATTGTTGGGTGGAGCTGTTTAAAGCACTCTGTAAGAGGTGAAAGTGGATACATAATGCGGCCACGCCCTCTGGGAACTACGAAAGGGTTTCGAATTTTTTTTTTTTTTAAGGGATCCATCTCGCAAACAGGAAATGACCCTTATTCCTCTTTAAAAGGATTGTCCCGGAGGAACGCTAAAAATATTGAGCTGGAAAAGGAGGATGTGGGAGATGGCGTATCGGCATTCCCTCTCAACCTTAGGAGATGATTTGATGAGCGTAAGAAAATCAACCCCCTTCCCACCGTCCTATTTCGCGTGTCTGAACTCAGTCAATCTTGCGGTTGAATGGGAAGTCAAAAATATTCATCCAGACGGAAGTGAAGTCTGTTGTTTCAGCGAAAAAGTAACCACCCAACATGGCTATCGGGTGATTGTTGTCCATTATTGTTAACAAAAAATGTTACTTTTACTTATTCTTTAGAATTACGCTACTGGAAGAAGAGCTCAGACGTAGGAAGGAGCGGAAAAGGCTGGCGAAGAGTTTATGCAGTGTAGCGTTGTATGATGCAGAAACGTGGATCCTGAGGAAAGAAGGACGAGAATAATTAGCTGTAGGCGTTTGAGATGTTGGTGCGGAAGAGAATGGAGAAAGTGTGGTGGATGGAAATAAAGGTAATAAAAAAAGTGCTGTGGGGAAAGAGCCGCAGTGGGGATTTAATTGTCAAAAAGATGTTGAAAGAACGTTCAGTGGAAACTATTTAAACGTTCAAAGATCATTCAAGAAGGACATTCAATGAACGTTCAATTGGCACTCACAGATAGTGCAAAGAACGTTCATTGGAATACTTAATAGAATTTTCACCATAGATGAATTGCGGTTAACACTAGAAGGACCAGACCCGTCATTTTGACGGGTAACCTCTACTTACTTAATCATATTGCCTACAATATTTTTTCTGTCGTCTTAATTTTTTCTGACTTTTATTTATTTTGTATGGTACGTATTCTGTTAAAATATAATTTATTTTTTATTATAAATGGAATTATACGACCTGTCTACCTTAAAAGACCAACACCCGTCAAAATGACGGATTAGGCGTTTCTATTTTATTTGTAACGGTAACGAATGTTTTATCCAGGAAATCACTACACTATATTACGTCTGGCCTTTTTGAAGTTTTAGTTAGCATATTTATGCATTTAACATTCCTTATTACATTTTGAATGGAAATAAGCAACATATCTGCCATACCGAGTGACGTGTGGTAGCTCAGGGTGGGGGAAGCAGGAACGACGTAATCGTAGAACGTAACCACTGCCACGAGAAAAAGGACATATTTTATTAGGGAAAACCATAAATGAGTAAAATCTGTAATCGCTTATAGTTGGGGGATCCCTAGTCTCCCTTGGGCGGAAAGGATAAAAGGGTTATGGAAGGAGCGGGGCGCAGGAGTTCGATGACCTAGGCCAGCCCAGGGTACCGTTACCACCTGGAAAAGAAGAATCCCCATTTGGAAAAACCCAAAGAGTGGGACATCGCCGTAGTACAACCCCTTGTACTACGGCGATTCCTTGTGTCGTGCGAGCGGTAGGGATGAAAGGGTTAGGGAAAGAAAAGGCCGAGAAGGGTTATGTCGTGCGTGGGTGGGTACAGCGCATATATGAGTGTGGCTTCAGTAGCTTTCGCAAGGCTTACGGGAGCAGTGCTTCTTCCTATAAATTATTTGTAAAAAAATATTCAGTTGTATTGTAAAATAAAGAAAAAGGTTATATTTAATGAAGTTATCAATTAATTTTAACATAAACGAAGAAATATTTAAAATAATTACTACCCGTCAAAATGACGGGTAATGGTCCTTCTAGGTAGTAATACAACCCCGGTCCTTCTAGTGTCAAACTGTTTTTGAATTAATAACATATGAACCATGAAGGAATGTTTACTAATAGTTCCCGTGAAATGATTGTCGATTCATTACGTATTACATCTTCACTACCTAGGTAGCGTTATTAGATGCTCTACGACTATACCCACGAAAGTCGTATATATCTAGTCACTTCCGTCGACACATGTAACTTCGAGAACTATAATTATTACATGGCGATTCTGTGATAGTTTGATAAAATGCCATCAAATATCGATAACAGTTATTTGGTATTACTTAATTGAAACTTATATTGTCACATAATACGAATATAAATGCAATATTACTGTGAATAAACAAGATTTTGAGTTGCACGCACATATGCGTACAGTTCAGTGTTCTTCCGTTAAAATTAACACTAACTCATTACGTACATAATGCGATATCACACGAAGGCATTAATTTTAGGAATAATATCGTAAATATGGTATGTTTGAATATTCCCTAGAATATATAATTAATATTTTGTCGTTTATGACAATTCAAATATGCATGGTTTCAAGATGTTCTTTAAATGTCCAACCAGGGAGAATGTTTGAATAACTCTTCGTGGACTGGAAATGAACGATCTATGAACAGTCTCAAATAAATAGTTAACACTTGAATTTTCAATGAACGTTCTATGGATGTATGCTCAGGATAATTCAGTGGTGGACTACTTTTGAATTAGTTCATGAATGTCTTCTGCATGGTCTCTCCCCACTGGGTTGCACTGACTAAGGAAAGGAAACTTCTGGAGGAGATTAGGAATAGGCAGAGTTGGTGGTTGATAGGAATAATGTTGGGCGAAGAGTTTGGCTGAAGGCCGAGATAGAGGGGAGGATGTTGGATAAGCGATGAAGGGAAAGAAAGAGCTAGGAGAGAAAGGGATAGGTTTTATGGACGGGATGAAGAGAGGTAGGACTTCAGCTGAGATGAAGAAAGGCATTAAGAAAAGAGATAGGGGCCTGCGCCATGACAAATCTAGATGATTTTTTACTATCTTCCATTTCACTCTCACTCAGTGATTCAACCCGAAGGTTGGTTTGGATAGTTGAGGGTAGAGCTCACCCCGGACTAAACCACAGGCGTGTGAATTTCACACATTCAGGGTAGGGGGTGCATTCATGCTAGTTCCTTTCCCTGGGCCACCTCGCACTCCGAGGATTTTTTTTGTTCTTAATTTAAACCTGCCTTATAAAAAAGTAATATATTTTACAGGTACTTTTTATTAGATACTAAAAATAATTACCGTTAATATATAAATTAACTTGTGGTTAAGGCTTACGTGAGTAAATCATCACGGTTAAATTATAAATTGTTTAGCAATACCTCCAGTTATGACTATCATCCAGCATCACCAACTTAATCATTATGCAAAATTAGCATTTAAGTCGCTTAAGCATCTTTCCCTGCAAATATCGTCTATGTATGATTCCCTATATGTTCGTTTTCAATGTTCTACGATTAAGACATATGACAGCGGCCATATTGGAATATGTATAACTTTTTGGAGAAGCTGTTAACTTTTGCCTATCTTCATCTTATAAGTTCCCAACCGGTCTATTTTCTGATAACGTTGATGATATTTTACGAAATCCGACATACGACGGTAGATCAGATCATGAGAATAAAATTAGGGAACTAGACTGCAGAACGGACAGATTTAAAATGTCATTTTTCCCACGAACTATAAGGGACCATAACAGCGGCCAATCAGACTTTTATCTAGGTTTGTCTATAGGTAGTGTAGCTCTTAGTAATAGTAGTACTCCCTAATACTTGAATCCATATCTGTTACCAAGTACTAACAGCACGCCGTGCATGTTTTCTACATAAGTATTGAGTCCCTGTCCATTTGTGTAGTTGCAAAATACATATATACTAACGGTCCCTCTCCATTGTGATAATATCTGTAGTATAGTGCATGCTTGTGAGGCTTCGTCTCGTGACAAGCATTTACGATTTATGCTAATGCATAATTAGTCATAGTTACACTAACTTTAGGGTATAGTGCAATGCATGTTGGTGAATACTCACCCCCTGCCACACACCCCTGAGGTGGTTTGCAGGGTATTTTGTAGATGTAGATAACAATAAGACTTTGAACGTAAGACTTGCCGATTAATCACCTTTGAATAGTGAGATTACTTTCCTCGCTATTTAGCATCTTTTTAATCCATGTGTTGTCTTAACTTCCGCCAAAATTTGCTCGAAGGACTAGAATACTCATCTTATTGCGTCGTCCTTTTACGGGTGGATAAAGATATCCATGAAAGCAGAAGGTTTTTTGGAGTTTGTCATAGACTATCTCTGAGACCTGAGAGGGTTAATTAATACATAGATTGAACTAATTTTTCTTAAAAAATGAGTTATTACTATTTTTTTAAACTGAAGTGCTTTTGAATATGAATCTAAAAGAAAAAACGTAAGACAAAATTGATTTTCTGGTAGAATTAGCATTACTTTTATGATAAATACATCTTACCTTTTATTGTACGTGTGTAATCTATCGATGCCATAATCAATGCATCGGATTGAATTGCCTTATTCATCCACCTACTATGCCTTCTCCTAATTTCCTGTACATCTAATGTCTTCTTCTCTACCAATCTAGTCTTGTCTCATCTTCTCCAGCATAATGTTTCAGATTCTTTAGGTGGATCTTCATCTCCGTAAATGTCAAAGTTTTTGAGAGACAGAAAACTCAGTTTTCCTTAACGAATTCTTCACTAGCCTGATTCGTAACGTGTTTTTTGACATGCTTAATAAATGTTTCGGGTATCATTTTTCTCCCATTGGTAACTGTCTCTTTTTTTTCGGTTTTTTACCCCAAGTTCTCCGAATAGCCATGGAAGTATGGCTACCAGGTAGTGGCGGATCCAGGGGCTGGTGGGCAAAGGGGGCAACTGCCCCCCGAGACAAAAAAAAACAACACAATTCTTCCACATGCAAAAACACACAGTATATCCATTACCCCATCAATCAAAGGAAAAAACCAAATAAATTTTTTTTAAAATAATAATATACTATGTAAAATTAAGGTGGCTGGTCGGGTAATCGTTAGTCATTGAGAAATTTAGTTACTTAAATTTTAATGCTCGTTTAAAATTTAAATAATAGGTCGTAGTTATACTATATTGAGTAGGAATGACTTATGTCTTAGGTACACATACTGAAATATTGTCCTTTAAATTTACACATTGCCATAAAAATTTGATTAAATGCAGACTTGATTCATTTCTTAAGTCATTTTTGCGAAATTAATTTTCCGAAAACAGTTCACACCCGTCGCCATAGAATTCAAAATAATTATTTTAATGAAGATGTATTGTCACTCGAATGCGAACTAGTATTAAAATATGTTTCTATAAATTATTTAATCTTTCGTGTTTTTAATCCGGCAACAGCGTCCATTCTGCAACACGCTGCAACACGTGTCTCTGCTTAGCATGTCCCGTACTTTCGTGTGCCACGTTGCCAACTTTACACCACATAGCCGCTCGCGACATTTGAAATTCTCGCATACATATTTTAAAATCGTATTTACGAAAAATCTTAGTCGATAGTATTAAATGATTTTTTTTCTGATTAGATTTTAATTTAATAGAGCTACATTATATCAGTTTTTGGTTCAAATCTGTTCAGTAGGAATGGAGAAAGTGCGTAATTTATCCTATTGGAGTGGAGAGCGCCATAAGGCTCCATGTTAAAAGAATCTAAAATATCGCAAAAAGTATGTCGATGATCCCCCGTTTTTTCTTCGATATTCCATAGATTATCCAAAAAGGAACATATTTGGAAATTTTAAAGAAAATCTGTTCACTTTGGTTTTTTAGACCAGCCACCTTAAATGTAATGAAAAAACATTGAAACTTGAAGTACACTAGAAAAATATGAACCAATTGTTAAAAAAAGTAAAATGTAGAAAATTGGGGGTTTAATAATAGGTACCCCAAATATCATTGTAATTGAAACAATAAAGAGGAAATCCGCTCTACCCTTTCAAGGGAAGACGGGAGTCCCTTCCCTTTTAATAAAAAAATAAAGTATATCCATTAGGGGTATTCCATATATTCCAACCGGGGGGGGGGATTCCCCCCCCCCGGTTATATGGCATATTAGCAGACATTGCCCTCCCCCCCGCCCCCCTCGAGATATGGTCCTGGATGCAACATTGCTACCAGGTCCATTTTATCTCAAAATACTGCCAAAGTAACGATAATACTTCATGTATTTCAACTTGATGAGAAGATTTGTTCTGAATTCCCTCCTTCCCGCGACAAAAACAGAGCGTGATATTAATATCCCACAAAACACATTTAACTTTCCCTCAATTTTTTTTCCTATTCTTTCTCTTCTTCATTCGCGGTCCTACCCTACCAAACACCTCTTCGGAGGTTTCTTGGTTTTCCTTTCAAACAATATCCTCTCTGCGGCATTAAAAATCAACAAAGAAGAGGATCGCATACTAGATATTTTTATAACTCATTACCGCCAAAAAATATAAAAAAATGCTTCATGAATTTCAACTTGATTGACAACAAAAAGGGAGGAATCAGGCGAGATGTTGTGGAATCTGAACATAAAAATAACTATGACGATGCAATTTTCCACATAAAAATGTTTTTAATCGACACGGGTTTCGATGCACAGCATCTCCAATTCATCATCTCTACCTGATGATGATGCAGTGCATCGGGTCGATTAAAATTTTTATGTGGAAAACTGCACCGCCATAGTTCTTATTATTGATTGACAACATCTCTCTTGTCTTGTTGAAGAACAAAAATCGAGAAATCCTTCAATCAACCACATTACCGGTACAACGATGGCCTCTTTCAATTCTCCTGAGGCTTTCATGAGTTCGAATTTTCTGCCTTCATAAAATAATCAGCACACATAACCATGTTACCATGGATTTTATCGGAATCGCGGAATTTATATTTAAATCCGCATAATAATACTTTTATGTCAGAGTAGAAACAGAGAGGGAAGGAATATTAGGAGTTTTTAGAACAGGCGGACTTGTATCTACATCTACACCTATACTTATCCACAAAATACCCTGGAAGCCACCTCAGGGGTGTCTGGCAGGGGGTGAGTATTCCCCAATATGCGTTATACTATATCCTAAAGTTAGTGTAACTACGACTAATTATGCATTAGCATAAGTCGCTAATGCTTGTCACGTGACGAAGCCTCACAAGCATGCACTACACTACAGATATTATCACAATGGAAAGGGACCGTTAATATATATGTATTTTGCAACTACAGAAACGGACTGAGACTAAAGACTTATCTAGAAAACATGCACGGCGTGCTGTTAGTACTAGGTAACAGATAAGGATTCAAGTATTACTGAGTACTACTACTTCTAAGAGCTACACTACCTGTCGACAAACATAGATAAAAATCTCATTGGCCGCTGTTATGGTGCCTTATAGTTCGTGGGAAAAATTACATTTTAAATCTGTCCGTTCTGCAGTCTAGTTCTCTAATTTTATTCTCATGATCTGATCTACCGTAGTATGTCGGATTTCGTAAAATATTATCAACGTCGTCAGGGAATAGACCGGTTTGGAACTTACATAATAGATTGAGTCTAAATTTTAATCGACGGTCTGAAAGCGTTTCCCATCCCAGTTGCTGTAAAAGGTCAGTAACACTAACGAGATTATCAAAACGGCCTTTAACGTATCATTCCGATCTTCGCTGCACGCGTTCTAACTCAGTTTCCAAGCCTATCTCATAAGGATCCCAAATACTGGCGGCATATTCCAAGTGGGGTCTAACAAGGGAGGAGTAGTTGATTTCCCTAACTTTATGTATGAAGTAATGTATGACTGCAATTGAAGCAAAAGAGATATCCTAGGATAAGACAGTGTGGAGGAAATTATTAAAGCAGAATCCGATTTAAAGGCGTATGACTGAGACCTAATTTTTCTTTCTCTACCTATTCCGAAAGGAAACGACGTGATGTATGTACGTGAATAATATTTTGCAACTGTTCCACAGTAACTTTCTGCGACATTGTAGCGATTGTTTCTCCAATGTTGTTTTTTCTCCAATTAAGTTGTTTTTAAGACAGTTTCGTTTGTACTCCAAACGGCAGAAACAGTTGTCTGAATAACAACGAAAACGAGGTAAGAACCCGATAACGGAGAAAGGAACAATACCTACATTCCAGCATTTGAAATTCTTTCGCGTTTAAAACAGCCGTTAATGCGTCTTAAATATTATTATTTCCACAGAGGAGATATTCGCAGAACGAATTCGGAAGGAAACTATCTCAACTTCAGTTGTCCCTGTTATCCATAATATTTCCACCATATTGGAACAATCGCCCTGACATCTACATTTCGCTGACATAACGAAATTCGCCCTTGGTACAACGCCGTCATCTTTCCGTGTCTTTTTTAAAGGGGCGTTTCTGTTTCCCCTCAACTGCCAACTCAACCCCCTTCCCCTCTTCCACGTTCTCATCCGACCCTTGCATTTCGGTGGCTCTATCAAAGATCTCCCCTTCCGACTCCGAATTTTCAAGGGTAGCTTCGTAAATGCTCCTAAAAACCCCTTATGCGTCACCTCGCCCTTCTCTCTGAGAAAACACAGAGTTTTTATCTTTGCAGGAGTCTTGAGGTAATATTAGCGCTACGAAGCCTTAATTCCATGTGACAATATAACAAAGAGGATTTTATGGAAGCCTAGCAAGAACGGCAATCGTATTTAATTATAGAAATATATAATTAAATACGTTAAGGTACCCGTTGAAATTCAACGAGTGTGAAAAACATTGAACTTATTTTATGAGAAAACCACAATGGCTGAAGAATACTGTCAGCGTGGTCATTTGAGGAGATCGTAACCTATCTTGTATGTTGTATTCGTTATAGTAGATACGCTGACCGTTTTCCAGGTGCACGGAGAGATGAGTGACTGTTGGTCCACTTTCATGCACGGGAAACCCAAAAATGGGCCACGCAGACTCATTACTACTTAATAAATAGCACCTAGGTTGATAGATGGTGACATCGTCCCTCAAGTTCTCTTGAGCCGTCTTCTGAGTGAATAACAGCTTGATCGCTTCCCTTGTGTACATAAATATATTTGTATTCAATGACTTAATTGAGTTGCGCAATTGAACGTTGATATGTGCGTTAAGTATTAGTATCAGGATTGGATAGTAGGGTACAATCCAGCGGTTGACAACGTCAAAAGGAGTATTTGCAACAGCAGCCATGTCTATTTGACCTATGAATCCTCCGTCACTCGTACTGCACCTTCGGCATAAAGGGTAGTCATTATCATTGGTTTAGGTTGCTAAATAAAAAATCTTTGGTGATTTTTAGTGCACTTGTCGATTTTCACGCACGGATGTCGTTCTTGGCGCAGAATTCCCGTTCTTATTTCGGGTAAGAAGCATGTAGTGACGTCGTTATAATTTTCGCCATCTTAAAACAGATTGAAGTTTAGAAACAGATGGGTCTACATTTGAACCACATTTATAGCTGGTTACCCGTCCGTAGGTTGGGTTAGGATGATATTTGTGCGGTTTTTAGCGTAACCCGAGAAGCACCACGGGGAGATACACATGAGATCGCTGGTGGGCATGTTTTTGAGCATTCAAAGCTAACCTTTATCGTTTTTCTTGCAAGGGCTAATTTTCTCGCAAAAAAGACATTCCTCTAGCTTTCGAAGATTTATTTGAAAGGTTATTCTTTTTTCTATTAGGCATGTTGATGAATTTATTTTTAAGTCCTAGGAGGGGAAACACAGCGGCGGGTGAGAGTCTTGAATAGGCAACTCGATGATTGAGTGAATGTAAGTTAACTGCAATTAAACACTTTCAAACATATATACAATAACTCTTATCGTTTATGAAATGAGAATCGGTCTAAAAACTGTTCGCAATCGTAATGAGAGGCAGACGGTTCCACTACGTGTAATAAATCCGAGTATCAAACGATAATAAACAACGCCCAGTTTGTTGTAGCAACAGAGGCATTATTACCATTGATATTCGCTGGACGTCAATATTCATGCACGTTTAATTCCTTTATGTTTATCCTTAACTACGTAAGTGTTCTCTCATATACATGCAGGGCCCCTATGTGAGCTACTTTGAGAATAGACATTGAAAAGTATAATTGTAACTAAGCATTGTATATATAGATTACCCCCGAAGCAATCTATCATGGACTCTGGGCCCTTCTTATACAGATTTTCTTTCTACGTGCTATCATGGGCCTGCAGGAAAACGTGATATTTAAATGCTAGAGATGTGAATATCCTTTGAAAATCAAATCCCTTGTAGTCAAGAAAATATGATATTGTTGATTTCAGAGAAAAATGTGAAATTTTTCAGAAAACAACATGATTTTCTGACTATTACAAAGCGTAAAAGAAAACCGACTGAAATAATTAGAAACACCATTTAGTCAGCCAGTCGATAAAAATAATCCTAGCCCTCTATCTCGATTGAATGTACTTTTAAAAAGTAAAAAATGAAACCACTGCACCGAACCCAATGCTTAGCATGGAACAACAGGGGGGGGGGGGCTTCGGAGACCCTGAGGGATTTTTAATGTAGCCTATGTTACTCCCAGATACATATTCTCTCTACATACCAAATTTCAGCTCAATCGGTCCTGTAGTTTTTTCGTGATTGAGCAACAGACAGGCAGACAGCATTACATATTTATATATTAGTAAGAATATATTAGGGGGCTATTGTCCTCCAGTCACTCATGAGTGTCCAACTCTCCCTCTCCCTTCATGTTATTAGAAAAAAAATACTTTTATAGAAAAATAATACTTTTATACCTAATACTAATCAGTACATTTTAAAAAGTAATAATTATCTAATTTCACGCAGTCATTGTAAATTACAGTACATTTCAAGTGGTTTAATCACAATATATTTAAATCAATAAATAAAGGGCAAATAGAGATAAAATTTCCTCTTATCCACTGGAACTCACACTGAATATTTGTCTTATGGCCCTCTTTGCGATTTCGTAATAGAGTTCTTTGTAATTTATTGTATCACAAGAAATAAATGTGCTTTCCAAACAAAGGATGCGCAGATTAGGGCAAATTGTAACAGATGGGAATACAAGAGCGCACATTGAAGTCGACGATTCAAACAATCCACGCTCTAGAAGTGCTTACAAAGAAGTTCCTTTTTTCATTTGTGAAAATTAACTTCCACATGGTTGAGCTAGAAGCCATGGAACGTATCAATTCTCATTTTATTTCGCAAAAGCAATAAAGCCTGCAAGTGTTGCCTGTTGCTCACGGTAAAATTTTCCATAAAAGAGTTTTATAAAAATTCTTATTGAATTTTTTATGAATCGTACGTAAAACGTACTTGCTTGCTCACGGTAAAACTATTCATAATACCGCAATGTCCTGCCATCTATGAGACGCTTTGCGAACATGTGAAGTGATAAATGCACTCTCTTTTAGGTTAAAAACTATATGTATTGTTTATTTACTTACTTTCTGATCACACTCAACGGTGCTACTACTCTAACGCATTCTTCTAACAAGAAGGATACTGCCACTACGTTCCATGAACTTCCAGCCATGTTTGTTTACGTTTTCCTAGTTTGGCTTCCCATGGATACGAGATTATTATTAACGCGATGAGCGGAACGTCTCATTGGTTGTTGCATAAAATGGTTTTATGTAAATAGAACCTGTCCTATTCCATAAAATGTTTTATAAAACTAGGTTTTATAAAACGGTTTAATCACTAGCAAGCTCATTTTTATAAAATTAGTCTATTTTATAAAACCTTTTACCGAAAATTTTACCGTGAGCAACAGGAATAACAAATGATTTTAACCAATATTTCTAAAGTTGATGTGAATGGACTGCAGTTGTATCTGAGACTTTTGGTATGCAAAATATAGCCTTTTTACCTGCGGAGTGGGGATATTTAAAAATTTAGGTTTAAATGTTGCTTTCCTTCTGGTTTTTTAAAAAAGGAAGCGTTGCATTAAAAAAATTGCTGCCTTCGGCTTATATTTTTTGTATTATGTGGGATGCACCTTGGCGAATACAGATTCCCAATCTCACTAATATAGAAAAATATTTCACTGGTTGCATAATTATTGTCGTGATATTTCTGTACTTTTTGCGGAAATACATCTAATCAATCCCAAAGAACTAATTAAGAAGTGATAAACGATGCTATTAAAGAAAAGTAAATTTCGCATCGATTTTACTCCATTAACATTCTTTAACCGGCTTCACTGGAAAGTTCTACCTTCCATCGTTCCGTATTCTCCTGCCAAACGTTTTTTTTATCTACTTTGATTTTTTTCATTCTAAATTATTTAAATGAAATTTGGAATTGTTGCTGAGCAACCAAGTGTTCGTATCAAATTAATAGTTGATGAGATAATCTTGTCGAGAGGAATTAAGAGAAAAGGTCATTTAAGTCAACGCGTAATATTCATTCATTATACCAATGTTATAAAATGAAGAATATGTAAGAACGAAGATTTTCGCGGTGGTTTACGATGAACTTCTTCATATTTTCGGGTTCTACCGCATTGGTTGCTGTGGTGATAATTAAGAAGTGATAAACGATGCTATTAAAGAAAAGTAAATTTCGCATCGATTTTACTCCATTAACATTCTTTAACCGGCTTCACTGGAAATTTCTACCTTCCATCGTTCCGTATTCTCCTGCCAAACGTTTTTTTTATCTACTTTGATTTTTTTCATTCTAAATTATTTAAATGAAATTTGGAATTGTTGCTGAGCAACCAAGTGTTCGTATCAAATTAATAGTTGATGAGATAATCTTGTCGAGAGGAATTAAGAGAAAAGGTCATTTAAGTCAACGCGTAATATTCATTCATTATACCAATGTTATAAAATTAAGAATATGTAAGAACGAAGATTTTCGCGGTGGTTTACGATGAACTTCTTCATATTTTCGGGTTCTACCGCATTGGTTGCTGTGGTGATAATTAAGAAGTGATAAACGATGCTATTAAAGAAAAGTAAATTTCGCATCGATTTTACTCCATTAACATTCTTTAACCGGCTTCACTGGAAATTTCTACCTTCCATCGTTCCGTATTCTCCTGCCAAACGTTTTTTTTATCTACTTTGATTTTTTTCATTCTAAATTATTTAAATGAAATTTGGAATTGTTGCTGAGCAACCAAGTGTTCGTATCAAATTAATAGTTGATGAGATAATCTTGTCGAGAGGAATTAAGAGAAAAGGTCATTTAAGTCAACGCGTAATATTCATTCATTATACCAATGTTATAAAATTAAGAATATGTAAGAACGAAGATTTTCGCGGTGGTTTACGATGAACTTCTTCATATTTTCGGGTTCTACCGCATTGGTTGCTGTGGTGATAATTAAGAAGTGATAAACGATGCTATTAAAGAAAAGTAAATTTCGCATCGATTTTACTCCATTAACATTCTTTAACCGGCTTCACTGGAAATTTCTACCTTCCATCGTTCCGTATTCTCCTGCCAAACGTTTTTTTTATCTACTTTGATTTTTTTCATTCTAAATTATTTAAATGAAATTTGGAATTGTTGCTGAGCAACCAAGTGTTCGTATCAAATTAATAGTTGATGAGATAATCTTGTCGAGAGGAATTAAGAGAAAAGGTCATTTAAGTCAACGCGTAATATTCATTCATTATACCAATGTTATAAAATGAAGAATATGTAAGAACGAAGATTTTCGCGGTGGTTTACGATGAACTTCTTCATATTTTCGGGTTCTACCGCATTGGTTGCTGTGGTGATAATTAAGAAGTGATAAACGATGCTATTAAAGAAAAGTAAATTTCGCATCGATTTTACTCCATTAACATTCTTTAACCGGCTTCACTGGAAATTTCTACCTTCCATCGTTCCGTATTCTCCTGCCAAACGTTTTTTTTATCTACTTTGATTTTTTTCATTCTAAATTATTTAAATGAAATTTGGAATTGTTGCTGAGCAACCAAGTGTTCGTATCAAATTAATAGTTGATGAGATAATCTTGTCGAGAGGAATTAAGAGAAAAGGTCATTTAAGTCAACGCGTAATATTCATTCATTATACCAATGTTATAAAATGAAGAATATGTAAGAACGAAGATTTTCGCGGTGGTTTACGATGAACTTCTTCATATTTTCGGGTTCTACCGCATTGGTTGCTGTGGTGATAATTAAGAAGTGATAAACGATGCTATTAAAGAAAAGTAAATTTCGCATCGATTTTACTCCATTAACATTCTTTAACCGGCTTCACTGGAAATTTCTACCTTCCATCGTTCCGTATTCTCCTGCCAAACGTTTTTTTTATCTACTTTGATTTTTTTCATTCTAAATTATTTAAATGAAATTTGGAATTGTTGCTGAGCAACCAAGTGTTCGTATCAAATTAATAGTTGATGAGATAATCTTGTCGAGAGGAATTAAGAGAAAAGGTCATTTAAGTCAACGCGTAATATTCATTCATTATACCAATGTTATAAAATTAAGAATATGTAAGAACGAAGATTTTCGCGGTGGTTTACGATGAACTTCTTCATATTTTCGGGTTCTACCGCATTGGTTGCTGTGGTGATAATTAAGAAGTGATAAACGATGCTATTAAAGAAAAGTAAATTTCGCATCGATTTTACTCCATTAACATTCTTTAACCGGCTTCACTGGAAATTTCTACCTTCCATCGTTCCGTATTCTCCTGCCAAACGTTTTTTTTATCTACTTTGATTTTTTTCATTCTAAATTATTTAAATGAAATTTGGAATTGTTGCTGAGCAACCAAGTGTTCGTATCAAATTAATAGTTGATGAGATAATCTTGTCGAGAGGAATTAAGAGAAAAGGTCATTTAAGTCAACGCGTAATATTCATTCATTATACCAATGTTATAAAATTAAGAATATGTAAGAACGAAGATTTTCGCGGTGGTTTACGATGAACTTCTTCATATTTTCGGGTTCTACCGCATTGGTTGCTGTGGTGATAATTAAGAAGTGATAAACGATGCTATTAAAGAAAAGTAAATTTCGCATCGATTTTACTCCATTAACATTCTTTAACCGGCTTCACTGGAAATTTCTACCTTCCATCGTTCCGTATTCTCCTGCCAAACGTTTTTTTTATCTACTTTGATTTTTTTCATTCTAAATTATTTAAATGAAATTTGGAATTGTTGCTGAGCAACCAAGTGTTCGTATCAAATTAATAGTTGATGAGATAATCTTGTCGAGAGGAATTAAGAGAAAAGGTCATTTAAGTCAACGCGTAATATTCATTCATTATACCAATGTTATAAAATTAAGAATATGTAAGAACGAAGATTTTCGCGGTGGTTTACGATGAACTTCTTCATATTTTCGGGTTCTACCGCATTGGTTGCTGTGGTGATAATTAAGAAGTGATAAACGATGCTATTAAAGAAAAGTAAATTTCGCATCGATTTTACTCCATTAACATTCTTTAACCGGCTTCACTGGAAATTTCTACCTTCCATCGTTCCGTATTCTCCTGCCAAACGTTTTTTTTATCTACTTTGATTTTTTTCATTCTAAATTATTTAAATGAAATTTGGAATTGTTGCTGAGCAACCAAGTGTTCGTATCAAATTAATAGTTGATGAGATAATCTTGTCGAGAGGAATTAAGAGAAAAGGTCATTTAAGTCAACGCGTAATATTCATTCATTATACCAATGTTATAAAATGAAGAATATGTAAGAACGAAGATTTTCGCGGTGGTTTACGATGAACTTCTTCATATTTTCGGGTTCTACCGCATTGGTTGCTGTGGTGATAATTAAGAAGTGATAAACGATGCTATTAAAGAAAAGTAAATTTCGCATCGATTTTACTCCATTAACATTCTTTAACCGGCTTCACTGGAAAGTTCTACCTTCCATCGTTCCGTATTCTCCTGCCAAACGTTTTTTTTTATCTACTTTGATTTTTTTCATTCTAAATTATTTAAATGAAATTTGGAATTGTTGCTGAGCAACCAAGTGTTCGTATCAAATTAATAGTTGATGAGATAATCTTGTCGAGAGGAATTAAGAGAAAAGGTCATTTAAGTCAACGCGTAATATTCATTCATTATACCAATGTTATAAAATGAAGAATATGTAAGAACGAAGATTTTCGCGGTGGTTTACGATGAACTTCTTCATATTTTCGGGTTCTACCGCATTGGTTGCTGTGGTGATAATTAAGAAGTGATAAACGATGCTATTAAAGAAAAGTAAATTTCGCATCGATTTTACTCCATTAACATTCTTTAACCGGCTTCACTGGAAAGTTCTACCTTCCATCGTTCCGTATTCTCCTGCCAAACGTTTTTTTTTATCTACTTTGATTTTTTTCATTCTAAATTATTTAAATGAAATTTGGAATTGTTGCTGAGCAACCAAGTGTTCGTATCAAATTAATAGTTGATGAGATAATCTTGTCGAGAGGAATTAAGAGAAAAGGTCATTTAAGTCAACGCGTAATATTCATTCATTATACCAATGTTATAAAATGAAGAATATGTAAGAACGAAGATTTTCGCGGTGGTTTACGATGAACTTCTTCATATTTTCGGGTTCTACCGCATTGGTTGCTGTGGTGATAATTAAGAAGTGATAAACGATGCTATTAAAGAAAAGTAAATTTCGCATCGATTTTACTCCATTAACATTCTTTAACCGGCTTCACTGGAAAGTTCTACCTTCCATCGTTCCGTATTCTCCTGCCAAACGTTTTTTTTATCTACTTTGATTTTTTTCATTCTAAATTATTTAAATGAAATTTGGAATTGTTGCTGAGCAACCAAGTGTTCGTATCAAATTAATAGTTGATGAGATAATCTTGTCGAGAGGAATTAAGAGAAAAGGTCATTTAAGTCAGCGCGTAATATTCATTCATTATACCAATGTTATAAAATGAAGAATATGTAAGAACGAAGATTTTCGCGGTGGTTTACGATGAACTTCTTCATATTTTCGGGTTCTACCGAATTGGTTGCTGTGGTGATAATTAAGAAGTGATAAACGATGCTATTAAAGAAAAGTAAATTTCGCATCGATTTTACTCCATTAACATTCTTTAACCGGCTTCACTGGAAAGTTCTACCTTCCATCGTTCCGTATTCTCCTGCCAAACGTTTTTTTTATCTACTTTGATTTTTTTCATTCTAAATTATTTAAATGAAATTTGGAATTGTTGCTGAGCAACCAAGTGTTCGTATCAAATTAATAGTTGATGAGATAATCTTGTCGAGAGGAATTAAGAGAAAAGGTCATTTAAGTCAGCGCGTAATATTCATTCATTATACCAATGTTATAAAATGAAGAATATGTAAGAACGAAGATTTTCGCGGTGGTTTACGATGAACTTCTTCATATTTTCGGGTTCTACCGCATTGGTTGCTGTGGTGATAATTAAGAAGTGATAAACGATGCTATTAAAGAAAAGTAAATTTCGCATCGATTTTACTCCATTAACATTCTTTAACCGGCTTCACTGGAAAGTTCTACCTTCCATCGTTCCGTATTCTCCTGCCAAACGTTTTTTTTATCTACTTTGATTTTTTTCATTCTAAATTATTTAAATGAAATTTGGAATTGTTGCTGAGCAACCAAGTGTTCGTATCAAATTAATAGTTGATGAGATAATCTTGTCGAGAGGAATTAAGAGAAAAGGTCATTTAAGTCAACGCGTAATATTCATTCATTATACCAATGTTATAAAATGAAGAATATGTAAGAACGAAGATTTTCGCGGTGGTTTACGATGAACTTCTTCATATTTTCGGGTTCTACCGCATTGGTTGCTGTGGTGATAATTAAGAAGTGATAAACGATGCTATTAAAGAAAAGTAAATTTCGCATCGATTTTACTCCATTAACATTCTTTAACCGGCTTCACTGGAAAGTTCTACCTTCCATCGTTCCGTATTCTCCTGCCAAACGTTTTTTTTATCTACTTTGATTTTTTTCATTCTAAATTATTTAAATGAAATTTGGAATTGTTGCTGAGCAACCAAGTGTTCGTATCAAATTAATAGTTGATGAGATAATCTTGTCGAGAGGAATTAAGAGAAAAGGTCATTTAAGTCAGCGCGTAATATTCATTCATTATACCAATGTTATAAAATGAAGAATATGTAAGAACGAAGATTTTCGCGGTGGTTTACGATGAACTTCTTCATATTTTCGGGTTCTACCGCATTGGTTGCTGTGGTGATAATTAAGAAGTGATAAACGATGCTATTAAAGAAAAGTAAATTTCGCATCGATTTTACTCCATTAACATTCTTTAACCGGCTTCACTGGAAAGTTCTACCTTCCATCGTTCCGTATTCTCCTGCCAAACGTTTTTTTTTATCTACTTTGATTTTTTTCATTCTAAATTATTTAAATGAAATTTGGAATTGTTGCTGAGCAACCAAGTGTTCGTATCAAATTAATAGTTGATGAGATAATCTTGTCGAGAGGAATTAAGAGAAAAGGTCATTTAAGTCAGCGCGTAATATTCATTCATTATACCAATGTTATAAAATTAAGAATATGTAAGAACGAAGATTTTCGCGGTGGTTTACGATGAACTTCTTCATATTTTCGGGTTCTACCGCATTGGTTGCTGTGGTGATAATTAAGAAGTGATAAACGATGCTATTAAAGAAAAGTAAATTTCGCATCGATTTTACTCCATTAACATTCTTTAACCGGCTTCACTGGAAAGTTCTACCTTCCATCGTTCCGTATTCTCCTGCCAAACGTTTTTTTTATCTACTTTGATTTTTTTCATTCTAAATTATTTAAATGAAATTTGGAATTGTTGCTGAGCAACCAAGTGTTCGTATCAAATTAATAGTTGATGAGATAATCTTGTCGAGAGGAATTAAGAGAAAAGGTCATTTAAGTCAGCGCGTAATATTCATTCATTATACCAATGTTATAAAATGAAGAATATGTAAGAACGAAGATTTTCGCGGTGGTTTACGATGAACTTCTTCATATTTTCGGGTTCTACCGCATTGGTTGCTGTGGTGATAATTAAGAAGTGATAAACGATGCTATTAAAGAAAAGTAAATTTCGCATCGATTTTACTCCATTAACATTCTTTAACCGGCTTCACTGGAAAGTTCTACCTTCCATCGTTCCGTATTCTCCTGCCAAACGTTTTTTTTATCTACTTTGATTTTTTTCATTCTAAATTATTTAAATGAAATTTGGAATTGTTGCTGAGCAACCAAGTGTTCGTATCAAATTAATAGTTGATGAGATAATCTTGTCGAGAGGAATTAAGAGAAAAGGTCATTTAAGTCAGCGCGTAATATTCATTCATTATACCAATGTTATAAAATGAAGAATATGTAAGAACGAAGATTTTCGCGGTGGTTTACGATGAACTTCTTCATATTTTCGGGTTCTACCGCATTGGTTGCTGTGGTGATAATTAAGAAGTGATAAACGATGCTATTAAAGAAAAGTAAATTTCGCATCGATTTTACTCCATTAACATTCTTTAACCGGCTTCACTGGAAAGTTCTACCTTCCATCGTTCCGTATTCTCCTGCCAAACGTTTTTTTTTATCTACTTTGATTTTTTTCATTCTAAATTATTTAAATGAAATTTGGAATTGTTGCTGAGCAACCAAGTGTTCGTATCAAATTAATAGTTGATGAGATAATCTTGTCGAGAGGAATTAAGAGAAAAGGTCATTTAAGTCAGCGCGTAATATTCATTCATTATACCAATGTTATAAAATGAAGAATATGTAAGAACGAAGATTTTCGCGGTGGTTTACGATGAACTTCTTCATATTTTCGGGTTCTACCGCATTGGTTGCTGTGGTGATAATTAAGAAGTGATAAACGATGCTATTAAAGAAAAGTAAATTTCGCATCGATTTTACTCCATTAACATTCTTTAACCGGCTTCACTGGAAAGTTCTACCTTCCATCGTTCCGTATTCTCCTGCCAAACGTTTTTTTTTATCTACTTTGATTTTTTTCATTCTAAATTATTTAAATGAAATTTGGAATTGTTGCTGAGCAACCAAGTGTTCGTATCAAATTAATAGTTGATGAGATAATCTTGTCGAGAGGAATTAAGAGAAAAGGTCATTTAAGTCAGCGCGTAATATTCATTCATTATACCAATGTTATAAAATGAAGAATATGTAAGAACGAAGATTTTCGCGGTGGTTTACGATGAACTTCTTCATATTTTCGGGTTCTACCGCATTGGTTGCTGTGGTGATAATTAAGAAGTGATAAACGATGCTATTAAAGAAAAGTAAATTTCGCATCGATTTTACTCCATTAACATTCTTTAACCGGCTTCACTGGAAAGTTCTACCTTCCATCGTTCCGTATTCTCCTGCCAAACGTTTTTTTTTATCTACTTTGATTTTTTTCATTCTAAATTATTTAAATGAAATTTGGAATTGTTGCTGAGCAACCAAGTGTTCGTATCAAATTAATAGTTGATGAGATAATCTTGTCGAGAGGAATTAAGAGAAAAGGTCATTTAAGTCAACGCGTAATATTCATTCATTATACCAATGTTATAAAATGAAGAATATGTAAGAACGAAGATTTTCGCGGTGGTTTACGATGAACTTCTTCATATTTTCGGGTTCTACCGCATTGGTTGCTGTGGTGATAATTAAGAAGTGATAAACGATGCTATTAAAGAAAAGTAAATTTCGCATCGATTTTACTCCATTAACATTCTTTAACCGGCTTCACTGGAAAGTTCTACCTTCCATCGTTCCGTATTCTCCTGCCAAACGTTTTTTTTTATCTACTTTGATTTTTTTCATTCTAAATTATTTAAATGAAATTTGGAATTGTTGCTGAGCAACCAAGTGTTCGTATCAAATTAATAGTTGATGAGATAATCTTGTCGAGAGGAATTAAGAGAAAAGGTCATTTAAGTCAACGCGTAATATTCATTCATTATACCAATGTTATAAAATGAAGAATATGTAAGAACGAAGATTTTCGCGGTGGTTTACGATGAACTTCTTCATATTTTCGGGTTCTACCGCATTGGTTGCTGTGGTGATAATTAAGAAGTGATAAACGATGCTATTAAAGAAAAGTAAATTTCGCATCGATTTTACTCCATTAACATTCTTTAACCGGCTTCACTGGAAAGTTCTACCTTCCATCGTTCCGTATTCTCCTGCCAAACGTTTTTTTTTATCTACTTTGATTTTTTTCATTCTAAATTATTTAAATGAAATTTGGAATTGTTGCTGAGCAACCAAGTGTTCGTATCAAATTAATAGTTGATGAGATAATCTTGTCGAGAGGAATTAAGAGAAAAGGTCATTTAAGTCAACGCGTAATATTCATTCATTATACCAATGTTATAAAATGAAGAATATGTAAGAACGAAGATTTTCGCGGTGGTTTACGATGAACTTCTTCATATTTTCGGGTTCTACCGCATTGGTTGCTGTGGTGATAATTAAGAAGTGATAAACGATGCTATTAAAGAAAAGTAAATTTCGCATCGATTTTACTCCATTAACATTCTTTAACCGGCTTCACTGGAAAGTTCTACCTTCCATCGTTCCGTATTCTCCTGCCAAACGTTTTTTTTATCTACTTTGATTTTTTTCATTCTAAATTATTTAAATGAAATTTGGAATTGTTGCTGAGCAACCAAGTGTTCGTATCAAATTAATAGTTGATGAGATAATCTTGTCGAGAGGAATTAAGAGAAAAGGTCATTTAAGTCAGCGCGTAATATTCATTCATTATACCAATGTTATAAAATGAAGAATATGTAAGAACGAAGATTTTCGCGGTGGTTTACGATGAACTTCTTCATATTTTCGGGTTCTACCGAATTGGTTGCTGTGGTGATAATTAAGAAGTGATAAACGATGCTATTAAAGAAAAGTAAATTTCGCATCGATTTTACTCCATTAACATTCTTTAACCGGCTTCACTGGAAAGTTCTACCTTCCATCGTTCCGTATTCTCCTGCCAAACGTTTTTTTTATCTACTTTGATTTTTTTCATTCTAAATTATTTAAATGAAATTTGGAATTGTTGCTGAGCAACCAAGTGTTCGTATCAAATTAATAGTTGATGAGATAATCTTGTCGAGAGGAATTAAGAGAAAAGGTCATTTAAGTCAGCGCGTAATATTCATTCATTATACCAATGTTATAAAATGAAGAATATGTAAGAACGAAGATTTTCGCGGTGGTTTACGATGAACTTCTTCATATTTTCGGGTTCTACCGCATTGGTTGCTGTGGTGATAATTAAGAAGTGATAAACGATGCTATTAAAGAAAAGTAAATTTCGCATCGATTTTACTCCATTAACATTCTTTAACCGGCTTCACTGGAAAGTTCTACCTTCCATCGTTCCGTATTCTCCTGCCAAACGTTTTTTTTATCTACTTTGATTTTTTTCATTCTAAATTATTTAAATGAAATTTGGAATTGTTGCTGAGCAACCAAGTGTTCGTATCAAATTAATAGTTGATGAGATAATCTTGTCGAGAGGAATTAAGAGAAAAGGTCATTTAAGTCAGCGCGTAATATTCATTCATTATACCAATGTTATAAAATGAAGAATATGTAAGAACGAAGATTTTCGCGGTGGTTTACGATGAACTTCTTCATATTTTCGGGTTCTACCGCATTGGTTGCTGTGGTGATAATTAAGAAGTGATAAACGATGCTATTAAAGAAAAGTAAATTTCGCATCGATTTTACTCCATTAACATTCTTTAACCGGCTTCACTGGAAAGTTCTACCTTCCATCGTTCCGTATTCTCCTGCCAAACGTTTTTTTTATCTACTTTGATTTTTTTCATTCTAAATTATTTAAATGAAATTTGGAATTGTTGCTGAGCAACCAAGTGTTCGTATCAAATTAATAGTTGATGAGATAATCTTGTCGAGAGGAATTAAGAGAAAAGGTCATTTAAGTCAGCGCGTAATATTCATTCATTATACCAATGTTATAAAATGAAGAATATGTAAGAACGAAGATTTTCGCGGTGGTTTACGATGAACTTCTTCATATTTTCGGGTTCTACCGAATTGGTTGCTGTGGTGATAATTAAGAAGTGATAAACGATGCTATTAAAGAAAAGTAAATTTCGCATCGATTTTACTCCATTAACATTCTTTAACCGGCTTCACTGGAAAGTTCTACCTTCCATCGTTCCGTATTCTCCTGCCAAACGTTTTTTTTATCTACTTTGATTTTTTTCATTCTAAATTATTTAAATGAAATTTGGAATTGTTGCTGAGCAACCAAGTGTTCGTATCAAATTAATAGTTGATGAGATAATCTTGTCGAGAGGAATTAAGAGAAAAGGTCATTTAAGTCAGCGCGTAATATTCATTCATTATACCAATGTTATAAAATGAAGAATATGTAAGAACGAAGATTTTCGCGGTGGTTTACGATGAACTTCTTCATATTTTCGGGTTCTACCGCATTGGTTGCTGTGGTGATAATTAAGAAGTGATAAACGATGCTATTAAAGAAAAGTAAATTTCGCATCGATTTTACTCCATTAACATTCTTTAACCGGCTTCACTGGAAAGTTCTACCTTCCATCGTTCCGTATTCTCCTGCCAAACGTTTTTTTTATCTACTTTGATTTTTTTCATTCTAAATTATTTAAATGAAATTTGGAATTGTTGCTGAGCAACCAAGTGTTCGTATCAAATTAATAGTTGATGAGATAATCTTGTCGAGAGGAATTAAGAGAAAAGGTCATTTAAGTCAACGCGTAATATTCATTCATTATACCAATGTTATAAAATGAAGAATATGTAAGAACGAAGATTTTCGCGGTGGTTTACGATGAACTTCTTCATATTTTCGGGTTCTACCGCATTGGTTGCTGTGGTGATAATTAAGAAGTGATAAACGATGCTATTAAAGAAAAGTAAATTTCGCATCGATTTTACTCCATTAACATTCTTTAACCGGCTTCACTGGAAAGTTCTACCTTCCATCGTTCCGTATTCTCCTGCCAAACGTTTTTTTTATCTACTTTGATTTTTTTCATTCTAAATTATTTAAATGAAATTTGGAATTGTTGCTGAGCAACCAAGTGTTCGTATCAAATTAATAGTTGATGAGATAATCTTGTCGAGAGGAATTAAGAGAAAAGGTCATTTAAGTCAGCGCGTAATATTCATTCATTATACCAATGTTATAAAATGAAGAATATGTAAGAACGAAGATTTTCGCGGTGGTTTACGATGAACTTCTTCATATTTTCGGGTTCTACCGAATTGGTTGCTGTGGTGATAATTAAGAAGTGATAAACGATGCTATTAAAGAAAAGTAAATTTCGCATCGATTTTACTCCATTAACATTCTTTAACCGGCTTCACTGGAAAGTTCTACCTTCCATCGTTCCGTATTCTCCTGCCAAACGTTTTTTTTATCTACTTTGATTTTTTTCATTCTAAATTATTTAAATGAAATTTGGAATTGTTGCTGAGCAACCAAGTGTTCGTATCAAATTAATAGTTGATGAGATAATCTTGTCGAGAGGAATTAAGAGAAAAGGTCATTTAAGTCAGCGCGTAATATTCATTCATTATACCAATGTTATAAAATGAAGAATATGTAAGAACGAAGATTTTCGCGGTGGTTTACGATGAACTTCTTCATATTTTCGGGTTCTACCGCATTGGTTGCTGTGGTGATAATTAAGAAGTGATAAACGATGCTATTAAAGAAAAGTAAATTTCGCATCGATTTTACTCCATTAACATTCTTTAACCGGCTTCACTGGAAAGTTCTACCTTCCATCGTTCCGTATTCTCCTGCCAAACGTTTTTTTTATCTACTTTGATTTTTTTCATTCTAAATTATTTAAATGAAATTTGGAATTGTTGCTGAGCAACCAAGTGTTCGTATCAAATTAATAGTTGATGAGATAATCTTGTCGAGAGGAATTAAGAGAAAAGGTCATTTAAGTCAACGCGTAATATTCATTCATTATACCAATGTTATAAAATGAAGAATATGTAAGAACGAAGATTTTCGCGGTGGTTTACGATGAACTTCTTCATATTTTCGGGTTCTACCGCATTGGTTGCTGTGGTGATAATTAAGAAGTGATAAACGATGCTATTAAAGAAAAGTAAATTTCGCATCGATTTTACTCCATTAACATTCTTTAACCGGCTTCACTGGAAAGTTCTACCTTCCATCGTTCCGTATTCTCCTGCCAAACGTTTTTTTTATCTACTTTGATTTTTTTCATTCTAAATTATTTAAATGAAATTTGGAATTGTTGCTGAGCAACCAAGTGTTCGTATCAAATTAATAGTTGATGAGATAATCTTGTCGAGAGGAATTAAGAGAAAAGGTCATTTAAGTCAGCGCGTAATATTCATTCATTATACCAATGTTATAAAATGAAGAATATGTAAGAACGAAGATTTTCGCGGTGGTTTACGATGAACTTCTTCATATTTTCGGGTTCTACCGCATTGGTTGCTGTGGTGATAATTAAGAAGTGATAAACGATGCTATTAAAGAAAAGTAAATTTCGCATCGATTTTACTCCATTAACATTCTTTAACCGGCTTCACTGGAAAGTTCTACCTTCCATCGTTCCGTATTCTCCTGCCAAACGTTTTTTTTTATCTACTTTGATTTTTTTCATTCTAAATTATTTAAATGAAATTTGGAATTGTTGCTGAGCAACCAAGTGTTCGTATCAAATTAATAGTTGATGAGATAATCTTGTCGAGAGGAATTAAGAGAAAAGGTCATTTAAGTCAGCGCGTAATATTCATTCATTATACCAATGTTATAAAATGAAGAATATGTAAGAACGAAGATTTTCGCGGTGGTTTACGATGAACTTCTTCATATTTTCGGGTTCTACCGCATTGGTTGCTGTGGTGATGACATCACCACAGCAACCAACGCGGTAGAACCCGAAAATATGAAGAAGTTCTTCAAATGAAGAATATGGCTACTCAAATACTAATTACGATAGAATTCACTATGACAAAAAACACAGTACAAATTTCCAACATTTAGTTTAATGCTGACGACCTGTTTCGACGTCTAAAGCGTCATTTACAAGACAAACAGAAAAAGTTTCCTGTTTCTGTTGACACTTTAGACGTCGAAATCGGTCGACAGCAAAAAAATAAATAGTGGAATTTTGTACTGTGTTTTTGTCATAGTGAATTCTATCTTCAATTTCCACCAAGTATCGCCACAATCGATTAATTTGATTACTAATTTCGATTTTTAAATGATCGATAACGTCCATGTATCGAAGTACCGAGAGTGGACACTTGAAAAATGAGGATAACACATTAAATTAAGTATTGCTTTTAAGATTGCTCGAAATAATTGTTTCAATCTTAAACTTCTGCTGCATAGAAAAGCAACTATTTTAAGGTTTAATGCCGGAGAACCTAGGATATACGCAAAATATAGTGTTGTCAAACGAACGTCTTGTTAGCACATTGCAAGTTGGTGACAAAAAAAAAGAAGCAATTAGGCAATCATCCCGTATATTGCGAGCTCGGGAATTCTAATGGACAGTTACAAGAAAAAAATTTTATTTGATTTCGGTGTCGAGTAAAAATATATCGAAGAACTACAGTTACGCAATATATGCCCATGGCTATCAAGGTAGGATAGAAGTATTACATGTGGCGGTGACAAATACAATACAACACCATAACTTTATTTAGAACCTGGGATCTCATGTTCCCTAGGTCCAGGTAGACAATACAAAAAATTAGTGAAAAAAATATTAATAACATTACATTGATTAATTCCATTATTTAGGCCTTGAGGGGCACCTTAATAAAAAATATCACCAACAAGAAAAAAACAAAAAAAACAGAGCTGGATTAACAAAACATTGCCTTTCTATAAAATTACATTACATATCATTCAACCATAACTTATCAACAAATATAACACATGGAACGATATCAGAGGTGGAATATAATGCGTATAGTTTTACCTATTATGATACCATCTTAAACTGCATTAGTACCAGATATTATCATTTTGAGCATATGGAGTTGAGATACTGAAATAAGGTTGACCGGAACGAATTTATGGACGATTCATGCTTGACGAATATGTTGAGGGAGGGAATTTCATAGTTTTACGGCTGCAACCGAGAGGGTGACGCTTTTCTGAACTTGAGGATTTTAAATAAGAAGCACTAATGTAGTGGAGGCAACCGACAAATGAGGTAATTTTTTATACAGTAAAAAAGAAGCTGCAGTTTGCCCCTTTGTAACACGAACAAAAAATGAAAAAATACATATATGTAATAACAAAATATTTCGATCCTTTAGAGAGCTAATTCGAACTTTTGGAGGTTTAACTATACTTTCATTGCAAAGAAAACATTCTTAGCGGAATAAAAAAAGTTGTATGGATTTCTAAAACATTCATTGGGAAAAACTCTACCTATTTAATTTAGCTGCTAGCCTGGCGCAATGGTGGAAGATATAATATCGGAGTGGTAATTGGAAGATCCGGGTTCGAATCCCGATCAAGTTACATGATTTTTATTATGGTGCATTATCCCGGTTTGGCACTGTATGTTGTTGATTGTTTGACAGTTTGGGGAAGGCAACGGTTTGACAGCTGAGGGCATTTGTGCTACGACGGACAGAAGGGTAAGCAGGTTGGTGAGAATAAATCTAGGAACAGAGAAAGAAGGGTGGAGAGAAACCCGGCGTCGGCATTAGCCTGCCTGCATAACAAAAGGTGCCAAGGTGGCCAAGGTTTAACGTCCCATTCGACGGACGGAGTACTGCACTCGAAGTGTCCTCTGCAATAATATTAAAGTGGGAATCGACATACCATCCAAGAATCCCTAGCATCACCCGTGTTCTAACCCCGACCTAGGGGATGTGTCATCCAGATCAACCAGATTGTGTCCCCTGTCGTATCCTTGTATTTTCTGTTTTGTCCTGATCCATGCAGTCGCAGTGCAGCCTCCAATCCACCCTGCCTGGTTTCGCTCTTGCCTTCCTTCACCTGAATACTACACTCATACCTCGGTACTACGGACGGCACTTTAACGGATTTTGGACAGCAGCGGACAAAATCTGGAGCAGCCGACTCAATTTTAAAGTTCCTGTAAAACTGTATTATAGTGTATATTTACAGTGTGTAGAGGTAATTTGCACTGTCAGATTGGTTAGTGTGCTTGATTTAAAGTTCCTGTAAAACTGTAATATAGTGTATATTTACAGTGTGCAGAGTTGATTTGCACTGTCAGATTGGTTATTGTGCTTGATTTAAAGTTCCTGTAAAACTGTAATATAGTGTATATTTACAGTGTGTAGAGGTAATTTGCACTGTCAGATAGGTTAGTGTGCTTGATTTAAAGTTCCTGTAAAACTGTAATATAGTGTAAATTTACAGTGTGCAGAGTTGATTTGCACTGTCAGATTGGTTAGTGTGCTTGATTTAAAGTTCCTGTAAAACTGTAATATAGTGTATATTTACAGTGTGCAGAGTTGATTTGCACTGTCAGATTGGTTAGTGTGCTTGATTTAAAGTTCCTGTAAAACTGTAATATAGTGTATATTTACTGTGTGTAGAGTTAATTTGCACTGTCAGATTGGTTAGTGTGCTTGATTTAAAGTTCCTGTAAAACTGTAATATAGTGTATATTTACAGTGTGCAGAGTTGATTTGCACTGTCAGATTGGTTATTGTGCTTGATTTAAAGTTCCTGTAAAACTGTAATATAGTGTATATTTACAGTGTGTAGAGTCTATTTGCACTGTCAGATTGGTTAGTGTGCTTGATTTAAAGTTCCTGTAAAACTGTAATATAGTGTATATTTACAGTGTGCAGAGTTGATTTGCACTGTCAGATTGGTTAGTGTGCTTGATTTAAAGTTCCTGTAAAACTGTAATATAGTGTATATTTACAGTGTGTAGAGGTAATTTGCACTGTCAGATAGGTTAGTGTGCTTGATTTAAAGTTCCTGTAAAACTGTAATATAATGTAAATTTACAGTGTGCAGAGTTGATTTGCACTGTCAGATTGGTTAGTGTGCTTGATTTAAAGTTCCTGTAAAACTGTAATATAGTGTATATTTACAGTGTGCAGAGTTGATTTGCACTGTCAGATTGGTTAGTGTGCTTGATTTAAAGTTCCTGTAAAAATGTAATATAGTGTATATTTTCAGTGTGTACAGGTAATTTGCACTGTCAGATTAGTTTGTGTGCTTGATTTAAAGTTCCTGTAAAACTGTAATATAGTGTATATTTACAGTGTGCAGAGTTGATTTGCACTGTCAGATTGGTTAGTGTGCTTGATTTAAAGTTCCGTTAAACTGTAATATAGTGTATATTTACAGTGTGTACAGGTAATGTGCACTGTCGGATTGGTTAGTGTGCTTGATTTAAAGTTCCTGTAAAACTGTAATATAGTGTATATTTACAGTGTGTAGAGGTAAATTGCACTGTCAGCCTGGTTAGTGTGCTAGATTTAAAGTTCCGGTAAAACTGTAATATAGTTTATATTTACATTGTGTAGAGTTAATTTTCACTGTCAGATTGGTTAGTGTGCTTGATTTAAAGTTCCTGTAAAACTGTAATATAGTGTATATTTTCAGTGTGTACAGGTAATTTGCACTTTCAGATTGATTAGTGTGCTTGATTTAAAGTTCCTGTAAAACTGTAATATAGTGTATATTTACAGTGTGTAGAGGTAAATTGCACTGTCAGATTGGTTAGTGTGCTTGATTTAATGTTCCTGTAAAACTGTAATATAGTGTATATTTACAGTGTGCAGTGTTGATTTGCACTGTCAGATTGGTTTGTGTGCTTGATTTTAAGTTCCTGTAAAACTGTAATATAGTGTATATTTACAGTGTGCAGAGTTGATTTGCACTGTCAGATTGGTTAGTGTGCTTGATTTAAAGTTCCTGTAAAACTGTAATATAGTGTATATTTACTGTGTGTAGAGTTAATTTGCACTGTCAGATTGGTTAGTGTGCTTGATTTAAAGTTCCTGTAAAACTGTAATATAGTGTATATTTACAGTGTGCAGAGTTGATTTGCACTGTCAGATTGGTTATTGTGCTTGATTTAAAGTTCCTGTAAAACTGTAATATAGTGTATATTTACAGTGTGTAGAGTTAATTTGCACTGTCAGATTGGTTAGTGTGCTTGATTTAAAGTTCCTGTAAAACTGTAATATAGTGTATATTTTCAGTGTGTACAGGTAATTTGCACTTTCAGATTGATTAGTGTGCTTGATTTAAAGTTCCTGTAAAACTGTAATATAGTGTATATTTACTGTGTGCAGAGTTGATTTGCACTGTCAGATTGGTTAGTGTGCTTGATTTTAAGTTCCTGTAAAAATGTAATATAGTGTATATTTTCAGTGTGTACAGGTAATTTGCACTTTCAGATTGATTAGTGTGCTTGATTTAAAGTTCCTGTAAAACTGTAATATAGTGTATATTTACAGTGTGTACAGGTAATGTGCACTGTCAGATTGGTTAGTGTGCTTGATTTAAAGTTCCTGTAAAACTGTAATATAGTGTATATTTACAGTGTGTAGAGTTAATTTGCACTGTCAGATTGGTTTGTGTGCTTGATTTTAAGTTCCTGTATAACTGTAATATAGTTCATATTTACAGTGTGTAGAGGTAATTTGCACTGTCAGATTGGTTAGTGTGCTTGATTTAAAGTTCCTGTAAAACTGTAATATAGTGTATATTTACAGTGTGTAGAGGTAAATTGCACTGTCAGACTGGTTAGTGTGCTTGATTTAAAGTTCCTGTAAAACTGTAATATAGTGTATATTTACAGTGTGCAGAGTTAATTTTCACTGTCAGATTGGTTAGTGTGCTTGATTTAAAGTTCCTGTAAAACTGTAATATAGTGTATATTTTCAGTGTGTACAGGTAGTTTGCACTTTCAGATTGATTAGTGTGCTTGATTTAAAGTTCCTGTAAAACTGTAATATAGTGTATATTTACAGTGTGTACAGGTAATTTGCACTGTCAGATTGGTTAGTGTGCTTGATTTAAAGTTCCTGTAAAACTGTAATATAGTGTATATTTACAGTGTGCAGAGTTGATTTGCACTGTCAGATTGGTTAGTGTGCTTGATTTAAAGTTCCTGTAAAACTGTAATATAGTGTATATTTACAGTGTGCAGAGTTGATTTGCACTGTCAGTTTGGTTAGTGTGCTTGATTTAAAGTTCCTGTAAAACTGTAAGATAGTGTATATTTACAGTGTGTATAGGTAATTTGCACTGTCAGATTGGTTAGCGTGGTTGATTTAAAGTTCCTGTAAAACTGTAATATAGTGTATATTTACAGTGTGTAGAGGTAAATTGCACTGTCAGACTGGTTAGTGTGCTTGATTTAAAGTTCCTGTAAAACTGTAATATAGTGTATATTTACAGTGTGTAGAGTTAATTTGCACTGTCATATTGGTTAGTGTGCTTGATTTAAAGTTCCTGTAAAATTGTAATATAGTGTATATTTACAGTGTACAGAGTTGATTTGCACTGTCAGATTGGTTAGTGTGCTTGATTTAAAGTTCCTGTAAAACTGTAATATATTGTATATTTACTGTGTGTAGAGTTAATTTGCACTGTCAGATTGGTTAGTGTGCTTGATTTAAAGTTCCTGTAAAACTGTAATATAGTGTATATTTACAGTGTGTAGAGGTAAATTGCACTGTCAGACTGGTTAGAGTGTTTGATTTAAAGTTCCTGTAAAACTGTAATATAGTGTATATTTACAGTGTGTAGAGTTAATTTGCACTGTCAGATTGGTTAGTGTGCTTGATTTAAAGTTCCTGTAAAACTGTAATATAGTGTATATTTACAGAGTGTAGAGTTAATTAGCACTGTCAGATTGGTTAGTGTGCTTGATTTAAAGTTCCTGTAAAACTGTAATATAGCGTATATTTACAGTGTGCAGGGTTGATTTGCACTGTCAGATTGGTTAGTGTGTTTGATTTAAAGTTCCTGTAAAACTGTAATATACTGTATATTTACAGTGTGTATAGGTAATTTGCACTGTCAGATTGGTTAGTGCACTTGATTTAAAGTTCCTGTAAAACTGTAATATAGTGTATATCTACAGTGTGTTTACGTTATTTGCACTGTCAGATTGGTTAGTGTGCTTGATTTAAAGTTCCTGTAAAACTGTAATATAGTGTATATTTACAATGTGCAGAGTTGATTTGCACTGTCAGACTGGTTAGTGTGCTTGATTTAAAGTTCCTGTAAAACTGTAATATAGTGTATATTTACAGTGTGTACAGGTAAATTGCACTGTCAGACTGGTTAGTGTGCTTGATTTAAAGTTCCTGTAAAACTGTAATGTAGTGTATATTTACAGTGTGTAGAGTTAATTTGCACTGTCAGATTGGTTAGTGTGCTTGATTTAAAGTTCCTGTAAAACTGTAATATAGTGTATATTTACAGTGTGTAGAGGTAATTTGCCTTGTCAGATTGGTTAGTGTGCTTGATTTAAAGCTCCTGTAAAACTGTAATATAGTGTATATTTACAGTGTGTAGAGGTAATTTGCACTGTCAGACTGGTTAGTGTGCTTTATTTAAAGTTCCTGTAAAACTGTAATATAGTGTATATTTACAGTGTGTATAGGTAATTTGCACTGTCAGATTGGTTAGTGTGCTTGATTTAAAGTTCATGTAAATCTGTATTATAGTGTATATTTACAGAGTGGAGGTAATTTACACCGTCAGATTGGATAGTGTGCTTGATTTAAAGCACAAATACATATTTATTCATCTGTATTTCGTAATTTAATTGTTGATATTAGCCGCTCCTAAAGTATCCTAGCTGTAGTGTTTACCTACGGACAATCGACAAAAGGCAGTTTGAGCGAGATAGTTCCCTAGTCATAATGGAGACCATATTTGAAATTTATATTTGAATTTCAGCGTCCGTAAGAAACGTGAAGTAAATACTTGTAATATTATAGATGCAAAAGTAAAGTATATGACCAAAATTCTCAGTAATTAAATAAATATATCTACATAAGTCTCTAACTTGACTCATTTTTTCACGCCGTACGGCAAAAAATCCTTCAAAACAGCAGGTTTTTTTGTGGTTCTGTAAAAATTACTGCGGTGAGTAATAGATTTATTTTTATAAATAATTGAGAAAACATACAAAATACACACCGTTAGTTTTTTGGCGAAATCTAGGTGTTAGATGTTCCTAATTTTTTCAATATTCTCCCTCTGGAGCGCACAGCCGTAAACTATTCCAAGTAAAACAACTTATATTTACAGGCAAATTGCCCTAAAAGTAGTTCGGCAAGGGGTTAATATTTTGATTTTATCATTGGAAAAATGGGAGTTTTTTTCTTTAAAATTAAGCCAAATTCATCAAATTCTAGGTGAAGTCATTTTTCGCTCAAACTAACTCTACCACATGATCCGCGAAATCATTGAGCAAAAATCAAGTTATTTGTAATTAATTCAGTAGGATGATATTATATCGTAACGTTTGACGTACTAAAACGTAGAATGGTTATCTAAGTTAAGTGCCTTTTGATGATGTAGCTACTTCTGCACCATCCCACGGGGTGATCCCGCCCAGAAATCCCGCTTGCATTCACATGTGATTGGAACCAGAACTGATTTAATGGTTATATGCGGTGCATGTGAACAAGCAATAGTTTGTGCATTGTTTCCTTGCACATTGAGCTTAATTGGACCGATGTTTTCCATCCTTTTATTCCGTAGTATCGAGGTATAAGTGCATGTACCTTTATCAAGTTACCGGACGTATCCTGAATGGTGCCAGTAACCTTATAGTTGTCGGGTCGCCTCCTCACTCTAAAGAACTACAGCACCACTCTGCTGGTTCCGTTGTCGTGCCATGTGGTGCCCGAGGGGTGGTGGGAGGGTGGTGATCGTTCTCGCGGACGGGGCGTGGCAGGTGCCCAAAGCCCAATGTTATGCCCCCCCCCCCCCTCAACCACCACCCCTCCGCCCTCCACCCCTCTGTGGACAAATCCGTTTGACATTTGTCCAAGAGGGGTGAATTGAATAAAGAGAGGGGGGGGATATTTCGTGGCTGAGAGCGGGAATGTGGGGTGGGGGACCCAACAAAGCGGAGGGGTAGAGAGTGATAATGCGTAGTAAGGGGGGGGGGAGGCGATAGGTAGGATATGTTGGAAGGGGACGAGTCTCCCCTCTCCCCCCATTAAAGTGAGAGTTGTGAGGGAGGAGAGGGAGGGAGGAGGGGAAGAGGAAGGAAGGATCAGCAACCGGTCTCGGGGGGTAGCGTCAGTAGTCGTCTGCCGGCCGAGGGAGATCGACTCCCGCCCAGTATCGACCACGTGCGCACAGCGCTTACCGCTCCGCAGACGAGAGGAGGCGTGCGGGCAAACTAAACGCCGACACTCCTGGAATAGTTCCCCAGCGAGAAGGAAAAACAAAGGGACGCTCATTCCCCGGAGGAACAGTGTTCGTTAAAGAACAGCTCGTTTGGGAAGAACTGTTCACGTTTTTCAGAGCAGGGCGCAGTGGAAGAGAACAGTTGACGACGTAACCGATCCGAGATTTTTTTCGCCGAGCGATATACGTCCGCGGGGTGAGTGATTAGGGGAAGTCCTGTCTCCTGATCGCGTACGATTTCCGGTTTTCCCGCCAATCGCAGCAAGGCGAGGACCTCATCTCCCGGTAGGCAGCGACCTTGAGGGAAGAGGGTGTATCAAGGAGCAGGGCCGCGGGAAGATTTTTAGAAGAGTCCGAAGAGAGAGGAGTGAGAGAAGAAAATAAAAGAAGATGGACAAGATTTCGGAAAAGTGTCGCCTCCAGAGCGTCGCGGCCCGGGAGTTCTTTGCCGAGTTCATTGGAACCTTCGTTCTTGTGGTGAGTTAATCGCTCTATGCACGCATATTTTTTTCTGAAATAGTGTTTTCGTTTCATTTGGGTGACCTAACTGAATCCTGTATGATAATTTGGGAACTAAGGAGATTTGCTTTAGTTTCGTGGAACTTGGCGCGCGCAGTTGACGAGGAAAAATAGTTTAACTTTCCCTGTTTTTCAGCTAAAACATTTTAGTACAACTCACCGGAAAGGAATAGGGCAATAGGATAGAAGGAGCAAAGTTAAACACTGTAAATGTGGCATAAATTTGAAACACTTATGATTGTACGTTAGTGAAACTGTATCACAAAAAAAACTTCCATTTCATTATCCTCAGCCTCCAAAGTCACAACCACTACCCGGGAAGTTTTGAAAAAGATCCGATGTTTGCTACTCGGAATCCAAAACGATGCGACCAAATTTACTTTACAAATAAAATTGACAATAATTAAACAAATACAATAATTACTTTTAAAAATACGATAGTTTCAGGATCAAATTTGTGAAATCTCATGCTGAAATAAATATAAGTTTGTAGATTTTTACAGGAATTATTACAAAGCGACTGGTTTCTTCGACAGACGATATAATTTGGCCCTAATGATGTCGTCGGTCGAACATACACCTACATCTACGAAGTAGGGTGTGTGGCACGGGGTGATTCCACACCAGGCATGCAGAACTCGTCCCAGCACAAATCAGAACCTCGCACGCTCCCCCTGCCGCTAGGCGCAGGCCAAAAAGCAGTCAGGAGAACAGTGCGCAGTCCAACCGGAAATTGGGAGAATGATACGTAAAAGAACATACAAACATGCAGAGAAATGCGATAGACACATCTAGTGGTTAATATTACTGATAGTGTTAATTTATGAATGCTACGAGATGCTACTTCATGCAAAGAACAAAATAAAATAATGCCGGAGTAATCGACCGGTGTGAAGTGTTAGTAATGATGTTGTGTTATTAAGCACAAGTGAAAATTCTACTCTACCTATTGAGGGTGGGAGTTTCATATGATAGATATATCGCAACTATTAAGTTCCCTTATTGTACGTGGGAAAAATGACATTTTAAATCTATCGGTTCGGCAGTCAATTTCCTTTATTTTATTCCTGTGATCGCTTATACCGTAGTACGTTGGCTCTAGCAGTATATGTTGAACCTCCGCCAAAAAACTGTCTGCTCCGAACTTGCGCAAAATATTTCACCTGTATTTCTCCCTTCGATCAGTTGGAGATTCCCACCCCAATTCCTTCAACAGTTCGGTAACACTGCTAAGTTTAACGTAACAACTTTTCACAAAATACTGGCCACAAACTGACCACATGCAAACACAATACTGGCCCTTTTAAATAAATTATCAGCAACCTACAAATATTTATTCGTTTGTAATTACATTTGCATTGATAAGTTTATAATGAAAATTCAGAGAAGATGTTTAGTAATCAGCGCTTAAACCTTGCGTTTGCATGATCGTGGCGCGAAAAGTAAGGACAATCCCGAAGTAAGTAACGAACACCGGAACAAACAGCCCGCCTACCCCTGAAGGGCATCCCGGAAATAAGCTAAGGGATTAACCGCACAGAAGGAGCGAACTTCGAAACACCCTTCTTAACCAGAGAGCTCCGTAACGGTCGTCGTGGTTCGGACCATCCCACCCGTGGAAGCTAGGGTACTATCACAGAGTAGGGATATAGTATCAGCATCATGCCTTGGCTTCGGAAATTTTATTTGGCAGGCCATGGTCGGTGAAGGATTAGGCACATCAAATATATTAGGGACCGCATTGCCATGCAATCGTTTTTTTTTATTACGGAACATTATCCCTTCGATATGCACACTACAAATCCTGCAGTTGTTATGCTGATAACTGGGGGTCTTGCTTTCCAAATCCAACCGACGGCAACGAATCACCCATTATTTGCACCTGCATCATAAACACATATTGTTATCAAACCTTTTCCCCTATTTAAATTCACCAGCGTGTAGAAACAGAAAAATTATAAATGTTTCAATCCAAATGCGTGACCAGTAAACATTTATGAAATAACTTACCTCACAGGGTCTTTCGGGAAACTGAAGAAACTTCCGCCATTCCCGAGTTGTTCTTGCAATTTATGGCTGATCACCAAGCAACACCGCTTCTTCTTGTTTTACTCGTCTTCTCAATCATTTTCCTTGAGTCCCTCCAATACCAGTCACAATGTTAACTTCGTGAAATAGGTGATGAAACGCGATTTATCTATAAAATTCCGTAACTCTCAACCTAGACCTTACCAACGCTCGCTTCGTTTCCTACTGCTCAACCCCGATTCACTCATTTAGAACATGGCGAAATGCGCAATGAGCGATTACCGCTTTCAGCACCATCTGTCCTCTCTGTATATCTTTACTCTGTGGTACTATTATAATGGGTTCTCGCACTCAAGTCCTGGTATTGGCTGAAACTTTTAAGCGGTTATTCAATTCCTAATTGTGTGCTTTGGGGAGAGCACTCCGACTATAGTAATCCGTCTGTTGGATAGGACGTTAAACCATGTTTCCCGTCTCCCGTTAAGGTTTTTTCAGAGTTTTCTCACCATTCAAAATGACAATAGTAATAAATATTTTATTTCTTAACAACAATAACAAATAGTTTTTGACGAAATCTAGGTGCTGGAAATTCCTAATTTTTTTTAAAAGTACTTTGGTGTGTAATAAATTACTTTTTATAAAAAGTTGAGAAATCATACAAACTACACATAGTTAGTTTTTGGTCGAAATCTAGGTGTTATAAATTCCTAATTTTTTTTAATATTCTCCCTCTGGAGCGCACAGCCGTATTCTATCACACGTAAACCAGCTTATATTTTCAGGTTAATTGCTCAAAAATTAGTTGGGTAAGGGGTTGATATTTTGATATGAACGGAAAGATAAGAGTTTTTTTCTGTAAAATGAGGCCAAATTCATAAAATTCTAGGTGAAGTGATTTTTTGCTTCTACTACCTACCTTAAACGTATTTCTTTCTAAGCTTGAAACCTCAAAATAATTTTTTTCCCCACACAGGTGATCATCACTGCGGAATAAACACCTCTCTTACTATCGAAGATAAGTTGATAGCACTCGGAACTGATTTCAATGCAGAGTTGTGAGCGTGAAATACCAATGATAAGCAAGATAAATATTTTCAAATCTAGTTTTGTAATACAAAAGTAAGGCTTTATTAGATTAGAGGTAGGATTATGATGTTTTCAAGGAAGCACATCGTAAAGCAATCTGTAAGGCATACGATACCATCCATTATTCCCTAAGATAACAAAACTCATTCTCTTTTTCATACCTCCATGATATTTCCTTCGTTCATGTCCCCGATACATTATTAGAGGTGGTCTACCGGTAAAGTTAGGTTCAAATGGAAGTAGGAATACCTATATTAATCTTTTACCGATGTAGACACTTGCCTCCTTGCAAGACCTTTGTCTTCATTTGAGTAAACGTCCTAGCTATCTACATGCCATCCATAATGTCTCTCAACCTTCTCCACTTATCTTTCCCCTCTATCACGGTCTTCAGCATCCATTTGTTCCTCATTACCCGTTCCAATCACCTACTCTGGCTTCTCCTAATCTCCTCTAGACGTTTCCTCTTCACACTCACCATTCCAAGCACTTCTTCGTTTGTTTTCCTCTCCATACATTGAACCTTCTCCGTTCTCCTTCACACCCACATTTTATACCCTTTTTTAATAAAAACTTTGTACTTTTCCACGCTTTCATCAAAAACTGCGACCGGTTTCACCTTAATAAGGCATCTTCTGGCACATTCTGAAGCTTAGGGCATAAAATATCTTCAGCTTCAATAATGAGCTTCAGAATATGCCAGAAGATGCCTTATTAAGGTGAAACTGTTCGCAGTTTTTTGATAAAGTGTGTAAAAGTACAAAGGTTTTATTCAAAATGGATACGTCCACGAAGTCAAGCCTGAAGCAATCAAATTTACACATTTAATACGCCTGCAGCCATCCTCTTTCCTCAGGGTCCACTGCACACCCACATTTCATACGCCTGCAGCCAATTTTTCTCGTCCCAGGGTCCACGTTTCTTCCCCGTACAACGCCACACGCCGTATTAAACTTTTCGCCAGCCTTTTCTTTACATCCTTACGCAAGGTTTCCGTCATCAGCTCCTTCCTATTGCTGAACGCCTCTTTCGCTTGCGCGATTCTCCTTCTAAATATATTTACTGCGTCCTTTGCCCTATAATCCTCCAGCGTACTACCCAGTACTTAAAGTAGTTAGAGAGAAAAATCACTTCACCTAGAATTTGATGAATTTGGCCTCATTTTAAAGAAAAAACTCTCATATTTCCATTGATATCAAAATATCAACCCCTTACACAACTTATTTTCGAGAAATTTAACTAAAAATACAAACTGTTTTACGTGGGATATATTACGGCTGTGCGCTCCGGAGGGAGAATATTGAAAAAATTAGGAATTTATAACACCTAGATTTCGTCAAAAATCTAACGGTGTGTAGTTTTATATGCTTCCTCAACCATTTATAAAACTTAATCTATTACTTACCGCAGTAATGTTTACAGAATCGCAAAATAAAACTATTTTGAAGGCAACTTAGCGGTTGGGCGTGAATATATGAGCCAAATTAGATACTTATTACATACATTTTTATACATTACATGTATAGATATTATACATTTTTATACATTAAATACATACATTTTTATATAAATACTGAAAACTTTACTGTCATATACATATATATCGGTTTACGACGTTGTACGTCTTCCGATTCCCAATATTCATGCCTCACGATCATTCCAGAGTTATTCATCTAATCCTCTTTCTCTCATTTCTTTCTCTATCCCTTGTATCCAACTTTTCCTCGGTCTTCCTCTCCTGCGTCTTCCTTCCGGGTTCCACAGCAGCATTTGTTTCGGGAGTCTTTCATTTCCCATTCGTTTTACGTGTCCATACCACCTCAACTGCTGCGTTATTATTTCATCTATTATCGTATCACCAACATTCATTATTTCTCTAATTCTTTCATTCCTTACTCTTTCTCTTTTTGATTTACCGGCTGCTTTTCGCCAGAAGTCCATTTCAGTCGTCAGTAATAGTTTTTCTGATTTCTCCGTTAGTGGCCATACTTCACAGCTGTAGGTAACTATGCTCTTTACTATGGTATTATAAATTCTCTTTTTGTTTTCATTGGATATTGTATTGTCCCACAATAAGCTATTTAATAGTGTTATTGCTTTTTTGCCTTTATTGCATCTATCCCTAATGGCTACCTCCATTGTTTTACTTTCTGCAACTTTTGTCATATCTTTTGTCACACACTTAACCAAGTCTGGAAGCTCGAGGAACCAGCTGGAGTGGTAAGGGGGAGCAACGTGGTAGAAGTGATGATACGCATGCGCATGGAGCTGGAATTGGAAAATATCTTGTTTATTCTCAGTAATATTGTATTTATATTCATACTATGTTGCAACATAGGTTTTTTATATTAATTAATGACAAATAACTGCCATCGTGATGTAATGGTATTTCTTCAGTTACATTAATCCTCGGAAGTGGCCACATAAATAAGAATTTTTTTGACGTTGTTTTATTAATATCGGATGCGAGAATGTCCACGTTGAGTCGTAGGGAAGTTGATCTATGCGTGTTAGAGACAATTTCGTTAGGTAGGGTAGGATAATGTACGATAATAAAGTATGGCACAATGTTTTATTACATTCATAATATTTGAAATATATTTTTTCATTTTTTTATTTTGAGAGGGCAAGGGAGTCTCAAAAGAGACTGTTGTAAAATTCATGTTTCAATTTTCAACACAACTTCAAGAGAGATTCATTAAGGCAGCCATTTCAAGATGGTTTCAACACAGATTCTTTCACCAGAGCTTGGTAACGACACCATTTTACTAAATAACTCAGACAATTAGAGATGTCTATCATAACTATGGGTCTGGTTAAGGCATAAACCGCCATTTGGTTCTGGTTACCAGCACGACGCGGTGACGGCAACCCACGCAAGGTAACTAAGTGAGATGGTAATCGTTACTATCTTCTTGGTTAAACGAAAGTTAACCTTCTCACTTGGTAGTGGTTACCAGCTTATGAGTTCATGAAACCACCCACTTCTTCTCTGCGCGTGGCGAACACACCTCGACGACTACTGGGAACTCCGGTTTTAAATCCTGGTAGGATCAAATGATATTTTTCGAAGCGAGTTTTCATACACCGGTGCTTCATCATTCGTACTCTTCCCAAGAGGCTTAAAGCCTATAGCGGGGCTCGAATTTACTGTTGTTTTTTTCTTGTAATCGTATCTTGTTTTTTTTTAATTTCTTTGTCCTTTTCTTGTATCTTAAATGCGGAAATAAACACCTTTTGCATTAATTGAATCATATCTCCTCATTATTTACACTTGGCCATCTACCACGGATTCACCATTTCTTACTTGGTGGCACTCACTAGCGGAGGATTAGTGGAAACTGGCCATAAACAAAGCGTTGATGAGCAGGAAAAATTAACGAAGGACTCCCACAAGGTCCTCTGGAAAAGGGCTCGGTCGCTTTATCCCACATCTCATGTATAATTACCTCTGCTTAGCGTCATGTTCTTCACAAGCGACTCGCTTGCCACCAAGTTTCGCTACACGCTACGCTCATCCTATTACCTTATTGTCCAGGGAAACTGAAAATGCAATGTTTCACGTCAATCTGTACAATTTTCTATAGCTCGTGTATATGTATGCAAAATATCCGTATAAACTGTGTATACTGTAGGAGATGGATGTAAACTGTGTACGGGAAATATATGTATAAATCGTGGCAACATTCTAGCAAAAACCTGTAGAAAACATGTCATATGTCGTAGCTCCATTGTGTATACCGTATACATATACAGTTTACAAGAAATATACATATAGTGTGTGTATATATATATATATATATATAAAACTTCCGGGAAAATCACTCGGGTGATAAATATACAGTATGCCAAGAGGGTGGCCGATAAAAAATATACACACGGAAAAAAGAACACTTACACATAAAAATTTTCGATATTTCGGTGAAGTCTAGCTCCACCTTTCTCAAGGTTTAAGGTAGGAATGAAGAAAAGGAGAGAGATTGAGGTATGGGAGGGGAAAGAGGGGGAGACGAAGGTGTAAGAGGGGAAGGAGGGGAAAGAGGGAGAGAGGAAGGTGTAGGAGGGGAAGGAGGGGAAAGACGAAGAGCGGGGAGAGGGCGTGGAGGAAGCAGGGAGAGATGAGATGAGGGGGAGGGAGAAACTAGTGTGATTTATTGAGTCCGGGGGGCGAGAAAGCCTGGTGGATTAAAATACAAGAAGATTCAAGATCTTTGAGCTGAAGGGGAGAGGAAGAAGGGGGAAGGGAAGCAAGTAGACCGACTTTAAAAGTGTTATTGAAAGTGGAGTTGTGGGAGGAGACGTGAATGGCGACAGGGAGAGAAACAGAGAGGGAGGGGCAATCGTTACAAGACGAGCGGTGCCCATTCATTCTAATATTGAGAGGAGTGGTGGATAAGCCAATATAGAAAGAAGGGCAGTATTGGCAGAGGAGGATGTAGACAATGTTAGGCGTGGTGCAGGAGGGTGAGAGGACAGAAGGGAGGGGAAAAGCGAGGAACTTGTCCGGCAAGGGCTGGGTGATGAGGATGGGGCAAGTTTTACATCGCGGGCGGTTGCAAGGGGTGGGAAGGGATTTGGTGGGTTTGAGTGATTTGGACAGGGGTTTGGTAATATTGAAAATGGCGGATAGATTGGGGGGGCGTCTGAAGCTGAGAGAGGGACATTGGGGGAATATTTTAGAAGTGGTTAGGTTGTCCGACAGGATAGGGTAGAGGTTTTTAATAATACTCCTAATAGAGTCCACACTTGGGAAGTAGGTGGTACAGAGGGAGATATTGTTTTGGGAAATGCTATTCCCTGTCGCCATTCACGTCTCCTCCCACAACTCCACTTTCAATAACACTTTTAAAGTCGGTCTACTTGCTTCCCTTCCCCCTTCTTCCTCTCCCCTTCAGCTCAAAGATCTTGAATCTTCTTGTATTTTAATCCACCAGGCTTTCTCGCCCCCCGGACTCAATAAATCACACTAGTTTCTCCCTCCCCCTCATCTCATCTCTCCCTGCTTCCTCCACGCCCTCTCCCCGCTCTTCGTCTTTCCCCTCCTTCCCCTCCTACACCTTCCTCTCTCCCTCTTTCCCCTCCTTCCCCTCTTACACCTTCGTCTCCCCCTCTTTCCCCTCCCATACCTCAATCTCTCTCCTTTTCTTCATTCCTACCTTAAACCTTGAGAAAGGTGGAGCTAGACTTCACCGAAATATCGAAAATTTTTATGTGTAAGTGTTCTTTTTTCCGTGTGTATATTTTTTATCGGCCACCCTCTTGGCATACTGTATATATATATATATATATATATATATATATATATATATATATATATATATATATATATATATATATATATATATATATATAGTCTTCTGATAAGGATTTCTTAGGATGATACCTGATGGGTACACAAATGATCTGGTGCTTTCCTGACATACGATGTTGGTGAAGTCTATTCGGGTTCTCAACCGGGGATCGCACTCTGCATTTCTGCCGACGTTTCGATGTATGTACGAGTCGTCCATTGTCATCAGGGTATGATGACGTTGCCCTGATGACGATTGACGACTAATGTAGCGAAACATTGGCAGAAATTCAGAGTGTGACCCCTGGTGGAGAACCCGAATAGACTTCGACGATGGCTACACGGTCTTTTGTCCATAGCTTTCACGTGAACTAATTGACATTGTGATGTAATTTTCCAAACAATAACGATTCAAATCACATGGACGTATGCATTTATATAAAGGTTTTATAGGCTTTGTATAGGCTTTTTTTATCTCTAAATCAAAGTTAACCAGTCGTTATCTAACCGGGCCTCCGTGATTCTCACCATTTGTAGACTTGCCTGCCACCTCAATAGCCCCTAGTATTTAAACACAACCTGCCATACTTTTTCATATAAATATTTATTTATTATTATAATTTAATACATATTAATGCCATTTACACAACAATTTAGGCCCAGCTAAGTCTCAAGGGATTGTCAGCGGGTTCCACGACATCACAACAAATATGGCAACGACACCTTTTACCTAATATATGCATACATTTTTCCCTATTTAAATTATATATATAATTATATATATATAAATATATAAAAACTTTGTCACAAGTGTGACTAAAATGAAAACACACATGCTTCCAATGATTATATATATATATATATATATGTGTGTGTGTGTGTGTGTTTGTATATATATATTTATTTATTTATTTATTTATTTAATTTATTTAATCAAAACTGTCCACATACAGCAAATATATACACACGAAACGAAAATTTCGCCAATAGGCCACAATATAATAAAAACACTTGACAGGGGGTGGGGAAAGAAAAGTAAAAAGAGAGAGAGAACTTACTGGGACGTTTCGGGGCCTACATGCCCGAAACGTCCCAGTAAGTCCTCTCTCTCTTTTTACTTTTCTTTCCCCACCCCCTGTCAAGAGTTTTTATTATATATATATATATATATATACATGTATACATATACATACATACACACATACACACATGCATACTCAATTAAATTCAATTAAATACACATAGACACACAAACACAATATATCTATTCAAATATCCAGTACATGTATGAAGTTTCCAGTAAACAATATAATACACGATTACACGGTTTCTTTTATCCATTATTTTGATCTTCTAGCAACCATTTTTTAATTTTAACCTTAACTTCATTTCTTGTAGTTAATGTACTTATACTAAATGGTATTTTACGAAATTCATTTGGTACAACCACTTTATATGTATTATTACCATACCCTGTGTATTGCAATAAAATTTCTTACAGAACGGAAAATTTCAATATTTTTAAAGGAACGTATTTTTTTATAAGTGTTACAGAAGTAGTTGCCCTGGATTATGATATATCTATCTATATAATTTGTCTAACCTCAAAATGCCTAAATATTTGTACATGTCTTCAATATTTTTCATATAATAATAAATAAAAAAGAAGCAATAATGAACAAACAACTAAAGAAATTGATAAGTTATTCCAATAATTACAAAAAATAATAATAAAATAATAAATAAAATCCGAGGCATGATGAAAAAAAGAAATAAAAAGAAAAGAAATAGTAAAATAGAAAAAATATTCATTTAATACACTAAAATACCTAAATTCAAAAATTACTCTCACGCAATACCCTCCCTTAAAAACTTTCCCTAATCCAGTGAGTTCCAAGTTAAAAAGGGAACATAAAGGCCAAGTAAACGAAGCCTGTAAATCAAAGTCTGTCTGTCAGTCAATATTTTTCGCGCACCCCCTTGGCTACAATGCCCATTCTTGAGTACGTGTACCTCCAATGGGGAACCACTTTTCTAAACCCTATTCACCATGGTGTCTCTGTTACCTATTGGCATGGTTGGGATTAAAACGATTTAAAAAAATTAACGATTAAAATTAATCGTTAAAAATGTAGTTAACTAATTAACTTAAAACCGTTACTTTTCAGAAGAGTTAACTTTTAACTTTTAATCGTTAAAATTATACATTAACTGATGCAAAATTAACTACAGTTCATTTCTTTCGTAAATCTTTGGAGAATGTCGACCTGTTCTAATTTGGGCGCAAAGCTTTCCCAACAGTCAAAGGGTTTAATAAAACGGTATCTAATAATGCAATGTAGCTGGGTAGTTGCGCAAGAATGCGAATGCAATGAATATGCCCAGACATAATACATTCAAACAAAAGCGGGGTTGAGTTGAGTGACCGCCAAAGTTTAGGAACGCACCCTCAAGACGAGAAAACACTAGACCACTCGAAGACCATTGGGGTTATTAGTAATCTCACCTTTTTAGTGACTCTTAGTGGAAAGGCGGGGAGATCCGATTCCCTCTCTTAATGATCGGCTCACGCACGGTTCGTGAATTGTCGAAGCTTCAATTACCTTATATCAAATAAAAGATGCCGAGACTAGCGAATACCCAGATTGCTCAACATCTTACGGAAGATATCTTACACTGTACATACCGCGAAAATCTAAATACAGTCAAAACTACAAGTGACATGTAAGCGATCACTCAATATTTAAAAAAAATTAAGCGCATCTAATTAGTGTTCGATTCACAAGCAAGGGAAATATCTACCAAGAACGTAAATTTTAAGGCAATATTTGTTAAAATTATGAAATTATGGTATAAATAACAGAATTCCATTCTCCATACACTGGCGGATAGGCACACGAAAACAAAGGTATCAGCAACATTGTTTGGGAAATATTGATACGAAATATATACACAAATAATTCAAACTAATAATAACATAAGCATTTCAAACAAAGCATACCTTCAAGTGCCCAATATATTGGAGTTGAAAATGCTCTGAAGTTCTTCACGTTTAGCAAATTACAACAATACGATTTAAAATCGTTTGCATCTTTCGCGCCCTTGTTTATTTTCCAACTCAAGCTTCAAGTGGAAACGATGGTGGCTCCAATTCATGTTCTTTATGACAAGTGAGATGGCAATAATGGCAGGCGGAGATAATGAAATGGATCAAGAGTCGAAAGATACGGATCAGAGCGAATGAATCGTCTAAAAGACCAGTACATGACCGGCAGTTCACCGCTTGAGATCCGAAGATGGTCACGCCGCCTGGGTGGCGGAGTTGAACTACGAAAAAGTGACATTTGATGATGTATTCTCACTAAATTGAGATTACAAAATAACTCCCCATGTCCGCGAGGACACGGAGGCCTTGCTTGTCTACGTAGTGTCATCAGTACTTACATAGTTGAACACGAGAAAGGGGATCACCGAAAAATCTATGGCGGGTAACGGGCGAGGGGACGGGTTCATTCAAAGTAACGTACCTGTAACATGCGCAAGTTTACCCCAAACTTACTCGGCGACATCCTTTCGTCAGCGGGGTTGAGTGGAGTGACCGCAAAAATTTGTCGACCGGGACGGATGTCCGATACAAATTTTGAAATGAGAATGTAACTCAAGTTTAATGACTTTTTAAGTAAAAGTTAAATAAATTTTTCTTGAATTTGAAGTTTGTAGATATTTATTTTATCCCAATTGCGAAAAGTAGCTTTTAGTTATCTTTTATAAGTTTCTAAAAAGTAACTGAAAAAGTAACTTTTAACGTAAAAGTTACTTTTACATAACAAACTTTTATCAGTTACTTTTCTCAGAAAAGTAACTTTTAACTAAAACTAGTTACTTTTTACATAGATTAACTTTAACTTCAAACAATTAATTATTTTCGGTAACTTTCCCAACTATTGTCTATTGGGTCGGAGCAAGAGTTCGTGGCGCCTTTTGACCTTACAATAGGGGTGATCGTCAAAAACATTTTTTCGAATTTCACGGAGCTTAAGGTCAGAAAAGTTGTCTTAGGGACTTAATATAACGCATGATTTTTCCATATTTTTTATCAACCGTCCTGAGCTTTCGCCGGGATTGTTTGAGCCAGACTAGTAGTAGTAGAAGAACATTGTAAAAATAAAACACTTGGTAATTTTGAAAAGTGTCTAAATATTTTTCCGAAACATTCTGATGGTACATTGTAACTATCTCACGGTGTTCACAAGACGGGCTTTCACGTGCTCACTGATGATTGCAACAATATTCCGGAGAAATTCAATGGGGAATAATGCATTAAACTGCAGAAAATTACAGTGTTTCATTCACAAGATGGGTATCTTTAAATTCAACCAAGCAAAGCCTGATACAATCAATTACACCTTTTCCATATGACAACATCGCAAACTACTAAAATTTGTTACCGCAATCACACGGGCATCGAATTCTACGGAAATAAGATTCCATTTTTTCCATCCGGGTTCCATTTTTTTAAATTTTTTATATAATATTTTCCTTGTTTATTGCGGTTTTGCACTATATTTAGCTGCTGCTGTTAAACACTTTTCTACTTACTTTCTGACAGTTTGTAAGCGTTTTTCATGAAAAAGTAAGGTACATCTACATCTACATACTACCCAGCAAGCCGCCTCAATAGGCGTGTGGTGGGGGGTGTTAGGACACCAGCCGTTTAAATATAAAAAGGAAACGCTCTAATGAAATTACGCCTAGCATTTTTTAAAGTCCCTTATTGTTCGGGGGAAAAACGAATTCCCTTACCTATCCGTTCGGCAAAATATCTCTCGTAATTTATCGTTTCTGTCGGACCTGGAAATATAGTGGGGTTGTAATATGATGTTCTCCGTGTCGCTCTTAAATATATCTATTTTCAATTGTTCAAGCAATCTAAGCCTAGCGCGCAGCCTCCGAGTCTCTAGCGGCTCCCAGCCTAATTCGTTTAACATCTGTGTAACGCTTTGTGTACGCCCGTAGCAGTTTTTGACGAATCGCGCAGCTTTCCTTTGTATTTTGTTAAGTTCCCGGATTAAGTCTTTCTGCACCGGATCCCATATGCTCGCTGCATATTCAAGGTGTGGCCGGACGAGTGCGAAATAGCACCTCTCTTTTATACTTTTTCATCCGAAAATCTTCCCGGTAGGGCACGATCAACCGCTCATTTCAAAATTTTACCTAAATGGCCAAATAAATTTTTAAACTTCAAATGCTTGGCGAATGCTCAGGAAGGTTGACAAAAAAAATGTAAAAAATCATGCGTAATATTAAGCCCCAAAGACAACTTTTCTGACCCCAAGCTCCCTGAAATTCGAAAACATTTTTATGACGATCACCCCTACCTTACAATCCTGGGGTGGCGACTGCTTCAAGTTCAAACCAGAATATTTTTTCAGACGTGGAATCGATAAAGTGGTCCGGCGTTGGAGAGGGTGATGGACAATAAAGGAGGATATATAACTGATTTATTTCTGCATACTATTCATCTCAAATAAAAACTTTTATCACAGCAAAACACACGCTGCAAACTTATGAATTAAGCTAATATTACTATTCAATGTGGAAATGCCTCATTTCCTTGAACAAGCTATAATAACCTAACGTTATGTCCCTTTTGGCTCCAAATAAAACACTAGTTCATTGATTGCTCCATCCGCTATTCACTTTATCCTTGTGTAAATGAGGGCTGATTTTGGAATCCTATCTTCTCCATCTCTGTCGTTTTATTATTATTAATTCATGTTTCGTACTTTCCACAGTGGGCTGCGCAAGGCGTTAGTCTAGTGGTTCCCAAATTAGGGTATGAGCCTTTCAGTTAATAGATGCGTGAAAAAAGTTCAAACGATAGCAGAAGTATATTTGCATACATCTACATACTAGCCCGCGTGTCCAAGCAATGGTGAGTGGCAGGGAGTGTGAAGACACCAGACATTATGAAGGGAGGGAAACGGGAAAAAGGAATTGGAAGAGGGGAATCAGGGGAAGTTGTATGCAAGATTCCGTGGAATATTGCATCGCTCCTTTTCTTGCTTATTTTCGAGTTCCGTGATTAAGGTGGTTCCACCGTAAAATGACTTAAATGTCATTTTATTCATATTCTGGCTACTTGTAGAAAAAAACTTTTCCTCTATCTGATATGAACAACAAAATAATACCTTTCCACGCTATTTCATTCTATAATTGAACTTGAAATTACATGGTGTTCAATGGGAGTATGAGAGAAACACGGGGAAAAATAATATTCTTCCATAAAATACAAACGCCATTTTCGTGGAAAACTGTCTCTAAGAAGGAAATAATCCAGAAAATTTGAATAAAAATAAAATGCAGGCATCTTACCACCTTATTTTTCTAGTTATTGAAGAATTAATGCCGTAATTGAAGTCAAAATGCGGTGATTCGTAGGAAATGACGCTGCAGTTGGCTCCTTTCGCTCAAAAAGTGCTCATTTGAAATACATTGGTGCATCTGCATATGTTTTGCACCTTACTATTGGGTTTCTCTAGGTAACGCATTGAATCAGTGAAAGCAGGATTTTTTAGACAAAATATCAAAAATGTGAAATTTAGTATTTGTTTTGACTCACACAGTCGCGGCGGAACCTCCTTAATAAGAAGGAATGATCGTATCCGCCGATTTTTTTGACAGTTTATCTCTCTGATATTGTCACTTTAGTATGCTCTACGGGTGTATACTAAAATAATTACAGAACAGATTGTTACGATACGGAAATGAGCCCAACTGTATGGAGTACAACTAACGATGAATGGGCAATTATGCAAATACCCAAGGGAAGACGGTTGGGGAATGCAGAACTACATTATCGCGGTGACCGCTAAGTTTATACCGTCTAGTACTCTTTCGTGGAAAAAAATATTCGATATTTTTACGAAGAAAATCTAGGGTCGTCTCGTGATGTCACCGCAGACGACCGACGATCAGCTGAGAGCGCAGAGGTCAGCAATTATGGAAAGGGTATTGTTGAGGCGTTGCTAGGTTACCGTACGCTGAGATGATGCCACGACGCGACGCTGCCACCCTCCCCTCTTCCCTCTCAACCCTCGAGTGTAATTATTTCATCGATTTTTTCAAGCGCCAAACTTTAAGAGGGACGAGAGGATAACCTTCATGTTAAATCGCTCGGCATGCTCAGAGGCTGTAAGTAACTTCCGTATTTCGTTCAGTCATTTGTTTTTCTGTTCCAGATAGCAGGTTTTCTCATGGGATCCTCCTCCACTCCACTCTTCTCTCAGCCAAACGCTTTGTGTCCGCATACCTTCTGTCTATTTCAATGTAATCTAGCATTTGTTTCCTTTCCTTCCCCTTCCCCGCTTTCCTTCCACCATTCCTTCTATTCCCGTCGTCATCAGGCAATGTCTTCGCAAGGAATGCCCAATCCAATTCCTCTTTCTTCTTCTAACCGCTTCCATCAGAGTCCTTTCCTCGCCCACTCTCCTCAGTACCTCCTTTATCCTTCCAACTCACTTTTTCCATCTTACTCTATATCCAGGGGCCCGATTCTGATCTTCCACCAGTCAATGACTGTCTTTTTTTCTTCTTCATTCTTGACTACACAAGTTTCCGCCCCATGTAGCGTCACACTCCATGTATACTGGCACTTAACTAGTTTCTTCCTCAATTCTTTGTTCAAAAGCCCACAGAGTGGCTTCCTTTTCCTTTGGAATCCTTCTTTCGCTAATGCTATCCGTCTTTTTATCCGAGCTATAAAAGACACATCTCCTGTCACAATAGTCCCCAGATATGGAGATATTCTCTTGCCCTATGCATTCCACTTCCAGTTTAGTTTTAATTTTCTCCCCTTTTCCTCTGATGAACATTCACTTGGTCTACTTCTGTATTTAGGCTCTTAAAAAGATGAGTCTTTTCTATGCTTTTTTAATTCTAAAAAAAGAGGCAATACTCACAGGAGGCAACCAATAGCTGAGCTCATTTGTACTAGTATGGCGAGGCGGATTGGTCCATCCACAGATTATAGAATATTCGTTACCCTACAATTTAACACACACACACGTTGTAGCCTGTATGCCACCACAAGGGTGTGCGGCAGGGGGTGTTAGCACGCCAGTCACGTTTCTGTTATTGTGAACGAAATAGTGCTTGATATGCATATGCAGTTATCCTGTATTCAAATTTACGAGAACTTTAGCTTAGTGGTTCTTTTATGATGTGTACCTACTGTCAAAGCTGGAGTATTTAAATCAATCGGTCCCACAATCATCTCCCTTATTTTTTTCTGGGACTTCTAATCTGACGACTCAGTGAGGCATACTAACTTCCTGCTAGAACTGGTAGCCACTGGTCTTTTGCCCCTGGTTTCTATAGGAGTTATTATTAAATGCTTCTTAGTTTCCAAGGTCTCCCTTGTGATTCATGTCTGAAAGTGTTTTTCTTTAATTTTGTGAGGATTGTAGGATTCTCGACGCCAAATATTGTGGCCTTGGGCCTCTTGTTCGGCAACCGCTAATATATCTTGGTCGCCCATTAGAATTGCGGAACTGTTCTTCTTCATTCTTGTCTTTATTGCCCGTTCCGTCCTTCCTATGTTTTTCTCTACCGCATGTTTTACACGCAAGCTGGTGTACTTCCTGCGTTTGCTATTCATCTACATCTACAAAATACCCTGCAAGCCACCTCAGTGGTGTGCGGCAGGGGGTGAGTAGTCAACCAACATGCATTACACTATACCCTAAAGTTAGTGTAACTACGACTATTTATGCATTAGCATAAATCGCTAATGCTTGTCACGAGACGAAGCCTCACAAGTATGCACTACTACACTACAGATATTATCACAATGGAGCTAATATGTCTTTGAAGAATCAATGCCGTGTTACAAAAACGATAATTTCTAAAAATTGAGGATGAGTGGAGACGCCATTAGCTTACGCTGAACTAAATTACTAAATTACGCTGACGACGTTGATAATATTTTACGAAATCCAACATACTACGGTAGATCAGATCATGAGAATAAAATTAGGGAACTAGACTGCAGAACGGACAGATTTAAAATGTCATTTTTCCCACGAACGATAAGGGACCATAACAGCTGCCAATGAGACTTTTATCTAGGTTTCTCTCTATCTAGGTATCTCTATCTAGGTATCTCTATCTCTCTCTCTCTTTAGGTATCTATCGTTAAGTAGTGTAGCTCTTAGTAGTAGTAGTACTCCTAGTACTTGAATCCTTATCTGTTACCTAGTACATACTAACAGCACGCCTAGCATGTTTTCTACATGGGTCTTGAGTCTCTGTCCATCTGTGTAGTTGTAGAATGCATGTATATTGACGGTCCCTCTCCATTGTGATGACATCTGTAGTGTAGTGGACTAGTGGTGCATGCTTGTGAGGCTTCGTCTCGGCTTAGCGATTTATGCTAATGCATAATTAGTCGTAGTTACACTAACTCTAGGGTATAGTGTAATGCATGTTGTAGATTACTCACCCCCTGCCACACACCCCTGAGGTGGCTTGCAGGGTCTTTTGTAGATGTAGATGTAAAGGCGCCGAGGGATACATAGTATCACGTCCCATCCGACGATCAGATTACTGCACATTAGGTGCCCTCCACATAAGTACCCCATGAAGTGAGTGATTTTATTTCACTTAATACACTCGCCGTCGTAGAAATTTGAACCCGGGACAACGGGATAGGAATGCCCTCGCCTTTTCATTAACGTATCGTGAATCATGATCCGCACAAATCATCTCTTCAGACCGGAAGGAAAAGCGCTTATTAGTTCCTCATCTGTTTTTGTCCACAACATTAGAATAAATATAGTAATGGAGTATTGGTCTTTAAGAAACTCAAACAATCGTTACCAACGTTTTATTTTAATTAATTTAACTTCATTGGGGTTAATAATATAACATAAAAAGAAATTGACAACAAGTGTTAATAAATATATATTGTTCGGTAAACTTTACATTCGTATTTGCCGCCGAGTGGTGCATTTTGTTATACTTTTGTTTTTTGTGTGTGTTTGCCGGAAGAGGGCAAGGAGGTTCTCTTTTTTTGATCCTCGAGATGAGGACAGTAGTTAAAAAGTGTGTGTGTGCATCGGACGTCCAGGAGAACCGGCACCAAGTCATCGCCAGCTCGCCAGGGCATTGACGCCTCCGAATTTGTAAGTACCATTCGGCGGCAATCAGTAAACAATACAGTCCACTCTCTTCACCTTTTGAGTATTAAACATTTTTTTTTTGGTCCTTCGGGCCGGATTAAGCTAACCGGATCGCACATTAATTTGATTGGATCCATTTGATGAATCCACATCGTAATATTTTTGTTGGTTATCATTTTGAATTCATTATCTGTCGTGGCGAGTGCTTGGGGAAATATTTGTTCCTTGTTGTTTCATTTGAATCTTTAGCTTTCTTTGGTCGTTTTCTTCTGGTTTTGTGTCAGTCATTTCTATCTTGTAACATTGATTCATATACATTTGAGTGAAGTTGATTCATCATCTCCGATAAAGAGAAGAATAATAGGCTAATTAGGAGATTTCGATTAACTAAATCCAAATTTGAAGAGAATATGCGTATTATTGAAAAGTTACACGAAATATCCATGACGGTTGAAGGCAACGCGGAAGATAAAGACATTTTTGAGAGTAGGTTTTTGCTACTCGATGATCAGTATGAGTCCTTCGTTGAATTATCGGATCAATTGCGGGAAATGGCTATTGAGTTGGAGTTGGAGAAGGAAGAGGCACCACAGTTAAAGGCATTTGATAAGGTAGAAGGTTACTACCACCAAATACGAGCCGTGGCAAGACGTGTTCTGATTCGGGAGGTACCTGCTGCGTCAAATAGCGCCTCTTCGAATGAATCCGACGGAAGAACGGTGCATTTACCTAAAATTACGCTGCCTTCCTTCGATGGGAAAATTGAGAATTTCAAGCCGCTTTTTGATGTGTTCAATAGTCTTGTTCACCTAAACTCTAAATTAACTGACATTGAAAAATTCTATTATCTGGTGTCGAGCGTACGAGGTAATGCCCACAGGCTTGTAACTAGTTTGCCGCTGATCGCTGAAAATTATCAAATAGCGTGGAAAACTTTGATCCAACAGTACGAAAGTAAACGCCAGTTGGCGTTTCATTACTTAGATAAGTTGTTTAATTATCCATGTTTGAAAAATAATTCTCTGGATTCTTTGCAAAAGTTCATCGAAACATTCTCGGAAAATGTGAATGCATTGCAGACGATGAACATACCTAATTTGGGCGAATTTGTCTTATTCTATTTAGCATCTCGAGTTATGGATCAAGACACGAGAAAACATTTTGAACTTGGGAATAACCGGGTGGACTTTCCATCGGTTCACATGCTTTTAAAATTTGGTCGCGACTACGTTAACTTTCTCCGATCATCGGGAGTAAAGGAGAGCGCACAGTCTATATCATTGAAAGAGATTAATTCATCAACCAAATATTTTGCAAAGAAAACCGCTCATTTTCATGTAGCTAAGGTAGAGAAGTTATCATGTCCTGTTTGTTCGCGTGATCATATGATATATCAATGCGAGAGATTCATTTCTCTACCGATGACGAAGAGAAGAGAATTGGCGAAAACAGAACGGCTGTGCTATAATTGTTTAGGAGAAAAACATTCCTCGAAGCAATGTCTTTCCAAAACTCTTTGTAAAGTATGTAATAATAAACATCATACTTTAGTATGCAATCGAAACTCGCGCTACGATAATGTAGTTAACAAATCTCAAGCCACAAATGATAAGGTACAGTCTTTAAATGATCGACCGGCTGCAGAACTTCTTAAGAATACTGAAAGGGTAAACTCTGAATCAGTTGCAGTCGAGGTGGATGGCTCGTCAAATTCAATTTCATGTTCTGCTTGCCAGATGAATTTGCATTATTCAATGGTTTTGTTGGGGACATGTCTTGCACTTGCAAGGAGCAAGTCAGGAACATTCATTCCTATTCGTGTTCTAATTGATCCTGCTTCTCAAGCAAGCTTCATTACAACGGACTGTCAGGAGCGACTAGGTATTCCTCGCAGATCATCGCTGGTCAATTGTTTTGGTTTTGCCGCTACTCCGATTACGTCCACCAAAGGCACTGCCTCTGTAGTTATTCGACCGCGTCGAGGGGGTCCTGAGCTTCAAGTAAATGCCATTGTTATACCAAAGATAAGCTCAACACAACCCACGGAGCAAGTCCCAGATAGAGTACGCCATCATTTTGAATTCTTAGAATTGGCCGATCCAGAGTATTATAAACCAGGGCCAGTTGATTTTTTACTTGGCGCAGATATGTATTCCGATATTATGTTGGATAAGCCAGTGGTTCGTTCAAGTGGACTTCCCACAGCCTGGCCTTCGATTTTTGGGTATGTGCTTATTGGGTCATTAAACTCAGTGTCTTCTGCATCTCGTGACACATCTAACATTTCTACTTGTCTTGTATCGGCTGAATCTGATGTCAATTTAACTCTACAAAATTTTTGGAGATTGGAGGAGGCACCTATGGTTCGTATTGTTTCACCGCAGGATGAGTTAGCAGAGGAACTGTTTGTTAATTGCCATTATCGAAAGCCTAGTGGCAGATATGTTGTTCCTTTACTTCTTAAGGAAATAGATTCTTTGGCGACCTTGGGAGATTCTCAGACAACAGCGATTAGGCGATACAAGTCGCTGGAGAGGAAATTGAATGAGAATCCGCAAAGCAGAGATGAATATAACTCTATTTTGTCCGATTACATTTCATTAGGCCATATGTCTCAGGTCGGATGGGGTACCGGCAAATACTATATACCGCACCATGCTGTATACAAAGAATGTAGTACGACTTCTCCAGTGAGAGTAGTTTTTGATGCATCTACCAAGACCACTACAGGAACCTCACTTAATGATATGCTTCCGGTGGGACCTAAACTTCACCAAGACATATCAGCCTTGATTATCCGTTTTCGTATGCATAAGGTGGCCTTAATAGGTGACATATGTAAAATGTACAGAATGATTGAACTTCGGCCTGAGGAGAGAGCGTATCAACACATCATATGGCGTCCCAATTTAGATTCTGAATTGCAAGAATACGAACTTAATACGATAACTTTTGGCCTCACCTCTTCACCTTACTTAGCTATGCGCACTATTAAACAATTGTGCCTAGATGAAGCTCTTCGATATCCTTGTGCAGCAGTTGTTGTTTCACGGGATTTATTTGTAGATGATTTGGTTACTGGCGCCGCCTCTCCCCAAAAGGCAAAGAGTTTAATCATTGAAATAAATAATCTAATGAATGCGGGGGGATTTCAAGTCCGTAAGTGGGCATCCAACTTAGAAGAGGTGCTGCAAGAGCTTCCGTCTGATCTTTGCCAAATTGAAGTGAACTTTAGCTATGAACAAGTTCCCTCAATCAAATTGTTGGGCATCGATTGGGAAGCCAAGTCAGACACATTTTGTTATCATGTACGACAATGGGAAACACCAATACCAAACGAGGCATTTTGTCCACAATCGCACGGATATTCGATCCATTAGGGTGGATTGCTCCTATTGTTTTCTGGGCAAAATATCTCATGCAGAATTTGTGGAAATTAAAACGGGGTTGGGACGATGAACTTCCGTCTTCCATTTTGAAACTTTGGGAAGAGTTTGTCAAACAATTGCCGTCATTGGTTGCTGTCAAAATTCCTAGATGGATAGGAAAGGACACACCTTTGAATATGGAATGTTGCGTTTCCCAAATACTTGGATTTTGTGATGCTTCTGAACGAGGGTACTGTGCTTCTGTGTATGTGCGAATGGGTGATTTAGCGGAAAAAGGAAGTGTTCACTTAGTTTTGTCGAAGACACGAGTTGCACCAATTAAGATTCAATCAATCCCTCGTTTGGAACTTTTAGGAGCTGTGCTGTTGTCCAAACTTATAAAATTTGTATTTGATAGTATCTCGGGAATGGTAAAAATAACTCGCGTATTTGCTTGGACAGACTCTAGCACTGTTCTAACATGGTTAGACACCCCACCTCATCGTTTGAAAACCTTTGCTGCACATCGTATCATCCAAATCAAGGAAAATGCAATCGGTATTACTTGGAATCACATTAAAACTCAAGATAATGCAGCAGATATAGGAAGTCGGGGCTGTTTGCCCAGTGAACTAGTATATCAACATTTGTGGTGGCATGGGCCTGCTTGGCTATCGGAACCCTTTGTTAATTGGAAAATCAGTTCTTTCCAACCAATTGAATTTAATCAACTATCTGAAAGCAAACATCTTGTAGATTCCACTTTCACAGTATTTCTGGAACCCGATTTGGAATTTATCAAGCGTCACTCTTCGTGGTCTAACTTGTTGAGAACTGTGGCATACTGTCGGAGATTTATTAACAACACAAGGGTTAAATCAAATAATCGCATCAGTGGATATCTGAAATTGAATGAAATCAATTCGGCATTGTTACTTTGCACTCGAATGACTCAGCAATGTCACTTTAAAGAGGACATTTATCGGCTAAATCGAGGTCTTTCTTGTTCAGTTCGAATTCAACGCTTAAATCCCTTCCTTGATTCAGATGGTTGTCTCAGGGTGGGTGGGCGTCTTCAAAACTCGAATTTGTCTTATCAACGGAAGCATCCATTGTTGCTACCCAAAAATAGTCATTTGACTCACTTTATCATAGACTATTATCACAGGGTGTATTTACATGTAGGGCCAGCTACTTTACAATATTTGTTAAGTTTTAAATTTTGGATTATCTCTGCCCGAAGTGTAATCAGGCAGAGGATTTATCAATGCATTCCTTGCTTCAAATTGCGTTGTGCTCCAAAAGTGCCATTAATGGGAGACCTGCCTTCTCCTCGTGTGCGACCTGCGCGTGCATTCTTACACACAGGGATTGACTTTGCAGGACCGTTTTTAGTGAAGGAATCCTTGAGAAGGAATGCAAAACAACAGAAGGCGTATATGTGTTTTTTTCATTTGTTTAGCAACCAAGGCATGCCATTTAGAAGTTGTATCTAGTCTCACAACAGAGGCATTTATTGCGGACTTTGAGAGATTTGTATCTCGAAGAGGTCTATGCTCAGATGTTTACACTGACTGTGGCACCAATTTTGTCGGCGCAAATAGGTATTTGACCGGATTAAATAAACAGTTTCATGCCTTATTAAAGGGTAATACAACGTCGGATAAATACTCCATCACAAATATCACTTGGCATATGAATCCCCCAGAAGGACCCCACTTTGGGGGTCTGTGGGAAGCAAATATCAAGTCGGCGAAGGGTCTGTTAAAAAGGACAGTGGGTAGCCAAATTTTAACTTTTGAAGAACTATCAACCGTATTTGCCAGAATTGAAGCGGTATTAAACTCCAGACCATTGGTCTCTTTGCCATCGGATCCCAACGAATTGGAAGTTTTAACACCTGCGCATTTTTTGATTGGCACACCATTGGTTGCTATCCCCGAACCAAGCCTTTTAGATGTTAAAATCAACCGAGTAACCCGATGGGAACTTGTGAAACGAATCTCCCAACATTTCTGGAATCGATGGACGAACGAATATCTATCCACATTACAATCTAGGTCAAAATGGATATTGGAAAATCCAAATTTAGAACGAGGAGATTTAGTGATCCTTAAAAAGGAGAATAGCCCTCCTTTGCAATGGCCGTTGGCTAGAATTATTGATGTTCATCAAGGAACTGATGGACGAGTGCGGGTTTGCACTGTCCGAACAGCGTTTGGTAATTTTAAACGCCCAGTCTCAAAACTGGCCAAACTGCCTGTTCAATAATCTATTTTTTTTCTCGTTCATTGGTTTGTTTTTGTTTCTGTATTTTTTTGTATACCAGGTAAATTGTTCATTTTCTTGTACATATCGCTTGCTTAGGGAACATTCGCGCTTAACCATTCCCTTCCGTGGGCTACCTATTTGTACAAAGTCTCTGATGAAGGCCCCCTTCAGAGTGAAGAACCTAATTTAATACCTAACCGTTGTTCATTATCTTCCCAGGTTCAGTTTGCACGCTCTTTGTTTGGTTTCTTCATATTTCCCTAAGCACTCACGACGTTACTTGTTTATTATTATTATTAAAATTGGCACCCAATTTTGGTGGGTGGGTTATGTTCGGTAAACTTAACATTCGTATTTGCCGCCGAGTGGTGCATTTTGTTATACTTTTGTTTTTTGTGTGTGTTTGCCGGAAGAGGGCAAGGAGGTTCTCTTTTTTTGATCCTCGAGATGAGGACAGTTGTTAAAAAGGGTGTGTGTGCATCGGACGTCCAGGAGAACCGGCACCAAGACATCGCCAGCTCGCCAGGGCATTGACGCCTCCGAATTTGTAAGTACCATTCGGCGGCAATCAGTAAACAATACAGTCCACTCTCTTCACCTTTTGAGTATTAAACATATATGTTCGTCCATTGGGTGACGAACCTAGAATAACTTGACTTTATTGCCTTTTAAACGTATGTGAAACATCCATCTTCAATTTCCTGACAAGCATACACACAGAATAAAATAAAACACGCTAAAAATTTGACAGAGAAAAAAATACTCATTTTAAAATACCTGCATAAAACGAAAATACTTTTATGGGAAGGGAAAAATAAAATTGAGTAGGCACACGGTAATCGAAAAGACAAAAAAATATATAACATAATGAACCCAAAAAATATTTCAGTTACACAGCAAAATCTTTACAAAATCAAGCCACTATTATTGACACAAAGATTACAAATCTCAGTTTTCATGAAACACTAATTGTAAGTTGGATTTCTTGTTACATGGACCATTTATTAAAAAAAAGACTCTTGTTTAGATTAGGCTATGTTTCAATTCAGAATTCAGAATTATGGAACCTCACAATTGAAGTCCAACGAAATCTGATTAGACGTTGGAGATGATTGTCAGAGATTTTTTTTTCTGATATACCAACACTCCACAAATGTATTCTCATCTAATAAGCAGAGGTATATTTGGTTTAAGGCAAGAGAGGAGAGAAACACCATGCCGACATTAGACTATTCTAAACTTAAGACAGCAGGGGAACCACGACTTAACAGACTGGGTAGTGTACTTCAAGTGTTCGTCAGATGGCACCGAAGCTGATGAAAACATACGATGAAACATTTCGGAGCTCTACCCCGGGCCTTCAGAGTGGAAAGAAAGTCAATGGTGACTCTCTTTATCCGAATCAACCCGTTACACAAGCCAGATTCCCCTTCACTTTCTTAAAGGGAAACATACGCAACGAAAGACGAAGTTCATTTAAGTTTTTCCCTCAGTAGTTTTCTCGTCATTTCAAGTAATACACACAAAGGTAATTAATTCTAAGAGTTTGTAAATATATTTATCAACCCATCAATCTATATATTTATTCATATTGCTATACCTATGTTATATCTATATGTGATCTATATATTCACTGCATAATCAACGTTGTATCATAATTTTAATTTTATTTTGTTGAAGGCTTAATTTCGAACTTGCTAGTAAATAATGCGAATAATGTTATCCAGAAAGAGTATTAACTGAAGAAAAAAATTGATAAATATTGAAATGGTCGCCGATATAAACAAATCAATACTGTAACTTGTGCAATACAACTCTTCTGTCCAGGAAAACTAAATTGAAAATTTATAAAACATTGATAAGACCAGTAATTACATATGGAGCTGAGACATGGGTCCTATTCAAACAAGATGAAGAAACATTAAGAAGATTTGAAAGGAAAATAATAAGGCTCTTTGGTCCACTAAAAGAAGGAGAGACGTGGAGAATAAGAATGAACTATGAAATAAATGAAATATTGGAAGAGAAGGATATAGTCAGGTTCTCAAAGTCATTGCGACTGTCAAGGTTGGGCCATGTTGAAAGGATGGAAGAGTATAGAATGCCCAAATTGTTAATAAATAGCAATATGGAAGGGAGTAGGAGGAGAAGAAGACCACGCAGAAGATGGCTGCAAGATGTTGAAGAGGACCTGAAGACAATGGGGATTGGAAGACGGAGAGAGAAAGCAAGAAGGAGAGCCGAATGGGGGCATATTAAACTGAGGAAGAAGCCAAGGCCCAGGCCTGTAAGAGCTGTGGAAAAATAAGAATTTTATATATCGTTGTTATTTTTTACATTTTAGTGCAATGAATAGGAAAGCAAGAAAACTAGGTTGAACTAAGTAACATGGATTTGTTTATTTACATTGGCCTAAAATGCACGATCCTATGGTTTAGAGCACATAAATTAATGTAAATATTCGATGTTGATAGAATGGAATATAAATTTAAAGCAATAAAAATACAGGTAGAGAAGTGCACATATCATTGGTGTGTGATGGAAACACTGAGATGGTAGATGGATCGCCAACATGCGTTGCCATGTCTCGTGGTGTGGGATCACCGTGTCTCAAAAACATCATTGGCACGGTATGGTATCTTCTTTAGGCATGTTAACTCACCAATCAGACTTTTTCAAAAAATATATCATTCTTTACTGATTTCTGTGAGTAAAGTTATGTTTTTGAACGACAGTTGCCAAGCAATAATTTTTTCTTCAGAAAATGACGAATTTAATAAAGGAAGAAGTCAATCGCCTACGTAAGCAACGCCATTCGCGACGAAAGTTAGGCTGATTTAGAAATGCTTTATATGTGTAAAATTAGTTTTTGAACGTCAGTTGTCATGCACTTTTTTTTCAGAAAGTGACAAATTCAATATAGGAAGACACCATTCGCCTACCTTAAGTAACCCTATTAGTGACGAAAGTTAGGCTGATTTAGAAAAAAAATTTTATTTTTTTTTATTTTACGTCGCTATGACCGGCAACGTCACAAAACGGTTACAAATTCCGATAAGGCACCGTTGAAAGCTTCAAGACAAGTTCTTAAAATATTATTGAAAAGGTATTTACGGATGTTTGAATTTGATGATTTTCCCATAGTACGTAGTAGGGAGGAATGGGGAAGTAGTTACCTACCAGGAAAGGAGCACTACCTACCTTCGTCATCTGATGCCCAGGACGCTGACCCCGTGACCCTCGCAGTGGGTCGCAGTCACATCAAACATGCAGAACTTACCTACATTATGGAGGAATAACACTTCTTTTACGGCGGAGCAAGCGTGACCTCTATTTTCCGGTCCCGTCTGGTTCTTGCTAAAACCTCTTTAGCTAAGTCCAAGCAGAAAAGGTGTCGCAAAGGTCAATTTCACACTCATGGGTCATCCCCTTTACAGTCCGCGGGAAACAGTTTTGATGTTAGAATTTCCGACTTGGTTTACCTAGATCACTAATTGCAAATAACAGCAAAATACATCACAAATTTTATGACCATGCAGGGATGTCTGAGAAGAAATATGCGTAACTTACGGAGGCGGAAATGGGGTTGATACTCCTTGTTTACGGAGTTATGACAACGAAAGCATTATATCCATCTCATTTTGCAGTTGGCATGGAAACTTAGAATAACGGTGACCTATATCCTATTAAGGAGATTAAGGAGGTTCCGCCGCGACTGTGTGAGTCAAAACAAATACTAAATTCCACATTTTTTATATTTTGTCAAAAAAATCCTACTTTCACTGATGTAATGCGATACCTATAGAAACCCAAAAGTAAGGTACAAATTATATGCAGATTATTCCACGAATGTATTTTAAATGAGCACTTTTTTCCAGCCATAGAAGCCGACTGCAGCACCATTTCCAACGAATTACCGCATTTTGACTTTAATTATGGCATTAATTCTTCAATAACTAAAGAAATAAGGTGGTAAGATGCCTGTATTTTATTTTTATTAAATTTCTCTGGATTATTTCTTTCTTAAAAATAGTTTTCCGCAAAAATGGAATTTATATTTTATGGAAAAATACTATTTTTCCCCGTGTTTCTCTCATTCCCCCATTGAACACCATGTAATTTCAAGTTCAATTATAGAACAAAATCGCGTGGAAAGGTATTATTTTGTTGTTCATATCAGATAGAGAACAACTTTTTCTACAAGTAGACAGAATATGAATAAAATGACATTTAAGTCATTTTACGGTGGAACCACCTTAAGAGATGTCCCATTAAGGAGAACTGAAACTTGCTTAAGTGTTGTTCAATAAGATATGAATCGTTCTAAAAATGTTGTAACTCATGATTACAGTTGTTAATTATAACAGTGGCACCCGAATGTTCAACGTTTTCATGTCAACTGAAACATGTTCTACATCAAATGTTTGTGTTGCCATAGCTCCGTAATTAAGATTTGCGACCTCAGTTCAAATGCACTATAAAATAAGAGTATTTGCGTAAGTGAGGTATTTTGATGAAATTTATTATAGCGAGTAGTGTTTGGTTTCGAAATGCCACGTACGAAATACCAAGGTATAATTCCAACTAATTAGTTTAATAAATAGCTTTTAATATGCATTGTTTTAGCATCGAAATTGCCTAGGTCTAAACGCCCAACCATTAGTTCTTCGTAGTGTGACGTCATCTCCCATATTAGCAGAAGCGAAATAGCCTAGCTGTGCGTTGAGAGTGAAATAGTATTTGCCTTTTCGAAGTTATTTCGATATTTGCTAATTAATAGCTAAAGTTTCGTCCGCACGCTAAGACTACACAGTCACACAATCTCCAAATCAACAAATGGCCGACTATGGGAGGTGACGTCAGAGCCTACAAAACATGGCGGACCAGTGTTTCGGCGCAATAATAATTTATTAGATTTTATTAGCTAATAAAAAATTAACGAAAAGCCTCTCGAGCGTCAGAATGAAAATCTAGTGTCTGAAGTATCGATAGATTTTTTATGTCATTTCCCAAAAGTGTGCAAATACTCTATTGCATCCAAATCAATTTCAAAGGTTATCAAATTACTCCTGATGCCAAAATGCACACACTACAATTGGACTGAAAATTCTGTATCCAAACTAACCAGTATGATAAGTATTTTAGAGGGATAACAATAGATAATCATTTGTAGTGGGTTGTTGGGGTATTCGGTTCTGGCATAAAAAGTAATATGCGAGCAAAGTATCTTACCTTTTTCCGGTAATCAACATGATCATTTAGGTTGCGGATATAACTACGTTAAATTAATGACTAATTTAGCTTCATATTTTTCGTGGCCTTGGATATTTTCCGAATGCAAGTACGTTTTTCCAATATGCTATTTTAATATCAAGATACCAAGAGTGGAGACTCGAACTTAATGTGAGCAAATGCACGGCGGTAGATTTCTTGCGGAGGTCGTCCAACTATCCCCATGCTGTGGATGGTGTTAACATAAAGGCGACAGATGAAGTGAAGTATCTAGGAGTTACGATAACTTCAGACCTATCGTGGGGAGCACATATAAGAAATATTTGTGGCAGAGCTCTGAAGAAGCTAGGATTCGTCAAACGTATTGTGGGAAGATTTTTGGATGAAAAAGTAAAAGAGAGGTGCTATTTCGCACTCGTCCGGCCACACCTTGAATATGCAGCGAGCATATGGGATCCGGTGCAGAAAGACTTAATCTGAGAACTTAATAAAATACAAAGGAAAGCTGCGCGATTTGTCAAAAAAAGGCTACGGGCGTACAGACAGCGTTACGCAGATGTTAAACGAATTAGGCTGGGAGCCGCTAGAGACTCAGAGGCTGCGCGCTAGGCTTAGATTGCTTGAACAATTGAGAATAGATATCTTTCAGAGCGACACGGAGAACATCATATTAGAACCCCACTATATTTCCAGGTCCGACAGAAACGATAAATGAAGAGAGATATTTTGCCGAACGGATAGGTATGGGAATTCGTTTTTCCCCCGAACAATAAGGGACTATAATAAATGCTAGGCGTAATTTCATTAGAACGTTTCCTTTTTATACGGCTTTAAACGGCTGGTGTCCTAACACCCCCCGCCACACGCCTATTGAGGCGGCTTGCGGGGTAGTATGTAGATGTAGATACCAAACCAAAAAGTGAGGTACTTCACACATTCTCAGTGAAATAGGCTTCATCCCACTCTGATGACATATCCAGAAGCGGTCTATTTTAACCCCATAAGTGTGGTAAGCGACTATAGTCGGAGCCTGCTTAACTATGTGCTTATTGGAGTGGATGGCGGCTAAAGCCGTCCGTCGAGATTATTTCTGTTTCTACTGTGTGTTATGTGAGTCTATCCACATATTTTCTTACTTTTTCATCTACTTAATGGATTTATACATCGGCGATAAATTGCAGCGAGTAGTATTAGGTCTCGTTTTCCAATTGAAATTTCCATCTGTTGGGAACTTTTGTACGCAGAATTCGCTTTTGACATTTACATCCAGCTAATTATATCATTTAAATTTATGGCCTTCCTATTATTTAATGTACTTTTAATGTTATATCATTATAATAAAATTATTTTGTATTTAAAGTATGTTTTGGTTTTGATACATATTACAAAATTCCAAAAAGAAATCTTTCTTCACTCTTCCTTGTTTTCATACTTCACGGCATAGTGTTTGAAACATAATGTATTGGCGATATACTTGACACCAATCACTGCTAAATTATTTATCAGAACATTTTTATTTTTACCACTTCGTAGTTTTCAGCTTGTCCATTGAAGTTCATATGTCCATACACACCGCGTACACCCACGAAAAACCTTGAATCGTCTGGTTATTTTTCGGCACGCTTGGACTAAATCGCGACGTAATTTATCTCTGCTTACAATAAAGTAAACAATCGTAATGCGCAATTTACAATATTACTATTTCATTTCTTGTGCTTGAGTTGAGAAGGCTGGTGCCTTATGCCTTTTACTCACGGTAAAATTTTCCATAAAAGAGTTTTATAAAAAAATTTGTTGAAAGTTTTATGAATAGTACGTAAAACGTACTTGATTTCTCACGGTATAACTATTCATAAAACCGCAATGTCCTGCCATCTATGAGACGCTTTGCGAACACGTGAAGTGATAAATGCACTCTCTTTTGGATGACTGTTAGGTTAAAAACTACATGTATTGTTTATTTACTTACTTTCTGATCACACTCAACGGTGCTACGGCTCTAACTCATTCTTCTAACAACAAGAAGGAATCTGCCTCAACGTCCCATGAACTTCCAGCCATGTTTGTTTACGTTTTCCTTGTTTGACTTCCCATGGATACGAGATTATTATCAACGCGATGAGCGGAACATCTCATTGGTTGTTACATAGGACAGGTTGAATAGGACAGGTTCTATTTCCAGGTTGTTTTATGGAAATAGAACCTGTCCTATTCCGTAAAACTTTTTATAAAACTAGGTTTTATAAAACTGTTTTATCGTTAGCAAGCTCATTTTTAGAAAACTAGTCCATTTTATAAAACATTTTACCGTGAGCAAAGGCATAATGCTACTTGCTATTGACATTCCCTCTTGGAAGACCTGCTACACTGAGAGAGTTCGAGTCCTCAATCCTCCGCCATCCTCCCCCTCATGTCGACCTCCCTCCCCGTAAACACCTCCTCAACGTCCTCCAAAAAGTCCCCAAACTGCCACTGATATCGCAACAATCCGTCCCCCGACTCCGCGGCAATAACGGTTGCCTTGACGACGGCCATTGCAAGGGAGGAGGGGCGTGACCTCCAAAATAAAGCTGGATTCACATGGAAGGAAAACTACGCGGAATAACGGACGGTGGAAAAGCGGAAAGCCAATCACAGCCGGCGGAAAACGAAAAAGGGGCTGACGTCCCTTGACAAGAGTTATGGTCGTGGAGGGCGTGGAAGTCCCTCTCCGCGGGGAAAACCAAAGAGGAACACGAGATTTTACGAAGGGAGCATCGCAGACTGAGGTGGGGTCCAAATCCTTACTTTTCCGCCCGTGGCTTTTTTTTTATTCGAATCATTAGTCACAACGATACCGCAAATCTTACGCGAATACTGCACGTTTGCTCGTATATATTTGTAAACTTTGATGGTAAATGGGCTGGTCTTTCTTTAAAATGGGTGGATTTTAACCAGTAGGTAACGTTTACGATGAGAAAAAAGAAAGCACTGCGATTCCACAAAATTTTTATATTTCGACGACGACCATGGCTTCGATGAAGTGTACCGTTTTCAGGTTAGTCCGAAACATTTTTTAAAAAATATTGTGGAATAGCATCGTTTTCTTTTCCCCCATCATGAAGGAATCCCTCCAAGTACAGCCAGAAACCATCACCTTAAGTATCAGATACTACAAAATGGTTCAGGGCTCCCTTAAAATCGAGAAACATCCTTCGGGAGTTAAAATTACTGGAATTAATTAAACGACACCTACAGTAAGACACTGGAAAAAATAATTAATTTCCTTATCATGGCTTTGGTCAATTTCGGCAATTCTAATTCATTTACACGAACGCACACAACGCAAAGGTGGGAACCGGAAACCGTAACTTGTCAAGCGAGGACGTTAATCCATCGTCATCGAAGCCAAAAAAAATACCCATTGCACGCAGGACATAAAGGAATGATAGTTTTACACCGAAGACGGTGAAATTCGCCATGAAAAAAACATTTTAATTGACAGGGATTCGAACCCGGATCTCCCAATCACCGGACAGGTGTGGTAGCCAGTTACACCACCAAGCCATCTTAATTTAAAGCGAACCTCAGCGGGGGTTTCGTACGAACAAGTTTTTCCCGTCCCCACAGTCTACGCTGTAGCACAGGAGACGTGGTTGTCCATGATATGCCACGGTCGAGGAGAATAAACCCAACATTATCGCATTAGAACGACTTCCATCAACCCCCGCTGAAGTTCGCCTTGAATTAAGATAGTTCGAGCGAAAAATCACTTCACCTAGAATTTGATGAATTTGGCCTCATTTTCAAGCAAAAAAATCTCATCTTTCCAATGATATCAAAATATCAACCCCTTGCCGAACTACTTTAAGAGCAACTAGCCTAAACATCTAAGCTGTTTTACATGGGATAGATTACGGCTGTACGCTCCAGAGGTAGGATATTTAAAAAAAATTAGGAACTTCTAGCACCTAGATTTCGTCAAAAAACTAACGGTGTGTAGATTGCATGTTTTCTCAACTATCTATAAAAATAATCTATTACTAACCACAGTAAATTTTACAGAATCGTAAAAACACCTGCCGTTTTGAAGGGTTTTCAGCCGTACGGCGGGAAAAAAATGAGTCATGTTAGAGACTTATGTAGCTTTTTTTATTTAATTAGTGAGAATTTTGGTCATATATAACTATATCTTTGTGCCATTAGTGTTACAATATTTATTTCATACTTTTTACAGATGCTGAAATCAAAAAATAAATTTTTAGTATGGTCTCCATTATGACTAGGGAACTATCTCGCTAAAACCACCTTAAAGAGATGGCTTGGTGGTGTAACTGGCTAACACAACTGACCGGCAAATGGGAGATCCGTGTTCGAATCCCGGTGAAGTCAAATTATTTTTTCATGGTGACTTTCACCGTCTTCGGTGTATAACTTCGCACCCGTGTGAGTGACTGCGTTCCACACCATTTGTGTAAAGTGCAATGATTGAAATGATAGTTTATTTCCTTCAGTGGCGAGACATAATTTGTTGCGGATTCTTATCGCGCTATTGGCCAGGAGGCTGTTAATTGTTTTACTACTTATCTATTTTTTCCTTCTTTCGCCTTTCGGCCTTTTTCGGAGGACTTCCAATTCCGTCGATTCTCGCATCGAAATTAAGATTGCCGTCTTACGATCAACCACACTTTCCTTATTACGGCCACTACCCCGAAACCGTACTCACTCAAAATTCCTCTGCACTCGCATTCTCACCCAATCATCTTACACACCAAGCCCAACCTTCAAATTGAGTGCCAAAGAAGAGACCGAGCAAACCTTAACGACTGAAAAAGTTATTTATTAGATCTCTATGAAATGAGTAACCTGAAGTTTAACGTTAATCAAACCAAGATTATGGTTTGACGAGGAAATCAAGAAGGCAGTGTCTCCGTCATATTTGCAGTGCAAAAACTTAAGCAATTTAAAAAATGTTGCCACCTTAGTAGTATCATTTTAGTAGTAGTATTTGTGTTTATAGTGCTTCGACGGCTAAGGTCATTTCGCACATACTGTCTGCCACGTGCAGTAGACAGGGGCAACAGCACTCGGACGAATCGGAGGATCACTCCTCCAAACTCGAGCCGAGCCCAACGATGCTTAACCCGGAATAATGTAACGCTAGGAGGCGCGCGGGATGTCTGTGACACCCCAAAGTAAATATTTTTTCCTTTTTCCTTGGAGGTATATATTCACCTAGTTTTCTTTCTTATTAGTGTTTTGCTAATTATTTATTATTAAATTATTACCAATACAATGATGTCGGGAGAAATTTTCCTACTGACGTCTTTTCCGAGGCTGATTTGGCATTCGTAAAATATTAACTGGTGCCTTTTCAACTTTTGTTCTCTAAGACATGATATTTTTTATTTAAAGTTTTGGATATGATGTTCTAAATGTGTTCTATGCATTATCTAGACATTCCACCGTTGTGTAAAATAAGCACACGACGGTCACTCTGCCAATAGAAGATATTGTGAGCAGGATATCCCAATCGAAGAAGGATTTCTACCAGAAAAGGAGTCTACTGATAGCTAGTAACACTAGCCTGGAAGTAAGCAAGTACTTACTATATAAAAACGAAGACCTGGAGCACGCTCTTAAACTGTCAAAAAGGGAGGAATCAGGCGATATGTTGTGCAATATGAACACAATAAAAACTATGACGATGCAATTTTCCGATGATCTGATGATGATGCAGTGCATCGAAACCCGGCTCGATTAAAAATTTTTATCCGTGGAAAATTGCATCGTCATAGTTTTTATTACTCATAAATGGTGGTGAAGCCTGGACAAAAGCAGCTGCAGTGCAAAAGAGATTGAAAGCCATGGAGGTGTGGTGTTATCGAAGAATGATGAAGATCAGATGGACGGAGAGAAACACCAAGGAAGAATTCCTTTGCAATTCCTTGACTCTCATTTTTTCACGACGCACGGCTAAAAAGCTTTCAAAACGGCAGGTTTTTTGCGATTCCGTAAACATTACTGCGGTGAGTAATATATTAGTTTTTATAAATATTTGAAAAAAAACATGCAAACTAAACACCGTTAGTTTTTTGGAGAAATCTAAGTGCTGTAAATTCATATATTTTTTTTAAATATTCTCCCTCTGGAGCGCACAGCCGTAATCTATCCCATTTAAAACGTCTTGTTTTTTCAGAAAAATTGCTCGAAAAGTAGTTTGGCAAAGGATGGGCGTTTTATTTTTAAATTAGGTCAAATTCATCAAATTCTTGGTGATGTGATTTTTTCCTCAAACTAACTTAAGAGGTCATTAGCTATAGCTCTCATCAAAGTTAATGCTACAACACATTTTCCCGACATCACAAGTTACGTCTACTGGCGCGCATTCTAACGCAGGGGAACTACAGTGAAGATGTGTTTCAATCTGCTTCGCGCAGGTGATTCACAAATGTTATTGAAACACTCTCTGCGCTAAACTTTAAAACAGTTTAGCGCAGATACGTGATTGGAAAGCACCCTATAAATCCAGAGAAATACTGTCCTTCACTAGCGTCTAACGATACTGCTTTTCATTCATCAATGATCCTTAAAATGCTGCCCAAATAGTCCAGTAGCAATGAGCCGTGAGATATAGCTTATACATATATTTGGGAGCTAAAGGTATTCGAAGTCTCCTGGCTGGAACGTTGCCCAATCGCGCTATTCGATCGCCCAGTTTCTTTCCTCCCCTTCTCAACGGAGTTCTTGTCCTCCACCCCTACCACCGTCTTTTATATCTCTCTTCCCATCACTTGGTACAGAGCGTAAACATCGGCAGTGAAGATGCTACATGTTCACTTGGCGTTTTTCCCTTGAGGGATAATGAAAAGAATTAAGAGTGGCTAATCAGATCAGAGGAGTTAATACAATCAGAGGGGCTAATACAAACCCCCACTAAACCTATTTACGCAGAATATAATATGTTACATACCTTGCATATATATTCTAGAAACTGTCAACTTCCTTCACAAAAATTTTAACTCCTTTGAAAAAACTTCTGACTACCACAGCTAGAATAAACAAATCTTTACACATGAACTACCTCAGATCCTCAAAAATACTCCATATTATCAGACACACTGGATTCAATTTATACAATAAACTTCTATTATCAATTAGATGTCTAAACATCAAAAAACGTAAACCAAAGTTAAAAGATATGCTCTAGGAAAACTTGTTTTATAGCAATATGGAACACACATTTTTGTAAAATTGTGAAAATTACCGTTTTTCTATAATGATGTGTTTTTTATATATGTATTGTGTTTTATGATATGGTTCTACATTCTAAATTCCTCATTTCCTGTTCTATGCTACAGCATAGTATATATTATTGGTCTTTTATCTTTTTTTTCTATGATGACTCCATGCAAACGTGTTTGTCTACGGAGAATAAAGTTCTATTATTTTATATTCTATCACGAAGGTGACGGCTTGGTGTCCTGTAGAGTAGAGCGTTTGAGCTATGTGGAAGTCAGCACGAACCTCTTCGAATTCATTCGAAAAATTGAGTTAAATGCTTTACCGTTTGGATCCCGAAAATTCGAGCGGAAAACAAGGAAATTACCGTATTTCTCCGAATATAAGCCGCACTTTTTTTCTCGATTTTGGGGCCTCAAAATCGGGGTTCGGCCTAGTTTCGAGGTGCGGCTTAAATTCGAGAACTTTCTTAAAAAATCGTAAAAATGACCGATTTGAGCAAACCAGACATCCAGATTCACGCGGACGCCAGCTAAAGTCGCCTAAGCCACGGGGAAAGTAAGAAATAACGTTGAAAAAGGTCAAATTGGTGCACAATTTATTCATATATTAAAGGATAATTTATATGTAACATTGTGTCACAGTTACATAGGTAATGCAAAAACTGATATAAAATTCTAATCCATAATACTGTAGGTAGTACGGGTTGCACTAAAAAGGGTGCGGCTTAAATTCGCGTATTAACTTTTTTCCCTGTTTGAGACCCCTAAAACGGGGTGCTGCTTATATTCGAGTGCGGCTTATATTCGGAGAAATACGGTAATTTTTAGAAAGTTAGTGAATGTCAACCTCCGACAATTCGTTCAACTGTGGCGTCAACTGTGGCGCCTCACGTAATCAAAATATTTTACAAAATGTTGTACCAAACGGACTTGGGTATCGTGTGATAGGCAGAATTAGAAGTAAATGCAGTCACTTCGTCAATCGAGTTGAATAATAGTTTTCCCAGGGTTTTCGGGGTGTAAAAGGAAACTTTGAACTTATGCCGAGGGAAGGCGTTAATTAATTTCTAAGAAATATTCTCAATAAAGGGAAGTTTACACCATCGTTTGGATGGTTCGTCATTTGTTTTGTAACAGGGTGAAGTAATTAACTTAACAGACTCTTTATTAGTCACACGTATTAAAATGTTGTCAATTAAATAAGTCTTATAACCGTCATTGAGAACAATCAATTTGATGGTATTCAACTCGGATTGCTGTGCAGTCGAAACCTGGGTCAGTAATAAACCCATTTGTTGTTGAGTGGAATATATACTAAGTTATATCTTTTCATAATTTTTCGTAAATTTCTCCTCACACACAACACTCAAACTTATTAAACTTACATGAAAAGATATTGGGGGTTGACATCGGCTGTATATTCCGATTTATAAACTATGTAGAATCAATTGATATGCAAATGTTACAATGCAATGTTACGATATAAATGTTACATAAAAACCCCTCTGATCGGAGATCCCGGGATTTATCAGGGAGAGAGACCTTTTTGGATACGTCCAGCTGAACTTAAGCTTTGAGATTTTTCTTGGTACCGTATCTTCCTGGGAAGCCAAAGGTGGCGCAAGAAAAGGAATCCCCCCCATGACTCTAATTTGTGAATCTTACCCACCCCCCATCGTTGGGATGATTGCATGGTGAGCTCTCTTCTCATCGATCAAACCAACCTTTGAATTGAAAACCCAGGTGTACACTTAGGAAGAACTAAGGGTTTGGTATCGCTACCTCGACACTTCTAAGCTTTGTGAATGTCACTGTCAGGATATTCCGATGTTGCGACGTCCAGGTATCGTCAGCTTAGAGACTAGACGACAATTATCGAGTCTTTCTCGGATAAGACCCGGAAATAAAACCTATTGGCTACGTCTGTAAGTCCATAGCGTTCATTTGTCAAGATAGAATGGTAGGTTAGGTCCCCAAAATCGTAGAGTGGCCGTCATTCAACTCCGCAAAGGAAATAATTTCATAGTAACTTGAATGACATCCCTTAAGGTGAGTCTATACTTCCAAGACAACTCAAGTTAACGGTCGCCGCCTGTGGTTACCTACTGGGGTAGTAGAAGCCCAACGGGAAACTGTGAAGGCGGCGCTGGGAAAAATGGCGTGAGGAACGATCATCCTTGGGTGGGGATGGAAAAAGTCTACTCCGTTGTCAATGCAGGCTTGAAGGTTTAACATTGATATAGCCTTAATGGCTGTTGATTTTTTGCGTATATTAAAGATGATTCTTTGGTTTAAGTGGGCTGAAGATCCTCATTTCTAGCCGTCTAGCCGAATCTAGCCGTCGCAACGTGCTCCGGAATATTACCAAAAAAATTCTTAAAAACCAAAGTTTTGCTATTTTTTATTTAAAAAAACACAACCACTTCATGATAAAGTTACTCCACCTAAATAAACAAATGACTCTTCGCCAACAGAAGACAAAAATTGCAAGTCTCCAGCTGTCACGGCAAAGCCATTACTGGTTTAGAGGTAAACGTCTGAAATGAGCTTCTTAGCCCCGGTATAGAGCCACCTTAACAACGATTAACTCCAAGGTGCAGACAATCAGTTACGGCTCAGGTTTTTTTATCCAAATAATTGCATTGTAAGCTAGTTATCAGCAATACTGCTCAACGTTGCTAAGTCCAGTTATTTGCATCTCCAAACACGTACGACTACAGAAAAGCTAACAGTATATCAATCTCCTTAAAAGAATATCCGAAGTGGTATTTGTAACCTCTTTTTGTTACTTAGGAACTGATGCTGTTTTTTTTAAGTTTAAATAGACTATGTTTAAATAAATTAACTGTGCATATTCCACACTTAACTCTGCACCTGACCGGTTCCAAAGTCCTCGCGTAATTTTCAAGGGGGATTGCATCCATCCCCGTGACGATTCCTCATTGAAATTTGGTCTAACATAAGGAAGAAGAAAGGTTGTGGAAGTTTAAGGCTGGGGTGAAGGACAAATGAAGTGAAGATAAGGATATGCTTAAGAGGGGACAGGATGAAAACGGACTGAAGGTCATATTAACTCAAAATTTGTCATGGAGGTGGGAAATTATACGTTGGGATGGGTATGCGTCGTAAATTGGTGAGTGTGTTCTTGGCATATAGTAACTGGGAAAAAAATTAATTTGGTTCCCAAAATCTTGGTAAAATAATTTCTAAAGTTTCCAGAAAATCTGTTTTTACACCTTTGTCAGTAACATGCAATGCATTAACATTTTAGTCAGCCATGTGGTTAGAAATATCTTAGAAAGAAATTAGCAAAGACTAACTTATTGCCACGATCAATAACATATTTTAAAATTTCTTTTGCTCTAATACTAAAAGTTCTTCCTCCCTAACCCACATAAAGAAAATTGCATTCTTACGTGTCACATATAAACACGTACATACATTCCACTTTTGTCACAAGTATAAAAACGGTCTTTAGAATGTAGAATTTACTACCCAGTGATAAAAAAATTGTAAAACAAACATATTAATTTTCATTCTGGATTATCCCGCGAACTTTCTGCGAAATATTATTTTAAAAAAACATACCAAATTCCACTGAGTTTGTCTCTCACCCAAAACCACCTTACTTCCTTAACCTCTACTCTTTCTTATTTTCGACTAATAAGTATAAATAAGGACTCATCAGGATGCATTTAATTCTTCAAGAAAATTTCCATCAAAGATCTGGGAATTATTGTGGACCACAAACTTCATTTCGGTGAGCATATTCAAACAATTAAATCGAAAGCCATGTCTCTTTTAGGTCTTCTCTACCGCTTCACGGATATCACTTGTACACAAGCACTGCAGTCCTACTTCACATCCATTGTTCTTCCGGTACTCACTTTTTTCTCCCCTATACGGCCAATGTCAGCTGCCTCAAATCTTGCCACTCAAAACAGTGTTACGACTTTCTTCGAAAAAATTGTGAAATATAGAAACCCAAATCTCCGCAATGCATCCACGGACGCTATATTATCTTCTCTATCTATCAGCAGTCTCTCCCATCATAGACTTCAATCAGACATAAAACTAATTTACAACATCATTAATTCCTACGTAGACAGTCCCGATTGTATTTCTACCATCAATATCAGAGTACCTTCTCGTCCTACCCGAACTAACTCACTACACTCCACATGCCCACACCCAGATTATCATTAATTAAACGTTCTCTTTTCTTCCGTCTCTCCTCCCTAATAAATTCTCTCCCTACTGACATTGACCCCTTTTCTCTATCCCCTAAAAATTTCACTGACTTGGCCTCAACTCATTTTTTCGGAAAAAACTATAAAATATAGTCAATAATCTGTAAATTGCTTTCATCTTGGCTTTGTTGTTTTTGTTATTGTTTGATTTTTATTTGTTTACGTGTGTCTCTTAGTGATTTTTATAAGTGCACTTTAAATTGGCAACATTGCCGCATGTGTACCATTTTCTTTAAAATAAATAAATAAAAATAAAATGGCGCGTGAACTGTGAAACCGGTCGAGGATGTGATAAGAAAATGTGGAATATGAAAAAGGTATTTATTTAAACATGTGTTTGAAGTAACACAACACAAACACCAAAACCATAAGTCTGTTGGACCAGCATTTTACTTAGCTTAGATGGCTCGTATCAACTTTCTGATTTACATTTCTCTCATGTGAGAAGAAAGTTGCTATGGTTTCAGCACTTAGGCCATCGTCAGGTAGGTACTCTCAATGCTGAGTTCATGGCATTTTCCCTATAGAGGAAAAGAAAATTCCTTAGCCGCAAAAGCTTTCTCAGGAAACTAATAGAAATCATTGCGGTTGAGTTTAAAGCTAAGTCTTCTCCTGTATTGGCACTCGAGGCCTACCCGTCTATTACCTAATTCTCAGCGCACACGGCTAATGTGCTGTTTGGAATACTTCAATCGCCTAGAGTAGTTCTTCGGTTTATTTCTGTCGATGTGCAGCCAACTCCAGTTCACGGCTCCAAAAATTTGAAAGCGATGTCCGTTTGTTTATACCGTATCACCCAACTGCATTAGCCCCGGACAAGCAGTTAAGTACAAAGTAAGGAACATTCACTCCGAAACTCTGCCAAGGTTTAAGGAGACATTCCTGCGTGGCTAGTAAACTTGCTTTTTTGTCTCAGACCTCCGCGTTGAAAGGATAGGATAGCCGAAAATAACGCGCTCAGTGAGGCTGAAATGCAGTTTTCTATTTAAATCTGTGAAACGGAAAACCCGTATTCTCACATCTCACTGCAAGTGAAATTGGGCATCCTTTTTGAAGAAGATATAATATTGTACAGCTGTTTTTTTTCCTAAATTTTCTACGTCTAGTGTTATGTGAAATAGTAGACTTTTGATTTTATGAAAATTTCTCTAAAACGTGCATGACGAAAAAAAACAATTCGTAAATAACGAGGTGAACGAGGACATAAAATTCTCTTTTTATGGTTCTTAACGGTGCTTTATTTAATACAATTACTTCTGATGATACTATTTAATACAATTAGATGCTGATGCGCTGTCTAAATTTCGTCACGAAAAGCAGAATTCAAGTAGATCTTTAATCTTCCCCGTAGTGATTACAGCCAGTCCCTCATAAATAATTCCGCCAGCACTAATTTTACTCTGAAAGACGTAATAGGAACTTAGAAGATGCAATTTACCACAGATAAAAATTTATTACACCCGGGTTTCGATGCACTGCATCATCATCAGGTTCATATATTTGTAAATCAAGGTATATATGCAAGAGAAGGTGGGTGAGGGAGGTTAGGAAAGTGGAGGGAGGGAGTGGGGAAGGGGAAATATTTCAAGGGGGGGAGGGAGTTTTATTTACACAAGAATATCGTTAACATTTGAAATTTGAAAAAAAAAAAACAAAAGTTGTTTGAGGTGACGATGATGCAGTGCATCGAAACCCGGGTCGAATAAATTTTTATCTGCGGAAAATTGCATCTTATAAATTCTTATTATGTTCCTATTCCACAACCTGAAACCTACCTTTTTCTGAAAGACGTCGCTCCCATATTCATCTCTCCTCCAAAAAATAATCGCCTTTTTAACAAGATAAACTAAGTTCTAACTAAACTAAAACTTCACTAGAATAGCCTACTTGGGAAAAATACTTACTTGCTTTTTGCGCAACAATTACACGAATTATATGTGTGGAACTGCTTGTTCGCAAAGGCTGAAAAAAGCTGTTTGAATAATTCGTTCACGCAATTCGTTACCTCACGAATTATCATTGCGTCGAACTGTGCCGGGAAAATACTTCGTGTGAAAGATTCGAAGGAAGTTAAGCATTCGTTGATTCCTACAACTGTTTGTGTGCTGCGGTAATGCGTTAGAAATCCCTTAGCTTAATATCACGTTGTAGTATCACACCTTCTGCCCAGTTCGAAGATTGATTTGCTGCATCTATGCTCATCTCTACTCTCCTATTTGCTAACCATTTATTCCTACATGAGGTGCTATTTCGCACTCGTCCGGCCACACCTTGAATATGCAGCGAGCATATGGGATCCGGTGCAGAAAGACTTAATCCGGGAACTTAATAAAATACACAGGAAAGCTGCGCGATTCGTCAAAAGCTGTTACGGGCATACAGACAGCGTTACACAGATGTTAACCCTTATCCGGGCAAGATGGGTCCGACGGACCCTATTGCCTTTATTTCAGGTTATAACATGAGAACAAACTATTCCTCCGCTGTGAACTTCTATGACTTTGTTCATGCGAAAAAATAGTATAAGAAAAATTAAAAAAAAGTTTTTTTTAAATATTGCTTCATTGATTATGGTAAATTTTAACTTTTCCTTCCGTAACCGGGCAAGCTGGGTCCGATGGACCCTTCACATACGCGATCAGTTGCACATCATTAGAAGGTTAATATAAATAGTAAAATATTGTCATTTTACAAGTATTATTTTGAACTATTCAAATATTCATCTACATAACCCCTTGTGAGCTAACGAAATTGTGTATGGCAGGAGGTGAGTGTTCACCAGCATGCAACACGCTGCACTTGGATGCTGACGTGCACATACATGCAGTTTGTGTGAGCTTCAATCAAGCCGTTTACTTTAGCTATCAAGGCTGGAAAATATAATTAGTGTAAATTAAATAACTAGATTCTGTACGCAGAATGTCATTCTAGGTAATATGGGTGGTAACATGGGGGCAGATACTAGGGGTAGGTGAAAAGGGAATACAGAGAAGGGTGCACACTAGACACTCACCGATGCATTAGGGTTGGAAAATCCTGGTGAAGGATTGTTCTTTGCATGAAGTAGCATCTCATAGTATTCATAAATTAACAGTATCAGAAATTTTAACCACTAGATGTGTCTATAGCATTTCTCTGAATGTTTGCATGTTCTTTTACGTATCACTCTCCCAGTTTCCGGTTGGACTGCGCACTGTTCACCTGGCTGCTTTTGGCCTGAGCCTAGCGCCAGGGGGAGCGTGCGAGGTTCTGATTTGTTCTGGGACGAGTGCTACATGCCTGGTGTGGAATCACCCCGTGCCACACACCCCAGTGGTGGCCTGCACGGTACATCGTAGATGTAGATGTAGAGTGCTGACAAAGTGTTACTGAGTAACATACGTGAAGGCATATAAGCTGTTGCACATAACTGATTCCGAAAAAATTTGTTTCTATACGGAACTACCGCCTCAATGTATTATTCTCATTGCATAAAAGTAACACGGCCATCGGAGTGACGGCAGATATTTACAAGTTTCCTTCACAAACCTGAAGACACCATATGAACAGGTAAGTTCCAATGGTCGAAAGTACTATGGAAGTAATTTGTAGTTTTAGAGAAGTTCTATGAACTAAAATATTTTTTTTATTTCTTAGATCTTTTTCTTAGACAAAAGCTTTTATCTCAAGATGACATACAAAAACTGCTGAACGTAGGAGAAACGAGTGACAATTATTTGGATTACCAGCCAATCGAAGAGGAGAGTTCCAATGAAGATGACAATGAAAGTGCTGCATCTGAAGTGAGTGATTATGATTCTGAATATTTCTTGGACACTGAAGCCACGGCAGAATCTGAAAGACCGGTTTCATTTCTCGGTGAGGATGGCACTGTATGGAATTCTCAGCCATTTCCAGTGGGGCGAGCTAGAGCTCACAACATAATATAGGGCCAAACAGACAAAGTAGTCTTACCACCAGGGAAAATTTTAGTGAGCCCGATAGACGCTTTTTCACTCTTTGTTGATGATTTATTGGTGGTAGACATTGTCAAGTTCACAAATATGGAAGCTGAACGGGTAAGTTCATAAAAAAAGTTAAAAAGTACGTGGAAGCCTTGTGATTGTATTGGAATCAGAGCATTTTTTGGCTTGCTTCTTACAGCAGGCCACCAGCGTTCAAACCATACGAACTATGATGTTCTCCGGAGTCAATTGTATGGACCGCCTATATTTAGGGCTACCATGGGACTGAAAAGATTCAAATTCTTGCTAGCATTTATCCCTTTTGATGACAAAGCAACGAGATCAGTACGGCGTCAGAAAGATAAATTCGCCCCAATTCGAGAAGTCTGGGAAAGGCTACATTCAAATTTTAAAAAATATTAACTGCCAGGATCAAATATCACTGTAGATGAGCAGCTCATTCCTTACAGAGGTAAATGTCCATTTGAACAATACATGCCTTCGAAGCTAGATAAATATGGTATGAAAGTTTGGTGGGCCTGTGACTCAGAAACATTTTACCCTCTATACCCCATGCCTTATCTGGGAAAAGAGGGAGGGGAAAGAGCATTGCCTGGTTTGGGTCAAAGAGTTGTGCAGCACCTAACTGAGCCATACCAAAACACGAACAGAAATTTAACGTGTGACAATTATTTCACCGATATGGAGCTCACACAGAGCCTTCTGAGTAATGGCCTCACTATTGTTGGAACTGTAAAAAAATAAACGATTTATTCCAGGCAATTTTCAAGCCGATAAAAATCGTGAAGTTGGTTCTTCATTGTTTGGTTTCACCGAAAATAGTACCTTAGTATCAAATGTACCCAAAATGAGAAGGTCGGTAGTTCTCCTATCAACCATGCACTATACTAATAAAATTATGGAGGACGTCAATGCTAAACCTGAAATTATCAGTCACTACAACTGCACCAAAGGTGGAGTCGATTCCCTTGGGTACATGCGTACATGTGTAAAAGGCGCACAAATCGTTGGCCTTTTGCGTTCTTCATGAATGGCTTCGATGTGAGTGGAGTAGCAGCGTATGTGGTGTGGATGAATACTCATCCAAATTGGAATGCTGATAAACATTATTCAAGGAGATTATTTATTCAAAGTATATCCGAGAGCCTGGTTCAGGTCCACATTGAAATACGATCTAACTTGGGTTTGTCTAGGAGCATTATTATGGCTAAGGACATTTTTGATGGAGGAATTTCTGAGCCAGCTTACTCATCAAGTTCTAATATAACAAAAAAGAGATGTTATATATGCCCATATTCTAAATATCGTAAACAAAAACAAATATGTAACAATTGTGAACAATCGGTGTGCAATGAACATAGTGTCGTAAAACGTGTGTGTAAAAAGTGCAAAAAGTTTTGATGGGTAGCCTACTCTGGGCTTGTTGATGAAATTTTGTTTTTTTTCCCTAATAATAACTTTTGATGTTGTAACAGTGACTCGTATGACAAGTATATATTAATATATTGTATCTCTTAAGTAAATTGATTCTGAATTTAAATTATTTCCAGCAGAGATCATTTTTATGAAGAATGAATCATTATTATTACAGATTACAAATTTTTGTAACTAATTGACATGTAAATTTTTCATTTATGACCATTAAAAATTATTTTAAAAACATTGATTTGTATAAATTGGCATTAATTGATAAAATCGAATGATATTTCTGCTGGCAGGTTACCCCACATGAGCAAAAAAAGAATGAACAAGGAGGGTCCAACGGGCCCAGCTTGCCCGGTTACGTTAGAGATTTGAGGTGCCCGGATAAGGGTTAAACGAATTAGGCTGGGAGCCGCTAGAGACTCGGAGGCTGCGCGCTAGGCTTAGATTGCTTGAACAATTGAGAATAGATATCTTTCAGAGCGACACGGAGAACATCATATTAGAACCCCACTATATTTCCAGGTCCGACAGAAACGATAAATTAAGAGAGATATTTTGCCGAACTTCAATAAATGCTAGGCGTAATTTCATTAGAGCGTTTCCTTTTTATATGTAAACGGCTGGTGTCCTAATACCCCCCGCCACACACCTATTGAGGCGGCTTGTGGGGTAGTATGTAGATGTAGATGAGTCTTTAATTTCATGTCCTTCATAATATAATTCATGTATTCCACTCTTAGTGTTTTTCCGTAATGCTTCCCATTCATTTCTTCTTCAATGATTGCTTTCATGATGCTGTTGTTGATATCGTGCAAAGGAACATGATATAATATCCTATTTTATTCCACTTAAGAAGCATCATCGCTCATGCTTGAACGCTTATAATAAATCACAGAGAGTGATTTATGCACTTATTATTAAACTAACGCAGACACAAGCCTAAAACAGCCATAATTTAGTCATTTTTAAGACCCAGGAGGACTACTGCTCATTCAAGAGTCAAATCGAGGGTTGTACACTCATTAAAGTTTTTGTTTTCATAATTGAGATGCTTCTGTAGATCAACTAAGAAAGAATTTAAATCTTACAAAGAAAAATACGTGGAAGAACCCATGCACTAGCACAGGAGAAAGAAGGTGAATTGAGAATAACGACAAACGCAGAATTAAATAGCCTGATAAAGAAGGAAACCAATAGAACGGAACAAGGGTGGAAAGAAACTGGGAATGTGAATGAGTTGGCATCAGTCTGCGCTCTTAAAGGAAAGGAGTCAAGGGGTGATCCACAGTTCAGCGTACCATCTGACGGAATGAGTGCTGTCTTGGTAGTTCTCTCCACATGGTACCCAATTGGAAAGCACCTTATCTACATCTACATCTACGATGTACCGTGCAAGCCACCACTAGGGTGTGTGGCACGGGGTGATTCCACACCAGGCATGCAGCACTCGTCCCAGAACAAATACGAACCTCGCACGCTCCCCCTGGCTCTAGGCGCAGGCGAAAAGCGGTCAGGAGAACAGTGCGCAGTCCAACCGGAAACTGGGAGAGTGATACGTAAAAAAACATACAAACATGCAGAAATATGCTATAGACACATCTAGTGGTTAATATTACTGATACTGTTAATTTATGAATACTACGAGATGCTACCTCATGCAAAGAACAAAATAAAATAATTCCGGACTAATCGACTTATAAATCCAGAGAAATACTGTCCTTCACTAGCGTCTAACGATACTGCTTTTTATTTATCAATGATCCTTAAAATGCTGCCCGAATGGTCCAGCCGCAATGAGCCGTGGGATATAGCTTATACATATATTTTGGAGCTTAAGGTATTCGAAGTGTCCCGGTTGGAAGGCAGCCCAATTGAGCCATTCGATCACCCAATTCCTTTCCTACCCTTCTCAACGGAGTTCATGTCCTCCACCCCTACCACCGTCTTTTATATCTCTCTTCCCATCACTTGGTTCAGAGCGTAAAAATCGACAGTGAAGATGCTACATGATCACCTGGCGTCTTTCCCTTGACGGACAACGAAAATAATTAGGAGGGGCTGATCAGGAAGGTGACTGCTTGGTGTCCTGTTGGGTAGAGCGTTGGGCTATGGGAGAGTCAGCACCAAGGGTCTGACACTCACATTACTCCAATGGTTATACATTTCACCCAGAGCACTCTAGCGGTCAGGCGCTAACTATCAGCGCAACAGGTATACTCTTTAATTGAATGTCTTGCAGATTTAAGTTGGAAATTAACCTATTTATTTCTCAGGACAAACTTAAAAAGGTAATTGTATAATCAATTCTGCATCCTGAAAAATTCTGGAACCAGATTGCAGCGCAATAATGCCGTCCAGTCCTTCTCTTTGCGTTTTCGTAGTATACTTTCTCGGCCATCTTCTTTGTTTACTTACGGTTGCGATGGCGATGTCTCGTGTGGTCCCAGGTGTAATTTAAATGGACACTGATAAACGTCTTACAATAATAGGAATAATTACTGCATTTTTTCACAAAAAATAAAATATTTATGGCAAAAGCATACAATCTTCTTATGTTTTTCGCGCATACTTATTTTTCCATTTGCGCCTGAAACAATTGGCGCTAGTAGTAATCCATACGAGATATCGCAATTCCGTCAGACCCTTGATCAGCACACAACTCTTCGATTCGATTCGAAAAACTGAGTCGAATGCTTAACCGATTGGATCCCGAAAATTCGTGCGAAAAACAAGGGAATTAATCGGTAGAAATTCAATGAATATCAACTTCCGACAACTCGTTCAACGGTGGTGTGAAATTGAGACTTGGATCCCACTTTAAAAAAAAAACCCTCCAGCATCGCTGAGATTCAATCTTGGTGCTTCGGGATGGAGAACCACTTCTCCAACACCACCACCACGCACCATTTCGATCAACCAAGCTTCCTCACGTAACCTATTCATGCGAGAGGCTCTTTTGGAATTAATTCCGTGGTCCCCCGTCGTAGCGTGTTCTGGTCACTTATCTTCTTCATCTGCCTCCTCTCTTCCGCCTCATCCTCCCCCCCACTTCCTTCCCCAACCCTTCTTCTTCCCCCCCCCCTTCCCCGTCGTCGTAGATTAATCTCGCTACCCATGATTCAATTCCCCGTGACTCCACCGCCATCTAATCCCACCCCCGTCAATGCCCTCCTATACCTCATTCGTTCCCACGCCCACAACAGCCCATCTTGTAATAATAATTAAGCTTCGTCCACACGACGCGACGCGACGGTCAGCCAACGATACCACGCTCGTTCTAAACGTGCGTTCTGTTCCACGGTCCTATCAATCTCATTGGTGTGCTTACTACATCACCCGGGGCAACGTCCCATCACGATTGATACACCGCGAAAGAAAATTGCATCACGCAAACCGTTACTCTTACAAAGCATAAAATCAATACAGGATTACAGTAATAAATATAGGATAAAAAAAGACTTAAAAGATACAATGCAATTAAGATACACGGAATTATATGATATTCCAAAGTCATACACAAACTACGGTTATAGAATGTTAAGTGTAATTATACCTATACTACTTAATTATGTAAATATTAAAATACCAAATATAAGTACTATCTCACAACTGAAAAGAGACTGTAAGAATTTATTCTTGGAAAATCAATGAAGAAATGGATTGCCTTTCTTCATAATATATGTAAAAGTGTAAAGTATATAATTTATTACATCTCCACCAATGCTCTGTAATATTTTTTGTATTCCCAAGCACCTCCTTACGTGCCAGGGGCTCAGGAAGACTTATACTGTATTTATGCTATATCTCTGTTTGAGAATCATGAGGAAAATATTTTCTGTAAATTAATAATAATATTTCAGCTAGTTTCTATAAACCAACCATGTTCCTCAAGTGTGAACATTTCCATGGCAACAATTGGAAATTTTTTTCCTGTGAAACCTTTCTAATTTTAGATATTTTTTCGATTTCTATTTGATTCGCTTCGTTCGCTCTTTATGTGTGTCCTGTTCCACGCACCAATCTCATTGGTGCAGTTGCTTACGTTACCCGGGGATACGGCACGTCACGATGGAAATACCGCGAAATAAAATTGAATTATGTGAACCTAGCACAGTTTCTACTTTACCAAACAATGTTCCTCAAGTTTGAACATTTCCATAGCAACAGCTGATTTTTTTTTCTGCGAAACCTTTTTTATTTTATTTATTTCTTTTTTATTCCTGCGTGTTTTTATTCACTTTAACACATTCAATGCGGGACCAATTTTCATAGAAGTCGTCAAAATCGGCTTTAAAAAATTTAAAGGGCTTCAGAATGGAACGACTACGTCAATTGACGTGCTCCGTCAGTCAGTGTAGCCAGGAGCACGTCTATTGACGTGCTCCGCATTGAATGTGTTAAGTTTACCGTTGTTTACTTTATGCAGTCTTCTATGTAACTATTTTCTCTAAAACTCTTGAGTATATACTTCCATTACATCGTTCCTCATGCATGAATGATTACATCCTTAGTAATTTCTCCTCCAATCCATTGACGCAGAAGTATTTCTTTATGATCGTTTACAGTGATTCCTCAGCACATATAGTCATTCTTATGTCAGCTTTCATTTTCCAATATGAGCATGTTGTGAGGCTTTTGAGAAATATCTTTTTTGTTGTGTTCCCTGCCGTAAAGCTATTAAATATAAAAAGCTAACAGAGTTGGAATAACAAGTTGGATGAAAATGATCAGATGACGATTCGGAAATGATCTTCGGTAACAAAACTGGGATCTACTGTTACGGCACACGGCATAATATGTTTGTATTATAAGAAATAGGTCTAATTGCTACGCCACCATCAGATACAATACTTTTTTCCATAGCTCGCATACGAAGCGAAAGTTCTGGCGGTACAAAGCATGGGAAAGGAAGGTTCAGGCTTCGAATGGGAACGTGACTAATTTATTATAGTATGGAAAAGAGGTACCAGGAAATCATCGAGAAGGAAAAATTCTTCAGCACAAGTGCCAATTTCTTACCTTTCCCACATATCCCAGTTAGCTTGCTTTCAGAGATAAAATGCAGAACGTCGATAGACAAAAGGATTGAGTTCCTTCATCCGTAATGAACAAACATACGTCCCAGTTTGGCTAATACAATGAAAAGGACATTTTAGTTTATAAACTCTACACCTCATCGGGTCGTCATTAATTTCTACCCAGCAAGGTATAAGAGTACAGTCCTGATAATAAAAAATAATAATCTTTCGGGATAACGTCAGGATTCGACATGCAGCCGATGATCGAAACTTTGAATCATTTTGAAGTTTTTATTTACGGTTTGGAAAATAATTGCGGAGAGATTCACGAGGTGGCTTGATCTCTGGTTTTTCTGGATTAGTACCAACGGGAAGTGATTGACAAGTAACCGAACCCACGGACGCCAATCTGATTCTATTTAACAGCTGATGGTAAAAAAAAAGTTTTTGCATTAACACATGGTAAACCTAATGTTGCCTACTTTAAAAAAATAGAAGCATTAGTATGAAGTCCATGCATGTTCACATGAAGTTCTTAGGTTCATAGAGCAAAGCGACTGTACCTGAAAATCTAGATCTAGCACAAGTACTCCGTATAAAAATTTGTATTTTTTGGGGGATTGTATGCCAGACTGTGTGGCGTAACTTTATGCAAATTTGTAATAGATATTCTTAAATTAAATCAGTTTTAGAGTATCAGGCGATAATTTGTGGAAATGTGTGACAGACAGCATTACCACAGAAACACTGTAAATGTCCACTACAAGTTTACTTAACCGACCTAGGCTTCAGCAAGACTTAGTCATTATCAAGGCATTGATAATGGCAATGTCTTGTTGAAACCTAGGTTGGTTGAATAAACTTGTTGTGGATATTTTCAAAGTGTTTCTGTGATAATGCTGTCTCTTAGATTAAATCTTGAATATTGAAATGATCCAGTGTGTTGAAACTATGGTAAACAAAGTAATGTGAAATACACAAAAATATTCTAAATGGACTTCGGACGAAATGTTGTAAGATCTACGTGCATGCTGGAAAGAAACGAAAGGAAATGTTACTTGTTGTACAGTACTTAAATAAAACTACAGTAATTGTACCGTCCACTTAAATTTTAATGTTAATAATACACAACACGTGTTTCAACGTTTCTTAGGGCGCCATCATCAGGTCTGCAGATCCATCAACGCCCTAATACACGTCGAAACACGTGTTGTGTAATATTTACATTAAAATTTAAGTTGACAGTACAATTACTGCAGTGTTATTTAAGTACTAAAATGCTGTTCCACCATATATCGCCCGACACTGTCGAATTTATTGTTGCACAGTGTTACGTAGCATCTCTCTGCCGCGTAGGTCTCGAATGTATGTTGGTTACTTTTCAGTGACAACCCAGGGGGTGTTGGAGACACGGTTTTTCCTTCACCGGGGGGTCGCGGGGCAAGGGGTCGGGAGTGTTTCTTGTGCCGGAAGAATGGTGGCGCTATTGCAGCGTGGCACTCTCGGAATAGCCCCACGCCCGCCCCCTTCTTACATCCCCCTCTTTAAGGGGATGAGGGGGGGACACTAGGCAACGGGGGTGGGTGGGGGAGAACTTGGGGGGGGGGGGAATAAGGGTGGAGGAACGGAGCCAATGCTTTCAAAATACTTGGATCGACCCGCTGTGTCGGGAAGGGGTGGTCCCAGAGCATTTAAAGAGTCAAAAAAGAACGTCTAAACTACTTCCCCCTACCCTCCCTGAGCCACTTGCACACCGTTCTGTCGTAGTCAAGCGCTTCCCGAGAAAGACCAACTCACCTCTACCAGTGGTGCTCAGGTATTTTGAGCGAAAAATCACTTCACATAGAATTTGATGAATTTGAACTCATTTAAATGAAAATAAAAAACTACTCTGATCTTTCCAATTATATCAAAATATCAGTCCCTTGCCGAACTACTTTTCGAGAAATTTGCCCAAAAACTTAATCTGTTTTACATAATGAATAAGAAAAACTTAGTAATCTTCCACAGCATTATTTCTATGGCACGACGCGTTTCACCACCTGTGGCATTGTTATGTGGTAGGCACATGATTATGCCACAGAGCAGTGAAACACGTCGTGCCATAGAAATAAATCTGTGGAAGATTACCAAGTTTTTCTCATTCATTAAGAATATCGACAACTTCCACCAGGTCCAGCCTGAAACAGTTATATTTACTGTTTTACATGGGATGGATTATAGCTGAGCGCTCCAGAGGAAGAATATTGAAAAATTCGGAATTTATAACACTTAGATTTCGTAAAAAAAACTAACTGTGTATTTTGTACGATTTCTCAGCTATTTATAAAAAATAATTTATAACATTCCGCAGTAATTTTTACAGAATCGCAAAAAAAACATATTGAAGGCAACTTAGAGGTACGGTGTGAAAATTTTTGTCAAATTAGAGACTTGTGCAGACATTTTTATATCTATAAATACTGAAAATTTTTGTCATACATAACTATATTTTTGCGCCATTCATGTTACAAATAATTACTTCACACTTCTTACAGACGCTGAAATTAAAAAATAAAATTCGAATATGGTCTCCATTATGACTAGGGAAACATCTCGATCAAACTACTCAAATCGTGATTGACGGAAGACGCCAATGACGACCTGCCACAAAGTTTAAGGCGCAAGGTTTGACTTCATCCGGTCAAGAATTTCGGCGTAATTCTGCGGGTTGTTCGTGGGCAGGAAGAAACAAAATTCTTGAAATCACACCTTTTCTTCCCCATACACAGAATAGAATATAAATTTATTGTTCTTGGACAGAATGTCCTGTGGAAAATACAGTTGATACAGAAAAAGAATCTCTGTGGTATGGAAACATTTACAAGTCACCTTGCTTAAACAACGTAAAATTTAAAACCTTTCCTGATATTGAATACAGAAATAATCTGCAAAACAAAAATAATATGTATAAATACATACCTATGATTTAATCTATTAAGATCCCTGATCCGTGCGTTCAGTCCGCCGCTAGAATTTGCGACCAAGAACATAATGATCAATTCGTCGAGAGAACAAATTACAAAGTAAAACGCGCTAGAGGTTTGGAAAAAAATGACTTCACAGAAGTTGTAACTCAACTGATGGAAGATCTACGCTGGGAGCCACGGAAGAGGTTACACGCTAAGGTGGTTCCACCGTAAAATGACTTAAATGTCATTTTATTTATATTCTGTCTATTTCTATAAAAGACTTGCCCTCTATCTGATATGAACAACAAAATAACACCTTTCCACGCTATTTCATTCTATAATTGAACTTGAAATCACATGGTGTTCAATGGGGGAATGAGAGAAACACGAGGAAGAATAGTATTTCTCCATAAACTATAAATTCCATTTTTGCGGAAAACTATCCAGAGAAGGAAATAATCCAGAGAAATTTAATAAAAATAAAAACCAGGCATCTTACCACCTTATTTCTTTAGTTATTGAAGAATTAATGCCATAATTAAAGTCAAAATGCGATAATTCGTAGGAAATGACGCTGCAGTTGGCTACTATGGCTGGAAAAAGTGCTTATTTAAAATACATTCGTGGAATAATCTCCATTTTTTCTACTTTACCTTTGGGTTTATATAGGTAACGCATTGCATCAGTGAAAGCAGGATTTTTTTGACAAAAAAATTAAAAAATGAGGAATTTAGTATTTGTTTTGACTCACATAGTCGCGGCGGAACCTCCTTAAGCTTATGTTACAGGAAAAAATCAGACCTTGCTTCCAGGGGGGCAGAGAATATATTATAATAATCCAAAAATAACTGATAAATGAAAATGTATTACTTCACGTAACGCAGAATTAATGAATTCAAAAAATACAGGACGAAACATTCTCCCAGACTTTTTACTCCCTCTCTTAATAGACACTCTCACTTTCCGTCCCTTCACACTTCCAATGTCGTCTTCCTTATCCTTCTCCGTTCTAAAGGCCGTTTTACACGGTACATTTGTTTGTACAAACTCTTCCGTGAACTCTTGCATGAGGCAAAATGTATCGTGTAAAGCGGCAAATTGTATGAACGCTTGTACGAATGTCTCGATGCCTGAACGGAAAATAGAGCCTGTTCTAATTTCGTTGAGACAAACGTGCAATCTCACGTACATTCGCGTGTACAAAATCTTTCATCGTGTAAAACGGCCTTAATGGCTGGTGTCCAAACAGCCCCTGCCTTACGCCACTGCGACGGCTCGGAGGGTAGTAAGTAGATTTAGCATGTTTTTATTGTCATTTTTTTAGGGTTCAACTTTCAGAGAGAGTGAAAAATCCAAACTGGTCAATTCATACATTAATGCTCTAATAAGCCAACCATAATTTCAACGCTATGTGTTGATGTCAAGAACCTCACAATGCTTAGTAGGAAAATTATATAGCTTGCGGAAATAATGATTGATTTATTATACACTGGAGGAGAAAATCAACGTGGTGAGATTTTTTTTATCTTTTCACTCGAAATGGAAAATTTGATTCCTGCTTAGGAATTTATTTTTATTTTATTTTTTATTTTAAAGAAAATGGTACACATGCAGCAATGTTGCCAATTTAAAGTGCACTTATAAAAATCACTAAGAGACACACCTTAACAACTAAAAATCAAACAATAACAAAAACAACAATGCCAAGATGAAAGCAATTTGCTGATTATTGACTATATTTTATAGTTTTTTCCGAAAATATGAGTTGAGGCCAAGTCAGTGAAATTTTTAGGGGATAGAGAAAAGGGGTCAATGTCAGTAGGGAGAGAATTTATCAGGGAGGAGAGACGGAAGAAAAGAGAACGTTTAATTAATGATAACCTGGGTGTGGGCATGTGGAGTAGTGAGTTAGTTCGGGTAGGACGAGAAGGTACTCTGATATTGATGGTAGAAATAAGATCGGGACTGTCTACGTAGGAATTAATGATGTTGTAAATTAGTTTTATGTCTGATTGAAGTCTATGACGGGAGTGACTGCTGATAGATAGGGAAGATAATATTAGCTTCCGTGGACGCATTGCGGAGATTTGGGATTCCATATTTCACAATTTTAATTTTGAGTACGCTAATATCCGTATGCGCTGGTTCATCTACATCTACATCTATATACATAAATGAACAAAAGGGGTCCGATTACGCTTCCTTGTGGGACACCTGATGTCACTTTAACTGCATCAGAGCTAATTCCGTCAAGAACTACTTTTTGCTTACGATCACTCAGAAAGTCGCGTATCCAGTTTACTACTGTTTCGTTTAGGCCGCATGACTGTAATTTGTATAAAAGTTTGTTGTGAGGTACCGTGTCGAAAGCTTTCTTAAATCTAGGAATAATGCGTCCACTTGTGTTTTCAATTCACCAGATTTGAGAACGTCATGAAGAATGAGCGCGAGCTGTGTTTCACATGATCTACCTTTCCGAAAGCCGTGCTGACAGCCATGAAGGAAGTTACGACTGTCCAGGAACGTCATGATATTGCTAACGACGATATGTTCGAGTATCTTGCCTATAATAGACGTTAATGAAATTGGTCGATAGTTCCCTGGGTCATGTCTGTTTCCCTTTTTGAATATCGGTGTAACGTTTGCAATTTTCCAGTCTATTGGTATCTTTCCTTCAGACAATGACTTCTTGAATATTATGTCTAAGAACGGTGCGATCTGTGGCGCTAATTCCTTGAGGACACACGCGGGTATTCCCTCCGGACCCGGAGATTTACTATTTTTTATCGACTGTAGCTGTTTAGTTATCCCATCAAGCCGCCTCAATAGGCGTGTGGCGGGGGGTGTTAGGACACCAGCCGTTTACATATAAAAAGGAAACGCTCTATGAAATTACGCCTTGCATTTATTAAAGTCCCTTATTGTTCGGGGGAAAAACTAATTCCCATACCTATCCGTTCGGCAAAATATCTCTCTTAATTTATCGTTTCTGTCGGACCTGGAAATATAGTGGGGTTCTAATATCATGTTCTCCGTGTCGCTCCTAAAGATATCTATTCTCAATTGCTCAAGTAATCGAAGCCTAGCGCGCAGCCTCCGAGTCTCTAGCGGCTCCCAGCCTAATTCGTTTAACATCTGCATAACGCTGTCTGTACGCCCGTAGCAGTTTTTGACGAATCGCGCAGCTTTCCTTTGTATTTTATTTAGTTCCCGAATTAAGTCTTTCTGCACCGGATCCCATATGCTTGCTGCATATTCAAGGTGTGGCCGGCATCACATTGAATAGTGATTTCTTTCATCGGTTCCTCAGTGAATGAAATGTCGAAATAACATGGAGTATCGTCAGTAGTGTATACACTTTCGAAGTGGGAATTTAACGTGTTAGCTTTGTCAATATTATCGGTGACAAGTTTGCCATCTTTATCAAATAACGAATCTACGGTTGAAGATTTTCCCTGAAGCTCTCTCGCATATGACCAAAAAGATTTCGGATTTTCTTCGAGTAATTCACCAAGTACTTTTTTCTTGAAATTTCGCAATGCAGTACGCATTGATTTCTTGGTTTTTGAGCGTTGTGCAGCGTAACTTTCTTTTGCTTCAAGTTCCTTCGATTTGTCACCTAACACAATGGACTTTTTGAATAAGTTGTACAGTTTTCTCTGTCTCTTAAGGTCCCTCCTAACATCATTGTTATACCAGCGAGGTACTTTACTATCACATTTCAATTTTCGCAGAATATATTCGTTGATTCCCTGGCGTAGAATTTCTAAGAAATATTTCCATGATGCATCAGTGCTTTTGTCCTCTGTTTTAGCTACAAAGTCAGTGTACGAATCATTAAGCATCTCGCCAAATTTTATGTGATGTGGTTGTATGACTAAGTAAGCGAACTGACACGTGGAGGGCGTTTCCACTCAAAAGTCTCTGTGAACTGCATTAGGGGGAATACATACTAAACATTTACCTTTAAATATTTAGTTCTTATATAATACTGAGACTACTGAAAACTCTAACCATGCACTTGAAACATAAGAGGCAGTCATACAAGGTAAATTATTTTGGCTGCAATATGAAAAATGTTGGCCATAGTGCAGGATTCATGTTTTCTGCTTGTTATCTGCGAATTCTTACCACACAGGAACATCCTCACTCTCACGCTGTTGAAACTGGATAACCATGTTCCAAGTAACATTCTGGCATGGCTTCAAAACTTGACAATAGCAACCATGGACTCAGCATTTAATGCCATTGTCCAGCCTTAATAACGATACCAAATGATCAAACTATTTTCTGTGCTTTTTTAGAGAGATGATAATAAAATGTGACACCTGTATCTGGTAAAATCCTGGGACCATGGTATGTATCTGTTCAAGACAGTTTTACTCTTAGTTCTGGGTCGAAATTTTCAAAACAGGACATTAGAAATCCATTAGGTTGCATTCACTAGATGTGGAACCTACGTGTTTTTTTACTTAGAGTCCATAGATAGATGATTAATGGATGGAATTCATGAGAAATGTGTAAATGCAGTGTCAGATACTGTGGATTAAGTACTTATATTTCGGGATTTTAGATTTTTTCAAAACTTTGCAAATATGCCGGCTTTTATGTTTGTTTTTTTTTTCTTTCGTTTCAATGCAATGACAGCTTCTGCATTGTCAATAGCTCCGTATAATTAGTTAAATAAATTGGGATTACCTTTAGTCAAAAAGCAGTCGGTACAATCAATTAGTCTCCAACACTTCTTGATATGTTTTTTTGTTGCTTTACCTGCATGAGAAAAATTCTCTCACGAAATTGTAAATGGAGTTCAACTCAATCCAAATTCACGAGTAAAAGAATTGATTCATTCTTCGCGTTTCACGGCTCCATTTAACACGTGGTAATAATTTATGAAAACCTTATGGTTTCAGCACCTGCTGGGACCGAATTATTTTCCGCGTAAGAACCACGAAATCTAATATTTAATACAGAAATAGTGGTTACCTGTCGTGATAAATTCGCATTCATAAACAACAGATAATAGCACGGTTTTGCTGAAGCATCACATGCTACGCCACAACTTGATATTTTTAAAGAAATAATTATCACTTGCGGACAGGATGTGGCAACTCAACGATTCTCAATCGCCGAAACCATGGGATTACATATTTTATTTTCGCATGCGATAATTACTACGGCGTTCGAGATACGACTCTCGGTTTTCCATTCAGGAGCCATATTCAGTAAGAACTCAACATGGTGGTATCTCGGAAAATCCGTGAATATGACTTTACTTCCCCCGACAAATCTCAATTTTTGAATGGCCCTATTTGGAATTTTAGAGGCTGTGACGTCAAAATGTCTTCGCTTTCGATGCTCGGAAATTCCGAGAACATACAGAATAGCCCCCTTCGTCAGGTTCCACCGAAGATAGGTTTGTACTAGTATATCTGTCTCATGAAATTAGTATTAAGTGTTTTCACACCATGCTCTATGCTCCTTTGCTAAAAAGTTGAAGTCTTGCGCGGTTATCTTTTGTTCGTAACTTTCATGTGGATACGATTTAGGGTCACCTTGTCGAGGATATCGTTACAACTAGATGCGTTCGCTCGGATACCTGGGTCCCCTGAATGCGGGAGGGGTGGAGACGGCCTAAATTTAAATGCGTGAGCGGCCGTTACAGCTTTGCCCTCTCCCGCACCCTCAACTGACAGACGATGCACAATAATGAAGACGGATGATGACGTTGAATGGAGCCTGGCAAGAGACGAGAGTGTGCCAAATTCCGCCCCCCCCCCCCCCCCCAATGGATCCGACGAAGTAATACTGTGAAGCACGCTATCATTCGTGGCCGCATAACTCCTTAAAGCCTGTTGCTCACGGTAAAATTTTCGGTAAAACGTTTTATAAAATCAACTAATTTTATAAAAATGACCGAAGAAATTGCTAACGATAAAACCGTTTTATAAAACCTAGTTTTATAAAATGTTTTATGGAATAGGAAAGGTTTTATTTCCAAAAACCGTTTTATGCAACAACCAATGAGACGTTCCGCTCATCGCGTTGATAATAATCTCGTATCCATGGGACGCCAAACAAGGAAAACGTAAACAAACATGGCTGGAATTTCATGGAACGTTGAGGCAGTATCCTTCTTGTTGTTAGAAGAATGTTTTAGATCCTTAGCACCGTTGGGTGTGATCAGAAAGTAAGTAAATAAACAATACATATAGTTTTTAACCTAACAGTCATCCAAAAGAGAATGAATTTATCACTTCACGCGTTCGCAAAGCGTCTCATAGATGGCAGGACATTGCGGTTTTATGAATAGTTTTACCGTGAGCAAGAAGGTACGTTTTACGTACGATTCATAAAACTTTCAATAACATTTTTTATAAAACTCTTTTATGGAAAATTTTACCGTGAGCTACAAGCATAACGCTATCCCGACCCCCTTTTTCACTGCTCACCACATTTGCTCGTATTTTTATAGTAAAAAAGAACAATTAATGTATTTATTGACCACGTATAAATAATCTCTTCTTTTAATTTATTGAAATTTGGTCAATTAAAATTCCTTTATTTCACTCCCAACGTTTTGGAAAATTTTTATCGGGTACACTAATTTAACAAATATCAACAAACACTTGAAATTTTAATAACACTAAAATGATATCAACCATTCCAATTTACAGGGTAAACATAAACAGTTTCTTGGCAACAAGAGAACACATCAGATTACACCAAACATTAATTTAGAAAAAATCATGAAAATTGCTGTTTATAAATACAAAGGTAACAATAACATCAATTTAAAAAAACAAACATTTATCACATTTTGTATATGTAAAACACTATTAAAAAGCATATTTTAAATTACAAATAATACCTGAGGATTTAATATTCAATTATCCCTGAGGATGGCAATAAATTTACCGAAACATTGGCAGTGAAATAATGTTAAAAAAATGCTAATTTCCCAGGTATTGGCACCCCTGCAGACGCTAATCTCGCTCGAAGAACGCCACCTAAATTTTCACAGACGTGGATAGATATATTTGCGCGAATGTGTAATATCCACGACGCAAAAATCATTCGCCGGTGGGCCTAGTTTAGGAAAGACTCGGAATCACCGAGCCGCGAAATGACGACATTTTGACGTCTCATCCTCGGAAAATCTCAACTGTTGCATTAAAAAAAACATGATTTTTTTCTAGGACGTGACGTCACAACATTGATGTGGTCGATTTTTGATCTATTTGAGCGTTTCGTTTTGGATTAGACCCCTGGGTCTATCGTCAGTAACGCAAGTCACTGAATAATTGAATCAATTAAGGTGGTTCCACCGTAAAATGACTTAAATGTCATTTAATTCTGTCTACTTGTAGAAAAAGTTGTCCTCTATCTGATATGAACAACAAAATAATACCTTTCCACGCTATTTTATTCTATAATTAACTACCTACCGATGAAAACTACCTTCAGTTTAAACATTGATCTTTGCTTCAGAAAAAAGAGGGAATCTTTAAGCAACAAGTTTCCTCAAGACGATTTTTCCATTCGCTTGAAATATTAAGCAGTTTAAACAATAACTTTCACAATAACTACAACTTTCCGCGGGTCATAAGGGAGGCGATTGAAATAGAAAAAATACCAAATAATATCAAATAGAGAGGATAGTTACAAAACTCCCTTATGCCTGGAAGAGACTTCTTCGAAATTAAGTTTTTACTTCTCAAAATCATCAGCTGCTGGAATTGTTTATTTATTTTTTATAAAGACTATTTTTGTTCTTAAAAGCCCGACGAAGTCGGCAGCATAGCACGGTGAAACTGTTGCATAACATTAAATAATTTAATCGCAGAACCAAAAAAACAATAAAATCTACTGCGAAGCTGCGAAAGCTGCGAAAATCTACAAAAAAAGTTAATACTGCGTAATTGAATTTGTCAGTCATTAGTTTTACCACATTTTGTAATAGTGGTGAAATTTGAACCGTTTTCATTGGACGTACTAACGCTTAGTTTCGTGTATATTTAATATCGGCGATGAGAGAAAAGAAAGTTCCAACTGTTAATTTAATATACCTACCTCAGATTGCTGACATGTTCGAAATTAGTCGGATACAAATTCTAACCTTAAAGTGTCTCCGAAACAATAAAATCTGAAAGAAAATATTTTCCAAGGAACCTGCTATGCCTCTTGACGACCATGAATTGACGACTGGATAAGGATGAATTAATTGAGATTAAGCTGCTAACTTAAATCTCTAGTGGTTGAATTCCGTTATTATCCTTGTTTATGTAGTTTATAAATAAAACGTTGCATTTTCAATGCAAAGAAAAAATCTTATTTTTTATAAATACTTGAGGGTAAAATTTACCATAATTATAGCTTCAATGTAATGCTTTTAAACGTAAGCTACCCAAATAAAGTAGTAGTAAAAAATGAGGATAAAAAAATAAAACACATCAAATAATTTCTTTACATGATAACACAGTCATATAATCGCTGACTCATTTCATTGGTTTACTTACTGATCAACTACTATATTATTCAAAATTCCAATGTCGCCATGGACCACATATGTTTTCTTCTCAGTTGACTCAATCCAAGTTGCGGGTGGGCAGAAGGAAAATAACGCGGAATAGTTTGTCAAATAAATTCTTAGCGGGGAACAATTGGGATGGCTGTTTTTCCATTCCTACGGACACCTTTGTCCAAACATTAATACACATTACGTGAAAAGAAGAAAATAATTTATTGCATGCCAATGAAAACGCGTAGTGATCTTTATTTTTAAATGCGTCAAACTTCATGAAATATTAGTGGATTTTGAAAAGACGCAACTTGGAAATTTCGGTTTAGAAATAAACTGGAGAAAAGAAAGATTTGAAAGCAAAAGAGGAAGATGTGAAAGTGGAAAGACGCCATGGAACGGTGGTTGGGCACTCCACTCCCACGCCACGTCTTGGGAATGCGGTCGACTTTGACGCTGCGCCCAAAACGCGCGAAAAAAGCAAATGAAGGGTGCGCAGCGAAGAGGTGCACTATGGGAAGCGTAGATAGTCGCCAGAAAGAGCGAGAGAAAACCAGAGAAAATACATCGCAATTGCCGCAAATCAAATAAACCTCGGGGAAATATCAGTTTTTTACGCTTTCAAAATGTAAATAAAATAAATATAAAAACGAATCCGATGGACTTTAACACCACAAGGAGAAAAAAAACAAGAAAATAACCTAAAACTGAAATTTTAAGTGGGCCATTCAATATAATTAACGAGACAAACTGCAATACCGTGAATATTACTGATGAATTTATTAAATGAAACTTTCTGGGGATAAATATGATAACCATTAGGACAGATCCAACAAGCTGTTTTTAACTAAGAAAACAAAAACAACCTTTTTTTGTTCATTTCAAAATTTCAGCTCTGTTCGAAACGTGTACACTAGAATATCAACGTTCAGGGATTAGATTTTCGTTATCCGAAGATAACTGGATGAAATTTACTCGTGAATGTTGAAACAGTGTCGTGAAACTTGTTTAATACGTGGAAACATGTAGTATTATAAGTGGATTGAACTGTTTAAATCGGGCACAACAAATGTCACCGATATTCATCGCTGCGGCCGACCGGTTGAAGTCTCAAGCGACGCGCTGCAAGATCGGATTAATGACCTAATTCTTTACCATTGGAGTAAGAATGCTCACAGAGCAATGAACTAGGTGTCTAAATGTTAGTGAGGACTACGGTGAGAAGTAAAGAGAGTTTCATTGTCATTGAATAAACTGTTTTTTTATCCACAGCCATTTGTCTCATTAAATATTGAACGACCCTCGTATTACGATATAATCAATTGACCAATGAGAAAAAACATCGCAAAATGTTCTGAAGGCCGTTTTACACGGTACAATTGTTTGTACAAACTCTTCCGTGAACTCTTGCATGAGGCAAAATGTATCGTGTAAAGCGGCAAATTGTATGAACGCTTGTGCGAATGTCTCAATGCCTGCACAGGAAATAGAACCTGTTCTAATTTCGTTGATACAAACGTACATTCTCACGTACATACGTTTGCACAAAATCTTTCATCGTGTAAAACGGCCTTTAGGATGGTTTGAGCGAGATAGTTCCCTAGTCATAATAGAGACCATATTGGAATAATATTTTTTTATTTCAGCGGTTATAAGAATTATGAAATAAATATTGTAATATTAATGGCGCAAATATATAGTTATATATGACCAACATTTTCAGTAATTAAATAAATAAAGCTACATAAAGTCTCTATCTTGACTCATTTTTTCCCGCCGTACGGCACAAAATCCTTCCAAACAGCAGGTTTTTTGCGATTCTGTAAAAATTACTGTGGTGAGTAATAGAATATTTTTTATAAATAGTTGAGAAAACATGCAATCTGCACACCGTTAGTTTTTTGACGAAATCTAGGTGTTATAAATTCCTATTTCCTTCAATATTCTCCCTCTGGGGCGCACAGCCATAATCTATCCCATGTTAAACAGCTTATATTTTCAGGAAAATTGCTTGAAAAGTAGTTCGGCAAGGGGTTGATATTTTGATATCATTGGAAAGATGGGAGTTTTTCTTAAAAATGAGGCCAAATTCATCAAATTCTAGGCGAAGCGATGTTTCGCTCAAACTAACTTAAGCGGTCACCTCTCATAAAAGTTAATGCCAAAACAAATTTTCCCGACATCACAAGTTTCAAATATCACTTTACGTAGAATTTTATGAATTACGTAGAATTTTAAATTTAAAAAACTGTCATCTTACCAATTATAACAAAATGTTAACCTCCTGCCGAACTACTTTTCAAGCAATTTGCCTGAAAATACAAGCTGTTTTACGTGGGATAGATTACGGCTGTGCGCTCCAGAGGGAGAATATTGAAATAATTAAGAGTTTCTAACACCTGGTTTTCGTCAAAAACTAAAGGTTTGTAGTTTGTATGATTTCTTAACTATATATAAAAAATAACTCACCGCAGTACTTTTCTCAGAATTGCAAAAAAAAACTTTCTATTGTGACTCTTTTTCACCGTATGACGTGAACAAAAATGAGTCAAATTAGAGACTTACGTAGATGTATTTATTAAATTACTGAGAATTTTTCTCATACAAAACTATATTTTTGCGCGATTATTATTACAACATTTACTTCACACTTCTTGCAGACGCTGAAATTAAAATATAAAATTGGAATATGGTCTCCATTATGACTAGGAAATTATCTCGCTCAAACTACCAGGGACAGTCCCAGTTCTTTTACTTCCATCGCCGAACATTTACTTAAACTTCATTAGCAAAAAATATATTTGCCCGACAACAATTCCCCTTTCATCTGGCTTGAGTTTTCTTTCTGCCTACAGAACTATGCCCAATAAAACTTCTGACGAATCGTCTTCGTTATTTATTCAGTGTAATTAATCTTTTCTATATTTAAATCAATTTTGTTATAATTTTGTTTGCCAAAATAATTAAAATAACATGTTTCTCCGACATATCCAACATCTCCTTGCTTTATCATAATGCTCTTCGCACTTACCCAACATATGTCAACCGAACTCGAATTTCTTTTTAAGAAAGACCCACATATTATAATTTGATGATCCAGGTAAAGTTAGAATGACTTCTGAGTAAGAACATAAAAATCATTGAGCAGACGGACATTTCTTCCAAAGAAGGCTACAAAACGCCTCAGCCTCGGTAGAGGCAACACAAGAGATTTTCCAATATGCGCTGTAAGTATTTTTCCCACACTCAGGCATCATTTGGAAAAGATTTCATGTCTCCTTCGGAAACGTCATGGTGGCTTTGTGAAGTATGTAGATTAAAAAAAAAATATTACCTTCGTACATGTCTATCAGCGTGAATCTTACACTATAAACGATGAAGATGATATCTTTGTTTGTGCATACATCCTAAGCAACAGTTTTGATATCGCGCACAGATATCTACATGATTCTTAGTTTAAATCCAAGATTTGAATGAAGTATGATAAGGTTTAGAGCCGATAAGGAAAAGAATGAGTCGCCAGCGATAAAAGGGGGTGTTTGATAGCTATCGACTGAAAGGTCGAGATGCACTGCGTTGTAATCGAAAAGGATTCGGAGATACACGCTTCCCTCTTGAAGAACTACGACGGAACCAGACGCAAATCACGCCTTCCTTTAGAGAATACTTAATCCTAACGGATAGCATTTGGAAACTGAGTACATTTCTCGGTTAAGAATAAAACCATAATGAAAGCAGAGCAGAGAAAGTGTCCGTAAAGTCTGAGGTTTCAGGCGTGATGGAGTGGAACCGGAACATCACTGCAGTTAATGAAACAAGAGCAATTTCCACAAGTATGACATTTAATGCACGACCGGTTTCGCTTTTTACAGCATCTTCAGGTACATATATCAAGTGTGCTCAAGCTTATATAGGGATGCGGGAAGGGGGGGTGGTAAGACAGAGTAACGGAAGAAGGGGAGGGTAAAGGAGAAGGAGAGAAGGGTGGATAGTCATAGGTGCCGGTATTCCCAACCCTCAGGCACCTATGACTATCCACCCTTCTCTCCTTCTCCTTTACCCTCCCCTTCTTCCGTTACCCTGTCTTACCACCCCCCATTCCCGCATCCCTATATAAGCTCGAGCACACTTGATATATGTACCTGAAGATGCTGTAAAAAGCGAAACCGGTCGTGCATTAAATGTCATACTTGTGGAAATTGCTCTTGTTTCATTAACTGCAGTGATGTCCGTAAAGTGTTTTTCTGCAAAAAGATTGAGAGAACAACCATCTTCATTCGTCCTTTGATCATAAGATTGGGCGATTTTATCCCTCCATTTTACACTGCCCCCTGCTAAATACCTTTTTTCCTTCTAGATATCTATTCTGTTCCCTATTACGTCTTACCTGGGGGGCTATTCTGTATGCCCTCGGAATTTCCGAGCCTCGAAGATTGGGCGATTTTATCCCTCCGGTCTACACTGCCCCCTGCTAAATACCTTTTTTCCATCTAGAAATCTATTCTGTTCCATATCCCGTCTTACCTGGGGGGCTATTCTGTATGCCCTCGGAATTTCCGAGCCTAGAAAGTGACAACATTTTGACGTCACAGCTTTTGAAATTTCAAATAGGGTCATTCTAAAGTTGAGATTTTTAGGGGGAAGTGTCGTCACATCCACGGATTTACCGAGGTGCGACCGTGTCGAGTCCTTACTGAATAGCGAGACTCCTGGCCTGTGAATTTGTTCCTCCGTCTTCCTCATGGGGTTTTCCTTTCTAAACTGTTCCTTACAAATCCACTGTGCCTTAAAATGCATCCAATCCATCTGGGCTTCGTCTTCCTGATAGTGCTCGTTTTTCTCCTTTTCTATTCTTATGTCAGAAGAAAAATATAACACAGCGTAAAAGCGGACGAAATCATTTTATAATAAGTCTAAGCAATTGAAGTATGCACGTACTTAAGAGATCACTGTCACCTCAAAGCATCTTTGGGGTACAAGGTGTCATTGTCAATTGCCTCATTAGACGGGGAGTGAATAAACCCAATGAGAATGCCAGAAAATGATGTCATTTAAAATTAGTACGGCTGTACTAAAAAATCGCTGCACATACTCGAGGCCAATTAACGAAACTGTTGGTCAAGAAATTAGGCAAACGTTTAAATAATATCTGTTTTTCAAAGAGTTATTCAAGACAAAGCAAACTGCTATTGGGTTGTTGGTGAAATTAGCATGAGAGTTTTTCGAATAGGAAGAAGACAAGCGTAATCACTACTTCTGTAGAGGGACAGGGGATCCTGGAGTGGGTACTTCTGAATATCACTGAATTCAGTGACTTAATCCTCCGGATTAAAGGAAAGATTTAGACACTATGTTTAGTAATAGGTTTAAAATATAAAAGTAACTGAGGCAGGCGAGATGTAGTGGAATGACATCCTGATTTAATGAAAAGAGAGATGGCACTTTTCCACAAATTTATTGAAGTACTACAATAAATTTGTGGAAAAGTGCCATCTCTCTTTTCATTAAATCAGGTTTAAAATATCTTGAGACCGATTGATCGGATTGTGATTTTCCTTTAGGCGAATTCATGAAGAAATCATACGTTCTGAGTCAAGCTGGTTCTTTTCGCCGTAACTATATGGAACTTGGTATTCATTTCGAATAAAAAGGTTAAACTTTGTTAGTTGAACCTGGTGATGACGTTAACCGTAGAAACCTTGGTCGTGAAAATTAAAAATTAATGTGATAAAAACAAAGTTTAACCCTATAATACTACGCAAATAATGTGAAATATAGCTCTCCCCAGACGCAAATTTTTTATTCTCTTTATTTTTAAACTTTTGCGAAATTTTATTTTTTGTCACTTTATAATCAAGGGAAAATTTTATGATGAGCAATTTTCATCTGATTTTACTTTAAAATACGAATTGATGGAGTTTTATTTTTACTAAAAGACGAAATAAGTTTTAGCACCTATGGTGTCTGGAAGTAAAACCATATCTACTTCAAATTGTCAATAGACGATGGAAGCAGTTAAAGTGTCAACCTTTTTTTTCAAAATAAATACATTCCGAGTAGTATAATTTAATATTAATTAATAAGTAATAAATATTTTAGGGACGTCACTGGATGTCAAATTGTCGCTTGTACTTCAATGGCTCGATTTTTTTGTCCTTAATTTAGTATGCAAGTGTCATCGTGTTAAGGTAGTTTGAGCGAAAAATCACTTCACCTAGAATTTGATGAATTAGGCCTCATTTTAAATAAACAATTCTAATCTTTCTAATGATATAAAAATATCAACCCCTTGCCGAACTAATTTTCGAGCAATTTGCCTGAAAATACAAGCTGTTCAACATGGGATAGATTACGGCTGTCCGATCCAGAGGGAGAATATTTAAAAAATAAGGAATTTATAACACCTAGATTTCGTCAAAAAACTAACGGTGTATAAATTGAATGTTTTCTAAACTATTTATACAAAATGATCTATTACTCACCATAGTAACTTTTACAGAATCCCAAAAAAACCTACTGTTTTGAAGGGTTTTCAGCCGTTCGGCGGGAAAAAATGAGTCAAGTTAGAGACTTATGTAGCTTTATTTATTTAATTACTGAGATGTTTGGGCATATATAACAATATATTTGCGTCATTAATATTACAATATTTAATTCGTACATCTTATGGACTCTGAAATAAAAAAAATAAAATTTTAATATTGTCTCCACTATGACTAGGGATCTATCTCGCTCAAACCACCTGAAGTGTATTTCATCGTATTTTAAAGTCGTAAAATTAAATGCTCTGCCTTGAATTCCCTATTTATTCCAATGCTTTCAATTAGTTAGCCCTAAAATCTCTTCTATTCTCAGTCCCTCAACGATTTTCTCGTAGATCAGCCCAAGTCCAATGAATGTCTCACACCTAAATCCCTGAGCATAATATGGATTCCCATCAAAATCGAACGAGCCATTTTCTAAATAAATTTTACATGTTTACAATGCAATTATTGCTCATTTATCAGTGTCAGATCATCTTTTTCCCCTTCCTATTGCTTTTACATTCACAACAAGAAATAAATGGCTGACCCTGCCATTCACGCTCGTGGTAGCTCGTGTAGTTTTTCAAAGTATAAAGTCCTCAATGCTCACTTTTATGAGTACAGTCGAGGAGAGATCTGAGAGGGGAGTTATATTTTAGCACTCAGCGTATTCGAACTGCTATAAGATCATAGTGCACTGTGCTACGATTTCAAGATGCAATATTACTTAATCTCTTCCCAAAATGATCAGCCAATGTTCAATTAATATGCATGACGAAAGAAGACCGTGTGTTGTGGCGCCAAGGGTATTAAATATTTGGTGGGATAATCTGGCACAGGTTAATGTTGTGAGTGATTTGAAAAGAGAAGCAAAGAAGTGTTTGTTAAAAGTTGATTTTTTGATCCAACGAGATTTGAACTATCGTGTTTATGTTTTCATTTTTCGCGTCGGACTTTTTTCTTCTTGTGTCTACCAAGATACATCACATGTGCATAAACGTCTCCTGACAAGTAGTTTTTGCTCAGGAGGACTTAAAATGTATTTATTTTCTAAAATGTGGTATGAAAAGTAAAAGTATTAATAAATTATTAATATGTAAATATTTCGAGTTTAAGACTGACACGGCAAGCCAAAAGTTACTTTTTAGTGACACAAAGTTAAGAGACAGAGTGTGTTGAGATGTCTCGTTACTAGGTGCCATTTTTTCCGAGCGTCATTCGTGGTGATAACATTAGGAAGCTGCAAAAGCTGAGATTCCCCAGCAGAATCCATAAATAGAACATCCGATTGATAATTTTCAATAGTGGTCCACCTGTATTAGAAAGTAGCTGAATGGTCAGTATTCTCATGTCCACAGCCACACTCGGTATAAGTGGCTTGCCATATTCTCCATGTTTGTCAGGGATAGAAGAATTAACACTGCAATTCCACATGGTAACAGATTTATTGACACGACTGGTTTCGCCGCAGAGCAGCATCTTCAGGTAGAACCTAAAGATGCTGCTCTGCAGCGAAACAGGTCGTGTCAAAAAATCTGTTACCATGTGGAATTGCAGTGTTAATTCTTATATCCGTGATATCAAGGCATTCCACCAAGTAATGTCCGAAACTGTCATCTACACCATTTTTGTGTTTCACCTCATCACATTTCATTCGTATAGTTCACGCTACTTTCATTTCAAATTTGATAACAGAGTTGAACGAGCCCTAAGATGATAAGCGATACATCTTTGGCGTAAAACACAAGGAAAATAACTCACGTTTCTGAATACTCAGGTCAATGTGAATAAAACACTCGTCCCAACTACCCGCAATGACATCTACATCTACATACTACCCCGCAAGCCGCCTCAATAGGCGTGTGGCGGGGGGTGTTAGGACACCAGCCGTTTACATATAAAAAAGGCTCTAATGAAATTACGCCTAGCATTTATTAAAGTCCCTTATTGTTCGGGGGAAAAACGAATTCCCATACCAATCCGTTCGGCAAAATATCTCTCTTAATTTATCGCTTCTGTCGGACCTGGAAATATAGTGGGGTTCTACTATGATGTTCTCCGTGTCGCTGTTAAAGATATCTATTCTTAATTGCTCAAGTAATCTAAGCCTAGCGCGCAGCCTCCGAGTCAGTGAGTCACTCCTAACAGTGAGTAACAGGGTATGGAATGCCCTTGGGAATCGGATATCAACTTAAAGGTACGCAAACCATGAAGGGAACGAGATCGGTGGATCAAGGATACACGAATAAAGGCAAAACAACAGCAGAAATATGTATTTACAGTAGTTGCGTGTATTACATATCTTTATTTTTTAATGTTATAAGGTCAGACAACATCTAAAAAATGAATACTGTCAAATTATTTCCAATTTGCTAGTCTTAAAATTCAAGTATTGGGGCACAGTTCCGCCAACTCCTGTTCAAGAGAATACGTATTACCATAGAGTAAACAGTAATCAAAATCGTCCAAAAGTTATATAAACAAATATAACAACGTTAAAACTTAGTTGAGCACAACTTAAAGTTCACCAGTATGGGACACAATGTACAATAAACGTTTCCTGCAAGTTTCAACTTGATACTGAGAACAGTCTGCCAGCAACAGGATTAGGAATATAAACTCGGAAGAGCCAAGTTACTACCCGAAATTCAAGGAAATATTTTTTATAACACTTGGTATTAGGAAAATCGACTAACTATTGTCACCACTGAATGTGGCGACCCTTTCTGCTTCAGGATATATTTTCAGGCTTGTGGATCAAGCAAATTCATAATTTGTCAGAATTTCTTCCAACGCCATTTGCGCCATCTACGATATCCCTCTCGAACTACATAAAAAATATATACGAATTTTACGCCTGCGGTGATCCCTGTATATATATTTACTCTATGGTATTACTCAGAGTATCAACAGGTAATACGAAGTAACACTTCAATTTCGAATTCGGAATAGCATAAAGATAATTTTATATGAAAAAAGAATAGCCAAACAAAAGTTAGCGTTTGAACCATACATGAGTATTTGTTTTTAATATGTTTATTTGGTATAGTTATTGTTGAAATGTTTTAATTTATTTTAGTGTAAACATGTTTCATAGTTAAAATGTTTTGGTTGCGAAGGTTTTGTTTGGTAGGGGGGATGGGTTGTTAAGGAAGAAGGAGAGCAAGCCTGGAAGCTGCTTTGCATGAGTAAAAAGAAGTATAGAATGAAGAAAACTGAAACTAGGTGTTTTTAATTTGTACACACCGTCCGTTGCTACAGTAGACATATCGCGACATTCATATACATTAACCACAACGGTGGCGTTGAGAGAAAAACTTGGCGCAGGACCCGTGTTGTGATAGTGGAAAATAAATTAGCGTAGATTAAGGTCAGATTCGGAATTAGCGTTGAATTAACTCACAAGCGCAGTAGTGTCGTCGTTTGTTTCAATGTTTATTTCAGCCATTGGGTGATGGTTGACGTAAACTACGACACGGGGTCAATCAATTTGAGGCAAAATAAATCCTAGATATATCCAGCCAAAATGGATAAATTCCCAAATTGCCTAGTCAGTGAGGTAATTTTTCCATCATAGATAATCTTATCTCCCGAAAATCACATATTTTCAATTCGCAGAGCAAATATCATACGTAATCTCTCACGAGTTCGGTGATTTTCAGAGATTTTTTTACGTCTAAGATATAAGCTTCACGTTTGGCAATTTTTTTATCAAATACGAACAAATGGCGTTTCAGTCCTCGATAGATATTTCATGGTTTAGGCTTTTAAAACATTCTGGGTGTCAGGCACAATTTAGTGGAATGTTTCCATGCATGCAATGAAACACTAATACTCCATGATTCCACGAAGTTTTAAGTGCTTCATTCTTAAAGGCTTTAAATAACAGTCTGTTGCTATGTTTATAAGTAAATATTTTCCCATTTTGTTTCTGTGAACCTGCCTAAAAATCATTAGCTAGGTTTCTTTTCAAATTAGCGCGAGGGATTCATTAAGCATTTCCAATCGGGCGGAAAACCGTGCCCGAACGATAATATATGTTTGCGTATATATATAGAATAACAAAGAGGACGGGTGGTGGCGGTCTCCGCTCTTCAATTGGCCCGACTCCCGCTGGCAAGCGACGGAAGAGACACCTCCGGCCCACCCACTCACTAACTCTTCCCCCAGCACCTTCTTCCTTCCGGGATCTCGCATTCCTGGCAAAGCATCTTGGGCCGAGAGGTAGCGGGGGATCAGATGGGATGGAATGATAGCGTTGCCTGGACTCGCCAACAGGTAGATAGATCTTCCACGAGGACAAATCATAAAGCCCTGAGGACATGCGCTGACCAGTGTGAAGTGAACCGAATAAGACTAGAAATCTATTTTTCTCTAGTCATAGTCTATACCATATTAGAATTTTGTTTTAAAATTTAAACAGTTGCATGAAGCATAGAATAAATATAGTAACACTTAGATTTTAAAAGGTGCTTATTCAAGGTAGATATTGAAATGAAATGACGCTTGATATCATGAGTTTATTCCCAACGCTAAAACAATTACATTCTTTCCATTTATTTCTCACATTGTGTTTGAATTGACGATTATAGTTGAGCAGTGGTCCTTGCTGTCGATAAACACTTCAACATGGCGGGAATTAATGGAGTGAGAGAGAGAGAGAGCAACGTACAGTCGTCCGTGTGAGATTACTGCTGTTTGGAATTGAAGTCCAACGTGGTCAAACGACTGAACTTGCGAATAGTTGATTGTAATCGCAAAAGTCAGAATCACTGGGAATTGTCGTCGTCTCAAGATGAAAGGGAGGGTTGTTTAAGTAAGAGCAAAATTAGAAATGATTCTCGCTTTTGTGAAATTTCTCGTAAGAAGTTGGATAAAAGAATTATAAAATTTTGGTGACCGTAGCTCCATCTAATAACGACATTTTAAAATTTAAGTGACTGTGGCTCCATCTAATAACAGTATTTTAAAATAGTAGTGACTGTGGATCCATCTAATAACGACATTTTAAAACTTTAGTGACAGTGGCTCCATCTTACAGCGTTCCTGAGTCATTGAGTGAGTGACAAGGGCTTTTATTATATAGATTATGGCTCACAAACTTTGATTTTTTTATGAATAATAAATTCCCTAATTAATTAATTAAGTATGCACATTTGAGTCTTCAACTTAAGTTAACTGATTTCATCCGGTACTCTGTAAACGCCAACACAACCGATTGGTTTTTTTGCAATTTTATAAAAAGTATTACAAAGTATAAAAGGCGTTTACTTTAAAGACGTCGACGGAAGCTTATAAGTAGCAAAGCGATCCACACTTGAGTGCTACGAGGATTGTACTTTACTGTAACGTACTGTACGGATGGATTACATTACTAAACTGTAATTAGTCCGTAGGATAGGACGTGATGCCGCTGTCCCCTTGCCATCTATCGCTTTGGTAATTTTAGCGAGATTTTTTTCCTAAGCATTATAGAGACTTTATTCGAATTTTATTTTAAAATTTAAGCATCAAGTAAATCTAAGTAATAACAATGGCGCAAAAGTGTACTTATCAGTACTAGCTATACAAAACTTCTCAGTAATCAACGAAATAGTTATATTTAAGGATTCAACTTTCAAGTCGTACGATAAAAACGACATCACAACTGGAGATTGTTTGGGATTTAATAAAAAGTGTTACAGTGAGTAATAAATTTTAAAAAAATAATCCAGAAAACATGCTAACTAACCACGTTACATTCATTTCTGATGCGATCTGTGCGTCGTAACGTCCTTATTAAAAAAAATAATATTTATCTGGAGCCCACCACATCCGATGCAAAACTGCTTCCATTTTTTGGCAAATATCTGGAGATTCATGTGCGATAAGTGGCTGATATTTTCGTATCATCAGATTGGTGGCATCTGTTCCTCTTCAACGAGGCCACATTGATTGAATTTGATGCGAAGCATTATCTCGCACAAAACACCTAAAAGTGGAACGCCTATAATAAAAAACATTCAAAAAAATTACCTTCTCTTTCGCTCAGTGGTTTCTCGGAAAATTTATTTGGATTTCTCAAACTGTTTGATTTAAACTTGGAAAAGAATTGACTGTCGCGTTGAAAACTTCCCCTGGAAACCCCAGAGAGAGAATAAAACCCACCAATCGGGATATTTGGATCGCTTGACCAACGTGCCCACGACAGCCGTTTCAAATAATCCTAGTCCATACAGGGCACACAGTGAAATTGAATACGGTGACACTTAAAAAAAAAACCTTTGAAAACAAGACGTGATGTCCGAGTACTGTAGTATATTTCGTCGAAACATAAAAATGTATGGGGTGAAAATTATTCAACATCGATATAAATTCCTTAAAATGCTCGATTTGTTTTTAAAATTTATTTTCGACTTTATTACGGAATGTTGAGTTTTTTTCGCGCAGCACATTTTGTCTAAAAATTGCACTTTAAAGATCCATCTCAAAGACAAATATCTGTTCCTCATGCCTACATGGAATATTTTTTATTAATATTTTAGACCATGTAGGAGATGAAATAAGGCCGCATATAGAAATTGGTACAAGTCCCGAGGAAGTCTTAACTGTTATCTTTCACGGATTTCCATGCCACAACAAAAAGAGACCAATATCTATAAAACATACAACAACAAATATCGCATTACTAAGTGACAGTTGCAAATTCAATTTTGTCAGAGAAAATATTTCTACCCAATCCTTAATGTCCGAAATACCAATTTCTTTCATCCAACTAAATCTTTACTTAGCTTTCATTAATGTCACCCACGTGTTGGTCATGCGCCAAAACAATATCGCTCTTTTACCACCGCGTTAAAAATTGATTCCATCCGTGTCATTTACATTTTAATATACACATTTGACTGGTAGTAGAGTTTCCATAGAGCTATTGAACTCATCGCTGAGAACGTTCCTGTGTATGTGGCCGGGATAGAACTGGTTCTAATGATAAACTGTCAAAAATCAGCTAGTAAATTGCAAGAGGAGTTGGAGACTAAAGAAAACGTAGCCGGTTGATAAGCAGCATTGAAAGAGAAGCAGATGATAAGTAAAAAGCTTTAATTAAAGATAGATATTGGAATTCAACTCTGGATAAACTTGACGAAATGCTTTCAAGTGCAATAAATATAGAAAAGCCAAGAGGCTGCTGATTATTAAATTCGACATTGAACACAAATACGTTGAACCAATCTACCTCACCAAGGCCTCTACATATTGTCCTTGCTACATCCATCAGTGACCGTTTTACACAGGGTATTTCACTTTGAAATTTGAAACACCAATTGCACGTGGAATATAGGTGTAGCGAAACTTGGTGGCACTCGCTTGTGAAGATCAAGACCCAAAGGTGAAGAAAGCATGCATAAGGTGTGGGAGGAAGCTGCCGAGCCTTTTTCCAGTGGACAGTACGGGAGTCCTTCGATAACTTTGCCCACTCATCAACGCTTGCTATACGGTCAGTGTCTTCTAATCCTCCCCTGTTGAGTGCCACCAAGTTTTGTTAAGCCTATAAACGCGTAATTTCCCTTCATAGTTCAATTCAGGGAATGATTGCGCAAAAAAGCAAGTTATTTGCTCTGGCAGAGTGGTCAGTCAGATGCAACTTAGTCATGAGAACATTTGATATCAAATATGAAATAGATGGAGACTATAACCGACCCAGTAGCAGGAGTTGGAATAGGTGCAATGGTACATGGTCTTCTAATATCACAGAGAAACAGGTAGAGATGATACAAGTGAATTTGATCCTTGCGAGAGTTAACGCATTAAATCACGGCAGTGGCTATTTTCTACGCAGTATTTCTTGCATTCATACAGGAATCCAATCCGGTGTAACTTTGTATCCGTATCTATCCAAGTATAAGCTTACGTAAGTAAATTACTATAAAAACACCTAAAGAACCACATCAACGAAGAGAAAAAATCACAGGAATATCAAGAGATGATCACGCCTTCCCAATATGAACGACTAGCTTCCTATCCCTTATCGGAGTCATTATCAGGAAACCAAAAGTCCACGTGTATCTTAAAAAATCTAAAGAAATTGTGACAAAGGTGAAGAACCGAAAGTAAACAAAATTGTGATTGAAAATGTTGAAATAGGAAAACCAATTTCTCCAAAATCATCGATCATGGTCACCGTAGATAATAAAAGTTTATCTACCACAAATAGTGGACTATTATCTGTTAATCTGGCACTGCTCGAGAAAAATCCCAAAAATTATTATTCACATTCTCTAAAAGTCTCTCTTTATTTTATATAACACGTGCTGCAAAAAAACTGTAAAAATATAGGGCAAATATTTTAAGCAATATTTTCCACTTACCTATATCAGTAAATTGACACGCTTGTTGGATATTAAACCACTGATTGATGAAGTATGTTCTTCCATATTTATCTGGATGATTTCCACGTATATTTTATAAGAATGCACTGACATTCCTTAGGGCTTTTTCTCGATGATATAGGGTCGCACTAAATAGGCGGAAGTGACATGAAGAGAGACCAAGGCTATGGCTGAAATCAATGATAATTTCATTCGAAAAAGGTACCTAGGGAAACAATTAAAACTAAGCTGCAATCATGTGGATTAAACGAGGAAATGGAGGATTGGATGTGTAACTTTTTACCCGGTTATCAGACAAAAATATTAATTCGCGGTATTAGTTAGCCGACATTGTCTGGGTGAAATCCGGCGTCCCACAAGGGTGCGTGATCGACCCCCTGTTGTTAATCATTTATGTTAATGAAAACAACTCTAGAGCTAGAAGATAAAATGTTTTGCTGACGATGCTGCTACCTACCGTTTAATGGCCACAAAAGGGGACATGGATGATCTATCATAATTATTATCTTAACAACATGACTTGACAACTTGCGACACATTTTGTGGGGGCTACAATTTTAGTAAATGCACTGCAGTACACTTCTTACGAAAGAATTAAAAACAATGACGTATCAATATATTCTTTGAATAGTTATTGACCACTTTAATAATACATTGGTTAATTTATGGAGGTTTAGTCATGATTTGATCTCCTATAACTAAAGTTTTTTTTTCTATGTATTATGTTGTGTTCTCCAGAATTTCATTACGAATATGTTTTTTATATTCGTAAAATATGTAATATACATTCGAAATTTGAAGTTACGATGTATGTAATTGTTAATTTCATGCTTTATGCTATTCATTTTAATTATTTTTATTTTCACTTATTTTATTTTTTAAACAAAATTTTAGTTTGGTTTTCCATCTTGGTTTTGTTTTTTTTATGTTGATTTTTTTTACTAAGAGGAAGAGTTTGTTTTTGTGTGTTACCATTGTCGCAGTGAGAAAGTTAATCCTTTGAGGTACTAAATTTATGATTGGAAACGTTTTTATCTTTGTAATATTATAATTATTATTAACTGTATTCTTTGTATTGTACTGTAGCCCTGAAGAAGCCTCATTAATAAAAAGGCGAAACGTCTTGGCGGAAAAAGGATAAAGTTGAGTTTCTTAAAAAAGACATGACGAGATCTCCATAAATTAACCAATGTCTTATCAATGAAGTGAGGGAATAAATATGAAGGTGTAAGATATTGTTAAATAACTGAGAATTGCTGTAAATTCAGACCTAGCAAGGAGGAAATACCAATGAAATATATGTGACGCTATATTTAAGACTAAGATTAATTAAGCGAATGATGGGAAGGTCCTCAAATGGGAAAACAAAAGAAAAACGATACTTCCTTCTTCCTAGGCCACATCTAGAGTACGCCCTGAGCATTTGGGAATCTGCAGGGGTAGATTTAATTCCCGAGATAAACAAAATACATAAGCAAGCCGCAAACCTCTTTAACATTTTATACGAACTGACAGAGAGTGAAAATACAGCAGATAGGACTGGGTTGGGGACCTCTAGAGACTACAGTTATTAGTAAAATTCAGATAACGTGAGGAACAGAATGCCACGGAGAATATAATTTAAACTCTGCACTACATCTCTGGAGCTCAGATAAAGTGAAAAATAAGACAAATACGTCGTCAAACTGAAAGGTACAAAAACTCCCTCTTACCATACTAAGTTTGTGAGAATATCAAAAACAGATAGAAAAACTGTTAGCATGCAATTCATTTTCGTCCTTTTCGTCGTCTTATTACTTCTTGTCCTTATCACCTCCCCTTTCCAATGGCTTGCGTCCTTAAGTTCCCAGCATCACACGTCCCATGCAGGATCACATATGTATATTTAAATGTATACTGTCTCCACTCCAACTTCTTTTCCTCTTCGGTCGTACTCGACAACACTTCGTTCGTCTTCTTTTCCAACCGGCTTATCCCCTCCACTCTTCTCTAAATGAAATTTATCGAACAAATATTTTATATTTCATGTCAAAAATTACAAGGAGGCATAAAGGAGCAAAAGAAAACGTACAAATAATACTGAAAAAAAGAAGAACATTCCGCGAGTAAACCAAAATGAAATAAAGAAAAAAGACATATCTATTTATAGAAACGTCGACCTTTACCCTCAAGATGGAGTAGCACAGGTATTACGCAACTCCAACTTTGTGAGCAATTAGCGTTGCTTCATGAGCCGTACGTTTCATGATTTATGAGCCGTAAATGCTACAGTTCGCTGACAGTTACCGGTAGTTAATGCACTCCCCCGATAGTAGAGCTGAAAGTAAATAGTCGAGGTTTGTGGCAAAGATCCAATACGAGACTTGATCGTGGAACATGAGCCATGCGAACACTTGAGAAGATTTTCGGAACCTTTTTTAATCGAAATGATTAACAATTGAAAGTACCGGAATCCAGTCTCGATGGTTTATCATTTGTAACCCAATCCTTTGATGAAACCGCGGTTCCTATCGCGAGTCTTTTGTTATAAACAGGCTGATGTGGTCGATATATTTCTCCCATCCTTTCCACTCTTAGCTTCCTGTTGAATTACTGGTCCATAGACCCAAAGCATGCGGACACAATCTTGTATAATGGAGTAATTTTTTAAGTTTTATATTTTATTTTTATTATTATGGGTACCTAATCTACCTGTTAAGGTAGGTTAAAATAGATGAAAGTAAAAATCCTGTACGTTTTTACGGGAGCAGGACTCTATGTCCTTACACAATGTTTTTCTTCATCTTAGCATCTTCCTAACTTTCTTCATTCCGTCCACAAAGTCTCTTCTCTTCCTCCTCCTTCCCTGCTTACCCAACAACCGCCTCTCTATCGAGGCCTTCTACATCCCTTCGCCATTATTACTTATACCAGCCATCAACTCCACCTTCTATGAATCTCCTCCATAAGTTTCATTTTCGTACCCACTATACGAAGCACTTCTTCGTTTGCCTTCCTTTCTGTCCACCGCACCTTCTCCATACACCTTCACGCCTATATCTTGCTCGCCTAAAGTCTATTCTTGTCTCCCATCCTCAGCATTCACGTTTCTGCCCCATACAACGTTACAATCCACATCAAACACATATTAAAAGAATCACAAATGGATAAATCAACTGAAAATTCTGTGACTTGCAGCAGTGATTCCCACTTTTTCAACTTTTGCGTACCCGTCGCTAACTCGTTTTCTTTGAAAGCAACCCCAACATATGGACCTCTCGCTGTATAGGGATATGATACTTGCCATTCGGATTTCCATGCGCACCCCTAAACCATCAAGCGCGTAACTCTTGTGGGTACGCTTGCCAAAGATAGAGTAACCGCTGATTCAGAGCACGAGTTTCTCGTTTAACCGTTCTCATAGGAATAATGGAGCAAAAAGGTCTTATATATTTCTCATTCTTTCACCAAAAAGAGATGGATAGTTGTAGCCAAATTTCATACGCAGCTTATATGCACCTATATCGTAACATACGAAAGTTAGCAGGCGGTCGCTTTGTACCTTACAAAATTCCAAAGTTTTTTACCAAAAGATATTTACATAAATAAACAACGTTGAAACTCAGTTCAACACAAATAAACGTTAACGAACACGGAGAAAAACGTGTACGAAACGTTTCCTAGAAATTTTTACTTAATGCTAGTAAGCGTTTGTCGGCAACTAGTTGAAGAAGATGAACTCGGAAAGGCCGCGTTTCTTGCCTAAATAAGAAAAATATTTTCTTCAAAATAAAAGTTTTTGGGCGTGAGGTTAGCCCACTAGTACATGGTTACTCTATGGTGTTAGCTATTTGTGCAGGCCAAGGAAAAATGAGGTCGTTGTACTGAATTAAGATATGAAATGAAGCTGGTTTTTTTTTAAACGATGATGAACCTAGGAATTGGTATTGCAGGTAATTTGTTAGTTGGTGGGTTTTATGATGAACGCACTGATCGTATGGATTTAATGTTCCCTTAGCTTTTTCTTTCAGATTAATAATTAAGGTACGGACGAATATCTACCCTTCTAACTCCTCACTTTCGGAGTTTTCCCGTTCAATTTATAAATTCAATATGGCTGATTGCGCATTTTAATGGATTGAAGGTGGAAGAATAAGTTTTTTCCTGTGTGTGTGTGATGTTAGCGCAGGCGTGGATGTTACCTCGTTTACTTTTTTTATTTTTACAATAAATTTGAGTGCACAGCTGCTCGCATGTCAAGTATGATGGGGATAAGGTTAGAGGGGTCAGTGTGGTTACCTTTTGAGATGACAGTTGATTATTCAGTGGTGAACGAGTTCCATGATTAAGGAGTAATCCTGTTGTTAGGTGATAAGGGGTTGGGAACGAGGAGCTTATTGAACACACACACGAAAGCCATTAAGACTCTGCCCACTCAATTCTCCTTCCACTTGAACCTCGCGTCAAATTGCGACACATTAGCCATGCAAATCTTGCTCCCATACGCTAATGGCTTCAGATTGCGATTGCCGATGGCTCTGCGTTGTGGCGGACACTCGCCTCGGGTGGTTCATTAGAGCCATTACGGAATTGAATTGCGAGGCTTGTTTGTTTGAGGTACGCCATTCTCATGCCTCTACCGATTTCCCTTCCCCCTGGTGCGGAACGGAATAACTATCCCTGTGACTGAACTAGGCAAGTCAATCATTTTTAGTATCGCTCCGCATGTATTTTATTTCAGTTCTGGTGCACCATAAAACAGCCAGTCTCTATCTATCGCCGTGGGTAGCAACAACGTCAACATCAAACAATGACAATCAACGAACTACATAATAATTTACACGTCTGAAATCAACGATAAAAATAATAATTAAATTCACTATTTACAAGCACTAGAAAAGCAGTGTGAGAAATATGGAATGAAGATAAATAATAGGAAAACAAAAGTAAAGAGATTCTGTAGGACAAAGAAAGCGAAGCTGGTGATAAGAGTAGGAAGTCACAAACTGGAGCAAGTAGAACAATTTAATTACTTGGGTAGTACGCTAGAAGAAAGAGGACATAGTAGAAAATACATTAGGAGGAGAATAGCGCTAGCGAAGGAAGCGTTCAGTAATAGAAGGGAGCTGATGACGGGGACCTTAAGTAAGGATGTAAAAAAGAGGCTGGTGAAGAGCTTGATATGGAGTGTGGCGTTGTATGGGGTAGAAACGTGGACCTTGAGAAAGGAAGACGAAAATAGGCTGAAGGCTTTCGAGACGTGGGTTTGGAGGAGGATGGAGAAGGTGAGTTGGACGGAAAGGAAGACAAATGAGGAAGTGCTTGACATGGTGGGCGAGGAGAGGAAACTTATAGATGAGATTAGGGGAAGGCAGGGTAGATGGCTGGAAGGGGTAATGAGGGACGATGGTTTGCTGAAGGCCGTGATAGAGGGAAAAATGTTTGGTAAGCGGGGAAGGGGAAGGAAGAGAATAGGTTTTATGGACGGGATGAAGAAAGGTAGGACTTATGCTTAGATGAAGAAAGAAATATAAGAGGTAGAAAGGGCACAGCACGTGTAAGAGTTCGTTGGATATTCTCTGACTCTCATCACAACCTACCTCTAACCGGTAGAGTACTGTAGTGAATGACAAGCCATGATTATATAGCCTTTTTTATACATTTAAGTTACGAGTGTATTAATCATATATTATCACCGTATCGTAACAATATAACATCGAAACGTGCAAAGTCAATCGGATAACGAGAATTTTTTTCTCATTTATTATATATGGTATTCAGGCTTTTGGTTCTGCGATTAATTATTTAGTATTGGGTAACACTTTCCCCGTGCTATACTGCCGGCTTCGTCGGGCTTTTAAGAACAACAAATTGTTCTTTGTGGTTCTCAAAAGCCCGACGAAGCCGGCAGCATAGCACGGCAAAACTGTTGCCTAATACTAAATAATTAATCGCAGAACCAAAAGCCTGAATACCATATATAATGAGCTGCAAAAACCTACAAAAAAAGCTCATTCATTACATATATTTCAGCCTTAGATCTTTGTGAGTAAACATCTCCGTTGACCAATTCCTACGGAGCATGCTTTTTATATGGCAGCGAATCCTGGACAGCAACAGCTGCAAACCACATGAGATTAGAAGCAATGGAGATGCGGTCTTTCCGAAGAATACTGAAGATCAAATAGACGGAGAGAATCACCAACGAATAACTCCTACGAACAGTTGGAGAGAAAAGAATTATATTGAAAACTATGATGAGAAGATGAGACACAGTTATAAGCCTAATTTGGCGACACAAGAGCCTGTTTAAAACAGTATTGGAAGGACAAATGAATCGGAAGAATTACAGAGAAAGACCAAGAATGGAATAAATTAAGGTGCTTCCACCGCAAAATGACTCAAATGTGATTTTATTCATATTCTGTCTACTTGAAGAAAAAGTTGTCCTCTATATGATATGAACAGCAAAATAATACCTCTCCACGCTATTTCATTCTATAATTGAACTTGAAATCACATGGTGTTCAATGGGGGAATGAGAGAAACACGGGGAAAAATAGTATTTTTCCATAAAATACAAATGTAATTTTCGTGGAAAACTGTCTCTAAGAAGGAAATAATCCAGAGAAATTGAATAAACATAAAATACAGGCATCTTACCACCTTATTTTTCTAGTTATTGAAGAATTAATGCCGTCATTGATGTCAAAATGCGGTAATTCGTAGTAAATGGCGCTGCAGTCGGCTCCAATGGCTGGAAAAAAATGCTAATTTAAAATGCATTCGTGGAATAATCTGCATATTTTGTACCTTACTTTTGGGTTTCTATAGGTAACGCATTGCATCAGTGAAAACAGGATTTTTTGAAAAAATATCAAAAATGTGGAATTGAGTATTTGTTTTGACTCACACAGTCGCGGCGGAACCTCCTTAAGCAATAATGAAGGATTATGAAGAAGCGGTTGGTGGAGATAAAGAGTGGATTGGAGAGCTGTAAACCCAATCTTCGGATTTATGACTGGTAATGATGACTCCTCTGGAAAGAATATTATTTTCCTCCATCTTAATCAGGAATTATTAATTCGAATAAAGCATATGTACGAAATCCACGAAGAAAAAAATCATTCTCCGTGACTGAGGCACGGACACGGATCCCTAGAATCTGCAATTCAGTCCTTTCGCCAATTGAGCCAAGCGAAAGAAGAATTTAATACAATATTCCGGAGAATTATGAAGGTAGTTTGAGTGAAATTTTCCTCGTGCCATATTAAAAACCATATTCGAATTTTATTTTAAAATTGTTGCATTTGCAAAAACTGCATTTTTTCTATGGTTCCAAATGTACTATTTATAACTACTATCATTCTGAATAAATTTCATCCAATAATTTGTGGTGTCATCATACTTTTATATAAAAATTCGACGTCTAAAATCCCCAAATCCAAACCCAACAAATCAATCCTCCACTCACATCGTTCATTTTGAACTATTTGTACTCAAATAATTCTTGAATCACTCAAATCTTCAGGTAAATCGTTTATTTTGAACGATTTGAATGAAAATCATGATTCAATTCATTTGGTTCATGCCCGAGAATCGTCGATTGCAAGAAGTTTTTTCTTTTTGATGACGGAACTGCTCAGTTATCAGCTAAATACACGTATTAGAGGCTTTTTACTGACTAAATGCTTCCATGCATTTTTCTGCAAACGAATTCACAACCTAAAGTGTTTTTTGCAATTTTATGAAAATTATTACTGGCTAGGTAAATTTTTTATTTTTACTGATGATTGAAAAAACATGAGACTACAAACTGTTAACGTTTCTGAGGCCATTTGCGCGTCATAACTTCTTTATGTTTTTTAATAGTGTCCCTTTGTGAGCGCATAGTCGAACCAATTCCCATGACAAAAATACCTTTAAAAAAATCAATGATGGCTTGAAGAATACCGCAAAGAGGCAAAGTTGAAGAAAATTTTCTAATTCACGTAAAATCGGATAACAGGCGTACTCCTGATTGAATAGAGAAAGGATTAATTAAATTCTCTTTGAATGACGCATGTGTTGTGACTTATGTGCGATAATCAAACGGATGAGTTACGATAACCTCGAACCTATCGTGGGGAACACATATAAGAAATATTTGTGGCAGAGCTCTGAAGAAGCTAGGATTCGTCAGGCGTATTGTGGGAAGATTCTCGGATGAAAAAGTAAAAGAGAGGTGCTATTTCGCACTCGTCCGGCCACACCTTGAATATGCAGCGAGCATATGGGATCCGGTGCAGAAAGACTTAATCCGGGAACTTAATAAAATACAAAGGAAAGTTGCGCGATTCGTCAAACACAGGTACGTGCGTACAGACAGCGTTACACAGATGTTAAACGAATTAGGCTGGGAGCCGTTAGAGACTCGGAGGCTGCGCGCTAGGCTTAGATTACTTGAACAATTGAGAATAGATATCTTTAAGAGCGACACGGAGAACATCATATTAGAACCCCACTATATTTCCAGGTCCGACAGAAACGATAAATTAAGAGAGATATTTTGCCGAACGGATAGGTATGGGAATTCGTTTTTCCCCCGAACAATAAGGGACTTTAATAAATGCAAGGCGTAATTTCTTTAGAGCGTTTCCTTTTCATATGTAAACGACTGGCGTCCTAACACCCCCCGCCACACGCCTATTGAGGCGGCTTGCGGGGTAGCATGTAGATGTAGATGAGAAAGGTGCCATCCAATATCCAATAGCGCTTCTCTTTCCGTAGGTCAAGGTCAGAAAGATGTCCGCATTACAGGCTTGCGCAATTGTTTCCCTTCCCTGTAACAGAAATACACGGAAGCTTCCTTCAAACCCCGTAATGAACGCTCGGTGCGGTGACCATACGCGTCGAGTAGCTTTACATTTGCAACTCACGAATTTGACATTTTGATTTCCGCTTGCCGTCTTAGTCGTTAATGTCACGAGCGTGCTTGCACGAAGACTAGTGCATCAGCCATGCGTGTGTATATCTCCCAATGAACGAGGAAGTCAAGAGGCGAGTGAATGCCATTGTTTTAAAGAGGAAAGAAAATGGACCCACCCAAATGTGACTCGACGACTGTGCAGTGATGGCGTCTCCCTCACATAGGATTTGGAAATTATTTAGAAATTGTTTTTTAACGGGTACCTCCTCCCGCTAGTGATAAATAAAAACACTGATATCAGCCTGACGTTATATTACTTGGGAGTTGAGGGTTGCTTTAGCCTGTTGCGTGAGAAATGTATGCATTGGGTGGGTTGCAGTTCCTTTCACTGCACTTTGGTTTGTGGTTTTCGAGAAGGAAAAACCACACCTTGGCTTTTGGGTGGGTCTTTTTGTCAGAGGCACAACCCAGTGGAAAATGTAATTTGACATTTGTAGAGCATTTCCTACTTGAGAATATCCAAAATTATGAAACATGGATGTTTCATTGATTATGCTTTACAGATGGACAAGATTAAGGTAGTTTGAGCGAAAAATCACTTCAACGAGAATTTGATGAATTTGACGTCATTTTAAAGAAATAATACTGTCGTCTTTCTAATGATATCAAAATATTAACCCCCTGCCGAACTACTTGTCGAGCAATATGCCTGCATATGTAAATTGTTTTACTTGGGATAGATAAGTTACGGCTGTGTGCTCCAGAGGGAGAATATTGAAAAAAATAGGAATTTACATATCTATATTTCGTCAAAAACTAACAGTGTTTAGTTTGTATGTATTGTCAACTATTTGTTAAAAAAATAATCCATTACTCACCGAAGTAATTTCTACATTATCTCAAAAAGAAACCTGCTGTTTTGAAAGCTTTTTTGCCGTACGGCGTGAAAAGATGAGTCAAGTTAGAGACTTATGTAGATATATTTATTTTATTACTGAGAATTTTGATTGGAGTAAAACTGTACATTGTACAGTTTTGTACTGTACATTGTACAGTTTTACTCCAATCGAGCTGAAATTTTGTAGACTAATAGTTCAAGACAGGAGAAATGTTTTTTGCTATTTTAAAAAGATATCAAAGTCCCAAAAGGTCCCAAAAAGGGGCCCTTTTGTGGTCTACGCTAGGTATTGGGTTTAGTGCAGTGGTTTCAGTTTTTTATTTTTAAAATAACTTCCGCCCTAGTCTAGGATTTGTATTTTTTTAATCAAATGGCTGAAAGCATGAAGTTTATGATTATTTCAATCGATTATCTTTTACAATTCGTATTTGTCTGAAAATAGCGTTTTAAGCTGCGAAAACACACATTTTTCTCTGAAATCATCAATGGCACATTTCCTTGACACCCGTATTTTGTTATTTAAAGCATTTAAAATTCATGTTGCCTAGTTAAGTTGGTTAGGAATTCAAAGAATTGGGTTTGGTGGAGTGGTTCATTTTTTTTTGCTTTTTCAAACTGCTTTCACTTAAGATAGAGAGTTAAAATTTATTTTATCAGATACCCGAAAGAATTAAGTATCTCATGTTTTCAATCGATTTTCTTTTAGGCATCGTATTTGTGTAAAAACCTCCATTATGACTAGGTAAATATGTCGCTCGAACTAACGGTTTCTGGTGTATAAGAAAGCTCCGTTCTCCCCGTGGCGTATTCGAGCAAGAAACCGATTCCATCCGAGGCAGCGGGGGACGGGGGTCCGTCTTCAACGAGGCATATCCGCTAGCATCATCCCAACTGGAGGAGTAGTGCAGGAGGCGTCGCCCACCAAAACGTTGGCGCGTCCCCGATTGACGGCACGCTTCCTGTCATTGTTGGACTCCCTTCCTTGTTGCAGTCTGATTGTTGCGGAGCCGGGACATTCGACAGCTGCATTTTCCCGCCCGCCAGCGCGCAACAATTTGTCGACCCACTGCTCTATTAGAGAGCGAGGAGGAGTGAATTTTAAGACAGTTGAAATTAAAAAAAAGCTCGAAATGATGGACAGCGGCCACATGAGCACTTAATCTCAAGCCTACTGTCTTACGCGGTGGCTCCATGAAACATGAAGATGCCCAATGTATGTACAATGATATCTAGATACGAGAGCACTGCACATATAAAACAAGAGGGCCACGGTCTTAGAATTTTTTAGTATTTTGAGGTTTTGAACGGACTATTCTGCCTCTCAGGATCACCAAAGAACGCAGAACTTTGAAGTTAGCGTTTAAACTTATGAAAGGTAATAAGATTAAATCGCTAAATCTTATGTACGCAGAGTGGAATTTGCTGATATGAAGAATTTTTATAATTGTCATTGCACATAAAACTGGGACGTTGTGGTACCTACCTGATATATATAATGCAAGTATCTACTCTCACAGAATCAATACAAACGTTGTAAATTTCACAATGAATTTTATTTGATCCAATTTAACACCTTAATTTTTTTTTAAGTATTATATTAAGCATTAAATAAAATTCATTGCGAAATTTACAAAGTTTGTAAAGATTATGTCAATACAGATTTTCGTAAAGAGTTGCCTGAGAATACATCGAGTTTATCTACCCTAAGTTTGTCTTCGATACGAATGATTTCAGTGGTTCACTACCGTTACATCAATTTGCATAGGTTGCTCCAATCCAATACATTTATAATCAGGAGAAGCTAAAGGATAAATACCACCTATCACTTAATCGTTCGCATTTCTTACTCTCATGCCTGTTGCTCACGGTAACATTTTCGGTAAAACGTTTTATAAAATCGAATGATTTTATAAAAATGAGCTTGCTAACAATAAAACCATTTTGTAAAACCTAGTTTTATAAAACGTTTTATGGAATAGAACAGGTTCTATTTCCATAAAACTGTTTTATGCAACAACCAATGAGACGTTCCGCTCATCGCGTTGATAATAATCTCGTATCCATGGGACGCCAAACAAGAAAAACGTAAACAAACATGGCTAGAAGTTCATGGAACGTTGAGGCAGAAATGTCCTTCTTGCTGTTAGAAGAATGCGTTAGAGCCTTAGCACCGTTGAATGTGATCAGAAAGTTAGTAAATAAACAATACGTATAGTTTTTAACCTAACAGTCATCCAAAAGAGAGTGCATTTATCACTTCACGTGTTCGCAAAGCGTCTCATATATGGCAGGACATTGCGGTTTTATGAATAGTTTTACCGTGAGCAAGCAAGTACGTTTTACGTACGATTCATAAAACTTTCGATAAAAGTTTTTATAAAACTCTTAAATGGAAAATTTTACCGTGAGCAACAGGCATAAGGAAGGAAAAACGTCTCTTTAACGTGATTGTCCACAGAATAGCTCTCACGATTCCTCAGATGATTGACGGGGAGGAACGGATTTGTAAGTAGGTTAGAGTACTCGATTCCCACCTTCATGGACCGGACTCGTATTCCGGTAGAGACGGAGATTACACTGGACCATAAGTTTTTACTTTTATGTTCGTAACTCGGATCTCTCAAATGTTTGACTGATTCCTTTCTTCACAGAGCGAAGGAAAATCGATTGATTTGATTTTACGGTCAGGAAATCGATGTTTTATGATTTTATGCTCTTTTTTCCCGAATTTTTACCCGAAGTTTGATCCGAACGACCTGTAAAGGTTCTCTTCGGTGCAGGGTGCCCGATAGAGTCTCCCTACACTAGAATAGGCATAGTAGTACCGCTGTAGAGTGAAAAAAAAATTTTTTATCACCTAATTTTTTGAAAAAAAAAACTGCTTTTTCTGCATTTTTTTTTATTTTTCCGTGAAAGAAAGATCTTAACGCAAATTTAAGGTAGATAAAACCGTAAAATGACTTAAAAGTCATTTTATTCATATTCTGTCTACATGTAGAAAAAGTTGCTCTTTATCTGATATGAACAACAAAATAGCACCTTTCCACGCACTTTTATTCTATAATTGAACTTGAAATAACATATTGTGTTCAATGGGGGAATGAGAGAAACACGGGGAAAAATAGTATTTTTCCATAAAATATAAATACTTTTTTTGCGGAAAACTGTTTATAAGAAGGAAATTATCCAGAGAAATTGAAGAAAAATAAAATACAGGCATCTTACCACCTTATTTTCTGGTTATTTGGGAATTAATGCCGTAATTGAAGTCAAAATGCGGTGATTCGTAGGCAATGCGCTACAGTCGGCTCCTATGACTGGAAAAAAGTGCTCATTTAGAATACATTCGTGAAATAATCTGCATTTTTTTACTTTACTTTTGGGTTTGTATGGGTAACGCATTTCATCAGTGAAAGCAGGATTTTTTGGACAAAATATAAAAAATTGTGGAATTTAGTCTTTGTTTTGACTCACACAGTCGCGGCGGAACCTCCTTAAAATGCAAATGAGTATGAAAAACACATTTTAATTATCAGCTACTTATGAATTATAAACATAAATGTATTTATAACGCCTTGCTGCGTGATAGCGCCATTTATTATTTTTTTACTATTCCAGTCGGAGGAGAAATTTTAAAACACAATTTAGGACTCTTCCCCGTTTAACTCTTTTTTTTCAACAATCCCTCCTCTCTCCAAAACATAGCTTAGACAAATCCTTAGCAACGTCGAACTAAATAAAAACCATAAACCATAATTTTAATTTAAATACAAATCTATTTTCAATTATTGCAACCAACAAATATACATTTTACATAAAAAACACATAAAATGTACATAAAAAATGCTAAAGAGGATCTTTATAAACAAGAGCAAGAGCGCGGCGTTACAGTATACATAAAACATTTTTAATATATAGCAACGTATACAATATTACTTGATAACGTTAAAATTCTGACAAGTGTACAATGTACATTACACCCACATGCGATAGAATTTTGACCACGTCCCATATTTGTAAGAGAGCTATGCTTCCCTGGCTTTGTTTCAGCTCAAATAACAGTAGTTCCGGGGCCTTTGTAATCTCACTTAGGTGAGAATACGTTATAAAATGTGGAAAAGTACGTCATTTTTCGTAGTTCAACTCCACCACCCAGGCAGCGTGACGATCTTCGGATCTCAAGTGGTGATCTGCAGGTCTTTTATTTGACTCACCCGCTCTTTAGACTCTTGATCCGTATCTTTCGACTCGTGATCCGTTTCATTTGACTCCGCATTTCATTAGTTCCACCTCACCTGTCGTTAGGAACGTTAAATGGAGCCACCATCTTAGCCGATCGGGAGCCGATCATTAAGAGAGCGAAACGGATCTCCCGCCTTTTCGCAAAGAGTCATTAAAAAGGTGAGTTTACAAAATAACCCCACAGTTGTCGGACGCCTTCTCGAGTAACCAATCACACCCGAGAAAACGGACGGTAACAATGAATGTACCCCGCTGACCTTTGCAAATCTACATTTATGTCTCATTACCTCGGCAATCGTTGGGAGCAAATTATGTGCTACGTACTCAATGGGCGAAGCGACTTCGTACGTTCTCATCTTAATTAAACTCAGGCACCGTGATCCTCTAAACACCAAGGTAGCAGTTATGAAACTCTGGGATGGATAGGTATCGAATGACACAGCGACCTATGTTGCCACGTTAGCACAATAAACAATGACTGGCTTCTCCAGCCAAAGTCGGTAAGGTGATAAATGTGGCAATAGTGGACTGCATAACGCATGATACCTAACGACCATGAAGTTGTATTATTAAAAGTCAATGGCCTACTCCAATATCGCAATTAAGCATATTCGTAACTTACCAAAAATGGGTGGCCAAGGAATCTACTCCTCGGGCAACGATTTTTGAGCTATCTCAAAAAAAAATATTTGTGCATATACGGCATAGGAATTGGTCCCAGAAATAATTAACAGTAGTATTGGAACTGAAAGAAAAAATCTAAATGGAAGGAATCCAGGGGGCTTATTCTCTAACTCGAAGCATCGGAGCTTTCTGGCGAAAAGATGCTTCAATAAGCTACTTGCTCCCATCGGTATTCTCTATCATGGAAGCTACCGGAGAAAGAGCAAGCAGAAGCTACCGGTAGGTCCCACCCATATTCTGTAATCTACTTCCGTAGCACCAATAAGCTCCCACGGTAGCCTTACGAAGCGCGGTCTCCGAATACCCTGCTTAAATATTGGTCATTTTATTACGCTTATCTATCTAAAATTATCCAACTCACGGGTATGTTTCTTACATTTATTAAATGCGCATTCCTTGCGCTTTCACTGGGTTACTTTGTTATTTTCGCCATTATCGGAATTTTGCACCAAAAAGATATTAACTGGAGTGACGGAAAGCCATATTTACCTTCGGTGAGTAACGTGATTCCAGCCCACAATGGGATACTTAGTGGGCCGTTATAACGTGTATCACCTTCGCATTTCTTTTGAAAGCTTCATCTTCGTATATTATTTAAGTGATTTGAAGCAACGAGTAATCAACGAAAGCAAATAGCACGAATCATATTGAACCATATCATCGACATGCACCCTAATTCCCGAATATATTTACGAACAATCTTATTTCAAGTAATCAAAACAGCCAAGATGGACGTCGTGCGTTCCTATTCACGAGATTATGTGAGCAAAATTAAAACATTTTAGAATTTTGCTCGCATAATTTTCAACGCGTGGAACTTTTCGTTAAACACGATGCACGTACATCTTCACCGTCTAAAACGGCCGTAAAACAGGTTTCACTAGTTTTATCCATGGAAAAACATCGAGACGAGCATTCCCATTGGTTCTAAGAATGACGTCACCAGAAATGAAGTTTCCGCGGATTTGGTTTAAAAAGATTCTCATACCCGCCTTTCGCCAAACCTCTCTCCACTTCCTATTACGTTCTTGAGAAAGCTCCCGCGAGTTAGAGAATACGGTTGGAAGCCAATTCTGGTAGCTTATTCGAAGCTACGGCAGCGGTAGCTTCGAGATAGAGAATAGACCCCAGCTCCTACCTTGGACTGGTGAGCACAAAAGAATTCAAAGGCACTGAACTTGCGAATCGAGAAGAAATTTCTCTTTCAAAGAAATTTACCAAGGCTTGTGAACGTACCAAACTTGCCAAACTTGCGAAATACGAAGAAACTTCCAACAAAAAGGGTAAAACGATTTCCGAGAAAAAGAACGTTATCTCACACTTTGATCAATGACAAGGTTGGTCTGGGCCTCGAGACAAGGAATTCCTTCGAAATTCGCAAGTTTGGCACCTTGAGTCTCAAAACAGACCTTGAGGTTCATCAATTAACGAAATTAAAATTCATTGTTTGGGAATAAATTTTCACATTTTAACCCCCTTATTAATTAGCCCCCAGTAGTTGGATATTGAGTAGGGAAAAAGTATTACTGATCAGAGAATAGAATTACTGAATGGTAAAGCCTATGCTCAGACCACTACACTATCCAGGATTCCTGATGCCAAAACTAACATTTGGAACATCTATAGCCACTAACAGCCGTATACCACTGAGCCCCATTGAAAATTGTTACACTTTAAGCAAAACAGTACTGCAGAGAAGCTATAGTCCTCTAGGATATGTTTTTCTAGGATATGCCCACGATTAAAACTAATAGCTTAATAGAGTATCCACTCTACTGTTTATTTGCAACCATGGGTTTAGCAACTGATTTACATTACAGAAAGTACGAAAATTATGAATAGAAGAGTACACTTATGCCTTATTCGTCTTAGAATATATTCAGGAGAAAGCTTTTCAAACTCCTAAAAGATAAATGTATTTGTTTGCAATACTTTTTATTGAGATTGTCCTTGTTATTTGTTACATACTACCTAATGGTGTCTTTGGATTATATGCTATCTATTTTCTTGTCTTTAGTTTAATGTTATAACTATTGTTTTCTACTGTGTTTTTGCTGCTGACCTTATTATTATTCCAATACTCCAACCAAAATATTATATTGTAACCAATATATTTGTAAATGCCTACTTCAACCTTTATTTTTATGTATTATAATTAAAATCTACTGTTAGCTCTATTATAGAATTTCTATTTACTATGTTCATAGTGGGTGTATTTCCATGAACATTAAAAAAAACTATTATGCCTCGGCTAAGTATTATTCTTTGGCCTAGGTAAAAGTACTTACCCTGTTGAACGAAGGTCTTGAATAAATTGTCGCACAGATTATTGGTAAGCTATAGGTTTAATTATCAAGGTATTCTTCCAATGGAATAGGCCTGAATTACAATCTATTTCATTCGCAAAAGGTATTGTTATAATCCGGCGTGATTCACAGCTGAGTACGCGTAGAGAATTACCACCACCATATTTGGAGAATCTAGAGAAACCAGCCGTCTAGTATACATCTACATCTACATACTACCCCGCAAGCCGCCTCAATAGGCGTGTGGCGGGGGGTGTTAGGACACCAGCCGTTTACATATAAAAAGGAAACGCTCTAATGAAATTACGCCTAGCATTTATTAAAGTCCCTTATTGTTCGGGGGAAAAACGAATTCCCATACCTACCCGTTCGGCAAAATATCTCTCTTAATTTATCGTTTCTGTCGGATCTGGAAATATAGTGGGGTTCTAATATGATGTTCTCCGTGACGCTCTTAAAGATATCTATTCTCAATTGCTCAAGTAATCTAAGCTTAGCGCGCAGCCTCCGAGTCTCTAGCGGCTCCCAGTCTAATTCGTTTAACATCTGTGTAACGCTGTCTGTACGCCCGTAGCAGTTTTTGACGAATCGCGCAGCTTTCATTTGTATTTTATTAAGTTCCCGGATTAAGTCTTTCTGCACCGGATCCCATATGCTCGCTGCATATTCAAGGTGTGGCCGGACGAGTGCGAAATAGCACCTCTCTTTTACTTTTTCATCCGAAAATCTTCCTACAATACGCTTGACGAATCCTAGCTTCTTCAGAGCTCTGCCACAAATATTTTTTTATATGTGTTCCCCACGATACATGGGGATAGTAGCGGTCCATATGAGGATAGCACCCTTGAGCCGTGTCTTGCATTGCAGAAGCCACAACCTGCGAGGACAGGTTCTTTTACATCCATTAAATTTACTTTCTATGTGATTAACGCGAGATATTTTAATCTCTTACGGTGAAAGGTAAGGAATGCGTTGGTCGAAGGAAATTTACTCGCACAGCCCAAACCGCAGATCGAAAAGGATATACGATAGTCGAAATTTAATGTTAAATAAAAAAATAAAACGTTTTTTGTCGTAGACCCTTATCGGTCTTTCAGACATTTTGGTAAGTATGTACATTAATTATCATTTACACAAGATATAATTTTTTAAAATATAATAATGCTTACAAGTTAGTGTTTACACGAAAATATACATAATAATAATAAATTTACACAAAAAATACAAGAAAGTGTTTTCACAAAAAAATTAAAATTGATTACAGTGTTACAATAACTATTTCTATTTTCAATTTCTCCTTTAACATTTTTTCGTGAATATGGAATTAAATGATTTTCTTTTAAAACAAGGTACAGATTTACATGTTTTTACATTTATTTGAAGAGAATTCCAATTTCTTGATACAGTGGCGATGTGTGATCTGTGGGTACATTTCAGTTTTGTACTGTGGGATCTGAATGTCTAAATGATGGGATCTTGTTAGCCGGTTTTGGATGTTTTTTTTATAAATAAAAGAGTTGAGCAGGTATGGAGGACAGCTTGACTTGAAAATTTTGAAGGCGGAGAGAATAGATAAATAAAGCCGTCTTTCTCTAACTTTAAGCCATTTTAGTCTCTTGTATGAATCAGTAACATGATCCCACCGTTTCAGATCACATATAAATCTCACAGTAGCATTCGTAGTCATCTGGAGCTTATTATTTGTTTATTCGTTGATGTTGCTTAGTACACCGCGATAGTCGAAATTTAATCGCAGACTAACCAGTTTAATCTGGTGTAGGCGTCGTCGTGTGTTCGACAACCCACCCACGCCGCGGGCATTCAATTTGGAGTCTGGCCACCACTTCAGTCATAAACGCACCATGGCTGCGTCACCGCTCCAAGAAATTACTCTGGCGACAATATCCTCAAGACATTATGCTGAGGGACTCTTAAAAGACGTGGTGGGATTTCCAAGCGGGAGAAGAGTTTTTAGCGGCCCCCGGTGGCCGCTAAAAACTCTTCTCCCGCTGGCAGGTGGCACTGGGCCAGAAACAAAAAGAGTTCTGCGCCCGCAGCAATCGTGGCGGGCGCCCAAAAACTGTGTCGAGAGACGAAGAGTATAAGCTGTATGCTCTTAAGAAGGCTCCGCCGCGACTGTGTGACTCAAAACAAATACTAAATTCCACATATTTTATATTTTGTCAAAAAAAATCCTGCTTTCGCTGATGAAATGCGTTACCATTAGAAACCCAAAAGTAAGGAACAAAATGTGTAGGTTATTCCACGAAAGTATTTTAAATGAGCACTTTTTTCAGCCATAGGAGCCGACCGGAGCGCCATTTCCTACGAATTACAGCACTTTGACTTCAATTACGGCAGTAATTCCCTAATAACTAAAAGAAAAATAAGGTGGTAAGAGGCCTATATTTTATTTTTATGATTTTTTTTGGATTTTGCAAACAGTTTTCCACAAAAATTGCATTTATATTTTATGGAAAAACACAATTTTTCCCCGTGTTTCTCTCATTCCCCCCATTGGACACCATGTAATTTCAAGTTCAATTATAGAATAAACTAGCGTGGAAAGGTATTATTTTGTTGTTCATATCAGATAGAGGACAACTTTTTCTACAAGTAGACAGAATATGAATAAAATGACATAAAAGTCATTTTACGGTGGAACCACCTCAAGGCCGCGTCAAACAAGAGGGGTTATAGAAAAGCTCAAATAAAAGTATGACTCGCATGTTTACATACGTTAAAAGTGTATGAGGATCGTACGAGGAAGAGGTTAAGGCTTTATTTTTACCGCACAAGTTGAAAGAAACTATCAATGCATGCGAAAACGGTCCAAGACGGGAAAAATTAGGTAAAAATCTTACAATTATGCTTATTCAGTGACGACAGGCGTTCGACTGACGTGGAGAGAGCTCGGATGTCTTGAGAGAAGTTAGATGCGATACATTTTATCTACGATTCCTGAATTGTTGCATTTGGCATTTCTTAGGGTACACATAACAATGAATGCAAAACACATGTTAACAAATCCAGCATTGCTGCTTAAATTTCCAATCAAGCGTTTATCATTGCATCTCAGTTGTGCAAATGAAAAATAAAAGCTAGCGAGAGAAGGAAGCAGAGAAAGCTGCTACGGCCGAAAGAGTCAATACTAGGCTCTGGCTCCATAGGATACCCAGGGCCTTAACAGAGTCAGGGTCCCTTTTTCGTAATTTATCAGGGTCTTATCAGTTTATCAGTGACTCAGAGATCCCTTACCTACAATTCCCTCAATACCCCATCTATTGACATATCTATCTATCTCTTTTCCAACTTTCACAACCGCTATTAACAGACTTCCTATCTAAATTCCCCTTCCTATCTTCCTCCCACCTAAATTGTCACAACGGATGAGTTGTTTATGAGATGCTGTTTCATGTTGTTACCTTGCTGTTTTTTTCTTTCTGGGATATAGTATCCAGTAATGTTTATGTTTATTGAGTGATAACTTATTGGTTTTTCTTTTTTTGTTGTTCTATATAAAGTCATTTAATAATGTTAATAATCCGATGTAAAGGTCACCTTGACTGTTTTTGGATTTGTTATTAAATAAATTATTAAATAAACTTAATAAAAACAAATTTCCAATTCAACTGTAATAAAAAATTACCTATAGTCAATTATTTTCTAATTTGTTGGGATAAATTGATGTTACTTTCCTTGTTATATGTTACTCAATGTGATCTTGAGGCCCCCGCCGGGGTTAAGGCCCCTATAGGCAGTTGCCTAGTTTACCTATGCAGTAGTTTGCCACTGGTGGACACGGCATAATTTTTCCAATGGCCATACTCTTAAACCTCTCGATATAAGAAGTAGTTTCGGTCTTGACAGGGTGGAGTTCACTCATCTCAGGAACGGATTGGTAAACTGAAAACTACATCTGCGCCTGTAGATGCTTCATCGTTGCGAAACCTGGTCACGGAAAATAAAATTTTGATGTGGAATTATTCTACCGTTCTCTTATTATACCTATCCTTTTCCTCAAATCTCTCGTTGAATTGATCGACGCTATCTTGGGCGAGGTGTCGCTTGTGAAATCTGTCTCCATTGAAATGGTCTTGTAAGGAGGCTGTGTTATATCACTTTTTTCACACTAGAAAAACTTCGTATGCAATTGTTCCTCTCTTCTTTAACTTGGAGAGAATTCTAACTTTAATTTCTACTTGTGCCATGAAATACAACCGAAATTACATGCGGTTATGGCTGAGAATTGGTGTAACATAAGTCAATACTTTTTTGAGCATTGAATATAGATACCTAATAGCATATTTAGGCGTTATATTTTCCACAGCAGGAAACCCATAGTTGAATTGTTTTAATGAAAAGCCTCAGGTTATAAAATTAGTTCAAATAACTGCTGTAAGTTCAGAGGAAAAATATCCATAGAATAAAAACAGCGTAGTAATCGGTTCCTATGAGGAAAGGGCTGGGCTGAGGATAGAAAACGCTAAAGATATTTATATCCTTTTCGTCTAACCTGTAACTCTTCACCTTTTTGAGTTTTTTACTGTAATTTTTCATTTGGTAGACTTTTTTATAATGATACTAATAAAAAAGCGGCATCCCTAGTTTGTTTTGACTAGCGCAGTCGTAATCCAACCTATTAAAGAGAAAAATAATTCAGTGAAACCCAGTTTCAAATATATATCTAGACCATCCGCCGAACCAAAAGCGAGGCCTTTAGAAAAACGAAAATTCAGAAAAACGGACGTATCTATTTTATATCACTTGTTTACATAATCTAGATACCTATTTCTTTCGTTCAAGCAGCGTCCAGCGAAGGAACTTCTCTT